>CAWUFW010000312.1:1415000-2802500 GCA_963921515.1 Calotriton arnoldi | reverse complement strand
AAATGACAGAACCAAATAGGGAAGTAACTAGATTCATAACTGATTTCAATGTGTCAAATAGAGCCATCAAACAAGCAATAGGAAATCACTGGAAGGCACTCAGGAAAGATAAAGAACTCAAGCATCTAACATCTGAACATATCAATATCACATATAGAAAGGTACCATTGCTGGGAGATCTGCTAACTCAAAGCTACTTCACAAAAGGAAGTGCACAGAAAGGAAATTGGTTAATGAATAGTGTCTTCTTCAAGTGCCAGAAATGCAAGGCGTGCCGCTATGGGCAGAATAGGGTGGACATCAGAACCCTACAAGGCACGAAAAAGAAGATCAAAGAAAGATCTTACGTGAAACCACACACATAGTGTACGTCTTAGAATGTGGATGTGGTAAACAATATATCGGCAGCACAGTCAACAAGTTAAAGCTGTGCATACTACAACATATAGGAGCAATAGTGACTAAAGACTTTACACATGTGATGGCTAAACCCATTTGGAAAGACCATGGAGGCAATTTGGAGAATAACTTTTCATTTTATGGCATAGAACATATCAAGATCAGAGGAGGAGATCGAGAAGCAGGTTTGAGATGAGCAGTATCGAAATGGATTATCACAATAGGAACTGAGATTCTATGGGGTCTCAATGCATATGCTGAGTTATGATGCTTTGGGACAGCAGGCAACTGATAAGAGTCCTTCAAATAATTGCTGACAGGGCTAGATGTTATGAGCATATGTGTATTAGAATTTTAACATTTGTCATCATTTTTTATAGAGGTTGAGATCAAGATGTATTTATATTTGGGTTGTGCAATTTGAGGATAAGCACTCTTGCACTTTAATATCTGTGCAATCTCAAGGTAAAAACTCCACACTTTAATACATGTGCAATGGAAGGATAAGCACTTTGTACTTTATAATTCATCATTCTTTACAGAGGCTGAGATCTAGATTTACTTGTATTTGGGTGGTGTAATTTAAGGATAAGTACTTTTGCAATTTAATATCTGTGCAATTCCAGGGTACAAACTCAGCACTGTAACATATGTGCAATGTAAGGAAAAGCACTTTGCACTTTATAAATCTATATATGTCCTACTGCACTTTCCTGGGTAGTTTGCACATTTAAGGTTAGGAGCTATGACCCAAGTGATGATATATATGTACAAGCATGTTTTTGTTACCACCATTGCAATCATAGCCGTGTTAAAGCAAGTGGGATTAATAAGACGCACATGTTAGGGGCTTAGTACTCTACTATGTCTTTCCAGCCAGATCTGCACAACCTAAAAAAAATACCTCCATGTTATCAAATTGCATCTTCAAACTTCTGCAATCTCGGACAAGCACGTTGCACTTTAACAATCTGCAAATAATATGACTATATATTGCTGCTGTCTGCGCAATTTGCACACCTGGGGAGAAGTGCAATAAGGGGCAAGGGAGTTTATATTACATATATTGTCTGTATGGCAGAAATTAATCTCTTTGTGATGTATACATTTAATTTCATATTACAGTACATGCAGTCCAGAAAAAGCCTTACAGAGACATTATTCTCCAATACATTATGGGGATGCTTGTTGACTCCTAGTACCATCTAACTGTTGGTTGTCCCGGTCTGTGTACTTCACAAATATGATGTTTGCCATATATGTGTCTAATTATGTACTTTACAGTTATGTCTTCAAATCAGAAATGTAGACATTAAGAAATGTAGTTAGCATTTGTTTGTCTTTCCCCTTTAAGACAATTATATATATTTTTTAATTAGGTGATGGGATAGATGGCTTCCACCCTTTAAAAGTGGCACTCTTTGCACTAACTCTATGACCCAGTTGAAGGCTATGGCCAAAACACGTAGGTCTGTTTGGGGACGCACCTGCACTTCGACAATGGCCGAAATGCGTAGGTCTGTTTGGTGACGCATAAGAACTTCTGTACTTTGCTGTGATAAGGATAATAATAGAAAAAAGAACAAAAGCCCAATAAAATTACTCGCCTGAAGATTCCCGTGTTTGCCATCTTTCTGTGTCGCTCTGGAGGAAGCGAGTTGCAAGGCAGGGCGGTATCCAGAAATGAATGATATATATAAATATATGTATGTATGTGTATGTATTATCTACTGGCGGTCGCCAGTAGATAGTTATAGTTAGAACCTATTTTCCATAGGAAATCCGCGACATTCTATTTGAAATAACTCTCTTGCCAGTTGACGTATCTTCGCAAAATTTTCAAACTTTGTGGGCGCTCCGGTCCGCTCCTACCCTGAAAGTCTCGGGTGATTCGTCAAGCGGGGGCCGAGAAAAAGGGGGTCCCAAAACGCGTTTCCCCATTCATTTTTCCATAGGAAACTTTAGACACGGCTACAGCTCGAACTGCTGAACGGAATTACACCAAATTTGGCAAAGAGGTAGTTCTTGGTTCAGAAAGAACCCTTTTGTTAAATGGTGTAAATCCGTTCAGTAGTTGCTGAGAAAATCAAAAGTAAAAGTACATATATATCTATGGGCACGGAGGATCCGCGCACCCTGAGCGCACCCTGCGCGCACCGTCCCGATCACGAGCTGCATGTTAATTGGCTGTCAGCTGGCTGTCAACATTCCGATTCAGGAAATGTTGGCAGCCATCTTGTTCCTCGGTAGAACCGAGGGACAAGAAAGCTAAAAGTGCGCAAAGCGCACAAAGGGGGCAGGGTAGAAACACCCTGACCCCTAGGTCTGCTCAGGGGTCCCATAAGGACCCCTGGGCAGAAAAAAGCATTTTTTTAAAAAAATCGGCAGGATGCGCTCAGGGTGCGCGGATCCTGCCGAAAAATAAAAATCGAAGCGCGGTCTCCCGCGCTTAGATTGTATTTTGCCCCGGGTGGGCCAAGTCCCGGGGGCATGCTGGGGGTGTTTATTTTATGTATGGGGGCCTCTAAGGGCCCCCAAGCCCCGGGGACCGCCACCCCCGGGGCTTTCTTTTAAAATGGTGCGGGAGGGCTCTGAGCCCTCCTGCAGCCCCGGGACCACCACCTCCCCGGGGCTTCTTTTTTTTTGTTTTTCCTGTGTGGGGGGCTCGAGCCCCCACACGCCCGAGGACCGCCACCTCCCGGGGCACTAACAAATTAAAATGGGGGTCCGTTTTGGACCCCGAAGCCCTGGGGACCACCACCTCCCGGGGCTGTGCTGATGTGGGGGAGGGGGCCGCGTGGCCCCCTCCTGGAGCCTGTGGTGGCCCTGGGGACCGCCACCCCCAGGGCCGGCTCCTGCAGTGTCCCGGGGTGCCTACCTCCGGGACACTGCTGTTTGCAATGACAGGACGGGAGCCTCGCGGCTCCCGTCCTGTCATTGCAAACTGCTTTGGATATTGGAAGAGAGAGCAGGGAAACCTGCTCTCGCTTCCAATATCCAAAGACAATTGCTTTCCACACGGGGAGCAGCATGTTAGCTGCTCCCCATGTGTAAAGCAATGCCGGCTCCCGTAGGACACGGGGAGCCGGCGGGACTGTGGGGGTTTGGGGACCCCCCACAGTCCCCAACCAGAGGCCAGGCCCCGGGGGATGGGGTCCCCGGGGCAAGTAGTGGCCCGGGAGGGGGGCCACGCGGCCCCCTCCCCAGAAATAATTTTTTTTAATTTAAATAAAAAAAGGGGCTAAGGCCCTGGGGGATGGGGTCCCCAGGGCCCAAAAATAAGAAAAGGAAAGGGGGCCACACAGCCCCCCATCAGGAAAAAAAAAAAAAACGATCGGCCCGCAGGCCCCGCCCCTTCCTTCACCACTCTGCAAACGCGCCCTCTGGCGCGTTTGCAGATGAGGAAGTAATCCCCTTGAATACTGGGGGTCCCTGGGGGCCAACTAGCCCACCAGGAACCTCCAGTATGCGCCAGGGGCTGCGTTGCAGAGAGGTGTACAGAGGCCACGCCCTTTATACACCTCTCTGCAACACAGCTCTGTGGCGCTTTTGGAGGTACATGGTGGGCTAGTTGGCCCCCAGGAACCCTCAGGATTCAAGGGGACTTAATCCCCCAACCTAAAACGCGCCACGGGCGCGTTTGCACAGTGGTGAAGGGAGGGGCGGGGCTTCAGGTGACATGTGTGCAAACAGGCCCCGTGGCGCGTTTTAAGATGGGGAATTAAATCCCCTTCAATCCTGAGAGTCCCTGGGGCCAACTAGCCCAACAGGTACATCCAGAAAGCGCCACAGAGCTGCGTTGCAGAGAGGTGTAAAAGGGGTGTGGCCTCTCTACACGTCTCTGCAACGCAGCCCCTGGCGCATATTGGAGGTTCCTGGTGGGCTAGTTGGCCCCTAGGGACCCTCATGATTCAAGGGGACTTAATCCCCCAACTTAAAACGCGCCACGGGCGCGTTTGCACAGATGTCACCTCAGGCCCCGCCCCTACCTTCACCATTGTGCAAATATTCCTCTAAAATCTGCCGAACTACGAATTCGGATTTACTCACCTGTTATCAGGAGAGACCTCAGTGCTGCATCTTTCAGCCCAGTACTAATCCTGAAAAGTAATTTTAACCGTACTTACCAGTAACTTGAATTTCCTTCCATAGGATATCATTGCCTGCTTTTTGCTGAAAAAGTTTCTAAGTGTTGATTTTTGAAACATACAAATATTCCTCTAAAATCAGCCGAAATACAAATTCCGATTTACTCACCTGTTATCAGGAGAGACCTCAGTGCTGTATCTTTCAGCCCAGTACTGGTCCTGAAAAGTAATTTTAACCGTACTTACCAGTAACTTGAATTTCCTTCCATAGGCTAACATTGACTGGTTTCACTTGGAAATTCTTCTAAGTGTGGAGTTTTGGAACTTTAAAATATTCCTCTAAAATCAGCCGAAATACGAATTCCGATTTACTCACCTGTTATCAGGAGAGACCTCAGTGCTGCATCTTTCAGCCCAGTACTGATCCTCAAAAGTAATTTTAACCGTACTTACCAGTAACTTGAATTTCCTTCCATAGGATATCATTGTCTGCTTTTTGCTGAAAAGTTTTTAAGTGTTGATTTTTGAAACATACAAATATTCCTCTAAAATCAGCCGAAATACAAATTCCGATTTACTCACCTGTTATCAGGAGAGACCTCAGTGCTGCATCTTTTAGCCCAGCACTGACCCTGAAAAGTAATTTTAACCGTACTTACCAGTAACTTATATTTTCTTCCATAGGAATCCATTGTCTGGTTTTCAGCAGAAAAGTTTCAAAGTGTCGATTTTCACAAACTACAAATATTCCTTAAAAATCGCCTGTATGACTTAAACGCATTCTTTCAACTGTTTACAGGAGATGCACCAGTGCTGGATCCAGGATCCAACACTGAGTAAGAAAAAGTAATGATAACAGTTTTTACCTGCTAAGTGAATTTCCTTCCATAGGATAACATTGGTGATTCTATGAGAAAAAGTTTCAAAGTGTCAACTTTTAAAATACAATAATATTCCTTAAAAATCACTAATGTAACCAAAACGCTTTTACTCAACTGTTTACAGGAGATGTCCCAGGACTGAATCTAGGATCCAGTCCTGTGGTTAGAAAAGTAATCCATAAAGTAACTAATTGCATTTAACTAGAAATTCACATTGAGCTGAATGTTGCATTGTGTTTGAAAATGTGTTGCCCATTGCAACAACTGTAACTACTGTACTTAAAAGTCTATTGCCTATGTGCAAAGTATTTAAACTAAAGTAATTCATTCTGAGAAAGTATTTTTTGTAATGTATAATGTAATTACAATGTAATTTAAAAAATAAAATATGTAAAAAAATATGTTTCTAAAAATGTAGTAAATCAGTATTAAAAAAATAAATATAACAATTAATACATTTAAAAATTGTCATTTACAAAACCTTTGAAATTCACTTAAAAAACCGTAGGTTTCAGACATGTTATAGTTAGGAATTAGCATTTAAAAAACCTTTGAAATTCACTGAAAAAACCATAGGTTTCAGACACGTTATAGTTAGAAATTAGCATTTAAAAAACCTTTGAAATTCACTGAAAAAACCATAGGTTTCAGGCACGTTATAGTTAGAAATTTGCATTTAAAAAACCTTAGAAATTCACTGAAAAACCATAAGGTTTTAGGGACAGTTATAGTTAGTTGGACATTGCACTCGTACAAAACCCGTGAAATTCCCCCGTTATAGTTAGTTCAGGTAACTATAACTCGCGCCTCGCAATGCACTGCTGATGACGTCACATATTACATCACTCATGACATGGTCAGTGACATCACTGATGACATCACTGATGACATCTCAAATGACATCACTGATGACATCACTGATGACATCATCCATGTGAGAATTTAATGCATCTTCTCACACCCTAATATAAGTTTTGAAACACCCACTCTAAATTACAGACTGCCATTCTCAAAACCATACACACTCCAATACCAATAAGTACATACCCACTCACTGATTCTTAGGTCTACACACACACATCTACTCACTCACCCGTACAGTCACTCATACTTACAGTCACTCAGTACAGGACTATCATATGCACTCATACACCTATATAAACACTCACACAACGCAACTCATCCATAGAGGTACTCACACACCTAGTCAGTCATGCAAATAATTAATCACACTCCAATTTACTCACCTATACAGTTATACACACCAGCTCACTTACTCATAAAAATACTAGCACATTCTTACGCTCCTATGCAATCACTGATGCAAGCACACACTCATCCATATAGCCACTCTCACAATCACACACTCTCACTTATAGCCATTTATATACTCCAACACACATATATACTGCCTTTCACATATGTAGTTACTCACACATGTACCACTGAGATATACATTCAATCACTAACACACCCATACACACACTCACCCACCCATACAGTCCATCACAGACGCACTCTTGAAACCATGCACCCAGTGAATCACCCACTCACACATCTATGCACAGAGTCACACTCACCCCACCCACACAAACACTGAGGCACCCATACAGATACTCAGAGAACCAATCCATAACCCATATAGACACTCATTTAGCTAGTCAGAAACCCATGCAGCTGCTTACACAACAACAGACAGACGGATACAGACATTCACACAGTTTAGTCACTCACCCATGCATCCAGTAAGATACGTTTAATCACTCACTTATAGACTCAGTCACGCACCTACTAAATCATCCATTCAGACACTTATACACCCACTCATTCTTCAATACGCCTTTCCCTATATATATTAAACATATTTAAACTTTACACAAACACACAGTCACTGGATGATGTCATCAGTGATGTCATCAGTGATGTCATTTGAGATGTCATCAGTGATGTCATCAGTGATGTCACTGACCATGTCATGAGTGATGTAATATGTGACGTCATCAGCAGTGCATTGCGGGGCGCGAGTTATAGTTACCTGAACTAACTATAACGGGGGAATTTCACGGGTTTTGTACGAGTGCAATGTCCAACTAACTATAACTGTCCCTAAAACCTTATGGTTTTTTCAGTGAATTTCTAAGGTTTTTAAATGCAAATTTCTAACTATAACGTGCCTGAAACCTATGGTTTTTTCAGTGAATATATATATATATATATATATATATATGTATATATCTACTGGCGGTCGCCAGTAGATAGTTATAGTTAGGACCTATTTTCCATAGGAAATTCACAACATTCTATTTGAAATAACTTTGGCGCCGGTTGACGAATCTTCGCGAAATTTTCAAAACTTGTGGCCCGCTCCGGTCCGCTCCTATCTTGAAAGTCTCGGGGTGATTCATCAAGTGCGGGCCGAGAAAAAAGGGGGTCCCAAACGTGTTTTCCCCATGCAATTTTCCATAGGAACCTTTCAGTCGCATCTACAGCCCGAACTGCTGAACGGAATTACACCAAATTTGGCAAAAAGGTAGCCCTTGGTTCAGAGTCGTGCCTTTTGCTTAAATGGTGTAAATCCGTTCAGTAGTTCCTGAGAAATTTGAAAAGAAAATCACATATATATCTGGGCGGAGCCTAACCACACATGTCATCGTGAGATCTGATTGGCTGTCAGCACTTCATCCTGGAATTGCTGGCAGCCATCTTGGGACCAATATAAATGATAGTACCCCATTGAAATGCATTGTAGTGAATCGAAGATTTTGAGGGTTACCAAAAGGAGAACTATAAAGGGTGATAACAGACTTTAGTTACATTAGAATTCATTTGTTGATGGTACCATACTAATTTTAGGAATTGTGGTGTGTTCTAAGGTGATTTTACCCTGTGAAAAATCCTTCTGCTGGGATATCATGAATCATGTTTGAGAGAAAACTATTTTCTCATACTTTTCCCATTGAGGTTTGGAAGGTGATCTAGAAGCTAAAATGAGAGCATATTTTCTGTAAATTCACGTTATCTTTCTCAGTCATGTGAGAATGAAGTCTGACATTCTCAGTAAAACATGTACATCCAACAAGGGCAGAGACTGTCAGTTGATGCCTTTGTGTTCTACTGCAGCTTCCCAGAGTGTTCTAAAGAACAACTAGAGAGCTAACAGCCTTACTTATGACAAAAGTATGGCACACCTGAAGCCATCTTGATTGGAATAAACTGGTAACACTTAAAACATTTAATTTAAAAAGGAACAAAATGATGGGGTTCATTTTGTCATAGAAATTATGGTTAGTGCTGTAGAAAGAAAAATTAGGACATGTTTCAAGTGAGATCTCAAATATCTTCCTGTTATATTTCAACAGGAGCAGCCTGTCAGTTGATGCCTTTGTGTTCTACTGCAGCTTCCCAGAGTGTTCTAAAGAACAACTAGAGCGCTAACAGTCTTACTTATGACAAAAGTATGGCACACCTGAAGCCATCTTGATTGGAATAAACTGGTAACACTTAAAACATTTAATTTAAAAAGGAACAAAATGAGGGGGTTCATTTTGCCATAGAAATTATGGTTAGTGCTGTAGAAAGAAAAATTAGGACATGTTTTAAGTGAGATCTCAAATATCTTCCTGTTATATTTCAACAGGAGCAGCCTGTCAGTTGATGCCTTTGTGTTCTACTGCAGCTTCCCAGAGTGTTCTAAAGAACAACTAGAGCGCTAACAGTCTTACTTATGACAAAAGTATGGCACACCTGAAGCCATCTTGATTGGAATAAACTGGTAACACTTAAAACATTTAATTTAAAAAGGAACAAAATGAGGGGTTCATTTTGCCATAGAAATTATGGTTAGTGCTGCAGAAAGAAAATTTAGGGCATGTTTTAAGTGAGATCTCAAATCCTCTTCTATTTCATTAGAAAATTCTGACATGCAGACTGAAACAATCACTTTCAATACCAGCAGTAGACTTCCAGTTAACTCCCTGGTGAGCAGTAGCTTTACTACAGTGATCTAATGAACAACTAGAGTGCTAACATTCTGAATTTATGGCAAATGTGTGACACATCTGAATGCCTTCTTGATGGAATCAAAGTAAAAAACTGAAAGCATTTCCTACTGAGGAGACTGCAGTAAATGACGAAATTAGGAAACTTCATAACAAATAAGTCTCCCAAGATGGCTACCAGAGAAAAAAAGAGCCCAAATGTAGCACAAATATCACCCAGATGTAGCCCACATATAGCCCAATGACAGAAGTGTGCAAAACACTTTTTATTTTTAGTTTTTCTGCAGTTTTATATAGTGCAAACTGGTCAGGTATTGAGCGTTACATCTTACTTGGACGCCTTATTGCGTATTTTGCACGAAGTACATGAGATTGATCTTGCGAAACATTGAACTTTACGATTCTGTTAACCTGAAGTTGCTCTGAACCGGGCTTTGTAACACCCGTTTTTACCTACTGGTTTTAATTAATTCTTACTGTATTGTATTAGGAAAGAGGATTTACTGTTTGTATGTACACTTTTATGATCTATGTTTCTAAATCAGATCAAATAAAGTTTAATGAATTCTATTGCAGGACGGAGGCGAGCATTATGCATATCTTTCCTCACTTTATTTGCATAGCAGTTCAAAGAAAACGTAACACAACAATCATTAAACAAAAGACTACACAACCCATGAACCATTAGGGGGTAGTCTCCAAGGCAACTATAGTCCAATCATATCACAGTCCATCGTATATAATATCGTGACGTCCCTTCCGCTTCCTCTTTCTTCACTGCTCGTCAGTTAAGTGCATTCCTTACATTCTTGGCTTAATCTGACGTTGTTGCTGTTTGTATAGCGGTTTCTTGTGCACGTTATTAGCATTATTGCCTTGGTATTGTTTCATATTCCCTGCGCAGCAGGCTCTTGCCTGAGCGCGTTCTCCCCTCGCAGTTTCTCCCGCTGTGTGCTCTGCGCGCGGTGAGATCCTGTCAGGCGCGTCTGGTCCGAGCGAGGCAGCTCCGTCGAGCGCTCCCGCTGGTCTTTACGCGCGTTTGGGAATCCGGTCACTCCTTTAGTGTCCGCTTGATTCCCGACCAACCCTCGCCTAATTTTGACACCGCTACGCGGTGATTTCCCCACACGGCCACGTTAGTGACCAGCACCACCTGGTGGTGGTAATTGGTATTGCGCCTCAGTCTATTCTTATAACAGCTTCGGGGAAAGCCCAGCTGTTGGAGCACCGGCGAGGGGCTGTCTTAAGGATTTTAAGGGCATTTGTTCTGTGCTCACACCCTCTGCTATCATGTCTTCTCCAGAAGACCATTTTTACTCCTCCTACCAGGAAGTGGAGGAGGAATGGCCCCCAACTTCTCCCTCCAGCAGTGGACCAAGCCCTCTCTCTGGCTATTTCTAGGGCGCTGGCTCCTCTTAGGGATCAGGTTGATAAGCTGGCGAAAAGCATCCCTGGGGTGTTCAGTGACCCAGATCTGGTGGTGGCGGGTCCAAGTAGCTCCCAGATGGGGAATAAAAGGGCCGTTAAGCATAACGCGGGGCACTTGGAAGGATTTGATAAACTTACGGAGACCTTCCTCAAGAGTGCGCGAACGCTAAAACATGCACCCTGCCGGGAGGAGGAGGACCCGGAGAAAATTGCGACACTGTCACCACTATTGTAGACCCCGACGGCGGGTTTCCCTTAGAGGGAGAGGGTGTATCGGAGGACGATTTCTCCTCCGATGAGGATAAGGACTCGGGCGTCCCTGGCGTCCAGAGTCCCACTCCTCTCAGTCCCCGGTTGGGGACGGGGTCCACTCGGACATGTTCGAGCCTACCCAAATTTACCATCCTAGGTCGGCAGAGTGGACACCTGACGCCAAAGTGGCAGAGTATGTGGTGGGGAAAATCCATCAACCCCTTGAAAGGGAGGTCAGGAATAGGATGAGGGAGAATGCCCCAGGCCCTCACTGAAGGGGAAGGTGGCACACACGCCTGAAATTGATGAGAAACTATGTACCTTTTTCTCCAAGTATATGAGGGATCCCAAGAAAGGAATTGATAGGTCTTAGACGTGGTAGGGCCCTTGACCCAAATTATTCAATTGACGGAGCGTTCCAAAGAGTCAGGATCCCCTTTGTCCACGGATATTGTGGCTGGTTGGGCGCACTACCTAAACCCTAAAACACTACCCCTCCACTACCCAAACACCACTGCACTACCCTAAACCTAAAACACTACCCCAGCACGACACCCTACACTACCCAAACATAACTGCACTACCCTAAACCCTAAAACACTACCACCAGCACGACTCCCTACACTACCCAAACACCACTGCACTACCCTAAACCCTAAAACACTACCCACAGCACGACTCCCTAAACTACACAAACACCACTGCACTACACTAAACCCTAAATATACCCCCAGCATGACCTCCCACACTACACAAACACCACTGCACCTAAACCCTAAAACACTACCCCCAGCACGACCCCCTACACTACCCAAACACCACTGCACTACCCTAAACCCTAAAACACTAACCCCAGCATGACCCCCTACACTACCCAAACACCACTGCACTACCCTATACCCTAAAACACGACCCCCTACCACTACACAAACACGACTGCACTACCCTAAATCCTAAAACACTACCCACAGCATGACCCCCTTCACTACACAAACACCACTGCACTGCCCTAAACCCTAAAACACTACCCCAGCACTACCCCTATACTACCCAAACACCACTGCACTAACATAAACCCTAAAACACTACCCCAGCACAACCCCCTACACTACACAAACACCACTGCACTACCCTAAACCCTAAAACACTACCCTCAGCATGACTCCCTACACTACCCAAACACCACTGCACTACCCTAAACCCTAAATCTACCCCCAGCACGACCCCTACACTACCCAAACACCACTGCACTACCCTAAACCATAAAACACTACCCCCAGCATGACCCCCTACACTACACAAACACCACTGCACTAGCCTAAACCCTAAAACACTACCACCAGCATGACCCCCTACACTACCCATACACCACTGCACTACCCTAAACCCTAAAACACTACCCCAGCACGACCCACTTACACTACTGCTACCTAACCCTAAAACACTACCCCAGCATGACTCCCTACACTACCCAAACACCACTGCACTACCCTAAACCCTAAAACACTACCCCCAGCACGACCCCCTACACCACCGAAACACCACTGCACTACCCTAAACCCTAGAAAAGAAACCCCCACCCCATGCCCAATCCCCCTTACCTCT
The DNA here is from genome assembly GCA_963921515.1 of Calotriton arnoldi. Lineage (NCBI taxonomy): Eukaryota > Metazoa > Chordata > Amphibia > Caudata > Salamandridae > Calotriton > Calotriton arnoldi. The sequence continues at coordinate 2,789,849 of CAWUFW010000312.1, read as the reverse complement.
CACTCCTCATGGTTCCTCTCTCCTCATGGTTCCTGCTTCACGTCATCTCTGAGGGGCGGTGCACGTCGTTGTGAGGAAACGGAACAGCCTCTGTTTACTTACAACGACATGGATCGTCTACATGTTTTTTAGAACGCATGGTCATTTACCATACATCAGTGATGTCATGAGTGATGTCACTGACCATGTCATGAGTGATGTAATATGTGACGTCATCAGCAGTGCATTGCGGGCGCGCGAGTTATAGTTAGCTGAACTAACTATAACTGGGGAATTTCTATGGTTTTGTACGAGTGAAATGTCCAACTAACTATAACGCCCTGAAACCTATGTTTTTTTCAGTGAATTTCTAAGGTTTTTTAAATGCTAATTTCTAACTATAACGTGCCTGAAACCTATGGTTTTTCAGTGAATATATATATATGTATGTACATATATATATATGTATGTACATATATATATATATATATGTATGTACATATTATCTACTGGCGGTCGCCAGTAGATAGTTATAGTTAGGACCTATTTTCCATAGGAAATCCACAACATTCTATTTGAAATAACTCTTGCGTCGGTTGAGGAATCTTCGCGAAATTTTCAAACTTTATGGCCCACTCCGGTCCGCTCCTACCCTGAAAGTTTCGGGGTGATTCGTCAAGCGGGGGCCGAGAAAAAGGGGTCCCAAAACGTGTTTTCCCCATTCATTTTCCCATAAGAAACTTTAGCCACGGCTACAGCCGAACTGCTGAACGGAATTACACAAAATTTGGCAAAGAGGTAGTTCTTGGTTCAGAAAGAACCCTTTTGTTAAATGGTGTAAATCCGTTCAGTAGTTGCTGAGAAAATCAAAAGTAAAAACACATATATATCTGGGCGGAGCCTAACCACACATGTCATCGTGAGATCTGATTGGCTGTCAGCACTTCATCCTGGAATTGCTGGCAGCCATCTTGGGACCAATATAAATGATAGTACCCCATTGAAATGCATTGTAGTGAATCGAAGATTTTGAGGGTTACCAAAAGAGAACTATAAAGGGTGATAACAGACTTTAGTTACATTAGAATTCATTTGTTGATGGTACCATACTAATTTCAGGAATTGTGGTGTGTTCTAAGGTGATTTTACCCTGTGAAAAACCTTCTGCTGGGATATCATGAATCATGTTTGAGAGAAAACTATTTTCACATGCTTGTCCCATACAGTTTTGGAAGGTGCTCCAGAAGCTAAAATGAGAGCATATTTTCTGTAAATTCACATTATCTTTCTCAGTCATGTGAGAATGAAGTCTGACATTCTCAGTAAAACATGTACATCCAACAATGGCAGAGACTGTCATTTAATTCCTTTGTGTTCTACTGCAGCTTCCCAGAGTGTTCTAAAGAACAACTAGAGTGCTAACAGCCTTACTTATGACAAAAGTATGGCACACCTGAAGCCATCTTGATTGGAATAAACTGGTAACACTTAAAACATTTAATTTAAAAAGGAACAAAATGATGGGGTTCATTTTGTCATAGAAATTATGGTTAGTGCTGTAGAAAGAAAAATTAGGACATGTTTCAAGTGTGATCTCAAATATCTTCCTGTTATATTTCAACAGGAGCAGCCTGTCAGTTGATGCCTTTGTGTTCTACTGCAGCTTCCCGGAGTGTTCTAAAGAACAACTAGAGCGCTAACAGTCTTACTTATGACAAAAGTATGGCACACCTGAAGCCATCTTGATTGGAATAAACTGGTAACACTTAAAACATTTAATTTAAAAAGGAACAAAATGAGGGGGTTCATTTTGCCATAGAAATTATGGTTAGTGCTGTAGAAAGAAAAATTAGGACATGTTTTAAGTGAGATCTCAAATATCTTCCTGTTATATTTCAACAGGAGCAGCCTGTCAGTTGATGCCTTTGTGTTCTACTGCAGCTTCCCAGAGTGTTCTAAAGAACAACTAGAGTGCTAACAGCCTTACTTATGACAAATGTATGGCACACCTGAAGCCATCTTGATTGGAATAAACTGGTAACACTTAAAACATTTAATTTAAAAAGGAACAAAATGAGGGGTTCATTTTGCCATAGAAATTATGGTTAGTGCTGTAGAAAGAAAAATTAGGACATGTTTTAAGTGAGATCTCAAATATCTTCCTGTTATATTTCAACAGGAGCAGCCTGTCAGTTGATGCCTTTGTGTTCTACTGTAGCTTCCCAGAGTGTTCTAAAGAACAACTAGAGTGCTAACAGCCTTACTTATGACAAAAGTATGGCACACCTGAAGCCATCTTGATTGGAATAAACTGGTAACACTTAAAACATTTAATTTAAAAAGGAACAAAATGAGGGGTTCATTTTGCCATAGAAATTATGGTTAGTGCTGCAAAAAGAAAATTTAGGGCATGTTTTAAGTGAGATCTCAAATCCTCTTCTATTTCATTAGAAAATTCTGACATGCAGACTGAAACAATCACTTTCAATACCAGCAGTAGACTTCCAGTTAACTCCTTGGTGAGCAGTAGCTTTACTACAGTGATCTAATGAACAACTAGAGTGCTAACATTCTGAATTTATGGCAAATGTGTGACACATCTGAATGCCTTCTTGATGGAATCAAAGTAAAAAACTGAAAGCATTTCCTACTGAGGAGACTGTAGTAAATGAGGAAATTAGGAAACTTCATAACAAATAAGTCTCCCAAGATGGCCACCAGAGAAAAAAGACCCCAAATGTAGCACAAATATCACCCAGACGTAGCCCACGTATAGCCCAATGACAGAAGTGTGCAAAACACTTTTTATTTTTTGTTTTTTGCAGTTTTATATAGTGCAGACTGGTCAGGTATTGGAGTGCTTTACATGAGCATTGGTTACATCACACAAGGACAAATTCATGTTGGTTGACCCCTACACTACCCAAACACCACTGCACTACCCTAGACCCTAAAACACTACCCCCAGCACGACCCCTTCAATACCCAAACACAACTGCACTACCCTAAACTCAAAAACACTACCCCAGCACGACCCTCTATACTACCCAAACACCACTGCACTACCCTAAACCCTAAATCTACCCCTACACTACACAAATACCACTGCACTACCCTAAAACACTAGAACCCAGCACGACCCCCTACAGTACACAAACACCACTGCACTACCCTAAACCCTAAAACACTACCCCCTACACTACACAAACACCATTGCACTGTCATAAGGTTTCTGCACATACACAGAGCTATGCACAGGAAAATGGGACCCCGGAATACAGTGGTTTGCCACCATATACCGTAGCACCCAAAAACCCCAACCCAACTAGCTTAGCATCCCATTAGCACCCAAGTACTAATGTTTGGACAACCCAGAACACGGTATCTTTATCTCAGGACTCGCAGAAGCAAGAACACTCTTTCGTCACTCACTCGTACTTGTCCACAAGGTGCGTAGGAAGAGACACTGGATAGGTTAAAATGTTTATTCCAACTTACGTGCTCTAATGTACAGTACACGTGTCAGCACTAATAGCATAATGCATATGACTAATATAAGCAGCATGGTTACAATTCCATAGAATACAAACGGGGAAAGCATCTCAGAGCTCAGTGGATAAACGTATAAATAACATTACCACCCTCCCCTTGCAGTAAGATAGTTTATTATAATAATAGAAGACCTCTGGGCTTTGACTAGCGAACCCCCATACCTCAGTCTCTAGATGCAGAATTACATCAGCAGGACATCATAGCTCTTCTCACTGAAAGGGATTTCTCCAAGTGTGTTAAGCGCTAGGAAACCACAGTATTAAAAGCACACCAAATTCTTCATGGCAATTGCACCTAATGTTATGTCTGGGTGCGCGAGACTGGCCATATCAGGAAGAACCAAAATACATTGTTATGCGACCTTGTACATGTTTGTGCAGACGGAGCCCAAAAAGGTGAACAACAGAAAATGCAGACAGTGCAAAAGAACTTGGCACGAGCAAAGGGCGAGGGGGCCCGGCTCAGTGTAACGTGCGCAAAGAAAAGCAGCATGGCAGCCAGGCCTAGGCCAACATAACAAGGCAGGTAACAATCCACAAGACACCCTCCCCTGGTCAGTCCAGCGGCCAGGACAGAGGCCCATCAGAGGAAAAACAGAGCCGTTGGAGCACAGGGAGCGCCCAAACGGCGAAGGGCAGGTCAATCCATGAAAGAGTAAGTGCAGAGAAAAGCCATACCCTCCAGAAGTTCATCATTGGAATTGTCAAAAAACATAGATGCCATCCAATCCATGAGATCAAAAGAGCAGGAATGCTCCTCAACAAAGGGAGCATCCAGAAGCAATGCGGGACAGCTTGCGTGATAATTGAAACAGCTTCGTTGTAGGAGATCCTGGGCAGCCGCCCAGATATCCCATTGCGCCAAAATCCCCAGTGCAGCCGCACGTGCCATACAGCCAGCAACGGAACAGTCCTGCTCATGGGCCTCTAAGGGACCCATCAACTGAACAAAATCCGGAACAGACAATGACGAATTGGAGAGGCAATAATCCAGAGTCCAGGTGAAAGGACAGCGGACACAAGTCATCACAGGTTGCACGCAAGTGAAATACGCAAAGCGAAATGAAAGAGTATATGACACACTCAGTGTCGCCAATGGCAAGACACCAAAACCGGCCAAAAGGCGCTCACGGAGCAGCTGGAGGCGTTCTGGATCGAGCAGGTCCCATCGGGGAGCAGCCATTGCGCAGAAAGCAAATTAAGAGCAAGACACCAGCCGCTAAAGCGAGGATCAATGGGAAACCGCCAAAGACACTGGAAAAAATAGAATGTATGAAAGCCGGGATGGCACCAAAAATAGTTTGGAAGGAGGACACCAAGCCCGACCCAACGACCTTAAAAAAGTGTACTAGGCCTTCAGTGTTAGATGCGTTAAAAATACGATGTATTAACTCCCCAAAATGTTGGGGGAGATTAGTGTTTAAAAGGGCCTGTATTTCACTGTGGGTACTCGCCACCTGGAGAATGAATGTCTCCCGGGCGGACGTGAGCATAACTTCCTCGTTTAATAATAGTGCCTTTATTCTGCTCAGTCCATTGAAATCTGCTTCCATGGTAGGGATGGAAGGCCAAATAGAGATATCAACCTTGCCATGAGGGGGAGGATAAAGCACATTTTTGCAGCAGACAACCCTGTGCGAAACTGTTACAATGTAAGGAATGCCAGCCTGCAGGCCACAACAGTTTTCGTTATTTAAAAGTAAATAACTACCATTGGAAAGGAGAGTGAAAGTAGGAGAAATAACAGGAGCAGGAATACCTTTCAGCACACAAGCAAGATTAGGAGCGGAAACGCTACATGAGCCATGCAATTTAATGTGTTTACAAATAAGCGAATGACCCATAGTCGAGTCGCAGTACTCCCCCGTGAGAAAGACTTCCTTGCCGTCCCGAAGGCATTTATACATGAAAGGCAAGGACCAGAGTTCATGCAGGAAAGCACTGCCCAAGGGCCGGTAACGGCCCACAGGATAATGTTTCATGCACGAGTCAAATTCAAACAAGGAAAAAGGTAAAGCTATAACCCCATGGACTAACCATACAGCAGAATCGAGTTCTGCAACAGAGAACGGCAAAGGATCCATCTTTTCGATATGTAATAGAGTGTAAGTTGCATCTTTCATGGACATAAATTGCTGTTTGTCAGTTAAGTTAAAAGGTAGAAACAAGGCAGAGGTGTTCAAAAAATGCCAAGGAACTTTACCTAACTTGAGCGTTTGCAAAGTCCATGCAAACTGCATAACTGAACGCAATTGATTCTGACCATGATATAACACAGAAACATCATCCTGTACAATATCAACAACAGAGGACACAATATTCTCTAAAGTATAAATGCGAGAAGACAGGGTATTAATAAATACTATTGTCAACAACAGCAAGCACCTTTTCCAAATTTGCTTGATCTATTTCCCGAAGACGGGAAGCAGCTTCCATTTGTGATAGCTTCCAGAGTTCATTATATGTTTCATAAATGAATCTCTTAGGTCGGGGACCACGAGGTCCCAAAACAAAGTCGGACAGATCAATATTGCCTGAAAGGAGGGACAAATGTTGTTTAACAGAATCAAGGGACGAATGTTGCAGCCATTGTTTGCATAATTTACCAACAGAATATGTAGTGACAGTACGGGAACCAGTAAATCTCGGATCAGGCCTATCCTGTGTGTAATTAGTTCCTGAGTCGTGAAAACGCATTTGACATGCATTTGATGATGTAGGCCATACCAACCAGGGTGACTGAACCAGCTCAGAAACATTAAACGAATTATTTTGTAACATTGCCTGCAGGGACACGAGGGACAGATTGAATCGTGAGCTTTCATTAGGAAAACTCGACAGGGATGGTATTGATGGCGTATTCAATTGTTTAGTGGTTGCTAAGCCCCAACATGTAGTCTGATAGATGGAGACATTGAGGAACATAATTTGTGTAGGGATGAGGCAAGCACGATGTAATGCCTCGGTTCCCTGTACCTGCCATGGCTTGGAGCCCCAAATAGATTTTAAATCCACTGTATTATCCCAGTACTCATAACCACCCACAGCTAGGGCACTTAGAAAGGAACCTGAATAAAGCAATTTGGTGTGTGTTAACATAATTTTCTGAGTTAACGTGTTATTTAATCTAAAATAATAGGATGCAGGGTTCGACCGATTAAAATCAGTAAAATAATTAAATTTATTTCGAAGAGTTTGAGAGCTACCTGGCAAGGGGTTTGGACAATGTTCCCATTGGGTATAGTTAACAGAACTACGCAGGGCACTGGGCTTATGGAGAAAATGATTACCCCAATGTTGGTAACAATACAAATCGGCATAATTAGCAGAATTCATATATAGATCTTCAGCATTAAAAGATGCATAATATTTTAAATCGGCAAACAATGCTTCAACGGCATGCACATCCCAATCATCAGAATGAATATTATTTTGTACTACATCACCCATTGAAACACGAAGGACATTAGGTACATTAATAATTTCCGTCGGACCATGGATTTGATAGTTCACTGCATCCCATACGATGCCATCAGCAACTGGGAAAGCTGAAATGTTCACAAATGTGTGGTCACGCTTCATGATGTGAGACGAGGAATGAGGAGCCAAAGTTCCAGAAACATAGTCTACAGCAGAGCGTTCAGGTAAATAGTGACCATTAATTAGTAGAAAAAACACTGTGACAAAGCCAATGGACATGAACAAAAATATCAAGAAAAGTACCAACCAGATGTATGTCCAGGGTGGAATCAAAAAATTGTCTCTAAACCAGGATATAAAAATACTGAACTTGGATGGAACTTTTGAAGATGTGGAATCCGAATCAAAGGAATAACGAGTCGGGCCAAGTGGCGTTGTTGGTTGGTGTGCCACCGATTCAGATGCAGGATAAGTATACTCGTCCTCGTCGATATTGGTGGAGAGTTGGGGATCAATTGTAGTTTCAGGCAAATCAACCATCTCAATTACAGCATCAGCGACCGTTCGTGTAGATGGGCCACGAACATATGTCCGATAAATGGCAGGACAAGAGACCGCTGGTGTGACACTATTCAGGATCGGCCAGGCGCTGTAGCTTGACATTTTCCACTGAGATGTATCTGTTCTCCTTGCGACCAGGAAGCGGTGGTAAAATGACTGTACGTGTTCCCTTCAAGCCCAGAACTGGAACCGGTGCACGAAAAGAGGGGCCGAATTCTTTTTTGTTTTCAACCTTTTCTCGAACCAGTTCTCCAACCTTTGGAAGCCAGCCGGCTACCGGAATCTGCAACGCAGGATCTGTGGCTGAAGGCAAATGTGTAGTTGCAAGTTTGTCTCGGGCTTCTTGTAAGTCCTGTAACATAGCAGAATGGTTATCTACATCAAACTTGGCGGATTGCGCCGCGATGTCTGGACCCTCAAGGTCAGGCACAAACATTCTTATGCCAAAGAGCATTTCGTATGGGGTCCGCCCACCCAGAGGTCTTCTAGGGAGATTATTAAGTGCACGCTGAACGGTATACAAATGGGCCAGCCAGTTCCTGCCAGTACCTATAACCCTAGCTGTTAAGGATTGCTTTAAGTCACGGTTCATTCGTTCAACGATAGAGTTGCCCTCAGGCCTATACGGAGACGAAAATTTCACCCGCACCCCAAGCGAAGCCATTGCATCCTTGTAAGCCCTAGAGGCAAACGCTGGACCTTGGTCCGAATGGAAGGTGCCGCATGCGAAAATTCCCACAAAGACACGCAAATCCCTGATTACATTTCGGGCGTCAGCACTCCGTTGTGGCCAGACCCAGAGAAACCGTGTGCACGAGTCCACTGCCACTAAGATGTATTTATAGGCAGTGTCTGATGAGAATGGACCGCAGTGATCCAAGTAAACACACCCAAAGGGTCTGTTAGCAATGCAGAGCTGGGTTTGTGGTGGACGTGTTACCGTGGAAGGCTTAATCTGTTGACAAACATCGCAAGAAAGCACAAAAGCACGGGTGTCTTTATACAATCCACGCCACCAATAACGCTGCTGCAAGATGGAAACTGTAGCTGACACACCTGCATGAGCCGAAGCCATGCCTTCGTGTGCAGCTGATATCAAGGCACTCCTGCGGTCCGCGTTGGGGATCAGCCGATCTCCAACGTCAGGTATAGTTACATAAGGAACCTGATCGGGACTTAATGTGTAAGAATACTTGGAAGGGAAACCTGTAGGGTAATTATTACCTTCCTTGGTTGCAGCAATAGCTGCTAATATAACAGGGTCTATTTTAGACATGGACCTGGTAACCGCTGCTACTGAACACGTGACTACTGCTGAACGGGCAGCTTCATCTGCCAGATCGTTACCAATAGCGTGTGCGCCCACCCGCTGATGGCCTAAGGTGTGAACCACCTGTGTGAGGGGCAGACGTTGTTGCAATTCTGCCACTCGAACCCAAAGCATTTTATGCTTGATTGTGCTCCCTTTTGCGTCCTTGTAGTCGTTTTTCGACCAGAAAAACAGATTGTCATTGTAAGACTGTATACAGTAGAAGGAATCACATACAATAAGAGTTGTCTCATCCTGAGAAGCGAACTCAAGTGCAAGTAGCAATGCATGCAGCTCGGCCAATTGTGCGGTACTATCTCCAAGTGTGCGAGTATGCACTACAGAGGATTTGAACTTTCCATCTACAAAGGAACCCGCAACAATAGCACATGCAGCTGAATAAGCGTGCTTGGACCCAGTGGCCGGTTGCGCCGAACCATCGGTGTAGATCACACATTTGTAATCCTCAAGCGGTAGTAAAAACAAAGGAGGAGGATGAACGAATTCATACTGCAAAAACTCCTGAGTCTGAAGAGAAGAATCAAAAACAAAAGTGACGTCCGAAGACGTCAAGGATGTAGCCCATTGTATCCAACGGGGATGCATTGCTTTTGAGTTCGGTACACTTGCCTTTGTTACTGCCTCTAGGGCAGGACAGGGTGTTACCACCAGAATCCGCTTTCCCTGTGCCAGTGCGCGTTCTTTTAGAATCGCCATTTGCACTGCAGTTAGAACTTTTTCGACAGATGTAAAGCGCAATTCAGCGGAAGTGTACAGATGTGACTTGTATGCGATGGGTACTGTATCACCTTCATTAAAGGTTAAGTATGTGAATCCCACCGCCCCCGGAATTATTCTAATCACCAGGTTTGTGTGGTTATCACGAGTCAAAAGATATTTAGACTCCAAAAGGTCTGTCTGCAAAGACTGCAGAATTGAGGTATGCTCAGGCAGCCAGCAAGACCTTGAATAAGTAGGTTGTATCAAAGCATACAAAGGCTTGATACGCTGGGCATATTCGGGAATGTAAGTACGCCCGAAATTCAGGAAACCCAGCAAAGACTGAAGTTTCTTCAGAGTATTTGGGGGGCACAAATGTGCACATTTTTCCAAGAAATGGGGGCTAAGCCCTTACCTTCGTTGTTGAGCTCATAGCCCAAGAACAGAACTGTAAATTCAGCAATGTGTGACTTAGCAAAGTTAAATTTGTAACCCTGCTCCGCAAATTCAAGAATAATGCGGTCCACACGGGACAAATGCTGAAATAATTCGTCGTCCGTCAGATAGATGTCATCTACGTACGAACATGCGTCTTGATCAATGTCATTTAACAAAGAAACAACACGGGCGGCGAATATACCCGGACTATTTTTGTAGCCCATGGGTAAACGCCGGAACTGGAATAATTTACCACCGGAAGTGAATGCGGTCCATTGACCACTCTCCGGGGCTAGGTTGTGCGTGTAGAAACCGTTTGAAAGGTCAAGTGTCGTTTTGTATTTTTTACGAACAAGACTGTCTACAAGCGCAGAACTGTGTGTATTTTGCACCGCAAAGTTCCGACAATGAGTATTTAAATGCCGGTAATCCAAAACTAAGCGGTACGTTCCATCGGGTTTAGAAACCACGAAAAGGGGATTGTTCATAGGTGATACGCATGGTTCAATTACTCCCTGATATTCCAACTGTGTCAGAATTTCGGAGACGGGGCCTTTTGCCTGCCGTTTGATGGGATATTGGGGTTGTGGCTGCGGTAGTGACCGCAAAGGTATTGCATGAGGAGGTGATTCTTCATCCCATCCCACATGGTTGCGGTATAACGCTGGTGCCAGGTACACAGCCCACTCAGCTGCAAGTGCTTCAGCTTTGTCTTTTGGGACATGCCGTGAGAAGCTTGGAAGGATTACCTCCTCTCCTTTATGTGCAGCTAAAACGAATGGGGGTGGCCAATCCACCTCTGCTAACAAAATGTCATATGAAGAGGTTAGATTTTCCCAAAAAATCCCTTTTATTTCACGCGGTATGTCACCTTCAATTTGTATGACTATATTATATAGTCTGTCAGGGGGTGCCACTCTCGTGTCAGCTGTCTCTACAGTAACGAATGTTTCAGTTGCTGTCGCCTCCATATGAGGACGTAGCGCCTCCCGCACTATGGTAACTTCCGCGGCGCTGTCTAGGAGGGTCACTGCCCACGTCCAATTCTGGAGTCTCGTTCTCACGGTCTGAGGCATATTTCGCTGTGACAGCGGCAACTTTTTTCTTCTGAAATTGCGGTCGAGGAAGATGAAAATCTTCTGCTTTCCCTCTGACTTGTTGTCGAGGTTGGTCTCGCTCCTGGGGAGCCTCTCGGCCCCTTCCTCTATCTTGCCGTCCTCCTCCACCAGCCTGTGACGACGTCTGGGCCTGTGAAGAACGAGGAGAACGCGTATCAGAGCTCTGAAACCTTTCTGGTGATTTAATCCTTGACCTATCACGTAAATCATAAGTACGTTCAGAAGAAACCGAAACTGGGGAAGCGCCTCTCGACCCCGGCTTCTTTTGTTGCTTACCCTGTTTTTTCTGTCTCCAACTCTTTTTAGTGAAGACTGGTTTATCATCTTTCTCAGATGCACTTTTTGCTTGTGTAACTTGTGTTTGCGATTGAGTTTGCATTTTTACAAAAGGCTTGTTGCCCAGGCTATTTCTTCCAATTGTTTTATAAGCCCGGGCAATAATTTTCGGTAATTCGCGGGGCCTGTCCAACTCTGGGACTAAAGCCAAAGCATTCGCTACTTGAAAGTTCATAGCATCGCCCTTGACATTTCCAAGGATCAGCTCAGCTACTACATCAAACACTCCCACTAGTCTCATCCCTAATTCCACAGCCGCTTCAGGGCCATGTTCATCCTGTACTTTTTTAATTACAGAGGGTAGAACCGTCATGGAAGGAGTTCCAAAACATTTTGAATAAACTGCTGCGAATACCTTACCCCAGTTTTCACATGATGTCAAATCGGGGATTATGTCTTTTGGCAAACTTATCGTGAGGATGCGATGTTTATCTACTGGGGATGTATGGGGAAACACTGCTTCTATCTGATCGAACTTTTCTGCAAGCCAGTAAGGATAATCGTCCTTATTTTGTGGACGTTTGCCCATCACAGAATTTACCATGACAGGACTTATGGTCACTCCAGCGGCTATAGCTGGTTGGCCTGCGACTACAGGAGCAGCTCCATGTAGGCTACCTGTAACGTATGTCACTAGGGCTCGATGCACTCGTACCAATTCGGTATGCATAGTGCGCAGTTCCGCAAGCGGTAATGCCAGATAATTTGGATGCGGGGTATACCCGGCCAATACAGGCCAAGTGGCCCCCTGAATTGACAAGGGGCCTAAACGAACTGCGGTAGTTGGTTGTGGTAGGGCGCCATTAAACCAAACACGGTGCTGCCAAGCCGTGAGAGGTACTTCAAGAGTGGTATAGGGTCGATAGGCAGCAGGAATAGCGGTGGGCTTATATTCATGAAACAGCTTATCACCTGCATCCACCGCCTCAAAAGTGATCCAAGTGTAAAACACTTCAAAGTGATAAGCCGCATCGGCTTGAACCACAAAGACCAACTCGACCCCAGTATCGGGCACTCCATACACAGCTAAGTGGTCTCGGAGTGCTCCTCGACTATGTGCAGCAATCGCCACACCAGCCATGATTAAACAGTTATATTTGACAACCTAACAGGGAGCACAAAATGGGTTTTTTATGTAACCTTTTTTAATTACTTCAAGCTTGAAAGAACCTATAAAACGTTCAATATAGGAGGTATCACCATCACTTACGCCTCCGGAAGCGTACGTGAGGGTTTTGTGGACAGGCACAAGTACTACTCAAGCGTCTCGCAGTTAAGGTGCCCCACGGTGGTCGCGCCATGTCATAAGGTTTCTGCACATACACAGAGCTATGCACAGGAAAATGGGACCCCGGAATACAGTGGTTTGCCACCATATACCGTAGCACCCAAAAACCCCAACCCAACTAGCTTAGCATCCCATTAGCACCCAAGTACTAATGTTTGGACAACCCAGAACACGGTATCTTTATCTCAGGACTCGCAGAAGCAAGAACACTCTTTCGTCACTCACTCGTACTTGTCCACAAGGTGCGTAGGAAGAGACACTGGATAGGTTAAAATGTTTATTCCAACTTACGTGCTCTAATGTACAGTACACGTGTCAGCACTAATAGCATAATGCATATGACTAATATAAGCAGCATGGTTACAATTCCATAGAATACAAACGGGGAAAGCATCTCAGAGCTCAGTGGATAAACGTATAAATAACATTACCACCCTCCCCTTGCAGTAAGATAGTTTATTATAATAATAGAAGACCTCTGGGCTTTGACTAGCGAACCCCCATACCTCAGTCTCTAGATGCAGAATTACATCAGCAGGACATCATAGCTCTTCTCACTGAAAGGGATTTCTCCAAGTGTGTTAAGCGCTAGTAAACCACAGTATTAAAAGCATACCAAATTCTTCATGGCAATTGCACCTAATGTTATGTCTGGGTGCGCGAGACTGGCCATATCAGGAAGAACCAAAATACATTGTTATGCGACCTTGTACATGTTTGTGCAGACGGAGCCCAAAAAGGTGAACAACAGAAAATGCAGACAGTGCAAAAGAACTTGGCACGAGCAAAGGGCGAGGGGGGCCCGGCTCAGTGTAACGTGCGCAAAGAAAAGCAGCATGGCAGCCAGGCCTAGGCCAACATAACAAGGCAGGTAACAATCCACAAGACAGCACTACCCTAAACCCTAAAACACTACCCCCAGCATGACCCCCTACACTACACAAACACCACTGCACTGCCCTAAACCCTAAAACACTACCCCAGCACGACCCCTACACTACCCAAACACCACTGCACTACCCTAAACCCTAAAACACTACCCCCAGCACGACTCCCTACACTACACAAACACCACTGGACTACCCTAAACCCTAAAACACTACCCCCAGCACGACTCCCTACACTACCTAAACACCACTGCACTAAACCCTAAATCTACCCCCAGCATGACCTCCCACACTACACAAACACCACTGCACTACCCTAAACCCTAAAACACTACCCCCAGCACGACCCCTACACTACCCAAACACCACTGCACTACCCTAAACCCTAAAACACTAACCCCAGCATGACCCCCTACACTACCCAAACACCACTGCACTACCCTAAAACACGACCCCATACACTACACAAACACAACTGCACTACCCTAAACCCTAAAACACTACCCACAGCATGACCCCCTATACTACACAAACACCACTGCACTACCCTAAACCCTAAAACACTACCCCCTACACTACACAAACACCACTGCCCTACCCTAAACCCTAAAACACAACACCCAGCATGACCCTTTACACTACACAAACACCACTGCACTACCCTAAACCCCCCTACACTATACAAACACCACTGCATTTCTCTAAACCCTAAAACACTACCCCCAGCACGACCCCCTCACAACACAAACACCACTGCACTACCCTAAACCATAAATCGACCCCCAGCACGACCCCCTACACTACCCAAACACCACTGCCATACCCTAAACCCTAAAACACTACCCCAGCATGAACCCCTACACTACCCAAACACCACTGCACTACCCTAAACCTTAAAACACTACCCCCAGCACTACCCCTACACTACACAAACACCACTGCACTACCCTAAACCCTAAAACACTACCCCAGCACTACCCCTACACTACCCAAACACCACTGCACTAACATAAACCCTAAAACACTACCTCCAGCACAACCCCTACACTACACAAACACCACTGCACTACCCTAAACCCTAAAACACTACCCCCAGCACGACTCCCTACACTACCCAAACACCACTGCACTACCCTAAACCCTAAATCTACCCCCAGCACGACCCCTACACTACCCAAACACCACTGCACTACCCTAAACCATAAAACACTACCCCCAGCATGACCCCCTACACTACACAAACACCACTGCACTACCCTAAACCCTAAAACACTACCACCAGCATGACCCCTACACTACTGCACTACCCTAAACCCTAAAACACTACCCCCAGCACGACCCCCTACACTACCCAAACACTACTGCACTACCCTAAACCCTAAAACACTACCCCCAGCACGACCCCTACACCACCCAAACACCACTGCACTACCCTAAACCCTAGAAAAGAAACCCCCACCCCATGCCCAATCCCCCTTACCTCTCACTCCTCGTGGTTCCTCTCTCCTCGTGGTTCCTGCTTCACGTCGTCTCTGAGGGGCGGTGCACGTCGTTGTGAGGAAACGGAACAGCCTCTGTTTCCTTACAACGACATGGATCAGTCTACATGTTTTTAGAACGCATGCTCATTTACCATACATACCTTTACAACAAAATTTGTTGTAAAGGCATGCGTGGTAAATGACCATGCGTTCTAAAAATGCGAAGTAATGACTTCGTGATGTACAACGCATGCGTGGTAATGCAGGCGTTGTAATGGTATCGCAAAGTAAAAAGTCGTTGTAACGGCTGTTTACCGATCGAAGCTGGCCCCTGTTCTTCAGTGAGACGTTTATTTGATTAATTAGGAGGAAGGAATGTGTTTTTTTACCGAAAAGTGCATTCCCGGCTGTTGTATTCTGAAAGTGTCCGCGTGGCCTGGTTTCACTTCCGGTGAGAGAGTGGAAGAGTCTGTTTGGATCTAAAGGAGTTCTGTTGTTGGACGGGGCCGGCGCGACATGTCATCAGAAAACATAGCTAATGGAAAGCGTCCTCCCTGAAGTGTGGAGCAGTGCCATGAGAGGTCAACGAGTGTGCGTCCCACCGCAGTATGACCGTGCCGCGTGACTCCATGTGCCACCTCCAGGGTACGGGAGGCAGAAGCGGCATCGCAGGTCCTCTTGAAGACCGTTGTAGCACTAATTCTACATTTTGGTACTAGGGCATTTTAACTTCGTTGTTCCTGCCAGATACAAAGAGAAGATTCTGTGTTATTCAGTGCCCTCGTTACCTTTTTTGTGGGTTGTGGTGCTTGTCACTTCGCTGCCCCGCCGGTGCACACGACTGGGCACCCCACCTCGTGTGCCATCTGCAGGGCCTCTGCCCTCGGATCACTGGTTTCGGTTTCTGGAGTGGCAACATAAACAGTTGCTCCCAAAGGACTAGCCTGAACACTTAGGTGAATATCCCCTGCACCAGCATTCCACGGAAATTCTTTCCTAGCTCTCCCACGTCAACGAGGACGTCATAATAGCACGGCTCCGCTCGCGACACCGTATGACGTCATCGGAGCCATAAGAGAACCTCGTCGGCGTGCTGATGTCAGTTCCACCCATTTTTTCCGTGCCACCGAGGCAAACAGGGGACCGAGACATTTCCACATGTATACATAGTATAATAAATATATATATATTCACTGAAAAAACCATAGGTTTCAGGCACATTATAGTTAGAAATTAGCATTTAAAAAACCTTAGAAATTCACTGAAAAAACCATAGGTTTCAGGCACGTTATAGTTAGAAATTAGCATTTAAAAATCTTAGAAATTCACTGAAAAAACCATAGGTTTCAGGGGCGTTATAGTTAGTTGGACATTTCACTCGTACAAAACCATAGAAATTCCCCCATTATAGTTAGTTCAGCTAACTATAACTCGCGCGCCCGCAATGCACTGCTGATGACGTCACATATTACATCACTCATGACATGGTCAGTGACATCACTCATGACATCACTGATGACATCTCAAATGACATCACTGATGACATCATCCAGTGAATGTGTGTTTTTCTGAAAATTAAATATGTTTTATATAGGTATATCTCAAGGTCGATGGAAGAATAAATGGGTATATAAGTGTCTAAATGGATGATTTTGTTTTGTAAAATTGATTGTATAACTAAGTGTATCTTAGTGAATACATGGGTTAGTGAGTAATGTTTAAATATGAAAATATCTGTATCAGTCTCTCACTTTGTGTATAAGTGACTGCATGGGTTGGTGAGTAGCTACATGAGTGTCTATATGGGTTATTAGTTGGTTTTTTGAGTATCAGTATGAGTGTCTGAGTGTCTGTATGGTTCGGTGGGGGTATTACTTAGTGCATAGATGCATGAATGAGTGACTCACTGTTTGTATGTGTTGAAGACAGCATGTGTGCAGGACTGTATAGGTGGATGAGTATGTGTATGGGTGTGTTAGTGAGTGAATGACTGTCTCAATAGTGTCTTTATGAGTAACTACATATGTTTTAAACTAGTATATGTGAGTATTGGTGTATATAAGTGAGTATATGTGAGAGTGAGAGATTGGAAGAGTTCCTGTACAAATAAGTAGGTGTTTCTATAAGTGATTGTTTAAGAGAGTAAGTATGTGTAAGTTTCTGTAGAAGTAAGTGTGGTAGTGTGTGTATAACTGTATATGCAAGTAAATGGATGTTTGATACTTTGTTTGCATGTGTGACTATGTGTGGGAGTAACTCTATGGATGAGTGGCGGTGTGTAACAGGATGTATAGGTGTATGAGTACATATGATGAGTGAGTACATGTATGAGTGACTGTATAGGGACTGTTGGGGAATGAGTGGATGTGTGTGTAGATCTTGGAATTACTGAATAGGTGTGTTGTAACTGGTATTGGTATGTCCATTGTTTTGAAAATGTTAGTTTGTATTTTTGAGTGTGTGTATCAAAGGTTATATTAGGGTGAGAGGAGGGCTGCCACTCTATCACAAGGATGATGTCATCAGTGATGTCATTTGAGATGTCATCAGTGATGTCATCAGTGATGTCATCAGTGATGTCATGAGTGATGTCACTGACCATGTCATGAGTGATGTAATATGTGACGTCATCAGCAGTGCATTGCGGGCGCACGAGTTATAGTTAGCTGAACTAACTATAACGGGGGAATTTCTATGGTTTTGTACGAGTGAAATGTCCAACTAACTATAACGCCCCTGAAACCTATGGTTTTTCAGTGAATTTCTAAGGTTTTTTAAATGCTAATTTCTAACTATAACGTGCCTGAAACCTATGGTTTTTTCAGTGAATATATATATATGTATGTACATATATATATATATATATGTATGTACATATATATATATATATGTATGTACATATATATATGTATGTATGTACATATATATATGTATGTATGTACATATATCTCTAATGAAGAAAAGTCGCCCAATGCAGCTCAGGAGACCAGCATTTATTCAGGAAATAATGAAGGCTGCACCCAGAAAAATCTAACTTAACTCGTTTCAGCCCTACTGCCTTGATCACAAGTGAGTCACATTCCACTGGCCCCAAGTGCTTTTTTTTTTAAATCTCTTTTTATTGAGTTTATACACCAACAGGAGAAATAACATTCACAAATATCAGGCCACAGGCGTTAAAGGCCGGACGTGGCAAGCACAATAGAGATCGTAAATTAGTAGACCTCAGCATTGAGATTGAGAACTGATACACATACCAAAGCCGTGAGGAGCCATGGACAAGGCCAGGCGAGGACAACCTAACGCTTAAGTCTCGTCCCAGTCAATGTCCACTGTGCCTGGGGCCGGGTTCAGTAGGTCACCTCTTGTGAAAGTGCCAAGAACTGCCTGAACCTAGAGATCAGGGGTGCGTCCCCTCCAGTATGCAAGCCTTCGGAGAACCAACAATAGGAATGGGTGGAGACCCAACATCCAGAATCTTAGAGAGAAAAAAGTGAGTAAAGAATAGAATAGAGAAGAAGAGAAGAAAGGGGGAGGATGATGTTATGGCTTCAGGGCATAGGGGTGCCCTGAGGGAGGAGGAATAAAAATCTGTAGTGGGAGGCTATGCCCATATTCCGTGGGGAGAAGTGTGGGCTCCGCCCACCCGCTAGCCCTCTCCATCATCACATGTTTCTCCCCTCGGAAGTAGAGGGTCGGCAAATAGTTGGAGGGCCCTCAAACGGTGTGGGACTGATCTGGCGTGTTCTAATTTAGAAAGATGTGAAATCAAGGGCTGCCATATCCGCTCGAATTTAGCATCAGTGTGGGCTAGCCTGTGAGAGAGAAGCTCCATTGCCATAACATGCCACAGGCGAGTAAGCCACACCGTGTATGGCGGGGTGAAAGCCTTCTTCCAATGGAGCGCGATAACCTGCTTCGCTGCAGTGAGCATGTGGAATATCAGGCGCCAGTCCAAGTGCGTCATGGCTTTAAGGGGCCTCGGACGGAGCCCTAGAATTGTTGTCCCCGGGTCGTTCGGCAGGGGGAAGCCCACAACCTCCCTAATGTGGCTCAGGATTTCTTTCCAAAAGATAGTGATAAGAGGACAGGACCACCATATATGCAGAAAAGAGCCCTGGGAAGCCTGACAGCGCCAGCACAGGGGAGTAAGGCCCGGAAACATATTTTGGAGTCGGAGGGGAGTGTAGTACCAGCGAGTCATAGATTTGTACGCCGACTCCTGCTGAGCAATACTCTTAAAAATACGGGGAATGTCTCGCCATAGTTGCTCCCATTGGTCAGGGGGGATGTCCTTCTCCAGGTCTGCCTGCCAATTACTTTGATAGGGGTGGGGAGGTCCCTTTTGTGCATGCTGGAGGACCTTGTAGGTCCTCGAAATCAGCCCTCGGGATCCATCAAACGACCGAACTAAGGTTTCAAATGGGGGGAGCTGCCTTGTCGCGCCCTCCGTGTAAGCCGGGGAGTGGAGCCAATGTCGGATTTGGAAAAATTCTAGGCGTGTTGATCTAGGCAATTGAAAGTCCGTCCTACCAAATGCTTTTTAATCTATAGTCGCGTGCCGGTAGTGAATACTACTTGTCCCATATTTCATTGCGCACTGCAAGAAAATATGTGTCATGGCTGCAGTGCAATTAAAAATAGTGTAATAGGCATACAGCATTATAGAAAGCCCCATACAAAAAATTTGATTTATGCATAAGTGTTCCCAATACGAAAGATGTTTAAAGAGAGTTGGAATAGAACAGCCAGAATTCCTATTCTTATATGTGACCTTGTGCACTTGCAGCATTTACTACCCCAAAACACTCATTCTTTCCAATACTGTGTTATTAAAGAACACCGCATAAATGTTGCAAGAATGACCTCGTTTTAATAGAAGGCCAAATTTTATTTAAATAGAAACAGTATGAAAATAAATCTTGGAACCTTGGACATCTGGACACACCCTTATTCGTTAACATTATTTTCGTTAGGACTGCTACCTTCAGCTATAAGATTACCCTATTTTGATAAAGTAAAGATGGGCAAACTATTTCCAGGTTTTCTCCAGCCATGGAAACACATCGACCATCTATCTCATTTGGAACCACAGTATTTATTCCAATGTGAAAATGCGTGTCATCTTTTTCACCTTGAAAGACATCATGTATGCTGCTAAACATGCTTAACAAATGGCGTGCGAGGAATGTTTTCCATTGTCAAATTAAAAAAAACTCCACTGAAAAAAGATAATATTAAAGATAAACTTGCTGTCTGCTGAAATTTGGCATCTGCTGTTTGCTTTGCTGGTAGAGTTAATTTTTCCTGCGCTCGCTCTAAACTCGGTCACTTAGCACTGCTTTCTGCTTGACTTCGGCCCCAGCTGAGCTCAACGCCTTCTACGTGGGGATCTTGACAGTAGATTATGCTTCTAACCGCTAAATATGTTGTTTTGAGAAGGTCCATGTTTGGCACAGTTCTGTTGTTGTTCCCTCTGGCTCAGCAGATTCTTGGCGCGTCTCATGCTGGCAACAATAAGGCTCTGAAAAGTGCATATCTGCGCTGTATATTTGGCAGGGACGTGCTCTGGCGCAGAGCGCACTTGAGCGTGCCAAGGATTTTTTTTTTTTTACTTTGGGTGGAGAGCAGTGGTATCAACTCTCAGCCTCCCCCACGCACGTCTCCAGCCTCTGGACCTCCCCTCGTCAGCCACTGAAAGTCCCCGTTTCATGTCTTCGTAAAGCCTCACATTTTGTGAACATTTTTTAACAAGCAGCTACAAAGGAAACAGGTCTGGCTTTTTATAAATAAAAGTGCTTGGTACTGATGGGTGAGTTGTGCTTTTTTGTGTTGGGTTGTATGGATGGACATCAAACACACAAAAGATGATGGGAGAATGCTTGCAATTTGTCTCACCACCAGTAATAGCTCGGGGTAGCATCCCAATCCACCGTTCCTTTGCTCACCATGCCACCTCAGTTTGGACCCAGCCATAAGCCAATCAGCCGTAGCCGTGCTCCTCATGGGAGCCGTCCAGCCCGAACTTCCAGGCCAGGTCCTCACCGAACTGGGGCACAACAACCTAGGACCAGTTTCACCCTATAAGGACTCATCAGCCTATCTGTATTAATATTCGTTGGTTCCTCCCCATCATACTCCTCAACAGCGCCGAGATGCCCCTGGGTGATACGTGCCGCTATAGAAATAGAAATAACATAACAACAACATAACAACAACATCAGCCAGGTATAGCTTGGTTTCAGTGGACAGTGAGCATGGGCCCATGTCTGGGCATACCCTTGCTACTTAGGGCAGTACATCAAACACACAAAACATGATGGAAGGAATGCTTGCAATTTGTCTAATCACTGGTAATCGCTCTGGGTAACATCCCAATCCATCATTCTTTTGCTCACCATGCCTCCTCAGTTTGGACCTAGCCATAAGTAAATTAGCCTTGACCCTGCTCCTCATGGGAACAGTCCAGCTCGGGCCAGGGCCTCACCGAATCAGAACACAAGCAACCTAGGACTGTTTTCTCCCTGATAAGAGATCATCAGCCAGGTATTGCTTGGTTCCAGTGGCACAGTGAGCATAGGAGCCATGTTTGGGATTGAATACCAGAGTAAATACTAGTAGCAGAGGTTAGGTGAAGAAATCCACCCATTTTTCTTTTTTTTCCCTCATTGCAGCACCCTAAGTGCAACAGGTGCCTACCTAGGTGTGAGTCCAGTGCTTACTGTGCCAAAGGTCTCGAGGTGCACCCTACGTTTGAGGTGCAAATAGGCTGAAATTGGTATAGGGTTGTTTGTGTTCTTGTTCAGAGGGGACCTTGCCTGGCAGTTCAGGCTGGATTGTTCCTATTGGAGCAGGACCTAGGCTGATTTGCATGTGGCTGGCTGATGTTTGAGTTGGCATGGAGAAAAAAAATGGATGAACTGGGACTGCAGCCCAGAGTACCTACCTGTGGCTGAGATTCATTCAATCAGTACACACATCCATTTCTTTTTTGTTTTCATCAGTGTGACTCCCTGTGATGGTTATGCCCAGTCATGGGTCCTGTGCTTACTGTTCCTGAGTTCTCGAGCTAAACCCTACTGACAAGACTGAAACTATTCTGGGAGTTGCTTGTGTTCCCATTCAGAGGGGACCTGACCTGACAGCTGAGGTTGGACTGTTACTGTTGGAGCAGGACCAAGGCTGATTTGCATATGACTGGTTTCTTTCTGAGGTGGCAGAGTGGACAACAAATGATGGACTGGATTGCAGTCCAGAGTAATTATCAGTGTCTGTAATTAAATTGTGCAATCCACTGATCACTTTGTTTTCCTCGTTAAGTTGGTGGCAGTCTTCTTAGATGAGCAGATTTCTCTTGCAATTCAGTGGATCTCAGCGGCTCAGTCATTTCAGTGAAGAGAAGCCCTCACCAGCCCTGGCACAATCCTGAGCTTGTGCTCCAAGTGTTTTTTATGACTCCGCAGCACTGCATTATTTGTTTATATGCTGTCCCTAGGTGGTTTTGGAAGTAAGCCATTCAACCATCCACCCTATTTAGAGTGGATGGATGGATGGCCTTTTTTTATCTATCCGTCACCACCAGGTATATCCATATCCTGGTGGTGAGGGACAGTAAAAAAAGAAAAATGATGCCCCACACCATGGGAGAAAACTCCCATGGTGTGCGGGTCATTAAACAAACTCTCACGTTGGGAGTTTGTTTTTGAAAAATAAAAAAACTTTTGAAAAGTTTAACGGCCAGCAGTCATTTTGACTGAGTCGTCCATCAAACTTTTCCTATATCGGCAGGAAACGCCATGATGGCGGTTTCTGCCAATGTATAGAGGAGTCTGTGGGGCTGGAGGACATGCCTAAATCTGGTGGGTAGAGTAAAGGCATGGTGGCAGACATAAAGTCCTCCACCACCCTGTCTGACTTTACTCCATGTGCCAGACCCTAAATCAGACCCTTTGTGTACAATGACACAGCTGGCGAAAAACGAGGGTTTGGAATGTTACCCTGAATGATTTTGGCAGTGGTAAGACAATTTGCAAACCATTTTCACATCAACGTTTGGGTGTTGGATTGACAGTAGCATGCCTGGAAAGCTGTGCATCTTTGCATGCCTATACTGCCAATGTTTGTAATTTCTAAAAAGTAGTAATTTTGCATCAATTCAAGGAGTACTTCTGTGGTTGCGGAATTGCTACTTTTTTGTAAACCCATTACTATATATATCGAAGTCCTGATCCAATAAATGACCAAGATAAAAACCATTTAGACGGCGAGAAAACCGGACACAGAAATAGCCGGCCTGACTCGGGGCTCCCAGACCCAACTACCAAGCCAAGAATGGGATTATTTGGGAGGGGGCGGGGGGGTCGTAACGCAAACAGCCCCCCTGAATCTACGCCCCTGTCTGCATTTAGTTAGATATTTGCATTTTAAGCAAGCCCAAGTTGCTTGGCGCAACTCAAAGAAGCTCAACATACGCCTGAATGGAATGTATGATGATACAACGCATGCATTAACATTGCATGCTATTAGATCTCGGTCTTTACCACGCAAGTCGTTACAAAGGTTGTTTCCCGCCTGAATGTACATTACAAAAAACAGCATGGATGGCAGCTATAAACTGTATTAATGTTTTTTTTTTAAAGTTTTATATAGCGCAAACTCGACCCGAAGGTATCAGAACGCTTTACATGAGCACCAGTTTCGTTACAGATGGACGCATTCATTTTGTTAGGCACGGGGAGATTAAGTGATTTGCCCAGAATCACAGGATGTTGAGCGTCCCTGCCGAGACTCGACCACGAACAGATTCTTAAACTAGATTATTCGTAAATTGTTTTTAAATCTCTATTTGCAGTTCTGCTTTCCCGACAACTAATTAGGAAGCCAAACAGAATGAAAAATAATACGAGCAGAATGTTTGGCAGCGTTTTACATCAGTGGTTCGCAAGATTTGAATAATGTTGAATTGTACAATAATGACATGTTGGGGCGCGGCCTCTATGCAAAGGTATATGTTTGTAGTGATGTTTTGTGACACTCGAAGTGTTGGATATTTTAGCACTCATTTTCTGGCAGGATTGGATGGCTTGATTTGTTTGGTGTGGAAAATAGGGATACAAATGCACGGTACCCTTCAATTGAAATATGCTGTACAATAACTCGTTTTATGGATGTATTTATTTTAGTCTCAAAAGGAATTAACTCTGTAAGAACTTTTTTTAAACTGTAAAATCGCCGAATTTTATTTTAATTCAGAATACATTTCTTAGGGATTAAGTTTTTGTCAACTGATTTTTAAACTGAATAAAATAAACTGTGGAAAAAAGATGTTCTAACTGTATCACAAAATAAAGCGCACGTAAAAGTGCATATTTTGTTACTGACGTGCAGTAAGTGCCCTTCACATTCAGACTTCCATACTTCCAGGGTCGGTAAAAGGAGAACCAGTAATGTATTCTGATGTGATCTACACCGCCTGGAGACAGCGAAAAAAACTGTGGCATGTGGTGTTTTCTCAAAAATAAAGTTATTGTTATACCATGGCAGTGCTTAAAGGATTATATAAAGTTTTTATAAGTCTACTTGCGGTTGATGACTTATCAAAACAGGATTTCTTTATTTAGCTTCAACAGTAGTGAGCATACAGAAGCGAAATATGTAAGGGTGCCAAAAACATAATTAGGCGGAGTTCCTACTTTTTCCTGCTCTCTCACTGCTTAATCCTCCCACACTCAGTTTGTGTTAAGCACTCTGCCCTGGTGCAGGGGACACTTAGATACATCCTAGTAATAGGTCATTTTTAAGGCTGTCTGAGGTGATCTAGCATCTTCATGTGGTGTTGTGCAGTGCTACAATAAAGAGCTGCTTAAATTGAACTAAATGTAGCATTGTTTTCACTACAGCTATAGTTCCGCCCACAACGATCAATTTAAGTAATGTCCCGCCTTCTCTGAATTCACTCCAGCCAGGGATGTATTTCTTAGGTGGTTTCAGTCTAAATCCTCTATTTATTTTGAGATGAGCTTTTGCTCCAATCCACAAAGAATGTCATGTTTTTGACAGAAACTTGGCTGAAAGAGGAAGCCTTATCAGCAGTAGCTCTAGCCATTCCCCGGGGCTTCAAAATCTGCTGTGCGAATAGGGAGGGGGAGAAAAGAGGAGGGGGGGGGTAGCTATTATCATTAAGGACTCCTGGAAAATCGCCACTTCAGGGTTGCACAACATGGGCGTGATAGAAGGCCTAAACTTTTGCATTAAGATCGGCCCCACAAGCTCTTTTACGGGACTCTTGGTATACAGACCCCCTGACTGTTCACCAAGTGCAATTCCTGAGCTCTGCAAGTTTGTTGCCCAGAAATCATTACAGTATTCCAACTTTATTGCGTTAGGTGACTTTAACTTACATGTTAATGATCCGAGATGTACGCAAGCAGCTCAGCTCTCCTCGTCTCTCAATGGAGCTAACTTGATTCAGCATGTTAAACTGCCCACCCATAGGGCAGGGCATTCCCTAGACCTTCTGTTTTCTAATATTCCTTCCTTGATAACTGAGACCCCATATCAACTGGTCTGGACAGACCATTGCTTAATTCCGTTTTCCTTCAGTTTGGAAAAACCCAGTCAGAGCGGGGGAACTCGTTATCTTTTCAAAAGAAATTGGAAGAAGCTGACAGCTGAGTCACTTGGACCAGTTTTGCAGGAGAGTCAACCGCTATTATCGAGTGATCCAAATGCGGATACACTCACTCTAAATAGGTGGATTTCCGCCGCTTTGGAGTCCACTGCTCCAGCCAGAGGTACAAAAACTATGAGGAAATCCCCCTCGGCGCCATGGTTCTCGGAGACCCTCAGGTTAAATAAAAGTAAATGTAAAAAATTGGAACGCTTGTGGAGGGTGGATTACAGCGCAACGGCCAAACTGGCATAGAAGAAAGCACTGAAAGAGCTCCACAAATTGATGAGAGAGGCAAGGAGGGATTAATTGGTGAAGCGCATTAATAATGTGGAAAACTCAAGTAAGGAAATATTTAGGGTCGTTAGCTCCTTCTCTAAACCGAGGGAGCTGGAGATTGAAGTTCAGCCGTCCCCTTCTCTGTGTGCAAAAATATCGGACTTTTTCGATAGCAAAATTCGGAAAGTCTACAACACCTTTACAACTGCAGCAGAGACCGAAAAAACTGAAGAAAGTGGGAGTAGTAATCCCGAGTTCTCCTTTACGGAATTTCTTCCCATCTCCCAGCAGGAATCACTGGCAGAGATCCGGAGATGTAAGTCAGGATCCCCAGAGGACCCATGCACCCCTAAATTGTGGAAAGAACTGGCCCACTTGTTTATCCATGTGCTGGATCATATATGGAACACATCTCTTGCGTCTGGTATTTTCCCTGATACATGGAAACACGCCGTGCTCGTCCCCCTCAGAAAAAAACCCAATGTGGATCCGGGGGAATTAAATAACTATCGTCCAATATCATTATACCAGCACCAGCAAAAATGCTGGAAAAAATGGTCCAGCGACAATTGGCTAATTTTATTGAGAGTCATGATATTTTGCATGATACTCAGTCCGGCTTTCGGACTGGCTTCAGTACCGAGACGGCACTATTGGAGGTGGCAGAGTCGGTTAGAATGTCGGTGGATACAGGATCATCAGCGATGCTGGTGCTCCTGGATTTATCTGCAGCGTTCGATACGGTGGACCATCAAATCCTGGCACAGAGACTCCAAGCCGTCGGAATCGGGGGAGTGGTACTCACCTGGCTGAAGTCGTTCCTTAAAAACCGTACGCAGAAGGTTGATCTGCAACCCCATCAATAGGAACCCAAACATCTATGGTGTGGAGTACCTCTGGGGTCAGCTTTGAGCCCGCTTCTTTTTAATATATATCTGGCCCCTCTGTTCTCACTTATAGCCAACTGGGGAGTGAAGGCAATATCATACGCCGACAATACCAAGCTGGTGTTTTCCTTTAAAGACCAGTCGGAGGACTCCTTTAAGAGTTTTAAGGGATGTCTGAAAGACATCGCCCAGTGGATGAACAGCAATAAACTCAAACTTAATCCAAAGAAAACTGAAGTGTTGTTCTTCGGCAAGGATTTACCGCCAGCAGCTGGTATTTGGTGGCCGGCTGAAATGGGCCTGCCTCCCACTCCAGCAACCATGGTAAAAACCTGGGAGTGAAGTGGGAAGTAGATCTCTCTTTTACAGCACAAATTCGGCAGGTGACAGCCTCTTGCTTTAGCAAATTCAGAAGCTTGAGACAATTTTTACATTTGCTGCTGGAGGATTGTTGCAGAGTCATAGTCCACGCCACAGTGACATCTAGGCTGGACTATGCAGATAGCCTTTACCTGGGCCTATCTGTGTACCTAGTCAGAAGACTGCAGATGGTACAGAATGCGGCTGCGAGATTGATTAGACATGTACCGTTTCGTCATCATATCTCTCCGCATATTAAACAGCTCCACTGGTTACCGGTAGCTAGAAGGATCGAGTTTAAGGCTTTAACTTTGGCATTTCGGACATTACATGGCAAATGTCCTAGTTACCTTAAACTACGGTTGTGTAGATATAAACAGAACCGTTTATTGAGGTCCAATTCTCAAAATTTGCTATGTACTCCGCGCTTTGTCAAAGCTCGCTTAGGAGGTAGATCCTTCTCAGTGGGGGTTACTAAGCTTTGGAACTCTCTGCCAAACAATATTCAACAAATTGAACCAGAGCCACTATTCAGAAAATCGTTAAAAACTTTGCTCTTTAGCCTAGGATAGTGTTCCTGTGGTCCTGCTTTCTTGTCATCTTCGCGTGCCGCCTACTG
This sequence comes from Calotriton arnoldi, assembly GCA_963921515.1. Lineage (NCBI taxonomy): Eukaryota > Metazoa > Chordata > Amphibia > Caudata > Salamandridae > Calotriton > Calotriton arnoldi. The sequence continues at coordinate 2,761,947 of CAWUFW010000312.1, read as the reverse complement.
TTATAGCGCCGGGACACCTCTGTTTGAGGTAGCTTTTCGCGCTTTATAAATGTCGGTATTATTATTATTATTATTATTAATTTAAGATCTTGCTTTTTAGTTCCCTTACGCATTTTCAGCATTAAAATAGAATTGGCTCATAATGTGTACTCAACTAATATTGGCCCCTCTATAATGCCTCACTGCCAGTCTAACTCAATTTTTTTTTTAGCTCTCATATGTGCACCTAATACTTGAAAAAATATGAAGTTCTGCACCAGTGAATAAATTACATCCTTTCACAGATTTATGTCTAATTACACCTTGTATTTCTGGTGTAACGTGTGTACATAAAGGTGGTACTTTTTTCGAATGCAACTTGTGTCTACAAATTCAGCCCAAATTCTGAAGCGACACTTTTCTATCAATGAATGGACGATGTCCATATTTTTTTAATGTGCAACTCATATGCTAATAGAATATCTAGAGCTAAATAGGGTCACCGGGCCCTCTACTGTATACCCCTGTATTTGCCCATCCCAGAATGAGAACAGATAGGCACTGGTAAAATGGTTGTTATGAGTTGGTGGGTTTGACCAGTGTTCTAAACTAGAGCCTGGAGAAAGAGTTTTCCATTTTGCAGATGCTGGCAAGCCTAATTGAAATCATGATGTGGTAATAAATAACAGGACAGCACTGTGCTTTTTTTAGCATGTAAAACCTTGAACTCTGAATCGAAGACCTATGTATCTAGTCTGAATGTAACCTCTGCTGGGCATGACCCACTGTGCTTCTGAAAAAGAACCTCGGTTGACGAATAACAACATCCTTTACAAGGCCGTCTCCATTTTGTCCTGCTTCAGTAGAGATACAAATGCCTAGTTTTGCAATCCAGTGTATCTTATCACAATACTCCAGTTATCCAAGACATTTTAAAACTTCAGCTTAATTGGACCTCAGGGTATTAGCATTGCTGTAGTGCATGCTGGATGCAGACACGTCCTTACACGCATGGTCGCCCAGGCTTTGCTATAGTTCTGCTCTCCAAAATAATTTTCAGTGAGGGAACATAACTATATAATGTTGACTCTTGGAAGAAGAAAATAAAGATTTTTTTGGTTTGTGTAAATAAATCTTTGTATTCAATGTGTTTGAATACAACTGGCAAGATTTCTGTGTGTATGTGCTTGTGTGTGTCGGTTATTGAATGGGATTTCCCATGATTCCCTTGTCCACTCAATGTTCAGTCATTTGTGTACAGTCACTTCGAATTACACATGGAAACATTCAGCTTGATTCATCAACCAAAAGCTCGCACATTGGCGATGCCAGACCCCAGTATAAGAACCCACCATTTCTGGTTAAACTTGGGACCAATGAATAAGGTGGGGCCAAGCCATGAATGAACGCAGATGCTGCACTCACATTTCAGGCCAGCCACCATTCTTCTCAGAGCAGTGGATTGCTCCCATTCTTCTGCTATACGGTGGCTGCTATGAGCCACGTAGACTTCGCCACTGCATCTGCGTCACCTTTGATTACTCATTAATATACAGTGCCTCAAAAGATCCAGGTCAACTTTCTTGCAGTGATAACTGTGAAAGAAGTTGTGGCATCCAGCCTGGTAATGATTCTCCATTGCGGTGGCAACTCTGCAAACCTCTCCTTGTTGCTGGTGACAATATGACCCCAAAAGACTTGTACTTAGCTCAATATAATGGAGTGTAGTTATCAAAAGGCAAGAGTATATGCATTTCAGGGTGTCAACACATTACAAAAAGCAGAAATAAGTCATGATAAACTTATGCAACACCATTAAAACCACTAAGGATGTTGTCCTCTTACAATGATAATACCTGTAATGATTTACTGTACTGGAAAAGTTACGATTTGCTCTTGGTGGCACTTTTCAGTCAACAGGAGTGGTTTCTTCAGGCCTCCTGACCTCTACATTTTGTAATTCTTGGGAAGGCTTACTTTGACTAATCTCCCTCGTCATATGGGACTTGTTTACTGTCTGAGCACCGGCCTTCCTCAACAGCATCCCAGAACCCTGTGACAGAGAGCCCTCCCTTCCCACACCCTCCAGGTCCCATGGCCTCCTTTAGCCACTTGCAGATCACTTGGGCCAACGGAGGTAATGTGCCCCCTCTTCTCAAACTCACAGCCCTTCATGACCAGTTTACTGAAAAAACTTCCAGGACTCTTCCTCAACAGGGCCATCCCTCCACTGTCCCCCAGTGGGTGTAAGAGGGCCAGCACCACTAGCCCTGGAGTAATAAGTTCTAGTCCTTAGGTGCTAACTGAAATCTGAAGTCCTTGTGCCTATCTCTGCAGTGGTGTCAGGTATTTCCCTCCTCCAGCTGGGCATTCCTCCAGCATCACTTCCCCCCAGGTCCAGACTGTTCTCAAAAGTCTCTCCCTTGGTTAAGGGTTTTTTAATTGGGGGTGTAAAGTTCCAGAAGGTAGATCTGTCCAATCATAGAGTAGCACATCATCACTCCACCCCTCCTGTGCAACAGTTTGGGACATTGTAATATTGTGACTTGAAGTGGTCGGTTGAGCCCTGTTATTAACTGCCAGAGCTGCCCACTATCTTCTCTCTAAAACTTTAAAGGGCAGCCGTTCCTTTAACTGACTCCAGAGGTTTGGCTCCAACTTGTTTGTTTCTGTGGGGTTCAGCCTTGCCAGGCGAGGTGAGAGCAAAAATTAGTTGGCACACGCAGATTCCATGCCTGTCCTCTCCTCTCCCTGGAGCAGGGCTAATTACTGCCAAATGGCGCTTTTGTGTGTGGAGCCTTTTAATCTGCCAGCTGGCCTGCAGAGTAGGTAACGTGGCCCAGAAAGGGATTCAAAGGCCAGAATCTGATTAGGAGTTGAGCCAGAGGAAAATGATAAATCTAGAAGTGCCACAAAGAGTGCAGATATGTGGAAATTAATGTCAGGTCCGTATAGGGGATCTGGATTTACCATAATATTGATGCGACAACTGAGATTCCAGGCCTAACTATGTCAACACTGTAGTCTGGTGCAGATTTCACCCATGGTGTATAATACACTAAAGCCCTCTACATATTGCTATGAAGCACTGCAGATGAACATACTCACACTATTAATGCCCACTCATATTAAAAGGCGTGCCCAGGTCAGCAGCATTGCATGCAGGGTCCCCCTCTCTGACAGACTGCCTATGAGCAGGTACCGAGCGAGTTGAGTTAGATGGTAATCTCACATGTTCAGATTGCACTCTTGCGCAGGCAAATGTGTGCACCTGTTCACATGCAACCACCCCTGAGCCTCTCACCCTATCTGCGCAATAGAAAACTTTATTTTTAAAGATGGGCACTGGTGGTTAGCAATCCAAATCCATTATAGCAGAGTTTACAGTGAGTGAGACCCGCTTAGTAAGACTCACTCTAGGCACAACGCCATAAAGGAGTTAGTCCAAAAAGCAGACTATCCCAGGGTATTGAATGTGGCAGAACACATTTCTCACAGTAGCCCTGTCTCCATACTCCTCACTTCAGTGTTTGGCTCTCCACCCTTCAGCAATAGGAATGCTGGCAATAAACTTCAGCTGTCTGCAGAAGCTATCCTCCCCTCCATATTGTGCCACGCTAAAACCAGGGACATCCAGAATGGCTCCTACTGGTTTCAGTATTCAGACTCTCTCACAGGCACAGTCCCACTACATCATGTGTGTTGTACGCTTACGGGACAAACATGCACTCGGCATTCACATAGGAGGTCAGCTCCAGAATCTGGGTTTCAAATCGCAGTGTAATGTTTCCTGAGATGGGTCAGTGGCCCGCCCTCTTCTTGACACGGAGAAAAAGGTCTGGTCATGCTATAAATCAAAAACATAGTATGATGCCACCACTGCGTTACGTGTTACATCCAGGACGGGGATTGTAGTTCCAATGTCCACTAAGGGGGCGTGCTTGGTGCGCCTCTCTATACGCAGGACCGGTCCTGGGTTTCGCAGTGTCATGGATAGGCGTAGGCCTCTGTGCACGTGCTGGAGTAGTGTCACACTGGGGCCATTAGAAAAGTCAGGATACCAGGTTCACATGCAATTGAGCACTCAGGGCAAGGGTACATACCTGCTTACCTGGCAGGAGGCAGTCCCGTCCAGACACGATGCCTGGCTTACATTTTCAGGAGTACTGCTGGGTTTCTTAGTGAATCACATGAAAGTCCCAAATTTGTCCCAAATACAGAATTAATCCTATACAACTAAATTTCGAACAGCCGCATTTACTTTATTTATTGTGTGCTGCACAAAGCAGACATAAGTGACCTTCAAAAAACAATCATCCTGACTTTAAATAAACACAAAGCGCGGCTGCCAACACAGCCTGCGGTCACAAGTGGGTATGGAGCAATTAGAAACCAGAACTATTTTGGCACGTGCTCCCGCCAAAACACCTCTGGCTGTCACAATCCGCCCAAAGGCCAAGAACCGCGCGCTCCTCCCAGCCGCACCGGAAACACGTGACATGCAGGTATAGGTCATCATTTCACTAGTAGTATACATAATGCTCATTCTAGAAATACCCTAAGGAACATTCAAGCAGCTGTGATTGCACTGCAACCTCGAGAAAGAACGTAATGTCCCCAGTTTGCCCAGTTCTGTATTTTGCAAAGGCTTAATTAATACGCAAGATGTCTTATTAGATTGTGTTGAATGGTTACAGATTGAATGTGCACTGTACATTAGGGGCCTGATTCACAGAACTAACTTACGTCAAAACGTAAAGTTAGTACTTTTGGTATTCACAGAATACACTTACTCATTTTGGTATTCACAGAATGAACTTACTCATTTCGGTATTCACAGAAGTTAGTATTCCTAACTTTAGGACTCCTAAATGCCTTCTGTGAATACCGAAAGTCTTAAAGTTAGGATTTTCTCAGTTTAGGAGTAGTAAAGTTAGGACTCCTAACTTTACTACTCCTAAACTGAGAAAAATCCTAACTTTAAGACTTTCAGTATTCACAGAAGGCATTTAGGAGTCCTAAAGTTAGGAGTCCTAACTTTACTACTCCTAAACTGAGAAAAATCCTAACTTTAAGACTTTCGGTATTAACAGAAGGCATTTAGGAGTCCTAAAGTTAGGAGTCCTAACTTTACTACTCCTAAACTGAGAAAAATCCTAACTTTAAGACTTTCGGTATTCACAGAAGGCATTTAGGAGTCCTAAAGTTAGGAGTCCTAACTTTACTACTCCTAAACTGAGAAAAATCCTAACTTTAAGACTTTCGGTATTCACAGAAGGCATTTAGGAGTCCTAAAGTTAGGACTACTAACTTCTGTGAATACCGAAATGAGTAAGTTCATTCTGTGAATACCAAAATGAGTAAGTGTATTCTGTGAATACCAAAAAGTACTAACTTTACGTTTTTGACGTAAGTTAGTTCTGTGAATCAGGCCCTAGGTTTTTGCTTTTTCGAAAAAGTTCACTAATCCTTTATGAAAACATTGCTTAGTTATGAAACTATTAATACATTTTTAAAGCGTATTATAGTTCCAGACTAAAAGAGTTTATCATGTACATTACTAAATAATCCTAATTATAGTTCGTGTTTATCACGTTAAGCTACTGTATACACTTGTTTAATTTTGCAACGGTGTAAACACAACCTGTTTTAACTAACTGAACACCCAAAATATAAAAATAGAGGCGAGCTGAGCCAAACGGGCTCCAACATAAATGTATTTGTGTAAGCTCCACATGTGACGGTTCCTCTGCCTGGCTGATGAGCAGTGACACCCCGGAACTGGTCTCAGGGTGCTTGTTTCTGGTCCAGGGAGGACCTGACCGGTCAGTTTGGGCTGGACTGCTCCCATGAGGAACAGGGTCAAGACTGATTTGCATAAGGCTGGGTCTGAACTGGGGTGGCATGTAGAGCAAAAAAACGATGGATTTAATCCAGAGCTGTGACTGGGAGTGAATGTTTGACAATGTTCAGCATTCCGTGTATCATCTTTTTATGTTGCTATAGTTGCACTGCCTTCCCACAGTGGCGGTGGACCACTTTTCAGAGTGGCGGTGGTGGCAATCACTATCATCTCACTAAAGGCGGAAGGGGAGTGAGCACTGAGCTGCTGCTTAAAGAGCGAGTGTTTCAAAGGGGCCAGACTTTAGCAGCAGAGTGTGGGGTTGTTCAGTGTCCAGTGGTGTATTTTGGACTGTAGTTTCACAAATATATAGGTAAAGTTCATGCAGTAGTGTAATTTCCGTGCTCCATCAAAATGGCATCTTTGCCCAACTATATCACCAGATATGACCACTGGAGTGGCAGCTAAGTTTTGACTGAGGAAGAGCTAGGCCTTAATCTCCATGATGGTCTATTTAGAAGACAAACCTATGGAAGCGTGGTGTGTGAGCTTGAATGGACACTGTGCTAATAGTCTCCCCCTTCAGATGAACAGAATCCATCACAGCCTTCAACGATGACTAGTTTCTGTAATGAGTCCAATTATTTGAGCCTGGCTTCTGGTAAGTGTGTGCTTTTTTTGGTTATTAGTGAGTCACATTAGAACAAAACCGCCTCACCAGATTGGAACATTGAGAAAATTAGTTGATTGTACCTCAGAGGGACTGGAAAAGGACTTGTGACTCCCCCTCTTTCCATCTCTGTTCCTCTGTTTTTGCCTAGCTTTGTGTTTTTAAATCTACAGTTACCAGCAGCATTTGCAAGCTGTAATAGGAGCTCATTTTGCGTGTCATGATGCAGTTTCAACTTGTCATTCATGTAATAAGAAAAGTATTTCACATTAATCTCATAAAGTGTGCAAACAACAATATGTGCAGGTATCTATGTCTGCACATATTATTGCATTAGCATACTGCATGGCTTTCTTAATAAGGTCCAATATATGTAAGAAGAGGCCCAATATTTGAAACAAGTTAAATTGCATTGAATGCCAATGATACAATGGACATGTTTGTTATATAAAAATATATATTTTCGGAATTTGCAAATTATTGTAAGTGAAAAGAGGACATTATTGCAAGAGGAAAATAATATCTCAGAGCAGTTTTAACTGTGTATTCATCATGTAGAGGGCCTCATTTAGGATTTGGCCCATCTGGACATCTGGTGAGAACTTGTGGATGTCTTGGTCTGCCAAACAGGGTGTCCCATCTGGTTTAGAGTCGGAGGAGCTGTTGAGTTTCCACGTGCAATGCCCAACCTTAGCTCTTCCAGCGGAAAGCCCTGGGTGGCAGCCTCCATCTGTGCTTCAGAAGGTCTGCCCTATTTGAGGTGAGCTTTCCAAAGCAGATTTTTCATGTGCGGTTCTGCCATTTAGGTCATGGTGGACCCAGGAAGGAAAATTAGAAAATGTCCTGAAAGTGCAGATAGAACACTCCCTTCCCATCTGCTACATTTGTTTTTTGTATTCCAGAATCAAACCTCCAATCTAAGTAAAAAAAAAAAAATGTAATTAAAAAAATTTCAAGAGCAGAGCAAGCCACCATGACATGGCTGCTTTACAAGCTTGCGTTTTTGCTGAAAATGCTTTGGGAAACAAATCTTGGGTGAGAGGTATGGTGGGTGGTCTGCCAAAGTGCTGACAGAAGAGGGATCTTCGCTGGAGGGATGGTGGACCACTGGCCATATTCTAAACGCCCCTCTTAATGTGGATTGTTATTTTTTATTTGACACTGCTAAAATATTTGTTGCCATCACACTTTAGAATTAGATGTCAATGCTTAGCTGGCCGCTGAAATATTTGGAAATACTTTTAAAGGTTACTTTATAAGACAAATACGTGTTTTTTATTTTTTTACATTTGCCCTAAAAACATGTTGACATAATGTATGTCTCCTTTCATTCCACACACTCGTCTACCTCATCTACACCCTAGTAAGTGCGTCAATATGTCAGAGTTACCTTACAGTCAGAGAAACCTATTCATGTTTGAGTAATTATCAGCACTTTTTCAAAAGACGTTGTTTGATCTTTGGCAGTCTGCCTTCAAAGGTACAGCTGATACTGGCAGGAAAAGCCACTTCTACGGTTTCTATATAGCTAATTGTTCATGCACATCCCTAGTTCTGGAGCCACTGCCTCCCCCTAGTGCCCGCTCACTGTCAGCAAAGAGGGCGTTCTAAAGGACGCTCTTGGAGGGTGGTGGTGTTGGTGGTGGGGGAGGTGTGTGTGTGTGTGTGTTGGGACTGATGACTCTCAGAGTGGGGGAGTATCTGTTCTTCATTCCGGGAAGATGACAATTATTACAGATTTTGTTTTAAATTCTTGTCATTTCTTCAAAAATTACATTAATCCACAATTTTTCATCCAAAACCTGCCATAGCCACCACTTGTATTGCAGTAGTACAGACTGTTCTCAAGGTTCTGCCATTTTTACGGCGAGCGTGAGCCAGCACGCAAGCGCTGCTCTGCGAAGATCTGTGGTAGTTCAGTACGGAGAGAAGCTTCGCCCACTCCCCCGCCCTTATTTTTCATTGGCTTGTGTGTTTGTCCTTTGTCAATGCTGTCTTCTGATTCATTATGAGGCTTGTTAGTCCCTCCTTAGTAGGGCCATGTCTTCATTTGTATCCTCCCATGGCTACTGGCCCCTTTACTTCGATGTTACACGTTTCGTGTACTTTTTGTTTATTGAGCCGGGACAATGGTGTAGGTCTCACAGAGCGAGGTGTCCCGGCTTCGCACTCTCTTTCTCTCCTGTGACGGCAACCGTTGGACACCCGTGCTTGACCAGGCCGCGGGCCAACCGAATGCAGCGCCCCCTGTCCCCGGGGTACAGTGATTTCCCTTAAAGTGCTTCTAATCGCGCTTAACGTGCCGCAGTCGCAGTTTCTAGCACCCTGTCAGCCCCCTACCTTGTCCTCCCATCTGTCTCTAACCCCCTGCTGACTCCCACCAACACCCCCTCCCCGACCCAACACACTGCCTGGGCACAGCTTTAGCGCTGCCCCGTGACACCTGTGACGTAATTCAGAGAGGGTGAGGCAGTGGAGGGGCGCGCTATGGAGAGCTCACATAAAATAATAAATGTTAAAGTGTGCCTTTTCTCCTTGGAGCTCCTTGACACCGACAACTAAGTGCTAAGGTCTACTTGTCTATGACGTCACTTGGTGCATTGAACTCTCTTGATGACGAAGTAGAAAGTTTCACCTTGCACGGTATTTTTTGACGCCATCGTGCATTGTTAACGTTGCCTCCTTATTGGCCAGTCCGTGATGATATGACCCACAGGAATTATGGAGCAATATTAGATGAAATTATGCTGCTGGGCTGACTAAATTATGTGGCAAAGTAAATTATGGGGCAATGAGAAACAAGGTATGTGACTTATTACTCAGTTATGCGACTCCGTTATTACTCATTATAGTGTATATTCAGTGGGACGTGTTTCATGTAAGAAAGCTATAAACATTGAACACATCATACCCAAAATGTCATTCAAATGCAGTCAATGTCTTACATAAAAGCACAAAAGTAATATCTTATTCTAATTAACCTGTCTGTCTCCCAGAGTTAAATAGTTTATGCACAACAGACAGCGTTGCAGTCAGCAGAATGAGCATATACACGCTCCTTGTAATAATAAAAGGTGCGCCGCTTTAATTCTGTGCATCCCTCTTATTCCGTCTCAGATTTACTCTGTTTTCAGGCTCATTGCCACCGGAAGCGCTTCTTTTCTTTACAGAATACCTCATATTGTAGATTGAACATTAATTCCTACGTCACTGGCATGAAATGTGTTGTAACTTTACTTAACACTTGCCCTGCCGTCCCTCCTGGGGTCTCCGCTCCCCATCTGAGAGCGTTATGTGAACAGTGGTGCTGCCACATTAATACATTTCATTTTGTGTCCCCCCTAAAAGTAGGACGATCAACAATGATATACAAATGCACAACACTGATATTTGAAACAAAAAGAAAATTAACTTGAAAAGACGTTAGTGTATTTGAAACAAATCATATATTTTCAGATAATGACATAACTGGACACATATCAAAACCTACACAACAAACTTAAGTGCTTATCTACAATAGTGATATATAAAAGGGGCTAGACAGTGACTGTACATATATCAACAATACCAACAAAAAAACACAGTACATGTAACATCAATTCATTTTAGGTAGCGTTGTACAAAGAATATTACAAGCCCTAGCCAGACCTCCTTTATTGTATGGGTCTGGTTGGGCACTCTTTTTATGTTGGTATTGTTGATAACGTACTCATCCCCAGGTTCTGCACGTTACTGGGTTACCCCATTGAGATTATCAACCCCATCTGAGAGCAGCCTTGCTATGACGTCATTTCACCCTGTACCCCTGTGGATAGGATGTGGTCTCACAGCTAAAGCTGCGACTTTGGAGCTGGGAAACCAAGGTTCGAGCCTCGGGGTCGACTCCACATCCTGTGATTCTGGCCAAATCACTTAATCTCCCCGTGCCTACCAAAAAAATGAATGTGTCCTTGTGTAACGTAACTGGTGCTCATGTAAAGCGCTCCAATACCTTCGGGTCGAGTTCGCGCTATATAAATCTGCAAAAAAATTAAATAAATGTATGCAGTGTCACAGGGTCAGAGGTCAGGGCTTGTTAGATGTGGGGTGCAGGGTTATCTGATATGAAAAATAACAAATGGGGGGAGGGAGTAAAGAGGTATAAGGATAGAATCTACCTCCTGATTCAGCTATCTCATAAACAATATGATTCTACCCTGAAAGAATATACTATTCATTTATTTCTATAGTGATTCTAAAAAGTGTTAAAGTGTAATAGTGTTCCATGAAATGTCATGGAAAAACTAAGTGTTTGTTAAATACCCCTCACACACTATGAATCCCATAGTGTCATGCTTCATCATAGGGGTCTTCCCGTCCCTCTACTGGGCGGGGCGTGCTACAACCTGCGGATACGCGGGAGCACTATATTGATGAAATTAGGCTATGTGTAGTGTGGAAGTGAGAGTGGTAGGATCTGTGATAAATCAAAAAGTTAAAAATTCCCTGGCTAGTGGAAAAAACACATTTTATTCACTTCCCTAGCTGGAAACATTAAAAATTAAAAGGGAGATGTGTAGGGGGTATGCTCTAATACGATCCCCTCTACCGGAGTCAACATGTTTCGTAAGCAGTCCCCACTGCTTACTCTTCAGGACCTAATCTGATCTCTACTGCACTCAAGATATATTGCTTTATTTATATATATTGTATGCCTAACTTTCGGAAACAACATGCAAAAATAAACATGTCTGAAAAATAGGGGTAAAATTTCCCCTAGTAGTTTTCAAAAACCAATTCGGAATCTGTAATGATGCTTACGAAACATGTTGACCCGGTAGAGAGGATCATATTAGGTATACCCCTACACATCTCCCTTTTTAATTTTTATGTTTCCAGCTAGGGAAGTGAATACAATGTGTTTTTTCCACTAGCCAGGAATTTTCAACTTTGATTTATCACAGATCCTACCACTCTCACTTCCACACTACACATAGCCTAATTTCATCAATATAGTGCTCCCGCGTATCCGCAGGTGTAGCACGCCCGCCCGTAGAGGGACGGAAGACCCCTATGATGAAGCATGACACTATGGGATTCATAGTGTGTGAGGGGTATTTAACAAACACTTAGTTTATCTGATATGAGTCTGCCCCGTGGTGATGACATCACTGAGGTTGTTGTTTTTGAGGGGTGCCGAGAAGCTATTGGTGACGGAGAAGGTGCTCACTGTGAATGTAGGGGTACTCTTATCAAGTTATGAATGAGTAGGGGCGGTGCCCACCCCTTTATCACAGAGCTGGAGGCCCCCACCCTCTCCTGTGCTTCTAACTGGTCTGAGTTTGAGTGGGCACCGATCCTCCCCCCCCTCCCTCGGGGGTGTGAGGCCACCCCCTCATTATGCACCCCCAGGTATATTAAGGAAAAATCACGGACAGGGCAGAGCAGAGGCAGCACGCTCCAGTCTCCCAGCCCCGGAGACATCTCCCTAGAGACTGCCCAGCCACCGAGACATCACACGAGAGACTACCGACCCATGAGAAACTCCCCAACCGAATGCATCGCTCTTTGTCCCCTCCCCCCCCGGACAATCCGTGCAATGTGTGGAGGCCATCACCACACCATTGGTCTTCGCTCAGCCCAAAACCATAACCCGTGACCTCCCAGTCAGAGCCCGGGCAAGCAGGGGTCAATGCGCCCTTCGTGGGGCTTGAACCCAAGACCTTCCCATTGAATGTCTATCCAACTAACCCGGCTGACCATCTACACAGTGGGCGTGCCCAACAGCCCCAAGCCTCCGCCCGAGCCACCACCAAGATTGGCGCCACGGAACGAATATGACGGGGGTTGTAATGGCCCGCACTAACCACATCAATGGCTGTTCCACACGAAAGGTGCTGTGGTAGTTACCCCTCTACCCTTCCACCCCTCTCTGCAAGGAGTTTGCACATTTCAGTGCCAGCTCCTGTCTCTGACTGCAGTGCGCCTGCACACCCGATGAAGCTGCAGACATGGTAACTGGTGAGAGGGCGAGGCTGGTTTAGCGCCTATTGCAGAGAGCTGTGTGCAACCTACAGATCAGGAGCTAGCCGAGGGGCCTGAACACCTCAGTAAAACTAATTTATAATGCACCCCACACCCCCGGTAACTTTGCTTCTGTTGTCCATGTGGGCATGTGTCGGGAACCTGCCGCTGCCATCAGTTGTAGTGGAAGTGTCATTTGTACTGGCAGGGCAGAGGTCAAAGCCTCGCACAGAGAGCCAGGCATTGCATGTGCTAGGATATAGGTAAGAGCCTGTGCCAGGGCGCCGGTAAAAGCCTGTGAAAGACCACCGGTCAGAATATGCACAAGGCACATTTCAGACACTGGTCAGGACATGCAGTAGGGCACGGGTCAGTGCCTGCAATATGCCACCAGACACCAACCGGTGGGAGGACATCCTTCCGATGCGCACCATGCAACAACGAAGACACCGCCACCACTACTAGGGCCAGAACCCTTGTCCCAGCGGTAGCGGCGAGCCCAGCCCTGATTGCCTGTGAGCTCAGATAACCCCCAACAAATCGCCGCAGGCGGGATTACTCGGAATGATCACAAAATGACTGAAATTATGTGCTGACCAGACGTTCAAGGTTTCATGGCCATTCCTAAAATTGAGAAGCCTGTGGACTAGTAAATGTTTTTTAAACTGTAGAACAATTACGGAACAGTGTTAAAGTAAATTTGGAACAACCGCTAGGAAAAAAACTCTGCTCTGTTTGCATGCCATATCAGGGTCATTTGACCCATCTGCTTTATTTTCTCTAGCATAATCCTAAGCTCTATGCAGGAGTTAACAAGCATTTGTAATGCACTAGGTCTCCCATTACTGAAAGTTTGAGCTATTGGCGCTGCAAATAATAATGCAACGCCAATAGCTCAAACTTTCAGTAATGCAAGACCTATTGCATTGCAAATGCTTGTTACAATTTGCTACTGGGGTTGGGGCTTGGTGGTGAGTCTTCACCGAGCAATCTGCTCATGACCAGACCAGAGAATTCTTCTTCAGTCTCTTAGCTTCTTGTCTCCATTAAAAAAAAACGTGTTCTCTGGTTGGGAAGTTTTCTCTCCACCTTTGCCCTCTATTATCATTCTGGCACTGTCCACATCTCACTTTCGTTCTTCAGTTCAGTTCCTACCACCTCACGCATCTTCTCCACTTCAAAGAAGGTGTAAACGTTGCTTTGCGTTGGGGCATGAAACTTTGGTGCTTTCGACTAAACTGTGGACTGAACTTCTCAAGGGACCTCATCTGTGTGCACCAGTTGCACAGTGTCTATAGTCTTTGTTTCTCCCCCGCTGATATTTGGCTTGCACTCTTGCTTTAATAATGTGCATAGAGAGAAACTATTTCTGTGCTACACCCTATTTCCACGTGATGACAGTGGAAGGCACTTTCCCATGAGGTGCATCTTATTACTGGCCCTGATTGCACTATTTTTCCAATACGCTGTCTCACCCTGGCACAGGTCCTTAAATGTGCCATCCAGTGCACCACTAGTGCCAGTCTCCCACTTTTTAGGGCGAGCCTAGAGCAGCGCATGCGCTGCTTGTGAGACTTATAGTAAGGGGCTTCAGAAAGCTGACCAGACGCTCGTGCGTCATGACCTTTTTCCTGCGGTTACGCGCGCGGCAGACATGTGTTTCCAATTATCGTGCCCAGACGCGGGCACGATAATTGGAAACACATGCCTGCCGTGCGTGTAATCGCAGGCAAAAGGCCATGACGCACGAGCGTCTGGTCAGCTCTGCAGGCTGCCGCGCTTGCTCGTTTTCCTTTACTCACCCACCCAGAGGTATGCCTGTCTCTTGCCTGTAAAGTTTTTAATGCAACACTCATGCTGCCACCAAATGCTCGAAATGGGGGAACGGAGGAAGGAAGGATCAGGCAGCTTCTGTGTAGGGTTTCAGGATTTTGAACTGCGATTTGGGGAGAGGGAGTAACTAAATGATTGAAAGAATGAGGGAGGGACAGTATGGTCAGTGTGTCTGAAGGAGGGAGTACCAATAAGCATATCAAAGCATCTGCGGATGAATGAGCGAGAGGGTGAGTGGTTGAATGACTGCAGTGTGTCTCTTTCGAGGATACGCTCTGCGTGTGAATGCTCCGCCGTTGACGTGTGACGTCACTGCAGGGTTGCGTTACAAGAACGAATCCACGCCTAACGAAGCTTGCATGTGTTGGCTGCTGACAGACCTGTGCCCTCAAGCTACAGATGGCGCCACGCAGCTGGCCTCGACTGGCACATGAAATCCGACACTGGGCAGCGATGTCTGCCGCGCCCATCTCCCTGCGTCTCGTGACATTGATTCTGCAGAATCATGACAGATTAATGACACTCCACGGCCCATCTGTTCGAGTGCTATTTCTCTGGGAATTTTTCATCAGACTCAGTCGAAGACACCCATCGACCAGTAGTGACAGGGGACACATTTCACTTTCAATTAATGATGTTTATAGGCCTGTTTTCTAATCGCTCTGTGCTTTTTATTGAACAAGATGGCGGCATTTAGCAGATTACGCAGCACGCTTAATTACATTAAACCAATGACATTCCAATGCAAACAGTCAATGCTTTGTTCATTTCTTACAGTTGGTCTGTTTATGTCTGTGGTTTCACTTTATGAAAATGAAAAAATGGCTTAATTGAGATCACATGCCCTTTGACCCCATATCATTAGAAGAATTCACATCACATAACCACTGACCCGATGACAGGGCATTGCACTTTATACTTCAGCATCTTACTAAATAGAAATTAGTAAAATGCACATAGCTACAAGTAGCAGGGACTACAGGTTTCGTTGTTGTTACACACGTAACAGCTGGATAAAGTTTCCTCTTGGGTAAAGGCATTAGCCATCACCTCTTGAGTGTACTAAAATTATTTACATAATACACTTAGTCAAGGGGAGTTCAGCTAGCCCTCTTCCTTCATTGGTCTGTTAGTGTATGATTCACATTTTAATTCCACCCACAAAAGCATACAGCATGGTTCAGCCCACTTCAGCCATTGGCTAATTTTACTATGAGTGATGGCATTCTGCCCTTTCACAATGAGAGCATCTGCACACAAAGTAGTTTTTAGGTCTCGCCTACGCAGCGCGTATGCGCTGCATAGGAGGGCCTTTAGCCGTCGCTCTGCTCATTTTCAAGCACACACTCGTGCTTGTGGCGGCATCCACCTTGCGGGAGCGAACAGCGGCGCGCCACAAGCACGAGTGCAGTGCTTGAAAATGAGCAGACTGCTCTCTCCTCGCCCACACGTCCCGGCCACTCACTCCCTCCGCCCTCTCCGTCTCCTTTTTGCTCGCGCTTTTTGTCTTTCCCTCTCTCGGTTCAGTCTTTCTTCCCCGGCTATCTTCTTACTTTCTTTTTCATGTTGTAATTTTCGTCTCTTTCTCGCCTTACTTTTTGCGTCTGCGCCCTTTTCTCTTTTTCTCTTTCTGCCCTACTTTCTCTTTCAATTTAAATTTCGCCCCTCTGTTTATTTTTCTTCGCGCCTCTACTCTCTCTGCCCCCTTCTCTATCTCTCTTTGTATACCCTCCGTTACTCTTGCCTCCCCTGTTCTCTCATCCTCCCGTCTCTCCGCCCGCCAATCCGTCTTCTTTCCTGAACTGTGGCGTTTGTCTGAGACTCACCCGACCCCTCCCTCTCTCACCACCCTGTCTTGAAGAGAAAACTTTTTCATGCATTGCTGCGCCAGCTTGTTGTCCTCCTCTTTCGTAGCCAGGGGAAAGTCACTTCCTTACCCCTGCATTGTAAAGTATCCAGCCGTCAACGCAGATAGCTCGGTGGGTTATCTCACCTGGTGCAGGGATCTGCCTTTAAAGTGAGATGACAGGAGATATTTCTAAATGTGTCATTTTTACAAAACAATCTTTTCTCTTAAAAGGTGGACACTGATAAAGCAACAGTGGGATTTGAAAGTCTGGAAGAATGCTACCTAGCGAAGATTATGGTCTCAGAAGGGACAAGAGAGAGGGATACCTCTTTCTCTCGCCTAGAATTATGACTGGGTGGCAATTACAGAGCAGTTATGTGGTGGTGGTTGTGACATTGAAGGCGTCGGACATGTCAGGTTTGGGACTGCTGTATAATACAGGGAACCTTTTATCACAGTGGGGATCAGGCTTTGACACTGCCTCATATCCTCTGTACCCTACTCCCGCGCTCACTGCCTTATATCCCTCTGTACCCCACTCCCGGCTCACGGCCTAAAATCCCTCTGTACCCCAAACCTCTCGCTCACTGCCTTATATCCCTCTGTACTCCACACCTTGTGCTCACTGCCTTATATCCCTCTGTACCCCACACCGCGTGCTCACTGCCACAACATATCCTCTGTACCCCACACCTCGCGCTCACTGCCACATATCCCTCTGTATCCCACTCCTCACACTCACTGCCTGATCGCTCACTTTACCCTGCCATTCATCTTCTACGTGTTCTCTCCCCTTCCACTCGTTCTACCTCTGTTCACCCCCTTACTTCTTTTAGTACCTTACTCCTTTCTCAATACCTCTACTTCTTTTCTTCTTCAGTAACATCTCTCTGACACATCTCTGCACTTCCTTTATATCAACGCAACCCTCTACCTCACCTGTCTACCTCAGTCTTTATTATTCCCTCTTTCTCAGCTGTCTCTACCTGTCTCTGACACACCTCTCCCTCTCTCTACCTGGCCCTCTCTCGTTCTACGACTGCGTTATTCTCCCTCTCCATCTTTCATTTACCTATCTCTGCACCTGAATCTTTTTCTTCTACACCTCACTTCTTTGTCTACCCTTCACCCCTCGCTACCCTTCTGTTTGCCTCACTACGGTCTTTACCCGATCCACCTTTCAGTGCCTCGTCCCATTTCGCCTCCCTCCCTCACAGCGCTCTCCTAGCATGCATCTGTTTCTCCCCTCACCACCATGCCTGCCTCTACCCCTCCTTACCTTTCTAACCAGCCTAACTTTCTACCTTCCTGTTATTCCTGGTAGTGAACCTTTCATTTCACGCCTCCGGTTGTATTACCTACGCATTCAAATTGAGTAGGTCATTGCTGTGCTCCCAACCTGACATCGAGACCCAGTCCCCTAGCCTCTCAACATGCCCAGATATAACAACAAGCATTGGCATAGCCAATAGGTCTCGCCTTTGGGACCTGCTGCAAAACTAAATACTTATAAGGTCCCAAAGGCGAGACCTATTGGCTATGCCAATGCTTGTTGTTATCCTTCAGTAGCATTTCATAAAGCATTATATTTAAAAGGACAAGTCCAAACACTGCTAGCCTACCTACAATTATTATATCCATTTTGCAGCACATGAATAGCACAATCTATGTTTAAATGACCGTTATAATTTGTACAAAGGGTTCTGAACAAAGGAGATTGCCGCCTAGAGCAAAATATTTACAAATGTAAAACATCTCTAAGAAATGCTCCTACTAATTGCTGCAGAGAAATGTGAGCTTGTTCCTTTAAAAATCCAATTCACGAGCCTTTTTCTTTGGGTAATATGGGACTTTTTACGCAGCGCATAATTTGAGCCGGTGGTTTCCGGTGCTCGGCACTGGCACTTGTCAACACCTGCACTTATGACTGCCATATGGTGGCGCTGTTTGTCTAATTTAGAGACGAGCACAGCAGCAGTTGTTTATTAATTCAATATACATTATAAATGAGTAATACCTGCCGCCAAACCATTCTTCTAGCTTTGGGGGCCTGAAATAGTTAAAATGTTCACACTTGTAGGAGTGTGATGGTTAGTAGTTATGGTGTTACTGTAATTGTCAGCACTGACAGTGCCAATAGGCGGTGCAAGCGGAAGTGGCCTTCTGATGAGGGCCCTGGCACTTCTATGTTTACAAATTAGGCATTGATTTTACTTTGTTTTACAAGGGCGGAGCTGCAAACTGACAGATTAAGCAGACTTCCATCTGCAGACGTTGTCAGCAGTTACGTTTAAGTTTCCTATTGGCATCAAGAACTTTAGTGTATTTCTATATTTTATGCTTGGCATTGCTCTGGTATGATATTTAATAGCACCATGGGCCGGGCAAAGAACTTATAACTTTAGAGAAGTCTCGAGAAGTGCAAAGCTTATAAGAAAATTGTACTTATGAAATAATTGAAAATGTGCTAAACCATCATTTGGCAGGCAGATGAGGACAGGGTTTATGCCCCTGAACTACAAAAATAGTTATTTTAAATTATCTGATATAAAATAATATGTTATTTTTCAAATTAATATTGTATGTTCCGCAGTGTTTTTGGAAACTCCACTTAAGATTGTTTCTCCATTTTAATTTAAGCCATCCCCACCAGTTGTCTGGTAAGAGAGCCTGTTCAAAGGAAATTATTGGTGGGTGTATGACTGAACCATTTGCAATTATCAGTAGGGTAGCATCATTTGTGTCCTTACCAGGCAACAATAGCAGAGTTGTTCAGTCGTTCTTCTTTCAAAAGCTGGTTATCTTCACCAGAGTGACACTGACCGCTTAGCTATGGGCCTGCCTTATAAAGCAATCCTGCCCATCAATGTCCCTATAAACAAAGCCTAGTTAATCATCTTGAAAGAGCTGGCTGTTGCACTGACATCAACACCGTAGTCCCCAAGCAGGATAAATGCAAGGAAGCCAGGTGCTCCTCTCGTGCCAGTCTTACCAGCATGTCTACAAATAAAAGCCTCATCATCCTGAAGTTAGGACCAGTTGCGACCAGACTTTCTGAAATGGTCGTCAAAAATCACAAATCACCAACTCATGCTTGTTGCAGCTATTGGACTCACCAACGTGCTGACTGTTCAGTGCCAAGAGGAACAGTCATGCCTCTGTCCAGTGATGTGGTTCCTTAGAGATGACACTCTTTTCAGGATCTTGGTGTGGCTGTGAGAGGCTGCTGCATGTGTTACACTGCAGTCCATGGAACCACTAGTGGAGTTTCCAGAAAAGATGTTGAGAACATGACCCCTTTTGCACTAAATTTGTCATTCTGGAAGATTTAAAAAAAACAAAAAACATCTGCCAGTGATGTGATCAGGGTTGAACTTTGGTGAAAAATCAGAGAACAGGGGCTCAGTAGCAAGATCCAGGCAAATTAGCATGATGCCGTGGTACCTTTTTGATGCTGCTTGACAAGATGCCATCTTGTGTCCTTTGTCTACATCACCAGGAGGAGTCGCCATATTTTCATGAAGGATCATAGCACATAGAATTCTCCACTGCAAGTTAGAGCACTGTAATTGAATTTAGGGATATTTGTAACAAAGCTGCAATGACCTACACCTGCAACAAAGACTGTTGTGGGACGGCTGAGGCAAGACCATTCCACTCTGATCAGCGGGGAAGCTTTGGTTTAGTACCTTCTTGCACGATTTGCCAGGAGAGGTTCTCGTGCCAGGTGCCAACCCAGGTGGGTTTTTGATGATTATAATACTAAAATAGCACCTCTGGATAATACATCTGTAGGCCCTGGAAGCCTGTAGCTTGCAATCAACTGCATGGTTCCAACATGATGCTGTGCAGCAGGGACTCCTTGACTTCATTGGAGTAGCTTCTCCCTCTGGTTCTAGCTTCATGATACTGAAAGGGGCATCTTGCATTGAAGAATGGTGAGATACAAACACTCTTGTGGGCTGATCCAAGATGGGAGTCCCACTGTTTCAAAGTGATGGCAGGAGACTGTTAGACCACAGTAACCGAAGAATGAAGAGGGATTGCACAAAGCCCACTCTGTGTATTGATTACAAGAGGTCTAGCAAACAGCTGAAGCTGTCTAGCCAGACATAGAACTGCAAAAATAAAAGAATCCATGCAAATAATATAACATCTGAGTTTCCTGAATACAGTCAGCAAATAAGGTATTTCTGTAAGTTGTGGGAGGAAAGGGTACTACCTTCAATTCAGAAAACTTCCCTATGGCCTCAAGATGTAATGCTTATATACTACACCACGTACATTATGTTTCTAATGTTTGCGACAGGTATACATGATCAAAATAATGAGTACATGTTAAAACATAATACACCTCATGTTACGTGTATAGTGATATCACAATATTCCCATGGCATGTCTCCACTGTATGAAGCACAACAACAACAACAGAAGGTGCTGTGATTCGAGTACTGTATTTTGTATTAGAGGGTTGTCCATCATAGGTCCAGCAGGGCTGTAGTCATGACACATTTTTAGGGTAACCACTGATTATGTAAAGGAGCTTTTATTTGCATAATAAATATTTACTACGCAGGCAGCCTGAAAATCTGTGTTAGATGCAGCTCCTTAGATGTGTCATGTATTCTCTTCTGCATCAATGCTCAGCTGTTCTTAGTTTTCTCACTCATTCTTTTTAAACCTTAATGTATGCAGTGATATAATCAATGATGTCACTTAACATGTCATGAGCGATGTAATATGTGAGGTCATAAGCTATGCATGGTGGGGGCTCAGGTTGTAAATAGCTCAGTAAGCCATAATTTATTCTGTTTTGTTATTTATTTTTTTATTTATTTTTATCTTATTTTTTTATCTTATTAAAACTCCTAAACATAACATCACGTTAAACTTTGTTTTATTGCAGCAAATGTATGCTGTTTTTTTTTAAAGTAGAGGGAGAACTCATTACCATACCTAACTATAACGTCACTTTAAACTCTTTTTTTTTTTTGGGGTGAAATTCTTGTTTTGTTTTCTATCATATTCAGCCTACTCCCCCAGCCATGTACAGCATGGGGTTGGCAGCAGGGCCTGGCCTCTGGCCAGGAATCACAGCCAATCCTCACTGCGCATGGTTGCCTGCTTGTGGCACAGTTGACCTCAGGGCCTAGCCTTGACCTAAGCCCTGCAGCCATGCCCCTGTAGGCAGCTGACCCCTAGCTGTGCACTCCTCTTCACAGCAGGGCATTGGCTGCAGGGCCTGTCCTGTGGCCATGCAATGTATCTACTCCCTAGCACCCACCAAGGCAGGCAATCACATTGTTCTCTACTGCAGGACCAATACTGGACCCTGTGGTACCAAAAGGGCCAACCGGAGAAAAAGCTGCCTTTGAAAAATCAGATTAACCTACTTTTTAAATTTACAGTACAACAGGACAAACTGTTCAAATATACCTAATTTTTAAACCCCTTCAAGTGCACCCCAAGCAGCTCTTTAAACATGAATTTCTTGAAAACGGCTGAACTAATTTTCACACTTTCTAAGACCAATTCTAACTTTTTACCAAATTTGGTGTAATTCCATTCAGCCATTTTTTCTTGATCAGAGACCAAAGAATCCTATGGGAACTAAAAGCTGACGTGAGTGAACTTCAAAAAAAAGAAAAGAAAGTTTGGTACAGAATTGTCAAATGGTGTCAATGTTATTAGCAAAGAAAACAGTGGTGCAGACCTTTCTTTACACATAAATTCCTTTTGTAGATAATTATCATTCATTAAAGACTCAGAGCATACAAAAAGTCAGCTCATGGTTACATAGAACCGAATTAGTTAAGGTACTTCGGGCCAGATGTAGGTGGCCAAATAGCGAGCGCTAACGCTGAAATTCGCAGAATTTCAGCGTTTGCGATCGCTATTTGGCTGCGAGCAATGTAGGTGAGTTTAAACCTACTAGCAAAATAAGGAATCGCAAAATTGCGATTCCTTATTTTGTCTTACATTTAAGGAATCGCAAATTGCGATTCCTTAAATGCAATGTAAAGTAACACAAAAGAAAGTGCACTTTAGCCTTAAGGAATCGCTAATTACCACCAACTGCAAGTTGGTGGTAATTAGCGATTTCCTTTAAAAAAGCACCTTTCTGCTTTTTTTAAAGTGCCATGTGGCACACATTCATGCCCTTAGGGCATGTATGTGCGCCACATGTGCACAAATGCACATTTCAGGGGTGCAACAGGGTGTCCTTTTGACACCCTGGCACCCTTGAAATAGCTCCCGCTATTTGCGATTCTTTAATAGCGAATCGCAAATAGTGAATATCTTCCCATTCATTCCTATGGGCCTCCTAGCCCATAGGAATGAATGGGTAGGTATTCCTTATTAACGTATCTCAATTTGCGATTCGTTATTAAGGAATATTAAGGAATCGCTAATATTTTAGTGATTCCTACCTACATTCAATTTTGCAAGTCCTTAATACCGAATCAGTAAAATTCGCTATTAAGGACTTGCAAATTTGATTTTACCTACATCTGGCCCTTAGATGTGCAACCACCATTAGTTTCCAAAAAGGCATATATTTATTAATCACAAAATTAATTCAACAAACGGTAAATATTTTACTTGACTATAGTTTTCAGGGAGAAAGGGGGTTGCTCCAGAGGAACTTGCAAAAGGGGGTGCTCAGGTGTGAAATGAGTGAGAGAAGGGGGAAAGGAATCCGTTTGCGATCGCTATTTGGCTGCGAGCAATGTAGGTGAGTTTAAACCTACTAGCAAAATAAGGAATCGCAAAATTGCGATTCCTTATTTTACTCTTGCATTTAAGGAATCGCAAATTGCGATTCCTTAAATGCAATGTAAATAACACAAAGAAAGTGCACTTTAGCCTTAAGGAATCGCTAATTACCACCAACTGCAAGTTGGTGGTAATTAGCGATTTCCTTTAAAAAGCACCTTTTGCTTTTTTTAAAGTGCCATGTGGCACACATTCATGCCCTTAGGGCATGTATGTGCGCCACATGTGCACACATGCACATTTCAGGGGTGCAACAGGGTGTCCTTTTGACACCCTGGCACCCTTGAAATAGCTCCGCTATTTGCGATTCTTTAATAGCGAATCGCAAATAGTGAATATCTTCCCATTCATTCCTATGGGCCTCTAGCCCATAGGAATGAATGGGTAGGTATTCCTTATTAACGTATCTCAATTTGCGATTCGTTATTAAGGAATATTAAGGAATCGCTAATATTTTAGTGATTCCTACCTACATTCAATTTTGCAAGTCCTTAATACCGAATCAGTAAAATTCGCTGTTAGGACTTGCAAATTTGATTTTACCTACATCTGGCCCTTAGATGTGCAACCACCATTAGTTTCCAAAAAGGCATATATTTATTAATCACAAAATTAATTCAACAAACGGTAAATATTTTACTTGACTATAGTTTTCAGGGAGAAAGGGGTTGCTCCAGAGGAACTTGCAAAGGGGGTGCTCAGGTGTGAAATGAGTGAGAGAAGGGGGAAAGGAATACCAAACGGAATCAGAAAGCAAAAATTAATGAAATTCTGAATGTGATTGATGACCAGTATTCAATCTCCGAGGCCTGGCCAGTAATGATTCATTATACAGATAATTTGTTCAGCACAATTCACAAACAATAAAGAGATATATCATCTTTAGCAGGATAGGGGAAAGGACATGTGGTCCAGGCCTGTTGGGGGTAGGCGTCGACGTTTCGATTCAACTTCTGGGCAAGGCGGGTAATTGTAACCTCAGCCTGCGGGTCTTCTTCGGGACAGGGGGAAGGGAAGCAATTCTAAAGGATAAAATGGGGGGCAAATTACTAAATTGCCCAATGCAACCTCAAGAATTGACCAAATGGTAAATTATCCCTGAGGTTGCGTGGATGATGACTCGTGTAACGTAGAAGAGTATTACGTTCACTTGTTTTCCTATATAGACACGTATATAGTCTAGCTTGATCAGCTTTTATAGTGATATCCAAAAAATTGACCAGCAATTTGCTGAATTCTAATGAAAATTGGATATCCTCAGAACAGCTATTGAGCCAGGTATGGAAATCCTTCAATTGATCCTCACTACCTTCCCATATGACCAAGACGTCATCTATATAGCGGCTCCATAGTTCAATGCATTGGCTATAGGGGTTATGTTCGCTAAGGAAGTGAGTATGTTCAAAATCGTCCATATAGATGATGGCTAGATTGGGCGCAAAACTAGCCCCCATCGCGACTCCTTTTGTTTGAAGGTAGAAGTCACCCTGGAAAATGAAAAAGTTCTTTGTCATGGCAATGTCCAAAAGTTCAATAATAAAATCGGTAGGGACCCGGTGTGGTTTTGGGCGTTCTGGACTCTTGAGGAGCCAACTGGCACCTAACCGCAAAACTGAGGCGGGTGAGCTCATTAATTTCAACCTTACTCATCTCACCATGGTACTTAGAACATTCTTCTGATGTGCACTTCCGCCTTTCTTTCGCCCTAGCTCAGGTGACCATACCGGGAGCTATATCTACCAACATCCCGCATAGGTTGGTAAGACAGGCATATTCACAATTAAATGTGTCCAGCAACATTAGGCAATTTAGTAATTTGCCCCCCATTTTATCCTTTATGGTTGCTTCCCTTCCCCCTGTCCCGAAGAAGACCCGCAGGCTGAGGTTACAATTATCCGCCTTGCCCCGAAGTTGGGTCGGAACGTCAACGCCTACCCCCAACAGGCCTGGACCACATGTCCTTTCCCCTATCCTGCTAAAAAATTATATATCTCTTTATTGTTTGTGAATTGTGCTGAACAAATTATCTGTGTAATGAATCATTACTGGCCAGGCCTCGGAGATTGATTATTGGTCATCAATCACATTCAGAATTTTATTAATTTTTGCTTTCTGATTCCGTTTGGGATTCCTTTCCCTCTTCTCTCACTCATTTCACACCTGAGCACCCCCTTTTGCACGTTCCTCTGGAGCAACCCCATTTCTTCCTGAAAACTATAGTCAAGTAAAATATTTACCTTTTGTTGAATTAATTTTGTGATTAATAAATATATGCCTTTTGGAAACTAATGGTGGTTGCACATCTAAGTACCTTAACTAATTCGGTTCTATGTAACCGTGAGCTGACTTTTTGTATGCTCTGAGTCTTTAATGAATGATAATTATCTACAAAAGGAATTTATGTGTAAAGAAAGGTCCAGGACCACTGTTTTCTGTACCATTTGACACCCAGGTCCGAGGACTTTTGTTTGGGTTACCCCATTTATTATAATGGCCAATGTTATTAGCAAAACAAAACAACGCTCTTCCTGTGGAAATTCTGACCTAACTATAATCTCACAGTGGCAACTGCTATCGTGTATAAGATATATAAAAATGGGGTTCTCAAAATGTAAAATCCCCATGCATTTTCCACTGACTTCTTTAAGACAGGTTATAGCAAAAACTGCTGAACGGATTTAAAGCAAATTCTAGCAGGAAGCTAGATGTTGGTCCACTGATTCTGCTTGTTGTGATTTGGTGTAAATCCATTTAGTAGTTTTTGAGAAATTAAAGGGTAAAAAATAATTGTATATTTTAGCAGTTGGGCTCGCGATAGTCGTGGAGACTCTTGCGGGAGCGCCAGTTTAAAAATAGAGCGTTGTGATTGGCCCAGGGAGCTTTTTTCACTTGGGCCATCTCGCTCTTGTGGGAGTCCGACTCCGGCAAGAGCGAGTGCTCTGATTGGCTGCCAGCAGCATGAGAAAAATGTACTGGCAGCCATTACAGGACTCGGGGACTAAGTCCCTTGCCATGAATTTCTGTGTTTTTTTTTAGTTCAAAATGTTAATGATATCATTGAGGCCATCACTCATGACATCCTCCAATGAGTGTGTTAGTTTGTTTTATATTTTACATAGTGGCGGGTATCGGCCATAATTTTGTACAGCCTGGGTGCAGCTAATGGGTGTGTGTATATATATTATATATGTATATATATAAATCCGAAACGCGTCATGCAAGATTCGCTGGTCGGAGTGCTGGCCTTGCTTTCAGGAAGATTGCGGTTTCCCGAGTGCACTCTCATGTGCTGAGCACCTGTTTAATAATGTTAATTCACGCCGGCTCCGGGCGTGGAAAGTTGCACCACCCTTGGATTGTAAGGGGCCAAGGGTGCAAAATTATGTTGAAGCCGTATGTGGGGAGAACGAACCAAGGATTATGGGCAGGACTGGCACTTCACGGCTCATTCAGGGCCGATGCACCTATCCCATCTGGGCCAGAGACAGGCTATATGACACTACAAGTCCCAGAAGGCTTTGGGAACTTTTATCAAGAAGCCCATTGGAGGGTTAAACATTTAAAATAAAGTGTCGTCAGCAGTGTAAGTTACTGGAGTTGCCTATGATTAAGGAATGAAATCCGAAACGCGTCAGGCAAGACTCGCTGGTCGGAGTGCTGGCCTTGCTTTCAGGAAGATTGCGGTTTCCCAAGTGCACTCATGTGCTGAGCACCTGTTTAATGATGTTAATTCACGCCGGCTCCGGGCGTGGAGAGTTGCACCACCCTTGGATTGTAAGGGGCCATGGGCGCAAAATTATGTTGAAGCCGTATGTGGGGAGACCGAACCAAGGATTATGGGCAGGACTGGCACTTCACGGCTCATTCAGGGCCGATGCACCTATCCCATCTGGGCCAGAGACAGGCTATACGACACTACAAGTCCCAGAAGGCTTTGGGAACTTTTATCAAGAAGCCCATTGGAGGGTTAAACATTTAAAATAAAGTGTCGTCAGCAGTGTAAGTTACTGGAGCTGCCTATGATTAAGGAATGAAATCCGAAACGCGTCAGGCAAGACTCGCTGGTCGGAGTGCTGGCCTTGCTTTCAAGAAGATTGCGGTTTCCCGAGTGCACTCTCATGTGCTGAGCACCTGTTTAATATATATATATATATATATATATATATATATATATATACCCATTAGCTGCACCCAGGCTGTACAAAATTATGGTAGATACCTGCCACTATGTGTATATATATTCACTGGAAACAACCATAGGTTTCAGGGACGTTATAGTTAGTTGGACATTTCACTCGTATAAAACCAGAGAAATGTGGCTGTTATAGTTAGTAGAGCTAACTATAACTCGTGCCCCCGCAATGCACTGCTGATGACATGCTCAGTGACATCACTGATGACATCACTGATGACATCATCCAGTGACTGTGTTTCTGTAAAGTTTAAATATGTTTTATATATATAAATGCCAAGGTGTATTGAAGTATGAGTGGGTGTATGAGTGTCTGAATAGATGATTTAGTAGGTGCGTGACTGACTGTATAAGTGAGTGATTAAACTTGTCTTACTGAATGCATGGGTTAGCGAGTAAACTGTGTAAATGTCTGTATCAGTCTGTCAGTTGGTGTGTAAGCGGCTGAATGGGTTGATGAGTAGCTAAATGAGTGTCTATATGGGTTATTTATTGGTTGTCTGAGAATCTGTATGGGTGCCTAAGTGTCTGTGTGGGTGGGTGAGGGGTGTGTGGCTCTGTGCATAGATGTATGAGTGGGTAATTCACTGGGTGTATGCGTTTGAGTGCGTGTGTTAGGGAGTGTATGGGTGAGTGAGTGTACGTATAGCTGTGTTGGTGAGTGAATGGATATGTTAGTGGTATATTTGTAAGTAACTACATATGTGAAAGGCAGTATTTGTGAGTGTTGGAGTATATAAGTGAGTATATGTGACAGTGAGTGATTGTGTCAGTGGCTGCATGGATACGTGTGTGCTTATGTCAGTAATTGTTGAAGACCGTACGTATCTGTATGAATAAGTGACGTAGTATGTGTATAACTGTATAGGTGAGTAAATGGCACTGTAATTAATTCTTTGGGAGACTGACTAGGTTTTTGAGTAACTCTTTTTGTGAGTGGCAGTGTGTGAGTGTTTATATGGGTGTATGAGTGGATATATCAGTGGCTGTATTGATGAATGACTGCGTGTATGAGTGACGGTATGGGTTAGTGGGTGGATGTGTGTATAGACGTATGAATCACTGAGCGGGTATGTACTAACTGCTATTGGTGTGTCTGGTTTCGATATTGGTAGTCTGTATTTTAGAGTGGGTGTATGAAAGGTTTTATTAGTGTGTGAGGAGGTGCATCAGATCACGTGGATGATGTCATCAGTGATGTCATCAGTGATGTCATTTGAGATGTCATCAGTGATGTCATCAGGGATGTCACTGAGCATGTCATGAGTGATGTAATATGTGACATAATCAGCAGTGCATTGCGGGGGCACAAGTTATAGTTAGCTCTACTAACTATAACAGCCGAATTTCTCTGGTTTTATACGAGTGAAATGTCCAACTAACTATAACGTCCCTGAAACCTATGGTTTTTTCAGTGAATTTCTAAGGTTTTTTAAATGCAAATTTCTAACTATAACGTCCCTAAAACCTATGGTTTTTTCAGTAAATTTCTAAGGTTTTTTAAATGCTAATTTCTAACTATAACATAGCAGTCGCGTTTGTAAATTGGTGGAGAAAGGTGAGCGTGGCCTCCGAACACCTCTTAGCAGTCCCAGTGTGTGGGATTTACTGGAGGTAACAGGAGGGGTAGTTATCCCCCAACGTCAACCTTGGGGGCCAACTACCCCTCCTATTTCCTCCAGTAAGTCCCACACAGCATGATTGCTAACTTCTCATACCAGGCCACGCCCCCTTTCTCCACCACTCTGCAAACGTGCCCCCTGGCGCATTGTAAGTTGGGGAATTAATTACCCTTGAATACTGAGGGTCCTTGGGGGCCAACTAGCCCACCAGGTACCTCCAGTAAGCACCACACAGCTGGATTGCAGAGAGGTGGTCCGAAGCCATGCCCCTTTTTACACCACTCTGCAAACGTGGCTCCTGGCGCACTGCTGCTCGGAGGATGAAGTCCACTTGTCTCCTGAGGTCCTCAGGACACAAGAGGACCTCATCGCTCCACCAGCAGTGCGCCAAGAGGCGCGTTTGCAGAGTGGTGTAAAAAGGGGCATGGCCTCGGACCACCTCTCTGCAATCCAGCTGTGTGGTGCTTACTGGAGGTACCTGGTAAGCTAGTTGGCCCGGGGAGGTGGTGGTCCCCGGGGCCGGGGGTCCGTAATGGACCCCCGAATTTAAATAAACAGTGCCTCGGGGAGGTGGTGGTCCCCGGGGCAGTGTGGGGGGGGCTCGAGCCACCCCACACACATTATTTATTTTAGCCCTGGGGAGGTGGCGGTCCCCGGGGCTTGGGGGGGGCCCGCGAGGCCCCCCCACCCTTATTTAATAAAGCCCTGGGGAGGTGGCGGTCCCCGGGGCTGCGGGGGGGCTGTGTGCAAATAAATTATAAAGCCCCGGGGAGGTGGCGGTCCCCAGGGCTGTGGGGGCCCCTGATACAGAATTAAGGATTGCCTCCGGGACCTGGCCCACCCGGGGGCCTTAAAAAATGAAGTGCGGGAGCCCGCGCTCCGTTTTCTTTTCATTTTCGACGGGGTTCGCACACCCAGCGCGACCCGACCGAAAATGTTTTTAAAAAAATGTTTTTTTTAGGCCTGGTGGTCCCTGTGGGACCCCCTGAGCAGGTCTGGGGGTCAGGGTGTTCCTACCCTGCCCCCTTTTTTGTTTTTTAATCTTACTGTCACCTTTTTCCCTTTCCCTCAGTCCGAGGCACAAGATGGCTGCCAACGCTTCCTGGTTAGAAGTGTTGGCAGCCAATCAGAGGCAAGCTCGTGCTCGGGAGGGCTCAGCCAATCAGATCTCACAATTCTCAAATATCAATATCTGTAAATCTTTAAATATCTCAAAAACTACTGAACGGAATTACACCATTTAAAAAAAAGCGTGCTTTCTGGACCAAGAGCTATCTCTCTGCCAAATTTGGTGAAATTCCGTTCAGCAGTTCAGGCTGTAGCCGTGTCTAAAGTTTCCTATGGAAATTAACATAGAGAAAACACGTTTTGGGACCCCCCTTTTTTCTCGGCCCCCCCTTGACGAATCACCCCGAAACTTTCAAGACGGGAGCTGACCTGAGTGAACAATTAGTTTTGAAAATTTCGTGAAGATTCGTCAAACGGCACCAAAGTTATTGGCAAATCAAAAAACGCTTTTCCTATGGAAACTAGGTTATAACTATAACTACCTACCGGCGACCGCCAGAGGAGGGGGGAGAGAGAGAGAGAGAGAGAGAGAGAGAGAGAGAGAATGAATAAATATATATATATATATATATATATATATATATATATATATATATATATATATATATATATATATATATATATATATATTCACCAAACTCCTTCTCCACGTGTCAGTTTCCCTGGGCACAAAGAAAGAGCGCGGACCTCATCAATCTTCAATATGCAATGTTTATTTGTGCTCCCCAAACAATGCTGCTGCCATGACGCGTTTCGTCCCTCTAGGGGACTTGATCACATATATATATATTCTAGAAAAACACAGACTGCTTTAGTACTGTGTAAACATGCCCACCAAACGTGCTTTAGTGAGAGTTCTTTATTCAGGGCAGATAACAACAGAATAACTCGTTTCGGCTTCCACGAGCCTTGATCATATGCAGATAAAGATGGAGGCTTGTTTGTTCTTAAAAACATGATTCTAAACAGTGAAGAAGGACCAAGGTGCCAATGCATTGCAATGTTTAAAGGGGTAGAGCAACCATTTATTAAAAAAAAAGTGTTTATGAAGTCTATTACACAGACAGTGAATATTTCATTGGTTTTTGTGCAGGTCATTCCTTTCAAATTCCAACAGCTTCGTATTCTCCTTTTCGGCACTGTCTTTATTTATTGTGCACATTTCTCACTGTGATCAGGACCACAACATCCATAATACATTGCTCTGACCTTCTTATCGTTTCCCTAATCCTTCACTGTTTTTAGTTACATTAACTGCTCCCATATGCTACTTGAATGCCTTTAGAGGATCAAATTCCATACATGGCTTAAGCATTTGGCTTCAGTCTAATGACACGACAATGTCAGCTCACATCCCAAACTCAGTTCTTGCATAGTTTGTAACTTGCCTCTTTTCTGCTTCCCAGACAGCACAATATATATATACACACTTAGCAGTATTAATATAGCAGAAATCTAGATAGGAAGAAACAGAGTGCTGAGGAGAAGGGTGCAAGAAGAAGGTACACTATTAAAAATGTGAACATCAAATTCAAGTGTAAACAAACAGCTGTTTGTCTTTGAAACATTCACATGCAGATTTGATCAACTGTTTGTGCTGCTCCATGACCCATTTGGAGTGTGATAGACAATATATGTATTTACAATTAGACGTTATGATGCAGATACCTACTACCATTGACGACCCCAGCAAATGAACAATGTATACTGATCGGAGGTGTTGTGCATTACGGCACGTTCTGCGATGAGGAGACCCTTGCAGATTGCATGTAGGGGTAAAAAGTCGCTATTTTTTTTAGAAGGGATTGTCTGTTACTTAATTTAATTGAAGACGGAAACCAGTGTATATATTTCGGACGGTTTTGTGTCTATGAAATTCTGGAGACATCCTGCCTGTACTTATGTATCATTGTAAATGTTGCACACCACAGAACCTTTGAACACTGCACCTTCTGCACTTAGATTTTTTTCTATGTGATGAACTAAACCTATTTTGGAGAATAAACGGAGTAACATATTTCTTGTACCAAGAGTGAGAGTTCTATTGATTGCATAAGAAAAGAGTCTCATAGAACCATTTTTTGTTTATACTTTGTACCCTCGTACCTTTATTAGGCATAAGTGTCTGATCCTGTGAATTGTTAATCATCAAATTTGAGTCATCTCAAGTTCACATGTCCACTAATAATAATACTGGTAACCTTGCAGAACTCCTATTTGAATTATAATAATCTTACAAAATTGAGTTGGTAGTGCAATATGTAATGCTCCTTGATGAAAATATAAAAATGAAGTAGGTAAATGGTTCGTGACTTCTCAGGTAATTTTTTTTAAACTTTCCACACTAGAATTCTGAGCGTTACTGAGCGTTATTACTACTGATCTCAATAAGACTTGTGCATTTACCTCATTAACTGATGTTTATATCTATAAATTACAATAAATCACTGTGTATCTTCCATTGCGCCATTTCACCAATGCAGTAGGTGGGATCTGGATCCAAAGTGCCAGTCGGGGGTATTATAGGAAGAAGGGAAAAGTGGGATCTATAAGGAAGTAAGCAACAGTCGGAGACACACTGTGGGTCTGGCCTGTAAGGACTTGGCCCCTGCTTGATAATGCTTAAAGAAGGGTGTTGCAAGTATCCCAGAGGTGTCTGCTCTGTTGCCACAGCCACCACCGAGAAGAAGATACCCTATAACCAGAGTGCCTGTTTTACTATAAACCTTTGGTGCAGGGTTGCAAACAGTGGCGACCGCCGCCTACCTAAAGTGGTAGGGCAACCACGGGTGGAGGGTTTGGGGGGGAGAATATAAGAATAATTTTTAAAAAGACTTTCCTTCTGCCCCGCTCCTTTCCCGCTGACGCCTGCATCACTGTTTCTCTCGGCGGCTGACGGCTGGAAGGGGATGGGCCCTCAGGGCACAGGCTGCGCACCCAACCCAGGCGCTTCTCTCACACAAGACCAGTGCCAGGATTGGTCTGAGCTGCCTCGTTTGCCGCTCAGACGGTGCATTGGAGTCTGTGCTGTTTCTCAAGCCCATCTGTGTAACACAGCCAGGTTGGAGAAACATAAGTGCACATGTGTGTTTGGCCGGCCTCAGACGGCCGGCCAAACACACATGCGCACTTATGAGTGCACTTTACTCCTCCCTGACATGATCGGCCCGCCCTATATTTTTGTATTGGGCTCAGACAGCATTATTAAAATAATAATAACATTGCGTTATTATCATTTTATTTATTTATTTATAACGGGCTGTGGGGCGACGCTTCTCCGCCATTATGGAGGAGCCGCCCCTGGATTAGTTGCTCTTGTTTCATTGCAGTCTGTTTCACACACTGTTTACATGACAGCGGTGAAGCAACATCCCATCGGATAACGCCAGCATTTCCATATTCACTGCGAAAACTCAAACCCTGAGCGCTAAGCACGTTTTCTTGTCGGAGCCTGAAGTGTTCGAACTATTTACTGTGTTTATCTCTGCTCCTTGAGGTGCCTGAAAATTGGCAGATTACTGCCTGCGAGAAGAAATAGCTTGCAATTTGCCAAATGTGAGAATTATTTTTGATCTCATCACCATGTTCCCTCAGTAACTTTGAAATGTATCATTTTTTTGCAATGAATATAAGATAAACGTTGTTGTTACCAGGTTTACCGAGTTATGTCTTGATTATTTGTATACTTCCATACAAGGAGGAACAAGAGCGCGGGGATCTTCAATGGAATTAAATATTCCAGGAAACGTGAAGATTCCAAGTGTCACTGGTGGGCCATATGTGTCCTGTTGTCCTCAAGCTTCATTGACCTAATTTGGAAAGGGTTTTGAATTCCTGGAAGCCATTCAGGCTCCACCCTCTTTTAGTTCACACCTGTGGCCAGAACCTGATGCTCTGGCATCCTCAATGTTTTTTAGAATATTGTGAAACGCCTCTAATTTTAAAACATACCATAATTCACAATGTTTTCCTTATTAGACGATAGACCTAAGCATGCATAAAACTATATTTTCTGTTTTCAGGGCTGCCCAATGCCTGAAGACTAATTGAATAAAAAGTAGAATCAAAGCAACGGGATGGCTAGATGCCGCTGGAGAAGTGCTTGGAAGGAGCAAGACCACTGACTCATTGTCAGTGAAATTGCTCTCCCACCCTCGCAGCTCCACCATTAAGTGAGGCCTGCCCCTGCACTCTCGAGTGTTGGTGATCGAGGCCCTCCTCCACCCACAGGTTTCCCTTCGCCTCATCCCTGGTGGTCCAGTAGACCTCTGTTTCCTTCCTCTCTCTCTGCTCTTTCACTCATTTTCACTCGTTTTTCTACCCTTTTTTATCTTTCACCTTTCTTCACTTTTCTGCATCTCTGCTCTTTTGTGCCTTATTTCTGCTCATTTTCTCTTCCTCTCGCTCTGCTCTTTCACTCGTTGTCACTCGTTTTTCTACCCTCTTTTAGCTTTCACCTTTCTGCATCTCTGCTCTTTTGTGCCTTATTTCTGCTCATTTTCCCTTCTTCTCTCTCTGCTCTTTCACTCATTTTCACTCGTTTTTCTACCCTTTTTTATCTTTCACCTTTCTGCACTTTTCTGCATCTCTGTTCTTTTGTGCCTTATTTCTCCTTATTTTCCTTTTTTAGGTCGAGCCTTACGCAGCGCGCATGCGTTGCCCTGCGAGACTTTATGTAAGGGCTTGAAAAATCTGACCACACGCTCGTGCGTGTGCTTTTGTTTTTGTCACAGGCTATTGGCCTATGCGTGCGTCTTTTTAACAAAGACAGCACGCAATTGGGCAAAGGCGGGTGCATGTCCCACCTTTCTCAACAAATGTAACCACCCATGGCCTATTGCTTGCGGTTACGCGCAGCAGCAGCATCTGTTTCTCATTATGACCATGAGTTTATAATTAGCGCGTACGCTTTGCTGCCGCGCTCGCTCGCCCCCGCTCCTCTCTTGCGTGTTCTGGTATTCTTTTTTCCTGCCCCTTTTTGCTTCCTGCCCGTCCCTTTAATATTGCAACCGCGCTCGCTCGCCCCCGCTTCTCTCTCGCGTCTTCTGTTATTCTTTTTTCCCGCCTCCTCTTGCTTCCTGCCCGTCCCTTTAATATTGCCCCATGGAGCTGCTGTCTCATCCGCATGTGCTCAGTAGGCACAGAGGCACGTTAATACTAAATGCAAAAAAATACAATGCTGCCGGTAGCCTAACAAATACAGGGGAATGTCAGCATTTAAAGGTATAAAATACATTGCATTGCCATACCGAAAATGCACAAAAAAAGACGCAAAATACCCCTTACGATACATATAGGGATGGCTTACACACATTGGGCATTATAAGGAAAATAAATTGCAGAGTCTTAGTAAAAATGCACAGAATAACACGCAAAAACAGGCCCAAGCAGGCTCATTGTATAAGTGGCTGTGCCATCTGTTTTGTTTTTTTTCACTTTCCTTATCTCTTGTGTGTTCCAGAACTCTCCCCTCCCCATCCTCCCACCCCGCCCTCCTACCATTAGTTGTTATCTACATATTTTAAACAAGTCTTCGGGCTCTTTTGCGCACTTGCAAGAACTGTTAACAGTCATCTCAATAGGTCTCGCCTTCAAGGTATTAGAAGTTTTTTTAATTTTTTTATATTACTGCATGTACAACTTTTCACACATTTATTAGATATAATGGGAAAATGTTTACAACATATAACTTTCTCTTTATCTTTCATATTATTACATATGGAACTTTCAACACACACTATAAATATTTCAAAACTTTATTAAAAAGTAATTAGTTAGTGGAATTACTTTCACTTACAAAAATATTGCACAAAACTAAAAAATTAGAACATCCAAAAGGCGAGACCTATTGGCTATGCCAATGCTTGTTTTCTTTATCCCTTATTTCCTCCCTTTACCTTTCCCCGCCGCTGCTGCCCCCACGGCCCCTCCCCCCCAGCGCGACCGGCCCAATCCAGCTCCCCTCCCCGCTCCCGCCTCCCAGCTGTCCAGCCCTCCCCGACCCCTACTTAATGGCGGCCGCTGCGGGGACAGGCGAGCAAGACCACTGACTCATTGTCAGTGAAATTGCTCTCCCACCCTCGCAGCTCCACCATTAAGTGAGGCCTGCCCCTGCACTCTCGAGTGTTGGTGATCGAGGCCCTCCTCCACCTGCAGGTTTCCCTGCGCCTCATCCCTGGTGGTCCAGTGGACCTCTGTTTCCTTCCTTTCTCTCTGCTCTTTCACTCATTTTCACTGGTTTTTCTACCCTTTTTTATCTTTCACCTTTCTGCACTTTTCTGCATCTCTGCTCTTTTGTGCCTTATTTCTGCTCATTTTCTCTTCCTCTCGCTCTGCTCTTTCACTCGTTTTCACTCGTTTTTCTACCCTCTTTTAGCTTTCACCTTTCTGCACTTTTCTGCATCTCTGCTCTTTTGTGCCTTATTTCTGCTTATTTTCCCTTTTTTTCTTTATCCCTTATTTCCTCCCTTTACCTTTCCCCGCCGTTGCTGCCCCCGCGGCCCCTCCCCCCCCAGCGCGACCGGCCCAATCCAGCTCCCCTCCCCGCTCCCGCCTCCCAGCTGTCCAGC
Organism: Calotriton arnoldi; assembly: GCA_963921515.1. Taxonomy (NCBI): domain Eukaryota; kingdom Metazoa; phylum Chordata; class Amphibia; order Caudata; family Salamandridae; genus Calotriton; species Calotriton arnoldi. The sequence goes on along the minus strand of CAWUFW010000312.1, from coordinate 2,725,543 downwards.
CCTCCCCTACCCCTACTTAATGGCGGCCGCTGCGGGGACAGGCGAGCAAGACCACTGACTCATTGTCAGTGAAATTGCTCTCCCACCCTCGCAGCTCCACCATTAAGTGAGGCCTGCCCCTGCACACTAGAGTGTTGGTGATCGAGGACCTCCTCCACCCGCAGGTTTCCCTGCGCCTCATCCCTGGTGGTCCAGTGGACCTCTGTTTCCTTCCTCTCTCTCTGCTCTTTCACTCATTTTCACTCGTTTTTCTACCCTTTTTTATCTTTCACCTTTCTGCACTTTTCTGCATCTCTGCTCTTTTGTGCCTTATTTCTGCTCATTTTCCCTTCCTCTCGCTCTGCTCTTTCACTCGTTTTCACTCGTTTTTCTACCCTCTTTTAGCTTTCACCTTTCTGCACTTTTCTGCATCTCTGCTCTTTTGTGCCTTATTTCTGCTTATTTTCCCTTTTTTTCTTTATCCCTTATTTCCTCCCTTTACCTTTCCCCGCCGCTGCTGCCCCCGTGGCCCCTCCCCCCCAGCGCGACCGGCCCAATCCAGCTCCCCTCCCTGCTCCCGCCTCCCAGCTGTCCAGCCCTCCCCGACCCCTACTTAATGGTGGCCGCTGCGCAGCCGCACAGGGGCTGCGGGCAGCGGGCGCGCCACTGGCGCGCTGAAGGCGCGTCAAAGGCAAGCCCGTCTGACCGCGACCAGCGCCAGGAACCCTGGACCTCCGCCCTGCCAATGCTACAACCCAGCAGCACCCCACGCACTCAACCCAGGCCGCAACAACAACTGCAAGCTAGCATCACCAGCCGACACCCACGGACCCTTCAGCTGTCACCGCTGCCGGCACACCTGCAGCACCGCCAAGAACACGGATCCAGCACAACCCGCCCACAAGAACACAACCGAACCGAAGACCCTGCAATGCATCCTCCTCAACGTCCGATCCCGCCACAAACACGCCACCGAAATCTGGGACCTCCTCGACAGCACCACCCCGGACGTAGCGTTCTTCACCGAAACCTGGACCAACACCACCTCGGGACCAGACATCGCCATCGCCATCCCCCAAGGATACAAGATCTCCAGGAAGGACCGCCGCACCCGCCCAGGAGGAGGAATCGCCATCGTCCACAAATCCAGCCTCCACCTGAGCACACTCCCCAACGAGCCCACAGAACTGATGGAACACCTTCACTTCAAGATATTGGCCAGCCCCACCGCCACCCTCCGAAGAACCCTCATCTACCGACCCCCTGGACCCCGCGGACCCTTTGCCAACTCCATCACGGACATTATCTCCCCGCAGGCCATCGCATCCACCAACTACACCCTGCTGGGAGACCTCAACTTCCACCTCGACAACCAACTGGACCCCAACACCACATCCCTCCTGGACAACCTCCACAACATTGGACTCTGCCAGATCGTGACCGAGCCCACGAACTCAGCAGGACACACCCTCGACCCCATCTTCACTACAGGAAACTCCATCACCTTCAGCCACACCACCGAACTCCCATGGACCGACCATCGTTGCGTCCACTTCACCTTCAGAACACCCACCATCCACAGACACCAGCACCTGCTCCCACGAAGAAACTGGACCAAAATCACCGACGACCAGCTTACGTCCTCACTCAACAACTCCACCCCAACCATCGCGGAAAACGACAACCCCAACACCGCAGCCCGAACCCTGCATAGATGGATCTCGGACAGCACCAACACCATAGCCCCCCTCAAGAAAAACAACAATACCCGCGTCAAGAAAGCCAGATGGTTTACCACCGAACTTCAAGAGTCCAGACGCACATGCCGCCGCCTCGAAAAGGCCTGGAGGAACACCAAATCCACAGAAGCCCACAACAACTTCAGAGCCGCCACCAACGCCCACCATCAACTCATCAGAGAAACGAGGAAAAAAGCGATTGAAGACAGAATCTCCACCCACGCGCACAACAGCAAGGAACTCTTCAGCATCATCAAGGAGTTCGCCCAACCCACCAGCGAGTTTACCGACATCCCTCCCTCACAAGACCTCTGCGACAAACTCGGCACCTTTTTCCACCACAAAATCAAGAGCATCTACGACAACTTCGACGAAGACAACCAACACACTGAACCCTCACCAACCACCCCCGACACCCGGAAACCAGCGATTGACGACTGGACAGCCCTCACCACAGAAGACACACTGAAGACAAGGAAGTCAATCCACTCAGGGGCCCCCATTGACCCCTACCCCCACCACATCTTCAACAGAGCCACCGACAACATCGCACCCATGCTCCGCCACACCATCAACCGCTCCCTGGCGACCGCCTCGTTCCCCGACGACTGGAAACACGCTGAGGTCAACCCCCTCCTAAAGAACCCCTCAGCGGACCCCACCGACCTCAAAAACTACAGACCCATCTCCCTGCTCCTGTTCCCAGCGAAAGTCATCGAGAAACCCATCAACAGCCAACTCGCCACATTCATTGAAGAACACAACATCCTCGACTCCTCCCAATCCGGCTTCAGAAAAAACCACAGTACGGAAACCGCCCTCCTCGCCGCAACAGACGACATCCGCACCCTACTGGACAAAGGAGAAACAGTAGCCCTCATCCTCCTCGACCTATCAACGGCGTTCGTCACAGTCTCCCACCGAACCCTAATACGCAGACTCTACAACGCAGGAATCCAGGACAAGGCCCTCGACTGGATCCGCTCCTTCCTCTCCGGCAGGACGCAGCGGGTCAGACTCCCCCTTTCCTCTCGGACCCCACACCTACCACCTGCGGAGTCCCCCAGGGCTCCTCCCTCAGCCCGACGCTCTTCAACGTCTACATGGCTCCACTCGCCCCCATCGTCAGAACCTACGGACTCAACATCGTGTCATACGCAGACGACACCCAACTCATCCTCTCCCTATCCAACGAGCCCAACACCGCCAGACACAACTTTCGAGAAGGCATGGAAGCCGTCGCCAAATGGATGAAAAACAGCTGCCTACAACTAAACACCAACAAAACAGAAGTACTCATCATGGGCCCAAACCCAGACGCCTGGAGCGACACCTGGTGGCCCGACGCCCTCGGAAACCCGCCAACCCCCATGGACCATGCACGCAACCTGGGAATCATCCTGGACTCCGAGCTCAAAATGGACAGCCAGATCAACTCAGTCTCATCTTCCTGCTTCCACACCCTCCGCCTCCTTCGTAAGACCTTCAAATGGATCCCCCTCTAACACCGAAAGACCGTCACTCACGCCCTGGTCACCAGCAGACTCGACTACTGCAACGCACTCTACGCCGGAATAAACAAAAACCTCACCCGCAAGCTACAGAACATCCAGACGCCGCCGCAAGACTGGTCCTCAACCTGCCAAATCTCCCTGCACCTGCGCACACTCCACTAGCTCCCCGTCAAGGCGAGAATCACCTTCAAGATGCTCACCCACGCACACAAGGCCCTCCACGGCACCGGACCAGCATACCTGAACAGCCGACTCAAATTCCACGCACCCCAAAGGACCCTACGATCAGCCCAGCTCTCCTACGCCGTGGTCCCCCGCACCAGAAAGACCAGATCGGGAGGCCGCTCCTTCTCCTTCCTCGCGGCCAAAGCATGGAACGTCCTTCCGCTCCACCTCAGACAGACAACATCGCTCCCCCTCTTCGCAAGAAACCTCAAAACCTGGCTCTTCGACAGACCCCCTCCTTGATGGAATGGAACCTGCACCCACCCCTAGCGCCTTGAGACCCTAACGGGTGAGTAGTCGCGCTTTAACAAACCCCTGATTGATTGATTGATTGAAAGTAGGAAATTATAGATTAGGGGAGTTCATTTTTGATCATGCATAGTGATAAGCCGTCCTTTTAACTACATATTCAGTTCTGTATAATCCACACCATTGATGCATTGTTATATGCAAATTATAACTGTTGTACTATAATATGTTATTGCATGATGTTGATAGCTTAATGCTGCATCGTTACAAATAACACGAGGGAGTAACACCTTGCTCAATGGTCCTCATTTTCACAATCTTGGAAAGATGAAAGTCTGTGCCGTGTTATACATTTTTGAGCTGCCTTTTTCACGTATAGTTTAGCAATGAGCCCTCGATTCCCTGAGCTAGCTTGCAAAGATGTACAAGTTCGTAGGAACTGCTTGTGGTAGGATATAAAGCTTTATTTAATATATGAAAAATTACTAACATTCTAGGATCTTCTTCATTAGTGAAATATCATGGACGAAACTGTAGGGATTTGTATTTGTCTTAATGAATACGGAGCCCTAAACAATGGTCTGTAACCCTTTCCCTTTTTATGCCCCCCCCCTTTTCCCAAATGAGTCAACCACTTCAAACAAGGAACTAATCTGTTGACAATAACAGAAGACCTGAGTCATCTTAAAAATAGGAGAAAGTGTGCTGTTTCCATGGCAACCACAAACCAATTCCTTTGGGATTTTGACTGTCACAGTGTAGTAAATAGAAAGGGTGCAGCTCAGCCCAGGGAAAGGCTCGGATTAGTTATCTTATAAGGCAAGGATGTTAAAAGAAAACCGCAACCATAGCTCATATCAAATTCTGTGGACGCTCTTCCTCTTAAACTTCCCGGGGGACATCTTAAAATCAAGGAAGTAGAGACATTTTTAGCAAGGATTGCGCCTTTATTTGGCCTAGAAGTATAGAGTGTCATTCGAATGAAGGGCACATCAGGCAAAGGCGCGGGTCTACATGTGGGGGGCGGTGAAGCCCTGAGACCCTCCCTGCACCCTTGCAAGGGCACCCTAAAGGGTGCACTAACTAGGCACCACTTCAGTGTCGCACTGTTATTATGGCACCCGAGAGCCCTCCAGGCCTGTGTGTCCACCTCCTAACTTTCTCCATGAAAGGCCCAAGAAGTATTTTTCACCGCATTGCGGTCTAGGTAAAAAAGAAAAAAAAGGAAATTACTAATAATGGATATGTAAACATGAATTAATAGTGCTATATTTGAGCACAATAAGAACTCGGTACAAAGTAAACTCATACGTTTTAAACAAGTCAAAAATGAAATGTTATGCAAAAGGAAATATGGAATCAATTTCTCACTGTACATTGTGCAATTTTCCTTCTCTGTGAAAGCGTATTTAATTGTAATATGTTTTAACTGGGTTCGGAGCTCACATTCCTCCCAACGCTGCGAACTCTGTTTTTACATGTGCATCTGACATTGATGGAGTTCAGACGACACAAAAACAAGGGTCCTGGAGGAGAGAAAGGCTTTCCTTTTCGTGTTTGGTTGTCTTCTTGTGTCTGGCCGCCTGCATAAACTTGCCCCTTGCCTCCTTGCTTCTGCATTGCTGTCAGAATGCAGTGATGCTGCACTGGCCTGAGGGCGCCTGTTTTGTGGTAAGTCTTATGCCTGATGTTTCTTTCATTTAATGGCCTTTTCTTTTGATTGACAGGTAATGCAAACAGTCCAATAAACGACCTTGCATCATGGGTATCTAAAAACGATCATGTCTGTTTCTTAAAGCACCCCAGTTCTGCTAAGTACATTACAGACTTTATGCAGCGGCACTGGAATTATGCGATTTTGGTGCTGCAGCGTTTTCCGCATAAATATAGACAGGACACATGCCACACCCTCCATTATGTGGTGCATAAACTACAGATTTAAACAAAAAAATATTTCTTGCTTAAACGGATCAAAGATCAAAAGTCAGTAAAAATGTTGTAAAACATGTTGCCACACAGCGAAAAGCACTTCACGAAGGTTGACTGATCACCTGTTTGTTTTTAGGTCTCGCCTACGCAGCGCGCATGCGCTGCATAGGAGGGCCTTTAGCCGTCGCTCTGCTCATTTTCAAGCACACACTCGTGCTTGTGGCAGCATCCACCTTGCGGGAGCGAGCAGCGGCGCGCCACAAGCACGAGTGCAGTGCTTGAAAAGTGAAGACTGCGCACGCACCACTCCCGAAAAGAGCTGCTGCTTGTTAATTAGTGCAGCGCGCGCGGCGCACACCACTCGCGTGTTTAGCTGCTGCTTGTTTTCTCTCTCCCTTGCCTTTGATCTTCGTCTTGTTGGTACTAGGCACGTACCCGCCCGGATTCGGAAAGTAGTACTAATGTAGTGGAAACGTACTAACACGTCTGGCCGCATAACAGCTATTCTCACATCAATGCCTCTGTTATTTTAAGCAAATTGTCGTATTCAGTCATAGGATCGTCTCTTAAAATGTGGGATGCATTATCGTAGCAATAAACTGTAACTCGGTATGAATTACATACTTTCACCTTGGTCGCTCCGGCACGTTTTCTCCCCGTTCCTGGAATGTTGAAGTGCTCCGTCATCTAATTGCACATTGTGTTGCTCCTCCTGTGTATGAGTCAGGAGCACGGCTCCTCGGCCACTGAGATGTGCCTGTGTGAATCTTCCATCCACTCTTAATGTGACAAGACTGGCGCGGCACTGATGGCAAGAGGTGAGTGCGCTGACGCATGGTGGTCTGTGGCTTTGATGTGGCTGGAAGAGCATTCTTACTTGCGCTAATTTATATCCTTTCCAGTGGTATAGAATTAGGGGAAGGGGTGTGGTTTGTAGATGTTAGAATGATGAGACTTTTCAGGTAGAACTCGTTGTTCAGTGCAGTTCCTTGCCCTTTCTTCACTCTTGAGGTCCCTGATGTGCTTTGAGCTCCACTCCTGTGCAAGCGAATGGATCTGCTCGAATCGGTGGTAAATGCTGCCCAGGGCGAGTGTCACATTGTGTCTATAGCTTTGCAGAAGGAATGCAGAACGGTCACAAGCAAATGTACCGCTTTTTAGGTCTCGCGCCTAGCGTTGCAGTGCTCAGCACTGCTCGCGCAGCGCGAGACCTCTAGAAAGGGCTTCTGAAAACGACCCACACGCTCGTGCGTGTGGTTTTGTTTTCAGAAGCCCACATTAGCTGTAGCGTGCGTTTTTAAAAAAACGGCACGCGATTAGGCAAAGGCGGGCGCATGTCCCGCCTTTGCTCCTCCCATTCCCGACGGTGGCCAGAACGCGCAGCAGCGCGCGTTCGCCTCGCTGCCGCGCTCCCTGGCCCTCGCTCCTCTGTGGTGCGCGCGCACCACTGTTTTTTTTTTTTATGTCGCCCAGCTCACAACCACCACCTCTTTCTTTAACCCTTCCTTCGTCTGTGCCACAAAATTACTGTTGGTTCCCACGTATCCTCTCTCATCACTCCATGTTCAGCGATTCTGATGGAAAGGATCAAGCATTTGAAATAACTCACCAAAGCACTACTTGAAAAGCCTTACTTTATGGGACGGGGATGGTCTGGGAATTGGATTTTTTTCTAGGACAAATCTAACATTTTAAAGAATCGGTTATTTGAAGTTCCTGACCTATTAGAAAAATCCTCACACTGTTGCAAAGAGCCCAGGTAATGTTGAAGAGCTAAAATAAGAAATTAATGCAATCGCGGCCTGGAATGGGGCAGACAATTTACAGACCGATACACACCACAGCAAACTTTCCTCTCCAAGAATAAATCGAGTATTAATGAGCAATTTGCTTAAAGGCTGCAACTTGTTACACACTGTTCAACTTTGTTGCTGTCCCAGCTTCGTTCGCTGTAAACCCAGAAAGTTTGGAGAACGTGCAAAATAGGAAAACAATACCCTGCTTTGTACAGGGGGATGGAGCGAGCAACTGAAAGCGGAAACAACAGTCTGCATTGTGCATCAGCTAAAATTAGACCCGAAAAAAAAGTCCCTGCACATGAGTGAGGCTGATTTCTGTGCAACCCTACTCTGGAGCAAAAAAAAAGTCTCTTATGAAATTCTAGCCAGGCACAGATAGATCTTTATGCTTGTTAATCTGGCACAGTGATGACTTTATTTATTGATTGACACACTTTATGCAGCACCCTCCAAGAAACTTAGTAACGTTTGTTTGTCTCAACAATAATCCAGTTAGAAAAGACCATCTAATTTTTGACTGATATAGCACGTGGGGGCGATGAATTGCATTTCATGGCTTATGAATAGAAAATGCATAATGTATGCTTTTGAGCGGGGAAGCCACTCTCATTTTGTGTCCTTGGTCAGTCACGCCATCTTCTTATGCATATTCTCATCTGTCTGCATTAATTGTTAAAGAGATAATTTTTACAACGATTTAGCTTTTCATGTAAACGATAAAGTGCCCAGTGTCAAAGGCAAATATGGATTTATAACCGTAATCTAAATTATACCTCGGAAGCTTTGCTGACTGTATGATCATTATATTTTTATTTTTATGCAGTACCTTTAATATTTAAAAAAGTCAAGGGGCAAATGTTAGACTTGATACGAAGATAAGATATGAAAAATTATGCGTTGTAGAATACGTTCTGCAGTTTTTAGGGGGCCATTAAGTGCTAACAAATGCAACTACACTGCAACCGCTGCAACTACACTGCAACCGCTGCAACTACACTGCGACTGCTGCAACCGCTGCTCAAGCATTTTCAGCTAATTCCGACCAGAACTTTCGAACGGTGATCAAGTGTTAATTGGAACCTATATTTTTCGTTAAGTTCTGTGTTCTTTAATGGAGTGTGTAATTCCTTTGGCAGACATCCCTTTCTAATGGAACAGCTTAGCAACCCTTTTATGGTATAGCCCATCAGCTCCATGGCGGATGGCAGGGCACACTGTTCCTTGAACAGCATAGCGCAGTATTTCATCAGTACTGCTTTATGAAAGATTCCAGTATCTTCAACTGTGTGAGGGAAATGTAATGAATACTTTTAAAATAGTCTTTGTATAGTGATCTTCTATTAATAAATTCTGCGTATTTGTTATTTGTAGAGCACACCTACCCGAAGGCTTCATGGCACTACTGAAAAATGCTTATAAATTAGCCTGAAAACTAAACTGCTATGCCAACGTTGTCCTAAAACTAAGGTGCTCAGCCTGAAAATGTAGATCAAGAGGTAGAGAATTCCAGAGGTGTGGAGCGTGGATACCCAAAGCCTGACCTCCTGCCCGAATCTTGTGCTAGCGGTGTAGTCAGACTGTGTGCGGGTTCCTAAAACGAGTAAGGTGAGAATCGTTTTAGAATTTGCTGATCATGAAGTCTAGGTCTATGTTCTAGTGAGCATTGGCACAAATCAGTAAACATTGGTGCACAAGCAATTATGGAATAATGAATAGTATTTATTTATTTGAGAGTTTTATATAGTGCTGGCTAGACCGGAGGGTGTCGGAGCACTTTACAAGACGTGACACAGAGACATGTACAAGACACAGATCATTTATAGAAGGATTACAGGTTGACAGTCTATGCTGATGGATTGAAAAAACAGTGCAACAATTGTATATGTATATCAAAAAGTAACAAATAGTAAATGTACCATTGGTGACAGATTAAACGCTGAATTGGGATGGGGGACCTTATCGAATGATCCTGTTGATGTATGACGCTCATGGGAGCGAGTTGAAGTATTTGTTCAGTAACAGCAATTTGAGGTTCTGTTGCAATCAAGTATAGGAGGGATTACACTGGAGGTCTTTAGGAAGTGAGTTCCAGATCCATGGAGCATTACCCGAGAGAGAACATTTCTGGAATGTTTTTTTTTCCAGTTTGGGAGAGATGAGGGGTGAGTTTGAGCTTTTAGTGCCCGATTTTTACCCGCTCGTGATATGTCACAATCTTGCCAGGTACTGTGAAAGAAAAGGTTTTTTTTTTTACACAGAACACAACAAAGTGAACCGTGCAAATATTTCAGAATATTTCAGATTTACAAAAGGACAAATGAAGCACACTTTTTTGTAACTCAGAAGTGTGTTGGAAGCAAATATTTTAATACGATCAAAACAAATCAATACACAGCCATTTCCACACACTATCATTTGTGCACCGTATAGGTTTTAGCAGTAAAACTGTATGTGCAAATATAATTGTAATTTTAATTGAAAATCTGTTGTCTGTAAGGGCAGTGTGCTACCGCACCATGCATATTTTCTGTGAGCTAGGCTAGTGTCCAGAGAAATGAGGAGAATGCTGGGCCAACAGGAAGTCTGTGGTCCTCGCTTCCTTTCTCTGTCTCCATACACTGCCCACAACGCTAAGTTCTTATGGTTGCACATTGTGCTGATTTGTGGTCCACTCTACGGTTTCCTGCATTTAAAAACACAGTAGGCACAGAACCAGTGTGGCACATCATGCTAGGCGCACAGGTGACCTCATTGCATTATGTGTTAAAATGAACCAGATAACATTCAAATGAAGTGGATATATTGGAATTTCATGTCCTGCAGCTGTGCAGCAGCTCCTCATCTTGCACAGGATGTGACTCATGGCAAATGTTGATTTTCTAACCAATGGCGTTAGCATACTGAAATAATTTGGATCAGAAGTCCCGAAAGTGGAGCGTGCCTGCCCGCCCTTCCTCAGCTCACATATTGTGTGCATCTTTTTTGTTCCTGCTTTACTCATGATATGCAATACGCCTCTTACATGTGCCCTACATGTTTCTCAGGTTTTTTTGTCTGGAGTGGGCAAGAAAGTCTGTCCCCAGCCAGATGTCCTTTTCCAGTGCCATCACTCCATAAACAACTGCAAAATTCTAAAGATGGAGTTTTTGGGATGAGGAGAAACACACCCAGTATCTCAAAACTCGCTGAGCACAATTTTATTTTTCAAAGAAAAACGATGGGAAATATAGTCAACAGATAAATGCATTGCAAGATGGACCGTCTCAACTTTTGTATCGTGTTTTGACTTTTTGTAATGGAATTCAATTTTTTATACAAGTGCATATAGTATCAGTAGACAGAGGATGTAAAAATAATTGGCCACTCCTTTCTTTGCCATGTACTAATTCAAAATGACAACAAACCAATATATTGCATGGTATTGTTAGTTTCAATTGTAAGCAATATTTTCAGCTTTGACGAAAAAGTTGATCCTTTCAAATCTAGACTTCTCATCCGCCCAAAATTATGTAATTTGCTCTAGCTTTAGTTTGGTTACAAATGTAATACCTCAGCGTGGTCTAGATAATGCACATTAATCATATATGCCGAGTTTGTCATCGTCCTTTTCAAAATCGTGTTGTGAGATTAAATTATTTACGTGTGCTCACTCGTATTGCAGAAATTAACGTAGTTTCTTGCATGGAAGGCTGTTGTAAGCACCCCAGTGTCCTTTCATTCTGTACTTCTATTATTGCTGTCTTTCTGACCACCGGGGTGGTAAAGTGCTACCTTATTCAAAGTAGCTCTGATGACTCAGTAAATGTATTCTGCCCGAAATTAGTGCTGTTTGCTTTATTTCAAGCTCCATTCTTTTCAAAAGGCTGGAATGGCCCTATGTAAGGTGAATGGTGATCTCGTCATCTCTGCATACTAGTGAAATGACCAGTGTTGAAAGGTCTCCAGGACACTGCTTGCTTTGATGTTTGCCTAATACATGCAGTGATGTCTTCTAATATGTGTTCAAATGAGCATAACACGTAAAAGATGATGGGATAACCAAAAGGTGGCGAGTACAAGCAATATGCGGATTGTTGAAGGATGATGAATTAGTTAGCATATGAAAATTGATTAATCCATGTACGTAGAGTTGGTGGTGTCCATTGTTTCCTCTGTGCCTTGTGTATTTTAACTACTTAATTTAGAGCAAAGTAGGGACAAAGCAACTTAAATCTTCGTATATAATACAAAGTTATTAAACTCTTATTTGTGGAAGTTCTACTACCTACTTTGCTGTAAATAATCTTTCCCACCAAGCGAAAATCACTGAGCAGAGATGAATTCCATATAAGATTTTTTCTCTTCTGGAGCAGGTGCAAAAACAGCCGACAGGGCCTTTATTTACACGGCCTCTATTTACCCTGAGTGGCAGGTTTTTTCAGGTTTCGCGAGAGAGCACCATGAGAGAGTGCATACATTTAAGGGGTTGTCTGCTGTTTGTCGCCTAAAGGACGGCACCTCTGTGCACCCCACACCAAGTGTGGTTGGGATCCCCTGAGGCCACCCACATCCTAGCAGGTGTCTCTCAACTAACCCTCACCAAAATAGGGGTCAGCAGAATACGGTCTGCTTTTGCTGGTGTTTTCCACGACTGGCCTCAAGATAGAAACTTGATATTCGAGACATGCTGCAAAGTCCACCAACGCAGTCCCCTGCAAAGCAAAAGCAACTGCTCTGCATAAAATCCTTCCCTATTCCACTTGCACACAGCGCAGAACATTTTCAATGCTTGATCGGTCAGAGTGTCTTTACTCAACAGCTTTCACCCTTCACTCTCGTGTAGAAAACACATTCTGTCGTTATGTTTCTTGCTGAATTCCAAGACCTGTTGTTAGGCCTTGAATCCTTCACATTTTGCCTATCAGAGTGTTGATGGAAATCAGCACAACGAACCTCTATCACACAAATCGAATTGATTCTTCAGGATTGGGCAAGGAGGTAAGGCTTTGTGAGGAACTACGGCACATGTTGGGAGTATGCTACTGAGTAGTAGAATAGAAAAGGCAAATTATGTTAAAGAAGGGTTGAGAATCCTAACACTGAAAAAAGCTAAGGCTTTCATTACATCTCTCTCTTTGTACACAATTGCTGTTTTTTAGGTCGAGTCTGGGCAGTGCGTGCGCTGCTCTGCGAGGCATGCTGTATTCAGGTAAGAACTTTAAGCTCCGCCCACTCTCCGCCCATATTTTTCATTGGTTTGTGTCATTGTCCACTGTAAACTGTGACTGTTCATTGGTCAATAGGCTTAGTGGTCCCTCCTTAGTACCGCCTTGACTCATTTTCTAACCTCCCGAGGCGACACCCCCTGTTATGTGTGTTGTTACTCAGTAGGCTTTAATTACAGCCTCTGAGCACTATTTTCTCAAATAACTTGGTCCTGCCTGCTGTTGCAGGCTGGACACGCTCTCTCCTAATGCTTTTTTTTTATACATTTTATAGCACGGGCGCTGGCATTAGCAATGCAATAGGTCTCGCATTTGAGAGAGTTTAAGCTATTGGCATTGTAAATGACAATGCCTTTTATTTATCTGTTTTAAAAACAACACATAAATAAAAGGCATCGTCATTTACAATGCCAATAGCTAAAACTCTTGTTACTCTTGCCTTGCTCCCTACTTCCTTCCTCCTCCTCACCATCCTTTGCTATCCCTTCCCAACTTTCTCTATCCTTTTTACTCTTGCCTTGCCCCCTACTTCCTTCCTTCCCCCTCACCATCTTTTGCTATCCCTTCCCAACCTTCTCTATCCTTTTTACTCTTACTTTTCCCCCTACTTCCTTCCTCGCCCTCACCATCTTTTGCTATCCCTTCCCACCAAACAGATGTGCACTCCCGGCTGCTCGGGCAAATCTGTGGGCATCTCATCCAGACCACATCTGGAAAAATAGCAAGGAGAAATAAGGGATAGACAGACACTTTTGTTTTTTAGTGGCTAGCATTCATCCCTCATTTTGGATTAATATTCACACAAAAGGATGTTTGCACTCATCTGTGGGCAAACCAAGCGGAATCCCAAGTAGTAATTGTAATGATTCATTATCAATATTTAGTCCGGTATAAATAATAATAATGAATTATTACAATTACTACTTGGGATTAGGTTTTGAGCCACAGATCATCCATCACTTGCTGTTGTTGATAGGAATCTTACAGTTCCTAAAACCTTGGTAGAACAGTGAAACAAAGCAGACAGGCTACCTCACCAGGCTCAGGCCCTCACAAGTTAAAGGTGGGAGTTACCTCTCAACCCCCACCAACAGCCCCCCATCTTTATTGTGCTTTACAAAAACAGAACATTCCAAAACCTCAATATAGGAAACTTATTGTAGGTTTGTATATCTGTGAATGCCTGTAAGACTATCTGGCATGGCATAATTGTTGTTTTCCACAAAGAGTGGTTCTACTACGCAATAAGAAAACAAGCATTTGCTATGCAATAGGTGTCGCATTTGCGAGAGTTTGAGCTATTGGCATTGTAAATACCAATGCCTTTTATTTCTGTATTTTAAAAACCTGCAAGCGGTGCATAAACAGGCACTTTGTACTTGCAGTCGTTGCTTACGAGAAGCAACGCTGGCAGTAACTATGCCTCTTTTACTGCCAGCCTTCCTTTTCGTAAGCAAGGACTATAAGTACAAAGGGCGTGTTTATGCACCGCATACAGCTTTTCGAAACACATAAATAAAAGGCATTGTCGTTTACAATGGCAATAGCTCAAACTCTTGCAAATGCAACACCAATAGCTCAAACTTTAATAATGCGAGACCTATTGCATTGCAAATGCTTGTTATTGTAATGTGGGCTGATGTGAGTGCCAGAGCTAAGCAGCTCTCTTCAGATGACTCTTGACGTGTTTTGCTCGCTTTGAAGGAATGAACTCTGAGGCGTGTGATGTCTGTTTTACCTTTTACAAAGCTACCTGATTCGTCCCATCACCCGTTGAAGACAAACCTAAACTATCACACCTTGGCCACCGTAAATTTTAGTTGTGTCCTTAAAATATTTTTTTTTCTCCGTCTTAGTTTCTTAAGTATCATTGTTTTATAGTAATGTATTGTTACGCACACGTGGAAGAGAGTAATACGTTTTTGTCTTAAAGCTGCAATGTGAATTTAGTAGGTGTTGCCTCGTGGTCTGTCCCAGTTGTAGGAACATTGCCCCGGGAGTGCAGAGATAGTTTATGCCTGCTGTTATGCTCCTGTGGCAAGTTTGTTTTACAAAAGGCCTTGCAGTTGCTTATGCGACCTTTTCTGTAATGCACATTGTACCAGTGCAGAGTTGTTTCCCATGGTTTTCCGAGCAGTTAAAAGTGGAAACAAGCATTGGCATAGCTTTTGGGACCTTATAAGTATTTAGATATGCAGCACAATATCCTTGGTGCAACAACATCATCTGTTGCATGACTAAACACTTATAAGGTCCCAAAGGCGAGACCTATTGGCTATGCCAATGCTTGTTTTTACTTAATGCCGTGTTGTGTTGTTAAACTGTGCTAATGAAGTGAAACATTTGCTCAGGCAGTGTTATCTCATGTGTAAAAATGACAAAAAAGTGAAGTAATACTATAGTAAAATATGCTGCATTATGCCGCATTATTTGCCTTTTCTTGTTGCATAATTTAATCAACTCTGCCACATAATGTGATTCCTCCTTGGCCAATAATTCCAGTGGCCCTGACTTTATGTAATTCTTCATGCAGGCAAAGAATGTGTATAGGTATATCCCCCATGATTATAAAATCAGGCATGCAAGTAAAAGACAGTAACACCAATACGGGTACTCCCTTTAAATATGGAAGTTTACAAGCAGTGGAAAGTTACCTTACAGCCATGCATGTTCCACTACCTGCATCCAAAATAGTGCAGCCCATTTCAGGAATGTTAAAATGATTCTGAAAATTCTGAATATGTTTTTGAATTCCGTGGGTATTTACTTCTGAATGTGTCAGACCTATCTCTCTGATACCCTCTGAAGGCTGTGCTACCCAGATCAGAGAGCGGATGCACACAGTGGCGGCTGCTATTTAACGGTGGTGAGGGGTGGGTCGCGGAGGGGGGATGGAATGAAATAAAATATTTAAACACTTACCTGTGTGCTGCCGCCTCTCGGTCCTCTTCGCCTGCTTGCAGGGCAGCAACAGGAAGCACCCAGGCTTCCAGGCTCCCCTAAGTCTATCACAACACTGCAATGCAGCGTTCTGATTGGTCTGAGCGCTGTGGTTCGGTGCTCAGATGGTGACAGGGAGCCTGGGCATGTTCTCCACCTAGGCTGTAATGCAGCCTGGGTGGAGAACATGCAAAGTGAGTATGACGGTTTGGCCAGCCCAAGGTGGCCGGCCAAACAGTCACGTGCACGCAAGAGAGTGCAAACCACTCCTCCTCCAACTCCTCTGTCAGAGCCCAGCCCTGCCCCGCCCCAACCCAGCTGAGCAACAATGGAAAAATAAAGCTATTATAACAATGAGCTACCATTTAATTTTTTCCTTTTTGACCTGCTCAGTGGGGAGGAGCTGTCTCTGGATGCACCGTTTTGAGCGCATGCTGTCTTCCACCTGAGCCTGCCGTACTGTGACAACAGTAAGCAGCTCTGCTTCGGAGAAAGCCTCGTTGCAGTCATAGAAGTGGTCAGCAACTGTTCACCTTCAGCTGCAGTCGCATGTAGGTTTATGTTCACTGTAAAAACATTTTTAGAAAGCATTGGCAAAGCCAGTAGGTCTGGCATTGGCTGCCAGCCTTTCAGCTTTTTGAATGCTTGTTCTGTTTTTTCACTGCTTTTGTAAAATTTTATTGTAGGAAGTGCTGTTATCACCATTTGAATGTCAAAAAACACCCCTTTGACTAAAAGCGAAAATATTTTTGGACTCAAAAAGCACATATCGTCATAGTAGTCTCTGGCACTAAAAGAAACTTCTTTGAGGGTGAATGTGGTATCTGAAAGAGACACGTTAGTGACAGATTCCTTACCTTAGAATATCCCCAGGCGTCAGGCTGGATCCGGAAAGTTTTTGCGTAGCAGTACCCTTGCGCGTCGGTAGGCGGCGTCGTGCGGCTCCGCGTCCGTCGTCGGCGTCGTGATCGCCGGGATGACGTCGCGGGCAGTACTTAGACGCCGCCCCTGCGCGCTGACGTCAGTTCTTCTTTTTCCGCGCCAGCAAGCGCAGATCTGGGAAGAGCAGTGCCCTAGTCATTTTTTGACTAACTTTTTTGGTGAATTTTTTCACTGTTTCTTTTCATATCGACTCCAAGGTGTCGTTAGGGATGCCCGGCTTTAAACGTTGCGACGCCTGTGCTCGGATGATGTCCATCACAGACCCGCATCTGGAGTGTCTCTTCTGCCTCGGGCGAGACCACGACACGAAGTCGTGTTCCCACTGCTAGTCCCTAAACCCGAAAGCTTTGCGAGAGCGGTCTCGAAAGCTCCTCGAGGCCCGGCAGTCGGCTCCGCGCCACACCAAGCCCCGGTCGCGTGAGAGGTCGAGGGGTCGGTCGCGGAGTCCTCGCCGGTCGTCGGGATCCAAGTCTTCGTCGTCCGGTAAGTCTAAACACAAGAAGTCCAAAAAGCATCATCGCTCTAGGACTTCGCCTCGCCGGTCTCGTGACTCGGCTGAGGCCCCTCCCGGCACCGTCCCCGCGGCCCCGGACATGCCTGTGGAGTCGCCCCCGCAATACCCGTCCTTCCCGGGTTCGGGGGCGGATCCGGCCCAAGTACAGGAATTCCTGTCGGCCATGGCCCGCCTCTTCGGGCCTCAAGGTCACTCCGGTGCGCCTTCGGGCCCCGCGGGCCCTGATGGGGTTGCCCCGGCGTCGCCGACGACTCCGGTCCCGGCGTCGCTCGTGCCTCCAGCCTCGATCCCGGCTCCGGCTTCGGCCCCGGCCTCGATCCCGGCTCCGGTGGTACCGCAACCCCCATCGACGCCGGTCGACCTGACCACGCCTCCGCCGGCGCCGATGTCTCCGGTGCCGTTCCTGACACCGCCCGGGGCTCCGGGCGGCGTCGTCCCCATGTACTCTCCGGCTCCGGACATGGAGCCGGACCGACGTCGCTCGACGCCGGTTCCGGCGCCGATGAGACTTTGGGTCCCAAATGTCCCTCCTCCTCCTTATTTTGAACCGGAGGAGGACCAGGAGGACTGGGAGGGGTCTGAGGACCCTCTGGCACAACAGTGTCAGTATGATGAGGACTGGGCAGAGGAACTAGGGGATGCCAGTGGTCTAGATACTTCCCCTGACACTGGCATGCTGTCTCCTCCCGTGGCTACGGAGGAGGGAGCCAATTTTGCAACGGTGTTGCGTAGGGCAGCTGGAGCCTTACATCTCCGACTCCCTACTGTGGCGGTCAAGACTAATCTCTTGACAGAAGTGCTTCAGCCGGCAGCCTCCTCCTTGGAGACTGTGCTGCCGCTCAACGATGCACTCACTGACGTTCTTTTGGGCGCCTGGTCCAAGCCCAACACAGGGGCTCCTGTGGATAGGAACGTGTCCCGACGCCATCGCCCAGCTCCGGGCGACCCCTTGTTTCTCTCTGTCCACCCCACTCCTGAGAGCTTGGTTGTCCAAGCCTCGGCTTCCCAAACCGCCTTCCCTACCGCCCCTCCGGATAGGGAATCCAAACGCCTGGATCAATTTGGGAAGAAGGGTTTTTCTTCCTCCAGTGCTGGCTTGCGGTCCATCAACACCGCTTGTCTTTTGGGCCGATATACCCACTCCTTGTGGGATTCGGTGGCGACTGTTTTGCCCCAGTGTTCTGAGGAGGTCCAGACACTGCTTACCCGCGCCATTGCGGAAGGTAGGGATGCGGCCAAATACACCATACGTTGTGGCCTTGATACCGCCGACTCGCTGGGCAGATCTATTGCAACGACGGTGGCGCTGCGTCGCCACGCCTGGCTGAGAACCACTGGTTTTTCGGGTGATGTCCAGAATACACTCATGGACATGCCCTTTGATGGAGTCGGTCTTTTGGTACCAAAGCAGACCATGCGTTGGAGCGTTTTAAGGACTCACGGGCTACTGCCAAGTCCCTGGGCCTTTCTGCTACACGCCCTCCGCTAACTTCTGCTTTTTGCCCCTATCGTGGCCACGGAAGGGGCGCCCAGTCACGTCAGCAGCCCAGCCACCGGCCCGCGCAGCAGGCGTCTTCGCGTGGCCGAGGACGTGGATACCGCCGTGGCGGTTCGGGCAACCAGCGTGCGGGTCAGGCCACCACCTCCAACCCGTCCGCGGCCTCCAAGCCCTCCTAGTCCCTCCTTTCAGGTGCACAGCACGCCAGTAGGGGCAGGGTCCGCCATCACCTTCACCACTGGCGTCCCATCACCTCGGACAGGTGGGTCTTGGACATTGTCCGAAGGGGCTACTCCCTCCCCTTCGAGACCACCCCCCAGCCATGCCACCTCAATTCCACCACATGTCAGGGGATCACTTGGTACTTCTGCAGAAGGAAGTCACGGCCCTCTTGGCCAAGAGGGCCATCGAGCATGTTCCGACCCCAGAAGTAGGACGTGGTTGCTACTCCCACTACTTCCTGGTGCCCAAAAGGACAAGGAGGACATGCGTCCTATCTTGGACCTCCGGAACGTCAATCGCTTCCTCCGGAAGGAGAAGTTCAAGATGCTCACCCTAGCTCAGGTCTTGACTGCCCTCGACCCTGGAGACTGGTTGGTAGCGTTGGACTTGCAGGACGCCTATTTCCACATCCCCGTCCTGCCGGCCCACCGGCGTTACCTTCGGTTCACGGTAGGCCTCGAGCATTTTCAGTTCACCGTGCTCCCCTTTGGCCTTACCAGTGCCCCTCGGGTGTTCACGAAAGTGATGGCGGTGGTCGCAGCTCATCTGCGCCGGGCAGGGGTTTCAGTCTTCCCCTACCTCGACGACTGGCTGCTGAAGGCGGGCTCGTCCCAAGCAGTCGTCTCCCACCTCCAGACTACGGCCGAACTCCTGCACTCGCTGGGGTTCTCCATCAATGTGCCGAAGTTGCATCTGATTCCTTCTCCACAGCTCCTTTTCATCGGAGCAGTTCTGGACACGACGCAGTTTCGGGCCTATCCTCCCGAACGACGAGTCCGGGATATTCAGGCTATGATTCCGATCTTTCAGCCTTTATCCTGGGTTTCGGTACGGATGACCCTGAGGCTGCTGGGCCTCATGGCCTCCTGCATCCTGCTGGTCAATCATGCCAGGTGGCATATGCGGGCTCTGCAGTGGGACCTGAAGTTCCAGTGGGCGCAGCACCAGGGCAACCTGTCCGATCACGTCCAGATCTCGGAGGGGACTGCAAAACAGTTGCAGTGGTGGCTCTCGAACCGGCAATGGGTCATGGGCAGATCCCTCTCCCTTCCCCAGCCAGAGCACACAGTTGTGACGGACGCGTCCCTTCTGGGATGGGGCGGTCACATGGGAGAGGCGGAGATCAGAGGCCTCTGGTCTCCGGCGGAGTCCCGGCTCCATATCAACCTTCTGGAGCTCCGGGCATTCCTTCCCTCTGTCAAAGGGAAGGTAGTGCAGGTGTTCACAGACAACACCACTGCCATGTGGTACTGCAACAAACAAGGCGGGGTGGGGTCGTGGACCCTCTGTCAGGAGGCTCTGCGCCTCTGGACATGGCTGGAACATCAGGGCATGTTCCTGATGGTTCAACACCTAGCAGGTTCCCTGAACGCCAGGGCGGTCGAACTCAGCCGCAGGTGCATGATGCATCACGAATGGCGTCTTCACTCGGAAGTGGAGCAAGGACGCTTTCTACAATGGGGAGAGCCTTGGTTAGATCTATTCGCCACCGAAGAGAACGCGCAATGTCATCAGTTCTGCGCGTTGGAATTTCCAAGGCGGCACTCGCTCGGCGACGCTTTTCGTCGCGAGTGGAGTTGCGGTCTGTTGTACGCCTTTCCGCCTATACCACTTCTACCCAGAGTGTTGAAGAAGATTCGGCACGACCGGGCCCAAGTCATCCTTGTGGCTCCGGACTGGGCTCGAAGAGTTTGGTATCCCGAGCTACTCAGTATGAGCGTAGATCCCCGATCCGTCTGCCTCTTCGGAAGGATCTTCTGTCGCAGCAGCAGGGGACGGTCCTCCACCCGAACCTGTCCAGTCTACACCTGCTTGCGTGGAGATTGAGCGGCGGCAGTTGATTCCTTTCGACTTGCCTCCCAAAGTTTGTGATGTGATTCTGGCAGCCAGGCGTCCCTCCACTAAGGTGGTATACGCCTGCAGGTGGAACAAATTTGTGGCATGGTGCACAGCAAAGGCTGTGAATCCCCTTTCTGCCCCTCTTTCTGAGGTCCTTCTGTTCCTTCTTTCTCTGGCCCAACAGGGTTCTGCCCTGGGTACCATCAAGGGTTATCTTTGTGCTATCTCGGCCTTCCTCAGGCTCCCTGATCAGCCCTCCCTTTTCAAGTCCCCTGTTGTTAACAGGTTCTTAAAAGGCATTACACACCTCTTCCCTCCTGTTCCGTTTGTGATGCCTCAGTGGGACTTGGTTCTTACCTTTTTAATGTGCGCTCCCTTTGAGCCTCTACATAACTGTCCTCTTCGTCTTCTGACTCTGAAGACAGCCTTTCTGGTGGCCATCACCTCCGCTCGGCGGGTGATTGAGCTCCAGGCTCTATCTTGCAAACCTCCCTTTCTGTCTGTTCATCCAGACAAGGTTGTTCTTAGGACGCGTCCGTCCTTCTTGCCAAAGGTGGTTACTGCCTTCCACATTGGGCAGACCATCACTTTGCCTACCTTCTTTCCGCCTCCGCATCCTTCCAGAGAGGAAGAGAGGCTCCACCGTCTGGACCCAAAACGTGCGCTCTCCTTCTATATCGACCGCACAAAACACTTCCGGGTGGATGACCAGCTCTTTGTTGGCTACGTGGGCGCCAAAAAGGTCGGGCGGTGCACAAGCGAACCATCTCCCGCTGGGTTACCTTGTGCATCAAGGCCTGCTATTCTTTGGCTAAGAAGGAGCCTCCTGTTGGGCTGCGTGCCCATTCCACCAGGGCAACGGCTGCTACCACGCCCTTGGGCCGCAGTGTTCCGCTGCCGGTTATCTGTCAGGCAGCTACGTGGGCCTCGCTGCACACGTTTACAAAGCATTACTGCCTTGACAGTCAGGTCCGGAGGGACGGCTTCTTTGGCCGTTCTGTCCTCCAGGACTTCCTTGTCTGATCTTTGTTCGCAGACCCACCACCGGGGTTGGTATTGCTGGGGTATCTATTCTAAGGTAAGGAATCTGTCACTAACGTGTCTCTTTCAGATGCACAAGTTACTAACTTGTGTAACGATATATCTGTAAGAGACAGTAGTTAGTGACAGATTCCTACCGCCCCACCGATCCTCCCCGTTCTGCGAACTGATTTCTAGGGTTAAGGACATCCCTTTCAGGGACCTAGTATTTTTCAGACACCTATGTCAGCTTCTTGCATGGCTCTGCGTTCCTGGCGCGGAAAGTCGTGTACAGAACTGACGTCAGCGCGCAGGGGCGGCGTCTAAGTACTGCCCGCGACGTCATCCCGGCGATCACGACGCCGACGACGGACGCGGAGCCGCACGACGCCGCCTACCGACGCTCAAGGGTACTGCTACGCAAAAACTTTCCGGATCCAGCCTGACGCCTGGGGATATTCTAAGGTAAGGAATCTGTCACTAACTACTGTCTCTTACAGATATATCGTTACACAAGTTAGTAACTTGTGCTTTTGTGAAAGAGAAGAATGCTGTCACTCCCAGAGTGAGTTCTGTATGCTGTTGTGGGAGGAAGAAAAATGTGAATGGCACAAATACAGACCAATGGATGAATAAAGCTGGCTGAAAGCCCCTATAAGTAAGTATATCATATGCATAATTTAAGCAAAATCATGAGGTTTAGAGTAATGACAGACCTCATGGGAAATTATTTCATTTTTTTTTTTATCAGAGTTCATCTTTCAGAAAAGGTTTTCTGTGCTTGGCCTCATAATTACTAGAGTGAGGAATTATGGAATAATCTGGGCCCAATTCACAACCTATCCTAAATTTGCTCTGTAGATGTACTATTCCTCACAGGTACAGATGTTTTTCTAAGTGGAGGATCCGTTTCCCAGATACCCCCACCAAGATAAGGGGAAGTTACTGTAGCCTATTCTGTAGCAAAACTCTGGGCAAATCACTTAATTTCCCAATATTTACCGAAAATGAATGTGTCCTTGCGTAATGTAACTGTTGCTTATGTAAAGTGCTCTGGTGCTGCGCAAAGTTGCCCACTCTTTACACGTCACAAATTATGACAGAAAATGTTAATAGAGACATGACATGAACTTGCATATAGCACGTTTCTTACTTGATTACTGAAAATATTTCACTCAACACTACTATTAAAGAGTGCATTTATTGTAGAATTAGAGAATCCACTCACAAGTGTGTGTTTAACCATGCTAAATAGGTTGCTTTAATGAGGTCTTGATGAAGTAAAACAATCCTCGTTTAATAGATAATTTACTTACTCTGAAGAAGAAACCTGACTTTCCTAAATGTGTGCTTTAATGTATGATTAGCGCATAATGACTTGAAACTGTGATTAAAACCATCCTCATAAATGTACAATGTGATGTTATGTGAAACGACAAAGCTTATGTATTGTGTGCACTGATGTCACACATATTTGCATTTAAATGTAGATCTCAGCCATACTTACACTTGATTTAGTTTAAAGATGTACTGTACGTCACATGTAGTATGAATTAAATAACATGTACTAGAAACTTATATTCATTTGTATGTAAATGTGTACACGCATATTAAATGTGCACCATTGAATTTACGTTTAACTTGTCCTAACAGTTTAGGCCTGTCTTTCACCATGCTGCATTTCATAAAATAATGTTTTCCATTTTCTGCTAACGCGACATTTCTCGCAGGTATTCACATGCATTGTTAGTTTAGAACAGATAAATCACTGTACTAGAGATAGAGAAAAAAAAACCTGAGAAGAATACCTTGACGAAGTTACATGGAGAAACAGAGCTTCAATAGATGTGTGTCTGAGAAAGAGATGTCATTCCCATGTCTAGTGTGGGATAATCTATTTATGTTGCAGTCTGCAACCTGGGAACTTGACGAGGACAATGAACCCCTGATGGTGTGATTAAGGGTGTGTTACCTGTGGAATTTGTACATTAGAATATAGTGTTTGCCCCAGATTTCTTCAGATCTTCCTCTTGACTTTTGCGGACTGCTTTGTGGAACCCATTCTGCAGACTCTATGCAGATCTCTCTGGTGGAATCCTTGCAGACCCCTTCCCTGATTCCCTACTACCCGAATGGACTTTGAGAGGTTTAGACCTCAATGCTTCCCTTTGATTCTTGCGTAAGTGTGGCTTAGGCTAGCACTTATCCCTGACCCATAGAAGACTCTTGACCGAGCTTCCAAAGAGACATGCGCATTTCAAGCTTTAGTGCACAGCTCCCTGCTGCCACGCAAAAGCAATGGCCCCGCCCTGCCCTGACACTCAGTTCGGCACAGGTTGCTGAAAAATTAAAATGGTAATAAATAAACTTTAATACCATTACATTTTTCAGCTCTGGTGCTTGTGAGGCGACACTCCTCCACTCAAATGGAGGAGCCACCCCTGCTAAAAGGAGAACCAATGCTGTATCAGCTGCACTACCTCTGAGTCAAGTTTACGCTAAATAAAAACTGCAAAAAAATTGTACGTTTTGACACAGCTCCACATCCCTTGGAAGTGGTTTATACTGTGTATTTCACGTCTCTTGTGGAGGAGAATTCCATAATAGTAAAACAATTTATACCTCACAAGTATTTTTTGTGGATGTCTGACAGTCATAAATGGCTTTGCGATTCGGATCCAGAGTGTTTACATCTATCCCAACAAAGAGTTCATTTTTGTATCCCTTGCATTTTTGTCCTTGATAGTTGTGGGCAAGAACAATATCCAGGAACTGTAAAGAATAAGTGCACCCTATTTACGTTAATGAGATAAGAATACACAAGATGAATATACGACGTTACATCGCGGTGTTTACACCGCGATACCTTTACAACGCAGGCATCACAACGCAAGTCGTTACAACGACTTGCACTGGAGGGCGCTGGACTTAGGAATAGTATGATTTACTATTCCAACTCCAGCCTACGTTACAGTAGGGAAGGTGTTGGAATAGTAAATCATACTATTCCTTAGCTTAGCGCGCCATCCAGCGCAAGTCATTGTAATACCCGCGTTGTAAAGGTATTGCGGTGTAAACACCGCGATGTAACCGATGTTTCCCCACAAGATCATGTAAAGGGTTTAGGAGCCTCTGTTGAGCGCACTGAACTCCCAACAAGAGAGACCTCCAATCACAGGAGATCTGTCTTGTATTCCAGAGCTTCAGCGCCAACATGTCAAGTGCCCCCAAGGTTCGGCTACTGTTCTAAAATCAGCAACAGATATCCATGCAGTAGAATCCATCACATCCTTTGTAGTCCTATATCTGTCAGAAATACTGAGTTCTATTGATTATTTTAATAAGGTCTGCCAAGTGTTTCCAACACTGCACACGCAGAGCTCGACTATTGTCTATGAGGTTCATCTCCTGTTCTGTGTTCCTTTATTTTCATTTTATATAAGCTACATGACAAAAGGCTCCACATTTCATCACCAATTGACTATTTCTGTTTGCAGCCTGCTAAGGACTGTTTCTGCGTGCAGCCTGCTAAGGACTGTTTCTGTTTGCAGCCTGCTAAGGACTGTTTCTGTTTGCAGCCTGCTAAGGACTGTTTCTGTTTGCAGCCTGCTAAGGACTGTTTCTGCTTGCAGCCTGCTAAGGACTGTTTCTGTTTGCAGCCTGCTAAGGACTGTTTCTGTTTGCAGCCTGCTAAGGACTGTTTCTGTTTGCAGCCTGCTAAGGACTGTTTCTGCTTGCAGCCTGCTAAGGACTGTTTCTGCTTGCAGCCTGCTAAGGACTGTTTCTGTTTGCAGCCTGCTAAGGACTGTTTCTGTTTGCAGCCTGCTAAGGACTGTTTCTGTTTGCAGCCTGCTAAGGACTGTTTCTGCTTGCAGCCTGCTAAGGACTGTTTCTGCGTGCAGCCTGCTAAGGACTGTTTCTGCGTGCAGCCTGCTAAGGACTGTTTCTGCTTGCAGCCTGCTAAGGACTGTTTCTGTTTGCAGCCTGCTAAGGACTGTTTCTGTTTGCAGCCTGCTAAGGACTGTTTCTGCTTGCAGCCTGCTAAGGACTGTTTCTGTTTGCAGCCTGCTAAGGACTGTTTCTGTTTGCAGCCTGCTAAGGACTGTTTCTGCTTGCAGCCTGCTAAGGACTGTTTCTGCTTGCAGCCTGCTAAGGACTGTTTCTGCTTGCAGCCTGCTAAGGACTGTTTCTGCTTGCAGCCTGCTAAGGACTGTTTCTGCTTGCAGCCTGCTAAGGACTGTTTCTGCTTGCAGCCTGCTAAGGACTGTTTCTGTTTGCAGCCTGCTAAGGACTGTTTCTGCTTGCAGCCTGCTAAGCTCGCAGACCTTTCATTGAATTCAGCATCGTTCTTTTCATGATTTCTCCGAATCGGTGATAAACATTTTTTAATATGTGCTGTATGAATGCGGTGTCTTCCAATAGTATGCACCAAGCAGCATATATTGCTTTTATGGGTTTTAACATTGTTCCAGCAACAAAAACCTTGCATATATTTCGCTTAATTTTGCATCAAGTATAAATGCGCATGGTAGTGATTGAAAGCTGCACACTGAAAAATGAGAAACCGATTTTTGATTTATTTAGTATCTTCTCTGTCTAGAAGTTGCTATATTGAGAACCTCCTAAAGTACATGAAATCTTATCCAAGGGAAGCAAAGTACATAAACCCACGAGTAACAAAAGAATATGAAGAGAAATAGAAAAAGAAGAAAGGAGAGCTCCGACAAAGTACTTCAGAGTGAGCTTTGGCATATAATGCTGGAACTCTACCTCCTAATCCGTCTTACTTGTGCTCCTCGTCTCAGCCCTTAAAAAATGAGGTTTGCCTCGTCCAGAAGACCGGATTTACTTATCGTAATCCCAAATATGGTTTCCAAACAATACACCTAGAAATAAATACAGCATTAATTTTGTGCAAAAAAGGAGTAGCTCACTGCACTCTTCATAGACAAAAAAATGCCCTTTTAACTCCCAGTGCTTCAGTATCGTCCTTTTTTCTGCCACTAGTGTTTCAACCCACCCCTCAGGCTCCGCTTACTTAAATGTTGAATATTAAAGTGCCTGGGGGTGGGGTGGGAGAGCGCTCTGAGTAGTACCTGGGTATTTTTATTGGGTTCTTTTAAAACATAAGTCGCGGCTGCTGCCATTGAAAAGTGGCAGGGCTGTGGGGCAGCAAAGGCAGCAGGGGTGGAATTAATAATAAAAAAAAGACTTACCTGATGGTGCTGGCCACCGCTGTGCTCCTCTGCTCTCCTGCTCCCAGCAGTCCCTGGGATTCCATTACAGACTCCCCATCCAATACTCGCGCTGCTCTCATGCTAAACCAAGCATGAGTGCAGTGCGGGGATAGGCCTGAGTGGGCTGGTTTAACAATCGCTCAGGCACGGGGAGTCTGGGCCGTTTCTCCACCCGGCTGTGCACAGCTGGGTTGGAGAAACCTAACTGCGCATGTCTGTTTGGCCGGCCAAAGACGGCCAGCCAAACTGACATGCTCACTTATAAGTGCACTCCACTCCTTCTTCCTGCCAAGGCCTGGTCCCGCCCCTCCCTGCAAATGCTTGGCTCAGGCAGTTACCAGAAAATAAAATGATAATAAAATATAATTTTATTTTTCAGCTACTGGCTCTGAGCCAGTGGGGCGACACTCGGAGCCGCCATTGGACGATACTCTAAATCTGTCCACCTCAAATATCTGTTAGAGACAGAGCTTTTTACTCTGTCTATGATTATTTATCTTTGTATTCTTATTCAGTTCCTTGTTTCCTACATGACCGGAATATCGGAACAGTGTCCAATGACTGGGAAGTTTGGTCCACAATGACAACATCATAGAAAACGAAGGCCTATTTTTCCATTTCTACTTCCTTTGCCTGGAATACCACTAGTTTCTGAACGCTTGTACTGTACATGGCATTGTTGAAATCAGTGGGAGAGAGTTTATAAACTATGTATTTCATTTCAATGGTGTTGATGGCCGTGCAAGTGATATAAAATTATTTGAACATGACGCCTGCTCAAAGACACTGAAGATACTTGAGGGTCGGGTGATGTGGCCATACTAGCACTAGCTAGTAATGAAATGGAAATATGGATGGAGGATGTCCTTCAGACATGCGAGAGTGAGACACTCTCGCATGTATCTGCAAGCAGGGTTTTGTCTTTGTTAAGTTGGATGAATGCTTCCATTGTAGTGAAAAAAGGTGTTTTGTGTAGCCTAGAGCTTTCCATTGTTTCAGTGTCAGACCCCATTCTGGAAGCCACAGAGCAAACAGGGGCTACTGGACATCGGCTGTGGGGCGTGAGGTCATTTGCCTCATATGTCATGGTGTCCATCCTACTATGGGTCTGCAAACTGGACCAAGTAAAAATCCTTCACCACTTCAATTTCAGTGGTGGGAATGGCGAGCCTTCAAAGGCTTCCCAGGGAAGTCGGTTGGGAGTCAGCACTCAAAAAGAACTCATCCGTATAACTGATTGTCTGACCCATTGCTTGACATTCAAGAAGAAAAGTAATTTAAATCACTTCATACTACACATAAAAAGATGCACATGATCCATTTTAGGGCCAAAACATTTTTCTGGTCACAAATGCTCCGATCCAGAGATGGCAACCACAGAAATGCTTTATGGGATATGCTAAATCCATTTTAGGAGTCAATAACTTTTTTCTGACTCCTAAAAAGGGGTTAGAAATGGATGAAGAATCACTATTTGGAAGGAGCTTGTTGTAGACGTCCCTTCCAAATAGCGATTCGTATCCATATGTATCAATGGTTTAAGACTGAATTTGAACTTATAACTATTTAAAAGTTAGCAATCCCCAAGTTGGGGTGGTAACCCATTTGTAAAGGGAAGTTGTTCCCTAAGGGCCCCTTCCCCTTTGTGAATGTTTATAAAAAAATGTTTGTTTGGGAGTAGGCAGTGGTTTACAGGACTGCTGCCAACTCTTCGACAAACTTTAAACCAAAAAAAGTAAACTTTTCTTTTTAAACAAAGTTTAGTTCTCCTTAGGGATAAAGGACAGCATTACAAACATTACTTTATCGAAAGGTAATCAAAGACATGATGGTCTGCTGCCCCAGCAGTTCACCATTCCTGTGGTGGTATCCAACCGGAGTGAGTCGCACTGTGCAGCCTACCTCATGAATATTAACTGACCCACTGAATTCAAACCACCCTATTTATACATTGGTTGGTTCAGAAACTTAGCTAACTGCTGCAAAGAATACTGGTCTCAAGTGCTGAATGTGAGTGGAGCCCAGCTATTGGTGAGGAATCAGTGGTGATGCAGTAAACCCTGCAACCAAGTAATGTTACTGGTGATGTAGCCCACTGAACATGCTATACAAGCTGAAACAGATCAACTGGCCAGTGACCCTGTAAATCTCTTATGTGGCTTTTAAATGGCATTTTAAAAATTGGCAGAATGGATTGTCTATAGATTTCTGGTAGTGAGGTATGCCATACCGTGTGGACCAAGAAGGAAGACCTCTGTTTTGTCGTTTCAGATTTTAAGACGTTTTTGAGATACTAGCCACCCATTAATCTACCAATGGTCCCTGCTCATAAAGGACAGCTTTTTGCCCAAGAAAGGCAATTAATGCAGACTAGATACCTTTTAGGATAAAGCATGTGGCTTTGAAGCTGATCTGCATCTTTACAGGTAGCCGGACTAAAGATCTGAAAACAGGGATGATGAAGGCCTAGTTAGTGGGGCTAGTTATCTAGAAAGTAAATTCCTTTATGGTTAACTGGTGGTGTAGGCCTTAAAATGATTCCTGGTGATAATAAACTTGCTTTATTTGACCAGGAATAACTATTTCTGCCCATGTGGCTTGCCAGGACGCAGAGAGCATGCTCCTTCTTTTGAGCAACCGTAGGGGCAATTTTAGGGGCACACACACTTCTAAAAGCTGTGCAGATTTTTCTGGTTCTATTTATTCTTAACTCCTACTTGAGTTACTTTTTGTGAGGGTGTGGAGTTTCACGTCTAAGTTGACGATGGCAGGTGATTCTCACAATCCAAGGTTTTTTGACTAACGATTCCTGTACAATCCAGGACATACGAGTGAAGTTGAGCAGACTGATTCTGATTGCATTCGAGCACAAACTCTAGAAGATTTCTGTTTCTAACAGTATCCTACAAAGGAGTTGTAGTCCCATTTCAACAATGGCAACAATTTAATTCCTACTTCGTCAAAGGAAGCTTTTCCTGGTGTCTCATTTGGTTCTCCCTTTTTGATAGAAACGTATCGAACCCTCTCGTAAATTTCTCAAACTTTCAAGAAGAATCACATTATTATTACCTGCTAGAGCATTAACCAGCCTGTGAGAGATAGCATTATATTTCTTTCTCTATGACATATAGGCATTACTTGCAATACTCGCCTATATTTGCGAAACACATTGATTTTGCACCAATCAGTGCACATGCTTCTCCCTAGCACCAGTTTGGCACTCATTATTCCGGGATGCTTTGCTCTCGAAATGAGTCAAATCTAAGCCAACTGCTCCAGTCACAACTGCTGCAACATTTATTTTGAACACAGATGTGCATCTTGAGTGATTGAGGAAGGAAGTAATTCCTCCAGCAAACAAACCACCCAAGTGCTAGCTTCAAACAGCCATAACTTCCCCTGCCTTGAGGTACATGAAAGCTGCTCATCATCCCTTGTACTTGGGCCCGGGCAGTTTCTCATGTGAACCTCTCA
The DNA here is from genome assembly GCA_963921515.1 of Calotriton arnoldi. NCBI lineage: Eukaryota > Metazoa > Chordata > Amphibia > Caudata > Salamandridae > Calotriton > Calotriton arnoldi. The sequence continues at coordinate 2,695,219 of CAWUFW010000312.1, read as the reverse complement.
TGAATGGCCTACTGCACCCAGGGCATCACTAATGGATTATGAAACTGTGGCCAGTGTAAAGCATCTGGAGTACAAACCTTAACCGCATCTGAAACGGATTTCTAACTAAATGATTATGAAAGACCCAGACAAACAACTGGAGAGGCAGTGTAAAAATAGGCAGCTCAAATATGTACATCTGCTCCAGTTCACATCATGCCCTGTGGCTGCAGCTTCACTTGAAGATGGGCGCGCATGTGATGTAGTTTACTGGAATTACGAAACCATGACAAATACAGGAACAGCACAAAACTCTTCAGCAGTTTGTACTCATACAGATAGGATTACTTAAAAGCTAAGAAACCGAGAAATAAGGACTAGCCAAGTGTGCTACACTCCATCCTCCGCTTGATTTGGGATTAAAGCTTGATTTTTTTATTTGCATAATAAATGTAATTCTCACAAGAAATATGGTTAATCTACATGTGCAATGCGAGGAAAGCTCTCAACATAAAAACAAGACGTTCACAATCATTTTCATAATCCGTTCTGCAAAACTTTCTAGCGAGACTGTCCTCTTTCTGTACGTTGCAGGGTAAATGGTAAATGTTTCTAGTTCTTTGCATGCAGCGTACATAGTGGTGGCTGGCATGTACCTAGGGTGGGGGGCGGGAAGCACAACAAAATAAATAAACGTACCTTCCTTTCTTTGCGCGACGTCCTCCTCCCTCCGGCTTCTTCTGTAAGCAGGAAACTGCATTACCCAATCCTGGTGCTGCTTTCACAGCACGAAAGCAGCGCCAGGATTGGATAGAGCGGCCTCTCTCAGCACTCCTAAGAGCACTGGAGGCCTGCGCTTTCTCTAACCCGGCTGTCTAAGCCAGCTGGGTTAGAGAACTTTAAAATGTGCATGTCTGCTGGCCTGCCAAAGAGAGCCAGCCAGCCAGACATGCGCATTTTAAAGCGCATAGCTTTCTGCTGCTGCCACTCGGCAGTGCTGGCCCCACCCCATCCCGTCCTGACACTTGGCTGAGAACAGGTTGCTGAAAAATAAAACGGTAATAAATAAACTTTACTACCATTTTATTCTTCAGCTCGGGGGCTTGTGGGGCGACGCTCCTCTGCTCAAGTGGAGGAGCCATCCCTGACCGCACACTTAGTTTCATGACTCTAGTGATACATCTCTATTCTATCAAAACAAAGAGAGGGGGAGAGGAGGATATGGCTAGGTTCGTCCTCCTAGGTACTTGTAAAGCAAAAGAAGATCCGTAAATAATGGATCAGGGAACCTAGCTAATAGGGAAGAGGAGGGGTCTACTGAATGAGTAAGACGCACCTCAAATAAGGGAAAAGAAAATTCTTTCCTGGAGTCCCCTCACTCACCAAAGGTTTCCCCTAGGTGACATGCTTCATCATTGGGGCCATCCCAAGCATCTACTGCTTGGGGCGTGCTGCGACTTGCGATAGTTACGTAGGAGCACTGATTTTTAAGATATGACTATGTGTAGTGCAGTGAAGGGGGAGTGGTGTGAGTGGTTGTTAAAAATTACCTAACTAGTGAACGTAAATGAATTTATTCTTGCTCCTAGTTGGCAAAGGATAAAAAAGGGGTTAATAAAAGGGAAAAGAATTAAATGTCCCTAATATTTTAAGTCAACATGTTTCGAGGTATCCCCTAACCTCTTCTTCAGGACGGCATGGGGGCCAGCCCCATGTGTACCACTCCGTGCAAACCTGTAATAAAGTGAAAGATAAGAAAAACAGAGGGGCGCGCACTTATTGTGTCAGCGCTGGATATAATTATGAATTACATACGGTTATACTGAACACGTAGTATTTAATAACTGGCAAAAGTAAGCCCCATGGTCAGCCCGGGTGGAGGAGCCTGAATAAACCTTGACTCGGCTAGCCTCCGTCAATATGACCTACTCGTTCCCGTAAGCGGACCACATCTCTATTCTAACCAACTGTCCTACAAGAGAAAGCTACGCGATCAGCGTAAGGAAAAACAGGAAATGACATGCATCTTGGGTAGCCAAATTATCAGGATGCAGGCGACATTACACTTGCGTGTTAAAAATTACACACAGGCCTAATAAGGAACTAGGGCCTGATTTTTCTGTGCATTGATGTATCTTACACCTGTCTCAGTTGTGAATTGCTTCCGACTTTCAGGCCTGATAAACAAAACATTATTTGTGATTAGCGTGTAGTACTCCAGCTTTAGTTTTACTTTTTCATGAATTTCCATGATCAACACCTTCTTGCTCATAGAAACAGCTTTGTGAATTAGGTACTATAATTATGCCATACCTTAGCCTAGAGTAACATAACCTGTTTTTGTAAAGCGCACGTTCACCCAAGGGTATCTTGTGACTGAATAACAGATGTTTATTGTTACCCAACTCAATGGTACTCATTTTATCGACCTCAGAAGGATGAGAGGCTGAGTGGACCGCCGGGATTTAAACCTGTGACCATGAGGTCGAACACAGGCCCCTACAGTGGACACATTAGTCCACTAAGCCGGTAACACACAGTGAAAGGTCTTGCTCAGTGTTGTACACACCTTAACATTTCTGTTTAGCATTGGTAAACCCACCCTCGCTGTCGCATCATTTGATCATATAATACAGAATGAAACAAATAGATTTTGCTTCTGTTTCGAGCCCTGGACACGAGGCAGTAATGGAGAAAATGCCTCGTGAAGCCTTATTAAAAAAATGTGATGCTTTTTTACGAGCTTGAAAGACCCACAGAAGTTAATCCTAACAGCATATAACCCCCTTTTAAATAAAGGAATGAAACTGATTTTGCACTATTTTTGGAATAGTCCGAGCCCGCGAGTGTGAGGAGTGTGAGGAGCGGATCGAGATCGCCGAGAATGCCGACGCCGACTCTGAGAACTCCGCCGTGCTGCTGAGTTGCCGGTGGCCCCCGCTTTGCTTTGCTCCTGCTCATTCCCGCTCATTCCGTTCATTCCTGCTTCCAGCCTCATCGGGCCGGGTCGTTCTGGTTGCTGACGTCCTCCCCCCGCAAAACAGTAACACAGCAGCAGAGTAAGCTGCCTTGCAGCCAGCGAGGGGGAGGGGCCCGTAAGGCAGGTGGAGCGGTGAAGCAGGTCCGCTGGAGGCTGCGGGGGGGGGCCGTGTTAAGCCTCAGGTATTTTCTCCCCTGCCCACGACACTTTGGACCTCTGGAGAGCAGGAAAGCAGGTTCGGGACCAGGGGATCATTGGACTACAGGACCTCACAGGACCTCACAGGATCTTAGGAGCTGCCGTCCTGTTACATCCAGGAGCGCTGGAGTGCTGTTCTCCCTCACACAGCAAAACAGGTGAGAGGTGAGAGGTCGAGGGGAGAGGCGAGAGGGGGCGAGTAGAGACGTGGAGACGTGAGTGCAGCTCTCCATTAGGGAAGCTGCTAAGCGAGAGCCCGGCGATACTGCGGAGGCGGCTCAGCTAGGTCTGGGTGCGGCTTGCAGGACAGCCGATAGCCCAGCTCACTTTACTCTCCCCGTTCTCTCGTGTATCCCGCTGCTCCCTGTTTGCTCCAGCCTGGCTCACTTGTCCTGCTCATCTTGCTTCTGAAGCTTAACCCTCAACCTGCAATTTCCTATAGCTTTTTACATCCAGCAAATCCTGCATATCCAGCATCTCTGCATCCCTAATTCCGGTTATAGCTTCCTACAGTTACAGCCTATGGCCTACAGTCTAAGAATCCACAAGCTTCCCCTGATAGCCACTTTTACAAGAATCACATCTGAGTCATAATCTCGAGGGATTACAATAGATTACAAGAGAATATTTTGTAATGCCATCCAGGTGCTTGCGCTCAAACGCACCAGTAGATTCAGTTACAGGACTGTCAGGGCCACATGCAAGTTCAGCAAGTCGCTCCACGGACCACCGTAGTCCCCTTAAACTCCAAAAAACTATCCGGCGAAGGAGAAATAGGGAACACCTTTCACATTTGAAAATCTATCCATCGGTGATGTCAATGCTCACGAAGGGTGTAAGGAGCTCCAAACGTGGTAAGGTGGCAAAGGAAGAGGAAAAGGAGGTCCAGGAAGACCAGGAGATGGGCACCCATGTAAAATCGGAGAATGAGGAGGGCATTCAGTCCGCTCTCCCAGAGTTTAAAGTGCCTCCTTATCCCACCGTAATTATTCACCATCAGAACACAGGCGAAAACATTCAGTCTTCCTCAATTACACAGCGATTTGGTGGAAATGCTTTACAAGCAGGAGTGGAGGACAGCGAGATGGAAATGGATCTAGCTGAGGGCAAAGTAGGAGTCTTTCCGAATGAGAACTTGGATAGAAAGGAATCGTCATCATTATCACCATTGGCAGGGCTGGTATCCTTGTTTGATAAACCCCAAACCACTCCAAGAAGTGTCATCGAATGTACTTGCAAGCGTCACAGGTGCCACAGTTTATAGATCGTAGCCCTGTACTGGCGAAAATGGAGGACTATAACCTACCGGACATTGCTATACCACTGGGAAAAAACAAAGACTTGAAGGCGCATTTGAGAAAAACAAGTACCAAGGATCCAGACCTGGAATCCAGAATGTCTCTGGTTTTATTAGCTGGTCACTCGCATATGCCCGCCCTGTACAGTAGTACCCCCACTAGTTTTTCTCATGTTCATTCACTAGAATTGTCCGATGTGGGGACATCAGTAGCATTTCTGGATAAGGGGGCAGATAACATCTTAAACTCTGTCGAGAATGTACGGGGGGTACCTTAGAGATCTTTTATGCATTGGAGAGAATTCTCTCATCAATTTTATCCTTGTTAGAAAAAACTACGGTAAATTCTGATCATATATTGGAAGTTCTCTCTCCTATTTTAATGGGGATCCAAGAATTTAATTCAGTTAATCAAGCAACAAATAAATTAGCAAAGGTCCCTGATATAGATTGCCGCTCATGCCAGACATGTAACGGGGTGTCTAAAAGGGGAATTAAGATAGAGGAGCAGGAAGTTAAGGAGGACTCTATAGTTGTACCGTCCAGAGGTAGTCCCCTGGTAAGATCATCCCCAGTTAAACAACATAGAGAGAGTTTCCAGTCCACTAGTCTTGGGGGAAATTTAAATTTAAATGTAACTCCAGTTATGTCCCCATTGCGGGTATACCCTATTTTTAAAAAAAGTATCTCAAACAACTTACGCATGACAGGTCCCTCGATTAAACCACAGTTTACAGAAGAGACTGCTAATACTTTAGTCACTGCACCCTTAGGGGAGGTCACCCCACCGAGAAAAAGTAGTACCCGACATAGTCGGAGTGGAAAGAAGAAGAACAGGATTCGACGTATCCCTAAACGGAAACAGAAAAAACTGCGGTTCCCTTCTGTAATTGAGGAGTTAAATAGTACAAAATCACCATCAAGTAGGAAGGTCTCTGGGCCCTTGGGGCAAACTATATTGAATGTTGGTCATAATGCAGGGCTAGATAATGGTAATCAGCCGACCTGCTCGAACTCGGTGCCGATTAAGCCACGGAGCCAAGAGGGTCAGGAAGAAAGAGGGACTCCCAAAGTCAACATGGGAGACATTGAGATTCAGAGTTTTCCCTGCAAAACTATGTTAGCTAATTATGGAACAAGTAGAGACCCTACACCAGGAAATGTATTAGAACAGGGTTTAGTTAGCGAAGGTGCCCCTCTTCCTCCTTGTGGACGGGATACTTTCCCAGTACGGTCTGATCCTGTTCAAGGGAGAGTTGGGGAGGGGGACTTAATCACAGTTTGTAGCAGTAAGAGGGTTGGGTCAGAGAGGGGATCGGTCTTGGGGCCAATTGGTAAGAGGCCCTTAGGCCACACAGGGCCGGGTGTCGGGCAGGTGAACAGGACTCTGCTCTTTGTTTCCCTGTTCGACACTGACTCAATGTTACTGAATAGAAGCACCCTTCTTCAGTTGCTATCGGAAATAGAGGACTTGCGACCGGTAACAAGCAAAGACCTTGAGTTGGTCTATTTAGACCTGAGGAGTGACCCTCCAAGCACTAGAGTCACATTCACGTCAGGGGTAGTTTCAATGCTAGTACTAGCCAATGTAGATTCCTTTAGGAAAAGAGGAATAGACGTCCTGACTTGTGTGAATCCTTGGCCAGTTTCGTCTGAAAGCTATGGGAAGATCCACCAGGTGCCAGGTAGCGGGTTCTCCACTCCCATGGGTGTTATAATCCCTATAAATCCTAAAGACATTGAAATAACAGTAGGGAGAAATCTAGGAAATAGAGAAATTAACGTTATAAGTCCCCAAGTTCAAAGGGCCAGTAGTCCCATTGTGGAGGATGAGATGGCCCAGTGGAGCTGGGTGGCTGGTACCCTGAACGGCTCAAAAGAAACAACAAAAATGCCCTTGTTGTGGAGGTAGCCAATGGGGAAGAATCCTATCCTGGAATTTAGCGGGTGTAGGAAAAACTAAGTGTAAGCTTAAATCGTTATTAGAATATGACCCAAAAATAATTTGCCTCCAGGAAACCTGGAAGGGTGAGGATTTTCACTTTGAGAATTTTTATGTATACTGTTGTGCAGCAAAATCTTCTGTAAAAGGGCATGCTAGCGGTGGTTTAGCTATTTTACTTAGCTGTACCATAAGATGGGATCCTGTGATTTACATTCATCCCTCAAAGTGTTGTATGGGAGTGAAGTTGAGGATGGGTGAAGATAAATCAGGGCAAGCTGTTTTTCTTTCTCTGGTAAACGTGTATATTCCCCCAGGGAGAGCATCCAACTCACTGGTTGATTCAACGTGTACCTATGTGCAAAGGATAAGTAGCACCGAAGAATGCGCGCGGATTATGATGGTGGGTGATTTTAATGCCAAATTATCCAACGGTGCAGTTCTGTCTTTTTCAAACCTTGAGTTGGAGGAAGTATGGTCCATTCCAGGTTCTTTACTGCCTGATCATTTAAGATCAGATAAACGAGGCCTGTTACTTTTGCATAATTTGAGAATGTTCGACCTAGTAATGTTAAATGGCAGATTCCCAGAGGATTCCCCAGCCTCCTATACTTACCGGGGCCCATATGGTCACTCATTAATTGATTACATGGTGGTATCTTACCAACTTTTTAATGTATGTACACAATTCAAGGTATTTCCAACAAGCATGAGTGATCATAGAATTTTGGCTGTTAATGTTGATATAGAAATCGAGAAGCCTGAACTCTGGAATCATAGGGACAAAAAGGTTTTATATAATTGCAGTAATGGGCGCACTTGTTGGTCAAATAATTTGCTTCCAAGTTTTAAGAGAGTCTTTGAAAATATGGCCTTTATTTGTACTCAAGAAACCCCTATTGACAGGTTTGAGAGAATCCTGGCTGCAATTAGATCATTTGGAAGAAACAAACCGGTTCACAGTTCTGCACCACCAGTGATTAAATCATGTGAAATTAATGCCTTAATTAGAGAACAATTTAGGTTGTCTACAATACCAAGGCAAAGGGAAATTAACAGACTAAAACAGGTATGGAAAAGGAAAATGGTATCAGAACGTAGAAGGGTCGAAGACTTAAATTGGTTTAAACTTAGAGAGGTTGCTCAAACCGGTGACACAAGGAAATATTGGGCGCTGATAGCAAAAGTTTGCGATGGGACAGAGAAGTCAAAGCCCATTTTGATTCCAGATGCAGAATGGTCTGCGTATATTTCCCAGCTGTATGCTTTAAATTCTACAGTTGGATGGAATCAAGATGTTGGCTCTGCCCCTCTCGTGGGGAGCGAATATGGAGCACCTTCGTGCCTTGAAATAGAGGGTTATACTAAAGGGGCAAGATACTCTAGTGCGATGGGCCCAGACGATGTACCAATAGCCATAATAAAACAGGATGGCGAAGCATGGGCGGAATTTTTACATCCACTGTTTGTCCATTGTTATACCCATGGCGACATTCCACAATCCTGAAAGGGAAGTATAATTGTTCCACTATATAAAAAGGGTCCAAAAAATTCCCCTGCCAGTTTCAGACAGATCTCTCTCCTGGATGCGACTGGCAAATTATTTACGAAGAGCATTCTCACCCATCTGCAAGATTGGGCATTCGGAAACGATCTCATTCCCGTAGAACAAACAGGATTTCGCAAAAACAGTGGTACCTTGGATAACATCACCGCCTTGCAAACTTTAACCGAAAAATATCCAGTGAGCCGGGGAATGCCGTTATATGCGGCTTTTATAGATTTCTCTATGGCATTTGACCGGGTAGATCGGGGGATGTGGAGAAAACTGGTCACCATGGGGATACCAGGGAATCTATTACGATTGGTTATTGCACTTCACTCCTCTACTTGGACGCAGGTTTTATTGGGGGGAACACAGTGTCTTTCAAGAAAAATAGAAACTAATAATGGATTGAAGCAAGGGTGCCTTGTGGCCCCTCTTCTTTTTTCTATTTACATTAATGATTTGCCAAGAAGAGTGGGGCTCAGCAAAGGGGATTCCCCTAAATTAGGAAATTTAAAGCTGAGCTGCCTGCTATATGCAGATGATGCCATATTAATGGATTTAACTCCAATTGGACTTCAAAGACGCCTTTAATGAGTTGATTAGGTACACAGAAGAATACTATTTAAAAATAAATATTTTAAAGAGTAAAGTTATGGTTTTTAGTTATCGGGGATGTAGAGTCAGGAAGAACTTGCATTGGTTCTTGGGAAATGAGAAACTTGAATTAGTAACGTTTTATCCATATTTAGGAAAAATCTTTACAAACAGGTGTTCCGGTAGCAATCAAATGGATCATTGTAAAGGCAAGGCAATCTCACAGGCCTTTGCAATTAATCGATTGTATACACACTGCGGGAAAAGACACTTTGCACATATTTGATCAGTCTACTAAATAAAGATACCACCAGCATTGAGCTATGCCTGTGAAACAACAGATGCACTAGAGTGGGACAAATTTGAGAAAGTAGAGGGACGGATCTGGCGCCAAATATGTAATTTGAATCGCGCTGCTCCTATCGCAGCGATTCGGCTTGAATTCGGTTTACTCTCCACTTATGTGCTATCTATGGCTGCGTGCTTAAGATGAAGCAACGCACGAGTAAACAGCTCCAAGAATATGTTACGGGTAGCACTATGTGAGGAAATTTTTGTCAGCATGAAAGAAAAGAGTGCTCTTTTTAGGAATCATCTAAAAGCCATGAAAATGTTCGGCTTAGAGATGGATAGTGCAGCGGTACTCTGTAAACGTGCTTTGAAAATCAGAATTAAAAAAACAATCTATGGGGTATCTCGCGAAAGAGATACTATAATGTGCGCAGAGAATAGTAATAATGATTGTATTGTGGGGAGTAGTATTTACAAAAACCCCAACCATATGTTTTATGGAATCTTAAACATGGATTACGTAGAGTTATTCAGTTGCTTAGGCTGAATTTACTCCCTTTAAGAATTGTAACAGGAGCCTGGGAGGGCATTGCTAGACAGGAAAGACTTTGTCACTTATGTAGCTCCTGTATACAAGAATTAAATCATGTCCTATTTGTTTGCCCCACATTACAACCAGTACGTCGCAGATACCTAAGGAATTGTTTTTAAAGTACAATATCACCACAGCAGAAGAGGCCCGTAACTGTCTGCTGGCACCCCCATCTGAATTTGTTTGTTTTAAAAATTTTAGCTTTTTTAAACAATTTTTAAATATATTTTAGAACAGTATTGGTTTATTATGTATGTTTCTGAGCACTTGCACTTTTCCAACCTTTTTTGCTGCTAGCTATCGAGTACTGTATGCTGAAATTGAATATTTTTGCCTAACTATGAGCTTTTTAATTCTTATTCATATTCTACATCTTCCCTCGAGTTGTATTACTCTGTATTTCTGCGAAGTTTTAAATATTCTTCCACTGTTATTATGCTGCTGGTTATCTTGTACTGTATTGTGAATTGACAAATCCCCGCTTTTCTCTACATGGTTATGCTGCTGGTTATCTTGTACTGTATTGTGAATTGACAAATCCCGCTTTTTATTACATGGTTTTAATTTTGAAAGTTTTTATTATAGCATTAGATTGTAATCTTCGTAGAAGTCCGCTAAGTATCCATCGATGGTAATCCGATTTGTTATGGATCAATCCTCTTGGCACTTGAAAGTTTCTTGAATGGTTTCCATATACATATGTTTTTTCTCGTTTTTATATGATATGATGAATTTAGTTCCGTATAAATTCAGAAAATCTCTCTTTTATGGAGTGTAATGTTGATTTTTAGATGTATTTTTCATTTTATGTGGAACTCTTTGGAGTCCCAAATCATAATAAATAAACTGCACTATTTTTGGAATTCTATAATAAAAAATGTAGCATGTTGATTCTGTCTCAAGCAGTAGCCCATGTCACATATGTGAAAAGTAGAGGAAATTGAAGCCACCTCTTGTTATGTAAACCAGAAAAGGATCTTTAATCCCGGGGTCTTCATGATCTCCTGTCATTAGTCAGGTGTCAAACCAGCCCAGCGATCAGGAGAACATTTGCCTTCTCAGCCAGTCTAGACCACTGGTCTTCAAACTTTTTTTGTATCCCAAGCCCCCCCCTCCCTTAAGTAATTAAACATTGGCTGGCTACCCAAGTGGGGTACAGCGGTAAAGGGGCTAAGGGTGAACTTTGAATACCGGCAGCATAGTGCATTAAAAGGTAAGGGATGCCCTGGATGGGTTTCTCGTCCCTAGTACTTTTATTATTAGGGACATTTGAAATAATTGTATTAGTTTTACAGCTATTTAGGGACTTCATTGTCAGGAGATCTATCTGAGGGTATTAATGTTGGTAATCTTGGGGAGACTTGAGTGTGCGGTGGATTATTTGAGTGACCATCACCAGGCTAGCTGATAAATCAGTGAGACTGTCTGTTCAGGGACACTGTATGCGGCTGCTAATTAGAACAGTGCGGCCAAACCGAATCGAACAACGTTTATTTGTCAGCATCTACGATTATTGCCGGCAAATAATTCCAATGAAAGCCAGGAGTTAGACAAGTGTGAAAGCGAAAACCTTCAAATCCCGTCACTTTTCTAACTATATACTTCTTTTTCTGCTTGAACACGTTTAGTCGGCTCTTGGTGTGTGGTTTCAAGAAATCAATTGGCCTAAAAAACCAAAGTTAGATGGGGAAAGAAAGCGGCAGGACCCCTAACCCCCTCCATTTTCCCCTCAACAGCTGTACGTTCATTTTCCTGATAAGCTGCTGCTTCCTGTGTCCAGTTGTGAATGTGACCGAGTGTGAATGCCCTGCTGGGTATTTAGTCTTCTACTCTGTGATAAGTTCAACGGCTGGTGAGGGTCTCACTTTGTTTCACTAGTCTCCGCTGTGCGCTTCCCGGTTGCGCACTACCACCTGCCCAACATCACACAGTACACTACATCTAATACCCTTACCATACATTCAAATTCACTTCAGTGACATTTACCATTACAGCACATACCACGACAGTGCATCAAAACACTCTTACAACACGTTTATTCAAATATAGTAACATTGATATAAATATTTACATATACATGTAATCATGTACATATCCCCAAACATATATGTGTGTAAATATATTTGTATATATTTTTTGTGTGTGTGTGTGTATTTTTAAATAGATATTACCCAGTGGCAGTTGCCACTGGGCAGTTATAATGAGCACCACATTTCCGTAGGAAACTGATTTTTTGGTTTGCTTATAAATTTGGTGCTATTTCACGAATCCTAACGAAACATTGCAAAATAAAGCCTCATCCGTTTTAGATCCTTCCTACAAAGTTTTGCAATGATCGTCAAGTGGAAGGCTGAGAAAAAAGGGGGCCACCCAGCCCACAAAACGGCTGAACGTAATTGCGCCAAATTTGGCTGAAAGCTAGATCTTTACCCATTAAGCGTGCTTTTTGTGATTTGGTGGAAATCCGTTCAGCAGTTTTCGAGAAATCTGGGTTTAAAATTGATGTATATTTCACACGGGAGGTCTTCCAAGGACCCAACGGATCTAAAAATGAGATCTGATTGGCAGCCACAACAACAAAGATGTTTTTGGAGCCCTTTTAGGAATCGGGGACTCAGTCCTCTGTCATGTAAAAAGATTAAAACAAGCATTTGCAATGCAATAGGTCTCGCATTGCTGAAAGTTTGAGCTATTGGCGTTGCTAATAATAATGCAATGCCAATAGCTCAAACTTTCATTAATGCGGGAGCAATTGAACTGTAAATCAATCGCAGCCCATGTGCTTTAGCTGTAAACCTCTTAAGCTAAAGGGCTGGTGCCGCGATTGCTTCAAAAGTAAAGAAATAGAAAAAAAAGGCGGCACACAGTTTGTTTTCTATTTATTTACTTTTGTTACAATGGCAGCACATACGCTTTTGGTTTAAACATCTTAAGCTAAAGCGCGAGTGCCGCGATTGTTCAAAAGTAAAGAAATAGATTTTTTTTGTCTATTTCTTTACTTTTGAAGCAATCTGTAGTAATTGCGGCAAATAAGGAGGCAGGACTCAAGAGAGCATAGGCTTCCAGCAGTGGTTTATTCTCCATCGGAGATCTCATCCACAACCCAACAGAGTCCTCTGGCAACTGCCATTTTCAACCCATATCATTCCTGTCCCCTCAATGGTGACATTCTAACTTGCAACGTTCCACCATGTCAGAAGAGGCAAGTTAGGATTGAGATCTGGATACCATGCACCTCCCTCCCGTACAACAAAACCTAAACATATATACAGCGTGTTATTTACAAAGTTATCCAAAGTATAGAGGTTACATATTTAGAGGCTTTACACACAAAGCTCGTTTACACAAAATCCTCCAGATGTGAAGGTCTTTTCCCTTTCCTGGAAGACCTCCTGAGGCACACCTTGGTATTATGAAGAAGATGGTCCTTTTTGCATACCATGTCTTCGGAACCCAGTCCTTCAGAGTCAAGCCTATGACCCTTGTACACTACAATCCTCCCAAGGTTCCAAATGCGATGGTCTAGTGTCTTCACTGCATTGTCAAAGACCTTGATGACTCGAATGGGTTTCGAGAAATAAGAGCCCACCTCCACGCTACCCCGGGCATTTGATCAGTACCATGTCACACACTGCTTTCCTGCAATCAAAATTCACCTTTTTCTGGAGCACCTTCTTAGCCTCCCTCTCACGCCAAGTGTCTGCATGTACACCATCATTAATTCCTTCTCTCAACTTCTTAACCCATGCCGGTTCCACAGAGGTGAGGGGAAACCTACCCCTAAACAGCTCAAAAGGGGATTTACCCGTCGTGCTGTAAGGCGTCACTCTATATAACTCAATTTTCTTCGCCAACTCTACCTTCCAATTCAAACCATTAGCTTTTGCCAGAGATATGGTCTCTTTGATCAATCTATTAAATCTCTCTACCATACCTTTCGTCTCAGGGTGGTACAGAGCACACTTTTTATGCTTTATTCCCCTCCACTCCAGGAACTCTTTCATCTCTTGGGAAACCAACTGAACTTCATTGTCAGTCAGGAGCACCTCAGGATAACCTTCACTGGTCATTAACTCACTCAGAAATGTAACCACATGCTTGGTTTCTACCCCCAAACTCAAACGCACTTCTGGGCACCTAGATAACATGTCTACAACCACAATCACATAAGTTTGTTGACCCTCTGCGTGAATTGGACCAAGTATGTCAAGAGCAATTTCTTTCCACGGCCCTGAGGGAGAGGGTCTGGCAACCATGGGTTGAACTCGCACCTTCTTTGACTTCTCACTCATCGAGAAGGTAAGCACTCGCGCACCAGCCTCTCAATCTGTAAGTCCATACCGGGCCACCAGTATGACGAGCGGAGCCTTTCCTTGGTTTTGGAGATACCAAGATGGGAATCGTGTGCCAGATCCATTTACGTTGCCCCGAAGCTTGACTGGAGGTATGAACCGGGTACCTCGAAATAAGAGGTCTCCACACATGCCCAATTCATCCTTCACACCCCAGTACATTTTGCCTTCATCCGAGGCTTGTTTTCTAGTGTGCCAACCATTACAAACTCATACTCCTGCAATTCAATAACCCACTTGGTTATCCTCCCTGACACCAAATCAATGTCTTTTCTCATGAACGTCTCACACAAGGGCTTGTGATCTGTCTTACTTCAAATTTCACACCCCACAGAAACTTGTTCAACTTCCTTATGGCCCAAAACACCGCAAAAGCCTCCCGTTCAATGACTGAATAGCGTGAGTCAGCATCACTTAACCCACGTGATAAAAACATGATCGTGTTCATCCCTTCGCTCCCCCTCTGTTGCAGCACTGCTCCTAGACCTTTGACACTAGCCTCCGTCATGACCACGGATGCTTTGCGTGGATCAACGCTTTTCAACTTGGGGGCCATTTTAAGTTTCTCATTCAAGACTACAAACTCCTGCTCACACGCTTCATCCCACACAAAGCCAACTCCCTTCCTCAACAACAACCTCATGTTAGCACTCAACTCAGCAAAATTTCCCACAAACTTGTTGTAATATTCCACCATCCCCAAGAACTTCATCAGCTCCTCACGTGATGTGGGAGACCTCATCCTAGAGATGGTGCTAACCAACTCATCCTTGGGCATTATACCGTCCCCAGTGATGGTGTGGCCTAAGTAATTAATGGTGCTAGTGGCGAAATGACATTTTTCAGCTCTAATGGTTATATTGAAATCATAGTTTCTTCAAGACACTCGAAGACGCACACCATGTTCTTCCCCATCTTTCCCATAGACAAGGATGTTGTCTTGGTAGCCACTTACTCCCTCAATTACTTTTAATATTTGTTCCATGGCACGTTGAAAAACAGAGACTGGCAAAATTAGACCAAACAGCATCTGAACAAACCTAAACATGCCGAAAGGAGTGCTAAATGCAGTGTAGTCCCTAGAGGACTCTTTCAAGTCTACCTGGTGATACGCAGATGTGAGGTCAATCGTACTAAATACTCTGGCCCCACCAAGCAACAACAATAACGCCGAAATATTAGGAAGGGGATACCTATTGACTATGACACACCTGTTCAAATTCCTCAAGGCCACACATAGACGCAATGGTCTCCTGTCGGAACCATTTCCCATCTCGCGAGGTACGAGGCAGGGATGCCCGCTGTCCCCATTGCTTTTTGCGATTGCAATGGAGCCACTTGCAGCACGGATCCGGCAACATCACACCGCTAAGGGGATTGGTTTTAGCGCCCGTAGTCTCTTAATTTCATTATATGCCGATGATGTTACTTTATATGTGTCAGATCCAGCATCAAACCTGGATCCGTTATTGAGGGAATTTGTTAAATTTGGTGGCCTTTCAGGTATTTCGATCAACTGGGCTAAATCTGTTATTCTTTCTTTGACGGACAACACTATCCAAAGCCCCTCTGAGTTCCACTTCAGTGGACTGTGGAACCCGTGAAATATTTAGGCATATGGATTAGTAGGGATACACAGGTTCTGTGGAATTTGAATTATGGTCGCGCCATAACCTGGCTGGAACGAAAGATAACTGCATGGGCCGGACTCCCGCTCTCCTTAGCTGGGAGAATAGCATTGGTTAAGATGGTGGTGCTGCCGAAATTCCTGTATTTATTTGTTAATCTTCCCCTAGTCATCACGCAAGCCTTTTTTAAAACATTGAGGTCTCTGTTGATCTCTCTGGTATGGGCAGGTGGTCAGGCAAGAATTTCATGGGACCTTTTAACGCTTCCTTTGCATCAGGGTGGAATGGGTGCTCCTGACATGCGTAGGCTCAGTTCTTACACTACTGGGTACACCCTACTCCTTTTCAGCCCCATGTGGCTGTGGAGGCAGACATCGCTGCTCCCCTTCCTCTGCAGGTTGCCCTGTATAGGGAATACAGACGCCCTAGAGATGGCATAGACACCGTGGAGACCATACGTTGGGCCTGGAACGAGCTACGGAAACGAACTGGCGCTCCGATCCTATTTGCCCCGGCAGTGCCCCTGGCACATAATCCAATGCTGTTCCCCATGGGAGCCGGAATTGGAGGGAGCTTGGCACACAAAATAAACCTTCACACCTTTGCAGACCTCTATCCAGAGGATTCGTTTCGCTCTCCCCCGACGGCAGAGGAGGATAGGCAGGTGGCCTTTTCTGAATTATTTGCATATCATAAACTCAAAGCAGCGTGTCGATCTTTGCATTACACGTTCCCTGACGCTCCGCCCACACTAAGTGCTTTGGAAAATGTACTTAAAATGGCTTCCCCTCGCCGGCTAATAGCTAGGATATATACCTGCATGCAGACATCGGCTCCTCTGATGAAACCCCGTGCACTTAGGGCGTGGAACGAAGACCTCCAACCACCACTCACGGAAGACCAATGGTCGTATTGTTGCAGCCAACTAACGGCACTCTCCCCTAACTACAAACTCCGCCTAATACATTTTAAATTCCTACATAGATTTTATAGGACACCTACCAGTCTACACCGTATAGGTCTAAAGGATGATGACAGTTGCTGGAGATGCAGGATTCCTCCGGCCGGTTTCTTACATATTGCATGGGACTGCCCGCGATTGGCAATGTATTGGTCCAATGTGTTTCGTATAATACACCAAATAACCGGGCTGGTTGGGGATCCCACTCCCATACAGGGGCTGTTAGGGTATGTTAAGGACACACCTGTCAAGGTTAGGAAGCTGCACGCTTTATTACTCCTTTTTGCTAAATGACGGGTAGCCATTCATTGGGGAGGTAAGAGGGTCCCATCTAAAGAAGATTGGATAAAAGATGTCACTTTTGGCCACTCACAACTGACCACTTTCTGGGAGCTGATGCCCTCTACATCTCGACCCAAAGATATTTGGGAACCATTTGTTACGTGGGCTCGGGAACGTCAAGAGACGATTGTAAATGAAGGGTCACAGGAGCGGCCTGGAGGGAGCACCAGTTAGGACGTCGGAAACCTTTTATGGGGTCACTGAATATATAGATGTGCACTGGTACATTGACTTCCCTGTGCTCTTTACATTTATGGGTGAGAATGTGCTCTATAGCAACTAGTTGTATTCAACTTATGACTCAACTCTTTATCATGGCCATACCCATTTGTTGTGATTGAAGCCATGCGAAGAAGAGACTATATATATACACAAGTATACTTATAATTCACATGATGGTATTATGTAATGCTAACACTGTACTGAATGAGCAACTGTCTGGCTGTTTTTTTGTAATGGTTTTGTATTTTAACAAACTGCCAATAAATAAATAAAAAAAATTAAAAAAGGCCACACATAGACGCAAGCTGCCATTGGACTTACGAGCGGCAGCCACTCGTGAGAGCCACTCTGTGCCTTCAACCTCTTCAATTATCCCCCGCTTTTTCAACTTTTCAATTTCTGCTCACATCTCATCTCTAAGAGCTATAGGTACATTCCTTACTTTGCAACATACAGGTTGTGCACCAGAGCTCAGACGTATCTCATGGTGAAAGCCTCTCAAGCATCCTAGCTCTTCTGTGAATACATTGGGGGATTCTTTTCTTATCTCACCACCAACATCACTACTGAGAGAGGTGCTGTCAAAGATCTCATTCACTCTTTCCTTCGACAAAATGGAGGGACCACCACTCTGGTCCGTCATGACACCAAGATCACCTTGATGAAAACAGCTTACAATGCTGTCTCCTTTTTCTGAGACATATATCTTGCCAGAGGTATACCGCCCCTTATACTCTATCAAGCCCGTAAAGTAACCTCTTAATCGTATAGGCTCTCCCCATATGCATAAGGATTAATGTCGGGTTTCAACAAAGAGACCTTACCATCCAGTTTATCTTTGAAGAACCTCTTTGATACAATTGTGATCTTGGACCCTGAATCAAACAAAACATCAGGGGACGCCACCACAACCCATATGCTATCAATCAGGCAAGTTTTGTTCTTATCATTGTTACCAGATACCTGTAAGACGATCTGGCCCGCACTCAAAATCTTCATCTACCTGATCATCCTCGATTTCCACACGCTTGACATTAGACATACGTGTCTTTGCTTTTCACACACTAGCATAATGTCCCTTTTTATTGCACTTGGAACAGAACACCTTCAAAGCCGGACATCCTTTATCATTAGCCTAATCTGTTTTATCACACCTATAGCATTTGCGCAATGTCAGTTTGCACTTCAACCCACTCCCTTGTTCCTTGCTGACTGGTGTCCTCAATTTCTCCTAAACTACTTGCACAGTTTGCTCCTTATCCTTCTTTATCATGGCAAAACATTTGAGTGAGTGCTCTACCCTTTTTGCCACCTGTATGACTTAATCCAAAGAAGGTTCGTCTCTTATCCACAACTCTTCCGTCACCTTCTCCATATCAGATCCTAACATAAACTGATATCTTATATGTTCATTTAAAAGTTCAGCAAATTTGCAAGAGGATGCAAACTTCCTCAATTGGGTAACATAACTTTCTACAGACTCACCCTCCTTCTGCATTCTTTTGGCAAAGTGATATCTTTCGAGTATTGTGCTAACCTTCGGCATTTATAAAGTGAGTGGTGACACAGTAGACTGGACAAGGTCCCGGATAAAGAAATCCATGTACATACCTAGAGGTTTCAAAATAGAATAGCACCCAGAAAGAATGGGTCTGCTTGGGGGTGCCTCTAAGTTCTTGTGGATTTTTGTGTGTAACACCGGGGTGCATGTGGTCTTATTGTTGAGAAAAAGATATTCGTTATGGCTGATGAATCCTATTTCTTCTGCCTCTTTAATGATGGTCTGAATCAGCTTCTTTATCTCATGTAGAGGTTTGTGGGAAAGGGGTTCATAGTGTAGCGCATTTTCAGATAATTTTCTCGCCATACCGACTATAGGGGGTTGACTCCTACTTAGCTGTGCAGGGGCTTGACTCTCCTTCTCCCTCCAAATAGGCTTCCAGGCCATCGTAGCCCTTTTTTTTTGTATCTTTATTGGCAGTTTAGAAAAGGCATAAAGTGCAAAATATATAGTAAGTATGGGCACGTTAATAACAGATAATACAATTTTGATTATACATTGACCAACGCTCAACAGAGGCACCACTCTCAATATTTGATGAATAAATATTTGGCCTATGTAGGGGACTAGCATACTAAGTAACACAGGCATGAGTATATATTAAACATTCACATGTAATCTAAAAGCAAGTCAACTGTCCACAACCGCCTAGATGCGGCAGGCATTAACTCCCAAAATGCAGCGAGCTGCTCTTGCGTGAATGTTAAATCGAGAATCCAATCCTTTAGCAAGGGAGGGCGTGATCTGCCCCATGTCATGGCGATCCTACGTTTTGCTAATAATAACAACATGGCTAACAATCTGCGCACCCCAACTGGGGCTTCCTTTACATAACCCAATAACCCCGTTAGTGCCGTGGGCTCAATATGTATCATGAGTATATCACTTATGGTTTGAAATATCTCTGTCCAATACACCGC
Organism: Calotriton arnoldi; assembly: GCA_963921515.1. Lineage (NCBI taxonomy): Eukaryota > Metazoa > Chordata > Amphibia > Caudata > Salamandridae > Calotriton > Calotriton arnoldi. The sequence continues at coordinate 2,675,811 of CAWUFW010000312.1, read as the reverse complement.
TATCTGGGGGCAGCTCCAGGCCAGATGCAAGAAAGTTGGCTGATCCGAGTGACACTTCCAGCACTCTGCAATGGGCCTGAGACCCATACGGAACAATTGTATAGGTGTTCTATAGTATTGGTTGAGGAATTTGAAGTGAATTAACCTAAGTTTATACTTTGGAGACAGTTGTTCAAGCTGCGCACAGCAAAATTTCCATTCCTCTTCTGTAATGTGTGGGTGCACCTCAGTATTCCATTGCTCCCTATGTTTCAGAGCTATCACTGGATGGTGTGTTTGCATAGAGGTGTAGAGTCTAGTAATGAGCGTTTGCGCTGATGGAGTGGTGACAATATTCTCCAATGCCTGCAGAGTGGGCCATCGTAGCCCTTTGACCACTCACACGTGGTCCTTTCATTACATTGCAAGTGAGTGCGATTTTGCCCACTCAGCCTGTGGTGATTACGTGTGCTACAGCCGTAGTTTTTATAATTTATTAGATTAATTCACTATTGCCCTTTTTAATTTTGTAAGCACACGTCCCTAATTGGTCATCAACAGCCCACGGTGCCGCGCACAACCAGTAGTTGCCTCACAACCTTGGGTTCCTTGAGTAAGTTCTCCCTTCCAATTACTGCATGGGCATTTCCAATGTGGCCGACCCCTACCAGTTGTCCGGGCATGACTCACCCACGCTCATTCATGTGTAATCACCTTTGTGTTTGCAGGCTTCGTTCCGTAGGCATTTAGCACTCTTCCAGGCCCTTCAATTCTAATCTCTCGGTTATTCTCCTTTTCCTGTGATTTACTCATTAAAACCTTGAAAATTCTTATTCTTTCCAACTGTCATTTATCCTATATAGCTAGTCTCTTACTATTCGACTATGGAAGTGTATAAAGTATTGGTTTACATTGCTAGCTGGCTTTATTTCACTACCATTTCTTGAATTATGAACCTTGCTTTGTCTTTACCTTATAGATACTACATGCTCACATATCTGTCCTGATGAAGATCTCTAATAATTGAGATCAAAACGCCGTCTACACTTTTACAACTAAACTCCTTTATTTCTTGTAAAAAAAAATTGTATAAGGTGTTTGCTCTTGTTGTCAATGCGATGTATGCTTTTAAAATTTCTTTAACTCACCACATCACGTTCCTTTTCACTTATTTGTGAACATTGGATCTATAATCTGCTTATAATAATAAAGTGAATATTGTAAAATAAATGAACTGCCTTACAATGTTCACATGTGTCTCATCCTATACTTGTTTAGAGAAATGCCTTATGCCATAGGATATTGGATTAATTGTCGTTTTCTTGAGATAATTCATCACTATTAGGATCAAATGGCCTTATATGCACCATTGATTTAAAAAAACAAAAAACTATCTAATACCCCAGGTTCAAACAATTGGGGTCGCCTTGTTATGTAATACATATTCTGAATACAGCATGTCTCGAAGAGACAGCGCAAGTGATGCCTAGGTGAAACCTAAAAAACATATAGGGGCCACGGTAGGGATATAGTGACCCCCCTAGGCCTGGTGTGGGGTGGGTCCCAGAGGGACACCCATAAGGGTCAAAAATATATTTTTAATAAACGTTAGTGCAGATCCGTAGAAGTTTTATTTGTTTTAAACTGTGAACTCCTGCCCATTTTAATCACCTGCTCCCACTCCCGGGGTGAGCCTGCGCCCAGTGGGTCGGTGAGGTGATTATTTTTTAGGGGAGGGGCATGCAGGCCCCTTCCCCTAGCCACTTGAAGGCCCTGGGTGATGGGGTTCAAAGTGATTTTTATGGAGTTAAGGCAACTGTCCCTGAGTCCCAAAAAAAAAACAATAGGGCATGTAAAGGGGCAGGATGAGTACATCCAGATCCTCAGGTCCATGTAAGGACGGGAGGCCCCATAGGGACCCTCCCTCAGTGTTTTAAATTAAAAACAATCTGTTTTTTGTCACAATTACTGCAGTACAACCGTGATACCAAGACATACATGAAAGAAAAAAAAGGGGTTGGCAGGTGGGGCCTGTGGATGGCCTCAGACAAGGCCCTGTAGCCAACACTGCTATGGAACTTGACCCCAGCAGGTGAACATCTGTCTGATGACAGAAAACAGTAGTAGGTTATTATTTGCGTTTTTTGGCACTAAGCGAGTGATACACACCAAAATTAACTTTGATGCATAAAGCATTCTATTCGATGTACGTGTCTACATCTATAGCCTAGGTTTGAGGTATTAAAGAGCACAGTGAGTGGCAGCGTATGTTTCTTCCAGTAGTTGCTGGGAAGGACCGGAGAGTTCCAGCGCACTGGAGAACGGAAGTGAGGAGTGCCACATCCGGAGCATAAGAGAGCCACGGGCCCGCATCTCTCCACAAGGGGGCGCATGTTTACAAGGTGTGTCAGAGTATGGTGTGACACTGTGTGTGGAGAGCCAGATAGTCGCTGAGTGATGGCTGAGCAGGTGTTTGCTTGCATGTCTGCCTGATACTGCTCATAATGGTGAGCGAGCACCGATTTAGCAGTCGGTTAGTTGTTTGTCGGCGCGTCAGACATCTGAGCAGGTGTTTGTTGGTGTTCCAGTCTGCCGCTGTTCATAGCGGTGAGCACGCTTCAAGTTAGCATTTCAAAACATTTCACACTCTGTACTAGGAGTTCCATGTTGATTCTTCTTTTAGACAACATAAAAAGGGAAGAAATCAAATCTTACTTGGCTTGTGATATGCCTGAAAGCAGCGACGGCCATTCCTCCTGTCTTAGGCTGGCAGGATATTTCTTTTTAATTGTGACTTCACCGAATAGACAATTCCTCAAGGGCAACGCTAAATTACACAGCGCCATTTATTGTTTACTCAAAGGAGCAATGCTGAAAAAATGAGTGTTTTGGGAGAAAGATTTTAATTAGTATAACCACTTGTAATTTATTTTGGAATTGGCATATTGAAGAGTAAATTGCTTTTCATTGGTCTATATGAGGTAAAGCATCAAATATGGAAGTGGTAGAATGCTCGATCACAATGTAAGATTGTTAATGGTAGATGATATTTACGAAGTCATTGTGTGTTTTTATTATATATTGGGCAAGTTTTGACTTCTAAAATCAACAAGATAGCAGAGTCACTTCCCAACCATTTTTCTTAGCATCCCCCAGCGAACCTCCACTAAGGTGGAATAAATGGAAAAAATATTTCAAAACTACGCTATTGTTTGTTGTGGGCCGAATTTAGATCTGGAAAGGAAGATAGCACTTCCCCAACACTGTTTAGGGGTGGAGGGACAAGAAATTTTACAACATCTTCCTGATCTTAGCGTTGAAGAAGCTAGAGGGTTAAACAAATATGAGATGTGCATAAAAAAAATTGATAATCACTTTCTACATAGGATCAGCACAATCATGGAGTGATACCACTTTGGAAAGCGCTCACAGAAAGTGGGAAAAACAGAGGAGTTTGTGTCTGAGTTATGAAAATTGGCAGCAACCTGTAAGTTTAGAGTGACATGTGATGAACGCATCAGAGATCAGTTTTTGCTAAATTGCAATATAGAGAGAGTTTGTGAAGAGCCCTGGTTAAAAGATGACCCTCCCATGAATGAGGTTTTGATTGTGGCAAAACAGGTAGAACACATGATGAAGTGTGTAAGCGAGATCAAACAGGATACAGTCAGTAAGGAGAGTGTAAAATTTGTGAGCGATGAGAAAATTGATATAGGAGTGATAAAAGTTGCATCTGGGTTAAAAAAGAATAGAATGGTAAACAATTTTTAAAGGACAGTGCTACAGGTGTAGGAAAAGTTGGCACATGGCAACCAGTAAAGACTGTCCTGCTTTGAGAGCAGTGTGGTAGGAAAGGACACTTCATGGTATGTTGTAGGAGTGGGAATACTTATAAGAAACCTGAAAAAAGTGTCTGAGGTGTGTGGGGAGATCGTTTTGCAGATAACTGATGGTGATTCAGGTAACCCCATGTTTGATTCATGTTCAAAATTAAGCATAATTTCAGAACAGAACTTCAATAGAATGTTTGGAGCACATAAGAAATTGCCCAAGTTGGACATATGCCCAGGACGGTGTGATGGACAACCTATAAAAATGAATGTTTATTTTATTGGTAGTAAAGAATATGAGAACAGATTTATTGTTGGCAAGGTATATGTTTCTTGTGAAGCACAAAAGGAGCTGGGTGTATATCTTGACCCCTATGCTAATCCACAAATCTTAGTCCAAGGTGTCACCGGGAATGAGGCTATAATAACCAGCTTTGGGAATGAATATCCAGAAGTGTTCAAGGATAGACTAGGGTGTCTCAAACAATATATTCATAAGATAAAACTAAAAGGGCATGCCATTCCAATGTCAGCTAGAGTAAGAAGTCTACTGTTGAGTGTACATGATTCAGTGAGAGAAGAGTTCGAAAACTCAGCAAGTTGGTTGTAATTGAGCCTGTCAAAGCAACGTTGTGGTTGGCACCAGTTATGGTTGTAGGAAAAGCAGATGGCAAGATTCATCTATGTTTAGACCTCCCAATAAAGAGGTGCTAGTTGACAAATTCCCGCTACCTAACATTACAGAGATGGTAACAACAGTGGCAAGAACCAAGATATTGTCAACATTAGAGAAAACCTCAGGGTATTTTTTAAATCTACCTACAGCCAGATTCCCAAGACCTTACTGCAGCCATCACTCCGATGGGAGCATGTAGATTTAACCATATGTAGTTTGGACTAGTATCAGTAGTATAAGTATTTCTGAGAGTGATGTCATCCATGGTTTTAGGAATCCCTGGGGTATTTTATTATCAAGATGACGTGTTCATTTTTGATGAATCACAAATACAACATGTTGAGAGGGTTAGACAAGTGTTACAGAAATTCAAAGAATACGGTCTCACTGTGAGAAAGGATAAATATAAACTTCAATGTACAGAAATAAATTACCTGGGGCACAAAATTACTTTTCAAGGGATACAACTCAAGGCAGAACTTGTGAATACCATTCTGAAATTAATTGCACTGAAAACCAAAGGCAAGTTAAATTCTTTCTTAGGCATGATAGTTGTATAACAAATTCATTAATAATTTTGCCAACCGAACATACCATATGCAAAAGTTGTTAAAAAATAGAGGGAGTTTTGTTTTGGATGAAAATTATGAATAAGAATTTGTAGATGTGAAGAATGCATTGGTCACTGCTCCAAATTTGAAGGCGTTTGTGTCAGGGAAAAAAGCTAGAGTGACAACTGATGCCAGTTTGAAAGGGTTAGGGGCAGTACTCTTACAAGAGAATGAGAAAGGTGAGGAGACAATAGCATGTGCATCAAGGGCTTTGAGACAAACTGAAACTAATTATTCAGTGATAGAAAAAGAATCTTTGGCAGTATACAGGACGATTAGCAAATTTAAGAATTTTATTTGGGGGACGGTTTTTAAATTAAGAACAGATCATAAACCGCTGAAGGATGCTTTTACTAAGAAGGGACTAGAGGCAATATTCTGCAGAATTAAAAGATGGATAGTTAACCTGCAATAGTTTACCTTTTAGGTAGAGTACATTTCTGTTGTGAGAAACTATAGAAAAAGAAGGGACCGGTCAATATAATGTTGAGGATATTGACTTAGCCAAGGAAGATATTTGTGTTATCACTAAAAGAATTGTTGAGGAGAAAAATTGGAGCCAGGAGATGGAGTCTGATAGAGTCTTAAGCGAAGTACATAAGCTATTAATCCAGGGTTGGGTCAGTACATTAAAGGTTGAGGAGCAGATGAGGCCATTTCGGATGCTCAGGGAAGAGTTATCACAGATAAAGGGGTTCCTGTTTAGAGGTACCAAACTGAAACCTCCGGAAACTCTTTAAAAAAAAAATGATTGATATTGCACATAAAGGTCATCTTGGCATTACTACAACCAAACAAAAATTAAGACTAGATTTCTGGTGGCCAGGCATGGATATGTTGGTAGAGATACTAATTAGAGACTGTGTACCCTGTACAACTAGTGACAAAATAGCAAAGTTACACACAACGCCCATGTGTTGTCGTCCCCTTCCGGTAGTACCTTGGATGAATGTAGCAATGGATATCATTGGACCATTGCCTGGAGAAAGAAATTCCCCATGCATTCTAGTATCAGTGGATTTAAATTTGAGATGGCTGGAGATTAAATTGGTCTCTGACATCAGTTCTATGGCAATAATAAAGTTTTTAGTAGAGATTTTATACATGAAGGTTTACCCAACACCATTTTGTCAGACAATGGGGTACAATTTTGCTCCAAGGAATTGAAAGGATTTCTGCAATGTAATGGGATTACGCACAAATGATGTGTCCTTTATCACCCAGAGACCAGTGGAGTAGTAGAAAGGTTTCATAAAACTCTTAAAGAAGGTATTCAGCTAGCAAAACCTAATTGGTTGTGCTGGAAGGAAGACGTACTAAGACGATTAGAAGCTTTTCGTTTATCCTTTCATATAGTAGGACTCCTTTTGAACTGTTAAAGAGAAGAAAACCCAAGTCTAGATTAGTTTCTTATGTGGATGAAGAAGTAGCACAAAGGATGGGTGAGGGTTAATACTAACCAACAATGGAGGGAGAAAGAGTTGGAATTGCAAGCAGCATGCAAGGAGAAATGTGTTAAATTGCACAGGACCAAGTCAATAGATTTAAAAGTAGGTGATTTGGTAAGAGTTAAAGCTCCTACAGGAAACAAAGAATGGTCCAAACTCACAGAACCCACGAAGGTCACTAAACTCATTCTTAATGCTGTCAAGACACAGGGTGATAGAATCGGGAATATGGGGAGAGTGGTGAGACATTCCTGGCCTAGTCAGAATAATGACACCAGAGAGAAGAATGAAGGAACATTGACAGGAAGAAAACTGACGGGGAATAAGCCTGAGGTACATAAAGGTTTGAATACCAAAGCCAGTTTCAGATCTAGTGGGTGTGTGACACGTCCTCCAAGTTTCTGGAAAAACTATCTAGTCAACTGTCTGGGGTGTAGCGGTGTATAAATTCCTTCAGGTATCACCTTTACTCCTCACACACAACACCGAGTATTGTGGATCTTAAGCTGATGCAACAAGCTTTGTATAATAGTGTGCATATGTAGTTTGCGAGCAGTTGTATATATTATACTGTGTTTTAGTACACCTTCCTGTTAGTAATATTACTGTCTGTTTAATTTTCAACACATATTGTATAACAGAATGACAAGTTTTTGAGTTCTCCGATAAATTTTGAGTATATTCTAATTGTGGAAAAAGGGAGATGAGTGCTATCTGTCTATATTGTCACTGTCTCTGAGTCAGAGACTTGGAGCTTGGAACCTTGACACCACCAGGTTCTAGAATTGACTGCTGTGAGCAGGTTGAACTCTGAGGTGACAGTTGGAATTAAGCTGTGGCTGAGGTGCATGGAATAAATCTTCTTCTCCCCTCACTTACCTGACTCTGTCCTGTTTTTGGGTGCTTCCTCCCATTTAACAATAACCTAACCATAAGTAATAGTTCATGGTGTAACAGTGGATGATATTGTTTACCAGCAGTACAGAGGTGGTACTGGTAGTGACAATAATAGGGTGCAACAGAGCACTGGTGGTATATGGGTAGCAAACTAATCCACACAATTAGAAGCAATATTGAGAGTTCAGAAGGATAAATATGGACTTTCATTCTCTGCTCAGTCTGATGCTTTTGATAATGGCAAGGGGGAGAGGGGGTGCTCAGATATTTAAAAAAAATATAATGATACAAAAGTTAACTTGAAAGTTTACCATAGCTTTTGCTCTACTTGATAGTTCTTATTTGGCAGCCAAACTATGTTCTGTTGCCTGTCTGGATGTTCTGCGTGCTCTTTCTGACCTCGATGTGTTGTTTCATTTGAGAGCTGCTATTTAGTAAGAGGAATCTGACTCCCTAATGCAGGAGAATCAAACTTTGTTTTGAATGTCTTGCCATGAGTGCTACTGTCTTCTGCCAAGAGTATTTAATGTTGTTTTATTAACTCATCCAGCAAGTCTGAGTTGAACCAAACACATTAGGGAAATATTTTGAAAGCTTTTTTGATTTCTTAAAAGGATTTCAAGGCACTGTTGCTTTAGGGAATCGCAAAAGAGGAACCCTTGAGCATGTATAACGTGGGCACTTTTTTATTCTCCGTATCTAACCTGACCTACAGTTTAGTGGAGTTAAGAGCTCTAAAAAAAGGATAATATTTTTGCATGGCCTATTTGTTTACTGAACTATACATGCTAATAAGGAAAGCTCATCAGAAAGGCGAGTGTGTTAATCCACTTGTTTCAGAGCTTTGTATGTAAGCTGCAGATAATGTCCTGGTGGGAAATGACTGCTTTCAATCCTCTGCCTTCAATACAATAGGTACTGTTGGGTAGTGTATTGTCGGTGCTGGGCAGTAATTGCATCAAGTACTACACACAACGTGTTCCATTACAGTGTCCCTACAATGGATATATGTGAGACTAAAGAGTTATGGAGGATCAAATTAGTTTGAGTTAATGCTGATGATGTTGTTTAGAAACTTAAATATCAAGCCACTAGGAAAACGACTAGAAGCAATGTTTAATCCTACTGGTCAATTTATTTCCATCTAAATGGGTTGTGTCAAAAAGGTGTGTCCTATCCCAGTTTCACCTGGTTCCTAGAATTCTCTGGAGTAGGTTCTAGGAAAATCCAGCTTTTTACATAAAACCAACTATGAAATGGTAAAACCAAGATTCGCCCATTTTAAATATTTATTTATATATATTTATATAGATTTCATTGTTTTGTAACTCATCAACCCATGGCCAAAGTTGCTTCATAGCACAGATGGTGCAGTTGATTCCAGGTTCTCAAGATGATCCATCCCCTTCTCGCATTCTATGCAGGTCTTGTTTGCAAAGGCTCAATGTTCAGATCCAGGAGCTAGATGGTAACATTCTAAACTCGGTGAGTCTCTGTCCCATTTTGAAGTGAGGCATAGCCCAGGCAGCGTCTTGAAGAGAAAGAAAAGCTTTGTATGAAGAGACTTGTTTTCAGATTTGTGTTGAAGGTGTCCTAGTTACGTGTGAACCTTAGATCAGGGTGCTCTCCATTCCATAGCTGTTCTCCTCATATCCGACTTATACCAACAACAACCAAAGGTTTATCAAACTTGCTGAGAATGCAGAAGGCTATAACTTATACAGCAGTTATCTAGTCTTAATCGAGCAGTGCAACAGACACACACAAATTGCACCAATTAGCCACATTTCCTATATGTTGTCTCTTCTGAAGATAAAAAAGAAACTCTTGTAATGGGTGGAGCAAAAAGTAAATCTTGATCTGTTTCACCTAACTGGAGAGCAGACACCCGCTATACAAAAATGTTTCTATATTATTCAGCAATTAGATCAAACAATTGTTAAGATGATCTCTCAAAGTCTAGAAGAGGTTATCCTGACAGATCCCAAGTTCCGGGAGAGTCTAAAGGCATCAAAGATTCAGCATGAAACCAGTCAGAAAAGCAGAGACTTCAAATCCACCTTCTGAGAATCATGAATATGAATTTATCTTTGGACACTTAGAATGCCTACCATTAGACTCTTCTAATCTGAATCATTATACCCTTGCCTATAGAACATCATGGTGCTCAATTGGCAGATACACAAGTATTAAGGTGTTTCATATTGCCTCAATTTAGGATGCACACATTTTTTAGAGCCCAGATGGGAGGCACAGTACTTTCACCTTAATACTGTGCACCGCTTTTTGCTGCCCTAGGCGAAGTGCCTTTTTTACCACATCCCTTATCAATAGGGCCATATGTAGACCTCCTAAGAGCTGTCTGATGTAAGACTTCTATCGGTGGCTGCCTAGCATTGCCTTGCAAAAAATTCAAAAGTAGTTTTACATCTCTCCTGCTCTTGCTACAGTCGACACCCTTGAGCAAAACTAAATTATCTATCTTAGTAATGCCAAGCCTGCAACTCACTTCATTTCTTCTTTTTTTCTTTTGCATTGGCCTCCTGCCCACTTTAGACAATTCTGCTTTCAACTCCAAGAATTCTTCTAACCTTTCTACTCTTTTGAGTAGTACTTGAGGATCTTAACGTATAACCTAATTACCATAAAGTCCATTCAGCCAAGGAAGTATTAACTTGTCAGAGTCAATGAATCTATGCATTCTGCTGATCACACTGTTCACCTAACATTCAGTAAACATAAAGGGCCCGATTCCGTATCTTACTTCTGTCTTGGGTGTAGCATTTTCTCAGATCAATCTTTTTCCAGGTTTAGCTGTAATTTATTAATGAAAGAAGAAAAGGTTACAAAATAGTGCCCGTGAGTAAGCATGGCTTATTTCTGTAAATGCATATGCTTAAAGCATATAGATGGGGAATAAGTAGATTTCGTCCCTTGAATATGGAATGCTGCGGCATATCTAATTTAGTTTAACTGTGATTAACACAGTATATTCTATTGCTGCTTACCTGTAAACTATGGCCATATACAACTTTTTCATCAATTGGAAACAAGCTAAAATGTGTGGCCATATTTCATTATTTTTCACAGTCCAGATGTGACATTTTTATTCACATCACATTTTTACTGGAAGATGTTTTAGACAGTATTTTGGGTGACAGGATACAAAAAAAGAAAATTCTGGGACTATTGTTTGGAGTTTTATTGCATGGGACTCTGACAATAAAATAAAAGATGGATTGAGAGTAAAAACCAACTGAAGAATGCATGAAGAAGTGACCGTACCTGCACTATTTTCCATACTCCAAATATCATAAAAGGTATCATATCAAATAGATTTAATTTCTGATCGAACACTGCCTGATAGAAGATATGTAGTAAATTAGAGTCTCTGGTATATTTATTTATATGTGGCACAAATACCAGTGCACACCCTCTAGAAAGACTTTGTTAAAAGTGGATTGTCCATTCTAGGCCTACAGCTATAGCACTGAGTTAATCTGCAAAAGAAAATGAGATCCAGAACAGGTCGATTATAGACTAAGGGGCCGATTCCGATTCCGGCTGGAAAACGTACCGACCGAGTAGGAGCCGGAATACATTCCGACCGACACGTACCGGTGCAGCCCGACCCGCCAAGTACGATGAGAAGCGAGCAAAACCCGACCGACTCGTACGGAACACAAGCCGAACGACCGAGCCGCGCGGAAAACAGCAATCCGGCCGGAAAAACACGCGATTCGAACCGACCGACTCGCACCCGGAACAATACCAAACGAGACGTACCCGCGGACTCCCACCCGCCAAGTACGATGCAAGGCGTGGAAAACACGACCGAGACGCACGGAGGACAAGCCGTACGACCGACACGCATACAAAACTGCGAGGCGAAGCAACCCAAAACACCGCGACCGACGCGTACGAAGCATAGAAAACAGCACAAACACAGCGTGAACGAAACGGATAAACCCGTACGAGACAACTGCAGGGTCCGACTCGGTCACAAGAACGTCTCCTACATGCACGAAAAGTACAAAGGGAAAATACACAAAAAAAGGCCAAACAAGCAATTACAAAGCCAATAAATACTGGGGGGGGAGGGGCAGGGAACAAAGACACACCCACAACTCCACCCATATAAAGGACACAAATCCCTACCATGATCCTTTGCAAATTCAAATTACCTGCCAGCACTCAACATACAGCAACCACACACCCACAGCTCATCCATCACACAAGCCACACACCATCAGCACCACAACAAATAGAAACCTCACATACACCTAGCAAAACACACACTCACACACCTTCACCTGCACACCAACACACACATCACTCACCATCACCACCCATCACCATGCCCCCAAAGAAGAATTATAAGTTCCTAGATAGTGAATTGGAAGTCCTGGTAGATGAGATCCTCAGGGTAGAGCCACAGCTCTTTGGTACACTGGTCCAACAGACACCCATGTCACAGAAAACAAAGATGTGGGAGAGGATCGTCGACAGGGTGAACGCACAATCACCATGTTTGCGCACAAAGACAGACATCCAGAACAGGTGGTATGACGTGCGCAGGAGGGTCAAGGAGCTGTTGAAGAAGGACTACCTCTTGAGCCAACACACCGGCAGTGGCCCTCCTGCCAAGCCAGTATACCTCAGGCCCTGGGAGGAGAAGGTGCGGGCCATCCTACCACCAGTGAGCGTCTATGGACTAGAAAACATCCCAGAGCCTGGTGAGTACACAACAAATGTACACAATATTCTGCGATTACACACACACATCACTGTCAAGGGGAGAGTCAAACCATGCACTCTTAGCAAATACACAGCAACCAGAACAGAATCATCCCAAAATGTGTATGTCACTCAGAGAAACACAACACATGCCATCTCAAAGTGACATTTAACTGTGTCATCACATGTACAAACACAACTACAACTACAGCTAGGCAGTGGCACAAATATAACTGACAAACACATCCAGACAAGTAGCCACCACTACAACACCACCACACAGTGAAGCCCACTGAAAGAAAGGAAATATGTGTATGCTGGGCAAGTCAGTGTAGCCAATAGCATGATGGGAGTTGTAGGCACAGATATTGGTCACCCCCACAACTGTCCCATCAACACCACCATGAACCATGCGCACATCACAGGGAGTGGAAAAGGACTCACAAGATGGCTGACACTGGCTACTGCTGTGGGGAGCACAAGGCCCTGCTGGCAACTGTGCAACAACCAACAGCAGGACACCACAGACTGACATCCTGAAAGACAACTTGCACTCCCTGCAATGGAAGCACGTTCCATGGTGGGATATCTGGCTGGGTGGGAAGGAGGACTCACAGCACTGACCATAGTCACAAGCACCTCCCCTCACACACCCCCTCAACACAAACTCCACATAACCCACCTGGGAGAATGCAATGCCTCACATCCTAACTGAAGATCCCACAAAGAACCACCACCCTGGGTTATGCTGTGTGAAGCACAGGGACACTCCTGGGACTTTTAGCCAAACAACTGCCAGGACAACACTCCCAGCCATCCATTCAGCACAGGCAGCCCACCCCACAGGGAGCAGAGTCAAAAGGAAGGAAGGATGGGCATGCTGGGAAGGGGGGTGGAGGCAATAGCATGATGGGAGTTGCAGGCACAGATATTGCTCACCCTCACAATTGGCCCATCAGCACCACTCTCAACCATGCTCACATCACAGGGAGTGGAAAAGGACTCACAAGATGGCTGACACTGGGTACTGCTGTGGGGAGCACAAGGCCCTGCTGGCAACTGTGCAACAACCAACAGCAGGACACCACTGACTGACATCCTGAAAGAGAACTTGCACTCCCTGCAATGAAAGCACGTTCCATGGTGGGATATCTGGCTGGGTGGGAAGAAGGACTCACAGCACTGACCATAGTCACAAGCACCTCCCCCACACACCCCCTCAACACAAACTCCACATAACCCACCTGGGAGAATGCAATGCCTCACATCCTAACTCAAGATCCCACAAAGAACCACCACCCTGGGTTATGCTGTGTGAAGCACAGGGACACTCCTGGGACTTTTAGCCAAACAACTGCCAGGACAACACTCCCAGCCATCCATTCAGCACAGGCAGCCCACCCCACAGGGAAGCAGAGTCAAAAGGAAGGAAGGATGGGCATGCTGGGAAGGGGGGTGGAGGCAATAGCATGATGGGAGTTGTAGGCACAGATATTGCTCACCCTCACAATTGGCCCATCAACACCACTCTCAACCATGCTCACATCACAGGGAGTGGAAAAGGACTCACAAGATGGCTGACACTGGTGCTCTGTTGTGGGGAGCACAAGGCCATGCTGGGAACTGCCCACCAACCAACAGCAGGACACCACTGTCAGCCAACTTGCCATTGCTCTCACACTCACACACACTGAAGTCCACCCAAAAGCAAGTAAGTATGGGCATGCTGGGAAGTGGGGTGGACGCAATAGCATGATGGGAGTGGTAGTCACAGATATTGGTCACCCCCACAACTGTCCCATCAACACCACCCTGAACCATGCGCACATCACAGGGAGTGGAAAACAACTGACAAGATGGCTGACACTGGCTACTGCTGTGGGGAGCACAAGGCCCTGCTGGGAACTGTGCATCAACCAACAGCAGGACACCACTGACTGACATCCTGAAAGACAACTTGCACTCCCTGCAATGGAAGCACGTTCCATGGTGGAATATCTGGCTGGGTGGGAAGGAGGACCGGATGTCAACCAAATACAACCAATGCAGACCATGTACACACCCCAACATTCACATAGAAATGCCCAAATAATGCAGGACAATGTGCTACACCAATATCAACCCCTGACTGTGACAACTTAGGACAATGCAATGTACAGGCCCGCATCCAGAGGCACAGTCACAACTGTCAGGTGTGTCAACCATTGATGCCTGCAGAAACATAACATACATTGTGTGTGTCTCCCAAAAACAGGTGATGATGGGGACACAGCAGCAGACGCTGAGGAGTCCTCGTCCCAGGCTCAAGAGGATACGGAGCTCACTGGTGTGGAACAGCCTCTGCCCTCCTCGGATGAAGAAGACCTACCTGGCACCTCCGGAGCAAGTCATCATGCAGCACCAGCAGGACCACTAGCTGCACCCCTGCACCCACCCCTCCAATGACTGTCAACACACATACCACCCCTGCCGACATGGACAGACCAAGGAGCACCACCACCACCAGCACAGGGACCCTGGACCAACGTGGGGCCATGGACACCACCACCACCAACAACCCACAAGGTGGCTCAGGGTCACCTGTGCGTGCCACCTCAGGTACTGCACGTGTCGCCAGGGGTGGTGGTAGGGGTGGGAGACATAGGTCGCTGCTTGCAGAGGGGTCTGGACTGCATGATGACCCACAACTGGCACGCATAGCCGATGCGTACCAGTCCAGCACCGGAGAGTTCAGCCAGGTAGTGGGGCTCCTCAGGGACATTAAACAGCAGCAGGCTACCCATCATGCCCGCTTGGACTCACACATGTCCCGCGTGGAGTCCAAGTGGGACACACTGCAAGAGATGACGGCGGTGCATAGGGACATATTACAATGCCTCCGCCAGATGAGCAGCAACCAGTCAACACCTCCCTGTGTGCACACAACATCTGGTGCTGAAACAACTGCAACTGCCACAGGGAGGGCGGATGACTCTGGCGAAGAGTCCCCTGCACCGCAGCAGCCTGCACTTGAGGGTCCCCCCCCAAAGAAGAGGGGCCGTCCGAGGAGGGGCAAGTGAGAGGCCAATAGCCATGTGCAACCCCCAGGAAGCCAAAACCTGTTCTGGATAATCACCTTTGTGCGCAAACTGTTCACCCTGTTGACTGCAACACAACTCTCCCACATGACATGGGGAGCTCAAGTTGGACCAATGTCTCTGATTACTGTGGACTTTACTCTGGACATTTCTGCTACCACGACTTCCAAATCATCTAGGAACTTTGGATTACAATCACAATGTACAGCACCCACCATCCTGTGCACTATACTCACACATGTATGTCAATAAACTCACTAATACACCATACTTTCCTCTGTTGTGATTCCTATGTTGTCTCAGAAGTGGCAATGATGATCTGGGAAATGACACTGTGCATGCTAACTGCTACAGCAAGTACAACACCGGCATGTGAGTCATGGCGACGTCACGCATATGAGGGAGGCACACCACCAGGGCTACACAACACATACACACCATGGCCATCTGACTCATCGCCTACACTGATGTTGCCAGGAAATACGTTGCATTGCACAGACCCAACACCTATTCACAGTCTGTGTTAACTAGCCCACTGGTGCAGTAAGCAAATGTCAGTCAGATGTGTGATCACAGACAACGCACATCACAAAGTGAAGCACAGGTTTATTACACATTTGCAACATGTTGTAACCACCACAGATGCAAGGTAATCCCACCTGGCAGCGGGCACACAGTCAACAAGTGTAGAAGGAAGGAAGTCCATGGGTGTGGTGCACATCACCTGTAGGGACACAACAGCTACCACCCGGGAAGTCGAATCACGGTGTTGGGGATCACAGTTGACCAAACGACTCTGAAAGTACCCTGTGAAGGACAGAAATGACACACAGTCAAAAGCACTGAAGAACAGGACAGAACTGCAATACTCATGCACAATACATGTTACAAGATACCCACCCAGAACCAAGTTAGCATGTCAACACTGTTGGGGAGTACAGACTACCTGCAAGGACACATCGCTACACGCATACAGTCATGTAGCCCATGGACACACTCAAACAGCACCAGAGCACCACCAACACATATCATGCAAACTCACATCATTGACATGACATCTCTGGATACTCACATTCAGCTGAAGAAGTTGGTGATGAGCTGTGTGCGGACATCATCACCATCATCATCATCATCATCATCACTGGCATCGTGGTCCAGGCCAGGATCCTCCACAGGTGGCGGACGTTGGCCATCGTCATCCAGGATGAGAGGCAACTCCTTCCGCACTGCCAGGTTGTGGAGCATGCAGCAGACGATGATAATCTTGCACACCTTTGCTGGGGCATATGGGAGGGACCCTCCTGTCTTGTCGAGGCAGCGGAAGCGGCTCTTCAGGAGACCAAATGTCCGCTCAATCACTCTCCTGGTCCGACCATGTGCCTCATTGTAGCGCATCTGGGCTGGTGTCACAGGGTTCCTGAGGGGCGTCAGCAACCACGGCATGCTGGGGTATCCGGAGTCACCTACATACAGACAATTGCACATTAGCAGAGTTGGAAAAGAGGGTGGAACACTACATAGCAGAACACACACAATGGTACAAAGTCAGTACACACCAACAAGCCAGGCACGCTGGTTCGGCATCTGTGCCATCATCCTCGGGATGCGACTACTCCTCATCACGTAGGCATGATGTGCAGAACCAGGGAAACGGGCACACACGTGTGAGATGCTCATATCTGCAAGACAGACCACCAGTGCATTGACCGAGTGGTAGTGTTTGCGGTTACGGTAGGCCTGCTCTTGGGCCTGTGGTGGTACCAAAGCCACATGTGTCCCATCAATGGAGCCAATGACATGCGGCATCCTCCCCAGGGTATAGAAGTCACTCTTCACGCCAGTGAGTCGTTGGAGTCTAGGGAAATAGATGTACTGGTTCAGGTATATCAACATAGCCTCCAAAACATCCCGGAGCACACGGCTGAACATGGTCTGTGACATCCCACCAGCAGTCGACAGAGTGTGTTGAAAGGTACCGGTGGCAAAGAAGTGTAGGGCTGCCATCACCTTCACCTTGGGGGTCAGCGCTGTAGGGTACAGACGGCCAGGTTGCAAATGTGGTGCCAAGCGCACTGCCAAATCCTCAATCAGCTGCCTGGTGAAGCGGTACCGTCGGATGCTGTCACGTTCCACCATCGTTGCCAGGTCAGGGAATGGTCTAAGGACAGCTGGTGCCCTGCAGTGCATAGGTGAAGAAAGCAAGATTGTCAGTCACCCCACATATGTGGCATTGAACACACTCAACATCACATGATACACAGGCGCGGCCCGTGGTAGGAGTGCCGGTCGGGCGGTGACGTGGGGCGGGGAGGGGCAGGGTGGGGGTAGTAAACTACGGATTAAGGCCGAATACAGGTAAGTGAACATTTAAATAAATAAAACGAATTTCGTTGCGCGCACTGCATCGCATTTGGCGATGCAGCGCTCACAACGAAATTCGTTTTATTTATTTAAATGTTCACTTACCTGTATTCGGCCTTAATCTGTAGTTTACTACCCCCCACCCTGCCCCTCCCACACCCCACGTCACCGCCCGACCGGCACTCCTACCACGGGCCGTGCCTGATGATACATCATTATGAGGCACAAGTACATGATGTGTGCAGTTCCGTAAGGATATGTATGGCACATACATGTCCAACATCTAACATCACAGTTCAACAAGTGGCATCAATAAGTCCCAGGTCGTGCCATTGGATATCATGAGGCCGTGTCCCAGTTCCCATCTCCTGCTGCCAAATTACAAACACACCCCACAGTGACATGTGAGGACTGATGTGCCCCAGGCATCACAGCTCAACGACAGGTAGATTCCCAGGGACCCTGTATTGCCACATGGACACTGGCATGACATGGTGTATCATGTATAAACCACAGCAAAACAACCATGACCCCCACAGGTAGTGGTCCCTGTTGCCTCGGCAGGACAGACATGGACGTCTGTGACACACACACGCACAACATCAAAGTCCATGCACAAACAACGTGGATGTGGAGACTGCCTCCCATTGTGCACATGAAATCAGAGACATTGGTAACACAACATGCACACAGACTGTGGAGGACCATCACCATTGTGCCAATGGGTCACCCTGGGTTAAACATACCGTCCCACATGGGTCTCAGGGGGTATGTGACATGACATACACATACACCACCGTGAAATGTGACCATGCCACATGCTCAGATATGAACAGTTGCACATCACAGTGGTCATGTACACGAAACACCAAGGATTCTGTCCCCATGAACATGTGCACAGCCTGGGGGTGGCTGCCCCCAAGTGACACCCACAGAACAACATGTTCACCCCCATACACGGAATAGGTAATGCAGCCTTACATGCCGTAGGATGCAGTTTGGACAGGCTGTGGTGTTGTAGGTGTGCCCCTCACTCCCTGGGAAGTATATGTGGTTGGCATACGTTCACCTGTGACAGGCATGGTGACATATGCCAGTGACTTGTACAGGGATGCGTTGGACAGCAATGGACCGATCAGTGCGCACACATTGGCCATTGCATTCAATGTGCGCTGGTACACGTTGTATTCGCAATACGCGTTGGACAGCAATGGACCGATCAGTGCGCACACATTGGCCATTGCATTCAATGTGCGCTGATACGCGTTGTATTCGCAATACGCGTTGGACAGCAATGGACCGATCAGTGCGCACACGTTGGCCATTGCATTCAATGTGCGCTGGTACGCGTTGTATTCGCAATACGCGTTGGACAGCAATGGACCGATCAGTGCGCACACGTTGGCCATTGCATTCAATGTGCGCTGGTACGCGTTGTATTCGCAATACGCGTTGGACAGCAATGGACCGATCAGTGCGCACACATTGGCCATTGCATTCAATGTGCGCTGGTACGCGTTGTATTCGCAATACGCGTTGGACAGCAATGGACCGATCAGTGCGCACACATTGGCCATTGCATTCAATGTGCGCTGATACGCGTTGTACTCGCAATACGCGTTGGACAGCAATGGACCGATCAGTGCGCACACATTGGCCATTGCATTCAATGTGCGCTGGTACGCGTTGTATTCGCAATACGCGTTGGACAGCAATGGACCGATCGGTGTGCCCGGCCGGCCCATTGCATTCAATGTGTGCGGGTATGCGTTGTATCCTAGGTACGTGATGAACAGCAATGGTCCGATCGGTGTGCCCGGCCGGCCCATTGCATTCAATGTGTGCGGGTACGCGTTGTATCCTAGGTACGCGATGAACAGCAATGGTCCGATCGGTGTGCCCGGCCGGCCCATTGCATTCAATGTGTGCGGGTACGCGTTGTATCCTAGGTACGCGATGAACAGCAATGGTCCGATCGGTGCGCACCCATTGGCTATGGCCTGGCCTGGCAACGGACGCGTTTTCAAAATTTGAACGAGTCTGATGCTGTAAATTCAGTTGGTCACCCACAACAATGTTGCAATTTCATGGGTGTCATGAAGTTGAACATTTGAAGGATGCTGGGGGCGTGTGTAAGTGGTGCAATTCCATGGATTGGCCAGATTCAGAAGATGCAAACGACTTGGACCTATCACTTTGGACACATGGGACAGTATCTGCCTCTGCAGCACACATATAATGCTGGCTGTTCCCCTGAAAGCTCACTTGCCTGCACTACATGCTCCAGGACGACATCTGCCACTACACTGCTGCTGTCTCTGCCCCCTCTGGACCCTGCAATGGCACGTACTGTGGAGAGAGCCCCAGCCTTCAGCACTGAGGAGAACCAGGCCCTGCTGGACAGCCTCCTTCCACAGTACAGCAAGCTGTATGGGAAACCAGGGGAGCAGGTGAGTGTTCTGTCCACTGCCTTTCTAAATGTGCATGTTGTCTGACTAGCAAGGCTAACAGTCTGCACGCCACTGGCTAGCAGGCTCACTGAGTAGTTGTCACCCCCCATAGTGTGTAGTTACATGCACTGGACAGGAATAGTGCAGTGACAGTGCATTTAAACAAGGTTTTACTGCCCAGGCAATGATACCATGTAGTAACTGCTGGCATACTGTCCATGGCCATCGTTGCACTGCCTGTGTACATCATGTGCTCCTGTGATTGAGACATGTATATCCAACTGTGTAATGCACGGTTATGTTGCATGTGTAGTAATGGCATTCTCACTTTGTCATCCTCACAGGTTGATGCCCACCAGAAGCAGAAGATATGGCTGACCATCGTCCGGGCAGTGAGATCCGTGGGGGTCTACAAGCGCCGGATCCGCAACTGCCAGAAGAGGTGGCAGGACCTTCGGGGCTGGACCCGGAGGATCGCACGGGTCCAGCTGAAGCTGTCGCCTCCTCGCAGGAGGGGCGGACACCGGACCCTGACCCCCACATGCTGAGGATCCTGGCGGTGGTCTTCCCTGATCTGGATGGGCAGCTGAAGGCCAGAGAGCAGCAAGGAGGGGGTGAGTCCATGTCTGCATTGTGAACTATGTCGGCCATGCTATGTGCCCTCCTCTGGCCTGGTTAAACTTCCACAGTACATCAGTCTTGCGGTCCAGGACCCATGTCCCTCTATTGTGCACTGCCCACTCCTCATCTGATACCCAGGTGTGGCCCTTACAGTCAGGGTATTGTATCAGCTGACACGTTTTGCTCAGTGATTTGTCCCCTCAGGTGTCTGCCTCTGTGTCAGTGTGCTGTGGCTTCGTTGTCAGGTCTGCTGGGGTGTTCCTCGGTTGGGGCTCCGCATGCCACCGGAGATGTGACCATAGGAGATGATACTTGTGTGACACATAGGTGTTTGATCACCTGACCGTGCAGACTGGGGTATGCGAATATGAAGTTCAGGCAGCTGTTTCCCATTCACAGCAGATTGTGAGGTGCTCAGGTGCAGAGGGTAGTGTTACAGGTCTCCCATATGTCCAATGGGTATGACCTGGACAGATGAGGGTTCAGATGATGTGGTGTGTGGGGGATGTACATGTGCACTTGTTCAGCTCCAGGACTTGCATTCCCCATGATCTACTATTGTGACACAGTGCAGAGTGTTGTTGTCTGGCTGCCCTGCCCACGTGACTGGAGACAGTGATGTATGACTTAGCAGGCATGGCTGTGCCATGGCATGTGACTTCCTATTAGTGATCCTGCAGGGGAGTGACATGTGCTACATGCACACCATTGTGGCAATGGCTATCAGGACATGGGTGCATCATGGTGTCTGTCGCTGGTATGCATGACATGCATTTCCTATTTGACTCTGGGCATCCCTTTTATCCGGACACCTGTACTGACTCAGTGGCAAGAGTTGTGATGTGTGCATGTCCACATGCTTCACCGGGTTCTCTGCACTGTCCAAATACTGTGTAGGTGGTGCATGTGTCCACACTGGGGTATTGCCATCCAACAGACACCAGACAGATGGGTGCAAGGCCAGGTGGGATGTGAGTGCCATGGTTGACCATCAGACTGACAATTGACTTCTCCTGTTCTGTTTGTACAGTTTTAGCAATGTTCAACTAAGGATGCCAGGGCTTGCTCTGTAATGTGCTGTACTTACTGTGGTGTGTGCGTTCGGTGCAGGTGACTGATGTCTGTCTGTTTCCCTATTGATTGCAGATACATCCACGGCCACAGGAGGGGACAGCTCCACGGACCAGGAGGAGCCGCAGAGCCAGACTGGGTCAGCAGCCGAGGAGTGGTCGGAGGGACCCAGTGGCACGGAGGGCGAGGGGAGCCACACCGAGGAGTCCTCAGCACCATCCACCTCAGCTGAGGACCAGAGCAACTCGGACGATGACTCCCTTATGGAGGCGGGTGTCAGCAGCCACCACACCCCAGCTAGTGTTGCTGTCCCCGCCACCACCACCACCGCCCTCCCGTCGGCTCCCATTCCCGAGGTCCGTGGAGGCTCCCATGTTCGGGAGCGTGTCTCCTTCGGGCCAGGCACCGCACCCCCTGCCCCTGTGTCCCCTGCTGCCCTGAGTGAGGAGTCTGTGTACCTCCTCCGCCAGCTCCATGTAGGACAGACAGCGATGCTGAGTGTCCTCCATGCACACACCAGTCTGTAGACTCAGCTGGTGTCATTCATGGAGGGCATCTCATCGGGCATGTCTCACCTACAGAGGGGCAATAGGTCCATGGACTCCTCCCTGACGGCAGCAGTGTCCCTCCTCCGACAGTCCCTCACCCCTCCTGCCTCTGCCCCATCCACACTCCCCAGCACCTTACCCGTCCCAAGCACACACACACTGGCACAGGCACACACCAGCACAGACACATGCAGCACACAGACACACACGCCACAAACAAGACGCACACGCATGCACCGTCAGGGGACTGAAACCACACTCACAGGGGATGGGGCACAGGCACAAACACACACATCCACAAGCACTGCGCAGTCCTCAGTTGCCTCTCCCTCCAAAGACCCCTCCCTTGCCTCACCTGCAACCCCAAAGACACAGCAGCTCGTCCTCTGTGACCTTGGCCTCTTCCCCTCCGATCCAGCTGATCCAGCATTCAGGGGGAAGAGGAAGCCCACCCACGTACGGAGGGGAGTTTGCCCCTGGCCCCCGGACACCATCCCCTAGGCGCAGAACTACTGAGGCCCCCACCCGCAAGTCCCCCCGGTCCCGGATGAGCAAGACCCCGCCGCCGCCCTGCAGCTCAGGCAACCAGTCTCCTTCCTCCATCCCTCAGGCCCCCACTCCACAGGTGCCCCCACCACACCCTGCCCCAGGTTCCCCCACCCACAGATACACCATCCCCAGAAGGGTCAGGCCTTCTCCCCCTGCCACTTGCTCTTCCGGCCCCACACCCCCCGCTGCGCTTCTCTGTACCACTGATGTGGTGAGGGTGTCCTCCCCTCTGTCCTGCCCACCTTACCTGATCCCCATTCTCCTCCCCTGGAGGTAGGCACTGCAGTGGAGTCCACTATCACCCTGTCTGACTTGGGCACTGCAGTGGCGGACCTGTCCACTCCATCTGCAGGGTCCACTGCAGTCGTGCCGGCACCCACAACATCTGAGTCATGCCCCCCAGTTGTGCCGGCACACACCATGTCAGACACCTCCACTACAGTTGTCAGTGGCTCTCCAGCACCCACCACCCCTTCCCTGCCTCCTCCTGGTGAGCCCTGATCCTGTCCCTGCAGTGCCTGGCCTGCCCCCCCCGTATGCCCCTCCTAGGGGATTGTCCCTGGTTTTGATCAGTGCAGGCATGCGTAGGGTGACATCTGCCACTGTCACCCTGTATTGACTTCCTTGATGGACTGGCCATTGGCCTTTGTTGATTCCTTACAGTTTTTCCAAGTTTTGTACCCACATATGCTGAATAAAGCAACTTTCTGTTCTCTAGTGCTTTTACTTCTGATGTACATGATGTTGATGACGCTAACCATGCCCTTGCTGCAGTGATGGTGATATTTGGTCTCATGAAAATGAAGTGTTACTGTGCAGGAACCCATGTGGTCCAGGGGGACAGTGTCCTATCCTGTGGTGTATCCATGTCATCCTTAGCAGCATCTGAGGGTGTCATGTTTTCAATATTTGGCAATGGGATTTCTTACTTACATTAGCAATGTCACATCTGTGGGTTCCACCCATGCACATCTGTTGTGTTTGCCATTGTTCAATTAGTCTACTTCCCTGACCGTGTGGCCATCTCCACTGGACATGCAGGTTTGGGCATCAATGGGGAAGGACTCATCTGTGTTGTCAGTGCAACTTGCCATACATGTGTGTTGGATCTGTGCTGTTGATTTCGTTGACATTCCCATGACCAGGCTGATGTGACGGGAGCCTTCATTTTGTGCTAATTGTTGACTGTGTGACCAAGTGTTCTGCTGACATGATGGAGCCCTACTGATGCGACATATGGCACAGCTTTCCTCACACGGGAGTGGAGTCCCCTCATGGCAGTGTGTACTCCTGTGACATCTCGTGCGCCCAAGGTGTGTGTTGTATGAGCATGTCTGTGTGTTCACTTCCATTTTGCTGTGCATGCTGGGATCCCTAGTGATGTTCCTGTTTGTGATGCTTGCTGAGTTGACCTATGTTCCCCCAAAGTCTTCTCCCTGGGTTCTCTGTGATGTGGGTGCATGGCACATTACTGGTCATCAGGGTGTCACCCATAGGTGTGTTTGCTGTCAGGGCTGAGTTTGTGGGCAGACGCTGATGTGTCACAGTCAGGATTCCCCTTTGCACTTGTTGTTTACACCTGTCATGTGATTTCTGGTTTGTGTTAGCTTTCATTGGTTGTGACACATTGTGTGTGTGACTGCTGGCACTCCTCAGGGCTGCAATGTTGGTAGTTGTCTATGTGTGTTCTTTGTGGGTGACCTTGGCTTCTTCATAGGTGTGTGACTGTGGCTGGGATCCCATTGGTTGGTGTGGTATTGCCGTCATGTCCATGTACAGCGTAGTGTGCAGTGTGTCAGACATTCAGGAGTCTGGTTGAGTGGCCATGTGTGATGTGTTTCTGCACCTTGGTTCCCACCACCCCCTGGGATTGTCATGGGTGCATGTGCAATGTCACCAGTGCATGTGAGCTTCACTGCTGCACATTGTTGGAGGTCGAGGTGTGTGGTGTTGAGTGTGTGCAGATGAGAGTTGTTGCCCGGCTAGACCCCTGCCTCCATGTTGGCCTTGGCTGACAGGCCGTGCTGATTGATTTGTGCTTGTGTAGGTCTGATGGTAGTTTGTTGCTCAGGACACATGACTGTGGTTCACAGTGTGAACGACATCTAGCTTTGTCATCACAGTGGGATTGTAATGCAGCCCAGGGTCACCACATTGTGGGGGCCCTGGGGGTAGTGCTGTGGTGTCTCTGTGTCTTGCTGTGTCAGTTGCTGTTCCTACATGCTTGTGTGACATGTGTGATTTCTGCTCCCTCTCATCTGACAATGCCTGATTGCCCACATAGGGGATTTGGATCCATGAGTTACCTTTGTGTGGCACTGTATGCACATCTGTGTAATTGGTATTCAGGCCTCCTCATGTGTTGTGTGGTTGCCTGGGGACACTGGTACCCCCTCACCTGTTGTGTTTGATGTGCAGTGTGGGTCTGCCTGTTTGTGTATGTGCATCGGCACCACTGCATTGGCATATCTTAGGTGTGCCATTGGCTGTATGTTGTTTGGTGTGTTTGCCCTGCTGTCCCTGGGACTCCTAGGTCATCAGTCAGCACAATGATCATTGTGTGTGTGTCCCATTGCTGCCATGGTATGGTATCTGTTCACCTCACATCTACAGTCTCCACTGGGTATCTGAATTTGTGTGCCCATTGGTGCAAATATGTGGGTCTGCATTCTGATGGTCACTTCTGTCATTGTGTCATTGATGAATGTTGACAGTGTCAGCCACCATGGGTGATGTTTGTCTGCACATGGCCAAAGGTATGTCTTATTTGCACTGCACTGTTTGCCTCCCCCATTCTATGTTGCTATGGGACACAAGCACTACTTTGCCACTGATGTGTTTGTTGTTCTGTGACCAGGAATCATCCATGCAGTTTGGCAGTTGCAGCTTTTTCTTTGTCAACACTTACATTTTGGTCACTGTGATGATGGGGGTTTGGACCCCATTGCCACAATGTTCAAAATGTGCTTCAGCTATGGACCCCACACTTACATTTTGGGCACTGTGATGATGGGGGTTTGGACCCCATTGCCACAATGTTCAATATGTGCTTCAGCTATGGACTCCACACTTACATTTTGGTCACTGTGATGATGGGGGTTTGGACCCCATTGCCACAATGGTCATGGCCTGCTTGCATTGTGGGTGCCACACACATTTATGTGTGGCACTTGTGATAGGGGGTCACATTGTATGTTCACAGTCCTGTTCAGTGTTGTAGGCATTTGACACAGTCTACACACGCTTGTCATGGTGTTGGGGGGGATGTCTTTGTGTTGCATTCTTTCTGCTGGTGTGTGCTTCTTGTGGCATGTATTTGCCATCCTGTGAGTGGGGGTGTTGTTGGTGGTAGGCATCCAGCCCCCCATGGGTAGAGGTGGTAGTAGTGGTAGGCACCTGGCACCCCCTGGGTAGAGGTGGTAGTAGTGGTAGGCATCTGGCACCCCCTGGGTAAGGGTGGTAGTGGTGGTAGGCATCTGGCACCCCCTGGATAGAGGTGGTAGTAGTGGTAGGCATCTGGCACCCCCTGGATAGAGGTGGTAGTAGTGGTAAGCATCTGGCACCCCCTGGGTAGAGGTGGTAGTAGTGGTAGGCACCTGGCACCCCCTGGGTAGAGGTGGTAGTAGTGGTAGGCATCCAGCCCCCCCTGGATAGAGGTGGTAGTAGTGACAGGCATCCGGGCCCCTATGTGTATATGTGGCATTGGTGATGGGCATCCCGCCCCTATGGTGCTGCTGTTTCTGGTGTAAGTAATTTGTGCATCCCTCTGTGTGTGTGTGATATGTCGGGTACGTGTAGTTTGTTTTTGTGGTTGGTGTCTGACTTACCTTCTGCGCCGTACGCGTCCGTGCCTGTTCCGGTAGTAGATGTAGAATATTGGTAGGATCGGAACGATGGGATTCATGGTTGGTTCGTCTCGTTCGTCTTTGTCGTTGCTTCGCCTCATCCTCGTCGCTTGCGTGTTCGTCTCGTAGCCGTGGATCGTGTTGTGGCGCGAATCGGAGCTTATGTGCGCCTCTCCCGGATGCTTTGACGTGCCGTGCGTAGCGACGGGTTCGGCGCGTACGGGAAGCGCATCGTACTTGTCCGGCCGGACGGGGCTGCTTTTTGGCTTCCGGGCGACTCGAATCTGCGTTTACGGATCCGGCTCGGTCGGGGAACAGGACCTGGATTGGGTGAGTACGACTGGGTCGGAATCTGTGCTGTTGTGCGCATCGTACTTGTTCGTTCGGATTAATGTGCGGATCGGTCGGGAAACAGGCATTCGCATGGCTTTTTTCCCGACCGAATGGCGTTTGGTGCGCCTCCGACCGAGATCGGAATCGGCCCCATAGTGTCCATGGCTAACCTCACCCTGATTATCTCCTTTGTTTTTAAATACACCCACTCTATATATTTTTTCTTCTTTTGTTTAACATTCACATCATGTGGTACTTTTTGTAACGACACCTGAGCAATTTTTAATGCGCATTCATTTTCGTTCCTCAGTTGTTTTTTTTTATAAAATACTGATGACATCTGGGGTTGCAGTAGACTGATTGTGAGTGGACTGGTTTAAGTAGCCTGCTTCATGGAGGATAATATTATTCCCTGTGAAAGTTTGTGGGTATCTTCTAATTGTTTTCTACCAATCCTCGAAGATGATCTATTTGTTTCTGTTATAGAAGAAAAGCAGATGCATAATAATAGTTGAGTGTAATGAACGACCCATAATTGCATGCAAGTAATCTTGGGAGTTTGGAAGAACCATCCCACCCTTGAAAAGGGTTAATTTTCTGGCTGGCAAAGGGCGGTTATCTCTGGTTCTGAGTCCTTAATGCTAAAGTGAGATATAAATAAAGGTTTATTATTTGTAGGGCCCTTTTGGGGCATTTGTGTTTCGCATATTTAAAAATACGGGGCAATCTGATCAGGGCACTTGTGTTTAGAACCAGTATATGCATTTCTGCCTCAACAGATTAAATGTTTTCACATTTGTGTGATTGCATCAAACTCTGTTTTTATTTTAGATAATGGGCTCATGGCTCCCTTTTCAAGGGCTCCATGACCACCACGTTGGAAACCGTCTTGGTGATAACGTCCACCATCATAAAAAACACTGTCTTAAATGTCCTTCTGAAGGGGTCTTGGGCAGCACGCGTCCGCATTGCAGGTGGGATATATTGCCCTGGTCTTTAGCTGTAGGTGATTCTCGAAAGTTACTCGCTTAAAGCTATCCTTAATAAGATTTTCTTCTCACGTGAAGCTTGACCCGAAAGTAATAGCTGCATTATTGGTGTTTAGAATCGATCTTCTTTTATGTAAAGACTCAATAGAAGAGATTGTATGTCATATCAGATGTATCAGGGGTGATACTGACGCCAGTGGTAGATTAAAGTTGTCGACCTGCCCGCAGAGTTTGCAAACCAGAACCTTGCAAAGGGAATCTGTAAGAGATGTAAGACTTACCTCCTCATTGAGAAAAAGCGTCCAAATGGTGCGGGGGGGGGGTTAAAATGTCCCTTAACTGTGTTACTCGACTTTTTTCCACTTTTGACAATTAAGAAACATCTCTGGTGTTACCAGGAGATGCAGTGGTAGTGCCAAGAGGCAACACAGTAATAGAAATTAACTCTTAGTGATATCTCAGATTTCTGAAGCCGCTTGTTGCTTTTAAGTTTGGTGTGTGGTCAACATTGGGAGAAGCTCTGGTCATGCTTCATCATGTCTAAATATAGCTGAAAGGGCACAGCTAGGGTCATAATCACGGCTATTTTTACCTGGCAATTTCCTTCTGAAGTCCCAATCAAAATGAGTTATTACTAAGTCAGCATCAAATTGCCAACTTTACTGTTGGCTTAGCTTACATCTTATGGGCATTAGGTATTTCGTATACTAGGGAAAACTTGTACTTCCTGGCACAAATTTGTCAAAGTTGTTCAGAAGTATTGATGGCTTTATCAGGCTTTGTAACATTTGTTGCAAGGGGCAATAGATGTTTTTGGGGGCCGTTTGAACCTATTCGGTTAATTCTCCCTCTGGGGCTCTAGGAAAGCTGCCTGGAAGCAGAAGAGACGCTGCAGGGTGGGACATGGAAGAAGGAACAGGTAGATGTGGTTCCTCTTAACATAAAATGGTCGCATCCAGGAGACAAGCGGGTTTAACCCCTGAAGTGCGTAGGAAGTTGAAGTCAATCCCTGGCAAATGGAATTCCGCAAACCTTAACTTCTTCCAAATCCAAAGACTTGGAGCAACCCTAATCTTGAATGGTTTTAACTTCAGTCAACAATTACGTTCTTGGTTTTATCTTGCACCACATATGAAGTGCAGCAAGGACAGAGCTTCATGGAAGTCTCTTCTACTGTGTCAAACACTGTGTCTTAGTGTTCATAGAGTAAGAACGGAAGAAAGAGAGATTTCACATTTATAACAAAATAGAAAACTACCTGGTATGTAAATGCATTTTACATTTAGTTCAAAATGTCAGGGACCTTACATTTTATCCTACAGTCACGTTACATAAACATATGGTTTGATATAGATATGTTGCTATAATAGACCAACTCTGATTTTCTCATCCTGGAGAGGGCTGAGATTTTAGAGCCCTTGCTGCTGTCATAGGATTGACCTGCTCCGTAGGGCATTATGTCCTTGCTAGAGCAGCTTTTGCAGCCCACAGGCAATTTCCCAGATATGTTCTTCTTCATTCAGTCTGTGAACATGTTATTCAGAATACCATACGCAACATCAGTGATTCAGCTTCAAGGCTAATGCTAAATGGAGATTCATTTATTTTCTGGGGCTATTACTGCTTGCATTGTAACTGCTTCTTTCTAAATTACGTCGCAATAAATTGCTCAATTAGAGTAACTGGAAATTCCGATATGATTCATATCTCACCGCAGACAGACTAAAAAAATAAGTATAAAACCTGGAGTTACCTATGTGTGTTTAAAGGAACCCCAGTCTCAAAATGTTTGTTTTTTAAAAAATGTGTAAGATTTTATGTGAATGCATTCTGTTTGTTATCAGCAATAAACTAGAGTTTGAGTGAGTAGCTTTCATTTCGGTCACAAATTAGTCTATTTTGTGGAACAACATAATACAAATAATGGAACCAGGAAGGAATAAAGAAAATACAGTTGCATGATTTGTTATGGTAGGTTAATATGAGATACGTCTGCCACACTATGTTTACTAACAAAAAAATCATCCTTGTAGATGTCAGTAGTCTGCAATCCAGAACACCCTCCCAATCCCTAATCTGCTGTTGCAGAAAATGAGATCAGTTAGAAATGGTAATATCACCAAAAGAAACAAGGCCCATAACAAGCCCAAGGAGGACGACCACTGAATAGAATTCTGCCCTTGGTTTACTTGCTCTTAGCTAACTTAACTTAAAAGCTGTAGAGTAGGGGTATCCAGTGCAGTTCCAGGAGGTTTGTACCCATGCCAGATTATCAGCACACATCACCTCACACCAGCCGCGCCCTGTGCAGGTAAGAGCGGTAGGGCGGTGGAGCCCAGTGCGTGGGGATTTCAACAGACGACGACAAGGGAAAATTAACTATTCATTTAATTTTCCGTCGTCGTCATCTGTCGAAATCCCCCCCCTACCCGGCCCCACTGCTCTTACCTGCACGGGCTGCGCCTGCCTCACACACACAGGCAGATGGCATACACAGAGACCAGCAGCTACTCTAGCAATCTGTGCCTCAAAAGTTTGCGTTAATGGAAACAACTAGCCACTAAAACCATACCCAACTAGTTAAATAATAACTTGTTTTCTTGATTGTATTGAAACTCTTTCAAGATTCCACGGGCCTGAATAAATTCTTTTCCACTAAGTATCCAACTTCCCATTAAACTGCAAATTCCTGAAAACATTTCTCTTCTAAAACAATCTTGTAGATGACTTTTATTCCATTTCTCCCTCTTCATAGCACAGAAGTAAAGTCACTTGCCATACTGAACAACACCTTAAAATAAACTTTTCATAGAGTGTAGATGCACTGATTCATCTTGATGTCACAGCCTCCTTGAACACCATGCTATTTCTTTAGCATATGTTGTCAAAGATGAAAGAAGAACAATGCAATATATGGAGTGGTCTTTGAGTCAGTACTTTACTAATGATTGGATGGCCTTCTAGTCTATCTCACTTCCCCTTTCCTAATTCAATCCCTTTCCTTCCTCTTCTTGTGTTTGTTCCACTCAAGAAGCACTTTGGTCTCACACTGCTTTGATTGTAGTGCGTGAGAGAGAAAATGTTCACTCCCTCTATATCTCCCTCTCTGCTCTTCCTCTTCACCTCTCACTCTCTCTCTTTAGTAACCCTAACCTTGAAGCAGCTGTTTCTCCCGGGGTCATGTTGCGCTCAGAGCACCTCCACTGTGCTTATGGACATCTTAAAATGTTTTTAACCATTCCAAGAATGCCATATGTGGCTGCTTGCTCATGTTTCTAAATGTATGTAGTTATTTTTCCAAAAAACAATCAAAGATGTCAGCCACAGATGCACTTGCATCTGGAGCAGGAATGGGGATCCTTAAAATAGATTACAAAATGACCCCCCCAGGTGCACATGCACTTAAGGGGACCATCTGTGCATGAGGTATCTTGAAATATAACAAAATCCTGCCGTTGTTCTATAAATACTCAAACATAGGCCCTCATTAGAAATGGCCAGGTATAAACAATGCATCCAGTAACAGTTGTGACCAGCTGCATGAGGATTACAATGATGCAAAAACCCTCATCCCTGTTGTATTCCCAGCCCTAACATTGTAACTGCAGAAAAACTGATTAACAGTTTAACATATTTGCTGAAATCACAGGATGTTGAGCCAAGGCTGGAACTCAAACCTAGTTCCCCAGTTCTAAAGTCAGCAGCTCTAGCCTTTAAACCCTATCTCCGCCACTAATTCTATAATGTAGATTGTGAGGAATAAAATGACAGGTTATGGGTGTTGAGATTAAGGTCCATACAAGGCGTGGGAAAAAAGTGGTATCCTCCATATTAAAATACACTCCATTCTTTTGTGTTTCTAGAATGTCTCACATGTCTTTGTGTGGTGGGAGACCATGTGTGACATATGTAGTATCCTATGACCGACAGAGCGAATGATGCTCAAAATGGTGATTTCCCCTCAAGGTTGTCCTTGTCCTTTGTGTGGATATGACCACCTGCATGCTGCAGTCCCTAGATATTTGGTTCCCAAACTTCTAAAATCTCAGTATTACCACCGTTATATACATCTGTTTCCTGCCAGACTTCGACATCTGCACACTGAGAGGCATGGAGTGGCTCTCTTGATGACCTCTCACTGCAATCCACAAACTCACATTTTAGTGCCTTCCCTCTGACTATACAAAGCCTCCAAAAATTCAATAGCTGCCTGAACTTTAATTTGTCCTCACTTCCCACCAGTAGATCCAAAGTAGATAAATAAGTCAAGAAGATGATCTACAGTATCAGAACCATGGAATAAGTGCCTGGGTCAGGACTTACTGGCTACTGTTTTGCTCAATGCAAGGCCCAAGCTTAGTATTCTGGAAGAAGCAGTGCTTTTGCGACCCGCTTTTGTGGCTTTACCTGTAAGAAGTAGGTAATTAAATATGTGGTATGGAACGGGATAGCCCATGAATGGTATGACAAGGAGCAAGGCACTATAGACTGGAGCTGCCTGGAGGTCACCTCGAGGAATTGAGCTGATCGACTAAAATGTACCTTGCAAGTTCATTGGGCAGAGGCAACCCAGTAGCATCTGAAATAAAAGAGGGTTGAGGACCTGTATTGAGTATTAATGGCTGTGAATGTAGTGAGTGCCCATCTACACCCACTAGTCTCATTATATCCTTGACTTTAAGAGAGCCTAAATCACTCAATTTACAACACAAGAGGAACACTAATATTTTCCCATCATCACCCTCAGCCTTATGGCTTTACTCTGTGTGCAGAAGCTGGTCATTCTGATTGTCAAATCATTTGCTCCACCTGTAGACCTTATGTTTGATAAAATACCATTATTTGAAGTCAATTGGGTCCTGCCCCTAAATTCCAGCTCTCCTGTTCCAGCTGATGAACTGGTGCAAATGCTGGATCCCTAGACAGTTAAGAAACTGAAAAAAAGCCTATACTTCCCCTAACGACCTAACACTACAGAAGTTACTCCGTGTAACATACAGACAGCTCACCAAATCAACCAAAGCCATCTACTATACTAACACCATCTATGAAGCTGCCAATAGAAGCAGAGCACTCCTCAAAACAATCAAGTACTGCCTCAACCCCCTGCCTGATCCTCCTATCGCAACACATCTTCATTGAACAAATGCAGAAGATCTGACAGCACCAAACCTGTATCTCCTCTGACACTCACGTCGCCATGCTGCATCCCCTAATGGTCATCCTTTAAAACCATCATTTGTCTAACTGATGTCTTACCCTCATTGTTCATGACAGCCCTCTCTGCAGGTGCCTTTTCACTCTTACCATGATCAACACAACTTCCTCACTGACAAACCACCAGATTCCTGGCGAGCCTCTCAAACTGGACATTACAATGTTTACAAGTAGTTCCTTGACACCCTAGACCTCCCTGTTGATGTGGATGGGATCCTGTGTTCATTTTGAGTTGTGGATTTTTGGTTTACTCAGAGAATTTTGCTTGTTTTCTGGGAAGTATTTGGATGATTTTCAGCTACGTGCACTCAAAGGCGATTACTCATAGCAGTCAGGCAAGGGCTGTTCTATTGAAATCACCTTGATATATTATAACATTCTGTCTGGCACCTTTGAGCCATGGACCCTAGTTGGTAATCATTGTCTAATAAGAACATGTATCACAACATTTCCAATGACAGCTGTGAAGACCTGAATCTTTCCACACATGGTAACATTGGCCAAAGCAAATGTAACTTATTTTGATTCATATTGTCTTACTTCCTCAGTGTTCTCATTGTGCATGGGAATCATATCCAAGTCGCAGAAGATACTAGGACCTCCTGGTTATTTGGGGTATCCCTTATTTTATCTGCCATGCTTTCCAAAATGTAAATAAAAGGCCAACTCATTTTGAAAGAAATGCAGAGTATAGTCCACTCTGTCATACTCCATCTGAGGTCCAAAACCTCTGTTGCCTTCTGACATAATCTGTAACTTCTAGACGTTACTACCTTTTTGAGTCAAGTGCACAAAGTGGGTTATCCAATTGGAGAATCTTATCAATAGGTACAATTGATGTCATGTATGTTACTTATTTTGATACATCACACAACATTAGCCATAGGCTTTCTGGGTGCTGTTATTGTTAAAAAAGCTTGTACTTGGATGACATTTAATACAGTTTAAAAGTTGAAGTTGTATAATAACTGCTTGACTCTGGTTGGGGTTGAGCTGTTGAAACAAAAGAGCAGGGAGAAGAAATCATTCTGGACGTTTTGCTCCTGACAGATATATGTAGGAAATTTACTGAAAGCCAGGAATGCCACTGCATTTCACAAGAGAAACATTACAAAATGTTTAAATGTTGTCTTGAAGGTTTTAACTTCAGATAAAAAGAAACCACCTAACTCTCATGACCTCCAAATATAGAATGTGTGGATACATTTAGACACAATTGCAGGAGACATGGGAGGCTTGGGGTACCCACAAGATTGCAGCTCTTCCTGAGGCCCGGAGGAGTTTGCCAGACTAGAAGATGAAGTAGGCTCATTTGAAGAACCGAAAACATGATTTGTTGACATTTGAGAACGGAAAAGGATGGTGGGGCAAGGAAACAACAGGGAGTGTCCATTTAATATGTATCTTATAAAAGGTACATATGAATACTGAAGTGGTGCTTATCTATAGTTTCAAGAGCACAGTAGCAATAGTTTCACCTAACCTCTTGATAGTAATGATAGGTAATGTCTGGCTAAAGAGATAATTTGGAGTATCACCTCTTACTCTGTAAAACTGAATGTTATTTGCAACCACGGCCAAGCTATGACTGGTATATGTTTGTGCTACAGGCCCCTTTGTAGGAGTTTGTCATCTTGGATACAATCGACTATTATGCCAAAATGCCTCACAGCACCTAGAGAAAACCTACACAATAGAAATGCTATCACCATATCTGAGTATGTCACCCTGCAATAGGTGCACTTAAGGAGCTAGGCACATACCATCCGGTCTCTGATTTTTGCAAAAGGCTGACAAGAACACAGACCAACAGCGAACAACCACCTCGCATATAGACATACCTCAGTAGGAATGACTTACCCCTGAAGAGGTATTTGTCTTTTACAGGGAATCACACAACTACTACTTGCCCTGTACACCCTGTAAATATAACTATTGCCATATACTCTTCAGTACCAACAGCGGTGAAGCATATCATAACATACCACGATTTTGCTTGCCCATTGTAAGACTTTACTCTAGGCACCAAGGCACCCCTCCTAGGTGTCCGTGTTCTTGACTACAACCAGTTGCGGTGCTTTACCTTAGGTAAGCCTTACAGCACCTTACTTCTGACTCATCTCTTGGAACCAGTTGGCACAGGGTAAGACACCATTCATTTTTTAAAGGTATCATTCATTCTACATACAGCAGCCCAACAGGCAGATGTCCTTGTAAATACCTTTACATCATCTATCCATCTAGGAAGTGTTAGCGGGGGAAGGTGAATAATGGTACTATCCCAAATTTATTGTAATCCAGCAAGTGACCTCCAAAACAATTATGAGGAAAATATCAGCTGTCTGCATCAACTGCGGATGACGGGACAAGTGAAATATCAATCTAATTTAAGACAATAAGGACAGACGTCACTGCGTTCCATCATCGACTAGACACTTCAAAAAAGAGGATTAAGGACATCTGTATCAGCTGATACATCTGCCCAACTGTGTTTTTCATCACCCCTATGGACAGTCACAGAGATAGTATACATAGGAAACATAACTGGTCTAAACAACTTTTATAAGATCAACTACATTTCAGATACAGACACACTTACCAATTCCATCAGTCAGGAGCACCTATCTGGCATAGAACAGACTTGCATATCAATTAAATAGTCTTGTATTTGCCAGAATGCCAACTTAAGGGTATCACAACATTGAATGCCCTATTTATAGAGAGCTTCCTCAGAACCTTTTACCTGAGAATTAACTTTAGCATTGCCCGGTCACAACTTTGCCTTCTTTGGCCACTTATACATTGCATCAAGGGCCCATGGAGCTGCCATTGTCCATCACCCGACACCTCACTCATACAAAATACATCAAAACATGGAGGGACTACAAAGGTGTCATATCAGGTCAATACACATACTGATAAAGAATAATTTTCAGAACCAATAAAGACTAACCTACTTGCACACTGGAACACGCTATTTTCACTAGAGTACTCAAGAGAAGAGTGGTTCTCTTTAGTGTCCTCATATGACACACGGTTGAAGGAAGTTAGGCTTAAAATTTACCATGTCAAAATACTATAAGACTGGTATTGGACCCAAGCCAAGCTGAGAAAATCTGGATTCACTCACACTGATTCTTGCTAGGGGGCTCCACAGTAGTGCTTGTTCCATATTCTCTGGTCTTAATGGGTGAGATATGGTGCACACTGCATACCTTCAGTGATCCAGCATTCAGTAAAACTTTCTGACCTGCATGAAGTGAGTGACACAGAGGGAAGTGTTTCACGCTAGTATAGGCGGATTACCACACACCAATGTGATCAAAGATGGCATCTATGTTGAATGATTGGCTATTGGTAGCGTACTGAAATAGGCCTCATGCCTGTAGAGCACACACCTAGCCTGGAATAGCATATGTCACTCAACGGTGTTGCACATAAATCGGGTTTTGCATATCTACTGTCTAGAAAGCATCTGTATCCCAGAGTCGATTTGAAATGATATAAACCTTATAGACTACTTGTTTAAAGCTTTTCTAGGCAATAACTATGTTGACAATAATTACTTATGTTGTTACTTACGGTTGTATACAGAGGTTTACCCTTCACCTAGCTCAATGTGTGCCTGTTTGCATGCTTCAGCACATTACACGTGAAATTTGAAATATTTAATCAATTTAACAGTATTTGTCAGTTCATGTTATTAGGCAAAGTCTGACAAAAGAGAGAATTTGGAATATCACAGTTGAAAAACAGTATATGTGTTATGAAAAGTGAGGGTAAAATTGTGGGTCTGACCATCTTTTTCTCCTCATTGTTTTTTTTTGCCATATCTCTATTTATTGGGGAGAGGATGTAGCCTTACAGCTAGAGCGGTCGACCTCGAAGCTGGGGAACCGGGTTCGAGTCTCTGCAACGGTGCTCAACATCCTGTGATTCTGGGCAAATCACTTAATCTCCCCGTGCCTAACAAAAATGAATGTGTCCATCTGTAACGAAACTGGTGCTCATGTAAAGCGCTCTGATACCCGATGTCTCGGGTCGAGTCCGCGCTATATAAAACTCTAAAAATAAAAATAAAAAATCAAGTTTTGTAAAACATCGATAAACAATGCAGTAGGACCACTCCTCGACAACTGCATGCAATTCCGGCTTTTCTACTCATTGTTAATGCAAAAAGCGACAATTTCTAGCTAGGACGAGCAGCGTGCGAAATCTGATTTTGCGTAATTACATGACATTTTGGAAACAATACACAAAAAAAAGTGTAACTATACAAAAACAATACAAAACTTGCACCCTAGGATCTTCAATTCAAACACAGTTCTATGTGCCAAGGTTTCGTTTAACCCACATGAAAGGCCGTTCCTTTGCATATCTGGGCCCTGAACTGTGGAACTATCTTTCCTCAGCTTTAAAGAATTGTAATTTACTCCTGAGCTTTCACAAGGGGGTGAAAAGCTGGTTATTTTAGCTTATCTCTTTGGACCTGTGCCGGGAAACCATCCAGGGTAGCTGAGCACATTACACATTGCATAATAATAATAATGTGAATCTGTCATTTAGTGCTGAACTTAAGCACAAAATTTCTCAATTGACGTGAAGCCATGAACAATAGTCACTCGCATTCTGGTTTTGCATGTTGTTCCCGCGCTCCTGCACTATAACTTTGCTGCAAACAGTGACATAAGTACGCAATGTGATGTAATGGCATAATTTCAGGAATTTCACGTATCAAGCATAACATGAAATTTCCAAAATTACTCAAACTATGCCAGCCTAATTAAAATTTTGCATAGGCCTAGCTTGGACCCTCCAAACAATGCCTTAAGTTAAATAAATTTCGTTGTAAAGTTAAAGCAGAATCAGCATGGGGCCTCATCATCAGTCAGGATCAGTCACCAAGATGGCCGCCGAGTAGGAGCCTCCCGAAGAGCTCCCGGTTTGGGGATTACCACATTGGTAGTTATCCCCGTAAAAACCGAATCATCGGTCCTCCACCCTCCTGCCCTAGCACCCGACTGCTCACCCCCTCTGAAGCTTACCTCGGAAGCCGATTTCGACATTCGACTTATCCGCTGGATCGACCGCCGCTGATGCCCCGTTATGTACCCTCACTCTCCGAAGTCCGGCACTGCTCGGCTGGTCTCTTGCTCCAGGGCCAATCTGCTGTAGGAAGGTGGACATCCACTGCAACAAGCCCTTGGTGCTGTCGCCCGCTGTTGGCTCCTCCGATCCCGTGCCTGCCTGTCTCCAGAGGATCGAGGTCTCCTGATACCACTGGGTGACCCTGTATGCCGGCGCCTTTTGCGGTGGTTCTCCCGTTTTGCCATCGTGGTCGGCGACGAGTCCCGGCCTGCTGCCGACGATCCGCGTCCCCGAGGACCTATCTGGAGTCTGGAGGCCAGCACTCAGTGAATCCTTCCCCTCCGCCCCCGGAGGATTGACGTCTCGCCTGGGGCCAGCAGGGTGGGCGCTATTTATCGGTGCCATTTGGGTTCCGGCGCCATTTTGCAGCCTTCTTCACTGCAGCGCCTTGGACCTGCCCGGAGGCCGGCTGCCCGCGGTGGGCCCGTCCGTTCCGGTGTCTGCCTGCCTTGAGAGGATCGAGGCCTCCGGGTGCCAGTGGAGGACCCCGGAAGCCGACGCCACATGCAGCGACTCTCCCGGTGTCCAGCATCGTCGGCGACGAGTCCCGGCCTGCTGCCTGACGATCTGCGTCGCCTGGGACCTGCCTGAAGTCCGGCGGCAGGCGTTGGGACGGTGAGACCTTCCCCTCCGCCTTCCGAGGATCGACGCTCACATGGTGCCAGCAGGGGGGCCTTTGACGCTTGTTTTCCGTCGCAGATTGCAGCTCCCCGCTTTGGGCCTCGCCTTGGATCTGCCCAGAGTCCGACAACTAGTCCTGGTGAGTCCTTTTCCCCCCCCCGCTCACTGCCCGGCCGGGTACTTGGAGACAGTTGGTTTGGCGGCCTTCGGCGGGGTCCCCTGGTGCGATTGCTGTGTTGCCAGGGAGCGGGGCCTCGACATTCCCATTTGGGGCTGGTGCGCACCCGACTCCTGCTGGGTCCCTGCTTGTCTTGGTGAAATTCGGGGCCTGAGGCGCTGAGGCTGGCCCCGGCCCGGCTTGGCCTGACCCGCTGCAGCCTCACCCCCACGGCCGCCGGCATTCAGCGTTCTTCCAGCCTGCCGGGGGGCGGCACGGAGACCTGCTGCGCCGGCTGCATGTCTCTCGCCTCCGGGGCGTCGCCTTCCATGCTTGGCCCGCTGCTGCCTCACCCCGCGGCCTCCTGCCTCCTTTTTCCAGCCTGGGCCGGAGCCCTGCGGTGCCGGCTGCGTGCCTCCGAGGCGATCCTCACCCAGCCAGTGTCACCTCGCCCTGGGGTGGTCGCAGCCCCTGCAAGCTCTATATAAGCCTTGCCTGGCTTCTCAGCTCTGCCATCTCGGCCCATCTCGAGTGTGCATCGGCTTCATCTCCAATGCTTTGGCAGACCTGCGCTCTCTTGGCGATCACCTCGGGATACAAATGGATGAATCCCTTTATTTGAATCCCTTTATTTGACAACGTTCCTTGGATGTGGAGACTTGCCCATTCTGTTGATCAGTGACCCATTTCGATTTTCCCTCTACCTACCACCAAAGGAGCCATCTGGAGGGTGGCTGTCCTCCCCAACGACACCCTTCTCAAACACATATTGTCTAGCCTCTTGATCTTATGCCCGCTTATGCCCACTCAAACGCATACTGTCTAGCCACTGGATCTTATGCCTGCTCCCTGTACTCTCGACGCCCTGCTACTCTGCGGACGTCCTGTTTAGGCCCCGGAGCAGTTTCCCTCACTGCCAGAGCCCTGCAGTACTGCGGACCTCCTTGACGGCACCCTGGAGTAGGGATCCGCACTACTGGAACCTCACCTGCAACCTCCCTCAGCTCTCTTGAACCTAAAATTTCCCCACCCTCGCCAGCATGGCAGGGCCTTGCCTGACCGCTACTGGGGACAACTCCTACACCCTTGTTTATCCTCCCAATCTCTCCAAAACCGCAGCGAAATCTTTCAAACACTCCATCCTGAAAAGACACCCTGAGAACCTGATCTCTGACCTACGATATAGCGCGGACAAGGGCACAGTCATTAATGACCTCATCTTCTACTCCAGAAAAACATCCCTATGGCGCAAAACCATCTCAAACCTCCTTAATGTACACGAAACCAGGAACATTCCGTACGGCACTAAGCTCACGATCGCGCCCTCCTCAATCTTGCGAGCTGACCTTACCATCACCCTATACAAACCGGCATTGTGCTGATCCAAGCTACAACCAAAAACCTCAACAAATTCGCGGACCTTTTCGCCCTCCTCAAAAAACCTGTGCACGACCCGTATCCTGTCAAGCTCCCTCAACACCATCTGCCACCACCCGACCCCCTCCCTCACTACGTTCTATGCAGCCCTATGGGTAAGGACAATAGCCTCCCGCTTAGTCACACCAAAGACCCTACAGCTCCCCCTCGCCCCTCCACCCTCTCCAAGGGCGCGGACCAGACCAACCAAACCCTGGCCGTTCCCCACTCTAAACGACTCTCGAGATTGTCTCCCATATTTCCTCTAGGGATTCTCCTCCCACTCCTACACTTCCTCCGCCATCCCTCAAGGAGATCCTCCGGCCGCCCCCCTCCTCCAACCAGTGTGCATCCCCCACCTACACAGTGACTCATATGCTTGACACCTGCAGGGTAGCAAACACCCGCCCCAACGATCCCCCGACCAATCCACCAAGCGTGCCTAGCCACTCACAAACCACCCCTCTAAGGGTTCACAACACAGGTCAACCTAGCCCCACTACCATGCTACCAGCGCTTGCCAACAGAATCGTTCCCAAACCATTGACCTCCTGCCCGCAAGCTCTTCCCTCTGATTTGGATATTGAAACTCTTCCAAGGGCCTACGACACAGGTCGACCTAGCCCCACTACCATACTACCAGCGCATGCCAACAGAATCGCTCCCGAACCATTGTCCTCCAGCCCACAAGCTCTTCCCTCTTATATGGATTTGACACTCTGCACCACAGAGCAGCCAAACTAACTCAGGGCATCCATAACTCCATTCTGGAACTAAAGAACCTCCTTCACCTCACTGAACTCTCCTTCTCGAACTTCAAGCTCCCGCTGAACTCTACTCCCCCCCCTTTCACCGAGCCCCCCATCACCCTTTACCACTATCCTTGAGACACCTTCGCCCTCGCAAGCAGCCCTGCCACCTCTCGGAGGAGGAAATTCTAGCCCTCCTCCTTTCTTACAATTCTGCCCCTGTAACCCAAAGTCCACTAGTCCTCACAGAAGAGGAAATTCTAGCCATCCTCCTTATTTACAATTCTGCCCCAGTAACCCCTAGTCTACTAGACGTGAATGATGAACATGCTATCCGCATGGTTGCAATCAACCCCAACAGAACAGCTACCCTCCGCAACAGAAGTGTGGTTGATAGCAACCTAGCGCTAGTACCCTTGTCCGCCCCAACTCACGACACTCTCTCCGACCCCCGTCTGTCTGGCCTCCTAATTAACTGCCGCTCAGCAGTTAAGCATGTCGCTGATATCGCCGATCTCATCCTGAGCCAAAAACTTGACTTAGCAATCCTGACCGAATCATGGCTCAATGAATCCTCATCTCCCTGCCTAGACCTCTTAGTCCCTCCCAACTATAACATCGCAAGGCTGGACAGGCAATCTAAAAAAAAAGGGGGAGGCATTGCCTGCATCTACTGCTCTAACCTCCTCGTCACTGAACTTCTGGCAGATTCCACAGACTCCTGCGAATACCTTGCACTTTCCATATGCAGCAACGCCACCCAACTGTGTAGTCTGCACATCTTTTACCACCCCCCAGGCACGAATGACACCTTCACTGACCACCTCATGGAAATCATCACAGCCAAGGTTTCCTCCAACTCTAAAGACATTTTCCTTGGTGACTTCAATCTGCACTGGAACGACCTCAAGGACCCTCAGGTCAACGCCATCAAAGACTTCCTGGCCAACCAAGCCCTTACCCAAGCCTGCTCACTCCCAACACACTCGAAAGGCGCCACTCTAGACTGGATCATCGCTAAGGAGTCAGCGGTCAAACTTATCTCTATAGACCCATGCGACTGGTCTGACCACCACGCTATCACCTTCCTATTACCTGGCACCCACAAGACAAGGGCACCGCAGCCTGTGATTCCAAAATGTTGGGTTAGAGACACCAAGAACCTTGATCACGGGGAACTGGCTGCTCGCTGCAAGTCTGACCTCACCCCCTCCCCCCATATCACAACGGTCAACGACCTCAATGAACATTACTCCGCGACTATATCTAACATTCTTGATGATCTTGCTCTGCTAAAACTAAAAAGAACCCAAATCAAAGACAGAAACCCCTGGTTCAACGGGTCCCTCAACAATGAGAGGAGATCCCTCCGGCAGACAGAAAGAAACTGGAGACAGCACCCTTCAGCCGCACATTTAAAACTTCTCCGCCAGACCAGAAATGCCTATAATAGGAACATCCTCAACTCAAAAAAAGAATTCTTCAGATCAGAACTGGGGAACGCCAAGAACAGACCTCGCAAGCTTTTCGAAATGGTCAAACACCAATCTAACAAACTGGCTAAAACCTCTAAAGAAACCCCATAATCCCTAATATGATGCGAGGAATTCTCCTCTATCTTCTCCGGCAAAATCACTGCCCTAGGAAACGAACTTAGATCCGCCACTTACTCCCAACCCCTTCCGGATCTGCCTCCTCTCTCCCCGCTGCCCCCCCCCAGACATCACCCAAAAACTAAGCGCACTGGTCCAACTTCAAAGTTTATGACGAACATTCCGTCTCGAAAATTCTATCCTCCTTAAACCCGAACAACCACTTTATTGACCCACTCCCCTCTAACTGCTTAGCCGCCGCCTCTCAAACTATCATTCCTAGTTGGACTGCAATAATCAACGCCTCCCTTCTACAGGGGTCGATACCGGACTCTCTGAAAGCCGGCCAAGTCCTCCCCATCTTAAAAAAACCTACGCTGGATCCTGCTTCCCCTGACAATTTTAGACCTATATCTAATACCAATATCCCACTCCACGCTAAAGTTCTGGAGAAATGTGTGCAACAGCAGTTGAGCCAACACATCACCAACTTCCACCTACTAGATGACTTCCAATCCGGATTCAGGCCTGGGCACAGTACTGAAACCACCCTTCTCCACATCGTGGATGATGCCCTCCAAGCCCTTGATCAAGGCAAAACCTGTCTCCTAATCTTCCTAGATCTATCCTTGGCTTTCGATACGGTCAACCATGAAAAACTACTTGAACGCCTCAAACTCAGGATGGGACTGGATGGCCCTGTTCTTGAATGGTTTAGGTACTTCCTCCAGAACCGCTCACAGAGATTCCTAATCAACGGTAACTTGTCCGCTCCCTCTCCGATCACGGTTGGAGTCCCCCAAGGACCAACCCTGTCCCCTACCCTCTTCAACCTTTACCTCGAACCGCTAGCCGAAGTACTACGCACCGCAAATATCTCATACCACATGTATGCCGACAACACCCAGATCTACATCAAAATCTCTTCTCCTGAGGAGATTCTTTCCCTGAATGAGGCCTTGAAATTGACTGTCCAATGGCTCACCTCTAACCAGCTCAAACTCAACGCAAAAAAAACAGAATTTCTCCTAATCTCCCCACCCAAAGCAACCCTGACATTCAGGAATGGATTAAGGCGATCACAGCTTTAAACTGCCCACCGACCATAGTGGACTCTGCCAAATACCTTGGAATAACCCTAGACTGCAGCTTCAACACGCGTGACCACATCAACTCGATGGCCAAATCAGCCAGATTTCACCTGAGCTACCTAAGAAAACTGAAACCTTTCCTCGACACTCCCGACCTAAAAATGGCAGTCCAGGCACTAGTCATCTCTAGACTGGAATATGGATGCTCTACCCTCTCGGGTCTACCCAAGATCTCCCTGGCCCCATTAAAAGCCTGCCTCAACGCGGCCGCCAGACTACCAACATAGGTTCAAGGAAATTCGACCACATCTCACCACACCTGAAAGCTCCGAACTGGCTTCCTCTTGAGGCCAGAATCCAACTTAAACTGGCATGTATCACGCACAAGGCTCTATACTCAAACTCCCCTGCATTTCTCACCCAGAAACTCGTGGTATCCGGAGGAGCCAGAAACTCCCGGTCCGCCAGAGACCTCTTGCTCCAACCAGCATACTTGCGAGAAAAAAAAACTTACAATCGGGCCTTCTCTGGGGCCGCACCAAGAATATGGAACTCACTCCCGCCCGCCCGCCATTAGAAGAATTCCATCTCTGGCCGCTTTAAAAAGGAG
Organism: Calotriton arnoldi; assembly: GCA_963921515.1. Lineage (NCBI taxonomy): Eukaryota > Metazoa > Chordata > Amphibia > Caudata > Salamandridae > Calotriton > Calotriton arnoldi. Next base: position 2,631,188 of record CAWUFW010000312.1, on the reverse strand, counting down.
GCCAAAACCTTCCTAATGGGCAAATTCATCTCCTAAATCTTGCTTTGCAATCACCTCAGCGACTTTGTTCTACTTCCGATTACTGCCACACCTTGGATTATCCGTATGCTATCCACCCGGCACCTCCGGGTATCCCACCCTGGGATCTGGGACCTCTTGTTCTCGTAAAATGTATTTACATGTCTTTATCCCAAATGTTTCCACCCCCCTTCTAAGTCTCTTGTGTACAACTTGTTAATCCTGTAAAGCGCTCTGATACCCTAACGGGTTAAGTTTGCGCTCTATAAAACATAAATAAAATAAATAAATTGAGAGGCAGAGAGCTATGTGGCAGGGAGTGAGTCGTGTGAAATGAAGAGCCATCATGTTTTGATTATATATTATGCTTCGGTCATGCCCAATACTTTTGGCTAACCCATGTCCCCCAAATGAATGTTGGTTTATTACACTTTCAAGCTCTCCATCACTTAATGTTTTTCGTCCTTTTCAAAGCACACCTGTCGAGGAGGAGATTAGGGTTTTTTTTTTTTTGTGTGCTACCTGATCTGATGTGGACCTTCATGGTGTGGTGAGGGTAATTGGGTAACCAGAGGGTTTTACAGCTGTGCTTTCATATCACCTATAAGATTTCATGGCAAATGCAAGAATACTTGAGCTTGAAATTAGCTGCTCTCCATGGCATCATACCAGGTTTTCAGTCCAGAAGCGAGCTGGGAAGGGGCCACAGAGTTACTCACTCAAATTAAGATCTGTCTGCCATAAGCAATATCACTAATGCTGCATCACCCTCATGCAAATAATAGTCACCTGTGTAAGACAAGGAAGGGACTGGGAACTTTGGAGACAAGTCAGTGGCATCTGGGAGCCACTAGACTGCTAACTACAGTGAGGGTGGGAACTTCCTAGTTAAAGATTCTTCTTCCAGGTCAATTGTGTTAGAGAACATATTCAACTAAACTGCACTCATGTTTCCTTACCTGTAACTTTTCATAGTTGTATTGACACTTAGTTGCCTATTAGTTCATCCACCCAAACCGCGTCATCATCATCTCTTTCTGGTCCTACTTTTCAGGCTCAGCATTGCAGATGTGCCATTAAAGCTTTGTTATTTCTGTCTAGAAGCATCTTTGGAGAGAACTGCATGTTTCAAGGAAGATTTTAGTAAATTTTCACATTTTATTTTTGGGAACACTACTAAAAACAATGTATTTTTGGGAACACTACTAAAAACAATGTAAGTATCATATAAGTATTAGTCGGCCATAGATTGTTTAAACATGCACAATATTAATAATACTCAACGCAGGTTATCGAACGCACAGCCTCAGTCCTTAAAGAAAGGGTAACTCCATTTTTCTGTAAGTTCATTTCTTTTAATGTCCAATTTATCCATAGCTCAAGACGATTTCAATCCAGTTTTTAACACTCACATGTGTGACAGTAAATGTATTTGAAACACTTCAAATGTTGCAGATTGCCCATCCAGGCCTTTCTACTGCAACACGACGAATACATTTGAAAACATCCTCGATAATATATCCAATGCATTTCGGGCATAATCTTTGCCCTTCATCAGGGATTCACTACAAATTTTAAAAAAACACAACGTTAAATCGAAAACTCAACACCTCGGTTATGACGCTCATTACAATACACATCCAAGTTTTTATACATGCCCTGTTTTTTGATCGTTCATATTTAACGTGTTCCCTCTATTTACATGACTCTGCATCAAAGCCTAAAACACACCGAACTTTTCCCAACCCACAGAACTCTTCCCCATCCGATATCACTGTGAATTTCTACCCATACCCTCCTGAAACTTCCCCCTACAACAAACAACTTTCTCCCTACTTACTTCATACATTTTCCCATCGCACTTCCCGCCTTCATTACCACGATGTATAAAACCTCCCATACTTTACCTCCCGCTATTTTCACAGTGTCCGCCAACTCTCCACCCCTTTCGACATCCTATCACCTTCCTTCTAATGTTTTTTAAACTACTAATCCCAGAATACCTCCCAACACTTTATTTGATGCATAGATGTTTCAGTCACGTATTTACTTTATCGAAATTGAAATAACTCTAATTCCCCGCCCTCCCTGGAGTGTTACTTGGCACATTAAATATAGCATTCAACATGTAGCATACTGACCGGTACGTCAGCTTTCAAGATTTCAAAATTATGTATTTTCAATTTTCCCGCGGCGCCCATAATCCCAGATGTGAATAATGATCCTCCGTGACTATTTTAAAAAATGCCGATCTTAAAACCAGATGTCTCTATGTCTCACATATGAAAATCGAAATACTTTCACAGTTCCATAGTGGGTGCAACATGTCATGCGGACAAACAAATATAATTATACACATGAATGACGAAATGCACACCATTGTTTATCCGACTAATTATAGTATCTGATATAGTTTAATCCTTTTGCGTGCAGTCCAGATATAGTGGTTTTGCCCATTAACCACTCGAATGAAATAATCAACGCAGGTTATCGAACGCACAGCCTCAGTCCTTAAAGAAAGGGTAACTCCATTTTTCTGTAAGTTCATTTCTTTTAATGTCCAATTTATCCATAGCTCAAGACGATTTCAATCCAGTTTTTAACACTCACATGTGTGACAGTAAATGTATTTGAAACACTTCAAATGTTGCAGATTGCCCATCCAGGCCTTTCTACTGCAACACGACGAATACATTTTATTAATAATACGCCACCAGCTCTCTGTCTTTTCCTGTAGTGTTTGTCAACAGTTTCCAAAATCCCGTCATATACACGTGCAGGTCGAATAGCAGCTCATGCATGTGGTAGTGAGACTGCAAAGCATTAGTAAGTAGCTTTAGCTGGAAAATTAGTTGTTATTAACTTGTGCAGCTTTTTTAAATTGATTCGGGGTGTCAGAAAACACCACACAATATAGTTTAGTGTGCTTAAATCCCATTTCGAGACCTTTGGAGATTAATGTGTGTAACCTTTACTTTCCATTTTAAATCCTGATGGCTTTATGCTTAAATAAATCTCAGCTTAATTGGTATGTTCATTTATCAAGTTCTGGTACAGCCTGTTCAGGAAGCAGTATTCATGCAGAGTCTTTTAAATGTTGTTTAGAACGCATTTTCAGTAGGAGGTGAGGAGCTTTCATTGGCTTTTCATATGTTTTTGTTGGGTAACAAACTTAAAATTGGTGAGGTGCCTGCAGACAACCACGGGGGCCGATCCGCAAAAGCATTTAGGAGTACAGGAAATGTGTATAGAAAATTGTACTACAGAAATACTGTTTTACGCACTCTTACATGCGTGTGTGAATGAGCCCCCCAAATGTCCAACTCCCATGGTGCAAAGACGGCACAGTCTTTTCTATTTGTACTAACTAACTGTATGTGAGTATCCCTTGAATATGTCCAATTAGTCCCCATTTTTGAGGTTCCGGGTCAAATTGACAAAGGAATGTAAGAGTACGTGATTATGTAAATGGGTACTTCAAGAGTACTACTTTTGTGAATTGTTCCCCACTCTGCTGCATGGTGAGAGCCAATGGGATGGATAGATATATAAATGAGAGAGGGGCACAAAGGCACATTTTTTCCAATATATATCAATATATATATATATATTATATATGTGATCAAGCTCGCGTGTCGCAAGCGAAACGCGTCATGGCAGGCACTATGCCTGTATAATGTGTGGATTACCTTTCAATAAATCTACACTGCTTTTCCACAACATTCGAGTTGTTTGAAGTCTTCTTTGGAGATTGCTGAGGTCCGTGCCCGAGTGTTCTGTCGGGATCGGCAGGCAGGAAGTTGGAGCGCGATATATATATATATAGCCCAGTGGCCATCACCACAGTTATAGTTAGCATCGTGTTTCCACAGGAAATGCATTTTTTGAGTTGCTAATAACTTTAGTGCCGTTTCACAAATCTCCAAGAAACTTCACAAAAAAGTGCTACTTTTTGACTAGCTTGCACTTGGAAAGTTTCGGGGCGATCCGTCTAGCTGGGGCCAACAAAAAGGGGTGCGTCCCAAAATGCGTTTTCCACTTAAATTTTTCCCTAGGAACTTTAGACACAGCTATAGCCCAAACCACTGAACGGATTTACACTAAATTTGGCACAAAGCTAGATCTTGGTCCAGAAAGAGTACCTTTTGTGATATGGTGTAAATCTGTTCAGTGGTCTTTGCGCAATTAATGCTCACAAAATGTATATATTTCATGCAGCGAGGATCCACGGAGCCGACGCATCTTCTGCTGTCTGATTGGCTGCTACTACATCAACCAGGAAAATGGTGGCAGCCATCTTAGGACTCAGCATTCAGCCAATTTGAGTTATAGTTACCTTAGGGCACAAGTTATAGTTACTTGAGATAAATATAACTGGTGAATTTGTTTTTGTTTTAGTTTAAAATGTTACACCTAACTATAACGTTATTTTAACCTTTTTTTTCCCAATGAATTTCTAGGAGTTTTTTTTTTATGTAAAGTAATATTTGGTTACCATACATAAACGCAACTGACTTATAGCCAGGCTCTGCTTCCAATGCAAACATTTCACAGATGCGAGGAGGGTCGGCGTGAGGTGAATTCATTACCTACCCCAAGGCAGCAGACTAAGGAAATTGTTTCCATGTTCACGGGTTGGTTTGCAAAATGATTAATTCTAGCAGAATTAACTGCATTGTGTTGAAGCAAGCAATGTTTTATTGGAGCCTTGGTGGGCTACCTTGCAAGGCATCTGATTGATTCAAGGTGGACTCTAACATTGTAACTAAGGACCTGCTGGCGACTATATGGACATGTGTGAGAGGTAGACAACGGCGTCCTGAGGAGACCTCACTAGTAATTCTGGGTCGAAACATCAAAACTTTTTCCCATATGGTCAAGGACTATGTTTGAGATAAGGTAGTAGACCTGGCATATAGGCTAACCTACCTACTTATCATTCTGGAGACTCCATTGGGAAATGTACAGTGTATTATTGTCATTTTTCATCTGTATTTGTGTATTTATATGTGAGCACTGTGTCGTCTGCAGTTTTGATTTACTTTCTCGCACTTCTAAACATTATAATAAATTGTGATATATGTTGACAATTGAATTTAATATAAATATGAGAAATTGTAACACTGAATGGCACAGAAAATCTTCTGTCGCGTTCTTGTGAAAATGCAAGATTGGATGGCAGACAAGTTTATTCTTAGCCCTTTCCAGGTGGGATTCTGATCTAAAATTTCCACAATAGACCAGGCCTTTTGGTTTCTTATGATTCATTGGCGTACAGTGCTCATTGGCAAGGGTAACTTATATGTTGCCTTCGTCGACTACGTTCAGCTTTTGATTTTGTCCCCCGTTTGAAACTTTGGCAAACACTCATCGATATGAAAAGGCCACCACACTTATTATCACTGGTTGCCCGCCTCCATGGGGCGAATTTTGCATGAATAAGATGGGGGAACCAGGAAGAGATGGCAGAAAAGATTACAGTGGGCAGAGGTGTTCGCCAGGGCTGTGTGTTGGCCCCTACTTGATTTTCGTTATATGTAAACGACATTGTAGCTTTTCCAACTCAAATTGACTCTGATGCACCCGCGTTGGCTCATGTGAAAACCTAAATACTTTATTTGCAGATGATACCCTGTTGGCCTCTAAGACCCCAAGTGGCCTCCAGAAGCTCCTTGCACGTTTTGAGGAGTTCTGTGCCGCAAGGGGATTTGAGACCAAGACGGGTTAAAAAAGCTAATGACGTTCAGTCCCCATAAATCCTATAAAAAAGGTTTATCTCTTGGGGGGGAGCCTCTTGAAAGTGTTCATAGCTTTACTTATTTGGGTATCACTTTTAGCATTAATATGCCATTTTAAAAAGAGTATAAAGCCTCTTTACTCTAAACCTATTTGGCCTGCCATTCAATTATACGAAGTTAGGGCTTTAGGGTCAGCTTTCTACGGGGCCGAGCTTTGGGGTCACACAAATATTGATTCACTTACTGTTGTTGAAAACAAATTTCTGCGTAAACTGGTCTCCCTTTCTCCCAGTGCCCACTTGGTTCCACTTTTTATAGATTTGGGCTCAAGAAATCTCCAGGACAAAGCTAGACTCCGACCATTGTTATATTGGAGGAGGCTATGGTCTACCCCCAGAACTTGAGCACTACACAACAGCCCTTCAGGACGTTATTTCAGCAGGCCACTCGGCAGGAATGCCTTGGCTCAAATATATCAAAGAGATGCTAGAGTACACCGGGGCTCCGGAACTATGGACCCATGCAGCTACTATATCCTTCTCTTCAAAAAGTGCCTTCAAAAAGTTCTACTGCTCAGTGGTAGAGGCAAAAGCAACCGCAAGAGCAGACCTCCCCACTCTATCTCAAAAATGTTTAGACTTTAAGTCCTGTATTAGATACAAGTCTTACTGTGACAAGGGGGCTGTATCTTGCAATAGAAAACTATATTTTTAATTTAGAGCGGGTACTTTGTTGCTGAGAGCTTTTACGAAGAGTTGGTTGGCCGAGGCTCTTGATATTTGTCCTTCATGACAGTCTCAGGCTGAGAGTGTCGGGCATGTTTTCTTTGTTTGCCCAACTTATGCTCGCACACGCAAATTCTGTCTAGCTCCTATTTGTAGGCGAATAAGCCACCGTAGCCACCTAGCTGCCCTACGCATATTGAGGTCCAATTACTCTTTAACATATGCTATACCTCTTGCTAAATTCAGGTGCTATGTGAATGCTGCGCTGAAAATGTTTATCTTCCGCCTAAATTATTGGAAGATTTCCTTTACAATGTCAAAAATGTACCTTTTAAAAAAATTACTTTTTACTTATATTTTAATAATGTTTATTGAGGAAGTTTTACAACAGCTTGTACAGTTTGGGAAGAAGTTAAACATTCTAACCGACGCCTATTTTAACCATGTTTGCATTTGTACTTTTATAGCCCTGGTGGGCAAAATAAAGTTCTTTGATTTGATTATAAATATTATGAAATTGAATTACGCATCCAGCACTTTTATCCAAATACTAGTATTGACTTAAAAGTATTCATACATGTACAATAATCTACCTTCAATTGAATTGATGATTTCAAGTAATTTAATAAAATTGCAGGGTTCATAGACCAATTAGCTAACAGTACTCACTGAATAAGCCCCACGCGAGATTTGTTATATATTGATTCCAACCGAACATGCAGGCAGCCAACGCCACGATGCGAGTGATGTACTGCAGTGTCACCTAATCAGGGCCCTATGTGCGTAAGTGTATGCAGTAGTTAAATAGGGAACAATTTTAGCCCCAAAGAAGGCCTCTGACACCCATGGGAAACCTACTAGGCAAACACATGTTGGCAGGTGATAAGGATGCATGAGTCACAGTACTAACTTGGACTTCCCACTTTTTTCTTTTAATCTTATCTGGAGTACCTCTATTATAAAAATAAATGTTTTCGGGTCTATAAGGTAATTTTAACTTATTGATCTCTCTGACTATTCAATATTGCCATATTAAGAACTCCTTCCAGAAGGAGGTTTAGTCCATCCAGGCATTTACACAGTTCTCCTTTAATTATCCATCCTGTGCTAGCCAACCTCCTTCCCTAATCGACTGACGTGTTCTCTGCTCTCAGTGAATAAACATAGAGCTGGCATCAAGCTGTGCTGCTTTAGCACTGATTAACACTCTCTATCGGCCTTGGGTCTTGGCAGCCCGGTGTTGACATGAGGAACAACAGTTGTGAGCCAGTACTTCACCACCATTATACCACCTAACAGGGGTCTCACCTGCCATTCTGCTGGTTTGCACTGCTGTCTGGAGACCTGCTCAAGGCAGGGAGATGGTGAAGTAAGCAATATCTTCCTAGTGTTATGATAGCAGCTGAAAATACGTTGTTTTTTACGGTTGTTAAATCCAGCCTGGCATTTATGTGATTTAAGACATATACACAACAAAAGTCATTTTGGGTGAGGTTTTCATCCAAGAAGGTATGAATGTGCCTTTATGGCGAATTCTGGCAGTGCTTGGCTTTCCCCAGAATCTTTTGCCCATGAAGCAACTACGTAGACAGTTAGGCCCACGCTGTAGGAAGGCTCTGGGTAGAAATGCAAAACTAAATTTAATAAAAACCATCACACAATGTTCAGGAAAGGCATCCTAGCAGAACAGATTTTTCTTATTTTAAATGGATTATGGAGCAGCAGTCAAAGGTTGTTTAAAATGAACTAGGTGTTGTCCTCTGTAATTATTGACTTTACCTTGAAAGTCAAGTTCTTCTTCAATCAGCCGGCTTTGCTACTGCCCTCAACCTCTGATCTGATCGATTGTGATCCCAATATGGTGATAGATTCAGCTCGGTCGAAGGTCATTGAAAGTAGCCAGAGCTCCATTGTGGAGATCTTTTCCCAAATATAATTGGGCACACCTTTGTCATTCAGTTCATAAATCAAACCTTCATATCAGACCAAAGACACCATTTCTTTTATCCAGTGATCGGAAGAAGGTACATGATCTGTTTTCCATCTCCTAGACACGTGCAGGTTGGGGTTGGCTACAGCTATATACTTTGCAAACTGACTTTTGTCTGAATCCAAGCCTGGTGTATCAGAATCATCATGTACCAGTATTAATCGTGCAGTGACAGTGAAGGGGATACCACTAAAAGATCTCATGTAAGCGATTACTTGTTCCTAATATGATTTCAGAATATGGTAGGACCACAGAACCTGAGCCATGCCACAGTACAGACAGTTTCTTCTCCAGCACAGTGAATTCAAACTAAAATTGTGTTTCACCAGGCTAGCTGGAAATCAGTGGCGTTCGTGTAGAATCTTTCAATCGCGCCCTGCCCCCTCCCCGAAACGCCACTCCTAGCCTCTGTCATGAATTAAAATATTGTCCATCTGAAAGAGAAATTGAAGATCAAAGCACAAATCTGTTAATTTGTTAACTGAGCATTGTGTAAAGGATACTGTCTTCTGCTACCTGGCTAATACATATACTTGCAACAAGGTTATATGGGTCAATTCACTGAGATCAAGGGGGAAGGCAGGAAAAGAGTGATTTCCAGTCACATAGTTACCTAGCTAATATTTTGTCAAATTCATGTACCTTTTCTGGCATTATGTGCTATAAGTGAGTACTGCATATGGTAAGTATGACATTTCTGTACACTGACATAATCACGTTTTTCTAACACTTGACCAAAATATACACAGTGTGTATTTTACACATGCTTACAGTTAGTAACAAACGGATTTTCCAGATTTTTCAAACTTTACAAAAATGTTGCTCTAAATAATTATATTCCTGCTGCATGCCATCCATTTCATGCGTTCTAGTATTGCATGAATCATATGTTCACTAACCTCTACTTGTAGTGCAATGTAAACCCAGTGCTTTCAGGTTATAAATTATCTACTCCTATAAATGTAGCTTGTGCAGTTCTTTTGCTTTGGGAATCTGTGGAAAAGTAACCACTTTCTGGGTTTTAGCCAGATTTTCAGTCCATGTCTTTGGCAACACTTCATTCATAGTTTACTTGCGAATAATGTATACATGGACAGCCTATTTTACTTACTCCAAAAATCTGATGGGTCCTGTTTGGAGCTGAGCAGAGACACTAGCGCACTGAAGTCTAAATGCTGCCACAGCAATTCCACCCTCTGCCTCCAGAAAACCCCTTAATTACTAGGATACCAGGTCAGGAATGGTGGGGTACTAGTGGACAGTGCAAAAACGGATATTCCGACGGCCAGGCAGAATTGCCTGGCGCATAGTCCAAATGCCTTCCGTTCAGAACGGAAACACGAGAGATTCCTGGAGATCTCACGTTCGGGTGCCCCTCAGGAGAGGCAATCCCAAGGATTACAGGGTGGGCATGATGGATTTCATGTCCTCCTTCCCTGGGTCCAAGAAGTCTACAGCATTCGCCAGGGCCCTATGTAGCAAGTGATTGGAGACTGTTACTGGTGCAAAGCTGACTGTCCCCACTCCAACCCCACCACGATCCTGCCTCACCACTGCCACTTTGCAAGTAGTTGCCATTCCAGAAGCTATCATCTGCCATCCAGTTGGCAGAATATATGCCTCCTTGGTTGGCAGGACATTCTCAGAGTTAGTTTAGTGGCTGTTTTTCATTTCGGTATATATTTATATGCATCTATTGTAGATGATATGTGTGAACTTGTCCTCTAGAAGTTTTTTTTATTTTTTTATCACTGTCGTACTTTTTAGGTCTCGCCTTGGCAGCGCATGCATGCGCTGTCTCAGCGAGACATAAAGTAATCTGTATGTTGGCTTAAACTCCATGTAATTTGTTTTTCCGCTTCCTATTGGTTTACTTGTGGCATTGCTGTTGTTATCTTCCTTTCTGTTGGCTGTTGATCATTTGGTAACTTCCGTGTAGTCCCGAATCAGCGGCGCCTAACTACAGTTTTAGTCCGCTCTGCTTGCACTTCTTTTAATTGCCTGCAGTGTGCCATCTGTTTCTCACGCTGTGTTTGTTTATTTATTTTGAAGATTTCCCCCTGCGTCTGTAACTGGAGACTCTCCTGTACGCTGGCTAGTTTTTTCTGCCTTGGGGTTAGATGCAATTGGAGAAGAAAAAGCATACTGCCAGACAGAGCCCATCATAGTGACAACAGTAAAAACGAAAAATATGTGTAGGCCTCCTTAAGCAGGCAGCTAAACTATTTTCTTTGTATTTTAATAGCTTATGTAGACTGGTGACTGTTCCGCAGGGGCGGACAGCGGCGAAGCACATTTTCTTGGAGTACTTTAATCTTTTGACACGCGCTGTCAGGAACCAGTGTATAATGAGGAGCTCTTCTCTACAGTCATCGGCGACTGGCTTGTTTGGTCGGATTTCTACGTAGCCGCGATCGGCGGCCGCAATCGTCAGCAACCTCGATTGCTTCAAAAGTAAAGAAATAGAAAAAAGGTGTTTTTCTATTACCTTACTTTTGAAGCAATCCGGGCATCCGTGCTTTAGCTTAAGATATTTACAGCTAAAGCACGAGTGCCGCAATTGCATTCGAATGCTTGTTCTTTTAATAGTCCACAGACCTGGTTGCCTGGATACTTGCAAGTTATTGCCTCTTTCGTGCAAGGGCCCATGAGTGGTGTCTGGCATTCTGTGTTATCTTCCAAAGACCTTTGTTCGCCTCTAAACTGCAGCCATAAACAAGTCCCTTGTGGCCTTTCTTTTATGTGGCCATGGGGGCAGCGCCCGTCAGTAATGCTGAAGATAACACATGCACTGAGTGGAAACAGACTCTTCGTCCAAGGCCCGGGCTGTTCCGTGGCCAGCCTTACAGACCACACCATAGCCTGGTGTCCACCACGAACAATGTGACGAATTCACCATTGTATAGATCAGCGTGTGTGTCCATAAATAGCTATTTGAACCTAAATGCCAGTTAAACTATACTGAAGGTTACTGGTCTCCAACCTTCGCTCCATTACTGAAAAGGCCTCAAAGGGTCCTTCTGTAGGCCCACACCCCTGGGCATCTTGTTCGTAAACCGTGGGCGAGCAGTGACAGCATGGGTATGACGGGATATTAACTGCGTCCATTTCCAGAGCTCTGCCCTCCTGACTCGGCTGCATCTCCTCCATATCTTCACCAGCAACCCCCTCCCCCGACCCCCCCGCACCAAATTCAAACGGACCAGTCAATGTCTTTCTAAGTCCACATTAGTTCACATACATGCCAACATTTTAGGACAGGGACGTGGGAGATTAAAAAAAATCGGGAGAATGAAAATTCCCCATTGACTTTTATTGTAGATAATGCAATTTCAGGCGGGTCTATTGGCATGTATGATTAGTTCAGAAATCAGCGCTACCTAACAGTAATGCACAGGTGTTCTTACTCCAAGGTTAGAAGACACCCACGTTACACATTTTCTGGAATAAATTAAGCGGTGTGATATGTAGGCAACTGTGACTATACTGCTATGTTGGAGTTTCTTTTCAAGCATATATTTGTTTGCGGTGCTTAATGACCAGTTTCATTCTTTGCATTATGTGAGGGGTGATATACAACCATCTGGTTGTGAAAATGAACATTCACGGATTGCACTGGGATGCACGACAGGTTTCTCCCAAGTACTGCATTGAATTTCCACAACCCCACACACTACCACCTCTGCCCAGCAGACACTAAGCTCAAATTATTCAAATGGAACCTCCGCCGTTTTTTAAATTTTTTATAATGGCACAGTCATGTTGCTAAATGTGCCAATATATTGAAGCGCTATGCCTTTTCTATAAATCAGAGCGCTATGAAGAAGCTGTAACAATAAGCAGCTATAAAGCTGTGTAGTGAAATATTTCAGATAGTATATGTCTTGAATATTATCTGTAGTGTAAGTTTGATCATTACTATTGTGTTGTATCCGTTTGCAATGTAAGGTTAGGGGAGAGACCTTCAGACTGCAAGTGGGACCAGTTCTGAGGATCTCAGGCAAGCTTTACTAGATGGGTAATTTGCAAGTGCTTGAGATGAACCGCTGTCATTTGTATGCAGTTGTCGAGGCAGTTAGCTGCAGCTGACAACTGCTATAAGACGACAGGCTAAGAGCGGGGTTTGCATCACAAGGGGTAGCTCTGGCCTTCCAGACTTTCTGGAGCCAGCATTCAAACATTTGCCAAAGTGTGAATTTCAAGTGTTTGGGGTAATTAGTACTAACTAATAGCCATTATCTGTTGCTCTTTCTCTCCGCTTTGATGTAGTTCATTCACACCTTGTAGGGGGGGGGAGAGGAAGATGGATGGGAGTGCTTCCACGTAGACTGCCGTGCGCGAAGTCAGAGCAGGGGCCACAGTGGCTAGAGTGTCGAGGGGCTCCCAAGCCCGCCAGCCAGGCCTCACGTTCCTTGTCAGGCCCCACCAGGTCCTCCCACGTCCCTCTACAAGGTGACACCGTTAAATAGGGCCAAAAGAGAGCCCCCTACAGGCAGAGGGCATGGGAGCCCTAGAAGCAGGTCGCAAACCACAGTCTGAGCCATCAAGTGTTCAGATGCCTGCACTGGTCAGCTTCAGGTGTTGATGCTGATTATTGAGGCAGACACATAGCTCATTCCTGTTTCAGCTACTGAAGTAGGAAACTGCAAGCTGGAGACTACACAGGCTTCGGTTTCAGGCTTTTGGTTTTTCCCCTCTCCCAATCCGTCATCGGGTGGGGTGGACTAATTTCAGAGGAGATGGAAAAGAGTGAGGCGACAGCTGATTGGTGAATAGCTCCAAGCACTGGCTGCCGCTTTTCTTATGGAGCGCTATGCCGCTCTAACTTTAAAAGTAGCTGCCCCCTACCCCCACAGCATGCACAATACAATAGCAATGCTTTTTTTTTTTAAAAATACTTTTAAATAGAACGCGGTGTACGTTTCAGGGACACCGCGCTTTCTTTCACTTTTTTTTTTTTTTTTAAATAAACTTGCATGTTGAGCGTTGCGCCCGCTTCAGGGACACTGCGCTCAGTTTCATTTTTAAAACAAAAACACTTTAATAGTGAGGGCGGTGCCCGCTTCAGGGACACCACACTGTTTTGTTTTTTTACTTTAAGGGTGAGCGCGGTGCCCGCTTCAGGTACACCGTGCTCTGCAATACAATAGGTCTCGCTTTTTACCTATTGGTATTGTAAATGACAATGCCTTTAAATATTATAAAAGGCATTGCCATTTACAATGCCAATAGCTCAAAATCTCGCAATTGCGAGACCTATTGCATAGTAAATTTTTGTTCATGGTTGTAATCTGCAGGCACTCTCCCAAAGGAGCACCTGTATAAGTTAAAATTTGTCGTGGGAAAAAACTGAACAAAATTCCTTTTCCATTACTTATTCTGCTTCCAAAATAAGAAATTGAGCTACGTGATCTTAACAAAAATGTAGTCCTATGTTTTACATTTATAAAGTGAAGCAACATTTATTAGCTTGTGTCTGTAATACATAATCGGCAGAAAAAAATAGTGTAAAATATTGCTCCATTTTCCACTGGTGCAAAACTTAAGTCATATGGTCCAGGTTTAAGGTTGGAGCAAAAACTATTTGTTTAGTTCCTTATTATACAAGCAAAACAAACGGTGCAAATCACATAATTTGGACACAGGGCAATTTTGAATGCTATCATTTTTTGTAGAGTTATTCCTGTGCCCTCTGGTACAATCCTGCGCATCTACTTTCTTGTGTTCATACTGCTAGATCTAAAGGTATTCTGTTCACTTTTTCCTTTTCTTCCTTTCAGGAGAACCTGTATTTAGGTGCAGATCACCAGAACAAGAGACGTTCACGTGTTTTTGGAACTACGGCAACGTACGCAACGTGACGGACCGCTTAAAACTGATGTATGCTTCAGGGTAAGGTCAACCTGAAGCTCATTTAATAATATTTGCTTTGGAATGATTTTCTATAAGACATTGAAGATTTCCCGACCTACATTTACATTTGAACATATTGGATACCATAGAGCTGCAACTTATACGTCAACACATGTACAAGAAAAACTAGACTGTTGCAGCATGGTACAGCGTGGCAAAAACACATATCTCACCAACATTCATTGGCAGTTTGAACATTGCTCTGCAATTGCAGTTGTCACTCTAGAATCACTCTCAAACCTCCCTCGTCACACACATCACACCGCACCTCAAGGATCTCCACTACACAAATGAACACAGTTCAAACTCCTCACTCGCACCTACTAAGTTCTGCATAACACTGTCCCTGCATTGCTCAATAGCCGTATCTCCTTTCATAAACTCACCTGACTCCTCCGACCTGATGGACTCCTACTACCACACTCCTCATGCATACGCAGAACTAGAGCAGACAGGTGGGCCTTCTTCTACATCACTCCTAAAGCCAATGACCTGCCTTTACACATCAGTGCCTCCTCCTCAATGCTTGAGTTGCACAAGAATTTGAATACCTGACTCTTCGATTAATCCCTCCAGCCACCCTAGGCGAGGCTACACTACACTTGCTCAGTGCCAGGATACCATCTGAGTGATAGCACACTCTACAAATCTTCATAACGTAACATAACATTTCATGTAACGTCAGACTTGGGGGCTCTCTAATGTCTTCCTGGAAACACTTACAGTGTTACCCAGTCAGCCTCCCTGCAATCAAGATATTGTTAACACTAATCAGGCCCTGAGAAGCCTTGGATACCAATGAATGGCTACCTCTTCCTCCCTTTGAACCATAATATATACCATATATATAAACTTTGTGGATTTGGTCCCAAGTCATTTGCTAATTTTATTTCAAACATTCCAAATAAGAATTGTGCTTGCACGAGTGTAATCAATATGCACTACTAATCTTTGCACATGTGGTAATGATGTATTTATTTAACAAAGGATTGTTGCAGCAAAGCATTATTAAACAATAGATGAAATATAACTGTTAAATCAATGTTGGCAGGTAGTAGGGATCAGTCAATGAATTTATGAGCTTGCTCATTTCAATTGCAATGTATAAACAGGAAGGGAAAATTATGAAACTCCAAGTGAGGCCAGTAGTTAGATTGGCACAGAATAGCTTTGGCTACCATAACATGTCCTGTGCCGCTTGTTGGGAATCTCCTTTCAATGTTGAATTTGAAATTCAGTCTTTGGTTCCTGGGGTGAAAACTAGAGCTGAGTAACTTGTTTGTATCCAGTTTGTGATGTTCAGTAGAGTAGGAACTCAATCATTTTGAGAACACCGGGAAGCACACCTTTCCTATATGATTTGTTGTTCAGACCTTTCATGATGGAATTGATGTCAGTGGCATGAGTATTAATGAACAATCCAGAGGCCGATCCGAGTGAGCGATTTAGTGAGTTTTGCACAGTGAAGGAGCTGTCAAATAAATGCTTTTGAGGGATCCTCCAACTATGAGAGGTAGTCTCAAATTCAAGTGAGGCAGCGAGTGGGAAGTTATCCGGCCGTAGGGGAGTGGTCGCAGCAGATTCATTGTGATGTGATCTTGGAGTCGGTCTAACACATTCAGTTGGAAATGGACCTTAGCACAGATGAGGTGTCTATCTTGCAATTTTAGTAGCTATTGAAATATATGCTTGAAAAAGGTGGTTAAGGCACGATTTGTAAAGTAATATGGTGTGCACCATGAATATCGACTCCAGAATAACAATAGGTTGCAATATCGCGGCCAAAATATTGAAAGTAAAATATATACACATACATATACCACCAAGGAACATATATGTGGAGTTAGGTATAGAACATTTTACCTGCTTACCTGTTGATAATTTACTTAAGATATATATCTTCAAAGTACATAGATGTTGAATTAAGAATATTAAATCAATACCCTCTTTATATGCATGCACTTACCTTTTAACATTTTGTCCCTCGATATTCTTGTGGCACAATTATCTGGGGGTCGATATTCAGTCGATCGATCGATGTGGCTAGTAGGTCAAACGAGGGTCCTTGAAGAAAGGTTTTGTAGTGCATAAACCTATAGAGTTACCTGACTGTATGCAATAGCAAATTAATTCCTGACATAGTAAGATAACTTACTCATAGTAAGCAGTAACAGATCCTTAACGTTGTAGTAAAAATGAACCAGGCCCAGGGTGGTATGAAAAGGTTACACTTGTGCTGCATACGTTTTTTATTTTTTCCAGGTGAAGTGTTTTCTGTTTATGCAGGATTTCCAGATGGTGTTGTGATGACTTTACACTGGGCATTTAGAAAACTAGTAAAACGGTGTTGTATGCAGATCTTTTACCATAGATTTAATAATAGCTTGTGATAGAAATGCACATTTTTCAGTGGTGCAATTTCTCCATTTGTGTAAGAATCACCACAGTATGAGGTCTTGCTGTATTTCAGCATGCACAAGGAATAAGTGTATGAATCAGGCTTTTGTATCAAAATGAGGTATGGGTGGCAGGTGCAGTGCTTAATTTGTCAGGAGGACACCGCAGCTTGCACCACCAACTGCCCCCACACACCCTGTGCTGCCAATGACGGTACCAACACAACTAACCATCACATTTCTACAAGAGCGACAATTCAGACTTTTAATATATATTAAAAATGACTAATACCTGCCACCCAAGCTATTCTTATAGAATTGGGTGGCAGGTACTAGTCATTTTAATGTATACTGAAATATTACACAACTGTTAATCTTAATGGCCTCAGGCCCAGTTCTCTCTTGCTGCCGCATCACTATGCTTCTTCCTTGTTTTTCTGAGTGCTTTCTCCTGCTTTTGCTTGTTTTTTACTGCTATCTGCTTCCTGTCTTCTGTTTTTCTGACTGCTTACTCCTACCTTTGTCTTGTTTTTTACTGATTTCTCCCTCCTCTCTCCCTGTTTCTCTGAGTGCTTTCTCCTGCTTTTCTCTTGCTTTTTTAATGCTTTCTCCTTCCTTTTCCCCATTTTTCTGAGTGCTTTCTCCTGCTCTTTCCTCGTTTTTTTACTGCTTTCTCCTTCTTCTCCCCGCATTTTTCTGAGTGATTTCTCCTACTTTTTGCCTCGTTTTTGACTTTCTCCTTCCTCTCCTCTTGTTTTTCTAAGTGCTTTCTCCTGCTTTTGTTACATTTTTCACCACTTTCTTCTTACTCTACCCTTATTTTTCGGAGTGCTTTCTCCTGCTCTTCCCTTGTTTTTCACTGCTTCTCATTGTTTTTTCCTCAACAGCACCTTGGGACCCTCATCGGTGATTTGCCACACTTTATGAATCCTGATTGTTTGATTTGCTCATCATAAAATTAGACAAACAGCGCCACCCTGTGGCAGGCTGTCATAACTGCCAGTGTTGACAAAGTGTGGGTGCCAAGCACCAGAACCCACCAGCTCAAATTAAGCACTGGTGGCAACTAGTGAGAGTTTCACCTTATTTACAAATTGATGCCCTCCAATTGTATTGTTAGTCTAAATATCTATGATTATGGAAATGGAAATGTGCAAATTCATTCTGATTATAATTTTTTTTTAAAAGGCATAAGCATGGCCCTGTAGGAACAATTAAAAAAAAGATGCTTTATCTGCAGACTAGCGCATAAATCCAAAAAAGGAGCCCCTTTAAGGTAGGATCAATGCATCCTTTTTTGAAATACATTTGAAGAAGAACCAGTTGAGAGTAAAAAAAAATACCCTTGCTCAGCAGATGTTTTGTGACATATAAACTGTGTTGCACACATTCTAATATTCATCCTCTTTATTTTCCTTTCTAGGAAAGATTTTGTCTGGGCAGAATGTCCTGATTACAAATCTGCTGGTGAAAATAGTTGTTATTTCAACTCAACATATACCCGTGTATGGATACAATATTGCCTGAAGCTTGTACCTGAAGCCCTCGCACCTGGAAATTTCTGTTTTAGTGTGGATGACATAGGTAATGTTTTTCTTACTCGAGACTTTATGCACATTGAAGATTTGCGTTGTTCAGAAATTGCCAAGTCTTTTTGAAATACAAAGGTCAGATATAAAATTACCTGTACGTAAGACAAGCAATTATTTGCACATTTGTGCAAAGTTCCTTATTTCACATGAACTCCATTAAAATTTCCACTCAGTATTTTTATATAAGGTTTTTGTTAATGACCCTGGAAAACAGATTATGCTTTTGACATAGTACACTTTAATGGGGCATTTTTAACTGTTTGGCAGTGTCATTTAATATGAAAAATGACCCAAACACAGAACAGCGCTTTATCCACTTTGAATATCTGGATTTCAACCTATCCGTGCATAGGGACGGCCAACAAGCCTAATTATTAAAAGCAGTGTCTGGTCTGTCTTTGCTCCAAACTCTTGTTGGTTCTCAGAGTACAAATACTTTTTCAGTGGAATTGGTCTGCCATTTTGTTTTTAAGCCGTTGTGGAATTCACTTTGCGAGAGGTGTGAATGATATTGCACCAGCAAGCATCCATCCAGATGTTCATGTATTCTTTTGATTTGAGAGCTTGGAGGGTTCATCTAGGAAGCTTTAAGTCTTGTAAGATGATTGTATTTTGGGGGTTCAGTATATAATGCTGGTGAACTTTGACTGACTCTTGGATTTGCTCGTTGATTGATTTAGAGAATCATTTATTTCAGTTAGTAGTTGAAGGTGCCAATATTTCCTGCGTCCTGATTAGTGCACCAAATAAGTAAATAATTCTGCAGTTTTTGAGGATTCCCATTTACTTTTCTCATCCCTATTTCGAGCATTTTGAAGGGAATGTTTTGTAAGCATCTATTTGGGTCTTATAGAGGGTGCGTTCAGAAGGCTTTACTGGAAGACCTGCGTCGCTACGATTTCTATGCCTGTGCGGCAAAGATGCATCGGGAGGGGAATCGAATCTGCCAGGCCAGCTGCTGGCGTGGCTCACTCACCAAGACTCGGAACCCCGGCCCTTCACCGAACTTGTGTCAAGCCAGGGTATCACACTCTGCTCTCAAGAAGACATCCTGCAGGCCTTTTATGAATATTCTGCAGCATTATATAGTGCGCCACAAGACTCAGGCGCAGACTTTCTATCTTGTGTCGAGCTCCCCCGAATCTCTGCTGCCACTGCAGCAAATTCGGATGCAGACATTGCAAATGTAAAGCAGACAATCTGTGACCTATCCTGCTGCAAAACTCCCGGCTCAATGGGTTGCTTCTGGAGTACTATCACTTATTTTCGGCCCTCCTGTCCCCCAAACTGGCTGCCATGTACGCAGCGGCAGTGGAGGCGGGGTGCTCCCTTACTCCTTATGTGAGTCCCTCCTGGTCTCCATCCAGAAACCCGACAGAGACCCCAGATGACTTCCCTCATATTGGCTCATTGTCATTCTTGGAGCCGACTACAAGATACTGGGCAAGACACTTGCTGCTTGGTATGGCCAGCTGCTTCCAGGACTGGTCCACTCTGACCAGGACAGATTTGTCCCTGGTTGCAATACTTCGCAGAATATATGCCGCCTTTTTCATATACAAGACCGGATGGTAAATTCCCACAGGTGGCATGCCTTATATTGAACCTGGAGAAGGCGTTCCATACCTTATCTTGGCGCTATATTTTTACTGTGCTGGCCTGCTTGGGGATATGGCCTCAGCTCCTGGCCTAAACAAAACTATTATTCCAACAATTATATTCCAACCCAGTCTCCAGTGTGTGCCTGGGTCGCTCGATTTCTACCCCATTCTTGGTCCATTGGGGGGACACGACAGGCTTGTCCCCTATCCCCTTTCTTGTTTGTGCTCGCAATGGAGCCACTTGCTGTGCGCCTTCGTAGAGAGGGCCAGGAATGGGGTCATCCCTCTAACAGATAGGACCCACGCAACACTATACGCCAATGACCTACTCCTCTTTGTGCGAGACATTGTGAATGAGCTGGCGCCCATCTGGGGTACACTGTTGGAGTTTGCCGCTGTGGCAGGGCTTCGGGTTAATTGGGAGAAATTTGTCATTTACCCGCTCCACCCTGGGAAGATCCAGCGAGAGGTATACCTTGGTACCTCCTGCCTTCATTGGCAGACCCTTTGACCATTCCTTCTCTCAGGTGGCTGCTCATTCCAGGCTCCCACCTCGTGTCTACATGGCTCCTGCAGGTGACAGTGTCGTGGACATGTATAGCCAGGATCCACCGCCTCTCACAGGCGGCTTCCCTGAACTCTCCTGACCTACCCTTGGTTGGCCTTCCCCAGGGTCGAGACCACTACACTGCTCAGAGCTTACGGGTTTTGATTGCACATTCTCTCCTCAAGGTGGGTGACCTCTTAAGGAGCGAGACCCTCTTCCTTTTGCCCAGCTAGTTGAAGAGAGGGGGCTGCTGCTGGGACAGTTCCTACTTCATCCTTCACACACATACTCCTTCACACATGCAGGGTTCTTTGGGACCTTACTGGAGGAGAACCTGATATGCACCCGGTTCGGCAGACCATTCTGACTCTGGGGCCCAGACGCCACCTCATCACCTGTTTGTACCAGGCCGTACAAGACTTGACAGCTACCTCCCTTTTCCCCCATTGCCTTAAATAGGAGGGGGAATTTGGATGGGCTCTACATGAGGAGTGGGCGGTCGAATTTCTGAAGAATGACTCCCGAAATGCGCGCTTTAAAAACATATTTTTCATATTACACAGGGCATACCTTACACCCGAGCAATTAAATCGCCATTTCCCGGACACACAGTTCGAATGCCCCCGCTGCCGCACTGTGGATGCCACGTTTATGCACATGCTGTGATAGTGCCCGGCCCTTCAGGCTTACTGGCGTGTCGTGCACGGCACACTCTGGTAGATCACTGGGCTTCCAGATATCTCCTCCTGGCAGGCATGCCCCCTAGGAATCTTTAAGAGAAGGAAACACCACAAAGTACAGATGCAGTTCGTCACCCTGACACTACTGTTAGTAAAACTCACCATCTCACTACACTGGTGCTCGCCACTGCCCCACCAAGAGAGGTCTGGAGGGGAGCCCTGCGTAAGTGGGGAGCAGCAGAAGAAGATGCGCTTTTCTCTGACAAGTTTCTGCGGCTTCACCACAGACCTTTCTTCTCACAATGGGCCGGTCTTCTCCTATGCTATCAGCAGTTGGGTGAGGGAGCCGCAACAACATCAATACCATGTGATCAAGACCACTTTGATCAGATTGGACATTCAGTAGGGAAGGGCGGCTAAGCTGTTGTGATCAACAGGCCATAGTGACCCTTTCTTCCATCCAATAGGTTGGAGCAGTTGCTTCATCACTGATCAGTCATCCGATGGCAAAGGTATCTTTAGTCTGGATCTGTGGGTGATGTTATCCAGTGGGGCACCGGGAGGTACACTTTCAACCATGGCTACCACCAGCATCTCTTTGCCTCTTCTCAAATAGAACCTCCAAAATTGCCTGATCCTCAAACTGAATGTGGAGGCCCTTTTCTCCTTCCTAGGTCTCCCAATGCGTAACCTGAGAGGTGCTACAACGTCTGACAAGTTTTTAGTTAATAATGGAATGACAGAATAACAACCACCTGCATGTTTATCTGGTATCATAGTTTCAAAAAAGCTCAGGATAGACGGAACCTTCAAGATAATTTTAAAATAATAAAATAATATCTTTTGTAATAACAAGGATAACTGTAGGGTTGCTTCTCTTTTCATCAATATGTTCTCTTTGATGGTCTTTGCAATTAATTACATTTACATATTAGTAAAAAAATTAAAGTTTCTTTTTCTTAATACTGGTATACAGGTAATTCAAAATTACATAATTCTACTACACCACAACAATAATTGTTTGTGTTCTCATTTATCAATTTTTTAGCATTTATAATGCCCTCTAGGAGGTTATGATGCTGCAAGCTACCAAACTGTGGTGACATGGTGTTCAAAATAGCAATGGTTTGGGATGCGGCCCGAGTAATTTCCAAGCGACTGAGATTAATTCTATCATTTTTTTGTATACTTTTAGAAAGTTGGCATTTTCTTGTCCCAACCATTTGGTGTCTGCAGCCTGTATTCTGGGTCACATGACTAGGTGTAGCTGGCAGTTGGCAGTGGCGGCTGCCTCAGAACGGGGGTGGTAGAGCGGGAGGGAATGGATAAAAAAAAGAAAGAAATAATCTTAGCCTTCGCCAACACCTCACGCCTCACCTCCTTCCTCATCTCTCTCTGTAATGGCAGAACCGGAAGCACCCAGGCTCCCAGACACTCCCAACCAATCACGACGCTACTCATGCAGCGCCTTGATTGGTCTGAGTGGCCTGTTTGGCTGCTCAGGCAGTGACTGGGAGCCTAGTCATGCTCTCCACTGGACTGTGCAACACAGCCAGGTGGAGAACATGTTAAGTGTGCATGCCTGTTTGGCCGGCCCAGCCAGGCCAGCCAAACAGTCATGCACACGTAGGGAGTGCAAACCACATCTCACTCTGCTCTGGCGAGCCAGCCCCAGCTCCAGTCCCGCACAGAAAAACAAAATGATAACGTCTTGTTATTATCATTTTATTTTTACTTTTTGCACTGTTCAAATAGCAGTGGGGCGACGCTCCCCCACCTTTGTGGAGGAGCTGCCACTGGCAGTTTGTCTTTGTGTGTTACTCCCAGACAATGAGACGAAGGGAAATAGATCTTTGATTTGATAGGGGGACGGAACTGTCACCTACCACACTTGCACGTTACAAAGACTCAGCCTCACCACACACACAAAGGGTTTCACACTAGTCTTTTGTGCTCCCAGATTACTGGGGCCAGGGCAGGGAGGAAGGAAATTCCGGACACCTCTGTAGGGAGAGAGATCTAGAAGCTTCTCCCACTTCAAAGTGGGTATGTAAGTATAAATATTTGACCCTCTGACCCAACTCTTCAGATCACTTCTGGCCCTGTGGACTCTGCCAGGAAGAAGGATTGCCCAGATGTAAAATCTGCCTTGCTGACCTGCTTGCTGACCAAGGACTATTTTGCTGCCTAAGGATTGCTGTTGCTGCACCAGGACTCTTCTTCTGCCTGTGAGCTGCCCTGCTGAATCCATCCTGCCTGAGCCCAGGGCTCCATGGAATCTCCAGGGTCAGTCGACTGACCCCCCTGCCCGTCAAAGCTACCGGGACATTACCGTCTTCTTTGAAATTGCTGCAACTCCTCGCATGTCAACGTATCACGATGCAGCCCGCCATCGACTTCGGTCAAGCGCAATTCAGCTTGTCCTCGACGCATCTCATCGCAAGTCCTCTCAAGCCCCGCGTGACGCATCTCATTCCTTGCGCTGACAAATCACAGCGCAAGTATCCACAAGTCCGCTGGCTTCCTCAATGACGTCGCAGGACCTCGCATCGCAAGCCCTGTCAACGGTTATCGACTCCACTGTTGCACGAAGCACCTCAACACCTTACTTGCATCGCAGCTCGACGCAAGGATGCCCCATCTCGATGCCCCGGCTACATGATACTTTCAGCGGATTGAACTTAGTCCTGTATCCGGTCTGTGCTCCATTGCAGTCAGCCTGAATTTGTGATTTGGACTCTTTCTTCCACTACATTTTTTCCTAGCACTTGATTCTACAAAACCTTTAAAATTGCATATCTCCGGTTCTACTAATTGGATTTTTGTTGTTTTGGTGTCAAATAATTTACTGAAATGCTCTCTAATTTTCTTCATTGGTGTGGGATTCCTGTGTTGTTTCCACTTTATTACTAATTGAGTGTTGCATAAATAATTTACACATTGCCTCAGTTAAGCCTGACTACTTTTATGACAAGCTCCCAGAGGAGCACAGATTAATGTGGGTTTTGCTTGTGGTTCACCATGACGAAGATTGTGGTTGTTGCTTGACTAGGGTTCGCCCCTCCTCAACCAGTAACCCAATTTCTTAAACACACAACAGATTTATGGGATATTTAGGTAGATCTTGTAAAGTAAGTCTTGATAGTCTTTCAGAAACCGTCTTTGAGGGTTGGCAGGAGAAGGCCTGACTCAGAGCTTTTGATTTGATTTTTTTTTGCTGGTTTTGGAATTTGAGGAGAAGGAAGGACTTGTTTCTGGTGTCACCTGATACTTCTGTTGTGTGATATGCTTTTGGAGCAGCTGGTTAGACAAAGGTGTATGGCTTATTACGTTGTGCATGAGGTTTTGAAGTTAAATATGGCTGGTCGAACAAGCCATTGAAGATCTCCTATAATCAATCCATCTTTTGATGTGTGTGAATTAATGGAAAACGAAAACTCAGAAACGACATTGGAGGATACCAAATCATGGAAAACCAACTCTAAGGAAGGACAATTTTAAGGCAATACAAAAAAATCGAACATTAAAGGAGATATTTTAAAAGAAAGGTACTTTTAAGGAAAAATCCAAAATTACGTTAAACTTTAGTGGAGTTTTGGACTACTGTGGGCTTTTTGTGATCGGGGATGGGTAATGTTTAGGAATGAAGAGGGTTTTTTACAGGTCAGGAATAATTGGAGTCCAGGCATAGAAAGGGGTTTTTAGGGTTCAGAGATGGAATAAATGTAGGGGTGATGAGGGTTTTTTAGGATTCACAGATGTGTGGTGTTTAGGTGTCTGAGGTGTTTTTAGATTTCATGTATAGGTGGAGTGTAAGGGTGTTGAGAGGTTTTAGAGTTCATGAATGGGCAGAATTTAGGTCTGGAAAGGGTGTGTAGGTTCAATTATGGGTAGCTGCTGGGGTGGTTTAAAAAAAATGTTCAGGATAGAGTGGAGTTTAGGGTGGTGAAGGGTTTTAAGGATTCAGGGATGGGTGGAGTTTAGATGTAGAAAGGGGGTTTTAGGGTTCAGGGATGAGTAGTTTAGGGTAATGAGCAGTTCTTATGGGTCATGAAAGACTGGTGTTTAAGGGCAGTGAGGGTTTCTTAGGGCTCAGGGATGAGTGGAGTTTGGGTGTGCGGAGGTGTTTTAAGGGGGATGGGATGGGTGGGGTTTAAGCGTAGACAGGGGTTTTAGTGTTCTGGAATGGGTTGAGTTAGGATTAGTGAAATTTTTCTTTGGATAGAAAGGACTTTTAGGCTTCACGGATGAGTGTAGTTTAGGTGTGGTGTGTAGTTTTAGGGGGCAGGGATTGAGGGTGTTTAGGGGGTGTGAGGGGTCAACGATAGATGGTGTGTACGGGTGGTGGTGGGTCAGTGAATTAAAAGCATCCAAAGTAATAGTTTGACAATATAAAAGATATAAATATGATAGAATGTCCCCTGAAGTAAAACACTGAAATAAATATCTCCGACAAAACTGTTTATGAAAGTAAGACCTGTAACAATTGCATTTAAACTTAAAAAGTAAGCATTCAGAAACCAATTTCGACAAAAAAGACATTTTATGAGTTGGTTTCTACAAAAAGGTAAATGCCATTCTTTCAGAAAATTTCCATTAAACAGTTTATATAAAATGGTTTCTCAGTAATTGTATTCCATTAAATCATTTTTCAATGAAATAACATACAACAACTTCTTTGACTAGGCGAGCTTATGTGCCCTAGACAGATTTTAGCTTCGTTGGTATGGATTTTCGTAGGTCTAGAAAAATTCTGATATTGCCAACCAGAAGTGAAAGTGGTAGTGCTTGGACAGCAATCCTTAAATTTGTAAGGGTTATTGTGGTTATTTATTTTCCTTAGAGAGCCAGATGCAAGAAAGAGTATTTTGTTAATCCGGAGTAAAGTGGCAATATCATCAGGTTATGGACATTAGGTAGCAGGACTTTCAAAGAAAGAGAGGTTGTGATTTTTGAGATGAGGTGTGGGCAGTTTCCAGAAATACAATAATAAAAATTAAGCCAAATGTGCAAGTGACTTAGAGTAAGCTGCATTCAGAGAGAGGAGACATGCAGAGGATGGAAAGTAAAGAGCGGATCATTTAAAGAAAAAGGAGAGGCTATTGTCTGAAGATTTAAGTGAATGGCAAATGTTTAGTGCAGGGTTTTAGGAACACATAGTAGACTTTGAGACAGCATGGAATCCGAGGAAAAAAAATTGTTGAGAAAAACATAATTATTTGCATGTGAGATAGTGCAAAAATCAGATAATTTTAAATAGGCCCTAGAAAGAGGTGAACAGTCTGTCTACTGCTAGGCTACTGCTAGACCACTGCTAAAGTAAGGACAGCTGATAATTTCAGGGGTCGGAAGTGCAAAGTAATGGCTGTTTGCATAAATAGGTACATATGGAGAGCTTTAGGCTTCTCTTGAATGAAGCTGTAACCTCATGATGAATCAGTGTGCGAATATATACAAGGTAAGTAATGCAAACCTAAAAAATTTAATTCTGCAAATGCTGGAGCCGATGTCATCTGATGTTTACCCTTGAAGTTTGCCTCACAGCATTCATTACCAAAGCAAAGTTGTGTCCATTAGCATGGCGTTAGATGTGGTGAGGATAGTCCCCCCGACAGTTGAAGTGAATTGCCTGCATTATTGTAACTGAAGGGAGGAAACCCAGACATTGACATGAGAAGGAAGAAACCGGGCTACTAAATTCCAAGTGGCTTTTTGTTTAACAAGCAGATTCAGTTTAATCTTCCTGAGCATTAGTATTTAGTGGATGACAGGGGTGAGGAGTGGGACTGCTGTTTCTGTTTTTCAAGCAGAGGAGGTTTCTAGGCCAGGTCTGTCCTTTGTCTGCCCCTGACTGCTGCTTCAGGGAGATCTCACACTTCATTGTGCCACTGCTGTGGGTGCTCCAGCTTGGAGTCAGCCCCAGGGCTACCTACTGTGTGAAGCATCACTTTACACAAAGACTGTCTCTCCATGGCAACCTGAGAAAAATACTTAAAAGCGAAGCACCTTTCACCAATGTGTGCTTAACAAAATAAACAAGCAATTGCAATGCAATAGGTCTCGCATTTGCAAGAATTTGAGCTATTGCCATTGTAAATTATAATGCCTTTTATTTATCTGTTTTCAAAGCCAACACTTAAATAAAAGGCATTGTCATTTACTATGTCAATAGCTCAATTTATGTGTTGGTTTTGAAAACAGATAAATAAAAGGCATTGTAATTTACAATGCCAATAGCTTAAGCTCTCGCAGATGTGAGACCTATATATTGGGAAATCTCGTATAGGCAAGTAGCATACGAGGTGAACTCGGCTCTTGGGCCAGGAGACTTGTGCTTCTGTGACCACTGGAGATAAAGGAAGCAGAAGGCTTTACAAAAAATGGGAGTTTGACGAATGAAGGTGACAAACCAGACACAATTCTTAAGCAAAGACCGAAGGCTGTAAAATCAAGGACCGCAAGAGACAACAGTCCACAGGGGAAAAAAAGAGAAAAAACTGCCAAAAGATGAACGGTCGGATGGGCTGGGGCGGGGACAGTGCTTCAGAGAGATGAATGGTTGCTCAGTGCTCTGGGAGACACATCAGAGATCTGAGCAATTGCTCTTGAAATGCGGCCATCCTTGAGCATGGACAGTCCTCAAGAAGTAAAGGGCAGATGAAGGCTTCTGGAGATCACCATAAAGTCGCAGTCTGCCCGGTTTTGTTCATCTTCATTATTTGGACTGCAAAGCCTTCCTCCACAGGTCCCAATTCTCTTTACCATTTTCTCTCTCTTTTTTTAATTTATTTTAACTCCCATAATGCACCAGGTTCTCAATTGATACCACAGGGCTGAAAAATATATAAACCCGTGCAGACCTGCTTTCGAAAATTGAACTAACATGATGAATTTTCCTAAAATCACATAGTACCAGTTACGGAAACCCAAGGTGAGACTTGTTGAGTGGCTTGGGATGTAATGGTCAAATGGAGAAGGTTTTTTTGTTAACTAAATGGTTTACTGTGAGCATCTAGAACAAATAGAGGCACTCAGGCAGCAGCAGTGCGTGTTTCCTTCCCCAAAACGTGGCAAAATACGATTACAGATTATTTTTTTTAACACGTTCATACGGCCAGGAGACACTACATTGCGCTCTCAGAGTAGGTTGAGAGGAGCGTAGAACATCCCTGCAAGCTCCCCTCGTGCCCTCATAGGTACAGCAGAGGAGGCAAGCGGAAGTGTTCCCTCCCAGAGAAAGTTCACAGCACAGGCAGCAAGTAGTGCAACAGCTCCTTAAGCACTGAACAGGTACAGCGGCAAAGGCATCACCACACACTCTCACAACCGAATAAGGCACAAAAGCTTCCCTTAGGCACGCCGAACAACCATCCCTCTTATAAACAGAACATACACACTTATGATAACAAAAAGACAGAGCCCCTCATCCGCAAAACGAGTACAGCGTGCACACACACTAACTGTGCACTAAAGGCGCAGCTGTGAAAGTGTGCTGACATACAGCACTGCAATCACAACTCTGCAAAAGGTGAATGAAGCCGGGGGCTCACCTATAAATACAAAACAGAGAAATGCCTAGAACAGATTACACACAAATTGACGTTTTACCATGTGCTACTGTGAGTAGTACATATAGACTGACAGATGCATACTATTCTCTTCTGGTCTCCGGGGTGGTTAGAGCTCTTCCCCCACCGCCAGCATAAATCCCCACAGCTGTTGGACTTCAGGCGTTAACGAGACAAGACAAATGGCTCCCCTCACCACCCCTTGGATTTCATAGTGACAGGCGCAATATCCTCATGCCCTCAGGAGATGCTGCTGCTGTTTTATGACATTCGGATACAAACGACATGGCGCACAGTGGCCAAATGAAATTTAAGAATTGGCGATCTTGGACGGAAGCCTCTCATGCGACATAATATGGCGACTAATCATTGCACCGCACAGGCTGATATAGGCTTGTCAATTAGAGGTGCAGAGAGCATGATGGGGTCGGAAAGGCAGCCTCGTACTGTGTGCATGGCGCTCAGAAAATGAAAACGACAAGCCACCACCATTGCTCAAGGGCAGCGTCCTACAAGTGGTGTGTGCGGCGGTGGCTGACGCCATTATGAACACTTAAAACTGAAAGTGCGCACAGCGCTGAAAACAACAAGCAATGACAAGCGATGGCGGAAAGTCAAAATTAAAAAAAAATAGTTCTCACACACAACAGATGAAGAACCAAAGTGTAAGGAAACTGTACTTTACCGGTGCGCCTCAGCCTGAAGGAAAGTGACGTATCGGCAAAGCCAACGAATTAGGAGGCAGCAAAGAAGGACAGTGGAATGAACCAATGATAAGTAGGAGGCAGGAAAAAAGTCGGATTATTGATTACAGCAGGTCTTGCAGACAGCACATGCATGCTGTTGCTCGACCTAAAAATACATCTAATTGCACAGAAAAAGTGGAATGAATTAGTTCTATTTAGCTTTTGCTGTACATGTCCTGCATATCACTATGTAATGTAATGATATAAATAACAAAGCCATTCAAGGCATTCTCGAATTCTTGTGGCACCAGAGGCTGCACTGGGGTAGAGTATGGAGCGGAAGGGTGTAGTGTCAGCACAGCCATATAACTTTGGGAGGTACTGACAACGCTTACTTTATTCTTTTTTAAAACAATAGAAGCACACTGGGAGGCAAAGCCTTCTCTGCTATGACGCAGCTTATACCATGCTCAGAACTTCAAGGTAGATGCAAGGAATGTGGTCTTTCTCACAGTACATTCCTAAGCACTATTTCATCTGACATCTCACGTGTGGGACAGAATTTCGAACAAAGCTGACATGTCCCCTAGAGTAGCCACGGCGCCTTAGTCTGACTTGAACACCTGGTGATCGCACATGCTTTCCTAATACCCCTTTGTGAAGGAAGACTAAGCCCCCCCGCGCACCCCTAGACCAATGCCGGAAACAAGGGTGGTACGCCTGTCCCCTCTGTACAAACCCAGACTATAAGCAAACAGTGAGCTATCCTACACAAACAGTGCTTCTCTCTCTCTCTCTTTCTCCCTCTCCCTCTCTCTCTCTCCCCCTCCCTCTCTCTCTCTCTCCCCCTCTCCTCTATCTCTCTCTCTCTCTCCCTCCCTCTCCTCTCTCTCTCTCTCTCTCTCCCCCTCATTCTCTGTCTCTCTCCCTCTCATATACACTCTTCAATTCCAAAAACACAAGTCTAGAAGAAGCACCAACTTCCACAATATCCATAAGATGAAAGTACACCTAAGGGACGGGGAAAGCGGATAGGGAGAACTAAGAGTCCCAGGCATATATGTCCCCATTTCCAGCTTGGAAATACTACAGAATTGTATCCTATGTCCATTCAGTGTCTTGGATCGGTAGGATTGCTCAGTGGGTTAATTCACATTCAGCAAAGATGTGTGAGTAACCTGTATGCCACTAGACCCAAATCTGACTTAAAGAAGTTTAGGCAATGGTAGCAGTTGAACCTTAAGCCATTTTATAATTGGTTTCACTTTCTACGAAATCCGTTTATTTGTGATATGTTTGGGGTTTTGACTTGTATTTTTGTAATCTGGAATCCAATCATTGGAATTATACGATTTTGCGGCAGTGGCTTTTTTCTGTATAATTATACACTAACCACACTTGCCACATAATCCACTTTCTTCTTCATAAGCTGTAAACAAATAAGTTTCTAGTGCAAACAGGTCAAAAGCTAATTTAACAAGTCCCACCCGAGTTGCTGCGCCGAGGTAGAGCCTTAAAGCGCAAATGCTCAGTCATCTTCAGTTTCTAATTGCTCTGCTCATGTTACTCATGTTTTAAGGTGGTACTGATGAGGAAAAGCTTTCTCCCAGACAACACTAACACATGCTAAAGTGACAAAATATTTAAATAACACTGCTACAGAACGTGCTGTATTGTGCTGCACAATTTAGTCATCTCTGCTGCATAATTACACTGTCCCTAGTTATACTTTACACTAGGTGTCTCCAACCTTTTCTGTAATGAGAGCTACTTCTGATCAGTGAAAATCGTCGTGAGCTACTGAAGGCCAAGTTACTGTCGCATTGTTACCAGACACCCCCTTGCCCAGCTTCATGGACTTTAAACCTAATATCCATGGAGCCCGATATTATGGTTTGAACAAATTACTATGATAGGGCTGCCATGTGTGTCAGTGAGTGTACGGTCTGTGGGGGCTGTATGAACATGTGTGTGAATGAATGGGATATATGTGTATGGGTGACTGAGAGCCTGTGCCATATGTACTTGTGGCACAGTACATACCTTTCGCCATATGTGGCACCATTAGATGTGCAACACAAACATACATTTTTTAAAAGGGAGAGATTTACTAAGTGCAGAGAAATGTTCTGCCAAAATTTTTATAATAAGGAGCATTTTTCTCTACTTTAAAATCCTCCCATTTAAAAAGAAAATGCCTGTAATTTTCTGTTACAAATATGGCACTGTGACTACCAGCCACTGGGAGCAAGATGCCGGCTGTTTGTAAATGTCAAACTTTGAAAAGGGTAAAAATTAAAATTACGAGTTAAGTTAATCATTAAGTTAACTCTTCATTTAAATGCTGTCTCATTTAAAAGCATTCAGAAACATCATTTTGTTCTCATGCTCCACTATTGAGTTAAGAATGTTTTGTATTTAAGAGTTAAATACCTCAGTGCTTCAGTTCCTAACCTCTGTGAGCCACATGGGTCATAAATCTGAGTGGAGCTGATCATTATCTGGCTCTTCTATCTTCAGCATGAAACTAATTTTAAATTAAACATAGCCTTTCCTTAACTTTAAAAGGAAAAAGCAACACTTATTTATTGCACTTCTTATCTAAAAATGAACTCAAGGTCGGTTGGAGACACCTGCTTTACACTCTATCAATACTACAAACACATTTTCCTGAACACCATTCCCATCACTGAGAGTTGTCCTAAACTTTAAGACAGGGCTTTCTTTTTTCCTGAAAGCCTAATGCACGGTTGCCTAGAAATATAGGTCTCACTTTGGTAGAGTGACTCGGAGTGTAATCCTCCACTCTATTGCAAACATAAAACTTGTACTGTACAGAGCTAAGGGACGCTTCCAGTATAACTGATACATCCAAAGTATCACCTTTATCAAGGTCACTTACAGACCTGAGCCAATCACACAGGGTTTAAATTTGAAGGATTGGGTCTAGAATAAAAGCTGCGATCCTTTTATTCTACTTGAAAAAGCACACATGTTTAGAAGCACCTTCAGATGTGTAAAAGCAGCAAAGAGCGATAGGGTGTTTACTAAAAGTAGTATCTTAGGAATGTCTACAAATCTGGTTGGCTTAGGTAGTTGTTTGGCACTGCAAAACCAATTCTCAGAACAGGTGAATGCTAGCAGAATGTATTCTATTACAGAAGCGTGAGAACCATGCTGATCAAAGCTGTTGTGCTCAAGACGTCACTAAGATATATATATATATATATATCTATATAGATATGGAAAAAGAAACCGTTTTGAATTATGTCAGGCCCCTTTTTTTACTACAAATTTTAAATGAATATTTATCTATGAATTTATTTAAAATTGAAGTCATGAAATGAATCTGTTTTTATGGTATTTTATATTTGATACTATTTATATATTTCATGTACATAAATAATTTATAAACTTTTATGATAAAGTTATATTTGTATTTAACAAAGTATTTTGCAACCTGAATAAGTAATTTTAAACTGTGGAGGTTTTTTCCTGCTTTTACTTGGTGTATTATTGAATGAAATGTATCCTATATAGTATGTTTTTTATGTCTATTCGAATTGTCCAATGGCTGGAGGCACAAGTCACTTTAAAAGGGTGGAAAAAAAGCATAAGCGTTGTAATGTGATCAAGGTCCGGCTGGACCGAAACGCGTTATGGCCGATGCTGATTAAATAATTTGAAGCACTCATTTTGTGGTCCGTGCCGGCTTTTTCCAACGAAGGAGTGAAAGGGAAACAAGGCAGTTTTTTGGGATATATATATATATATATATATATATATATATATATATACATACATACAAAAGAAGGCACAGGTGTTCATTGACAGGTGAATGGGTAGCTTCCAACTCAAAAGGAAAACAGAGAGAAGAAAAAAACACAATAAACTGATGGAGACTGTCTGTGTGTCAGTCAGAGCACCCAGACCAGTCCTCTTTGGGAAGGGATAGACTAGTCCCATGCCTTGTGCCTGAAGCTGCCCTTGTGAAGTGTTTACACCTTTGCCCCATCCTTAGACATCCACCATTCCCAATACAATTGGTTAACCAGAATATCCCCTTTAAACTTTAGAAAGTTGGAAAAGGAG
The DNA here is from genome assembly GCA_963921515.1 of Calotriton arnoldi. NCBI lineage: Eukaryota > Metazoa > Chordata > Amphibia > Caudata > Salamandridae > Calotriton > Calotriton arnoldi. Next base: position 2,597,642 of record CAWUFW010000312.1, on the reverse strand, counting down.
CTTCTTCCCTAAAAAATACCTCTGGAGCATAGGTCACAAGCAGCTGTCTAAATCTGGACTTTGCTTCTTACAGTGGGATAGTTGTAGAGTGGCAAAGAGAACCCCTCAGCCTACCAAGTGAATTCTCTTAATAGACAGGACAAGAGAGAAGCAGATTTGGGGAGCATAGATAGTGAGGTCATAGCTTCCCAGTCATTTCTTAATGAAATCGAGACAGTATCATAACTGGAAGGAGAACCCATAAAAGACCAACTGCAAGACTTCAAAGTATATAGAGCTCCCTCCTAGCGCTATCAAAATTAACTAAGAAGACAAGTTTTAAAGTCTGAAAGTAAAACTGGTGTCAAAGGCTCTTTTGTAATATTTGTTTAATATTTAAATATTTTTCAATTTCAGATTTCTGCTCAAGCCAACATGTTTCGCAACACTAACAGTACATTGTTGCTTCATCAGGGCTCTACTCCAGTTGATTAGCAATAACATCCAATTTAAAGTAGGCTCAGTTTATGCCAAAGCTGTAACTGCACTTTCTGATACTGTTGCTGCCGGTTATCATTCCGCCACACTGATTCTAGAAATTCCTGGCTGAATTTGGAACCAACTGCCTAGAGTACTTATGATTACCACCTTTAAAGAAAAGATTTTTTGAATTCAATTCGCAAACGATGAAACTAGCAAAACACAGTTTCAATTTAGCTAACTTGATAAGTTGAGCCTACCATAAATTGGATATTATTGCGTGTCTTCTTGAACTCAAAACAGTATTGCGGGTCAGAATGCGCACACATGGCCTGTGCACAGTATGCGGGACACTCTCTCTGCTCTGGTGAGGTTGTATCAGGAGCAAGCTTTATGCGCATCCCACATGGTTCACCCCTGGCTTGGCCAGTGCACACTTTTCTGGTTGAGTCCTCTGGCTAAGAACCAGTCCTGTACAATAGTGCTCAAATTGCTCAGTTATAGCGTCCTATATCATACAAGGGGACTTCTCTTTTGAAAAATATAGCACCTTAATTATATTGGTGTAGTGCCGTGAATTCCACAACAAGTAAAAAAGAAAACCCACCCACGCTAATTCTAAAACAATCCACTGAGTGTATGGCCATTTTGACAATTGTGGGCTTCTTGTGCCCTCGTTGTCGTGCCATACTGCAGTATTTAAGAAACTCGCAAATGGTGATAAAAATAGGGATTCTTTTGGCTAAATCTTTTTATTTGATTTACTTTCATGCAAACAGTTCAACCGGATCCACCCGTCGGTCTTAACTGGACCTTGTTGAACATCAGTCAGACAGGAATCAATGCGGATATTCAAGTAAGATGGGAGTCGCCGCCTAATGCCGATGTTAAAAGGGGATGGCTCACATTGCTTTATGAGCTCCAATTCAAAGAAGTGAATGAAACGGCGTGGATGCAGGTAAGACTGAAGATAGAAAGAAATGTAATAAAAAAAACATTATTTTTCCAACACTGATAGTAAAACTAGCCATGATGTCTTACCGATTATTACACTTTATTTATTATATGTATACCTTATTTGTTTGTGGGGTGCTGTCACTAAAGCACATCATAAAACAAAATACATGGTTCAAAACGATTTGCAAAAAATAACAAATATACATTTAAATTAAAGGTGACAATACAACCAATTCACACTTGGGAAAATTTCAATGGTTAGAGAGAATGTGGTTTTCGGGGGTAGGAGGTGAGCAGTGTGATAGGCAGAGGAAGGACAAATCTAAGCAAGTAAGTAAGCTGTGAGGCCGTTTTCCAAAGGGAGAGTAAAGGTCCGATACGGAGAACATAATTTTAAGGCTAAGGATGTAAAATGTAGTACATGCTCTGATTTTCCTATTTGCATAGTTGAAACCTATGAAACATGAAACTCGAAAGAGAGAAGAACAAGGTAGGATCAAATCTTACTTTAGGATTCCAAGAGTAAGGTGCGCCCAGAGATTCATTTGAGCAAGTCAGGGCCGCCAGCACTCATTTTTGTGGGCCTGCACTTTTTTTTCTGCATTAGACATTTACTGAGAAGAAGAGACAAACAAAACAGAAAGACAGGGGAAGAGATAGACGGAAAACCATCACAAAGAGGGAAAGCATGAACCGGCAAGTGTAAAGGGGCAGCGGTGTCTGGCAGTGGTTTAAAAATCCTGAGGTGGGTTCAAGACTTCGCAGCCTTGGTATTGGGTGCACTGACATTTAATTGCACCGGCCGCGAGTTTCTGTGCAGAGTGTTAGGCTCCGGCACTTATTCTTATACAAATTAAGCACTGGATGCCTTCAGGCTGGAGAAAGTAAAATATATTAGAACTGCAGTACAAAGGATAGAACAACATTCATGAGTTTATGGGAGAAAGACATTTAACAAACAGTATCATAAAAAGTCGAGTAGGGGAGCCGAACAAAAAGATCTAAATCTGTATATCACTAAAAGTTGTACAACACACCAGTTTATGGCCGGTATAGGAGAGCTGCAATGAAAACAGTATCATAACTATAATTCATAAAATACTAGCTTTCAATTCTTTACAATGCTCTCTTTCACTGGAGAGTAGTGTTTGCAGTTTCCTGGAAAACTCCACATACTAAACATATAACCTGAGATTTGTGGCATTGTGGAAACTAACAGAAGCATTTAATCTAGGACAAAGCCATTGTGAATACAAAATGGCTGCCAAGTGAGGATATGTCAAGCCAAGTATTCGGAGGTTGCCTATGACTGAGGCCAATAAACATCTCCTTTGACTGCACTGTGGTAATCAAGCTGGTGGTCGATCCCATTTTTGGAAATACCAATGCCTCTCCCATTGTTTGCAAAAACTACTAGGCCCACCCCCCACTGCAGTACAAGGCTCCACTATCTTTAAATACTTGCATAAATGAGGAACATGCAAAGAGGTAGTCTTGAGGCAATAGAAAGTCTTCACAAACCAAGCATTTACAGTGCTGGGCAACTGGAATACTCAGAGGAAGGCTCGGCCACCTTCTGCCAAGCTGTGATAAGCCCTTGCGAGAGCCACGTGTGAAACTTGGATATTACAAGGCGCTACATAGGTGGCACTGGTCTCCGAAGCGCCCAGAGGGTTCAATAATGCTCCTTGGAGTAGTATGCTGGTATACTCAACTCTACACTCAGGCCACCAAGACATACAAATTGTGTGTGAGTATTGACATAGACATAGTACCTTGTTGGGAGGATTAATGTTCCATTTAGACCCCTTTGTGTGTTAATAGTAGTATGCTGGAGACATTGTTCACTCGCTCCAGGAATGCACGAATCTAGCACTCTTTTGGAAAGGGGAATGGAAGGTCATTGGGGAATCTTTAGAGTTCTCAGGGCCCCTGACCGGGCAAACAGCCCTTTTATATGGCATAGATTATTACGCAAAGGTAACCCACTTGAGAACTCAATGGTTCGCAACTGCTCTAGCGGTAGTTAATCTATGCATTCTCTGGCTATGGGGAACTGACTGCTGTCCATAGATAGAGACCTGGCTTCAAGAGATGTATAAGGCAGCATCCTATGAGCAGGGGATCTATGAATAAATGACCAGTTAGAAAAAGGTGATGTAGTCTGGTGCAGCTTCATACAGGATGGGAATCAATGAGTGAATTATATCAGTAATGGATGTAGCCAAAAGGGGAACAGCAATAGTATTTATGGTATCAGATGTGACTGTGATGCTCCCTCTTCCTCTTAGAGTAAAGTGAATTGATTGACATTATACTCACACACTTGCTAACAGCCAATTAATAGTAGGGGTTCCGTATTCGAAATTACAAAGGCAGAATAAGTTGGGCTGTGTGACCGATTCGAAGCTCAGTACTCAAACATGATATATGTACCATAGTCCCCTGATCAGATTCGGGAGGACCAATCACCGAATGGTAATACTGGTATATACAGGAGAAGGCCTGAGGACTACTGTTTGGAATAAATAGCTATTTTGGTATGCTAGTTCTTCTAAATGTAACAATTGAACTTTTCAAATCTGTACTAAAGATGCCCTATAAAACAATTGCATTGTTAAAGAATTGTTAAAAATAGCTCGTGGTGTTCTTAATACATACGAATACTTGAGAGGATTCACGGTTTTTAGCATATAAATATTCAATTTACTAAAAATAGGCATTATTCATTGAAGAACTTGTCTGTCCACACCATCTTAAGTGATGTCTTCAACTCCCAAATTCATTTCTGGGGCTGCTAATTATGCATGGTATGGCAGGCAGAATTAGTGTGTTCTGATCAATAGGATTCTGTGTCATAAATTACAATCATGCATAAATATACCTATCCCATCACTGTGGTGCTGTGCTGTTGTGCTCCATGTTACAGACTTCTCTGTTCCAATGTTCTTTATTCCAGTAAAAATAGGTCAACTGTGTCTATGGAAGTGGCCCCCTCAAGCTCCTCTGTGGATGTGCAACCCTTAAAAGCGTACTAACCTACTTTTGTCCTAAAATAATTTACACAGTGTACTTGCAGCTAGAGAATAATATTTCAAAGAAGTCGGTATTGAGGTGAACAATTTATAAGCTTACAAATGTAAGGACTGTTTTACGTTTCTATTGATTACCATGTATAACAACTATACATTAACTAACTTTTCATTGCCTAGTTTTATGTGCATGGATACACGATGGATGTAAATGGATTACACATTCTTAGCCAGGGATGGCCATGATGTAATCTCCCTATTTGACACGTCTAATCATTGTGGGTACTTGTTCCTATGTGGAGAGGGTGTAGACAACGTTAAAGAAAAGGTGTGGTCAGAATATATGGTTCCAGGGGGATCTTCGTTATTTGGAAGTGTTGCCCTCACACACCCATGTGGGTGTCATGCTTCATCATTGGGCGTTTTGCTCCTCGTTGTCCCGGCGCTGCAATGCCCCATGGGTCCCACGAGAGGGCTCTTTGTCGTAGATCTTTTATTGTGTCAGCCGTGACAGTGCATGCGGGTGTGTGGGGTATAATGTGTAAGGTGGAGAGTGTGATCTTAAAATGACCTAAAGGAGATCAAATTTTAGTCAGAGACCCTTCGGTAACTAAGATGCGGTAGTGTGCGTAAGGTTATGATACGCCACTACTCAGTGAACATGTTGTAGTGAACTATCGTGGTTTCACTATTCAGGTCGACATGTTTCACGCTATGTTGGTCCAGTACTGGATCCTCAGCGTTTCTTCAAGACTAAAAAATATATTCCCTACCCCTGAATTAGGGTGGGTATCTAGAGTCTTATTATACTCAATCCCTGGTAGTGATACAATAGATCCTAGGTATCTATGTCATGCTCACCCCAGTACGAATCCATAAATCAACCCCTACTCATAGGCCATAATGTGCCCTAGGTCAAGGTAGGGGACTGCAAGATTATTGCGGTTTAGTTTCATGCGCGGTTAGCAGTCCGTCACCTACCCTGCTTCCTGCTTGCCTGCAGAATCTCGCTATTGACACCCATTCAACCAGTGACCTATAATATGTATGACAAAACTGCCATTCAACTAAAGTACTACTGTGAAACTGTCGCTCTCCTCTCTACCCCAACCATTCTGACCTCACAGAATACAATGCACCTGTGCAGCAGCACAGTGATATTTATGCACAGTCCTTTAAGTACTTTTTTAAATCCCACACACTTCTCAGGCAGGCCCCAGACTGGCTCCTTCTAAGTTTGCAGTATAGTATTGGTGCCGAACAGTCAATCCAGCTGTAGGTAGACCAGTTCTGAAAACTATGATGCTGGATACTTCACCCCCACTGTCGCACCTGACAATCTGCTTGTTGCTCTGCCGACGCCCAGCCCGGCTTTGGCCTCAGACCATATGTCTCTTTGAAGTAAAAATGTTACTTAGGTATTCAATTACATCTCCGGTCTGGTAAAGGCAATGAGCAAAAAAATGAAATTCTAAATCTAATTTGGCCTGTGACACGTTATCCAATTAGACCTGCCCATTTTTAACATGTGACCTATAAAACATATGGGCTATTGTGTGCCACAGTGGCCTGATGTTATGTATTCTGGAGCGGAGGGTCCTTCACACCTAATTCAGACTGCTGCTTGGACAGAGTTCTATCCCACACCATTCAAAAGTCTTCTTGGAAGACATTTACTCTAAACCTCAAACGGAATGCACACAATAGCCAGAAAGAGGAGATGGGTATTTTCTGGGTGCACTATTTGAAAACTCCTGAGTGCGTAAAGATTACATTATGGGCCAGATGTACGTAGGAAAGTGTTTGCGATTACCAAATAGCGATTTTTTGCGATTTGTTAGTTGGTAACCGTAAACACCCATGTACAAATGTGTGTTTAACACAGTTTGCAATTGCCAGTAGGTTGCAAATAGACCTACCTCATTTACTTATTTTGAGGTAGTTCTCGGTTTGGGACCCATGGGAATTGCAAAAATCACAGGGGATGGTGGTGTGCTGGGGACAGTAGACCACCATGTCTGTAATTGTTTTTCAATAAAGCAATTGTTTTTTTTAAAAATGCAGCCAGTTTTCCTTAGAGGAAAACAGTATGCGTTTAAAAAAAAATATTTAAAGTTTTATTTTTTAAGAGTACGCAGTGGTCCTCTTAAACAATGCATTTACAAACATGCACAAAGAGGGAGGGGTTCCTTGGGGACCCCTTCACATTTGTGAATGGGTTACGACCTACTTGAAGTGGTTGGTAAAATGTGAATGTTTTGCAACCACATTTCAGTCGCAGAACATTCACACATACCACTGCGATTCGGAATTAGGAAGAGACGCCCTAAACACGCCCCTTCCTAAAACCGAATCACAATCCCAATTTGCGATTCAGGAATAAGTTACCGAATCACAAATTGGACCTTTGTACATTGAAAAAGGCCTTTTTGCAGTCACAAACAGCCCGAATCTGCGAATTGGGCTGTTTATGAACGAAAAAAACCTTTGTACATCTAGCCCTAGGTTCTTTTCATAAAGAGGTCCTCTCCAGAGACTTAGACTTCTGTGGCTAAGATGCCTCTTAGAGTGTGGTGGCAGCTGATGGTAGCATTGGACTGGTCTGAAGTGGTTGGATGTTGCTGAAGAAGGAAGGGGCAAATGAGCCCCTCCGCAACATAGTTGTCCTAGAACAACTAACGTACTTGAGAATTTTGGCGCTAACAGGCTCGTGAACCGCAGAACTCACATATTCTTGAGAGAACGCCTGTGGATACTTTTTGCAAATTGAGTTTGGACCACCCCCTAATGGTGTGCTAGTTTTCCTTCTGAAGCCCCTCATCTGGCCCTCTAGGCACTTAAGAATGTGCAGACCTTCATGACCTGCAAGAAACCTTTTTTGCCTACCAGGGGAAAAGCAGAAGGCTTTGGATCTACTGCTAACTTGATCCCCTTTGACAAGAGGGTTCTTCCATAATTGGGTGACGTGGTTTCCTGACTTTGTCCACTGGGTTATTTGATCTTGTCTTTGTTGGAAAAACTCATCTGTGTACTGGGGAGCAGCGAAGGTCCTCAATGTAGTAGGTGATGTCTGCATACAATTACTAATAAGCAAGTTCTGAAGACTTGTACAGTTGGGTGTGAATTTTTTTATGAAGATAAGAGAAGTCACACTGTTGACCTAGGAGATGCTGGGAACGAGAGCAGAATATGTGTTTGTGGGTTGCTGCCCAGCACTTTTGCGAAGCGAGCTGAGCACTCTGAATCTCACATGAACTGTCTCAAGATTGCTATAACTAGGAAAACTGTTTTGATCGTCTCTAATGTCCCATTAGAAGAGCAGCGTGCATCAAAGCAAGGCTGGGGAACTGTCTAGTCCCCAGCCCTTTGGGCATGGGTGAAGCATTCCTAGAACTGCCTTCATTCCCTTCAATAAACAGTATCAGTGTACTGCTTTACGATGGTGATTTTGGATAAGGGAACTATTTATTTTATTGATTCATTTTCCCCGGTCCCTTTTTGCTCATATTGTCATCAATTCTATTATTTCTATAACTTTTGATGCCATCCCTTGATCCTTTTCTATTTCTGAAGTAATTTGCCTCCTAAAATTTTGGCCTATCAAAGAAATGAAAAATCCAAACTAAGTTTAATTATTTTGTAATGAAACTGCTGTTTACCTGTGCTAGAACATGTAACACCTCAGCCATGATCTCTGAGGATGTAAGTGCCCTTCTGTGTAGCTAATAAATTAGCGCAAATGCGCCCCAGGGGAAAATTGTTTACCTCTGTGGACTAGAATGTGGGACATAACCCACCTGGCCCACACAATAATATTTGACAGAATTGCCAATCAGGTTTGCTCTAATCCTGTATACAGACAAGTATAACCCCAGTTTTCCTTGAACCGCAACATACTTACATTCAGCCCTTCAAATTCAATGTAGAAGCTACGTTGGGTGTGCTGGTCTAGATGAATCAAGGCTCTGACATCTTGCTTGGGTGAGGAAAGAGTAATTTCTGCCAGAATAGCTAATACTGCATTTCAAACCTGGAGCCATGCCATAGCCAACTGTCTAGATGCCAGACTCAGATTAAAGTTGGCATCTTTATGCAATGAGGAATAGTGGCAATTAACTGACTGCACAAATCTAACATCAGTGAGGGTTCAGTAATAGGGTTATAGTCTTGGCTTGAGCAGCTAGGACAGGGCTTCAGCCAGTTCAGCGAAGCACTTTCAGCCATACTTTTTGCAACAGATTAGAAAACATCATTGATTTTGCTATTAAAAGCACGTTTTAATCAAATGTAGTGGAATACAAATATGTCTAGTATAGATGTCAAATGTGGTTTCTAGTTTAAAGCAGGATTTCAGATTTGTCTCGTTGTCCCAAATGAAACACAAGATCACATTTTATAAAATTGTAATTGCAACACAGATATGAAGGAATTTGGTATCACTTTCAAGGCATATATAGGAAGTGTGCTTTTGTAATTTATTTATTTGTTTATTTATTTTCCTTTCTCTGTATATCTCCCCTTTATGTATTGTTCATATTGTTTTGTTTCTTATATATAGAAATTCTGACTTAGATATGTAGATCAATATATAGAAAATATGTATGACTAGATATAGGTCATATTTTGATGTGCTGCAATATGCAGGTTCTTTCATTGTTCTTCTGCTTATTGGACAAACCAGATGCAAGTTTATTGTACTTTGCGCCTTCATAAGTTTTGTATATGCTTTCACGCAATATGATTTATTTTGAAGCTTAATAAAATATTATTAAAAAAGTAATAAACAAAATCGCACATATATCTAACAACAGAGTGGACTTGTTGCAAGGGTAAATAAGTTTGAGAAAGAAGCGTTTTGCATAAAATGGGCCTCTTATGTAAATACATTTGTCAATTTTTATTTCCCTAGTTAAATCTAAATAGGGACATATTCCTTATACCTTTTTAGCATCATCTGCTAAAACACAGTTGCTGTGCAAAGGTTGTAGAAAATCAGTTCAAGGAGGACTAAAAAACATTTATGCAGAACCTCAGCTTTCACTGGACTGCCGTAAGGATATCGCCACAAATGAGGCCGGTGTGTCGTAGGTAGTGCGATATGTGGTCATGGAGGGCTCCAAATAATGTTACTAACCAACATAGGTAGTGGTATTGCAAGGCCAGTGAAGTAGCACTTTACAATGGAAATTCACCAGCGTTGCCAAAAGCAATCGAGCTGCAGGGATGCCAGCCACTTGTAGTTCAATGCTGCGCCCTGTCCCATTTAATGTAAAGATATGTTCAAATCACTATAAAAGCATCCATTGTCTGGTTTGAAGTTGAGCATTTAAGTGTGATGAAAAAAATAGGAAAACCGGTCTTCAATATCTTGATTTAGTGATTTTTATGGTCTGACTTGACAGCAAAGCTGTCACCAGACAATTATGTGATCATCACTAGAGAGGGGCTTTGGCTCCACCCACATGTTGGGAGCCAGGAGTACATGTTTTGATTGGGCTGAGGGGAATGCTTCCACAAAAAAGTGCTTAACCTCCACACAGCTGTGATCATTTTGTTTACATATCCAGCTGCCTGAGCTTGAACTTTCAGGGGCATACACATGACACTGTAATGCTATTGAAGTCTCTTAGAGAACTAGATAATTTATGGTGTTCTTCTTTGGAAGCAGCACAGATGGGAGGAGAGCAATCATTAACGTACACGGACGTTTAGTCTGGCTTGGCAGTGCAACTGTCTCCTGACGTTTTAACCTGCACCAATAGAATTCTATAGTTCTCTGCTCTTTCATAAATACATATCTGTAAGAGACAGTAGTTAGTGACAGATTCCTTACCTTAGAATATCCCCAGGCGTCAGGCTGGATCCGGAAAGTTTTGCGTAGCAGTACCCTTGCGCGTCGGTAGGCGGCGTCGTGCGGCCCCGCGTCGGGATCGCCGGGATGACGTCGCGGGCAGTACTTGGACGCCGCCCCTGCGCGCTGACGTCAGTTCTTCTTTTTCCGCACCAGTAAGCGCAGATCCGGGAAGAGCAGTGCCCTAGTCATTTTTTGACTAAGTTTTTGGTGAATTTTTCACTGTTTTCTCGAGTCACTCGACTCCAAAGGTGTCGGTAGGGATGCCCGGCTTCAAGCCATGCGACGCCTGTGGTCGAATGATGTCGATCACGGACCCGCATCAGGATTGTCTCTACTGCCTCGGGTGCGACCACGACCCCAAGTCGTGCCCCGACTGTCGGGCCTTGCATCCGAAGGCTTTGCGAGAGCGGTCTCGAAAGCTCCTCGAGGTCCGGCAGTCGGCTCCGCGCCGCACCAAGCCCCGGTCACGTGAGAGGTCGAGGGGCCGGTCGCGGAGTCCTCATCGGTCGTCGGGGTCCAAGTCTTCGCACTCCTCCGGTAAGTCGAAGCATAAGAAGTCTAAGAAGCGTCATCGCTCGACGACTTCGCCTCGCCGGTCTCGCGACTCGGTTGAGGATCCTGTCGGCACCGTGCCCGCGGCTCCGGGAGTGCCTGTGGAGCCGCCCCCGCATTACCCGTCCTTCCCGGGTTCGGGGGCGACTCCGGCCGAGATACAGGGGTTCCTGTCGACCATGGCCCGCCTCTTCAGGCCTCAAGGTCCCCCCGGTGCGCCTTCGGGCCACGTGGGCCCTGATGGGGTTTCCCCGGCGCCGCCGGCGACTCCGGTCCCGGCGCCGCCTGTCACACCAGCCTCGGTCCAGGCCCCGGCTCCGGCCTCGACCCCGGCTCCGGTTCTGCCACAACCCCGATCGACGCCGGTTGACCTAATAACACCTCCACCGGCGCCGATGTCTCCGGTGCCGTTTCCGACGCCGTCCGGGGCTCCGGGCGGCGGCGGCCCCCGGTTCTCTCCGGACACGGCGCCGGACCGGCGTCGCTCGACCCCGGCTCCGACGCCAATGAGACCTTGGGTCCCGCATGTCCCTCCTCCTTATTTTGAACCAGAGGAGGACGAAGAGAACTGGGAGGGGTCGGATGACCCTCTCACACAGCAGTGTGAGTTCGATCAGGACTGGGCTGAGGAGCTTGGGGATGCCAGTGGTCTGGACACCTCCCCTGACTCTGGCATGCTGTCTCCTCCTTCCGTGGCAACGGAGGAGGGAGCAAATTTTGCAACGGTGTTGCGTAGAGCAGCTGGGGCCTTACACCTCCAATTGCCTACAGTGGCTGTCAGGACTAACCTCCTGACGGAAGTGCTTCAGCCGGCGGCTACCTCCTCGGAGCCACTGCTGCCGTTTAATGACGCGCTTTCCGACGTTCTTTTGGGCACCTGGTCCAAGCCCGCCACAGGGGCTCCTGTGGATAGGAACGTGGCCCGACACCATCGCCCCACTCCAGGCGACCCCCTGTTCCTCTCCCAACACCCCACTCCTGAGAGCTTGGTTGTCCAAGCCTCTGCTTCCCAAACCGCCTTCCCTACCGCTCCTCCGGATAGGGAATCCAAACGCCTGGATCAATTTGGGAAGAAGGTCTTTTCTTCCTCCAGTGCTGGCTTGCGGTCTGTCAACACCGCTTGCCTTTTGGGCCGATATTCCCACTCTCTGTGGGACTCGGTGGCGCAAGTTCTGCCCCAGTGTCCTGAGGAGGTCCAGACACTGCTTTCCCGCGCCATTGCGGACGGAAGAGATGCGGCCAAATACACCATTAGATGTGGCCTTGATACCGCTGACTCGCTAGGCAGATCGCTTGCGACGACAGTGGCGCTGCGCCGTCACACCTGGCTGAGGACCACTGGTTTCTCGGGTGATGTCCAAAACACCCTTATGGACATGCCCTTTGATGGGGTCGGTCTTTTTGGAAACAAAGCAGACCATGCGCTGGAGCGCTTTAAGGACTCGCGGGCTTCGGCCAAGTCCCTGGGCCTTTCTGCTGTACGCCCTCCGCTACCGTCTGCTTTTCGCCCCTTTCGTGGCCACGGAAGGGGCGCCCAGTGACGTCCACTGCCCAGCCACCGGCCCGCGCAGCAAGCGTCTTCGCGTGGCCGAGGACGTGGCTCCCGCCGTGGCGGGTCAGGCAACCAGCGTGCGGGTCAGGCCACCAACCCCGCCCCGTCCGCGGCCTCCAAGCCCTCCTAGTCCTTCCTTTCAGGTGCACAGCACGCCAGTAGGGGGCAGGGTCCGCCATCACCTTCACCACTGGCGTGCCATCACCTCGGACAGGTGGGTCTTGGACATTGTCCGAAGGGGCTACTCCCTCCCCTTCGAGACCATCCCCCCAGCCATGCCACCTCAATTCCACGGCATGGCAGGGGATCACTTGGTGCTTCTTCAGAAGGAAGTTGCGACCCTCTTGGCCAAGAGGGCCATCGAGCGCGTTCCGACCCCAGAAGTAGGATGTGGTTGCTACTCCCACTACTTTCTGGTGCCCAAAATGGACAAGGAGGACATGCGTCCTATCTTGGACCTCCGGAACGTCAATCGCTTCCTCCGGAAGGAGAAGTTCAAGATGCTCACCTTAGCTCAGGTCTTGACTGCCCTCGACCCTGGACACTGGATGGTAGCGTTGGACTTGCAGGACGCTTATTTCCACATCCCCGTCCTGCCGGCCCACCGGCGTTACCTGCGGTTCATGGTGGGCCTCTAGCATTTTCAATTCACCGTGCTCCCCTTTGGCCTCACAAGTGCCCCTCGGGTGTTCACGAAAGTGATGGCGGTGGTCGCAGCTCATCTGCGCCGGGCAGGGGTTCCAGTCTTCCCTACCTCGACGACTGGCTGCTGAAGGCGGGCTCGTCCCAGGCAGTCGTCTTCCACCTCCAGACTACGGCCGAACTCCTGCACTCGCTGGGGTTCTCCATCAATGTGCCGAAGTCGCACCTGATTCCTTCTCCACAGCGCCTTTTCATCGGAGCAGGTCTGGACACGACGCAGTTTCGGGCCTATCCTCCCGAGCGGCGAGTCCGGGATATTCAGGCTATGATTCCGATCTTTCAGCCTCTATCCTGGGTTTCGGTACGGATGACCCTGAGGCTGCTGGGCCTCATGGCCTCCTGCATCCTGCTGGTCGATCATGCCAGATGGCATATGCGGGCTCTGCAGTGGGACCTGAAGTTCCAGTGGGCGCAGCACCAGGGCAACCTGTCCGATCACGTCCAGATCTCGGAGGAGACTGCAAAACAGTTGCAGTGGTGGCTCTCGAACCGGCAATGGGTCAGGGGCAGATCCCTCTCCCTTCCCCAACCAGAGCACACAGTCGTGACGGATGCGTCCCTTCTGGGATGGGGCGGTCACATGGGAGAGGCGGAGATCAGAGGCCTCTGGTCTCCGGCGGAGTCCCGGCTCCATATCAACCTTCTGGAGCTCCGGGCGATCCGACTTGCACTCAAGGCATTCCTTCCCTCTGTCAAGGGGAAGGTAGTGCAGGTGTTCACAGACAACACCACCGCCATGTGGTACTGCTACAAACAGGGCGGGGTGGGGTCATGGACCCTCTGTCAGGATGCTCTGTGCCCCTGGACATGGCTGGAACATCAGGGCGTTTCCCTGATGGTTCAAAACCTGGCAGGTTCCCTGAACGCCAGGGCGGACGAACTCAGCCGCAGGTGCATGATGGATCACGAATGGCGTCTTCACTCGGAGGTGGCGCAAGGTCTCTTTCAGCAGTGGGGAGAGCCTTGGTTAGATCTGTTCGCCACCGAAGAGAACGCGCAATGTCAGCAGTTCTGCGCGTTGGAATTTCCAAGGCAGCACTCGCTCGGCGACGCTTTTCGTCGCGAGTGGAGTTGCGGTCTGTTGTACGCCTTTCCGCCTATACCACTTCTACCCAGAGTGTTGAAGAAGATTCGGCGCGACCGGGCCCAAGTCATCCTTGTGGCTCCGGACTGGGCTCGAAGAGTTTGGTATCCCGAGCTACTCAGTATGAGCGTCGATCCCCCGATCCGTCTGCCTCTTCGGGAGGATCTTCTGTCGCAGCAGCAGGGGACGGTCCTCCACCCGAACCTGTCCAGTCTACACCTGCTTGCGAGGAGATTGAGCGGCGGCAGTTGATTCCTTTCGACTTGCCTCCCGAAGTTTGTGATGTGATTCTGGCAGCCAGGTGTCCCTCCACTAAGGTGGTATACGCCTGCAGGTGGAACAAGTTTGTGGCATGGTGCACAGCAAAGGCTGTGAATCCCCTTTCTGCCCCTCTTTCTGAGGTTCTTCTGTTCCTTCTTTCTTTGGCCCAACAGGGTTCTGCCCTGGGTACCATCAAGGGCTATCTTTGTGCAATCTCGGCCTTCCTCAGGCTTCCTGATCAGCCCTCTCTTTTTAAGTCCCCTGTTGTTAACAGGTTTCTTAAAGGCATTACTCACCTCTTTCCTCCTGTTCCGTTTATAATGCCTCAGTGGGACTTGAATTTGGTTCTTACCTTCTTAATGTGCGCTCCCTTTGAGCCTCTGCATAACTGTCCTCTTCGTCTTCTGACTCTGAAGACAGCCTTTCTGGTGGCCATCACCTCCGCTCGGCGGGTGAGTGAGCTCCAGGCTCTTTCATGCAAACCTCCCTTTCTGTCTGTTCATCCAGACAAGGTTGTTCTTCGGACGCGTCCGTCCTTCTTGCCAAAGGTGGTTACTGCCTTCCACATTGGGCAGACCATCACTTTGCCCACCTTCTTTCCGCCTCCGCATCCTTCCAGAGAGGAAGAGAGGCTCCACCGTCTGGACCCAAAACGTGCGCTTTCCTTTTACCTCAACCGCACACAACAGTTCCGGGTGGATGACCAGCTCTTTGTTGGCTACGTGGGCGCCAAAAAGGTCGGGCGGTACACAAGAGGACCATCTCCCGCTGGGTCATCTTGTGTATCAAGGCCTGTTATTCTTTGGCTAAGAAGGAGCCTCCTGTTGGGCTGCGTGCCCATTCCACCAGGGCTACGGCTGCTACCACGGCTTTAGGCCGCGGTGTTCCGTTGCAGGATATTTGTCAGGCAGCTACGTGGGCCTCGCTGCACACGTTTACCAAACATTACTGCCTTGACAGCCAGGTCCGGAGGGACGGCTTCTTTGGCCGTTCTGTTCTCCGGGACTTCCTTGTCTGAATCTGTTCGCAGACCCACCACCGGGGTTGGTATTGCTGGGGTATCTATTCTAAGGTAAGGAATCTGTCACTAACGTGTCTCTTTCAGATGCACAAGTTACTAACTTGTGTAACGATATATCTGTAAGAGACAGTAGTTAGTGACAGATTCCTTACCGCCCCACCCATCCTCCCCGTTCTGCGAACTGATTTCTAGGGTTAAGGACAACCCTTTCAGGGCCCTAGTATTTTTCAGACACCTCTGTCAGCTTCTTGCATGGCTCTGCGTTCCTGGTGCGGAAAGTCGTGTACAGAACTGACGTCAGCGCGCAGGGGCGGCGTCTAAGTACTGCCCGCGATGTCATCCCGGCGATCCCGACGCCGACGACGGACGCGGAGCCGCACGACGCCGCCTACCGACACGCAAGGGTACTGCTACGCAAAACTTTCCGGATCCAGCCTGACGCCTGGGGATATTCTAAGGTAAGGAATCTGTCACTAACTACTGTCTCTTACAGATATATCATTACACAAGTTAGTAACTTGTGCATCAGTTCCCTTGCTATTTACTTGTAATGCATACATTACCATGCAACATTCCTTTAAAGCCAGACCTACTGGCATTCTCAGTGCTTGTTACGTTTTTATGCTACATCGCAGCAGATATTTAATGAGGAATTAGTTGTATTTTTAATTAAGATTGTGGTGGATCAACAATTGAAAAAATAAGTGTGATATGTATTGGTGAATGCTGGAGGAGAAAGTGGTGTATGAAAGTAGGGGTTGCCATAACAAGTGGAATAAAATATGGGGAAAATGGAATAGCTATAGGGGTGATATATGTGCTCCTCCTGTGATGACCGGACATGGGCTACGGAGCCATGAACGCTTCGACTCAAATGCGGCACTGTGAATTTTTGTGGTATGGGTGGGGAGAATGGGAGCATTTTTTGATGTTTGGAACACTGTACAGGTTGAAACATGTCTTCATGCTGCAAAATGTACTGCTTCTTGCCATTGCTGCATTGCTTGTTTTAAGCATAAAACAGATTTATAGAAAAAACAAACATAACAGATAGGAGTGCTTCAAAATAGGAGAAATCGGAAATCACTTAATTCAGCAAAAAAGCACATTATATCATGTTGGTATATACGTTTTAGATTTGCATTTTATCATAATTGTTTAATACTACAGATTAAAAGAATTCATTTTTCTGTGAAATTTTTACCTTTGCAGCTAGATCCTGTTCTCTCAACAACTCGTCCAGTGTATTCCTTGAATCCAGAAAAAGATTATGAAATCCGAGTTAGATGCCGGCCACATTCTTCTGGCTCCTACGGAGAATTCAGCGAAATTCTTTATGTACCTCTGTCCCAGGTTTTTATAGTTCGCCCTCACGAAGGTAAGAATTTACTTATCATTTCTTGCTTTGTACTGTAGACGTTGTGGGAACAGAACCCAGTACCTCAATAATCAGGACTGTACCCCAATAATCAGAAATTTACACTAATAATTGTGACACCCCAAAATTCCAAAATTTCACTATTTACCTCAGGAGGGTCCAATTACTGGTTGATCTAACATAACAAAAACACCTCAAACAACATCACTTTACCAAAGTAATATAACAAGTCATAAAAACCACTCACAAACTGAGTTCTAGATCAGAGAAAAGGTAAAGAGTTTTATTACAGAAATCGCAAAATCGAGTGGTACAGAGCAAATGCCACGAAGGCTCAGATTGCAGAATTATACACAATAGTCAAAAAGTCAATAAATCATTCTAAGTCTCAAATGAGAAGCAAAATCAATAAGGGTGGACAGCAGCCCTGGTGGATAAGATAAAGTCTCTTAGAAAAATCTGTCAGATTCACAAGGAAAACAGACAGCATCCCTAGTAGAAAAGGAAAAGTCTCTGGATCACCTCCGAAATAAGGGGTTCTTATACACGTCTTGCATAGGCAATTAGCTTAGGGCACAGATTTGGCATGACACGACTAACAGTAACAAATATTGAACAAATCATGGGTTGTTACCTCACAATATTGCTCCTAGCACCATCCCCTTGCTAAGTATGCTTCGAGTAGCCTCAGCAACATATCGTCATAGGAAGTTCAGCTAAACTGCAACATTTTCAAACAATGGGCTATACACCAGTACATGAATGGGCTATACACCAGTACATGAATGGGCTATACACCAGTACATGAATGGGCTATACACCAGTACATGAATGGGCTATACACCAGTACATGAGTACTAACCCAGCAGCGGAAAAACAGCGGAAAAGACTTAGGGCAGTTTGCAACATGCAGACCACCAGAAAGATCACTCCCAATACATGCACATTTTGGAAAATACTGTATGATATAATTCTGTTTCTTGTTCTGTGAAGCCTGGGGGGAGAGATGAGGTGCAGAGAGACCTGATGGGAGGGGTGAATGCAGGAGCGGAGACAAAGAGCGAGAGGGCAGCCATTTAACCAAGATGGCAATTTCATTAAAATGTGGCCTAACTAAAACGTATTAATAAACACACTTCTAAACCATATTTTAACTGCTTACATATTATTTCAATGTTTACGTATATAATTTATCATAAAGATCATTATTACTCAATGTTATTTGCAACATGAAAAATATAAACCCCAAAAAATGACTCCCACAACGTTCACTTTCACACTTAATAGTGTTTCCATTTCAAGTAATTTATCCTTTTTCCTCATTACAAAGTGCACAAAATCAGAATGTGCAATGTTTGCCCACACAAATTGCGTTAGTTTTAGCCTAGTCAAAATTGAGCGGTTAAACACAAGCAGGGTATGCTATTACCGCCAGAAGTTTGGTGCCTCTATAGATATATGTGAGGGAGTTAAGTTGAGGGCCTCGGTGTACTAAATTTTTTGTGTGTGTCTACGTGCATGCATGTGTGTGTGTGTGAGTATGCCTGTGTTTATGAGAGATGTCAGTGAAGGAGAGGAAATCAATTTATAAAGAGCTTGAATACCCAGAGGTGTCTTGACTCTGTCACCAGCCAATCAGGGACTCACCTAAAAAAAAGCCACACCAACTACTGATTGTAAAGCCAAGTTTTCAGTAATTTCCTGAAACGACAGTGGTCTCCGAACGTTTGCAAATCACAAGGTAGAGAATTCCAGAGAGTTGCACTCAGGTGCCTGAAGGATCTACTGCCCAAGCAGCTACGTTTAATTCTGAATACAATCACATTCTTCCTGGAAGCTGATCTAAGAGCCCTTTGGGGTGTATACCGCTGAAATTTGGACTGAAAATAGGGAAGACCCTTCTTGCATACAGCTTTTTTTTGCACTTGACAAAGGTTTAAACAAGGCCCTTTTTCTCATCGATAGCAACCGCAGCTTGATTGAATCCTTAGAAATGGACAGATTTTAAGTTTAAAGACGTGCTGCCACATTCAGGACTACAAGGGTGTTTGATTGATGCCCAAATAGAGACCATTACAGTAGTCCAGGTATATATGGAAAGAATTTTCCCCATCATCCTAAGAATGTGAGAACAAGATGAGGTAACTGTGCTAAGTTGCATAGTTAAATACTGTCTATTCACATCTTATTTCAAGAATTTGAAGAGGGGCATGCAGCTTGTCTTGTTCAGATTCCCCCTTCAGGAGATCATTGGCTTTATCAGTGAATAGTTCTTTTGATAGATCAATAGCCATTGATTGGATACATTTGTGGACAAATTCAATGTGTTGTCCCATAAAGCGGCTTGATGACTCCATTGACAGTATCCTACCAAATGTTTGCTTGTCATTCCAATTGCCAGGGTGAATGCTCTGTGAATTTCTTCCATTTTCTGTGAAGCCACATGTGTTTTAGAAGATCCAGATAGGTTTTATAGATCAGGCAGAGGGATGTCAGAAAACACTAACCTACTCTAGATTTAACAGTGCTGATTCATCCTTCCATCTCTCACAGCCTCCGCCAGAGACCAGAAATAACAGGAATGTAAGAGCCAATACTAGAAACGGGGAAAAGGAATCAGATAAGAGGGCAATAGAGACAACGCCATCACTTTGGCTTATTACTTCTTCTGGGCACTGACATCTGCAGGTCAATTTGGAATATAAAGGCAATAGGAAATACCTTAATAGCCTGCCATGAACATACTGCAGCCATCTGTAGCTGTGAAAAAGGCATACATTAACTGTACCTCTGTGTAACCAGCTCTCTGTGTCCTGGCAAGAAATTTCCTGTTCCTAAAAATGAACCGTAACCTCAACAAAATCATTACCTAAAGCTTCATAAATATGCACTTTCTGATGAAGATAAGCTTAGTTTTTACATGATTAGTGTGTCACTTGAAAAGGAGTTAAAATACATTATTATTCTGTGGTTCCTATTGCTAGCAGTACATATAGTGTCAGGAACTGTCCGGGACTATGTCGGGAACACAGTCAGGGACTTGAGCAAGGACTGGGGACTGGGTAGAAAATGTACCGTGCACAGAAAGAGTAGTACAGCGCTGCCCAGGATCACACAAGGAGTCAGAGGAGAAAAAGGGATCCAAAGGGGAAGCCTGTACAAGATGGCTAAGACTCAGAAAGGAAGGGCACTCACAAGGCAATTTAGCATTCAGACTAACTACACCCAGGACGGACGTGCAAGACATATATATATAATACAACATTAACAATAAAGGGAATGTGGGGTAAAGCACTCAGGAGCTCCACACGGTAAGACTGAAGCTCAGTAAGTTCCTCAACTACAATTGCTGTTACAGATATTGACTGAAAATACCCACATATAGGATATGTCTGCAAAGGCAGGGTCTGTGGAGCTTATACCTATGGTGATGTTATAACAGTAACTCAAAGACAATACTCACAGTGAACAAGAAACACCACCTAGGTAGTCAGCTGTGCCCACGGATCCTGGCGATCAAACAGGAACACGCAAGGCAGTAACAGCAAAGGGGTAAAACTAAACACAAGCACAATAGACAAGGAGCTAGCAAGGAGGAGTGCTTAACAGGAAAGGAAGGAATTCACAAGGCACACTTGGCAGAAAGCAGGTGACAAACATACAAGGTAACAGAAGCAAGACAGCAGAAATAGAAAGACAGCAAACTAGAACTGGAACCAAGGAAATGGGAAGAAAGGCAGGGACTGGAAAAGGATATACAGAAGGGGAGGCTACAAGGGTATACTAGAATAGTGCAGGTTAAGGAATCAAGAAAACAAAGTAGCATCGAAGGCAGTGCTGGGGCAGGAACAAGAATTGAGCTAAGGCTCAGGAGTCAAGGTAGCACTGCAGGCAGTGCTGGTTCAGGAACAGGGAATTACTAAAGCTTCAGAAGTCAAGGTAGCACTGCAGGCAGTGCTAGTTCAGGAACAGGGAATTACTAACGCTCAGGAGTCAAGGTAGCACTGCAGGCAGTGCTAGTTCAGGAGAAGGGAAACTGCTGCAGTTCAGGAACAAGGAATGCTAAGGCTCAGGAGTCAAGGTAGCACTGCAGGCAGTGCTAGTTCAGGAACAAGGGAAACCGCTGCAGTTCAGGAACAAGGAATGCTAAGGCTCAGGAGTCAAGGTAGCAAAGCAGGCAGTGCTAGTTCAGGAACAGGGAATTACTAAAGCTTCAGGAGTCAAGGTAGCACTGCAGGCAGTGCTAGTTCAGGAACAAGGGAAACCGCTGCAGTTCAGGAACAAGGAATGCTAAGGCTCAGGAGTCAAGGTAGCACTGCAGGCAGTACTGGTTCAAGGAAACAGGAAATAGCTACAGCTCAGGAAACAAGGAGTCAAGAGAGCACTGCAAGCAGTGCAAATCAGGAACAAGAAATATCTGAAGCCCAGGAACAAGAACAAAGAATAACTATAGCTCAGGAACTCAGGAAACAAGGTAGCACTGCAGGCAGTGCTAATTCAGGCACAAGGAATAGCTATAGCTCAGGAACTCAGGAAACAAGGTAGCACTGCAGGCAGTGCTAATTGAGGCACAAGGAATAGCTATAGCTCAGGAATCAAGGAACAAGGATTAACTATAGCTCAGGAATCAAGGAATATTAAAAGCTCAGGAAACACTGGAAACAAGGGCATCAAAAGTTCAG
This sequence comes from Calotriton arnoldi, assembly GCA_963921515.1. Lineage (NCBI taxonomy): Eukaryota > Metazoa > Chordata > Amphibia > Caudata > Salamandridae > Calotriton > Calotriton arnoldi. The sequence continues at coordinate 2,576,108 of CAWUFW010000312.1, read as the reverse complement.
GAAACACTGGAAACAAGGATCGGCCTCACCGGTATACAGCTACAATGACCAACACTGGGCTGAACGGAGCTGGGACTTAAAAGAGTTCACAGTAATCACATGCATCAGGTGTGAGCAGGCTAGCAGCAGCCAGCCACAGGTGAACTGAATTCCTCCACCCATCCTTGGCCTGCAGGGGTGGAGACAAAGCAGTGAGCAGAGGATTATAGGTAATGGAGTTTCCAGCATGAGCAGACTGGCTTCCACAAAACCCGGCATGGATTGGGAATGGATGTCAATTCCTAAATGATGTCAAAATGCCTGGAAGTCAGGATATGCATACAGGGGAGTGTCTGGAAGCATATTAGAATACTGGAAAGCCCCACAATTCGGCCTCCTGGTGGTGGGAACAAGAGCACAGGGAGTGAATCGTGACATATAGGGCCAGATGTACGACCCTTTTTTGCTGCCGCAAACAGGAGATCCTCCCGTTTGCAACCGCAAAAAAGGATAATGACATGTACAAATGATATTTTGCGAGTCACTGACTCGCAAAATAGCATTTGCGACTCTCGCTATTAAGAAGGGGCGTCCCTTCCTAATAGCGAGTCACCATGCCATGTACTATTGTTTTGCGACCGCATTTGCGGCCGCAAAACACTTGCAATTTACCATCTACTTCAAGTAGGTGGTAAACCACTCGCAAACGGGAAGGGGTCCCAAGGGACCCCTTCCCCTTTGTGAGTATGTGAGAAAATATTTTTAAAGAGCAGGCAGTGGTCCCAGGGACCACTGCCTGCCCTTAAAAAAATAAAACTGAAATGTTTAATTTCTCTTTTTTAAATGCATCCCGTTTTCCTTTAAGGAAAACGGGCTGCATTTAAAAAAAAAAAAAACTGCTTTATTAAAAAAGCAGTCACAGACATGGTGGTCTGCTGACCCCAGCAGGCCACCATCCCTGTGAGTGCTAGCCATTCCAATGGGGTTGCAAATTGCGACTGCCTCATGAATATTAATGAGGCATGCAATTTGCAACCCCATTGGGAATCGCAAACAGTGTCTGAGACACTGTTGTACATTCACATTTGCGAGTCGCAAATTGCGAGTCGCAATTTGACGTAATTTGCGACTCGCAAATGTGAATGTTTGTACATCTGGCCCATAGCCTTTAGCAATGCTCAGAGTGAAATGTTCAGATGACTTGATTTTCCAAAATTCCTGTCTGTATTTACAAGCTGTCCTTCAGCAAACTCTTGAAGAAACAATTTTTCTTTGAAAAACTAAATACGGACTCTGAGAAGCAAGCTACTGGCTGCAGCAGTATTGTAGCACAAGGGCTCCGTAAAACATGAGGAAAGTCATACCTGGTGATCCAAGTTGACGACCGCCATCTGAAAACGTGAGAGTTGAAGGACTGCATGAAAATGTAGTTGGTTTTTGGGGCGCCATCATGTAGTGCATTCTCCACCTATGTGAAACCTCACAACAGGCAGCACTGACACTCCAGGAACACCACCAGCCTTTCTTTTCCTGAAATGGACTCGGTGTTAGCCGGTTTGGGTATTGTGCGCCACAACTGACAAATCATCAGTGATAAGCCATGATTCCATATATGGCTCCTCACAGGCATCCTTTGGTAGCACCTAGCCTGGAAATTATATTATGATTTCCTTTCTTGTAGGCGCTAATCATCGGGTCTCTGTTGCTTCCTCTAGTATGTCCACCCACTTTTGTTCTCTCCCACTCCGAAAAAGAAGAATGCTTAATTTACATCTGACTGGGTGAAATGAGCAGAGGGTCCTACAACAACAAGGATATATGTTCCCACAAGTTAGTAGAGAACATCATGTTGTCTAGACCTACAGTAAAGTTGACATGGTAAAACTGCCATAGGGCACATTTCGCAACATCATTTTCTCACAGAATCATAACCTCTGACTCGGTCCTCCCATCAAGGACTTGGACTTTGATTAAGACCCTATTGTGTGGGTCTAGTTGGTACTTGTCCTGTCGTTTGGTGAGTTTTGGCAGGATGATTTCTTAGTAGGACTGCTCATTTGCTAACTATTTGGTAGATTTTCATTTACAAATGCTTGCTAGTACATTCACTAGTCCTCCCATAGGAGCTTTCTGCTGAAGGGCCCCATATTTATGCCTTTGGAGAAGGCACCTTTGGCATCGTTATCTGACAAGAGAATTTTGTGCTGGTCATGGCACTGGCCTGTCGTCTGACAGAATTATGGTCACTGTTACCTCACAAACCATGATCCAAGTTTTCTCCAAGTAAACATTGGTCAAGCCCTGGCCCCATGTATCTGACAAAGATTGGGTTGGCAATGTCTACAGTCTATAGCCTGCCAGTTGTGCCCCTTTCATCAGTGGTTCAGTAATGTGCTGCCACGAGCATGTCATTTTCATGCCCTAAATAAAAGGTGTTTTATTAAACACATTTCTAACACAGTTACATGTGATTCTCCTTATACCTTCCTTCAACATTGCTTACTCTTGGTGCTCTTGGTGGATCACATTTGTATGCTTTTGGAATTGCTCTATATGAGCCAGTTCCAGGTTTATTTGTGTTCAATTTATAAACCATTGTATCTCAGTTACTAAGTAACTAAATCAGATAGGAATATAAAAGAGGGGGGCAAATAAAAAGTATTCATAAATCAGCTAACTTTCACAGTGGGGAGTGTCTTCAGCAAGGCTTTTACCTATTCTCAGACCTGTCCACAGGGCTGAGTTTTATAGATCCTCAAAAAATAAAGTGAATTCAAATGTGAGCAATCTCTTAATGACTCCTGAACTGCATATTCCCATCACTACGCATAAAACATAGCAAGCAGGTGGATTTTGGTTGGAAAAATGAATGGATTCACAGCTGTATGCTTGCATATCTGGATGAATGGATGGTCAGTTGGCTGTGGGTGCATACGATAGAGTACATGCAGACACATGTGGATGTTGATTGGAAGCAGGTATGCAATTATGGTTGTCTGGAACTGTACAGAAATTGATCGATGGCTGAAGGTACATGTGATGTCATTTACCTCACTGCTTACCTAAACCATGAGAGGACCCCTACCTGGGGACTCATTTCCAGCGCCAGTCTCTGGTTGGGGAAGTTTCCCGAGGTCACGTTACTTATCTACTTGGGGACATCAGTCGATATGAGATGCTGCTGTACAACCAGCTAAATATGGAATGACCAGTATCTGTTGAACAGTCAATATGTCCTTGTATCAGTCATGAGGGGACCCTAGCAAAGGAATAGAGGGGGCCGAAACACGTCGACATTTCTAGAAGGAAGCCCGGCCATTTTATAGCAAAGATCGAAAGAAGTCAGCTACGGGGTGTATCAACATAAGGGCTAATGCCAAAGGCCCTTTATATGAGGGAACACGCTTCAGAACATGGAACCACGAGACAACGAAAACAGTGGTCAATTTTGATATGTAAACACAAGGAAGCTATGTGTAAAGTAAAAAAAAAAAAAAAAAAAATCATAAATTGCATATATTCGTGTTAATGTTTGTAACTGAGTGATATTTTGATAAATTCATAGTGAGTGATAGTATAAAATACATACATGAAAATTAAATTCACATTAAAAAAACTTAGTAACAACGATAAAATTTGGTTGAGTATTCTGTGTGTAAGAAAATATCACAAACCTTAAATGATACAGTCGGGGTGATTGGAATTTTAAGTTCCAGTGACTGCTACTTCCCTTCGGGTGTTGTTGTAAACAATTGTGACTTTATCTCCCAGAGAAAACTGTTTGTTGTAAATTGAAGTTCATATGTGAAGCAATAAAAGGAACTTGTTTAGTATAATCGTGGCACAATTTGTTTTAACCAACTATACTAGCCAGTCTGAATTTGTTTTTTGTTATTTTGTTTCAGAATCCAAGTTTCCTTGGCTGTTCTTCGTCATCTTTGGAACGTTTGGTGGTACCGTGGTACTACTGCTGGTATTATTTTCAAAACAAAAGAGGTATTGTCAAAAGTTGTGTTTCAACGCTCAAATAGGCAAAGCAGTGTGTGATACTATATCTGTACACTTTTTTGCTGTGACATTGTCCAGCATGAACATATGTATGATAAAACTCAATAAAAAGTTGGTCTCAATGAAGTCGAAGTGCCTTTGACATCACCAGATATAAATATTTTAAGATACCACCTCAGACAATCCATTTAACATTTAAGTGCTGATCCCACCTTACCATGAAGTCACTGTTTCGCTTCTGCATAAAGACATGTGCATTATGCACAAAAACCTACCTATAAATATTTAATTTAATATCATGTCGTATTTATTGGGGGCTTTCACCAAAGCCTTGCTCCGACAAATGTAATGTAAAAAATCCTTTGGTCATTCAGGGACAACAAAAACTAAACACCCTCACAATGCTAATGGGGATACATGGAGATGTTCTTTTAAGAGAGTGAGTGGAAACAGTGCAAGGTGGTGGAGAGGACAACGCGGGTAGAAAGGGAGGGAGTTCCAATATTTGTTTACCAGTGATGAAAATGAAAAGAAATGAGATTAAGTACAAGGAAGATGAGGAGATAATAGAAGAAAATAAGAGTACAAAGTTTATGTGTGGGTACCTACATAGTGAAAGCTAAAGAAGGGGGTGAGGGGCGAACAATGATGGATTGCATAACGAGATTGAAATAGAGGTCACCAGAGAGAGAAGAGGGTGATGAAGACATAGAGGCACTGGGAGAAAGGCAAAAAAAGCAAGTCAGATTGTGGAATTGAAAATAAATCAAGGTAGGAGAAGTGAAATACGGCATAAAAAGACGACAGTAATCAAGAAGAGACAAGATTAAGAGCTTGATAAGAATCTTGATATTAATAAATATTGTATATGATTTATAAAGTTGAAAATGACAGCTAGCTGCAAGGGAGGAAACGTGAATAGAGAAGGAAAGGGATGATTCAAAAATAATCCCGCAGCTCTGGACTAAATGAGATAGTGGAATAGAAGCAGGATTGATAGGGAAATCCGGAGAATGGAGGCAAGCGTAAGCAGACGAGACAACGAACAAAGGATCAGAGTGTTGTCTGGGTTAAGATGAAGGGTGTGAGATGACATCCAAGACTGGACACCAATGATAAACAGCTAGAGACAGAGTTATCAAGTGAAGTAAACAGAGCAGACGAAAATCAGGGAGTCTGCCTTGTGAAAATAAACTTGTAAAAATAACAAAACGTTTCGAAAGAGGAGATAAGAGAAGCAAAAGGAGTTTTGCAGGGGGCATTGTGTGGACAGTTTGGTTAGCTCTGTTTAGGATGGTTGGTCAGTTAAATAAATGTACTTGGTTATGCGGTCTCTCAGTGCACGCTCTGATGGAACACTAACACTCGGGGACAACAGAATCTATGGTTAGGAGGAACTGCTCCAACAGTCCCGCCTCACAGACATCACCTCAAATGAGCTTACATAATGGATGGACATGCATGCAGTGCATGAACTGTTTTTGACATGTTCAGGCCTGGTCGAATGGACATGCTATTAGTGAGGGTGCTGATGCACACTAAACAACGCCTCGCTCACCGCCAACATCAGTGGTCATTGCAGAGCTCTACCTGCAATGGACAAAGAGGAGTCCGGTCTCAGAAGGCAAATATGTTATGCAAAATTTCCACTCGACTGCTTAATGCTGTCTTTCTCAGCCTTTTTATCTCCGCTATTTCTTCCATAAGAAGTGGGCAAATTCACATGAGAACATAAGAAATACTTAAGTCAAATCCCTTTTATCCCATATCATCCAATCTCATTCATTATATTAACAAAGCTAGGGCATTTACTAAAAGCCTACAGAGCCTCTGGTTGAGCCACCACATATCCGATATGGATACGTCAACGCTTGCTCCACTGTGGTCCATGCTGCTGAAATTAACAAGTTGACTCTAGACTCATGAGGAGTTATAGATATGATCATTGTCTAAACATATCATACACTGCTGGAAACCTAATGAGTAAAGGATTCTTTTAGGGTTTCATTGGCCAAGAGTCTGCCAAACCCATCATTTCCACACCCTACTTGCAGCTGGGGGAACTACTGATTGGGCGCCGTGGAGGTTCCACTGGCTTTGCGATCATACAGTTTTGAGCAGGCAAAAGGCAGGGCTGTTGACTTTACCGCATCGAAAGGCCCATCTGTATTTGGGGTGGTGCTCCTGATGCAGATTTTCCCTGACCAAGTCTTGTATTCAAAAGTAATGGCCCCCAAGTGCAGGATGAAAACTGCCTCCATGTCGAGGCCATTGGCATTTTTTTTGCAGAAATTAACTCCCACTTTGGAGGTGTGTTTGTGATATGATAACTGGCCAGCATTTTATTTATGCAGAAAATGCTTCGGCTGCTTGAGCAGAAGGCCTTTAAGTTTGTTTACTTTTTATGCTTTGTTGCTATGCCCTTCCTCAGTAAACTGAGTGGTGGGTCAGGGGCCCCTCACGTCTGTGCAAGAAGAGTGGCTCACAATACTGGGCATCCTGGTTTCAACTGTGTTTCCTACAATGATTTGTGGAGGCATGGAAGTAAGTGTGCAGCAGGGCTTTAAGTGGGCTGGGTCTCACCGGGTCTGAGCACCGGCAGTTTTTTTACGGAGGCCTCGAAACGGGTCTCTATCAGGCTCTGTTTTGTGCCCTTGCACAGGTGGTCCGTTTTTCCCGGACTGCAGTGACAGCAGGCACATCGATGTGCGCTGCTCACACTGCTCACTTCTCACTAGTGGAGAAGTTAAAAAGGCATGACATCATGCCAAGTGAGCGTTGTAGGGGGAAGGGAAATCCTTTAAAGAGAGTCGTTTTCTCTCTGGATTTCCCTTCTCTTTGAAACTCAGGGGCAGCAACATTGTCGTGGTGTCACCAGGGCTTTAAGTGGGAGCCTTTTCAATAATATATGTTTCAACAAAAGTTTTTGGGTAGTAGCAGTTCCCAAAATTGGGAACATGCCACAGCGAAGAGTAAATGCAAGGTGGATGACATACTTCCGCCTTACTGCGGAGTGAAACTTATCAGGGTGCTCCTCCGACATTTTAAAAGGTCCTATTACGACATGAAGGAGAAGGACTAAGACATTCTCCTTTCCGGATACCCACACACCCGCTTTTATCAAATACTAGGTGTGATAGCATTTCCAGCAAATAAGGCTGTGATACGTATATCTGGCAGTCGATAATATTAACAAGCATTGCAGGTTCTGGTTACAACGAGGGACACGCACCTGCCGTCCGTATAGACATGCTGGACAAAATAATTTTCGCCAATCGCCTTGAAAAAGTCTAAGGGAAGACAAAACACGTGTTGGCTGATTCTTCGTGCTGGATTTTATAAAATTAAGAATAAAGAATCTAATCTTTGAAGAAATTTGAACACTGTGGACTCTGTATATCTTGTGTAATCAGGAGCAGTGTGTGATTACATTGAACATTGCCATCTAAAAACTGATACGTTCCTGCTAATAGATATTTGGAGCAATTTTTACTCTACCAGCATTCTGGGTGATCTTTTATCAGAAAAGGGTGTGCTCGTAAATGCTCTTTTCTTGCAACTTTTCAATAATATATACAAGCCATAGTTGCTGCTTATTTATCTTATGCAACTAACAACCATTGACAAAGCCAATAGTCCTGACTTGTTGTAGATATGTTACTTGTTGTATCATATATCTAGATGCAATGACAGAAACAGCAAAATACAAGTCGGGCGGCACACTATGCTCAGATTAAGTGTTTTAAGCCACACCCTTAATTATACTGGCCACGCCCCTTTGAGAGACCCCCCAGTTTTTTCATCCCACTTAAAGCTCTGGTGTGCAGTATAGAGATGGAATGAAGACAGGCCCAGCAAGAAGGAGCAAAGCAGAGAGCTTGGGCAGTTCATATCGCGTTGCTGTTCACCTGCTTTTATTTTTGTCCAGGGAGCAGCTGTGAAACACTTGAAGGCAGTCGGCCGGTGCTAATAACCGCTCTGCCCTTAGCCTTTAGCAGTAATGGCTGCAATCAATCAATCAATCAATCACGGCATTTATAGAGCGCGCTACTCACCCGGGAGGGTCTCAAGGCGCTGGGGGAGGGGGTAAGTTACTGCTCGAACAGCCAGGTCTTGAGCTGCTTCCTGAAGGCGAGATGGTCCTGGGTTCGCCGAAGGTGAGTGGGGAGGGAGTTCCAGGTCTTGGCCGCCAGGTAGGAGAAGGATCTTCCTCCGGCGGTGGTTCTGCGGATGCGTGGTACGGTGGCGAGGGCGTGGCTGGTTGATCGTAGCTGGCGTGTGGGCGTGTAGAAGGACATGCGGTCGTTGAGGTACTTTGGGCCCAGGTCGTGGAGGGCCTTGTGTGCGTGGGTGAGGAGTCTGAACGTGATTCTCTTGCTGACGGGGAGCCAGTGCAGGTCTTTCAGGTGTACGGTGATGTGGCTGTGTCGGGGGATGTCCAGGATGAGTCGTGCGGAGGCGTTCTGGATGCGCTGGAGTCTCTTTTGAAGTTTGGCTGTGGTTCCGGCGTAGAGGGTGTTCCCATAGTCCAGTCGGCTGGTGACGAGTGCCTGGGTGACGGTCTTCCTGGTTTCAGTGGGGATCCATCTGAAGATCTTGCGGAGCATGCGCAGGGTGTTGAAGCATGAAGATGAGACGGCGTTGACTTGTTTGGTCATTGATAGGGAGGAGTCCAGGATGAAGCCCAGGTTGCGTGCGTGGTCCGTTGGCTTGGGTGCGGTGCCCAGGGCCGGGGGCCACCAGGAGTTGTCCCAGGCGGAGGGTGATGAGCCCAGGATGAGGACTTCCGTCTTGTCTGAGTTCAGTTTAAGGCGGCTGTTCCTCATCCAGTCGGCGACGTCTCTCATCCCGTCGTGCAGGTTGGCTCTGGCGGTAGTGGGGTCGTTGGTGAGGGAGAGGATCAGCTGGGTGTCGTCGGCGTAGGAGATGATGTTGAGGTTGTGTCGGCGTGCGATGGCTGCGAGGGGGCTCATGTAGACGTTGAAGAGGGTCGGGCTGAGTGAGGATCCTTGTGGAACGCCGCAGATGACTTCGGTGGCTTCGGATCTGAACGGGGAGAGGCGGACTCTCTGGGTTCTTCCGGCGAGGAACGAGATGATCCATTCCAGTGCTTTCTCTCGGATTCCGATGTTGCTGAGGCGCTTCACTAGGGTGCGGTGGCAGACGGTGTCGAACGCCGCGGAGAGGTCCAGGAGGATGAGGGCAGCTGTTTCCCCGTTGTCGGTTAGGGTTCTGATGTCGTCGGTGGCTGCGATAAGGGCGGTCTCGGTGCTGTGGTTGGCCCGAAACCCGGACTGCGAGGGGTCGAGGATCCATTCGTCTCGAGGAAGGCGGCAAGCTGTCTGTTGACGGTCTTCTCGATGACTTTGGCCGGAAACGGAAGGAGCGAGATGGGGCGGTAGTTCTTGAGGTCGGTGGGGTCCGCCGTTGGTTTCTTCAGGAGGGCGGTAAGCTCGGCGTGCTTCCAGCTCTCCGGGAAGGTGGCGGTGCGGAAGGAGGAGTTGATGATGTCCCGGAGATGGGGTGCGATGGTGGCGTCGGCTTTGTTGAAGACGTGGTGTGGGCAGGGGTCGGTTGGTGATCCGGAGTGGATGGAGTTCATCGTGCGGGTGGTGTCTTCGGTGTTGATCGGGGTCCAGTTGCAGAGGGTGGTGGTGGCGGGCATTGGTTCGGCGGTAGGGTGCGTTGTTTGTGCGTTGAAGCTGTTGTGTATGTCGGTGATCTTGCGGTGGAAGAACGCGGAGAGTGAGTTGCAGAGGTCTTGCGAGGGGTGATGTCGTTGTTTCCGGCGCTGGGGTTGGAGAACTCTTTGACGATGCTGAAAAGTTCCTTGCTGTCATGGGCGTTGTTGTCCAGTCGTTCTTTGAGTGCCGACTTCTTGGTGGCACGGATCAGCTGGTGGTGTTTGCGGGTGGCGTGCTTGAGGGCGGTCCTGTTGTCTGTGGTCTGGTCGAGTCGCCAGGTTTTCTCGAGAGTGCGGCAGTTCTTCTTGGATTCCTTGAGTTCGTTGGTGAACCAAGGGGTTTTCTTGCTTCCGGGTCTGCTGGGAGGGTTTTTAGTGGTGCGAGGTCGTCGGCGCAGGCGGTCAGCCACTTGGCGAGGTTGCTGGCTGCTTCGTTTGGGTCCGTTGTGTCGGTGGGTGTGTTCTGGCTGAGGGAGGCGGTGAGCTGCTCGGCGGTGATCTTGCTCCAGCTCCGGCGGGAGCCTGTTGCGGGTGGTGGTGGGTCGCAGTCTTTCTGAAGCTGAAGTGGACGCAGCTGTGGTCGGTCCAGTGGAGTCCGGTGGCGTGGCTGAAGGAGATGTGCTTGCTGGACGAGAAGACGGGGTCAAGCGTGTGGCCGGCGTAGTGGGTGGGCGTGTTCACCAGTTGCTTGAGTCCGAGGTTGGCGAGGTTGTCCAGCAGGGCGGTGGTGTTTCTGTCGTTGTTGTTCTCCAGGTGGAAGTTGAGGTCCCCTAGGAGGATGTAGTCGGCGGAGGGCATGGCGTGCGGGCTGATGAAGTCTGCGATGTCTTCGCTGAATAGTGTGCGTGGTCCCGGGGGTCTGTAGATGAGGGTGCCTCGGAGGGTGGTCTTGGGGTCCGTGTGTATCTGGAAGTGTAGGTGTTCGGCGGCGGTGAAGGTCTCGTCGGAGTTAGTCGAGATGCGGATGGTGTTCTTGTGTACGATGGCGATGCCTCCTCCCGTCTGGTTGACGCGGTCCTTCCGGGTGATCTTGTATCCATCCGGGATGGCTATGGCGATGTCAGGCGCTGAGGAGGCGTTCATCCAGGTTTCGGTGAGGAAGGCGATGTCCGGTGCTGTTGCAATTTATCTGTCTCACATCCTGAGACCTCACATTTGACCAGAGCCCATAATTGCAGGAGCAGGCAATTAACACCTGTAATTGGTTGCCCCTGAGGTCAATAAGGATTAAATAATCAGTTGCCCTTTATTCATAATGACGCTTTTGTCATACAATTATTGATGATACGCTGCTATATGGCCGAGACCAGGGGCGAAATCTTTCACCAGTTATTAGGGAGGTTGTTCAATTTGAGGGACACTCTGGACTGCGTAGTAATTGCGACAAGTCCCTTATTTTTTCCCTTACCGCCGCCATGACCTAAGTGCAAATGGAATATTCCCTGATGAGGACATCGGACACGGGACGCTATTTTGGTATACAGATACACATAGATCCGGAGGTAGTGATGCGAGAAAATGATGGCAAAGTGGTGTATCACCAAACAGAGGCGATAGATCGATGGATATGATTGCCTCTCTCCCTCAGCTAACGTATAACCATTATGAAGATGATAGTGCTACCAAGGTTTCTGTTCCTGTTCGCGAACATCTCAATGCTACTGCCCAGCATGATCTTTTAAACTTTGTGTAACCTGATGGTGCACTTGGCCTGGGCTGGTAAGGAAACCGCGTGTGTGCTGGGAAACGCTCACCCTCCTGTACACACTGGGTGGACTAAATGCTCCTAATCTAGAGGCTTACTACAAGGCTGCACAGAGTATGTTTGCTCACTTATGGCTCCATGGCCTAGAGAGCCTGCTGCATCTTTGGCTGGAGCGAGACGCCGCAATGCCTCTGTTGCTCCCTCAATTCTTATTCGCAAAACCCATGAGACGTTTTCATGCAATAGACTTTGTGGGCAGGACACAAAACATTCGAAAGGGTCTGACTTCCTCACAGGGAGGCTCTTTAGTCTACTCGCCACGAATTCTACTGGAGTGGTGTGCATGGTTCCCTCTGGGTCAAGACAAGGCGGTGCTGAAAGCACTCTGTGGGCTCGGGATGTGATGCATAGGTGACTTTTTTTAGAATGAGACCCAGCGCACCTGGGCACAGGTCTGCGGACAGGGTTTGCGCAATTCCACTACTATCCGCCGGTCCACGTGATGCGGGCGCTGGTAGACACCTCTCTAGCGGAACCACTAGAGGTACCAGCCATGATGTATTTATTGCAAGTGACATCCCCACGTCGGATGGTTGCCACACTGTACGCTTTCTCACAGGACACCAGGCAGCCGTGCACTAACAAGGCACGCAGTGACTGGCACGATGACTTGGACATAGCCATCACTGACCGACAGAGGTCCCACTGTTGTTTGGTAATCTGTACTGTATCGCTAAACGGCTGTCATCGACTATTGCATTTCAAATACCTTAACCGGGTGTACTATACACCAGCTAGGCTGTATTGATATGGACTGTGGAAGCATTGTCTCTGTCCGCTGTGGAGTGGAATATGCTGCCTTCGCGCACATGGCTTGGTTTTGTACTAGTGTGAAGCGCTTTTGGCAAGCTATTATACAAGAACTGTGCGAGATCACAGGTGAGGCGATGCCTTGTTCACCCTTGCTGGCCCTCCTGGGCTATGATAGGGATGTGTCAATGACGAGCTGGAGGCTGGTCGCCCTGGGCCTATTGCTGGCGAGGCGTAGGATAGCGATGCGATGGATGAAAGGGCCCCTTCCCATGCTGCACGAATGGCACACTGACATGTGCTTACCATGATCTACTGCAGTGGCGTAACAAAACTTGAGGGGGCTACCCTGCAAAGTACATGGAGGGGCCTCCCACCGGACTCACTTAGGAGCTCGTAGGGCAGGGTGCAGTGCTGAGCGGACCCCAGGAGGTCGGGGCCCTCGCACTGCATGGGCTGCGGGAGCCTTTGTTACGCCACTGAACTACTGCTACCTCACAGCCACCCGAAGGAATTATGGGGGACTTATCATGCATATTTGGCGCGTATGGAACATGCTGAACATGTGAACAGAGAGCGGGGCAGTGAGACTCATTTGAAACTGGGAGTTGGTCCTTCTGGTTGGTTGGTCCAGCGAGGTAGAGCTTGGTGTGCGAACGGATTGGGGTTGTATGAGATCGAGACAAATGCTGGCACTGTCATACCTAAATGCTTGCTGAACTACACTGAGGAGACATGAGCGATGATGGGGGCGGACCACTGTACTAAGTGTGCCTGCATTTGCCCTGTAGAGACACTTAATGATTACTATGTCCCGCCTATAGTGCGGCCATGCTTCCTGATGGTCTGTAATGATTGTATATGTGTTGGCTGCAACTCGCCTGTGATGTGCTTGTTACCCTAGATTGCCTGGTTACTATGTAAAATGAAAATAAAGTTTAAAAAAAAAACACATACAATTATAACACAAGCGATCACATATTAATGAAAAGTACACCAAATGTCAACATATTCAATAATATAAAATCAGTAATCAGCATCAGATATTAAAACGTTCGTTCTACTTATTAACATAAAATGCAAATTATAAAAGCAGTCGTTGTTAAAAACCTTTTCTACACTCAAATCTTTTCATTAATCTACTTCAGCAGAAAAAGAAATGACAGGTTTCAATTACTCTCTTCGCTAATCAGAGGGAGCAAAGCTGCTTCCATGAACTGAAGTACATTTGCAATCATTTGTAGCTGATTAGTGGAAAATCTCAAAGCAGCTACCACTTGGCCGAAGCCTTCCTTAAAGTGTGTCCTGAGTCATTTTCGTTGTTCCGCCGGCGCCTACACAGTTTACAGTTTGTCTCGCGCATAGAACAAGAAGTATCGTTTCGGACCACGAGCCATAGAAATTACGACAATTTGCATAACCTTTGCATGACAGCCAATCAGGTCTGAATTCCCAAAAAGAAATACATAAAAAAGGGTTGTGCATAAAGGGTGCTTTTTCGTTTTTGTTAGGTTCACAATTAAATACGTCGACAATTCCTTTCCAGAAAAGCTCCTCAAAATATAAAAGGATTTTACATTTTTTTTATTCACAGCATCCATATCCCTAGAAAAAGACGAGGCTGTAATCTGATGTTTAGACACTAATTTGAAATGTGCCTGAGATGTATAATATCCCTCATAAAGATTCTAGCTGTAAAGTACTCAGTGCCTTATGTTAATTAACTAATCAAGGCAAGTGTGAAAAATGTCATCCAGAGAGTGCTTGGCACACAACTGGTCTACAGGTGTGCTCCCTAGGATGGCGCATTGCCTAACCTTGTCAGAAATTGAGACATCAGTTAAATTTGATGTTTGAAAAATGTCCCTAAATACATTACATTGTGTGTGGTCTAGCTAAGGATCTAATTTTCCTATGAAGGCTTCCAAACCATACTCAAAGGATGGAAGAAACTTTACATTTATAACTCTTAAGAGATTTTATAGTTTATGTATAGAGATTAAAGATTATTGTGAAGACTACAAATGTCAAAGAAGCAGATTTCGTTTTTAATGATGCAAAAGTGTTTGATCATTGATCCGCAATCTTCAGTCCATACCCCTAGGTAATTACTATCCCTATGTCTCAACCGAAATTTCACCAACGTACCATATCTTATCTCAATTTATTACTTTGCATTAATTTAAGTTCCTATTATAGCTATTCAGTGCCGCCAACAAGAAGATTGATGGCTGGGAAGAACGGGTGCACACTACTAGAGTATGCTAGATATCAATTCAAAATAGTGAACAACAGAAATAGTAAAGTCAGGTGCTCAGGAGGAGGAAAAGCAACAAATTCGTCCTTAATTGGAAAAGTCCAGAATTTCAATACATTCTCCGAGCACTCAGCAAATCACTCTTGAGATTGTGGTGGTATCCAGAACAACTTAACATGGTGGGAGTACTCTCCCTGAGATACTTAGCTATACATAGAACCATTTGTACATATTTTACATACTGATCAGACTGGATATATGTGGACTATGTACTCCAGAATGGTCCCGTGTTGGAACAAGTTCCTATGATGAGTAGGACATTGCATAGAATTTATTTCTACTGGACAAGCCCTGAAGAAGTCAGCTGCAATATTTCAGAGTGGACGAAACACGTGTTTGCAAGGGCAGCGTATGCTGTACATGAAAATTAAGAACTGAAAATAAAAGAACAATACAACTGGCACCACTATCTCAAGAGAGATTTGCTGGTGTTTGGAGAATGTATTGAAATATTTTAATATGGTTAAAACAGAGCAGTACACAAGGTGATGACATTTCAATACATTATCATTTGTGCGTGGTAAAAGCGGTATGTCTGTGCGAATGTAATGGTTATTTTCAATTGGAACTGTGTTGTCAATAAAGGCAGTGCTCTAGCACATCATGCATACTCCACTGTACGCCACTCCACTTTATACTACTCCTCTCTACAGCACTTCACTCTGCTCCACTCTATGCCATGCCACTCCACTCCAGGACACTCCAAAGTAAGACACTCTACGACACGGCTCACCACTCCTCTCAACTCCACTCCACGCCACTTCACTCTACGCCCCGCCACTCCACACCACCCCACTCCATTCTACCCCACTCCAATTTACCCCAACCGCCACTCCAATCCACCCCAACTCCACTCCAACCTACCCTACCCCACTTTCTTCCAATATACCCTACTCTAATCTACCCCACTCTGGCCCACTCCAGTCCAGTCTACTCCAATCCAACACACTACACTGTTCCCCAAACTACCCCATTCCAACTCCCCCAATATACCACATTCCACCCAAATCTACCCCACTCCACTACAATCCACCCCATTTCACTCCAATCTACCCCACCCCAGTCTACCCCACCCCACTCCAAGGTACCCCACTCCACTCCAATCTATCCCTCTCAATCTACACCACTGCAATCTACCCCATTCCACCCCACTCCAGTCTACCTCACTCTACCCCAAAATACACCACTACAATCTACCCCATTTCACTCTAAACCAATCTACCCCACTCTACTCTAAACCAATCAACCCCACTTGATGTTACCCCAAACTGCCCCACTCATGCTAGTCTAAACCAACCTACTCTCTCCCCTCTAACCCAGTCTACCCCACTCCAGGCTACTCCAATCTACCCCATTCTACTCTACCCCAATCAACTCCACTCCAACCTACCCCATCCCACACCACTAACATTTAGCCATGCTGAACAGCAGCCAACCTGGTGTACAATATGGCTAAAACACATTGCCGAAACCAATAGCTCTTGCATAGGCGAGACCTATTCGCTTTGCCAATGCTTATTTAATATATTGGATGTATGATGGAGCCTTGCCATTAGGGTAGAATAACTTGGGTCTTGAAAACATTACAGTAAGGGGTAATCAGAACTGATGACAAAAAATCAAGGTAAAACTTAACAGGTTTGTTTGGCAGGCAATTAAGTCCAGGGGTCCCATCTGATTTTGATGACTTAATAAGGCTGAAGATTTTACTAACTTGAAGAGCAGCAGTGTAAGGAAACGGGCGATTAATTGTGTGGCCTGCACAAGTATGTGTGCCCTCCATTGGGAACCGAACACTCCATTGTAGCTCTTGACTCTCTCATGGTGGCGAAGCAGAGCATTCCAAGGCCTACTCAAGGAAGGTGGTGTGAACTAGTATTCACCATTCGTTGTCATACAATAATAGCACTTAATAAATGATTGTCCAGTCTGTGCACTTTCTTTTGAAAAAGGGAAAAGTGCATTTATTACACACACACTACTCAATACTATGCAGTAATTTACAAATATACATAATGCTGATGGCAATACATTTTGGTGACATTGCATAATCATCTCTGACTCCCTAAATGGGTCGGGTTCAACACACGGCGGGTCAAAAATTATCCTAGGAGTAAAAGCAATAGTCAAATATAACCATGTGTGGATGCACTTATTAATGATATTAAAGAATATGTACTCTGATCACAGGTGGCTGTCGGCATCATTTCAGTTAAGCATTTACCCAAACAATATGCATTTCTCATGGGTCTGTGTGCTTTTTATTTATGTACTTGCAGCATTGAAAATGCAAATATAAAAACAGGCCCTAGAAGGCATCGCATTTTTATCACAACCCACATGTAACCATAAGCTTTACCCCTGCAGGGCACTGTACAACATGTACGATTTGTAAACAAGTTTAGGCCACAGTAGTTGCAGCCATAGAGTTCACCCCTAGAGGGTGCTGCACTTACATCTAAAGAGCACATGCTCTAGCCTAGGGAGTGCTTGAAATTTGAAGAAAATCCTGAAGTAGTCATCTCTTCATGGACCCTGTAAAACTAATGTCAGTACTTTAAAAAAATGTCTTTGAGCCTCTTTGGGGGGGAGCTGCAACGCTCCTGAAACTCTCCCGGCCTCTTCTCTAGGTTCTTGGTTGTGGCCCCGCCAACCTGGGGCCACCAAAAAGCAGCAGAAAAGGGCGAGTCAGTTTCAAGCCCCTCGGGGCATTATGGGGCGCTCCTCCAGAGCAGTGAAAATATAATTAGCCATTCTCCCGCTGAATCGGGGAGAGCCGCTGAATTTGGTGAAGCCTCGTGGCATGCATTTTCTTATTTTTTTCTCTCGGGGTGCCCTGCCCCACTTGGGCACCCCTGCATGTCTCCTTTTTTGGGGGTCAGCTGAGGAAGCCCACCCCTGACTGCCCCCAGCCGGCTCCCCGAACAAGCAGCACTTCTCCAGCTCCCTGCCCCTCCCTCCTGCGGGCAGGGTGCTGTCTTTTGTGGAGGCTGTCCCACTCCCTCGGGGCACAGGGAGCATGGGCGAGTCCACCATTAGGGGGGTGACGGCACTCCGTTCTCTCCCCTTTTGGCATAAACAGCCTGGGCATGGGGCTCCCAGGCTAGCAGAGAGTCCCGGGAGGGGGCTCCATGCACGTCCCCTCCTTGGAAAAACTGTAAGCAATGGCCTGCGGGGATATGGGGGCCCCCGAGAGCAGGAATGAGTCTGCGGAGGGAGATTCACGCACACTCCATCCATGAATAAAAATAAAGGAATGATCCTTGAACCAACTCCTGGGCTCTGGCTCACCCCGGATGGGGAGGGGGTTTAGAAGCTGGGCAGCAGAGCACCATGAACTCCGTGATCCAAAGGTCAAATCCTTTTACTGCAGATATCTCTGGCCCTGTTGGGTCGCTTTAGCTCATTTTGATCCTGGTGGCGAGCCCTAGCCACCTGGATCACTTTCCTCAGGCCTGCTGTCCTCTAAGATGGTGAACTTTACAGTGGGCTGGTTCCCTGCACCAGCCTTTGCCCTTTGTTTACTCTACAGTTTCTCTCCTCTGTGGCACTTAATCCCAGTCTTTCCCCCAACTAGTCCTCAGGGGCTCTAAGGGGACCAGCTTCGCTGGCCCTAAGGAGAGCCCCACTGGACCTGGGGTCAACTGAAGTTGGGATCCTTAGTCCAGGTGGCATCAGGGGAATCTTCCTTTCAGTTGTCCAAGGCTGCTGCCTCCAGTCCCAGTGTCTAGCCGAAAATCAGACCTTTTAAGTGGGGGGGGGGGGGAGGGCAGGTTCTAGAAGTGAGGCACCTCTGTCCTATTCTGGGGTCACATCACCCCTCTGCCCCTCTCCCAACCTTCCTGTACAGCCTGCTGGGACGTTTCAAAATGGTGTCATCTAGGAGTCACTGGTAACGTCTGCTCTGGGGGCCTCTGCTCCACCCCTTGCTGATATCACTGCCAATCAATCAATCACAGAATTTGTAGAGCGCACTACTTACCCGCGAGGGTCTCAAGGGCTGGGGAGAAAAAAAAGGGGGGGGGGGGTGCTGCTACTGGTCGAACAACCAGGTCTTGAGTAGCCTCCTGAAGGTCAGCAGGTCTTGGGTCTGTCGTAGGCTTAGTGGAAGGGTGTTCCAGGTCTTGGCGGCGAGGTGGGAGAAGGATCTGCCGCCGGTGGTTGTTCTTCGAATGCAAGGGACGGTGGCGAGGGAGAGGTCGGCGGAGCGGAGCTGGCGGTTGGGGACGTAGAAGTAGAGTCGTCTGTTGAGGTAGGCTGGGCCAGTCTTGTGGAGGGCCTTGTGTGCATGGATGAGGAGTTTGAAGGAGATTCTCCTGTCGACGGGGAGCCAGTGCAGGTTCCTCAGGTGGGGGGTGATGTGGCTGTGGCGTGGTACATCGAGGATCAGGTGTGCGGAGGCGTATTGTATGCGTTGCAGTCGCTTGATGAGCTTGGCCGGGGCTCCCGCGTAGAGGGCGTTCCCATAGTCAAGTCTGCTACTGACGAGGGCCTGGGTGACTGTTCTTCTTGTATCTGTCGGGATCCACCTGTAGATCTTGCGAAGCATGCGGAGGGTGTTGAAGCAGGAGGAGGAGACTGTGTTGACTTGCTTGGCCATGGAGAGCGTTGAGTCGAGGATGACTCCCAGGTTGCGTGCGTGGTCGATGGGTGTCGGGGCTGCTCCCAGTGTCGTTGGCCACAAGGAGTCGTCCCAGGCTGAGGGGTTGGAGCCGAAGATGAGGACCTCTGTCTTGTCCGTGTTCAGCTTTAGTCGGCTGATCTTCATCCAATCGGCGACGGCCTTCATTCCTTCATGGAGGTTGGATTTGGCGGCGAGGGGTCCTTGGTGAGGGAGAGGATCAGTTGAGTGTCGTCGGCGTAGGAGATTATGTTGAGGTCGTGCTGTCTGGCGATGCGTGCGAGCGGGGCCATGTAGATGTTGAACAGTGTTGGGCTGAGGGATGATCCCTGGGGTACGCCGCAGATGATCTCGGAGGCTTCGGATCGGAATGGTGGGAGGCGGACTCTCTGGGTTCTGCCGGCGAGGAAGGAGGTGGCCCATTCCAGGGCCTTGTCTCGGATCCCTGCGTCGTGGAGGCGTGCGCGTAGAGTGCGGTGGCAGAAAGTGTCGAAGGCGGCGGAGAGGTCCAGCAGGATGAGGGCTGCGGTCTCACCGTTGTCCAGCAGGATCCTGATGTCATCGGTGGCGGCGATGAGGGCAGTCTCAGTGCTGTGGTTGCCGCGGAACCCTGATTGGGATGGGTCCAGGATGCTGTTTTCTTCGAGGTATCGGGTTAGCTGTTTGTTGACGATCTTCTCGATGACCTTGGCTGGGAACGGAAGCAGGGAGATGGGCCGGAAGTTCTTGAGGTCTCTCGGGTCCGCCTTGGGTTTTTTGAGTAGGGCGTTGATCTCTGCGTGTTTCCAGCTCTCTGGGAATGTCGCGGTCTCGAAGGAGAGATTGATTATGTTGCACAGGTGGGGTGCGATGGAGCTGCTGGCTTTGTTGAAGATGTGGTGCGGGAAAGGGTCTGACGGGGAGCCGGAGTGTATTGTGCTCATGGTCTTGATGGTGTCATCGATGTTCACGCTGGCCCAGGCTGGCAGGGGGTCGTGGTCGATGGTGTGCGGTGGGTCTGGTGCATCGATCTTAGTTGGGGCTGTCTGGCTGTTGAAGCTGTCGTGGATGTCGGCGATCTTGCGGTGGAAGAAGGTGGCGAGGGAATCGCACAGGGCTTGCGACGGCGGGATGTCGTTGGTGTTGGAGCTGGGGTTGGAGAGTTCCTTCACGATGTTGAAGAGCTCCTTGCTGTTGTGTGCGTTGTTGTCGAGGCGGTCTTTGAAGGAGATTCTCTTGGCGGTCTTGATGTGGTGGTGGTGGTTACGGATGGCGTCTTTGTGGGCTGCGTGGCTGTCCGGTGTCTTATCACTGTGCCATTTCTTCTCTAGTTTCCGGCAGGTACGCTTGGAAGCTAGGAGTTCCGAGGTCAACCAGCTGGCTCTTTTGGTGGTGTCACTGTAGGTGAGTTTTTTCAGCGGGCGAGGGTGTTGGCACAGTCGTCTATCCATCGTCTGAGGTTGCGGGCAGCGTCGTCGGTGTTGGATGGGTCGGAGGGAGGGCTGAGTGCGAGGTTTGCCCGTAGTTGGTCTTCGGTGACTTTGCTCCAGCAGCGGCGTGGGATCTGTTGGGTGCGGTGGTGTGTGGTGGGTTTCTGGAAGGTGAAATGGATGCAGCGGTGGTCGGTCCAGAGGAGTTCCGTGGTGTGGCTGAAGGAGACGTGGGAGCTTGAGGAGGAGATGGGGTCAAGCGTGTGGCCGGCGGAATGGGTCGGTGTTGTGACGAGCTGGCTCAGACCGAGGTTGGCGAGGTTGTCGATCAGGGTGGTGGAGTTGCTGTCGTTGTTGTTCTCCAGGTGAAAGTTCAAGTCTCCGAGGAGGATGTAGTCGGTAGAGGTCAGGGCGTGCGTGCTGATGAAGTCGGCGATGGAGTCGCTGAACTGGGGTCGGGGCCCAGGGGGTCTGTAGACAAGGGTGCCTCTAAGGGTGGTGTTGGGGTCCGTGTGGATCTGGAAGTGCATGTGTTCGGCGGTGCTGGCCCTAAGGACAGGGCCAGGGCCTTTCCCACCAAATCTTCAAAGGGAGCCCCATCCTGGTTGGCTTCAAAAGTCTGGCTCCCTCCTTTGTTCAGTGGGCTTGGGCAGGCACAGTGTGACTGCTGATGGATTAATGCAGAGCAGTCCACTCCACCCATTTCCTCCTCAGGAGCTGAGTGAAGCACTGTTAAGTGCTCCCTTTGTGTGGGGATGCCTTTGTTCCTGCCGCTGTAGAGAAATGTGATTAACTGGGCACAGCAGGGTGACAAAAGGCCTGTGCTGTGATCCTGAGGTGAGCCAGAGAAATATGACAATCCTGGATGACCCATAAGCTTTAAAATATTTTTGGGGAACTTTCAGAATTGATTTTCCTGCACTGGGCTCTCTAGGCCAAAGGGAAGTGAAGCTGCACTCTGAGGCAGCCCGCCCCATGGGTGTATAATGGAGTGTCACTGCAGACAAGACATTAAAATACACTGACTTTCCCTATCAGTGTACACACACATTATGAGGCCTACTCCAGGTTAATATTCAATCCTGCAGAGTCACCCCTGTGCCATGCTACCTGTGCGCAGTTACAGACTATGCACAGTAGGAGTCTATGCATATGCACACGTGTTCACGTGTAACCAGCCAGGTGCCCCTTCCCCTTGCTGCATCACTGCAGCCTTATTTTAAAAGGCAGGCACTGGCGGTAAACATACGCAGTCCATATACCGTGAGTTTACAGTGGACGAGTCACAGTAAAAGGTCGAAAACTAGGTGATCAAAAAGCAAAAAATGCAGGCGGATTAGATGATCGGAACCAATTGTCTCACAGGCAGCATAAGTAATTCATTACAAAATGAGAGTGTCCAAGTGCACACCTTCTTCTGAAAATTTCACTAGCAAGTTCATCCATTTAAGCTTATTTGCGTGCAGCCCGTCTCGTGGTCTGCCCAACCACCACGTATAGATTAAATCATCACAATTTAGGAGTGAAGTAACATTCCTTATCCGGACGCACAGCATAAGTAATTCCCCATTCGTCAGAGTTGCCCGTACCTAATGACTGAATGTGGGCGACCCAGCAGTGCTGATGGATAAAATGACATTCATAAGTTTTTAACAGAATTTGTGTAATAAAAATCATATGTTCCCGTAGATTGAATTGAAAACAAAACATTTCTTGTGCAAAGTCTGATAAAAACTTATGAATGAGATTCAAGCACTTCAGAATATATGAGGCTAAAATATAATGAACTTTCCTGCTTTATGAAAATTGATAAGCAAGGAGATTGTAAACACTAATCACAGGTGGGTTGCTTGCTACCTCAAATGCACTCTCAATTCTTGTTATGATTTCAAATGAGATAAAGGTCCTCATTACGATGCCGGTCGGGTGGCGGAAGGAGGACCACCTGACTAGTAGTCGGTGGTCCCACTGGCCGCATGACGATGTGACTGCCTTCATGGCGGTCGCACTGTGTAATTTTTGTATTGCGGCGTGTGCTGCGGGCTGCAGCACAGGCCGCAATACAAAAAAAACACTTCTGACATAACCCTGCACCATGTGGTAGGCACCATGCGGTGCCTGCCACATGGTGCAGAGATAAGTAGGGGGGCACCATAGGGCTAAGGGGGGCCCGGTAGAGGCACCCAAGTCTCTTTTCCCCTGCCTTTTCATGGCGGGTTGGCCGCCATGAAACGGCCGGCGGAAAGGGACATTGAAATCCTTAAGGCGGTGCCTGAGCAGGCACCGCCACTGTTGTAGGGAATGCCGTCCCTCCGACGCACTGACAGGCTCCTTGAGCCCGTCGGATGCGTGGCGGTCGGTCTCTCCGCCCGCCCTCCAACCGCCCGCCATCATAATGCTGCGGGCAGTCATGCAGGGTTCAATGTTGGTGGGACCGCCACCGACGGCCTGACAGTGGCGGTCCCACCACCACCGTAATGAGGCCCAAAGTGTCTAAATTGTTCTCCTGAAACATTGGTGTAATCAAGTACTGCATTGAGAAGTGAGCGTACTTCATGGGGCTAAGCAGTGGGAAATCTACGGAATAATGAACGCAAATTGATAGAAAATAGGAAACCTAATAGGTGTAGCACTTGAGCCTCACAGCTCATGTTACAAATGGAATGCTCCAAGTAGAATCTGCATACACATACCTCGTCCTTCAAACTGTATGTCAAATTAAGGTTAACATCGCCATACGTATAATGCATTTTTCTGTCCGCCCCAAGAGCATATTTTGAGAAGAGATTGATTTTCAGGCATTGTTTTGTATAGACTGTCGGCCTGATTTACAAAGGGCTTCTGCACTCGGGGTGGAGGCCCTGCAGTCAAGAGGGGTCTCCACATTGGGGGTGGTAACTCCCCCACGACTGCGGGGCCTCGGTCACGAGTGTGGAAGCCCTTTGTGAATCAGGCCCTTAGTTTGCAGGGTGTAACTATACATTCAACAGAAGAATTGAGACACAAGTTCCCCATAGACTTTTCCACTTTAGTTCAAGTGTTTAAATGTAGTCCATTCCCAAATCAATGACGTTAACCATACAGTCAACAATGTTTGAAACATAGATGCATAGACTCACTTTCACTGTTCCCCTTAGTTACTGTCACTCATACAGTAAGTACAGTAACCTAAGAACGGCAACAGATTACAAGACCAAGATTCTTGTACACAAATTATATTATGAAACAAACAGTTATGTGCATCTTCATCAGTAGGGAGTCTTCTAGACCCACCACATTCCATCAAAACAACAATCAGTTTCAAACATTTTGATGTATGATTTTTCAAAGCTATCTTGGAATTGCATTGCCTAAATTCAGAGCTGAGACCAACCAACCAACTCCAATGTTCTCCATCACCACAATCGTAAGTGACAATATCCCGAATAAAAGCTCTGCCAGATTGCGGACTCCATTTTTTTAGCAATGTATTATTCATGGATTTCAAAAGCATCACACCTTGTGAGTCTTTTAGCACCAACTTACAGTTACTTCTAACTCAAGGGCTAGTATTTTGAACTTTGACAAGTGGCTCTAGATACCTAACCGAGTTCAGTTTAGAAATATTGATCCCCAAGACGCAAATATCTGTGCCTCCAAATCAAGTTTACTGCAGCTAGACATGAACAAATAGCTTCTGTTTTATTCGGTGACATAGTAACACCTTTTATTGATCAGGACTCCTTGAATGCAGATCTTTCTGTTTGTGATGGGGATCAAGCAGCCCGAGGGTGTTCCCTCTATTTAATATATTGTGTCTTCCTCTTGAGGTATATTCAGGTCTCAAAAGGAGTCTCTTGATTTCCAGCAGTTTTTTTCTTTTTCCCATCATTACTTGAATAGATTGAAATACTTTTGTTATGGTGGAGAGGGGCCCGGAGATTTCTTCACTAGTAAAGATTGTGAAGAGTTTGTTTTAGATCATGACAAAGGCGATTTAATTAATTTGCAGTTGGGTTATTATATGGAGGATGTTTTTAAGTGGCTTACAAATAGATCAGTTTAGCCATCGCCCCTGGGGACGTTGAAAACATTAATTTTCATTGCCCCAATGTTAATAGCATGGACTGATCTCAAATGCTCTTTGGTTTCCTCCAAAGTGGGGCTGCTGCTGCTAGATGATGAAGCCACTTCTATTGCTTTGGTTTGTGAATCACAACAAGATGGTGGAAAAGATGCATTCCCTGATAAACCGTTGCTTCTGTCAGCACAGAGTGGGTGAGTAGACATTAAAGGTGCACCGACTTGGAACAAATAGCCAGCTTTTTCATCTTCGGTCGTGCACCAAAGCTAATTTCTTGTTTTCATTTTATCAGATATGCTCTACCTTTGGCTGAATTTGCAGGATGGTTTCCTTTCTAATCTTCCAGATCACTTAAATTACTGGAATTGCTCCTCTGCAGATTTGAAAAGATTGGGAATGTTCTTATAATCAAGTTGGTATTTGCTGCATCAGTTGCATCAGAATTTGATCTTAGTCTTACTGAACATATGTCCTTCTTCTTTTGTTTTCTGGACAATTGATTGGACAAACGCCTTTTCCAACGGGTCAGTGTCATCAGTGACGGTATTTGAGTATGATATTTCTGGAGTTACAGCAAATTTAGACATTTCTGGTGGCAATAAGGCCTTCTCTATATGTCCAAAGTATGCTTTGCTTCGCAGAATTAGTCTGGACTGGTTGGAACTCAACTGATGCTTCAAGTCTACATGGGGGTGGATTCTGATTAGATTGACCAATGATGTCAACTATTTTTGTTACTCTACACACTTCGACAACGGAAAAAAGATCAGAGGGGAGGTCTGCTAGTTAGTCTACTATGGGCAGCAGTGCCAGGTATAAGATATCTACGAAGGTTCTGTTTTAGTACAAGACAAAACGGTGCTTAAAATTGAGAGCCTTGTATCAATAGAAGCCTCAAAAGCTTTTTTGCAGTAATTCGGCTTGTGTTTCGAGTTTGTTCGACAGCTGATTTCAAGGAGAGGTAGTAGCATCAGTGAACAACTTAAGGCAGTAGCATCAGTGAATAACTTAACGCAGAAAGAGTTTCGTTCACAGCATTTGGACTTTTTCTTCACAAATAGCTGCAGTCTCTGATTTGCCTTGAGACGCCATCCTTGGTTGGAATTGAGTTGCTTGCCTGGGAGGCAAGCCAACGAAGTAACCTCTAGACACTCTGACCTTTTATCAGAACTGTAAATGAAAAGCCAACAATACCATGTTTTTCTGTGTCTTAAGCCCAGCCATGGAAGGGCTTGTAATCTTGAATGTTTTCTAAGCTACTTTTCCTGTCATTCAGTTGATTATATGAATTCACACTTCTCATTGTTCCTTATCGTGCTCCAGGCTGCACCCATTCCTCATGTGCTACCACCCCATCTGCCCATCTAAGCAGTACTGCTAAAGCCATGTGGCTTGGAACGGGGAAAGTGTCCCCTATTCCAAGGCTCGGCTGAATCGCTCATATGGGGTAAGCCGTATGCTATGGCTTGGAGCGAGAAAAGTATCCCCCATTCCAATGCTCAGCTTTATCGCTCATGTGGGGTAGAACGTATGCTGTGGCTTGGAACGAGAAAAGCATCCCTCATTCCAAGCCTCCGCTTTATCTCTCATTCCAAGGTGCAGAACTCAGAGATGGGAGGTAAGAGCACATCAGATGCACATTATACCTTTTGGTATCACTATTCACTAGAGCTGTTTACCATCCAAAATACAGAGACACTTGTAATTGACTCCTATAATGTTAAACATTCTTACGCACGTGCTTCAAATTTGCTTGTCAGCAAGATGGAATTCATGTCCATGTGTGGATTGATTCAAACAGCACAAGTTCATCTAAGGATCTACTGATCTGTCAGTTTCGTCCAGGTTGAACATCATGTATCAGCAATCTATGGTGCATGGGACAGCTCCCCTGGCACTACACGTCTCTCACGGACACTCAGTTTCGAGAAACACGCTGCTCATATTCCGCTATCTTTAAGGAAGAAGATATTCATCCAGATGTTTGTGCTTTGGGCACCTGCCTACACCTTAGCGTAGCTGCGTGCTTTCTACACTCAGTTCATTCAAAGATGGTTTGATAATCGCCTCTATGTCAAAACTCTTGGCAAAATGGTACTTCTTCTAGGAAAATATGAAGGTCTTCACAGCACATCCTCACATTGTTATGAGTTATTCAGACAGCTTTCATCTTATTTCCACCATCCCAAAACATGTGGATACTATAAAGTGTGATTTACAGCAGAACACAGTTTAATGCTTACAGGAGTGTTTTCATAAGCACAAAGAAATGTCTCATGAATGTACTTGAACCTCACAAAATGCACTAAGTGGGGAACCGTGCTGTTTTCTTTGTGTTGGTTCGAACACTGTAAATTCATGTGGCCATGAGGGTTTTAAAGATATCTGTGTCCATAAAAACATAAATTGCAAAACGGGTAGTCATTCTCTATCCCTACATCAAGACAACAACTGGAGAACGGAAGCATTCTCTGTATTAAAATCTTCCTCATTAAGTGGTTCTACATCTTGGGGACATATTGCATAAACTGTCTAGGTACTCTGTGGTAAATTACTCTTCTGACTTTTTGGCACAATTGCTCGTCAGTAAGTCTGTGCCGCTCACTTTTACTGGTGTCACTGGTTACTGCACCGGCAAAAACAAAACTTGCATTTTGTGTGCAAATATTTTTGCTGCTGACCAAAAAATGGCACCCCTTGGTAGCTTTGGTAATTCATCACATTTGGCAAGAAAATTAAGGTATAAATACAGGTAAGGTTCTAGTTTTTTTCAAGTAGCGTTATGTAAAGGGAGAAAAAAGCCATGAGGACAAATTTCAGAGAGAATATATATTATTTATCATAACGGACTATCACAATATTAATATTGGCCTTGCTATCAGGGCCTGCTATGTTTTACTTTAAACAAGTACTGAATGTAGCCTTTGTTTAAAATACTTTTAAACGTAAACTTAGCAGCTGTTCAGTTGAAGTGTTTTCTGAGGGTAGAGGGTGCTTGCAATATTGTGTGCACTAAATAGAGAATCTAATGGGGAATTTATTTATAGGTTTTATACCGCGCCTGAATCACCCCAGAAGAGGTATCTCTGCGCTAAGGATTTGCACTAGCCAAGTAGACAGACCTTAAGGAAATAGGGCAGTTTTAAGAAGTTTTCTAAAACGCCGATAGTCAGGGCACTGTCTCAGGTCGATTGGAAGCTGGTTCCAATAGAAGGGAGCGAGGTAGGAGAAAGACTTCCCTCCTAACCTCGTTTTCCTCACCCAAGGGACCACAAGGAGAGCCTAGTCTCCCGACCTGAGGGAGCTGATAGGAACATAAGGCTTAAGTTTCCTGGAAATGTAAGAAGGACCTTTGTTATGCAAGGCCTTATAGACAATGCAGCAAACTTTAAATTTTGCCCACTTACGGATGGGCAACCAGTGTAGACGTTGAAGCAAGGGAAGAGAAGGAGTTCTTGGCGGGGCATTCATGATAAGATGTGCCGCCGTGTTTTGGACCACCTGCAATCTGCTTAACGAGGACTCATTAGCAGATATCAGGAGAGCATTGCAGTAGTCCAACCAGCTCATAACCATGGTCTGAACAAGGGTTTTGCGAGTAGAGTCCGGAAGAAGCGGGAAAACTCGATGAAGCAAACCCAACACATGAAAGCAACCACTGGCAGTGTAGGCAGCTTGCTCCTTTAATGACAAAGCGCGATCAAGGCGAATGCCCAGGTTTTTAACCAGAGCCTTCGTGCAGGGGGAGAGCCAAGGGCTGCTGGCCACCAATCAGGTGACCACAGCAAAGGAGCCTCACCGAAGAGCATAATCTCCGTCTTCTCAGCATTAAGTTGGAGAAAATTACTTTTCATCTAATTTGCGGTAGCTGTCATACCCGCCGAGAAAGAAGACTGAGCCAACAAGGAGGATTTGTTGAACGAAAAGAGGAGCTGGGTGTCATCAGCGTAGGAAATCGGCGTGAAGCCACAGGATCTAAGAAGATTGGCCAAGGGAGCAATGTAGATATTAAACAATGTGGGGCTCAAACATGAGCCCTGAGGAACTCCCTTGGTCAATTCCAGAGGCTTCGACCGAAAAGGGCCCAAATTGACAATCTGGGAGCGGGAAGACAGAAAACTAGTCATCCACTGAAAAGCGGAGCCACTAAGACCAATATCCTCTAATCTCCTGAGCAAGATTTGGTGAGAGATCGTGTCGAACGCAGCCGAGAGGTCCAACAGCACGAGAATCATAGACTGACCCCCATCTAGGGTCATCCTGATGTTATCTGTAACTTCTAACAAAGCAGATTCCGTGCTGTATTTGGGCCTGAATCCAGATTGAGAAGGATCCAGGTACCTGTGATCTCGGCATGGTTCGACAACTGTTTGTTAATATATTTTTCCAACACCTTACTCAGGAGAGGAAGAAGGGAGATAGGGCGAAGATTGGAAAACTCTTCCATAGGGATCTTAGAGTTCTTACGGATGGGGCTAACTTGTGCCGTCTTCCAATCCCAAGGAAGATAGCCCTCCCTCATGGAGAGGTTGAAGATGGTACCTATAGACGAGGACAGTTGTTTGGCGGAGGGAGGAAACTACCCTAAGGGGTCACAAGAAAGAAGGCCTTGTGCAGAAAAGAAAAAAAGATAAAGGCAAAGTGAGGGGGGAGAGAGTCCCTGTGCTATATAAACTGAGACCTATAATTATGAGTCTAAGGGTAGAAAGTGATAATGGTGTTTTGGGTATTATTAGTGTCATGACTCGGGGAATTCTAGATGTCCTGGGATGCAAAGCGTTTGAGTATTATCAGCAGCGTAAATGTGAGTGCGAGTAGGGTCTGTATTACACAGAGGTGCTCCGGGGGTGCAATGGGGATGTGCGCCAGCATTCTGCGTGCCTGAGACGCTTTGATATACAGAAGAGGTTGCAGATGCTTGCACAGTACCTTCTGTAATGCAGATCATGATTTTTTTTTTTCTTTCTTTATTTGCATTTTGTAGTAAGTTTTAAAAATACAGCGTACACAGAATTTGTTACATATTGCAGTATCAATGCATGGCCGGTAGGCATTCCCAAATTATAGAATATGTGACATTCATTTGGTGCTTTATGGCAAACAGACAGCAAGGAAAAACATGTCAGTAACATAATGCACTTATACAACCGCTAACGGAGTTTGCTGGCTTGAGAACACTCAGCAAGTATATCCCCTGCCTCCATACAGTTTGCTGCCTGGTTATTGCAATGCAAATCATACATAAAATTCCAAACAATAACTTGACACTGTTCAACAGCATGTTACCAATCAACGTACTCCAGTTATGACAATCCCTCTCCCACCTAACTCCTGCTCCATTCCACATTACTCCAAGCGGTGATTTGCTTTTACTCATGTGGTGGTATGCTCCCTATATGTGTGCAACGGATGGGTGCGTTGGACCTACACTGGATGCTATCTTTGGTGCGGCTTGCTCACAGTCGGTGCATGCCTCAACTGCGAACCCTGTCTTGTGGTGTGTCCCCGCTTTGCACCAGCCCTGAATGTAATAGTGCCACCATTATAGTATCCCAGTTCTGTGCAATTGGATATTTGCGCAAGCCGGCTGCGGCTTCTTTATGTAGCGCTGCACTTTCTGCTTGGGCCCACACCGTGAGCGAACGTTTCCAGCATTCTATTAGCGGGGGGTATTTAGCCTTCCAACGCTGGGTAACCTGCCTCTTTGCCACTATAAGGCCTAGTAATGCAGATAATGAGGCTGCAATTCTAAAGGAGTGTTTCCTCATTTGCACAGGTGTGTGGGCCCATGCAGATGAGAACACACTTTGGCTCTGCAACTGCACCGTATTATATAAACAACAAGGTGTCTCACAGTTAGTGTACCCACCGATGGTGCCCGTTGAAAGGGGGTTCTGAGGACCCACAGATATCTCTCTGCTGGCAGACACAGTCACTTACTCACTACAGGGGATCTTTTCCCCATTTCAAAAGCTGGCCGTGTTGCTGCCTGCACTGTCAAAGATGGACAGGCTGCATCAGATAGCCAGTCTGTGGCTGGCCTTGGGGTAGAGCCTTGGGTGAAACTACCTTGATTCGGGTGCACCCACCACCAGGTCTGCACCCAACGCACCCTCACCCCGCTAAAGTGCAGCTCTTTACAAAATACATCCCTAGGTGTTCTCTAATGCAAAGGAATGTAGGGCGCTCTATTGAAGATGATGAAGTGGCTTGGGGCTAATAGTGGCTGCTTCTGCTCTGACATTCCAATGTTTGTCTTTCTATTTCTCCCTTTTTAACTTAGAACTTTCTATCCTCAATGGGCCTGCCTCGGGCTATACCAATTGTTAAAGGCCCTCTCCTTTGTTCTATGCCCTATAACTCTGGTTCAGGGCCTTTAAAAACCAGTATTGCCCTCGGCAGCAGGCTATAAGGTTATATTTACAGATCTGAGCACCTGTGAGTCTGGATAATAGCTCCAGGAGAGTTCACTGGCACTCTGGTTTAATCAGAGCTCCGGATATCACTGGGATCAGAGTTAGGTCGAAGTGAGTCTTAGTAATATCACAATCTCAGTATTGAATACGTCATGTTATTACATACCTCAACTCACCTCCAGGCAAGCAAAACGCCTCCCATAGACTTCAGCAGATCCCCTACCCTGAAAGCCTTGCTCACCCTCCATGCAGCATTTCACTCTGTGTTATAACCATGAGGAGAGCCCTGGGTACACACAGCATCATTACCAGTGGTGCTGTGAGAATGAGTAAAATTAGGCACATACGGCTAGGTCATATTGTGTGATTTTTGTGACGTCATTGTTGCTGTAAGAATTGTTTTCTGAAACCCGACAAATGCTACCTCCTTTTTGGCCACATAATGTTGGGTGGCATGCAGACACTCGTAAGCAGAACTGTCCCTTGAAGCAAAGCACCAGGCGCCTACATTTAAAGGTCTGTCCTGTGAACTTCGAGGGAGCTGGATGCTCAAATCAGCAGATTGCATTTCACAGCTTTCGATTTATAGCGAGCCACGCTGATTCTCTCAAGCACACCTGATCGCCTACTTTTTAAATGTCCTATCTGTTGCACTGCCTCCCAGCTTGCTGTCTCAGAGTTGCTGAAAGTGCTTCCCGCATCTCTTTCAAGCTCTGGTGTGATCCGCCGTTTTACATGGAACTCCCTCCTATCAGTTGCCTATCACTGAAACCCTGGAGCGCTTTCTCTGTCGATACAAGCACTCGTAATCGCTCCAGAACACAGAAATGTATAATTACATATTGATATTCGTAGTTACAGAGGTAGCTACAAAACGTGTTATTGCCGTGCACCAAATCGTGGCAAAACTGATTTAACCCTGCCATCTACAGGTACAGTTTGGTACAGACATGTCGCACTGAACGAACTATTGACTATCAGTAATGTAATAATACAAACACAAAATTTCACTTATTATCTGAGTAAATTAACAATTTGACTGTGCTTCACTGGGACGGTGATGGTTTCAGAGTATTATGAGAAACCTCATCGTATAATCCTGTAAGTTTTTTCCCACAGGTATTGGAAGCTGGCGTTGCTTACTCCTCCATTTTGCTACCATGTCAGAGCACGTATTATTTCGTTTTCTAGAGCACAAACATCAAAAGCAGTTTGTCTTCAGCACGCTATAAACCATTCACAGTTAAACAGCTGCAAAAATTAACAAACTTAGTATAGGAGGATACAGAAGAAGTGTAAAACAGACGCAAGTTTCTGAGTAAGTGTAAAGAAATAAATGACGACGCTCATAAAGCGCAGCTTAGAGCATAAACCCCCTTTAAGGCGCTTCTTAATTTCAAGTTGTGGTTACACAGATTTCCGGAAATTGTGAATTTAGATTACTATTTTATTACTGGCGAACAAATGCACTGTATCGAAAACTGGATTATTAATTAAGGGATAAAGCAATATAATGTACGAGCATCCATACTAAGGAGCATAAGTGCCTAAAAAGTAAACACAGTTTCCAGTGAGTAATCCTGGGCTTACCACTGTTAGCTGTGGCTCAACATGCCACACTCGAGTGACTTATCTAAACGTTTTTTAGCCAAATCAAAACAGCCAATAAATGAATCAATTAGAATTTGTAGGCCACTGTAGTAAACAAGTTAATCAAACGAGCCCAAAAAACGGGGGAGAGGATGTTGCCTAACGACTAGGGCGGTCTATCTCAAATCTGGGAAACCGAGTTCGAGTCTCGGCAATGACGCTCCTGTGATTCTGGGCAAATCACTTCATCTCCCCGTGCCTAACAAAAACAAGCATTGGCATAGCAAATAGGTCTCGCCTATGGGACCTTATAAGTGTTTAGCCATGCAACACTTGATGTTGTTGCACCAAGGATATTGTGCGGGTTAACTAAACACTTATAAGGTCCCAAAGGCGAGACCTATTGGCTATGCCAATGCTTGTTTTTATCCAGCTTACACCAGACAACGAAGACGCTGGATTCTCCCCTTGTGCAGACATCTTGGAATATGGCTTCATAAGCAAGCTTTGCGTATTTGTAGGTGTGTTTTTTCAATAGCTAAATTCTTAGAAGCAGCCTGGCCTGTTCATACTAGGACACTCATGCAAACACCAACATCTAAATATTAAGTATATAAATGACCTGTAACTACCATAGCTACAATTGCACACTTAAGTCCTGCTAATTATGAAACACAACTTACCAAGAAAGCATTTATTTTTAGCAAAATATTGATTTTATGCAGTTCTGCTTTTAAAATTGTGTTTTAAACTGTGAAACTGGCTTTTTCGTATAGATTTTATTCAATTTTAACGAAATGTAATACTGTGGCTCCCTCTCTTGGGAATGTTAGCTTTTGCTTGTATTCATTTGTTTAACATACAGTATGTTTCTTATTCTGTGCTGCTTTTATGGTCGTCGACCGAAATTAAGTATTTAAACTCGAACTCGACTTACCATGCTCTCTTCAGTTGACTGTTATGACATGATCATACCAACTACAGCATAATGATAAGTTTACACCCACCAAGAAGGGAAACTACAGTTGCTGGGGGAGGGTACGGGACTGGGGAATCAACAATGGCTTGCAGCAGGGGGTGGTCTTGTAAAGAGGTCCCCAAACACCAAAAGAAACTGTTGAAATAAAGAACCACGCTTTTACTCTAGGGACACGTACTCTGTAGAAATCTCAGCTATTCCTCTGTGACTGCTGTGCATCATTATGCTTCGATTACAGCCTCATGAAATAAATGAGTGCGCCCACTAGTACTAGACTGCTATGACATGGGTGTTTCACTTTGTATTAAGAAAACGGCAATAAAAATGTAATTTAAAAAATTGACTAACTAATTGTGATCTGGGGGAAATTAAATTAACTTCACCTTAAAAAAGATGCTAAAAAGAAGCAAAGTTTGGGGAAAGAAAAATAGATGTTAGTACAGTTGAATTAGATATGTCACGGTGTTGTTACTGAGGGATCCTGCACAAGCTGATGAAAGAAGCCACCATGAAGTGCTTCGGTCCTTCAGGGTGCTTGAAGGCACCGTGGGAGGATGTTAAATATTAGTGCCAGGGAAAGTTGGAAACCAGGATGCGGCTGACCAGACTGAGGTAGCAGAGGCTCTCACCTTTCACAGGTAATGTAGCTGCATGATTTACAGGTCACTTCAGAAATCTGTAAATCACAGTCTGACTAGCAGCGGATCCTACTCTCACTTTCACCCTTCTGAGGTCGGCTGATAGTAACATCCGCCAATAAAACAGATGATTAACCCCATAAGGGCCCGAACTAGAACTTAAAAGACTAGAGTTTCCAGCTCCGGATCTCAGGAACTATGCATAAAGGGAACTTACCCAGGGGCAACTGAACCATTCAAGGCACGCACACCTCTGCTATCCAGCAGAGGAGGCACGGATCGGTGCAATAAATGGGCAGGTGACGACAGGTACAAAATACCTCCACTTCTCAGCTGAGGTGCAGTACATTTAATGGGAGGGTACCGGCTCTGCTCAGTAGAAAATAGATACTTTGACAGACAGCATTTACACTTTTATACTTCCATTGTAAGGATGGACATTTTTCAAAGATGTCCGACATGTGTTTTTACAAGGAGGGGCTTAAGCAACTTAATAACGGCATAAAGGCAGAATTAAAGTAAAGGTTGCGTTAATATGTGAACCTTCCCCTTTGCTCTCACTCTGAACCACCTAGGAGAGACAGATTTCTCTATTCAGGAACAGAGAGCCTGGGGTACCAGCTCCAGAGAAGCCACCGGCGAATTTCATCAGTACATAATTTGGAGTAAAGCTTAAACATGGGGCTCAAGACCACTGTAATCTGTAACTTATCCTACCCAGTGGGACTGAAGACGTTAGCCAGTCAATCCCTGACTGTGTCTAGGAGTTATTGAGGATTCATGAGCTTGGCATTAATACATCTCAAAAGACAACTGCCCCACAGTAGAGTAGACAGTGTGTCGTGCGCCCTAGAGCAAGCAAGGAGATGGCCCCCTGGCTCCTGTTTGAATGATAAAAAACAGGGGGGAGGGGACCCCCAGACCTCTGGGCTCTGGTGCCACAGAACCTGCTGCACCATTGGAAGCTATGCTCCTGCTGCCCCACAGGACAACATGGCCCAGCCAACTGGCATCAACAAACATGCCTAGAGCACTCTGCGTTCCTAAGAAACTCAAGTGGACCATGAGCCGTGCATTAACACTCAATCCAAGATGAAACCGTACTGTTAGCATCTTGTATCTAACACCGCTTTGCATTCTGGGTCTTATAGTTTATTTTTGCCTACCATAAGCATGGTCGTGGAACTCCCACCATGCAATGCTCTGCAGGAAAACAGCCAAGGCATGCTGAAGGTGTCATACACAGGGCATGTGGCTGCTTGGCAGTTATGCAGAAGAGGTCTGTGGGGATGGGGGGGAGAGAGACATCGGAGGCTGTAGGAGGGCACAGAGCCGGCTGGTAAGAACAGGCTGACAGTCCGCACTGCATATATCGTGACACAGGACTTATGGTGTCTTCGCCGGAGCTATACCGCGTGCTGTGCGGGGATCGGGTGAGCTTACGTTTCCAGCAGCCCCTTGGGTCGGAGGACGCTGGGCTAAAAGTAACAGCTAGGTTAAGCCAGCGCGAGGGCAGAAGCAGACCCTCTGCGCCCACCCCGTACTGTATACAATGGGGGCCCCATACAAGCAGAACAGCCACTGCCCCACCTCATGTATAGCCACAGCCCCCCCGCCCCCAACCACCAACTCCCTCTGAGGACCTTGACCTTATTAAGCCGAATCCCTTCATGCAGACCACCCTTCATTCAACCCCTTGCGCCCAGCACTCGTCTCCTGTGCTATCTGGTTCAAGGCTTTGTCCTCGGCGCCCAGCAACCGCTGCAGGAGCCGCTTCCTGCCGCCGGGGCCCGGGACCTCCGTGGGGATGGGTGAAGCGGCGCTGGAGGGTCCGGGGAGCGAAAACGGTAGCCGGCCGCACTGTAAGTGGGATCTCAGGGAGGAGAGGGGGAGGGACCAGCCTGTATGCCGCCCCCAAACCGCCTCTTCTCCGAGACCACCCCGGCCCTGTGTGCAGTTCCCAGACCGCCCCCTTCTGAGGTACCCACCTCCCCCATGAGCAGCGACTCATTGACGGCTCAGGCAGAGACAGACAGCTCTATGCAGCGCACGCTCCTCTCTGGCTCGGTAACGGAGAGAGAGCAGCGTTAAAACCATAGGCCACCCTTACACCATCAAAGAACACCGAAGATGTTAACGGTGTGGCTTTTTTTTAGATATAGCACGAACTCCGTAGGCACTGGAGCGCTTTACATGCACATAGGCATTAGGCACGTGGAGAGGAAGTGAATTGCCCAGAATCACAGGGTTATGAGTTGACACTAAGGCTCGCACACCTTGTTATCTAGTTACCAAGTCAACGGTTCTGACCCTAACTCCACATCACCTTTAGAGTTAAAGAAAAGCAGCAGCATCGGACTGGGCCATAAACGTACCAGGGCACTAACAAACAAGCGCGTGCGCCTCGCGCTGAAAGAGGAGGCGGCAGCAGGGGGAGGGGAAGAGAGGAGGGGGCCTGCGCCTGTTTCCCTTGCGGGAGCGAGCTTTGAAACCATCTGTTAATTACAAACAGATGGTTTCAAAGCTCGCTCCCGCAAGGGAATCACCAAACGTGCACGCGTTGCCATTCAAAGCAATGCAATGCGTGCACGTTTTTGGCCTCAAAACCGAATCGATTTCTAAAGGTCTCCTCCTACGCAGCGCATGCGCGCTGCGTAGGCGAGACCTAATGAATGTGTCCTTGTGTAACGCAACTGGTGCTCCTGTAAAGCGCTCTGATACCTGAAACCTTCGGGTCTACTTCGCGCTATATAAAACTCCGGGGGGGGGAATAAAACAAATTTTAGATAAGTTAAGGGGCTCATGCGTTATGATTTGTTAAAGAAAAAGTGATAAAACATCCATAGAAGTCAATATCAGTGTGTCGGTTGGATGACTGGGTCCTCTGTGCTTTTTTCAGGCCACCTGGAATGAGGCTGGCACCGGGTAAAGCCAGCAATTTGTGCCCGGCCAACAGTTTCACCTTCAGATATCCTCTCTGTAGTAAAAGTTATCTAGTGGGGCAAGATAGGATGATATGACTGAAATGGGATCCAGCGGTTTGGACATGTCAAATTTAGGGCTCCATGGGAGTGGAAGCATGGCTTTTGCGTTCCCACAGAAGCCCTAAACTTTGTTGAAAAAGCTCAGAGTGAGATAAACAATAACATCTTGCGTGCAAAAGTGTGCCTTTGTCAGGTAGTCACAAGTTATACAAGTCTCAACTGTACGGAAGTCTGAATATTTCCCCCCTGGTCTCTACTAAATTTCCCAAACTTTCAGGAACAGCTTCTTGGTTATTAGCTCTCAGATAACGGGGGGGGACCGGAGGGTGGAGGCTCACCCACTCTCTTTACCAAGGACGCATGCCAAAATCTAGCTCCACTGGCCTGTTGATTCTTTCTCCAGCTTGCCCTCATGTCCTTTAACGGCCTATGGTCCTTAGGAGATCATCTTCTCTGACCTCTTGTGAATCCTCATCAAGAGAGAGCAGAAGAGCACTATTCTTCATTTTGAATTCTCCAAAGACCAGCAGTGTTCTAGTTTCTAGTTTGAGGGAGGCACAATACATAATGGTTGTGCAGCAATGGCTGATAGAACTCCCTGAGCATGTCTTCATAAATGTCATACGTAATCCCCACTCTTATTTGTAGTAGGTTTTATGTCTTACGATCAAGACTATCACACAATACTTTATTTCTAGTGTTCTATCAAGATGGAGTAAGTCTCCTACAGCTGTTGGAGATTCGTAGCCTGCCTGGGCGCTGTCTATTGCAATAACGTCATACTGTGTGTCCCCATCAATGGAGAAGCTACTAAAACTGGTACTCTGTCCCTTGTAACATCCTGGGAGAGAAAGTGCAAAATCTTGAGGGAGAGGAGCAAGTGAGTCTATTGAAATGTCTGTGTCAAATGCCCGCTCATATATAACGTCGTGGTATTAACATGTGGATTAGAATTCTAAAAGGCCCTGCCTGTCTCTCTGTGGCCCATTTACATGGTATTTCCTAATTTCTCCCACAACAAACTGATAAATACATGGTAGCTTTAAGAAATTGTGTTTTTTATTGAAGGAATGAAGACCCTTCTGAAGCAACAACCACAATCTCTGTCATGGTGAACCAAAAAAGTCACTAAATTAACCTGTGCTAAACTCTCTGGTAGCTTGGCACACATGCAGTCAGGCTTAACTTAGAGGCACTGTGTTCAGTACTTATGAAGCACACAAATAGTAATAAAGTGAAAACACAACACAAGAAAAATCCCACACCAATTTACAAAAATAGAGGCAAATTGAATGTTAGAAATGGGATTCCTGGATGGCTGAGGTATGCACCCATACCAGGCAGGAACCACCACTCTACTCGGGGACAGGGTAAACGAGATACACACTAAAAGAAAATCTGTGCTCACCCTCTGGTAGCTGGGCACAGAGCAGTCAGGCTTATCTAAAAAGGCAATGTGTAAAGTATTTGTGCAACACACGCACACTAGCACACACACACACTAGCACACACACACTAGCACACACACACACACTAGCACTCTAGCACAATCAATACACCAAGAAAAGACTCCACACAGGTTTAGAAAAATAGATTATTGTATTCTGAACAAAACAAGACCAACACAACAAAAATCCAATGTATAGAAGTCAAGCTATGCATTTTTAAAGAATAAAAAGAGTTCTAGCGATTAGAAGCAAAATGCACCAATGGGGGTTATCCGGTCGTGCCGACCCTGAACAAAGTCACAAGTTCAGGCCGACCGCGATGGAGCGCAGGCCAGCTACAGGGACCCACTTGGGCACGCTGAACACAGTACCTTAGATCCTGGGGCGCAGTCTGACTGGCGAGGCTTTGCGTCATCTGGCATTAGTTCAGAGAGGCTGTGTGGTGAGGCTTTGCGTTGTTTTGCCGCACAGCTGTCAGGTTTGCCAGGCTTCGCGTCATCTGGCATCTGTTCAGAGATGCTGTGCGACGAAGCTTTGTGAGGCTTCGCGTCATCCAGCGTTGGTTCTTAGGAGCTGAAAGCTGTGCGGCGAGGCTTTGCGGGGCTTTGCGTTGCTTCACCTCCGTTCCAATAGTGCAAGCATCTGGGTCCACTTTCAGTGAACCAGGCACAGGAGCAGGGGTAGAAACTTTGATTTCCCTGAGTCTCAAGCAACAGGAGGCAAGCCAACAAGCCATTGGAGATCACTTGGAGGGAAGGAAGAGTCCAGCTGTCCTTCAGCAGAGTCAGAGAGCAGCAGGGTAGCACAAGAGAAAATCAGGCCTCCCAAGTCTGCAGTCCAAAGATGAGTCCTTTAAGCATCACAGCAGTCCTGAGGTTCAGTTCAAGATCCAGAAGTGTCTCATTTTAGAGGGGTCCGAGGACCAATACTTATACCCAAAAGTGCCTTTGATGTGGAGGGTGACTTGAACCAGGTCTTTGAAGTGCACAAGTATCCTTTTGAATCCAGTCCTGTCTGTCAGGCTGTCTGTGGGGGATAATCAGTACTTTATGTAGGGGCAGGACACAGCCTATTCAAGTGAAGTGTTATCCCCTCCCTTCCATCCTGCCCAGGCAAGGCCAACAGAATGCAGATGTATGTAGATGGGTAGTCAGACACACCTATCCTTCCTGTGTTGTGGCTGTCTAGAGGGAATGCACAACGTGTAGCTGTCACCCACCCCAGACGTGTGTTGGAGACAGGCTGTAAGTCACACAGAGCAGTAAGTGCAGAGAAATGGCCATTTTCTAAAAGTGGCATTTCTAAAACAGTAATGTTAAATTCAACTTCATCAGTAAGAAGGATGTCTCATTACCATTCCAAACATATACAAGATGAAAAATCTACTCCTCTTTGATCAGAAATTATAGCTTAAAAGTGTATTAAGGAATTCCCAATGTTAGCCTATGAGAGGAAGTGGCCTCACAATAGTGAAAAACGAAATAGGCTGTTTGTCACTACCAGGACAAGTAAAACATAAAGGTACATGTCCTTCCTTTTACTTACATATTACCCTGCACTATGGGGTGCTTCGGACCTACCTTAGTGGTGACTTATATTAATAAAAGGGGAGATTGAGGCTTGGCAAATAGTTTTAAATGCCAAGTCGAAGTGGTAGTAAACTGCACACACAGGCACTGCAGTGTCAGGCCTGAGACCAGTTTGAAAAGCTACTTCTGGGGGAGGCACAATTAGTGCTGCAGGCACATTAGTAGCATTTGTAGTACAAGACCTGGGTATATGGTATACCACTTTACAAGGGACTTACCAGTACATGAAATATGCCATTCAGGTGTACACCGATGTCATCATGCCGCGCTCTACAAATAATGATTGATTGATTGGTCATGTTTAGGGGAGAAGCACATGCACTTTAGCACTGGTTAGCAGTGGTAAAGTGCTCAGAGTCCTTATGCCAACAATTTCTTTTAGCAGAAACAATAGGTAAAAGGCAAAAGGTCTAGGGAAAGACCACCCTAAGGATGACAGGTCCAACAGTGAATAAGTAAAGTGACCGCCAAATTAAATAATTCTAATGAGTAGAACCAGAGTTATGTGTTTTTAAAGTTTTAAGTGAAAAACAGCACCAAAATAATTAAAGCACCAACCGGGTCGTGCAAGACTGGGGCAAAATCAAAAGTTAAAACAACTGCGATGGACGGGATTTGGATACACAAGTTGGACTGGGCCTTGTCCTGGTCTCCTCTTACCTTCGGACTTAAAAGAATTTTTGAAGAAAAGTTCCTGAGAAAATAAAGTTCAGCGAAACAAGGCTGCTCGTGGTCTCCGAGGTGGAGGCATTGTCGCTGCGGAGCCACTAGATGAAGTCGCAGTTAAGATTTCTATGACAATTTTTGGAAGTTGAAAATCTCCAGGATGCAGGCTGTAGCCTTCGAGGGCTCCAAGAGGCCGGATACTGTTGCTCGGAGGTCCAGCTGAACAGGAGTTGCTGCTGCGGAAAACAGAGTGGGAAGTACTGCAAATTGAGGCTGACCAGGGATGCACCTAGGGTTGATCAGCGAGCAGGTAGGTCCTCTTCTTCTGTCGGTTCTCAGGACAAATTTTTGTGAAAGTTTCTTCAGTCCCAAGTTTCAGGTTTTGCTTCGAGGAGCACCTTTAGCACTACCTCCAAGTGTCCAGGACTGATTGGGCTCCACTTGCAGGACTGGACTCAATCCAGGCAGAGGCTAGGTGCAGGATTCAGGGTGGCTGGAGCTTGTTCTTTCCTTGTGGCTCACACAGGAGGCCAGCCAACTAGCCCTTGGAGTCACTCTGATAGTTCTGGGATCAAGCAGCAAGGCAATCCTCTGGTAGCAGCAGGGCAGTCATCTGAGGTGCAAAGCAGGCTTCAAGGAGCAGGGCAGTTCTCTAAAGTACAAAGCAGTCGTCCTGGGGGTGCTCCGCAGGTCGGAGAGTGTACTGAAGAGTTGGTCTGAGGGTCCAATATTTATACCTGGTGCCGTTCTTTGAAGTGGGAGAAACATCCAGGCTATCCCCCATCTGGTTCTGGAAATTTTCCTCCTTCCCTTGCCCAGGCTCTAAGTGGCCTAGGGTTGCAAAAGGCTTGTGTCCAGTTTCTCTGTGACTGTGCAGGAGTCAGCCTTTTGAAATAAGCGGGCATGGAACAGTTCCGCCTCACCCTTCCTGGCAGGATCTAGTCCTCCTTTGTCTCACTGTCTGGGTGGAATACATAAAGGCCTACTATTCACAGTCATGTGACCCAGGACATAGGCTGCAGGCACCAAATGGTTAGGACAAGAAAATGCCAACTTTCTAAAAGTGGCATTTTCTGAATTGTAACTTGAATTTAGAGTTTACCATTAGAGAGGATTTAAAATTTCAATTCTTTTTAGACCAAGCATGATATTTCCACATGTTCCCACTCAACCGTTACCACTTATTAAATGTAATTAGGTAACCCTATTTTATCCTAATTGGGAGAGGTAGGCCTCACAGTACTGAAAAACGAATTTGAAAGTTTGACATGCCCTAGGGTGCATTTACTGATAAGAGATGTGTCTTTAAATGCTAGCTCGATTGTGTCACTGTTCTTGGATGGAGAAAGTGGATATTTGATATTTTTCTATACCTGGGTGACAGAATGGACTGAAAGGTGGAATGAGTGCCGAATGCCGCTATACCGTGCTACTGGGTTATCATATTTTGAAGAGCTGTTCCAGATATTTATTGTACATTGACTGGTTGCTTCTTCAATCCTTGATCAAGCATGTTCCATATTTCCAGGCCTTGCACCTACAGGGATTCTCTTGTAGGTTTCATGTTGTGAACTTGATTTGGAGGATTATAAAGGTGTGGTTGGGAATTAGGTTTCTGGGTGAGATGACACAGTGACGGGCAGGGTGTGCAGGTAATTGGGGCCCTTGCTGCAGTCATGTGAACTGTTTGCATTCCCACCAGGAAACAATAGTTTCAAGTGAAAATCTGCAATCCTGTCCTTTCAGATTTGGCAGACTACGGCTGCTTAGTTTGTAACCTTTGCAATTTTGTACGTGTTTTGTAGAATCCTGTATAAGTGGGACTACAAGGATCCAGATATATGTGGAAAATCTGGTTAATTGCACACAGTTTTAGGCTGAAGCATGATGGGTGCCCAACCTCCCCCCAAGAGCATATTAAAC
The DNA here is from genome assembly GCA_963921515.1 of Calotriton arnoldi. Lineage (NCBI taxonomy): Eukaryota > Metazoa > Chordata > Amphibia > Caudata > Salamandridae > Calotriton > Calotriton arnoldi. Next base: position 2,533,280 of record CAWUFW010000312.1, on the reverse strand, counting down.
TGGAAACTTGTTCCTCTCAGTGTTATATTTTCTTAGGCCGAAGAACTGAATAGGACACTTGAACGTTTAACTTGACGACCATAGGAGCAATTCTTGGGCACTGGGGCAAGTAACTTAAATACAATTACCTCAATCTCTATTTTAGATCTATTGATACATATATTGATATATTTTCTGGCATATACGGAGGTAAACAGCCATTTCAACGCGGCTTTTACACCGCATACCATTACATCGCATGCGTTACAACGCATGGGATGTAACAACGCGTAGCCATTACTACGCATGTTATTACATCGCATGCGCTTTTACAATGCATGCAATGTAATGGCGATCCACCTCGTTGTGAGGAAACTGAGGCTCTTCCGTTTCCTCACAACGACGTGCATCATGCACCGCCCCTCAGCCAACGTGAAGCGAAGTAGGAACCAGGGAGAGGAACCACGAGGAGAGCAAGGTAAGGGGGATTGAGCCAGGGGTGGGGGTAGTGTTTTAGGGTTTGGGGTAGTGTTGTAGTGTTTGTGTAGTGTAGGGTAGTGTTTTAGGGTTTAGGGTAGTGTCGGGGGAGTCGTGGAGGGTAGTGTTTGAGTGTAGGAACTGGACTGGGGGTCGGAGGAGGGTCGTGCTGGCGGTAGTGTTTTAGGGTTTAGGGTAGTGCTGTGGTGTGTGTGTAGTGCAGGGTAGTGTTTTAGGGTTTAGGGTAGTGTCGGGGTTGTGCAGGGTAGTGTTTAAGTGTAGGGAGCGGACTGGGGGTCAGGGAGGGTCGTGCTGGAGGTAGTGTTTTAGGGTTTAGGGTAGTGCGGTGGTGTGTGTGTGTAGTGCAGGGTAGTGGTTTAGGGTAGTGTCGGACGGTTGTGCAGGGTAGTGTTTAAGTGTAAGGAGCGGACTGGGGGTCGGGGGAGGGTCGTGCTGGGGGTAGTGTTTTAGGGTTTGGGGTAGTGTAGGGTAGTGTTTTAGGGTTTACGGTAGTGTCGGGGGGTAGTGCAGGGTAGTGTTTGAGTGTAGGAACTGGACTGGGAGTCGGAGGAGGGTCGTGCTGGAGGTAGTGTTTTAGGGTAGTGCTGTGGTGTGTGTGTAGTTGTGTGTAGTGCAGGGTAGTGTTTAAGTGTAGGGAGCGGACTGGAGGTCGGGGGAGGGTCATGCTGGAGGTAGCGTTTTAGGGTAGTGCTGTGGTGTGTGTGTAGTGCAGGGTAGTGTTTTAGGGTAGGTTCGGGGGGGTCGTGCAGGGTAGTGTTTAAGTGTAGGGAGCAGGGTGGCTAAGCTGAGCAGCGAGATGGCCGCACTTTGAGTCGGCTCCGCCGGCTGAGCCCAGAAAATCCGTAAGCCATCCGTGCAACAGACGCGGGGGGACGCTGAAACAACCCAGGGCTCTGTCCCGTGCCCGCCTGGATATCTGTGCGGGAGAGAAGATCTGCAACGCAGCTCCGGTGCGACTGAGGGACCCGGTGCGCAGCACGCGACCTGCAGAGGCCTACACACGAGGCGGCAGGGCAAAGCTGGGGACTCAATTAACCGGCCGGCCCGTGGCGACGGAGGAGAGAAGAGGCGGGCACACCCAGAAGGTATTGGCCCAGCACGGAGGGCTGTGTCGCATATCCTGGCAGCAGTACAACTGCAAAGACAGAGCGGGTGAGTGCGCTGCACGGACTGCGCGTGGGCAATCACAGGCACAGGATTAAACAAATGACACCGTGATGAGGCTGCCCAGTGCCGAAGCGGCTAGATATCAGTCGCGCGCACACCGCTAAGAGCAAGATCGCGGCGAGCGACAGGAGCTTACATTACCATCGAGCGAACAGGTGACACCCCTGGGACCGCGACTGGCGGGTCGGTAACCCTGCCTCCCGCCTGGGAATAACAGCGTAGCGGCGGACAAGATCGGAGATCAGTGCATAGCGGCAACGCCATTGTAAGGTCGGAGAAGCAGTGGCCGCTATTTTAGCTACGGTAGACGCAGCGCATAATACCAGGCCTCAGACACAGGCGGGACACCAAGCCGCCCCACGAGTACCACACAGTGCAGCATGTACTCTTTACCCAGCGATCAGCACGATCATTACACAGATACCAATCAATCAATCAATCAATCACGGCATTTATAGAGCGCGCTACTCACCCGGGAGGGTCTCAAGGCGCTGGGGGAGGGGGTAAGTTACTGCTCGAACAGCCAGGTCTTGAGCTGCTTCCTGAAGGAGAGATGGTCCTGGGTTCGCCGAAGGTGAGTGGGGAGGGAGTTCCAGGTCTTGGCTGCCAGGTAGGAGAAGGATCTTCCTCCGGCGGTGGCTCTGCGGATGCGTGGTACGGTGGCGAGGGCGTGGCTGGTTGATCGTAGCTGGCGGGTGGGCGTGTAGAAGGTCATGCGGTCGTTGAGGTACTTGGGGCCCAGGTCGTGGAGGGCCTTGTGTGCGTGGGTGAGGAGTCTGAACGTGATTCTCTTGCTGACGGGGAGCCAGTGCAGGTCTTTCAGGTGTCCGGTGATGTGGCTGTGTCGGGGGATGTCCAGGATGAGTCGTGCGGAGGCGTTCTGGATGCGCTGGAGTCTTTTTTGAAGTTTGGCTGTGGTTCCGGCGTAGAGGGTGTTCCCATAGTCCAGTCGGCTGGTGACGAGTGCCTGGGTGACGGTCTTCCTGGTTTCAGTGGGGATCCATCTGAAGATCTTGCGGAGCATGCGCAGGGTGTTGAAGCACGAAGATGAGACGGCGTTGACTTGTCTGGTCATCGACAGGGAGGAGTCCAGGATGAAGCCCAGGTTGCGTGCGTGGTCCGTTGGCTTGGGCGCGGTGCCCAGGGGCCGGGGGCCACCAAGAGTCGTCCCAGGCGGAGGGTGATGAGCCCAGGATGAGGACTTCCGTCTTGTCTGAGTTCAGTTTAAGGTGGCTGTTCCTCATCCAGTCGGCGACGTCTCTCATCCCGTCGTGTAGGTTGGCTCTGGCGGTGGTGGGGTCGTTGGTGAGGGAGAGGATCAGCTGGGTGTCGTCGGCGTAGGAGATGATGTTGAGGTTGTGTTGGCGTGCGATGGCTGCGAGGGGGCTCATGTAGACGTTGAAGAGGGTTGGACTGAGTGAAGATCCTTGTGGAACGCCGCAGATGACTTCGGTGGCCTCGGATCTGAACGGGGGAGGCGGACTCTCTGGGTTCTTCCGGCGAGGAACGAGATGATCCATTCCAGTGCTTTCTCTCGGATTCCGATGTTGCTGAGGCGCTTCACTAGGGTGCGGTGGCAGACGGTGTCGAACGCCGCGGAGAGGTCCAAGAGGATGAGGGCTGCTGTTTCCCCGTTGTCGGTTAGGGTTCTGATGTCGTCGGTGGCTGCGATAAGGGCGGTCTCGGTGCTGTGGTTGGCCCGAAACCCGGACTGCGAGGGGTCGAGGGATCCATTCGTCTCGAGGAAGGCGGCAAGCTGTCTGTTGACGGTCTTCTCGATGACTTTGGCCGGAAATGGAAGGAGCGAGATGGGACGGTAGTTCTTGAGCTCGGTGGGGTCCGCCGTTGGTTTCTTCAGGAGGGCGGTAAGCTCGGCGTGCTTCCAGCTCTCCGGGAAGGTGGCGGTGTGGAAGGAGGAGTTGATGATGTCCCGGAGATGGGGTGCGATGGTGGCGTCGGCTTTGTTGAAGACGTGGTGTGGGCAGGGGTCGGTTGGTGATCCGGAGTGGATGGAGTTCATCGTGCGGGTGGTGTCTTCGGTGCTGATCGGGGTCCAGTTGCAGAGGGTGGTGGTGGCGGGCGTTGGTTCGGCGGTAGGGTGCGTGGTCTGTGCGTCGAAGCTGTTATGTATGTCGGTGATCTTGCGGTGGAAGAATGCGGCGAGTGAGTTGCAGAGGTCTTGCGAGGGGTGATGTCGTTGTTTCCGGCGCTGGGGTTGGAGAACTCTTTGACGATGCTGAAAAGTTCCTTGCTGTCGTGGGCGTTGTTGTCCAGTCGTTCTTTGAGTGCCGACTTCTTGGTGGCACGGATCAGCTGGTGGTGTTTGCGGGTGGCGTGCTTGAGGGCGGTCCTGTTGTCTGTGGTCTGGTCGAGTCGCCAGGCTTTCTCGAGAGTGCGGCAGTTCTTCTTGGATTCCTTGAGTTCGTTGGTGAACCAAGGGGTTTTCTTGCTTCCGGGTCTGCTGGGAGGGTTTTTTAGTGGTGCGATGTCGTCGGCGCAGGCGGTCAGCCACTTGGCGAGGTTGCTGGCTGCTTCGTTTGGGTCCGTTGTGTTGGTGGGTGTGTTCTGGCTGAGGGAGGCAGTGAGCTGCTCGGCGGTGATCTTGCTCCAGCTCCGGCGGGGAGCCTGTTGCGGGTGGTGGTGGGTCGCAGTCTTTCTGAAGCTGAAGTGGACGCAGCTGTGGTCGGTCCAGTGGAGTCCGGTGGCGTGGCTGAAGGAGATGTGCTTGCTGGAAGAGAAGACGGGGTCAAGCGTGTGGCCGGCGTAGTGGGTGGGCGTGTTCACCAGTTGCTTGAGTCCGAGGTTGGCGAGGTTGTCCAGCAGGGCGGTGGTGTTTCTGTCGTCGTTGTTCTCCAGGTGGAAGTTGAGGTCCCCTAGGAGGATGTAGTCGGCGGAGGGCATGGCGTGCGGGCTGATGAAGTCTGCGATGTCTTCGCTGAATAGTGTGCGTGGTCCCGGGGGTCTGTAGATGAGGGTGCCTCGGAGGGTGGTCTTGGGGTCAGTGTGTATCTGGAAGTGTAGGTGTTCGGCGGCGGTGAAGGTCTCGTCGGAGTTAGTCGAGATGCGGATGGTGTTCTTGTGTACGATGGCGATGCCTCCTCCCGTCTGGTTGACGCGGTCCTTCCGGGTGATCTTGTATCCGTCCGGGATGGCTATGGCGATGTCGGGCGCTGAGGAGGCGTTCATCCAGGTTTCGGTGAGGAAGGCGACGTCCGGTGCTGTTGCGTCGAGCAGGTCCCAGAGTTCCACGGCGTGCCTGTGGACGGAGCGGGTGTTCAACAGGATGCATTTCAGGTGGTTGCTGCTGGTGCTCGACTTGGCGGAGGTGGTGCACGTCCGGGGGCAGGTGAATCGGCAGGCTTGGCAGGTGAAGGGTCCGTGGGTGCGTCTCGGTGAGGCTCGGTAGCAGGCAGGGTTCCGGCCGGCATTGAGTGCGGTGAGGGTGGCGGCGTCGTAGGTCCGTCGAGTAGTGTTGCATCGGTGGGATCCAGGGGTCCTGGCGCTGGGCGCGGGCCAGGCGCGGACGGGCGCAGACGGGCTTACCTTTGGCGCACCTTCGGCGCTCCGTCGGTGCTCCCGCTGCGCGCGGCCGCTGCGCGGTCGCTCAGGGGGCGTCATAAGTAAGGAGCCTGGAGGGAGGAGCAGCTGGGTGGCGGGAGCGGGGCGGCGAATGGAATCACGGGGGGCGGGGCCGCAGGGAGGCAGTGGCGGGAAGTCCCAGGAGCAGCGGGCAGCGGGAAAGTCCCAGGAGCAGCGGGAAAGTCCCAGGAGCAGCAGGCAGCGGGAAAGTCCCAGGAGCAGCGGGCAGCGAGCGAAGGAATCTCCAGGCAGGAGGCGGCAAGGCAGGCAGGAGCGGCAGCAGTGAGTGGGGCGACCAAGCCCTGTGGAGGGCTGAGCGGTCACACTCTGTGGTCCCCTACGGTCCCCTTAAGTAAGGAGCCTGGAGGGAGGAGCAGCTGGGTGGCGGGAGCGGGGCGGCGAATGGAATCACGGGGGGCGGGGCCGCAGGGAGGCAGTGGCGGGAAGTCCCAGGAGCAGCGGGCAGCGGGAAAGTCCCAGGAGCAGCGGGAAAGTCCCAGGAGCAGCAGGCAGCGGGAAAGTCCCAGGAGCAGCGGGCAGCGAGCGAAGGAATCTCCAGGCAGGAGGCGGCAAGGCAGGCAGGAGCGGCAGCAGTGAGTGGGGCGACCAAGCCCTGTGGAGGGCTGAGCGGTCACCAGAGACGACCATCAGTGCTCCACATCCAAGGCTGTTAACTAAACGATCCCATAACAAGCCGCTGTCATCCCTGAGCAACGTGCACCCGGATTGAGAAACTGAGCAACAGGCTGCTGCATATTCACCCGCGAACGGTGTGGCCGGTAGCCGTCATGCTGAGCAACTGTACCGAAATCAAGATTAGGTGCCCAACAAAAACGCGGGGAGGCCGGAGATGCCTGCTACGCCACTATTACAACAATAACTTATGGGCCGCAGGAGCAATACCCCCTCCCCCCCAATATTCAGCGCTATTAGTGGAGCAATAAAGTGGTCCTCCCGACAGGACAACATAGGCATCAGCAGGGGGGGGGCCGTGGAATACACAGAGACGGACAGTCTCGCAGCAAGGGCAGGTGACACGGGAGACACGATGAGGCGCCGTGGAGGTAGACCGGGCGATTCTCCCCAAGAGAGACCACCGACCACCAGAGGAAAAATGGGGAAACCAGACACCAGGCAACCACGACTCACATTTGATAAAAAAAATGAGCAAACAAGCTGAAGGGGATCAAACCGCGGCTGACAACGTTGAAGATGCGGCTAAGGGACACGTTCCGGACGACGATATCCGTGCAATGTTCAAAGACCTTAAAACTAGCCTACAAGGGTTGGACTCCAAAATGGACAATCTGGCTGAGCGTATGGAGAGAATCACGCAGAGAGTGGAAAAACATGAAAACCGCCTGGACACGTTGGAGACCATGGTCTCTGAGGCAGAAGACACGCAAACCGAGACACGCGACAAAATGTTACGTATGAACGCAGTGTTGAATATAATCAAAAGCGAGAATGAGGATTTAGAAGCCAGATCGCGTAGGAACAACATACGTATCACAGGCGTTCCCGAATCCACTGAGATACCAAATATGGAGAAGTATGTGGAAAATATGTTGTTGGAACTATTCGGCCAGGATCTCTCCAAAATTTTCCTAATTGAGCGTGCACATCGCACGCTAGGACCCAAACCACCGCCAGGAGCACCATCCCAACCTATATTGGCACGGGTTTTAAATTATCGAGATCGGGACACGGTTCTGCGGCTTGCCAGGGAACGTGGCACCCTTCACTACCAAGGCAATGGGATTTCACTATATCCTGACTTTACGTTGCAGGTCCAGGCAGCACGCAGAGAATTCATTCCAGCAAAGAAGATACTACAGCAGACAGGTGGCCAAAGACCAAAACCGGCATAAATCACCCACAGGCGACAACTCTGAACGTAACCTCAGCGATAACGATTGAACTGCACGAACACTGTCACGGACTCACGTACATGCAGATAAGTGAACGGTCATAAGGTTGTCACTGTACAAAAGAAGATGTAGATATTGACGAGACTAAAAGCGGGGCCAAATGTGGGCAGGGTTCGGGGGCGCTGACGGGTGAAAGTATTATAATCATTTGTGTCTAACAGTGGGGGAGCACAGGTGGTTCAGTACCCCAGGTCTTACACTGAGTGCTCGGCCACCCTGCGGCAATAGGCAGGGTTGTTTGCCAGTGACCCCACGTACCCCATATTGATGATTCCCATTAACTCCATTGGTTCCGGAGTTTTGTTGTTAAATGAGGGGTTGATTAGGGGCCAGACACAACCTGATTGGGGGGTTGGTGTGGGAGGAGGGAGGGGGAAGGGTGTTAAATGTTGTAAGTTTCCGCCGACACCAATGCTAGTACCAAACAAGAAACGGAATAGAACGCACAAATACACGCGTACACATATCAGAGCTGCCACAGCCTCCACCATATCTGTGATATGGGGCACAAACATACGGACGATTAGACATACACGCACCTCAAAGATAATACTGCATCAGAGTTTCATGTACACCATATAGCAACGTTATGACTACGCTTACATGTCTTACCTGGAACGTAAGGGAGTTAAACGATCACAGAAAAACCAGGCTGATACACTCCTATCTCACCAGACACAATGTGGACATCTGCTTAATACAGGAGACGCATTTAGCCACTGCATCGAACGCAGCCCTAAAAAATAAACGATGGGGAGAAGTCTATGATTCAGGGTATTCCAATTACTCCAGAGGGGTGGCGGTCTTAATACGCAGAGGCCTTCCTTGGAAATCCCATAAAACAGTCATAGACGCAGAGGGGAGGTACATTCTAATCAGAGGCGAACTATATAACACTCCGATAATAATTGCTAAGACATATGGCCCAAATACGGACTGCCCTGAATTTTTTCATGGACTCTGGCACGATATCCAAACACTGGGCAGTGCGGTATTACTTTGGGGAGGCGATTTTAATGTAGTTCTCTCAAACGAGGCAGATAGAGTAGGGTCGTCCCGGACACACCACCCATAGGCAGCGTCAGCATTAAAAGATATAATTGATGAATATACACTTGTAGACTCCTGGAGGGCCTTACACCCAAATGTGAGGGAAGGGACCTGTATAACTCATCACCAAAAGGCCTGGTCTAGACTAGATTATTGGCTCACAACCAAAGATCTCTACACCTGGGTAGTGGACGCCACACATCATCCGCGAACTTTTTCGGACCACGCACCAGTACAACTTAAACTCCAAATACCCAAACCATATGTTCAGCCTTTTAGCTGGAGATTTGCATCGGGGGCTTTGTTGGATCAGGTCTTTCGAGAAGAATTGCGCAATAAAATCACAGACTATTTTGCGAATAATGAGGGCTCAGTAGACTCCCCGAGCACACTATGGGAGGCCTTCAAAGTGGTAGCCCGTGGCGATTGTATAGCTTTGAAGGCAGGAGTGCTTAGGGATATACGAAACTCCATTGCTCGGCTGGAGAGAGAGATCAAAGACCTAGAATGCAAATATTTCTTCACCCCCTCGCAATCCACACTGGCACACATTAGAAGCAAACTGACGGCGTTTCAGAAAGAAGCTGAAAGGGAAACAAAATATATGCACAAATATATACAAGCGCGCAGATATGGGGAAGGAGACAGACCAGGGCGGACGTTAGCGGGCCTCCTGCGCCCACCTAGAGGATCGGCGTACATTACCGAACTTAACAATCCGAACGCTCCGCCCTCTCGCATGCCGCCAGAAATATTGCACACCATGACCCACTTTTACCAGTCCTTATACACATCTCAAACGGACCCGCCGACATCTGACATCACGGCCTATCTTGACACACTGGAGCTGCTGTGGTTTAGCCGGTGGCACCGTGAATACATGGACATTCCGTTCACAGTAGATGATGTAAGACAAGTAATAAACAGTATGCCAGCTGATAAGGCCCCAGGAGCCGATGGTCTGACCGCGGCTTTTTATAAAGAATATGCAGATATCCTAGCACCACGCCTTCTTCAGGTCTATCAGGAGGCACTAGAGACGGGTCTGTTGCCACAGACTATGCGCGAACTACAATTATAACCCTGCTAAAACCAGACAAAGACCCTATACAACCAGACTCATATCGCCCGCTGTCATTAATAAATCTAGATGCCAAAATATACGCCAAGCTCTTAGCAAACAGGCTGCAGCCTCTTCTCCCATTAATAGCGCGACCAGATCAGTCGGGTTTTATCCCGGGCCGGTCGACGGCACATAACTTACGTACAATATTCGCACTGCTGCACTACTTAGCCCCGAATGTGCAAGCTGTCGCGGCCCTTTTAGACGCCACTAAGGCATTCGATTCTCTTGAATGGAACTTTTTATTCACGCTATTGACCCGTCTGGGGCTGAGCCCAATATTCATACAGCAAATCAAACTATTGTACACCAAACCCACGGCCAGAATTAAGGTAAATGGTCACATCTCAGAGCCCATAACTATAACGAGGGGCACAAGGCAAGGCTGCCCGTTGTCGCCGCTGCTCTTTGCGCTGGACTCTGCCTTCACTCCAAGTGATCTCCAAGGGCATGTTGCCTCCTGTCGCTTGAGACTCTGGGATATCAAAGTCTCCACCCCTGCTCCTGTGCCTGGCACAGATACTTGCAGTATGGATTTCGACGCATCTGCTGTCTGCGTGTAGCAGAACTGGCGCATCGATCCAGTTGCAGAAGTAAAATCGGCGCATCGCTTCTGAACAAGCATTTTGTCTCCAGAGATCGATGCATCGAACAGCATATCACCGCATCCCCTCGACTGTTTGACAGACTCCTACACATCGCCCGACGCCTCTCAACTTTGGCACCCATCATCAGAGCTGAAGCTTCACCTTCATTGCGCGGAGAAGATTGACATATCCTGCACCTGTGGGCCTCTTCATTGATGCATCTTGTTATTTGTGACCAGGAAAAGTACTTTGTGCGCCGGGGCGTGCGTGGGTCCTGTAGCCGATCGGTCAGCCCGAACTTTGACTTTGGCCCAGTCCAGCACGACCTAAAGTGACCTTTTCAGCGCTACTTGCTTCTAAGCGCCTTACTGCATTTATGCATTTAAAATTAAATATCTCAACTTCTATACATTGGATTGTTGTTGTTTAGATCTTGTTTTGTTCATAATATAATAAACTATTTTTCTAAACCTGTGTGGAGTCTTTTTGTTATGTATTCATTTTGTTACTGTGTGTGTTGCACAAATACTTTACACATTGCCTTTTTAGATAAGCCTGACTGCTCTGTGCCAAGATACCCAAGGAGGAGCACAGGTTATCTTTTAGTGTGTATCTAGCTTACTGTGGCTAGAGTGGTGGTTTCTACCTGGCTTGGGTACCAGCGAACCAAGAATCCCATTTGTAACAATCCCTTTGCTTGCCAACTGAATTAATACCAAACTAAGGGGTCTGACACAATGTGAATGCAGATGGGACACAATTCTTGGGCTTACATTATTAGATGGAGAAATAAGATCATATGAAGTCTATTATCTATAGAGGTCAGTCTGACATCGTTAAGTTTTGGCAGAGCCTATTTGAAAATCATCTTAAAAACCTATTGGAGCCTGTATAACACATCAGTCTCAACAATACAAGCTTGTATGTTCCTGACTAGACTAAGCAGTTTTCAACTATGCTTTCCCCAGCTCCCTGTGCCAAAAGATAAGCAAATACTTACTCCATTATAGGCTGACCAGGATAGAGTATTCCCTTTCTCATGGGAGTTTTAATAATGCTTAATAGATAGCCAGCTAGAAGCATTCATGAAGAAATAAAATTCCACAATGAACTATGAAATGTCATGTCAATCATAGGTTTGCATTTTCTACCTTAAAAAAGAAGATTGTATGGCTAGTCTCTGATAATTTCTCTTCAATATGCTATACTGGCCAAGTACCAGTCCGGAGAGACCAACTGGCTGACCTATTTAATGTACTAAGCCTTCAATAGGCAGGTCATGAGATTCTTCTGAACTTCACAGAATCTGATCTTGGAATTTGATAAAATAGTTTACTACCTTTCATTGAAGACTGTATGCAAAAAGCAAAGATAAATTAATCTTTCTTCCCTCCTACTCCAACTTCCTTTGAAGTCCCACAAGCATCAATTCTTGGGCCTCACCTTGCAATCCGAATATGGGACTTCTTGGTACTTTGCTATGAAACCTAGGTTTAAATTATCATCAATATGCTGATTTGCTGGTAAAACACAGCTTTGAAACACATCCTCTCCTCTTCAGGTTGCAAATCCATTCAGTCCATTTTTTTTTTTTAAGTCAAATATCCAATTGTGTATGGTGGAACATGACCTTGTCCTAAACTCTCCATTAAATGAATTTGTTCTGATAACCTAAAATATACTCTCTCCATAATGGACATTTGCTAGATTTGCTTGTCCCCCAGGTCTAACCTCAGACAATATACAAAGTCTTGAGCTTCATATCAAATCATTGGCTATGGTGTTCCTAAAATCAGATATACTGCTAAAAAAACTCAAGTTGTCTATTCCTATTCTAGACTTTAAGACAGTGATGTAGCCACTAGTTTTGTAAAAAAATGAACTACAGTAACTCTCTCCTCCTGTGTATCTCTGTTTTTCATTTATCCTACTCACCGTTAAATGGTCTCCTTGTTCATATGTTCCAAGGATAAATTTCCTTTGTTATTAAACTCATATTTTCTACATTGAACCTGAATATTAATTAAATCATGTACATTTGTCTAATGTAATCTTAACTTATATAAATCTTTTCCTTGACTCTCCACTATTTATTCCACAAACGTATTGCAATTGATAAATAATGTTATGTTGGACATTTGTAACTTGCAAACTACCATGCTACTCTCTTCATTTCTATGTCACCTGCAGATCTAGTCGGTCAACATAAAACCACAAAATATATTAACAAATTAATATTTGTATCTGGCGTCATGACTAATTTATATTACATTTTAGGTACTATTTAGACTAATAGTTCATGTGTATGTTTTCAAAAAAAGGTCAAATTATTTTCTAAATATTATTTTTCTATTCTTTAGAGTGAAGATGCTGATTCTTCCTCCAGTTCCAGTTCCGAAGATAAAGGGCATTAATCCAGAACTTTTAAAGGTCAGTAATCTGCTGCTGTAATACTTTTGACATACCTTCTGTCACAAATGACATAAGCCCTGTAGAAGCTACTTATATGTATAAAATAATTTTTATTTGTTATGGTTTTGCAGAAAGGAAATATCGATGAATTGAACTCCATCATGGCCTCACACGAGATCTATAAACCACAGTTGTACAATGATGACTTTTGGATTGAGTTCATTGACCTGGACATAGATGAACCCGATGAGAAAAACGAAGGATCCGATACAGACAGGCTTCTGAAAGAGGATCATCTAAAGTCGAACTGCCTCAGCGTTAAGGATGACGATTCTGGAAGAGCTAGTTGTTGCGAACCTGATAGTCCTGAGACCGATTTCAGTGCAAGTGATACGTGTGATGGAACTTCAGATATAGTTCAGTCGCAAAAGTTGAGCGAAAATGAAGATCTGATGTGCCTTGACCAGAGAGAAAATGACTTCTCACCCTCAAGTGGTATTGCCCCGACAAGCAAACTGCTAAACAGCATCCCAGAGTCTGATGAAAAGAAAGCAAGTCAGTTGTTAATTTGTGGCATGGAAAAAGAAACCCCACCTATCACTACACAGATGAGTAACCAGAGCACAAAGTCAAACATTGACTTTTATGCTTTGGTTAGTGATATTACTCCGGCGGGAAAACTTCTTCTTTCCCCAGGGCAGAAAAACAAGATTGAGAGTGAATACTGCAGAGATCCCTTTATGCAGTGCCAACTTCCCTTCAATGTTCACAACGCCTATGTCTGTGAGACAGATGCAGTAAACTTCTGTCCTTTATCTTCAAATCGCCAGCCAAATGGCATACAGCCAAACTTTAACGATGATGCCTATTTCACCACAGAGAGCCTTACCACTACTGCCATGAGTTCTTGTGAAACACAAGAAGTCCCTAGTGCCGAGATGCCTGTCCCAGACTACACATCCATACACATAATAAATTCTTCTCAGAGCATTGTACTCAATGCAGCTACAATGCCAGAGAAGAATTTCATTGCTTCGTGTGGATATATGACCCCAGACCAAGTGAACAAAGTCATGCCATAAATGTTTCTCTATGTACCTAACTGTATTTAATGGCATGGGGTTAGCTTGGGCTGTTGTGCTTAAACCAAAACAATATATTCACGTTTTTGTGGTTCTTGTTGTAAAGTTTAAGCTGTTAGCTGAAATAATGAAAAATAACAAAAAATGTCATGATATTTCGTAAATAGCAGTATATTTGAAGAGATATCTCAGAGAAAGCCTAATACGAGTGACTGTTCAGTTACTGATAGCATTAACAAAGGGCCTTATTTACAGTGTTAGTTTGCCAAAGAAACGTTGGCAGAAACTGTTCCTTAATTTGTTGCAGCATCCGAAGAGCTATGTAAATCAGGTTTTTCGAAAAACCTACATTCATCTGGGTTTCCAGTTTGAAAAAAAAAGTACGACAGTTAATCGCAGGATTTCTGTGCGTCAGTAACTGGGCGGTACATATTTTAATTATGTAGGTGGAAAGGGTAGTTTGGGCAAGAAAAACATATATTTTGACTTACTGGTTAAGATATTTTAATATTTTAGAATTTAAGCATGGATAATTTATAATACACTACAAGCTGTACAGCTTTAAATAACAAGCTTCATCTTACTGAATGTAGTTACTACGATTTTATAAAGAGACGGGTTTTGCTTTAGTCGTTCAAGTCAAACAAATACATGCAAATAGTTTTCTATAGATCCAATTTTATACATCCTTGGATGCCCAAGGGTAAACCAGCCTATTTCTGTAAAATGATAACTAATATTATCAAAATTTGCACATCTTATCTGTAACATACATATTTACATTCTGAATGTTTTTTATAGCAACCTTCAGGATAAGAAAATCATATTTATCAACTAAAGAATCTGTCACTCATGAATTCTCCTCAATAATAGTAGCACAAAGTTTAATAAGAATAACATCTACAATGTGATTTGGACACCGCCCACTTTCAGGCAGTTTCTTTTTAAGTGAGATGATGTGAATGAAATTGTATCTGAATGTTAAGGAGGATATGTAATACATATTTTGAAACTAAAAATAGAAAGTTAGTGGGACTTGGTATTTGAGTAAATGTTTATTGTTGTTCAGTAGTATGTTTTTATAACCAGAAAAAGAAACGTATGATTCCCTAATATTTGTGCTTGTATCTAGACATTTAAAAGTGCAAATACAGGAATTTGGATGTTTGTGAGAAGTAATTTTTCATTCAAATAATTATTGCTATGCTTGGAAAGAGACGTTTCTAGATTTATTATTTCTACAATTTTTACAGACAATTTTAAGCAACTGTAAAGGAAGGATTGTATTTCTATTGCCCTGGAGGATTTTCTCCGAGTGGTTTGAAATGAAACATTTAGCATGTCACTTCGTTCTGATTAATTGTCAAATTGCTGCAAACAATATAAGCTATATTTTCAGTTTTCTGTTCGATTTTATGTATGTTGGACATTAATGCAATTATGAAGTTTATTTCAATATGGAAATGTCTCTTAATGTACTGCTATTGACTGAGAAAGTTTATATCGCCAAAAATAGTTAAAATACCTCAATCAGTCTCAGAATGTCAGTTTGGTACTTCATTGGTAATGTAAGCCATTGTCCACCAATATGAATCTTTGTGTCTCTAAGTAACTTTCCTATGTCTGTGTTATTCTTTCAAAAGTTAAATAAATGTATTTTCTTGGATCAATGTTGACATTACCTTTTAATGTTGATGTTTAAAAAGAATGTGTTTGACACAAAGCCATGTATCCTACTACAATTTCTCAACCTTCGTTGACAAAGGTTGGTACTTCAGGGATTTAAGTGATTGACAGCGAATTTATACCAAAATATAGCCATCAATAAAAGAATACTTGAAAATAGTTTTTTCCCTATTGACACAACTATGGTTGCTTTAGCACTATACGCCCTGATAGAATTATTAACATTTTTAATGCTCTTTCATCTCATACACCGTGACATATGTATATTGGAAGTGAATAGGCTGGCTTATAACAAGGCTTGTAACAAGGAGCCAATACACCCAAACTTACCGTATTTCCAGTCAGTCTTTATTCTGCACTTACTATTTCTTGTCATTTAAGTAACATTTATTTGTTGAACCTTTATATTCTAACAACTCATTCAGACAATACAATACAAATATTTTAAAACATCATACAGCTTTCTAAATATCACAATTCAATAATGTTCTCAACAACTGAGAAAGGTAATCAAATTGCTTCACCAGAGATGCCCCTTCCAGGCACAAAATCAGCTGTCCACTATTGCCTTGGTCAAAAGTGGAGGGAAGAAGTTGAATACCAATATCTGCACTTTAAGACCCTGAGATGCTTATCTATGACTAACATGTTTGCCCATTCTAAGACGCATTCAACTCCAGCCTCATGTTCTACTTTTTAGACACTCAGACGTTCAAACATACCATTTTGTCCTGCTCGTAGTAATAGTAGATGACTGTAAGAAGTCTTTAACCTTACAAATGTACATTGTTTAGGATTAAACACCTAAAACAAAGGAGAGATAAAAGGTCTAAGGAGCAAAGATACAATGTTCAAATATGTTTCTCCTTTTTCCAGCTTTGTCAAGGCTAGACATAGAGTATTTTGTTATAAAGGGAGTAGATGTGGCTTAGTGGTTAAAACTGCAGACCTTGGAACCTGGGGACCCAGGTTTGAATCCAAGCCTCAGCGCTAGACTCAACATGTGATTCTGGGTGTCCGAACCACACTCAGAGGGCTACGGGGCCAGCAGGAGCTATTGAGCTCAACCATGAGGGTTGATGCCTTTTACTTCTGACGCCCCGGGGCCCAACCTACTATGGATCCTTCAGCACTTGACTTTCAGCGGTAGCGCAAGACAAGTAGTCCAAAGCTTCTCAGGGGGGAGGTAGATACAAGGGTGAACACAGGCTCACAACTTTTACAATAGCAGCAATAAATAATTGCCCAGTCAAATACTTTCTATTATGACAAAAGTAGTATTTATATACGAACATAAATTAAAATGTAGCATACACAAACAATACACACCACCACCTGAGGTCAGGGCCCTAGTGTTTGACAGTTCCCTGACTACCACTTCCCTCTCATGAGCAATAGTCTCTGTTCACTATAGGTGAAGTTAGGCCCCACTAGCTGTCAGAGTCCCACTCCGACTCTGTTAGAAAAATCAGAAGTGTTCTAGTGCCCAAGCACTATCTGGCAGACAAGGTCGCCCCTGGCATTCTAGCCTGTAGCTCAGTCATAGCCACATCAACAGGGATTGTCTTCAAGAGCTGTTGTCTGGGGCGAGTATGACACAGGCGGCTCTGCAGGGGCTGTGGCTGGGTGTCCTGCGCACACCTCCGATGCAACAGTAAGGTTCCTTTGGTCTTCCCCACAGCAGGGTTTATGGGGGGGATTTCAGCAGCTTCTAGTTTCAATCATCAGTTGGGGCCGCATAGATTTCCACGGTGGCTTCTCGTCACGATGGCATTTACCAGGCTGCACTCCTTGTCTTCCTCTGGTGGCCCCCTGTGGCATATAGGGTCACCAACCCTGCACTAAAACCAGGGATGCCCCCCTCTGGCATATGGGGTTGCCGATTTATACACCACACATGGGCGACAGCCCGATCAGCACAGCAATCTTCATGACGACCCCCTCTTGCATATGGGGTTGTCGGCTCACGGACAATGGCCTCATCGGCACAGCAATCTTCACAGCAGTCCCCCTGGCATGCGGGGTCATCGACTTACACACAAAAGATGGCTCAAACGGCTTGGCAATCTCACCGCAGACCCCACTGGCATATGCGTTTGCCGACATACACACCGCACACAGGCAACTGCCGGATCGGCATGGCAATCTGACATAAATCTGTACAGGGCAATCACCCAATTGCAGCAGCCGTCTCCTCACATCTCTCTACAGGGATCTACTCGCCAAGATTCCTCCCAGGACCTCACTCCCTCCAAATACCCTCTTCCTCACAGGGCTCACTAGGCTTGGCAAGAAGGCAGCCCCTGGTGCTCCAGCCTCCAGGGTTAGATGATCTTGGATGTCCCTGAGTGATGTCCTCTCACCCACCTGGGAGAGTGGCAGACCTTATTCTCCAGCCATGGTCACAGGCTGAAGTCTTGCAGAGCTTCCCCTCCTCGCACAGCCCATCTGGTTGCTTGACATTTGCCAATTTTGGGGGCCTAGAGCTCCCCTTCTTATAGTCCATTTCCAGACACCAAATGTGATTTACTGCCTGAGTTTTTGAAGCTTGTGTTAGGGGTTTGTTTCCTTTTGAAGTGTCCTCGGTCCTGCCCTTTCTCCAAACAGCAGTCTGTCACAGCAGGAGCGACTCCAAATTTGGCACAACACAGGCAATAGGAGTGACTAGACGTTCTCACCGGGATGTCAGGCACAGTGTTGTGTATAAAAAGGTTACATCAGGGCCTCAGCCTTACTCGTTATAATTATCTTATCAGCCCCATCTTTTCCTAAGACATGCCCAGGCTTCTTTCCAGTGACCTCTCTCTGAATCAAAGAGCATCTTTTGGTGTGTGATCGAGAGCGTGGCTCTCTTCCTCCAGTGTGTGTGTGTCCCACCCAGCTCACAGAAATGCAGCAATCCACAAATCTGTCTGGTGATTCCTGTGCCTCCTCATGCTCCTCCAGTCAACTCTGAGTCTCCCAAAATGGCGCCCAGAAAGTTCCATGAATTGTACCATTCACAGGCACGCATATACTCCAAGGAGCTCTTCACCATCATTCAGCAGTTCACCAAACCCCCCCAGCGAAACTACGGACATCACCCCCTCCCAGGACCTCTGCGTCAAGCTAGGAGCATACTTCCACCTGAAAATCAAGAACCTCTACAACAACTTCAACGACCTAACACCTGACTCCGCAACCACCCCTCCCCCCAGCAACACCAGTCAGCCTACCATCGCCTCCTGGACACTAGTCACCACCTAAGAGACTGCCTCCACCATGAAAGGCATCCACTCGGGGCCCCCACGGACCCCTGCCCACCGCACATCTACCACAGAGCCGCCACCACCATCGCACCGAAATTACGACGCACCATCAACACCACCTTCATGACAGGCACCTTCCCGGATGAGTGGAAACGCGCAGAGGTCCGTCCCCTGCTTAATAAACCCACAGCAGACCCCACGGACCTCAAAAACTACCGGTCCATCTCACTCCTCCCCTTCACGGCAAAAGTCGCGGAGAAGACCGTCAACGCCCAGCTGACAAAGTTCATCGAAGACAACTCCATCCTCAACCCCTCCCAATCCGGATTCCGCAGCAACCACAGCACCGAGACCTCCCTACTCACCGTCACAGACGACATCTGCACCCTCCTCGACCAAGGCCACACCGCAGCCCTGATCCTACTCGGCCTGTCAGCAGCTTTCGACATTGTCTCCCACCCCACACTCTCCGCCAGACTACACGACGCCCGCATACAAGGAACCGCCCTCGACTGGATCTGCTCGTTCCTCACCGGCAGAAGCCAAAGAATCAGACTGCCACCCTTCCTCTCCCAACCCACGGAAATCAACTGCGGAGTACCCCAGGGATCATCAGTCAGCCCTACCCTCTTCAACATCTACATGGCCCCCCTCGCAGCCATCGTCAGACAACACGGCCTCAGCATAGCATCCTACGCCAATGACACCCAGCTCATCCTCTCCCTCACCAAGGACCCCACCACCACCAGACTCAACTTCCAGGAAGGAATGCAGGACGTCGCATCCTGGATGAGCAACAGTTGCCTAAAGCTCAACTCGGAGAAGACAGAAGTCCTTGTACTCGGAACCACCCCATCAGCATGGTGGCCCACTGCTCTCGGCAGCCCTCTGACCCCCACGGACCACGCCCAAAATCTCGGCATCATACTGGACACCTCTCTCTCCATGAGCAGGTCAACGCCGTCATGTCCAGCTGTTTCAACACCCTCCGCATACTCCGAAAGACCTTCAAATGGATCCCCCCGGAGTCAAGGAAGACAGTCACCCACGCACTCATAACCAGCAGATTGGACTACGGAAACGCCCTCTACGCCGGCATCAACAAGTCCCTACTCCGCAAGCTCCAGACTATACAGAACACCACAGCCAGACTCGTCCTCGGCATCCCCGACACAAGCACATCAGCCAACACCTACGGAACCTCCACTGGCTCCCCGTTGAGAAGAGAGTCGCATTCAAGATACTCACCCATGCCTACAAATTCCTCCACAACACAGGACCTCAATACCTCAAAGAGAGAATCGCTTTCCACATACCCAAAGAAAACCTCCGATCCACGAACCTTGCCCTCGCCAAAACCCTGCGCATCCGCAGAGCCAGAACAGGGGGAAGAGCCTTCTCCTACATTGCAGCCAAGACCTGGTACGAGCTCCCTATCGACATCAGATGCGCCCCCTCCCTGAACACGTTCAGAAAGGTGCTCAAGACCTGGCTTTTCGACTGAACGGAACTGCTATTTCTCCCCCCCAGCACCTTGAGACCCTCACGGGTGAGTAGTGCGCTTAAAATTCCCTGATTGATTGATATACCCAGTAAATGCACACAACTCACACACTGCATAGCACTACATACTAACTTGAGGGAGGCCAACAGTGAGTTAAGAACACAGCAGCAGAACTTTACAAGAGTGAGCCTGTAGCCCCCACTCCAGTAACACAGGTAAAAGAGTCTGTTCACTTCTAATGATAACTACACGGTATGCTGCCACCATTGAGCTCGTGCTGCTTAGCTCCTGGCAAAGGCAGTAGCCTTTCACCACTATGAGGGTAGCATTTTGTGCGCCTCTCCCGGTCCAACAAGACCACGATCCATGAGACAGACCTATGTCATGGCGCACACGCATGATCCGTGTTTGGCAATGACAACAAAAATCACAACCAGGGATCGAAACATCATTGCACCTGGGGCACTAAGTCTAGGGGTACATGTCTGTCGCCATGCAAGAGACTTTCCTCTCCAAACCGGGCATATCGCTTAATCTACCTGTGCCTAAAGAATGTAATCTGTAAATGTATTTGTTTAATCCCCACTTGAAGTACACAATCCAATATCGTCTCCCGAGCCTACCCCCCTCCCACACACAATGTGCCCTGATGCTTCCTAGCTAGGTTCACACTATCTAAATATACCAATACATAAATCAAACAATTAGCTACATTTATGTTACATCACCATCATTGGGTACGTACAACATACATGTTTTTGTTATTTTGCATAATCGCTCAATACAAAATGTTTCAAATTGGTAAAATAACTAACACAGTAATAAATAGGTACCACGTGTGTTTGAATTATAGGGGATAAGTAAACCAATCATACAAAGCAGAGGGACTAACTTTGAAGGCTTTCCATCGGGTAATAGTTCTTGCCAATTCACTTCGCCCTAAATATGCCTAAGTATCCTGTGATTCACATGGATTTTACACTGACAGCAGGAATTCGGTGTTAAATCTGTTATATGTATTTCCGACCTCTTCTTGGAACATGTAGAGATTGCTAGAAGGATAATAGTCGTAAAAGTGCAAATTCTTTACAGTTTTGTTCACACGTATGGTAAAGTGCCTTCCACCACCCACAGAGTTTTTTAAGCAGCTGTAAATCTATAATTGCTTAGAAAATATGTATAGTTAGGAAGCCAGAGATGGACTGAGCACAGTAACAAGACCAACAAGTAGAGTAGTATCAGGCAGTGCCAGATTTGTCTCTCTGCTATTCTGCTGCACAACTTTAGTACAGTTCATCTTCGTCCGACATAGTTATTTATATCAGCGTAAAACATCAGAGAACCAGGTATACCCCATTTGACCCACCTAGATGTCTTGCAAGAAATGGGGCAGCTGAATGCACGATAGTGGCCTGACTTTGCTTTGTAAAGCTAATAGCGGTCTCAAAGCCTTTTTGCCATTATGCTTCAATTTAGGGTTGAGCCCTAGGAACCAAGGCAATTAATGTGAGTGTCTTGTATTCTGAAGGAGGAAGGCAGCCTAACACTGGGGACGTCTGTTCCCTGATGCTAGATTCAGCCTAGCAACTGAGGTCTAGGAGCTGACTGGAGAAGCTGTGATGAACACTCTCATGCACAGTCAGATTTGCTAGTGCCTAGGTATGATACATTTCAGGAAGCTGCAACCTCTACTGCTGGACTACCAACTCTACCATGGAAAGTTGTGACACCATACGGTGAACTCCTCGATGCCGGGATACATTGGCCAATGACCTAGGCTGAAGGATTACAGATGAGCAATGGGCTGGTACCTCCACATCACACATGAGGTACTTCTGAAAATATAATATCAATTTATTAATTAGAAAGATATGGCAAGGCGATATGTAACTGAGTGACATCGAGGCTAAATGTAACCAAAGAAAGAGTTCAAATAGGCTGTACCTATTTATATATGATGAAGAAGCAATTGATTAAAGAATCACAGAATCAACCAAAAAGATTTCTTTTTGACTCGCTTCCCCTTGATGTTCTATGTACCAATTTTGCATGTGTATTCTGTTTTGTTGCCTCTAGATTGTGTTTCGATGTATTTAATTAATGGCCAATTATTAGCTGGCTATCGGAGGTGGGCAACAGTTGCTTAAATTATAAACAATAAGAACACTTTTGGTGGTGCGACAAATGACTCCCCTAGCTGCCCATACTTGTTCAAGTTCCATCTCCTTTGAGAATGTCCAAGTATTGTGTGGCTCTGAGGAGAAGTTATAGAGGAGATGAACTGCATTTGGGTAGAAGGGTAGCACTTGATTCAATGAGAATACTGCTGATGCAACCTTTGAAATGGTTTCTGGAGCTCGGTTCACAATTGCAATGTTCAAAATAAGAGGAGAGCACTCCAAGGGCAACCTAAGCGACTATCTTTGTTACAGCAGACACACACTATAGAAACAGTGGAGATGCTTGCTGTCAATCATTGGGGCATCCCTGAGGCAGCATCCTTGAGGTAGATGAGCAGGATCTAGAACCTCAACTTAACTAGTAAAGAGTAACTGTCTTATAGGAAATCTGGTGTAGAAGCACTCGAACAGGGGACGTTAGGGTAACCCATATAGGAAGTTAACATAATTGGAATAGCCTACCGGAGGAGATGGGTTTGGGACAATGTCATATGGACCTGACCTTTTGCAAAGTAATTGAGCCATGCTTTGAAATCGATTTTTTTATACGAGGCAAATGCAATTATCTAGCTGGCTGGTCATTACCATGTTCTTAAATAATAACTGTTAGAAATGGGGGTCTCTAGTTGGCAGAGGTAGGTACTTTTGTCCAAATAGGGACCCTTGCTTCTAGTCAGGGTAAGCGGGATACACTTCTAAAATAACCCCTGCTCACCCCCTTGATAGCTTGGCACGAGCAGACAGGCTTATCTCAGAGGCAGTGTGTAAAGCATTTGTGAACACATACAGTAATACAGTGAAAACACTACAAATGGACACCACACCAGTTTAGAAAAATAAGTAATCTTTATCTAAACCAAAACAAGACCAAACGACAAAAATCCACAATACAGTAATAAAAATATGACTTTCAGATGGTAGAAATAGTTCAGTTCAAGCAAATTGCAGATGCAACACTTTTCTCACAAAGTACCTGGGATGCGTCACACAAACAAACAAAACGGGCCGCAGGGAAGGTGATGCATCAGTTCCTTACACTCAGGGAAGGTGATGTGTTGGTTCCTTGCTTCGGGGGAGGTGATGTGTCAGTTCCTTACTGCAGTGCAGGGGAGGTGATGCGTCGGTTCCTTACCGAAGAGGAGGTGATGCATCGGTTTCTTACTGCGTGGGGAGTTTATGCGTCGGTTTCTTACTGCGTCCCCCAACGATGCGACAGACTTGGCGCCTCGATGCGATGCGCCGATCCGGTTATGATGCGTGAACTCGTGCAGCCGCACAGCAGGCCTTGCGTCGAACTCGGTTCGATGATCTCGGACTTCAGAGATCGGTGCACTCGATGCGGCGTGAGGCGATTTCTCGTGCCGCGGCAGGCGCTTCGACAGTTTCTTCGGTGATGCGTCGGAAACAGGTGCGGATGCGTCTTGCTTCTTCGAAGTTGCGTCGATTGTCCCGCTCCCAGCGGAAAACAGTCTCTAGAGGTCTAGAACAGCAGCAGGCACCTCTTTGCCGATTAGAATTCCCAGCAAGGAAATTCAGGGAAGCTGGTGGTGAAGTCTTTTGTGTCCCTGAGACTTCAGAACAGGAGACAAGCTCAGTTTCAAGCCCTTGAAGATCTTCTTTCAAGCAAATGACAAGGCAAACAGCACAGTCCTTTTCTCCTTTTCTTGATAGCAAGTAGCCACTGCAGGCCAACCGCAGACAGCAAACAGCACAGGAGCAGTATTCCTCCTCCGCTTCTCCGGCTCTTCTCCTTGGCAAAGGTTCCTCTTGATTCCCAGAAGTGATCTAAAAGTCTGCGGTCTGGGCCCCTCTTTTTATACACCAAAATAATTTGTTCTCTGAAGGCAGAGTGTGTCTGTACCCAGCCAAAACCAGTTCTGTCCTCACTGGTGCAGCTTCCTGGCAGGAGGTGGAGACAGCATTGTTGAAGGCAGACCAGGCCCATTCAGGTGAAAGGCAATCTCCTCCCCCTACTCTAAATGCAGCCCAGGTCTTTTCAGCCCAGCCCTGACTCATCAGACTTCTGAAGCCACTGCCCCTCTCCAGCCCCTGCCATCGAAAGCAAGACATGCAATACACAAACCTAGCAGAGGCACACTCGATGGTTAGGCAAGAAAATACCTACTTTCTAAAAGTGGTATTTTCAAACACAGAATGTAAAAATCACCCTCCCTAAAAGATGCATTTTAACATTCTGAGTTCAGGCATACTAAACTTTATTTTTCCACCTTGTTCCCAGGGCCAGTTATGTTTATAAGATGTTATAAACAAACTCCCCATTCTGTCCTATGGGAACAGGTAGCCTTGCAATAGTGAAAAACAAAATTGGCAGTAGTTAACTATTAGGACATGCCACACACATCAGGGCATGTCCTACCTTTCACATACAATGCCCACAGGGGTTCCTTGGGCCTACCTTAGGGGTGACTAATATGTAGAAAAGGAAAGGTTTAGGGACTGGCAAGTGTGTGCACTTGCCAAGTCTACATGGCAGTCCAGACTGCACACAGGCTCTGGAATGGCAGGCCAGAGTTACATTTTACAGGCTGCTTCTGTGGGTGGCACAATCAGTGCTGCAGCCCACTAGCAGCATTTGATTTACAGACCCTGGGCACACACAGTGTACCAGGGTCTGACAAGTAAATCAAATATGCCAATCATGGAATCACTAATCCATAACATCAATTTACAAAGGGAGCACTTGCACTTTTGCACTGAACAGCAGTGGCAAAGTGCCCAAAGCATCTAGACCAGCCAAACGGAGTCCAACACACAGCAAAAAACACAGGAGGCAAAGGCAAAAAATGCAGGGGAGACCCACGCCAATGGTGCCAGGTCTAACAATAACCCCAAAAAGAGTTTAAACAAAGGAATAGCATTTTAGGTGGGCCAGATTTTTAGTGCAGCAAATCCAGTTCATCTGTAGTAAACCGGTGGATGCCCTGTTCTGCACACTTGAGGTTCTCCAGCCCCACTTAAAGAAGGGGAACAACATTGTTCCTCGCGGCAGCGCCTTGGGTGTTTCCCCAGTGGAAATGATCTGCTGGTAACCCATCCGCCACATGGTCCCATCCGCCAGATGGTCACTCAATTTACAGATTTCAAACAAGTCGTGGAGGACCCTCACGCGCTGGAAGAAAACATTGTGTGTCGAGGCCACTGGTATTTTATTTCACAATAACAAATCCTCGCTGTGACTGTTTCTGTGAAACTAAAAGAATGTTGAGCAAGCAGTCGGTGCGACATGTGGGTTCGCTCGTTATTTCGGTGGGAGAGTTTCTCCTGGGAACTTAAGATACACAGTGGACATTTCCTGGTGCACAATTTTACATCATGTCTTTCACCTAGATGTATTCAAGGAGGAGAAAAATGAAACCTGTTGGTCTCGTAGCTAAAGTTTCAAGGTGCTAGCAGCTAAAAATGTAAAAGCAGGTTAACCAACCAGCTGGTGGTAGTCATTGTTGTGTGACCTGCAGGTCGCCTGTTCAAATTCCACCAACCTGTCATTCATCTGACCCCGATAAATTGACTAAATTTAAAATGGTTAATAGTAAAACAAAGTTATTTACTGAGCTTAAATCTTCACTATTATTAGGCTCTACAAAAATACTGGTTGTTATCTGTACTGAACTGAACCCGTGAAAACGCATTCTATGGAGGAATATATGAAAGTAAAAGTGCAATCTGTTTCATTGGGCAACTTGTCCCTTCACCTGTCACCACCGCATCTCACACTGAGTAGAAGTGTGACGTCTTGTCACTTCATCTGTTGCCTTAGGTTGAGTACAAGGTCTCTGTCTTTGTATTCCTCCGGTTCCTCGGGTGTAATAGAGCGAGGGTACTAGATGGAGTGTCCTGGCAGAGTGAGCTGGTTATGCTACCAGTACTGTTGGAAAACAAGAAAACACAGAAAAAAAGTAATTACTAGATTAAAGCCACCCCCAAATCTACCATTTGGCCTCAGAGGTTGCCAAGAGAAGAATGCACAGACGACAGGAGCAGCATGTTTGAAATTACAGTGTTTTTTTCGAAGAGTCAAATAGGGTTATGTGGAGAATGGAGCCTTGGAGTTGGTGTTACTCTGCAATATTTTGAAACATTTCTGTTCTGCAACTTAGCCGTCAACGGTACTTGTTTTAATGCACAGATCAGCTTTCTCCTGTTCAAACTTGCAGATTCTAACATTAGCCTGTTTGTATTGTCTTTGTTTATATTCCCTGCTGCATGCCAGTGCACCTGTGCAATATCTTGTGCGCGGTGTTAACTTGGTTTCATGTTTGGGGTAGCCGCGCCTCTGCATGATTTGTGGGCGCATCCAGCATGGGTGATGGTATTCCAGTATACTGATGGGAGCAGCTCAGCAGATGAGGAGGTGGGCCGCCTTTGTGCTTTTTTACTCTCCCTCGTATCCATGCAATGGAAAGAGGCCTATGCAGCCCACGTCCCCTTTCACCTCTTGATCTGTGAGGTTAGAAGGTCTGCAAATGACCTGCCTCCCTCAAATCTGCCCTTGGTTTTATTATCTTTGGTGTGTTTTCTTTCTTTGAATGTTTTCGTACTAAAATAAAGCGTGGCTCGTTGTTCCACCAAAGAGTTTAAATTTTCATGATGGCGGCATGATCTGTTTAGAGGTAGTCAAATCAAAAATCCTACTGGCAATAAAACAAACTAGTTCAGAGGACACAAGTGACTGTCTTCCTCAAGTAAGTGACAGAGGTTTCAAGAAGAGACTAGTATCAATTCTGCACAAGCATACACATGAAAAGGACATAGAGGAGCTGAATGGTGATAGTTCAAAGACAAAGTGAATGCAAATAAAGTGTTCATGCTACAATTGCTCTAAATTTAATAGCATCATAATGACTTTAGGTGCAATGATGAATATTATTTGCAAATTTCAGAGACTGCAATGGGTTTAAATGCAAACTGTATTGAGTCCAGGAGTTGAATGCTAGACTTAACTTGGTGAAAGATCACTTTGACAAACTTGTGTGGTTTCAAGAAACGCTGAACCAAAAACCTCCTAGAAAACAATTTAATTTGGATATTGACAATCCGAAAGCTAACCTCCTGCATGTTTTAATAAAGAAACAATGGACTATACTTACAACACAACGGTACAGTAAACCTTTCAGGTAGGAATACATTCTTAAATCGAATGAGGTTCCACCCCAGAAATGTCATAGAGGAATTCCTTATTGTCAACTTAGACGAAAGCAGATCGTTTTGCAACCAGAATTTTATGTACAGGAGGAGGAGAGATTGGTTACCAATTTAAATTAAGACGCTTTAAAGAAGATATATTATAATGCACAAAAACATAGTAAAGCATGCTTACCAAGAAACATTGTTACACAAGAAATATAAACAAAGGGATGCTGAGAGAATAACATTATAGAACAGTATACTACTGCCTCAAAGAAGTATGCACAAAAGTAGATACAACTCTATCAACAACATATAAACAGGAAACAATATTAGTGTGAACGAAATTAGACTATTTAAAGAGCATAGAAACCAACAAACATATGACACTGAAGATATTGAAGCATTATTGCATAATTGTAATAAACAATATGAAATCAAAAAGAAACTAATAAGTAAAGTATTAGTAATAAATGAGTTATTTGGCGAAAAAGGAAAGCAAAATCTTAAACTTGAAATCTTAACTTAAAAAGGTGCAAATGGCCTTTATATTAGAAAGATAGTCATGAATATGAACCCATTAGGATACTAGTTTTTGGCATTTTCATAGTTTAAATGGACAGTGCTTTGAAGATGCCTCCAAAATTATGAGCGAGTAATTAAGCTAAACAAATTAATAAAGTATTTTTTACATGTGAATGGGATACTAATTTGTAAATAAAAAGATTTTGTTTTCATTTACTTGTTGCTCAAGATTGGCTTGACAAAGTTGACGATAGCAACATGAAGTTACTTGTAATTACAGAGTCCATTTGGGGAGGTTAACAATAGATGTTTATTCTTAAGTTTAAAAAAAATGTTGCATAATGGTTTTATGGAAAAAGTGCATTGCACATGAGAGATATTCGATTGGAACACATCTTATATTGCAAGTGTTTGTGCTTAGTTTGCAAAACTGTGCATTCAGTTACAGGTTTTATTGTATTTCAAGGTGAATGGATGAAAAGGGGGGCACTAGAGTGCCAGCCACAGGCTGCCCACACTTTAGTATAACTATGCAGACTGGGAATTATTATCCATCAGCATCACCGGCTCCTGTCCCATATCAAGATAGGATTTGAAGTTCCAGGGTCGCGACACACTGGTGAGCTGCCTGTCTGCGTCCATGTCACTGTCTCTTCAGTGAACCCGCTTCTTCAACACCAGCGATGGCTGCAGAGGCTGAAGATGGCTATGAGTCCCTGCAGAGATGGATTGTGCCCCTGAGAACATTCCTGGCTGCGAAGCAGAGCAGTGCAGACTCTGGCCCGAGTACCTGTGCTGACTGAATCCCTGACTCCCCCAGACCAACTACCTGGTGGGGCTGAGCAGCGGCGTTACCCATTGAAGTGCAGCTGCAGCCATAGGGCCTCAAGAATGAATTGACATGGCAGGAGTGGCCCACCCTTCCCACTCCGGGTGAGGCACTAAGCAATTACCCAGCCTGGGTGCGGCCCAGCAGAGGCACACTATGTGGTGGATAGATTGTTCTGCTACATGCAGAATTGCAGTTCAGGACTCCATCAGAGGAATATCGCTCACTGGAGCGGACTGGACCAAACAGGAAGTGAACCCATGGCAGGTGGGCACCTAGTGGAGCCTTGGCATATTTCCCACTGCGGGGGCATACCAGACCCACAGACCTGCCACAAGAGAACAACTAGTACCCTGCTGTACAATGGCAGCCCCGGGATTTCTGGCGTGCCGCATAGATCTGGGCCTCTGGCTGGCTCACGATGGGACCTGGATGGTGCCTGAAATCAATCACCCAACTGCATAGCCAGCTCGGGCCGCACCAGAGTGCAGTGCTGCAGTGCATGAAGGGCACTTGAACTGTGATCACGCCTGCTACATTGCCTTTCTTCCCCCTTCTGCCAGGCTGTACTGTGCTTAGACATACACATATCTGGAGCTGGGCAGGGAATGACCGCTGGGTAAAGCTGCCCCCCAGGTGCAAGATGAGCAAATCAGATAACAAACAAACCAAGTTGCCCTTCGAGTCTAGCAAAATGGGGAAGCAGCACTGCTCAGACCAGGACCAATACAGCCAGATAATTCCAGCAGCCAAGCTTCAACCATAGATTCCGAGATGAAATCCCTCCTACAAGCAATGCAGCATAGCCTAGTCTGAATAGAAAGTGAAATGAACACACTCAATATGCCTATAGACAAAATGACCACCAAGCAAGATAAACATGCAACCGGACTAGACACGGCTGAACAGTGCATCTGAAAAGTGGAAGATGATGCAAAGCAGAAGAAGAGACTGTTCAGCAAGGAGAAGATTCTCTCCGTAATGAAGCCATGAATGAAGATGTCGAGACCAGGTCTTCTCGCAACAGTTTATGCATACTGGGCATCCCTGAGACTGTTAAAATGGAATACTTTATGGAGACCCTACTAATCAAGATCTTTTGCTGTAACACCCTCTCTTGACTGTTAGTGGTGGAGCACTATCACACTGCATTGCCACACATAGGCCTGCCCCATGATCACCAGGCTGTTAAACTACTGAGACCACGGCAGGGTGCTAAGGATGGCTTGTGAGAAAACAGAACTTAAACTACCAGAGCTACAGTGTCACATTCTTTTCAGATTTTACTCTCTATGTCCAGGTGGTGTGACAGGAATATCTTCTTGTCAAAAGGAGGTTACAGCAGGCGGGGATAAAATAAACAATGCTGTACTCTGTGTGCCTCAGTGTGCACCACAAACGTAAGCAGCACATCTTCTCCACGCCCCAGCTCAGCTTTCCTGAAGAAGCTTTTTAGTGCAAGTCGCCAGCAGCTGGAACTATGACCAGAGGTATCAGCGGATTTTAACAGTGGTACCGAGGCCACCTCCTAAAATAAGCTGGAAAACACCTTCTGGCCCGGATTGCTGCCTAAGACCTGAGCTGCAACGGTGTCTACGTTAAAATAATTTTCTGTTTAAATGAACTGTGCAGATGATGGGGCATCTGCTGATTGAATTCTTTTTTTATGTTATATATTTTCTTTGTTTTGTTTTTTGCTATAGGGCATGAAGTCATGTGAAGACGCTCCCAGCTGCCTCCCTCAATGCAGAGGTTGAGTTGGGACCCTGGATTCTGCTCATGTGGCTGAGGCCCACGATACCATTATTTGTGCAGAGTTGTTCTGTGATATTTGTTTGATTGTTTTAATTGTTAGATCTGTTCTAGCGGTGGGAGGTGGGTTAAATGGCTCACTGAATGGTTGGGGTGGCCAGTGGGGGGGGGGAGTGGGGGAGTAATGAATTGGTTCACACTGATAATATATTCCTTGCCTAGGAACTGCCACTCATGTTGCCATCACACAGATGTAGCCCATGTCACCCTAAAATTTTCTTACCACCACAAAAACCATATCCCTCCAATATACACAAGATGAAGCCCTTACTTAACCTCTTAACATGGGATGCCAGAGGGCTGAACGGGTGCCTTGCCAAGTTCAATTAATGTATGGATACCTGGAGGGCATGGCTTGGCCGAGCTACAAAATGGCCACTCACTAGGGAGGCTCTGCTGGCCGAACACCTAATCCATCACGAATCAGATATAAAAAGTGCTGCCGGTGCCGCAGGATTACAGCACAGCGATACAGATCCTCAAGGGCCCTGCTTGTGCAGTTTGGGGCTGATCTGCTGTGCCTGTGCCCTGTGTTGGCAAGGGGACCAGCAGCGGCCTGTTCGCATTGGTGAGGTGGCCTGCCCTAAACCGAGGGCGTCGGGTAGGGGGTGCGGGCTCTGTGGCTC
This sequence comes from Calotriton arnoldi, assembly GCA_963921515.1. Taxonomy (NCBI): domain Eukaryota; kingdom Metazoa; phylum Chordata; class Amphibia; order Caudata; family Salamandridae; genus Calotriton; species Calotriton arnoldi. The sequence continues at coordinate 2,502,317 of CAWUFW010000312.1, read as the reverse complement.
ATCGAGCTGTGCCTCTACCTGGGAGGGCACCCACGCCGGCGGCTATTGGGGTGTGGCCCTCCACATTGCACAGCCTCACTCTGCTGTGAGGCATGGTTGCTCCTCGTGCGCTGACACACCTGATACTGTGCGGGCCACTGGTCTGGGGCTGCCCTGTGACTGCGGCCTGCTGCTGACAGCGCATTCATGGCTCATCGACCGCCCTCCCTGCCACGCCATCCCCAGGTAAACCCGTTAAACTTTCTTGGTGGAACTGCTGTCTTGGACAGGGGTCGCCATGTTGGCCCTGCGATTCCCCTTGCCCTGTGGTGTTTTGGCTGCCCTCTCTATTGGCAGATCCTCCCTGATCCATTCACGCCTTCCTGACTGGCATCCACTCAAGACACACACTCGACTTGTTTGGGGCCTGATACCCCACAGATTTGTGGTGCATCCCGTCACTGAATTCGTGGTGCACTTTGAGCTGGAGAGAGGCCGGAGTCCTATACTCACTGTCTACTGCTTGGCGCCACTGCATCAAGGTGACCGGTTGGTGGGCCGAGTTCCTGGAGCCTGGTCATGCCCCCTGGCATGGTGTTCCCCCAAGGTGTGGCGGGCCCAGAGACCCTACACTCCTTGCTGAGTTTGTTGCACCTGAGACACCTACAAGTGGGTGTGCAGTCCATCACAACCTCTAAGGATGCATGCTATGCTCTACAAACTACCTCTTGCTCCCCTGCTGGGGGCCCACACACGTCACGCTTGCTGCCCACCTCAACCATGGGAAAGCACAACTTTAAGCACGAAAAACTCTCATTCGAAATTAAATGCCTCACCTATCAGGCTGCCCAGGACGAGCGCCCGAGACGTAGCCGTGCCATCCCAAAGATGATACCCAGCAAGATATTGACATTAAGGAAATCCTCATGGATGTCAAGTCTAGCCTGAAGGCCATTGATGCCAAATTGGACCTCCTTACCAGCCGATTGGAGCAGGTTAAACAACGTGTCGACAAACACGAACACAGATTAGATCACCTGGAAAATTGCGTTTCTGATTCGGATGACATGCAGGTGAACTCTAAAGAATACCTACTGCGGATGGACAGAATTCTTGAAATCATTAAAGCTAAAAACGAGTACCTCAAAGCACGCTACAGGTGCAACAATCTTCGGATCACTGGGATTCCAGAATCAACGGTGATCAACAGGATGGAGGACTTTGTTGAATCATTACTCAGGGACACATTCGGGAGCAGCCTATCTGTGGTCTTCATTGTGGAGAGCACTCATCACCCCCCTGGTTGCGGGCCCGCCCCATAGTTGCTCGCCTCCTGAACCATAGAGATCGCAATGTAGTTTTACAGCTGGCCCGAGAGCGCGGCTCCATACAATATCAAGGTAGTAATATTTCTTTCTACCCAGACTTCATGCTGGTGGTGCCAGCGGCCCCCCCATGAATTCTTGCCCCCGAAACGGCTCCTCCAAAGGTCTGACATACCCTAAGCACTATTGTACCCCGCCAAGCTGCGTATCTCCCTAGAGAACAGGCAACAGTTTTTCACAGACCCAAAGGCAGCCTTTAAATTTCCTGAACATGCCACCAAGGGAGAGAGGTCCCCTCGAGAGTCACAGCATTCTTCAGAAGATGCACAACTCCGTGAAAATGACTGAACCCTCGCTGATTTGGAATTCAGACTCTTTCCACTGCACCTACATATTGCAGATGCTACTCGAACCTGCCCACTTGAATTATTGGATGCCCAGCTCACACTCTCTTCTATTGTTACTGCTGTACCTATGCAAACTGCACCAAATTTTTGTGGATTATGGGTGGCCCTTGTAGTCCTCCATTCGGCCGCCCGGCCACTCAGGCAGGGGTGAGTGCCCAGTTATTCCTCTCCCCCAGGGATAATTCCCAACTTAGATGATACATCTACAGGGGCTTCTTGGGGTAGGAGTGGGATTGCATGTCTCAACCAAGTTTGGGGGTTGGACTGGGAAGGGGTGGTTTTGGATGTTCAATCTGTTGTTTGGTTGTTATCATGCTCGCTTCTATGTTTCAGAATACAGTCACTAGGCACCATGGTCTCAGCTCCTACCTGCCCATCATATGACACACAACTCAGACCCATCAAGCATAGACTCCGGCGCTATTAGGTAACATAACATGCATCACCTGGAACATATGCAGACCTAGTGACCACAGAAAAGCATGTCTGCTCCATGCTTATTTTAACAGATACAAAAGTGATATCTGCTTTTTACAAGAGACAAACTTGGCTAACGTTTCTGCTCCCGGGCTCCATGTCCGCTGGTATAGTGAACACCACTCCTCAGTTTATTCAAACTATGCCAGAGGAGTTGCAATACTGCTGCAAAGGGGCCTTCTTTGGCGGATGTCTCACTCCCTCATTCACAAAGATGGCCGATAGGTGATACTTGCAGGCACACTACACAAACAACCAGTGACCCTGGTTGATGTATATGGCCCCAATACAGACGACCCCAAGTTTTTCTCGGAGGTTCGAAGACTAACTTCTGATTTTGGTCCTTGGGCCATTATATGGGTTGGCGACTTTAATGTTGTGCTGGAATCTCTTAGCGTTCACACCCCCAAATTGCATGAACCCTCAACATACTAATCCAAGATAACCACCTACAGGACTCATGGCGGCAGAAACATGTAGATGCCAGCGTGGGCACATGTATTTCAGCACATCACAACGCATGGTTGAGAATTGACTTCTGGCTACTGTCTAGGGATGCCCAGACTTCGAACATCTTGGTGACTCACCTACCCCATACTCTCTGGGCTCATTTGCTGGTCAAGCTGGTTTCTATCCCGCGCATTCACATGGCGTCTACCATCAGAAGCATTACGTGATGAGGTATTTAACGAAGAGGTTTGTGCTGCAATAATAGAATATTTTGAGCATAATGAGGGTTCCATACAATCACCATCCACACTGTGAGAGGCTTAAGGTAGTAATATAAGGAGTCTGTAATACTAAGCAGTCAGGAGTCCTCAAAGCTCTCCATGGGATGCTATCTAGGTTAGAGAACGATATCCGTGCCCTGGAAATGGAGTTTTTCCACTCCAAAAATGCCACTGCACTGGTCAGCATCTGAGAAAAAATATCGGAGTGCCAGGAAGAGACGACCCAGGAATCCCACAATTTGAACAGAGAAGCTATGGCCTGTCGGTTTGGTGAGGGGTCCGCTGCTTGCAGGGATGCTCCGCATCCCACACCCCTCCATTTATTTGGCTTAGCTCTGGAACGCAGAATCCCAACTCAACTCCAGGGGTACTGGGTGTGATGTCCTCTTTCTATTCACTGAGCTCACTACATATTTAGACACTATACAATTGATCTGGCTAGACTGCGCCCACCAAGAATACTTAGACTCACCCATCACAACGAAGGAAATAGTGCAGGTGATCAAGGGCCTACCTGGGACAAAGCACCTGGGGTCTTTGGCCTGATAACTGCCTTCTACAAAGAGTACGCCCTGTTACTGGCCCCTCACCTGCTGGCCATGAACCGGGACACCCTGGCTATGGGCTCATTCCCCCCTCGTTAAGGGGCAAACATTACAACGCTTCTCAAGCTGGGTATACCAGCTGAGTACTGCGATTCCTATTGACCCCTTTCATTAATAAATGTTGGCAATAAGATATACAATAAGGTACTTGCCATTCGCTTGTTGCCCCTTCTGCCATTGATCGTGAGGCCGGACCAGTCAGGCTTCATCCCTGGTCGACCCACTCTGGACAACGTCTGCACCATTTTTGCTGTCATGCACCACCTGGACCCTCAGGTCTCCGCAATTGCTTTCCTTTTGGATGCCACTAAGGCGTTCGATTCTTTAGAATGGGCATGTCTCTTTACAGTGCTTGCACACTTGGAGTTAAGTTCAAAATTCATTAAACAGTTATGCTTCTTTATACTCTCCCTACTACTCATGTGTGCTTAAATGGGCTTATCTCCGATTCCTTTCCGATCTCCCGTGGCACGCAGCAGGGGTGGCCATTATCGCCATGGAGCCCCTAGCGGCGAGGCTCTGTCAATGTCATGCAAACAGGGGTATCAGCTTTACAACTAGGGGATTGGTGGTCTTGATGTACACGAACGACATCACTCTCTACACATGTGACCCACAAACGAACTTGGCCCCCTTAATGTGCAAGGTCGTGCACATTTGGAGGTTATGCAGGTATCCAAATAAACTGGTCCAAATGCTTTCTATTCCCGTTTACAGACACCACGAAGCCTTTCAACACTGAGTACTCTCTGATATGGGCAACCATTATGATCAGATAACTGGGAATATGGCTCAGCAGGGATCCAGAGGAGCTCTGGTGAGTTAATTATGGTCGTACAGTCGACTGGTTGAAAGACCAAACCCTAACATAGTCTAAGCTGCCCCATTCCATAGTGGACGGCATCGCAATAGCGAAAATTTTCATACTCCCTAAATTCCTGTACCCCTTCATAAACATTCCCCTTCCACTCATTGCTCAATTCCTCAAGGGTCTGAGATAAAACTTGGTGATGCCGATCTGGGTGGGTAGACAACCACAGGCCTTCTACAAGCTCCTCACGCTGCCGCACTCGCAATGCGGGCCGGGGGCACTCGACATGCTGCTGTCTGGTCTGTGTGTCCAAGCTCATTTTCTTCACTACTGGTTCCACCCTACACCATTTCAGCTGCACCTGGCCATAGAGAGAGGCCGCCATCCATAACACTGTTTCAGCAATATAGGATGCCCAGGGTGGAGATCGACACAGTTGAATTTGTGCGTTGGACATGGGAGGGTTTGCGAAAGCAGGCTGCAATATCGCTTCTATATGTCCCCTCCGTCCCACTTGCTAACAATCCCACATTACTACCACTACAAGACAAGGGTGCTATTTTGCATGTGAGTAGAAGGGACATCAGAGTGTTTTGGGAACCTGTACCCCGAAGACCAATTCATCCCACTATTCGATGGTGTATCATCCCCGCCCCTACCTTACAGTACACACTATTATACTATCAATTACGCGCTACATGCCACGCATCACAGGATACCTTCCCTGTTTCCCCACCGACCCTCCCGGCACAGGAACACATGCTCACCTGCTCATGACTGCGTAAACTAATTACCCACCTATATAATCATATGCAAAGCTCTTCCCCAATCATTTCACCGAAGGCTCGAGAGGCATGGAACGCAGACTTAGACTCTCCCCTGTCAGATAAGTAATGGTCCGTTTGCTGCAGCCAGTTAGAACTGTTATCTCCAACTATCGGCTGTGCCTTATACACTTCAAACATATACACCGACTATATTGCATCCATTACAACTTTTCAAAATGAGGATGGTCCCTGACTCCTGCTGTCTGCGATGCCACTCGCCACAGGCCACCTTTATCCATCTGGCATGGGACTGCCCAAATGTGGCAGACTTTTAGAGAGAGGTCTACACTATTATACACACGGTCACTTGCTCATCGTCCCCCACTCCCCTGTGGTTGGATAGCTCGGCTATGTGAAAGATACACCCACTATGCACCGCCGACTTACGCCCATGCTATTTCTATTGGCCAAACGCAGGGTAGCCATGCACTGAGGCAGGAAGCTGGCCTGACCATCAAAGCATGGCTGAGCGTTGTGTCCTACTGTCAGGAGCAGCTAACCAATTACTGGGAGCTTATGCCGATCAGATCTTGACCTAAAGACATATGGGAACCCTTCACCTCTTTCCTTAGGCAGAGGGACACAAACTCACCGACTTCCGGGGCTGTGGAGGTGTGGGAAGATGCTGGTAACGTGGGCCATCCATCATCTGTGTTGCAGCTGTAGGGGCCGAGGGGGGTCATGCTGCTGGCATGAGGCACTCAGCCGCTTTGGGCACTCCTAATTAAGTGTTGGCTAACTCTGTTTTTCTGTCTCAGATTGCAACCCTACTGTGTTCCTATTGCCACTATTCCGATGCTTCAGGGTCTGTTTTTGGTCCTATCCTCAGTGTGATACTGTTGGAATTACCACACGCATAATGTATATGGTTCAGATGGGTGCAGTATATGGCTACTCTTCAATTCAGCATGCCTGTTGTTGTGTTTATTATTAATAAATGCCAATAAATTTTTTTTTAAAAGAATGTATGCTTACCTGGCGTGACATATTTCAATAGCATTCCTGCTGGAGATACACCTTACCAAGCTCACTGTTGACCAGATGGGTAGCGTATGAGTATGCTTTCTCATCCTTCTCATATTCCAGAGTTGTTGCTCGCTTAATAAAAAGGGATCCATTTCCAATACCTACAAATCATTAACGATGAACATTGTAGGTTTGTCTTCGTATCAATAAATCAAACAACATTTGTAAAGCACAGCATTGTCACCCCTAAGGGTATCTGGGTGCTGTGTCTTTGTCGAAGAGCGAGGTCTTGAGTCTCTTTCTGAAGTCTGCCAGCGAGGGGGCTGTTTGGAGCTGGAGGGTAAGGTTGTTCCAGGTCTTGGCCGTAAGTAGGAGAAGGAGCGGACATCACTGTGGCAGTGATGGATGCAGGGGGGTGTGCGAGGGTGAAAGAAGAAGAGCGCAGGTGTCTAGAGGGATGGTGGAAGTCCAGTCGATGGTTGATGTAGGCAGGTCCTGGAGGGCTTTGTAGTTAGTGTGAGGATCTTTTTGCATTGATAGTCTTTTCCCTGCCCTTGGAACCGTTATGCAGACACATGGGGTCCCTGAATTTGTACAGTGAGGATCTTGAACTGTCATCTCTTCTGGATGGGGAGCAAGTGAAGGTCTCTCAGGTGGGGGGGCGATGTGGGTTTATTTGGGAAGGTCCAGGATGAGTCTGGCTGCAGCGTTCTGTATGGTCTGGAGTCTTCTGAGGAGCTGGGTGGAGATGACGACGTAGAGGGAGTTGCCGTAGTCAAGGCGTCTGGTGACGAGGGCATGAGTGATGTCTTTCTGGTGTTGGTCGGGATCTTTCTGAAGATTCTACAGAGCATGTGAAGTTTGTGGAAGCAAGAGGAGGCGACTGCTTTGACTTGTCATTTCATGGTCAGTTGGCTGTCGAGGATGATGCTGAGGTTGTGTGTATGGCCTGTCACCGTGGATGTAGGTCCGAGTTCTGCAGGCCACCAGCTGTGGTCCCATGCAGAGGTGGTCTTCCCGAAGATCAGTACTTCAGTTTTGTTGGATTTGAGTTGGAGGCAGTTGTCTCTTATCCATTCGGTTACATTGGTCATAGCATTGCAGAAGTTGGTTTTGGCGTTGGAGGGGTTCTCGGTGAGCGAGAGGAACAGTAGAGTGTCGTCTGCATAGCAGATTATGTTGAGTGCATTGAACCTGATGACGTCTGCGAGGGGGGGTCATATAGATGTTGAACAGGGCGGGGTGAGGTATGATCCTTGTGGTACGCCGCATTTGATGTCTTTGGGTGCGGAGGTGAAGGGAGGCAGTCGGATGCTTTGTGTGCATCCTGTAAGGAAGGAGACAATCCATTTGAGGTTGTCTTGCTGTATGCCTATGTTGTAGAGTCTGTTGATGAGGGTGTTGTGGTAGACCGTGTCGAACGTACCCTGAGAGATCGAGGAGGAGCAGGGCCACTGTATCTCCATGGTCGAGGAGTGTTCTGATGTCATCTGTGGCGGCAATCAGCATGGTCTCAGTGGTTGGCACGGAGAACAAATGCTGTTTTATTGATTGTTAATATTTCCCATTGCAACTCAGGTTGCTTACCCGCCCGTAAGCCTGATCATCATGGAATATAAGATGCGTAAAAATTATCTGGTCAGGGAATGGGAATCTTCCCTAATACAATTCTGCCAGCCATAGATTGTGGGAGCTTGATACATCTTTCAATCTTGTCTTTTAACTGGGAAATGGCTCGGCCATAATTTTCCCTCAAAATAGTGTCAATACCTCGGTTGACCCATGTACCCAAATATTTTAGAGAGTTCTCATATCATTCCAGTGGAAAGTCTGAGTCAAACCTGGTGGTATTGGATGTGAGTGGAAAGATAACTGATTTCCTGCAGCTAATGGTAATCCCTGAGACCAAACTTTATGAACTCAGAATTGGATTTAGACTTATCTGAGGGTTACACAGGCAGAAGGTCATATCGTCGGCATACAGGGAAACCAGCAGTTTGCGAGAAGTATAGCAAAGGGCATATTCAGCATGGTGTTGGCAAAATTTAGCAGTCAATGGTTCAAGCCCCATCACAATTACAATTGGGATTAATGGACAACCTTGACGTGTACCTCTGTGGATAGTGATGGGTTATGTGAGCAGACCATACTATCTGAGTCAGACTGTGAGGCTTGGGCATAGTAACTGTAGCCAATTTATAAAGGACGCGGGTAGGCCCATATGTTGTGGACTAGGGAACAGGTGGGGCCATTTGTTGAATTGAAGAGCAAAGTGGCATCCAGAACCTTTGCTGCTGGGTTGCGTTCAAGGTCAACCTGATGCAGAATTGCGAATAAGGTACGTAAATTGTGGTTCGTGGAGTGGTCTGGTATAAAGTCCAGCTGATCATGAAGTTCAAGTTTCGGGAGTAGAAGAAGCAGGCTGTTGGCTAGTAATTTATCCAGTATTTTCAGGTTGCAATTTATGAGTAACCGTGGTCTGTACGAATCATACTGATCTGGAGGTTTGCCTGGTTTAGGAAGGGTGACTAGAAGTACCTCTTACAAAGTGGGGGAAATAATTTTCTTAATATAGGATTTTTCAAATAAGACCAATAAATAGAGGGATAGGATATCGGAATCATTCTTGTAAAGCTCTGCATGGTAGGCTATCCAGTCTTGGGGTCTTGCTCACAGGTAGGCTGCTGATCACCGATTGGATCTCCTCGATCGAGAATAGCTGGTTTAAGTACTCGCGTCTTGAGTCATTTAGCCAGGTAATGGCCATATCATGTAAGTAACCAGCGAGGCAAGAAGTGGGCTGATCGATCTGAGAGTCATATAGAGTCAAATAGAAGTCGGAATCTCTGTGTAATCTCCTCTGCATCCCATTGGGGGAGGGGAGGTTGACCTGTCGAGTCAAAAATGTATCCGGGTGCCATTTCTTACCCATGGTTTCTTTAATACGTTGGCTAGGGGTCTGCTGGAATGCTCACCTTCCCCATAGCGCTGTGCCATTTTGTGTTTACACAGGTACTTCACTTCCTTTAGGGCACATCATTGTACTTCGTGAGTTTTTCTTTAATCTTATCTCTGCCACTACTGGTTCATGTAATCAAACATTACCTTTTATTAGTGGAGGCTCTGCTGCACCACCCCAATGAAAAAACTAATTCGCCAATGGCCGCACAGACTCTCTTCAGACATCCTGACCTCGCCCTTCACAAGGTACACCTGGGACAGACTACGAAAGAGAGCACTCACCCTCGATTCCCTTAGTGGGGCATCCAGACATTCCTATTGTTGTATTCCTCTTAGGGTGTCCATAAACGGGCTTTCCAGTATCATGTCCTTATATAGGCACAATTCGCCCTGCCCTTATATAGACATAAAATCCCAGCCCTTATTTAGGCATTAAACCGTGCACTCCAAATACAGGCATGGTCTCTGACATCCGTCCACCCTAACGTCACAACGAGTTCTTGAAGAACAGACCCTTAGGCTGCGGGAGTTTCCCTAGTCCAGGACTATTGATTTCTTCAAGGACTCAGATATTATGCATGAACCATTATTCCTTAGGGGTTCATTCATGACGTCTTCCGCTGTCCGACTCACGTCAATGCTAACATTCTGAGGTAATTCTCAGGTATAAATATACCTTCCCTAGCCCCTGTAAATCAGAGGAGACCTCGACTTCAGAGGAGCCCGTTTCCCGGCCTGACGCACTGAGAAGACGCTGTCATCCCTGCACGCAGAGAGTCCCGCTTCCAGTGATCTAACTTCCCTTGCGGGGTGTTGGAGTTCGAGTCTGGCAAAGAGATTCCTACCTCTCTCATTCTTCAGGTATGGAGCAGACTAGAACCTAGAGGGACTCTTGGCATACTATGCATACTAGGCATACTAGGCTTAACATACTCTTAGTATACCATAGTAAGGAATACTTCACCTACTTCATACCTCTTCCTATACCTAGGTTAGGTACATTGGGGTAGAACTAGATTAGAAACGCATCATATGAGTACTCGCATTTTTAGTCTGTGTTATTTATGTAAATGCATATGTACTAAAAGATAATGCTCTCGCAGTATTATTTATTTCTACTGCTCACACTGTACATTATTTATCTCGCATACTGTCTTGTGATTGTAACAGCACATTTTACTTACACCAGAAACAAGACTGTTCAATAAATCTTTTATTGAAACGCCCGTCTGTTCTCTCTGTGTAACTTTGAGGAAAACTAAGCATGCACGACTGAGCTGAGTGAAATAGTTATCTATTGTTTCCACGACTCTGGGACACGTTCTGATTCTAAAGGGAAACACAGTGGTCATGTTTTGCGGCTGCCAGAAACTACTCCCTTCTTGTTGTCAAGGAGTTTCTAGTGGCCTCTGAGCTAGCTGGCACAAGTAATTAAGTTTAATATACTCGATAGTGACATACTGACCTTAGTCCTATGTCAAACCTATAGGATATATTATTCCAATGCGCAGAGCCTATTAGGGAAATAGGAGCTACACTACATGGCGCCCAACGGTTTGGTAAGGCAGTAATTCAACGTTAGATACTGAGTAACTCAGCCGTGCTTTTTCTCTCAAGAGACCCCTACCCATATACTCCAAAAGACCTCTGGAGTGGGCAGGGTTAAGTATCCGCCACGGCTACATAGGGCAGTACCCTATATATTAGCTGTTTGGTTTGCTCAACGTTGAAGGATACAGTGTTCCAAAATATTGTGCACATTATCTTTGTTTCCTTGAAACTTGTTTTACATTTTTCAAAAAACAAAATGACTGAAGACGCCGGAAACGGTGTAGCTGCGGCTGATCCAGCCCAAGCAGCAGCTTTTAACATTACCGGTTTAAAGGAAACCGAGGAGGGTGTTATAGACATCGCTCCAAACTTAAGAAGAGCCATCACTCTAAAACTTATAAAACATGGCCTACCACCAAGAGGAGGTAGAGCAGTTTTCGTGATAGAGGCACACGAATCCTTTCAGACAGAGGTATTCTATTCATCGGTAATATTTCCTGAATCCAATCCAGTAACACACATGTTTCACTTCTACAAAGAAGATGAACCACCAGAGGAATACATTCCTTTCGAGGATATTGAAATTCCATTAACATACCAGGAGCATCAGCTCTGGTTTAAAGGCGCCCTAAAACATCACAAAAACATTACCAGGCTCGGTCCACTAGGTAGACCAAGAGCAACATGGCCGATTCTAGCCGGCTACACACCTCATCCTGAACTGGATATAATGTCAGATGAGGACTTACTTGTTCAAATACAAGAATTAATAAAAATCTACAGACAATTGGTCCAATATGTCATGCGGACTTTTACAGTCCAGCAACCATTAACACTTCCAAATCCAACTCCCCAACAGGGGAATACACTAAAAATTACACCACAGACTCTATACGCAGTCATGGGTAAAATGCCCACAAAACGTGAGCAAATTCCATTCTGGATAGCTCAAAAAATTACTCAAATCGAAGCAGTATTTCCAAATACTAGCCCGTATGAGAAACACAGAATACTGACAATCAGTTTACCAATGGGGATCACACCACAACTGGAAGACTGCACCACTTGGGGCTCAGTCTTTGCTGCCATCTATACTAAAACACATGGCATTCCGTCAATTGCGGTAATACCTGATGTCCTGAAACAAATTCAAAATGAATACGGGGCAGAGCCTGCTCTAAATTTAGGTATAAATTACTGAAAAATTTCGACCAGGTCTCAACAATAATATTATCTAATATTAAAGGGGAGGCAGCAGCAGTGGCGATCCGCCAAAAATTAAGGGAATTTGATGTTACAGAACATCAAACAGAGCTACCGAGAATAATTGAACAATCTTATGCAGAATTAGGCAGAGATAGTTTGGGTGGAAGACCAGTGAAGCCGAAGCTATCTGAAAGTCCTGAGAAGGACTCAATTAAACAAACTCCTACATCTTCTAAAAAGAAGTGGGATACTAATAAACAAAATTCAAACGAGAAACATTCTCAATCCCGAGGTAGGTCTCCTCAAAAGGAGCCCTCTGAAAGGAGGTATAACCTCAGGAATAAGGATAATTTGAAAAAACCGGACAGGTATCAAGATACTGATACACGTTTCTCTCGTCCCTTTCAGATCTCATCACAGACTTCGGAAAGAAGAGGACGATCAGAACATAGAGAAGAACGCGTGAAATCGAAAGACGACAAACACGCTCCAAAAACTAAAGCAAAACCTCAATTCTCCAAAAAGAAAGTAGCAGGTCTAAAGATCAGACATGCCGAGAATACTGAGAACACAACTCAAGAACGGAGAATGGGCTCAGACAATGCTGGACAGTGCAGCAGAAGTCACAATAGCTCGCCAGAACCTGAAGGAACTTCTGGAGATAGTGGACTTGAATGAGTACATCACAGTTGAGACTGTAGACACCAGGGTTAGTACTCCACAAAAGTTATATGAAATAACACTCCGGATGGAGGGAGACAAACCTAGACAGGTGAAAGCACTTTTTGGGAAAGACTATCAAAGGGCTATGACATACTTCTAGCAGAAAAGGACTGGCCACCACAATTTGTCAGGGAGTGCCCACATGGTGAGGACATAATTATGCCTGCCTTCTCCAACCATATACCATTGCATCTAAGATATACATATGCCAGGAAATGGGCAGTGGCCCAGGCCCCAGCATTATATAAAAATCATGTAGGATGGGATGAGGACTCACCTCACCATAAAATACATCTAAAACATGAACCAACTGCACAACGGCAGTACCCAATAAAGCAAGAAGCTAAAAAACAGGTCAGGGAGATCTTAGATCAACTTGAATACCAAGGGGTGATTGAAACATGCACCTCCTCAATGAACAATCCTTTGTTTCCTGTCTCCAAACCAGACAATACATATTGTCTAGTTTTAGATTACAGACACCTAAACACTTGTTCTAAAACTTTTGCAGTGCAAAATGCACATAGCACAGCATTAATGAATAACATTGTGCGTAAAAAATATAAAACATTAGACATCTCAAATGGTTTCTTTTGTCAAAACATAGCACCTGAAAGCAGGTACTTAACATCATTCTCCATAATGGGGACCCAGCGTCACTTTTGTCGACTCCCACAAGGGTTCAAGAACAGCCCAGGTTTATTCTCAGCGAGGGTAACGGAGTTACTACAAATTTATGACAATGAGGCATTGTCCTATGTCGATGTTATATATCTGACAGACGATGACCTGGAAAAACACTTGAACAGGGTGAGCACCATTATACTGGGTTTCGCCTCTGAGGGCTACAAGTTCAACTTTAAAAAGTCCAGAATTGCCCATCTCAATGTCCTATTTCTAGGATATGAACTTTCAAGTGAAGGCAAGAGCTTGGCAGCTAACTTTTAGAAAAGTGTGCGCTGCTCCAACCTCCAAAAACGCTAAAAAACTTACAATGCATCCTGGGTTTCCTAAATTTTGGAAGAACATACATTCTAAATTACGCAGAAAGGGTTAAACCTCTCTACGCATTAATCAAACCTGATTTTTCGATCAGAAACTGGACACAGGAACACACAGAAATCTTGCGTTCACTCCAGGCTAACATGTTAGCAACAAATCACTTACAAACACGCGTAAGTCAACGCAATTTGGTGATCCGAATAATTTCGGGTCAATGTGGATTCACCTACTTAACCTTCAATGAGGGTGAGAAAATACCAATCGCATACAAATCCCATTTGTACACACAAGCGGAAATGTGCTTCAGTTCAACTGAAAAAATTCTAACAGCAGTTCAAACCGCTGTAGCAAAAGAAAGAGCCTTAGCCCAAGGGAAACACATTATTGTCGTAACCCCAGTACCGGCTTTAGAAGCGGTCACAAAAGCAAGTATTCCAAATGCTAAAGCATTACATCCAAGATGGATACAATGGGTTCATTCTCTTGCTGCAACAGATGTTGAATATGTTTTTGATCCAGATTTGAAAACACAAGCATTCCTGCAATATGAACAAGAATGTCCTCTGCCTACTGAAATTCTGCCTCTCGATCAGTACGAATTCATAATTTACACTGACAGATCCGCACAACCCACAACAGGGAGTAAGCAAGCTTACAGTGCAGCGTGTGCAATCGTTAAAGGTCGCATGCGAAATGGCATCTTCAGACCTATGGTCACAAAAACTCAGTCTCTAGGAGATTTGTACAGCTCAGCGAGCTGAACTACAAGCATTCAAACTGGCACTTGAAAGTACAGATCGAGAATTCCCCACACTAATAGTGTGCGATTCCTTTTACTGTGTTCAGTCGTATAATGACTATATACAAAACTGGCTTGAAAATGGTTTCAAAGATGCGAAAGGTGGCACAAAAAAGCACAAAATGCTTTAGGAACAAGTGGTTCAGTTGAAAAACGAACTACCACAGGCTCACGTGATCCACACACTGAGTCATCAACGTGATGGCGTTCACGTTGCAGGGAATTCATTGGCTGACGAAGCCGCAAAGGGGGCTGTTCAGACGGCTTCCGTAGCTGCGATCACTCGTTCAAAAATAAAAATAGACGGTGAGATAATGTTGGCTGTCAATGCTTCAAGCAAAGGCAGCAGTGCAGCGTTAACAAAAAAGTTTCCACTCAAGTACTCTTATGTAATTGATGCGAACAATGTTCCTTTTGCTCGAATCCCTGGAGTGGGGGATAGGGTAATTCCAAACAAGGAACGCAGATTGGGACTAATCCTAGCAGCACATGAAGGGATAGCTTCTGCCCATGCAGGTGTTTCAGTGACAGTATCTTTACTCAAGCAAATATATTGGTGGCCTTGCATTCGGAAACAAACTAAAAACTATGTTTTAGAATGTGATATTTGCCAACAGATGAAAGTCTCAACAGTGAAACGTCCTGCGCAGACACCCCTGTTAATTTCAGACAAACCATTAGCTTGTGTTTACCTGGACCACTGCGGTCCCTTGCAAAGGGACGGTAACTATAAATATATCATGGTTGCAGTGGATTCCTGCTCTAGGTTCCTATGGTTATGGCCTCAGCGCTCGGCTGACGCTCGAACTGTTATAAAAGATTTGCGAGTCTTTATCGGCACATACGCAATAGGCACGCTACATTCTGACCAGGGTCCTGCGTTTAGCTCTCGGGCTTACAAAGAAGCCATGGCCAGTCTGGGCGTTGCATTGCGGTACTCCTCTCCATTCCATCCTGAGGGAAATTCGGTTGTGGAAAGGAAAAACCGGGACATAAAGCAGTCTATAACAGCTAGGGTATTAGGTTTGGGTGATGGGTGGGTCAAACACCTTAGTGGGGTTCAACGCTCATTGAATAATCTGCCAAGAAGTTCTCTAGGGGGGGTCACTCCATATGAGGTCCTATTTGGGACAAGAATGTGGGTACCAGACCTTGAACACGTAGGCACAGTGGTGGAAAATAAACCGTTTGATATCAAAGATCGTTTGGCTGTTTTACAGGAACTCAATAAATTAAGAACGAAACAAAGCAACGTATTCCTACAGCCAACCACCACTGGGGAAAAATCGGCGGTCCCAGCAAGGCCTGTCTGGATTCCAAAAGTTGGGGATCTAGTCAGAGAAAAGATTGCGGACAAGAAGGAATTTGGACCTTCTTACAGACAACCAGTACCTGTCCTAGCAGTTCAAGGAACAAGAACAGTACTTCTGCCGCCCCTTGCTGGATGAAAGGAGAAAAGATTTGTGTCCATCGACCTCGTCAAACCACAGTATGTGGCCAATACTAAATAGTAGGCCTCGTGGACTCCGACCTAGTAGCAGACGCACTCCTCTCGCTACTATCCAAGAGGTTCAGACTGAAAGACAGATCACAATCGAGAATTCAGCTGTAACAGATGGAGGACTAAGCAACAACGCTATGGAACTCATCCCTCTTGAACACCAAGTAACAGTTCGTCCAAATACACCCGTCTACACCAACGTGGCAAGTGATGAACTGGTTCCAGTGATTTCTACAAATCCTGATGCAATTCCAACAATTGATAGAACTGCTTCTGGCTATTTCATTAACTTTGATACGTTCTCAGAAGATCCGAGTGAACCTGAAACGACGCCAGCATCATTAAATTTCAAGCAGCAAGTACAAGACTTTCTTCACTTTCTGAAAAAAACTTATTTGGTTTCTCCATGGATTGAACTCTGGATTACATCTGGACTTTTTGTTTTCCTGCTCTGGCTAGCTTTGGTAACAACTGTGAGCATGCTTATAAGTGGCAGATACATCCATGTGAATACTGAAGGAAAAGGCGTGAACGTACTTTTGAAACCTCATAAATCTTCCCATCGTGAAGCAAGAGACTTGTCATCAGTGAACATCACAGCTGTTCCTATACAGGATGGTATAGTGTGGGACAAAACAGATTTTGAAATCTTCGGTCCGACGGAACAATTGAACATTCCACATTTGTTTAAAATTTCACTAAGTGATCTAATTACGTCCAGTACCTATTCAGCTGATTGGGACTTTGAGACTGTGAATGACATAATGTTTGACCTAGAAAAATCTGCTGCATTTTCTAAACATGAATATTTAGAGGGTTCATCAGACTATGAACAAATGTATTGTTATAACCACTATGGTCATCATTATTTGCATAAATCTGCATATCCAAGAAATGTGTTTATGTTTAACCAATGGGAGCATTGTCCTACACCACCACACAATAGTTCAAAAACGTTTGCCAACAAGTTTCCATATTTTTCAGGTTACAATACATCTGATCCAGAAATGTTTTACTATAAAAATGTAAACAAGACAGGGCTGAAAATTATATTAACAAATACAAAACAGATTTACTCTGAATTATTTAATGCCCAACTGTCTAGGCAGGGTTTCGACTTTTGGAAAGACACAATAGACACAAAAACTGTGTGGGGTACTAAAGAATGGCAAGTGCAGGGGATAGAAGCTTTATTTAGAGCCTGCATCATCCCTGAACAAATAATGTTTTTGAATGAAACCATCCAACAAACATCTTGTCTTGGATTAGCCATGATCAAAGAAATGAACACACCTTCTGTACCAACACCTGCCAGAGATAACGATACACAGGCAGTGGTGACAGTTGACAATATACTACAACTCAACAGATCTAATCCTGATTGGAAAAAATGGTTGATCTGGCCCACAGACACGAATAACTGTCATGAAAGATTCCTGAATAAAACTCAGGGCTTTACTATTAATAGGCCAGACCCAAGATACGTCCAAAGACAACATCCGGGGGTAGTAACAACATACAGTGTAGGAAAATTATGCCTCGATTGGCTGCATAAGTCTACACTACAGGATGTGAAACAACACTTAACCTTACTTAAAAAGGACGCAGACCTTAGGGAATTCTTGCTTGGACCAAGAAAACCGCGTCAAAAACGTTTCATATATGCCGGCATTTATGCTGCCTATAATGAAGCATGGAAAGTATCACAGATGGAGGCCGCAGAACGAATACGTGAACTTGATCGTATTAATTTAGAGAAAACACTCACTGTGGTCGACAATGGGTTAACAACTCTGTCCTCCAGAATATATTCATTGGATGGCATTGTATCCTCTGCTATCGACATACTAGAACAAGATTTGGCAATGTTACAACAAGGTCAGTCTCAATTACGTTCTATTGTGTTATTAAGCTGGACGCTGCAATCTTTGCGAGCGGGCTATGTGCCTTGGCGTTTTATCAACACGTCGGCTCTGTTTGCAGAATACAATCTAACTGATAAACAGATCGAACTGGCACAAAGAGGAGCAAGGTATACAGTGCTGAGCATTGAAAAACTGGAAAAATTACCATTCACAGTGGCAGAAAAACCAGCTACAGAATGGCTTATTCATGGCAAAATAACATTACCTGTGAGTACTTTTCAGTTTCAGTATTGCCTCAGACAAATGCAAGCAGGCAAATATGAAAGGTTGGGTAAGGAATACATTAAGACATCTTGGGATTTACCGTATACATATAGATGTTGGAGTGGGGATCGTGAAGTGTTTTTGAGCGGTACACACTGTAAACGTGCACTGAGCGGTTCACTTATATGTCAGGACATTTCTTTACACGGGGCTTGTAATGGTTCTGTGGCAAATCTGTCTTGCCATCAGCAGGGTACACCAGCTGCTGTGATTAATCCAACGTTTGGACAACTTTCTAATGGGAGTTACCTCATGTTGAATGATCAGAGTTGCTGCGGCATGTTGCCAGTCATCCCATATCTAGTAACGGTCAACTCCAGGGTCACTTGCTGTATGCAAGTATTGTTTCCCCCAATAGACACAGTCAGGGAGTCGCCTCTATGGCCTTCGCTGAACGTCTCTTTTATAAGATTCGATACTTTGAGCAGAATGAAAGCCATGCTTTTACAGCAAACAGTGCCTTTGACCTCGGCCAAAGAAACCTATGATCTACAAGTAGCAAGGACTTCGGCTGAGATACAGACTTTAATACGTACAAACTGCCCTATACATTTCGTAGAAATGATAGGACGTATCTTCAATATGTCTGATCCAACCGGAATTGTACATGTATTTAAGAGCATCTGCACCGGTCTGTTAGCACCTTTCCAGGCAATACTCGGAATCATCCCGAACTTTGCACATTCGGTGTTTGGTGGCATACCATTAATTCTAGCACTTGTTGCCGGAATTCTATTTCTCTTCCTGCTATTGCGCTATGGCCAGCCTATTCGCAGACATCACTCCGAGCGAAATGGAGAAAGCTCTCCTTGAACGAAAGTGCCGTGAGCGAATAGTACAGCTATTGGGCATGACTCGTCTACAGGACCTTAATACAACTTGGTTCCTGTCATTCAGACCAATCTGGCAAGATTGCATCTTACCTGTTCTACGATGCCTGCTATGCGGTGAAGAATGCGTGTTGGACACCTGTCTAGCATTTCCATCAGATACGCCAACGGATGTCGATACTCTGCTGGTCCCGATAACGGCCCATGCTCTGTGTTGTCCCCAGAGGCTACCTATCCTGATGTCAGCATTCATTGAGATCTCACAGACGCTTCCGGCTGCTGCTGAGGTACGAGAAAGATCTACAGGCACACAGGTAACAACGGACGCGAACTTTGCTGCGGCACCCTATGCTGGAAGCGAAGGTTCACATCTCTGTGCAATTAATCTGCTACACGAGGTGTTCCAACTGACACCAACTACAGTGGACGATGTTTTGTCTATAGAAGTAGATGATCTCATGTTTACACCAGACCCGTAAACTGACTCTGATTCAGCATACAGTGTTCCAGAGATGCAGTAACAATTTGGCCTTCATTTTTCAAAACAACTTGGAACTCTACCAAAATTGAACTGTTTCCCATTTTTCGAATGAAAAGGGCACTTCAATCTGCTTAAAGTAGAACTAGCCTTATAATACAGACTTCAAGGTACTTCCACGGACACTTAGTCATCTTGTGTGTCTAAAACAGTTCATTAATTTTCATGACATGAAATGACTTTGATTTTTAAGAAACTTATCGATCATTTTTTTTGTCACATGTAAATATTACTGCTTTTTTCATTCATATTGCATTTTATTTTAAATATATGCCTGAAATGAAAAGCAATGCTTCAAATGTACAGTACCTTTTGCATTTTGTATGTTTTTTAAATGCTTGTAGGAAATATTTTTTTTAAATATGCAGTACTCCATTTAATGTTTAGCATTTTAAATGTTTAGCATTTTAGTATTATCGTACACACGAAAGTGGAGTGGGTGTTGTATTCCTCTTAGGGTGTCCATAAACGGGCTTTCCAATATCATGTCCTTATATAGGCACAATTCGCCCTGCCCTTATATAGGCATAAAATCCCAGCCCTTATTTAGGCATTAAACCGTGCACTCCAAATACAGGCATGGTCTCTGACATCCGTCCACCCTAACGTCACAACGAGTTCTTGAAGAACAGACCCTTAGGCTGCGGGAGTTTCCCTAGTCCAGGACTATTGATTTCTTCAAGGACTCATATATTATGCATGAACCATTATTCCTTAGGGGTTCATTCATGACGTCTTCCGCTGTCCGACTCACGTCAATGCTAACATTCTGAGGTAATTCTCAGGTATAAATATACCTTCCCCAGCCCCTGTAAATCAGAGGAGACCTCGACTTCAGAGGAGCCCGTTTCCCGGCCTGACGCACTGAGAAGACGCTGTCATCCCTGCACGCAGAGAGTCCCGCTTCCAGTGATCTAACTTCCCTTGCGGGGTGTTGGAGTTCGAGTCTGGCAAAGAGATTCCTACCTCTCTCATTCTTCAGGTATGGAGCAGACTAGAACCTAGAGGGACTCTTGGCATACTAGGCTTAACATACTCTTAGTATACCATAGTAAGGAATACTTCACCTACTTCATACCTCTTCCTATACCTAGGTTAGGTTAGGTACATTGGGGTAGAACTAGATTAGAAACGCATCATATGAGTACTCGCATTTTTAGTCTGTGTTATTTATGTAAATGCATATGTACTAAAAGATAATGCTCTCGCAGTATTATTTATTTATACTGCTCACACTGTACATTATTTATCTTGCATACTGTCTTGTGATCGTAATAGCACATTTTACTTACACCAGAAACAAGACTGTTCAATAAATCTTTTATTGAAACGCCCGTCTGTTCTCTCTGTGTAACTTTGAGGAAAACTAAGCATGCACGACTGAGCTGAGTGAATTAGTTATCTATTGTTTCCACGACTCTGGGACACGTTCTGATTCTAAAGGGATACACAGTGGTCATGTTTTGCGGCTGCCAGAAACTACTCCCTTCTTGTTGTCAAGGAGTTTCTAGTGGCCTCTGAGCTAGCTGGCACAAGTAATTAAGTTTAATATACTCGATAGGGACATACTGACCTTAGTCCTATGTCAAACCTATAGGATATATTATTCCAATGCGCAGAGCCTATTAGGGAAATAGGAGCTACACTACACTATGAAAGCCTTTATCATTGAATTAAAGTTATAATTAAATCCATGACCCCAAATTTCCCAAGGGAGCTGCCAGTTCTGGGCCCATTGGAGAATTTGCTGGCTGCGGCTTCACCGAAACACATGAAAACGAAACTATACAACTCTGCACAAGGCAGTGTCACAATCACCCAGGATATCCTCAAACCTTAAATGGGAGAAAGAGCTGCAAAGTCCACTATCAAAGACTGGAAATCTGCTATTCTCAAGAATGTATCACACCCCACTCAGCCTTTGGAAACAGGGGCTCAGCCCTGACTCACGCTGTGCGCGGTGCGGAGCCATTGATTCGGGCTGCCTGCACCTGTTTAGGAGTTGCCACTATCTGATTGATATTGTACTTTTTTGGTTCTGCTCATGTGAATAAACTAATAAATGGAAAAAAGGTGAATGAATGAAAAGTACTTTCAGAGCACACAGCGGCCTGCAAGGGGCATTCTAGTACTTAGGTAAACATGCTGGACCCTAGAAGCTCAGAGTTTGTTGGCAGTCAGGTTTTCAGAGCTTTCTGGATGGCCTGATGGCCATATGTTAAAACACATAGGGGCTTATTTACAAACCCCTTGCGCCACCCGTACGTCACTTTTCCCATGTTAAACATGACGCAAAAGTGGTGCAAGGGGCATGTAAATAGGCCACAGAGAGTCCCAGAATTTGGCCATAGCACAGGAGGATGGAATACCTCCAGTTCTAACCTATGCGCCCTGTGAGATGCGCACTTGGGCTGTGTGCTATTTTCCTGCTGTGCACTGAGAACTTGTAAGAGTGCACATAGTAGTTTAAACAGCAGTATCACCCACACTCCTGGGTTGATGGGCCATTTGACCTCGTTGACAAAGGTCTTCGGACCGTTGCATTCAATGGGGCAGATTTACAAGCCCCTTGTGACACTATATCGCCGCCGTTGCGTCACTTTTGTGACGCAGCGGTGGCGTAAAAAATGCGGCCAATTTGCAACTCATAGTGCCAGTCTGTCATCTTGCCCCCCCAAAAGTTACTGAACTTGGGTAGGTAGGTAGAAAAAAGGTTTATTTAGACAATTGTCCATAAAGCATTCTAATAAAAATAAATAATCCATCATTAAAACTCTGTTTAACAGAATGTGAAAACTAAGCAATTCCTACTGCCACATCTAAATAACACATTTATGACAGCAACTCTCAGCCTTTTTCCTTTGTACAGGTCTATATTTAAAAAACAAGGGTCTTAGAAACTTAATCCGGCTCGAAAGATAAAAAACACAGTCCATAAGTATATGCAGCAAAAAGCATTTTACATTCAGGGGCAGGGACAAAAACCATTATTATCCTGGACTCTAGCCCAACAGAAGTGGAATAAGTGGATTGGATTACATCCCACTCTTACCCTTAACATTTCATTCCGCAGGCCGGAATCAGGTACCTGTATCATTTAGGGGAAAACAGTATCCAGACCAAGAGAGGGTATTGAAAAACTGATCGAAGGTTTCTGACTCAGGTAGGCCAGGTCGAGAGTCCCGGCCATCTTTGCCGCAGACTCTTTCAATACTTGTTTACCTGGAAAAGGGGACCAGCACCTAATTGTACCACAATCAGAATAGAGGTTCATAATACCACTTAATCTATTTCTTCCTTCCCTTGCCCACCTTCTTTCACTGCCTTGATTCTCATCCCAGCAGAGTTTAGAGACCTTTATCACTTCACAATCCTCTGAGAGCCTATTAAAATAATGTTAAAGCCGGGATGAATGCCAACAAATTCCAGGAGGTAAGATTTAGCTCCCTCCTTATGCCCTGGACCATGGTGCTTGGTGGAAGCGACAGGAGTCTTCTGAGGATTGCCCCTTCTCATCGGTCCCACTCATAGGAGGGATCAGGGGAAAAGACCTTGGCGCCATACAAGCCCAAGGGGGTATTTTCTTTTTGTAGGCCCTCATTAAAGGAATAGGAGACAACCCTCAATATTTCCAATTAAATCTGGACAAACAGCTGGCCTACAGCAGCGACTTCTGCCTAATACAATCCTAATGTATGTCCCATTTTCAGCTCCTCCTAAAGGCCAAACCTAAATATTTATAGGAATCAACTTACTCCCCCTCAATGGCATTTAAATGCCAGCTAACTTTTTTTTTACTCTTTTACCAAAGACCAACAGCTTAGTCTTCTCTAAATTGGTTTTAAGCTAGTTCTGCGTACTATATATTTCAAGGGCGTATAATTTCTTCTGCAGACCAATTGGGGTACAATCCAACAGTACCAGGTCGTCTGCATAAAGCAGACCGGCAATGTTCTGTTTTCCGACTTTAGGGGAGAAGGGCTTTGTTTTGGATATGAAAGTAGGGAGGTCGGCTAAAAATAAACTAAAAAGCAGGGGTGCTAAAAAACATCCCTGCCGAAGGCCATTCTTGATGGGGATTCTCGGGGATAGCTGGCTCGATTTATCTAGCTCCACCTGGGCCCAATTGGCGGAGCGTAGGGATTGTAATACACTAAGGAGGTTCAGAGGGAGCTCCAATGGCGACAAGTTTTCTCCATTGGGTTTCCCTGTCCACCGAATCAAAAGCTGTCCTGAAGTCAACAAAACAACAGAACAGCCTTTGATTCACTCCAGTCTTCTCAATGAAGGCCCTTAAAGCAAAGCATTGATCTATGGTGGAATGGCCCTCCCGAAAGCCCCCTTGCTCGATTGGGATGATCTTAGATTCGAAAGCCCAGTCTCTCAAGTACTGAACTTAGGCAGAAAGAGATCCACCGTCTTGGCTTACCTGAGCTCCAAAGCCTTCATCAAGCTTCTATGAAGTTTTGAGTAGCCCAATGATTCCTTCAAAGGCAAGAGCAGGAGGCATCTTGCTGGCCACCCAGCACATGCAAAGGGACCCCTCACCCCTCTCTGAAGTGAAAACGAAAGTCATCTCCTTGCTAGTGATTTCTTGACCATCTTTCCAAGGGTAACAGGAAAACTACAAATCCCACATTTCAACATGCTGCTGGCTGAAAGGTTAGGATAACTGCACCTTTTCCGCACTTATGGAGTTGGGGCCTCACCTGCCATGTCCCTTGGGTGCAGGTGCACCATGGTCCTGCTGTCCCAGCTGGCTGATCACCTTAAGGGTGAAGCCGGCACCGATGGTAGCGCAGTAGTGCTACGAGAAGAGCTGGTGCATATTGCGCTTGATGATGGTGGTCTTGCCCACGCCCAGTTCCCCAATCACAAGCACCTTGAACAGGTACTTGATGCGCTTCTAGGGCGTTGGGGACCTCCCAAAGGCAGAGGCAAGCTTGTCACCACTGCCTGAGCTGGACATGCCCACGGCAAGTTGACCCCGGGAAGCAGCGACAAAGGAGGACGTGGAGACTGAGCAGGGTGCACAGGTGCATCTCTCTCGATGAGCGGTTTGCCCGCTTGTAGGTAGAGAAAACCTCCAACAGCATCTGCCCTCCTGCCGGGGATTCTGGGATTGCCAGCCTTGATCTCGTCTGTGGCACCGCCTATAGCAGTCTGGAAAATGTAGCCTTCTCATGTCTGCTTATTAGTTCTTTGTGAGTGTGCTGGTAAACTCCTCTCTGCTGGTGGTTGGCAGAGTTTTTGACAAACTCTGCTCTCCAAGCGGAGCGCGTAGTGGCAAAACACTGCAAACTCCGCCAGCGGAGCGGAGTTTACTACCCCCCTCTAAACATAACATGGCGAGTACGGAGAAGGCATGCAAAATAGTTTCCTACTGGTACCATACTCCCGCACATTTCCATGCATGATTCTCAGGACGATCGAAGGAATGCTGGAGGGGTTGCGGCGGTACGGGCACCTTAGTTACACCTTCTCTGTCACTGCCCAAAGCTAGTTCGTTACTGGGAATAAATTCTGAATGATATAGATGGGGCCTTCAATACTACTATCCCAAGGTTCCCCGCTTACACTATCCTGGTGCTCGCTAACCCTCTGACATACCCATTAGGCTTCATGCGGGGAAGACAAATGGCCCTAGCTCTAGGGGCTGCCCATTTGGTCATACTCTGGGGTAATGACAGAACACTGGACTACTCAACGTGGGTACATAAATTGTGGTTTATCCCTGGGACGGAAATGAAATCCCTAGCTGTAGATCCCAGGCATGACTCTTACTTGAACTGTGGGCCCCATTTATCAGTATCCTGGCCACCAAATTCAATGAACTCACTTGCCTGAAGTACCTTAAACTACTATGCCTGCTCCCCACGAAGGAGACTTCCACTGAAACTGCCTCACCCTGAAAGCTGAGTGCAAGCCCACGCCCACACAGGTACGCAACCCGTACCACCATACGGCAGATGTGGATCATCGAGGCTATATTATTAGAAGAAGGAAGGGGGGGGTTACTTTGGGGGTTTTATGAGTTACAATTTTGATTTTGCATCTATGACGCTGCCGGCCCTAGGGTTCTAGGTGGACAGCTGTGTATCACGACAGATTAAATTTTACTTTAAAGTATAAACAGAATTGATCCATAAACTAACAGTGTATTTTTTCTAGAAAGACTTCTCTTTTTTTACATATGGTCAGCTTGATGTAAGATGGTGCATGTTAATTGAACTTAGTGTACTAATTAGCTCATGAAAGAAAGTTAGGAACTGAACGCAAATTATTGTCCTTTATTTGCAATGGTGGCCTGTAAATACAGCTTAGGGGGGCCACACATGGGACGGGCGACTGCTGTTAATTTGCTAAATTAATGTTTCTACATTCATGGCTAGAGACGAATGCTTTCAATACATGTTATTCAATCAGTGATCAGCCTTCTGTGCTGTTGAAATAGCAAGGAGTGAATTACAGTGGGCGAAGAAGGTAAAGAAAAGATTGGAAGCCATCGCAGGAACCCTAAAATTAGAATTAAAAATAGCTGAGGCCTCACTTTCTAAAGCAGAATTAAACATAGCCTGTAAAAAAGAATCAAGGTTGGCGGAATTGAAGTATGTAAGGAATAGACAATCTGCAAAACATATGGTAGATTCATGGGAAAATATGAATATTTATCTGCAATTCCAGACGCCCGGTTACGATTAGTACTATTAAAATTCCGGGTAGCATTAAATGTGCGTAATGTAAGAGCTTAAAAATTTGAATTCTTTTTAGACCAAGAGAATAGCTACACATGTGTACTGCCTTTTCAAAATTTTAATGTTCATGTTTTAATTGATTGTCGTCACTTTCATAGGCTCCGTTGCTTGATTTTAAAACCTCTTTTTAAAAAGTATAATATTAATTGCCATAATGACGCACTTGCACTTTTGTTAAAAATGGAATTCTTTGATGTGGCTTGCGCATTGGCTAAATTTCTTAAAATATGTTTGGATTAGTGTCCTAGTGTGTTTAGGTGGTAGGAGTTGGCGATTTTAGTTTGAAGTATGATGAATTGGTATTTATATAGTGTATTTATATATAATATGTTATTGTTTTTAAAAATTTATGTTTTAAAGACTGTCTAAACATTCATAAAGTATGAACTGAACTATGATATACTCTGATGCATTAAATTGAAACACTTACAAATGTGAATGAAGTCGGAATCTTTAAAGAATTCTTGTGTTTTAAATGACATTTTTTGTGTTGTTTTCTATAGCTCGACTCTTGCTTTGACTATAAGGGACAGGAACGAACCCTATCTTGCCTGTGTACGAGTTTGCTTGCTTGTCTCCTGTAATGCCCACTTACATGCGAGCAGAAGCACACATTAGTGCCTTCCTGCCGCGCATTAATCTTTAAAGTAGTTGGAAAGCAATATTGCCTAATATTCCCTTGAATGCTGCTATTGCAAAGCAGTATGCTGCAAATCGTCCACCTAGCTCGTTTCTCATTTGTAATACTCTTCCATCAAAGTCCCACTTGTCCAAGACCCACAACTCCTAGTGTTTATACTTGCTATATCAGGAGTTTCCTAAAAAGGCTTCAACTTTGAGCTCACAATTCGTGTTAGACACCACCCCATACAAAGATTCCCAGTGGCCAAGTGTGTGATTCTAGTGCCATCCAGAAGCACATCTCCAATCACTAATCTCTGTCACAGAGCATCCCAATCCAATTAATAATGAGTTACGGCGGATTTGAACATCAATTTATTGATCTTTTCAATGAGTTGCTTTGGTTGCCCTGCCATTTTCTAGATTTCAGGTTTCCTATATGATCATGAAAGGATCAGCCAAAATAGGTACATTAAGTCAGTGCAAACACTTTTAAACCCCCACAATACCCTGATCAATTGGATTAGTATTACATGGGAGTTAACCTAAATTTCCCCTACATTACTTTAATTTTCAAATGCCTAGCTCTTCAGTTTGAGTGCAGTGTCACAGCGATAATAACTTGTTTTTGCTACAGCGCTATATACTGCACTACTGCTACTTCTATATGCTGTAAATAACAGAGGTTGCTAATAAATGCTAAGGGGCACATTGATCAAACTTTCACGCAACACAACAAGCCGTCTTGCTTCGCCGTGTGAATGGGCAGGAATGCACCATGTTTGTCATCGTACGGCGCATTTCCTGTCCTTTCCATGCTCTGGTGCACTTTTGGCAGTCTAGCGCCAGGGCACGCACCCTTCCACCATGGGTGCCTGCATTGTCAGCAGGATTGTTTTTGGCAGGAAGGCTCACCTTCCTGCACAAAAACAATCCTTTGAGGCTTTTTCCTCTTCCTATGTGGGCTGCAAAATGTAGCACACATTAAAAGAAGAAAAAATTAGAAGAAATAAAGATATTTCTCCCCCTTACGCCTCCCCTGGGGAAGCATTGCATTTTGATGCATTCCCAGGTCTACCAGTAAAGGTAAGTCTGGGAATGCTCCGAAATCCATGGGTGGATGTGTGGGAACACCCATGCTCCACCCATGAAACGCCTCCCTTGGGCAGAGTAAAGCAAAGCAGCGATTTGAGCTGCCTTGCGCTACTCAGATTTATCAAGCCATGGAGGGCCACGCAAAGTGTCCTTGTGTGGCTTGATAAATCTGACTTTAGTGTTGCATCGCCCTTGTGCCCCACCCCCCCTTGCATGGCGCAAGGGCAACACAATCCTAAATATGCTCCTAAATTTACTTTCCTCTGAAAAACAGAGTGATAGGTCAGCCTTGCCAAGATTTGAACTTGTGACATGCTTATCAACAGCCACCACTGTTTAAGGCACGGAACCATCCTTTACCTTACTGAACATCATAGAGTACTTATGGAACAGGTTTTGCCATAATTGTTATTACTAGACAGTTTTATAGTCTTCTGCTGCGTTTTGGGTGATCTCCTAGTACAGTAACTGCCATGAGATATTATAGCATGCTCACCACCATCACTCCCATACTTTTCTCATCACTCCCTTGGATGGCGCGTGCAGTTCAGAAAAGTGGGGACACAATTATATTGTTGCTGCGCACAGAGAAAAATAATTAGAGGGAACTCTGGTTCTAGCCATGCTTGCCAAAAAAGCCTGAGAGGATCTAAGATTTTGAGAGGGGGCATGCTAGGAGAAACGATGACAAAGAAACATTGTTCTTCATTGTGAGAGGCAGAAAGGCTGAGACAGAGGCTCTTAACACTCGTTTATTCACCTGGAGCTAATGAAGGTTAAGTAAGGGCTCCCATCTGGGAAACACAAAGCCTCTCCAGCAGTGCTTAATTTGAGCAGGCAGTTGTCGGTGGGGCCCACCGGAACTCATATCTGGGTACTTTGCTTATTTGTCCTTATCAGAGATTGACTGAGAGCAAGAGAGGAAAAAGACACAAAGGGGGAAAAGTAGAAAGAGAAAGATGGGAAAACTGTTGCAAAGGGTGAAAACAGGAACCCACATAAGTGAGATAAAGGGGCAGGGAGTGTCTGATAGTGGATAGAAGATCAATGAGGTCAAATCAAGGCTACAGAGGCTTGGTGTTTTGTCGTGCCGGCATTTAAAAACACTGCGAACTGGTTTCTGAGCAGAGCTTTGGGCTCGGGCACACATTCTGTTATAAATTTAGCAGAAGCACATATTTGAGGAGCTCAACATACATAGATTTCTCATAATCTAGCGGGGAAGAGCTTGTCGCTTGGTTAATAGATTACCTAGCAAAGTGTAGGAGAAGAAGGATGAGCTTTCCCAGAGCACAAAAGCAGAAACGTTTAAGGCATGGGTAAAGAGGGCTCTGGCCCAGGGCCCCAACCTTTTAGGGGTGATGATGGAGCCAGCTCTGTTCTGCATAGAGTCTTGCCCTGATGACTTTGAATAATTCTTAAACAGGTTGTTGCAAATAGCATTTTCCTTTAATTTATATTTAATGTGGGTGATGTGTGAGAGTCTATTACAGACATTTTGCAGACAAATGCTGTGTTTGTTTCATGCAAAATCCATTAAAAAAGTTTTTTTTATATCCAAACAGGATTTCACATATGAGGAATGGGAGAGTGTCACAGAGATTATTTGCAATGATGTTAGTTAACTGCTGCTGTGTTACAATATTCAAAACACACATCACTATCCTTGAATATTAGATACATACACATTTTGAATTTGGGCCAGTGTGCCTGTGCACTGTCAGTGATATGGCCAAAAGGGAATCAAAGAGCTCAAGCTGGATCATAAATTTAAACCTGATCCAAACAGGGGCCCCCAAAATACTATACATGCCCCTGCACAAAAGCACAAGAAGCATGAGGAAAGAAGGTGAGATGTCTGTGACTAGAACGAGGCCACAAATCATCAGACCACGTAGAGTGACTCTTTCCTATATCTTTTCTCCTGGATAAGGTGAAGATTGGTAATTTTCATCCACTTGGCATGCAAGATAGCACATTTTTCTGTAGGCCTAAGTATGTGGAAGTGTTTGTAGTGTTGAGTCCGTGTCAGTGCTGATACTTCTTCTTTCTGTAGGCCTAAGTGTGTGGAAGAGTTTGTAGTGTTGAGTCCGTGTCCAGTGCTTAATTTGTAAAATATTAAGTGCCAGGGCTCTGACCGGGAGGCCACTGCAATTTGCACCACTCATCCCCCTTGTCATCTCTGCCAAAACAACTACTAACCATCTCTCTCGCATGCAAATGCGACAGTTCAGATTATTCCAGGCCCCCAAAGCTAAAGGAATGGTTGGGGAGGCAGGTATTTGCAATTTTAATGTATATTGTATTCCTAAACAACCGTGGTTCTGCTCATCTCTAAATTAGATGAGCAGCGCCACCCTGTGGTAGACTGTTCTAGGTATGGTGTTGACAATTAGGTGCCGGTGCCGAGCACCGGAAACCAATTAAGTGCCGGTGCTTAGCACCGGAAAGCACCGGCTCAAATTAAGCACTGTCCGTGTCAATGCTGATACTTCTTCTGATACATTTGCTCTGCAGCAATAAGAGCAGCACCTGCTGATGTGCATTCTGTACACCCTGGCACCCTCTGCATGCATGCAACTTAATAGTGAACAGCCATTAGGGGTAGTGGGGAGAGGTGGGCAAAAAAGAAGACATGGGCACAGGTGAGTAGAAACGTGGCTGTAGGTGTGATCACATAGCATGTATGAGCCTAGTCCACTTAGCCAAATACACCAGCCAGTGTAAAGTGCCAGCTCCTGAGTATGGGCGGGCCAAGAAGTGCTGTGGCTCATGGCTCTCAGTATGTTACATGTCAAGGTGCTAAAATGTTACATATTTAGCACCACTGGCATGAAGTCCGGACCTGGAAAACAAGTGCTGGTGGTCACCACCAGCATCAATTAAGCACTGTGTTCAACTCTAATATACACCTGTATCTCCTTTCCTTAAGGGTGGTCTGAATAACATCAGGGGAACTGGGAATCTACCCACTGGTGGCTTTTTGAGGTCTAGTGACAGGCCCACTCCCTCTTGGATCTCCTCCATTCCAGTGCTTCCTCTCAAGTGGAGCCATGGCCTAAAAGGGTGCCTCCCTCAAGGATGGTGAAAGGAGCATGCCAGCCATGTTGGGCTTGGCAGGGCAGTAGCTCCGCATGGTTGTCCTGTAGGCAACACCAATGAACAAGGTCATCTCTCTTTTTAGGTCAGCTCTCAAGTCCTGTAACTAATCAAAAGTTCCACACACTCATTTCAGTGCACACAACAGGCCGTCAGACAACAGCAGCTCATAACGCTCATCCCAAATCTGTTACAATACCACTTCCTGCATTATATGTCCTTCCTGGAAGAGATACGCCATAAAACATATATCTTGCTGTGTGCTCAGTTCAACAGTGCACCTGATTAATTTACGGGAGTTTTTGTGTGTTTAACATATTTGTGCATTATTAACAATGTACAGAAGAGTGGTCTACAATTGGATTTACATGTGTGCACTTAAAAGATGTTATTGCCTTTGAAATTATTTTGATGTGACCTGTTAAAGTGCATTTTCTTGGCTTATGCTAACAAGGCCTGAGCTAGGCCTCAATGCCATCTTTTTCAAAATAGGTGTCTCATCGTGTCACATTCACTGTTTCTTATTTCTGCTGCACATTTCCAAGCAAGTCATGTTTGTTTATTTCTGAATGACATAGTTCTCGAAGAAGACTTTCCAGCATGTGTTCAGTAATATTACTTTCTCAAGGTTCTTCTGCCTGCCCACAGTATTGCATTCATTCAAAGTGCTTCACTATTGGTTTGTAACTAGTTTGTTTTGATATCTCCGGGTAACATTAGCATAGAGGGGACTGAATGAATATTCATGTAGCGGAATGGTGCTTAGGTGGTAAGGCTGTTTGACACACTTCATTTCAATGCTCTGATTTGCTGGAATTGTAACTCTTATGCTTACATCATGATGAATCTGCACTTTCAGTGTTAGTCTTTTAGAAGATTTCCTATATAAGCCTTTGTTTTGGGGGGTGATTCAGAGCTCTGTTGCTACCAGGGATGCTGTTTGATTTCTTACTTATTTTGCTGCTCATTTAGGACTTAAAATATTTTTTATTTTGCCTGTTATTCAGTATTTCCTTGTTACTAAGATGCTTCATTTGTTTGATTATCCTGTATGTATGCTTTGATTTCTTTTAATAATAAACTTTCTAAATTACATATTCCACCCTGAAACTCATTTATTAAGTCTGTCCTATCTTATTTGACTATATTTTTGATATCCAGTTTGCACCTTATCTTGGGGCACATTGCCTCATGAAATTGAGGTTTACCACGTGTCCATTTCATCTATCCTTGGGTGTTCTTTTGAGGTGTCTTTTGAGGTGTAAGATGTTAGGGACACTCAGCGCACACACGTGTATGGGAAGGTGGTCCCACAGCCAAAGCACGACAGGAAACGCTGTAGTAAGGACGCCTGTTCCATCTCACGCTTTACTGCCTGTTTTAGCACGGTCCAGGTGTCTGTAAAAAGACTGGCATTTGCACACCCCCTGGTTGCACTACATTAGCACAGTCGGCAACAGGATGGGTTGTTAGCCTCACAAACCTGGCTGATGGCAGGACCACGTTTATCTTTACAAACGTACACGTGACTAAGTCGCTGGCATCAAATCGAGCAGAGGCACACAGGCATGAGTTATTACTTCTTCCTCTTTTGTAAAGCAGGTCGAGGTGATTCAATGCACAGGAAATTGAGAGGGAAATAAATAAGTGCTATCAATTATTGTTTACCATAATCTTCACTGACATAGCATTCGTGCATCCTTCCCGTACAGTTCACTAAATGACAGCATTTCTAATGATTTTTTTGGGGTCACGCTGCAAGAAAATGAATTAGGAGGGAATAATGACGGTACACATGTCACGTAAGCACAAATGGCTTACTGCTGCCCCCCTCCCCCACCCCCTCCCTTCGTACAGCTGTGCTGCACCCCCTTCAGACCTTTCTAATTGAAAAGAGATTTATACATCTCAACCTTCCAAGCTTTTATATTGGCCTCTGAAAATAGACATAGGGTGCATTTTCTTTCTTTCCCTAAAGTGCAGTACTATCATTTTCCCTCTTTTTTTCTGGCTGGATGCGATGCATTAAAGATAATTATAATAATTACACACTTCTAGCATAACGGTTTAGGCCAAAAGGCTCCAATGTATGGTACAATATGTATTTATGTGTATTTCCGTTTCTATTCTTACCGCGGGCACAGTAGAAACTGTTCCACAGCCCGCCTCGATCTAAATTAGTTCCAGGAACTGCATACCACTGTAACAGATCAACATCATATGTTACAGGAAGCATAAACGGTTTGATTTTTTTCCAGCATTTGCTGAAAGTGTTTTCATGGGTTCCAATTATGAAAATGTTTGAGGCAGGGTGGTAGTAGGGGGTGACAATTGCGCCCTTTTTTCCCGTGACAAATGCAAAAAGAACAATTGATGGACAGAATGCAGAACAATGTCATACATTCACCCCAGTACAGAGATCTGGGCCTAAACCCATCGTTTTTTTGCTCACCATGCCATTCCAGTTTGAATCCAGCCATATGCAAATCAGTCTTGACCCTGTGCCTAATGGGAACAGTCCAGCCCGAACTGCCAGGCCAGGTCCTCCCTGGACTGGTAGCAAGCATCCTAGGACCGGTTTCGGGGTTTCACCCCTCATCAGCCAGGATAGCTTGACTCCAGTGGCATGGAGAGCACGGGACCCACGTCTGGGCATACCCGTCCCACTCGGGGTGACAAAAGCAAAAACAACAATTGATGGACAGAATGCAGAACAATGTCATACATTAACCCCAGTTCAGAGATCTGGGCCTAAATCAATCGTTTTTTTGCTCACCATGCCATTCCAGTTTGAACCCAGCCATATGCAAATCAGTCTTGATCCTGTGCCCAATGGGAACAGTCCAGCCCGAACTGCCAGACCAGGTCCTCCCTGGACTGGAAACAAGCATCCTAGGACCGGTTTCGGGGTTTCACCCCTCATCAACCAGGCTAGCTTAACTCGAGTGGCATGGAGAGCACGGGACCCACGTCTGGGCATACCCGTCTCACTCGGGGTGACAAATGCAAAAACAACAATTGATGGACAGAATGGAGAACAATGTCATACATTCAACCCAGTACAGAGATCTGGGCCTAAATCCATCGTTTTTTTGCTCACCATACCATTCCAGTTTGAACCCAGCCATATGCAAATCAGTCTAGACCCTGTGCCCAATGGGAACAGTCCAGCCCGAACTGCCAGGCCATGTCCTCCCTGGATTGGAAACAAGCATCCTAGGACCAGTTTCGGGGTTTCACCCCTCATCAGCCAGGATAGCTTGACTCCAGTGGCATGGAGAGCACGGGTCCCACGTCTGGGCATACCCGTCCCACTCGGGGTGACAATTGCAAAAACAACAATTGATGGACAGAATGCAGAACAATGTCATACATTAACCCCAGTACAGAGATCTGGGTCTAAATCCATCGTTTTTTTTCGTTCACCATGCCATTCCAGTTTGAACCCAGCCATATGCAAATCAGTCTTGACCCTGTGCCAAATGGGTACAGTCCAGCCCGAACTGCCAGGCCAGGTCCTCCCTGGACTGGAAACAAGCATCCTAAGACCGGTTTTGGGGTTTCACCCCTCATCAGCCAGGATAGCTTGACTCCAGTGGCATGGAGAGCACAGGACCCACGTGTGGGCATACCCGTCCCACTGGGGGTGACAAATGCAAAAACAACAATTGATGGACAGAATGCAGAACAATGGCATACATTCACCCCAGTACAGAGATCTGGGCCTAAATCCATCGTTTATTTTGCTCACCATGCCATTCCAGTTTGAACCCAGCCATATGCAAATCAGTCTTGACCCTGTGCCCATTGGGAACAGTCCAGCCCGAACTGCCAGGCCAGGTCCTCCCTGGCCTGGAAACAAGCATCCTAGGACCGGTTTTGGGGTTTCACCCCTCATCAGCCAGGATAGCTTGACTCCAGTGGCATGGATTCAAGCTAGCCTGGCTGAGATGGGGGATGCCCCAAAATCGGTCCCAGGATGCTTGTTTTCAGGCCAGGGAGGACCTGGCCTGGCAGTTCGGGCTGGACTGTTCCCATTGGGCACAGGGTCAAGACTGATTTGCATATGACTGGGTTCAAACTGGAATGGCATGGTGAGCAAAAAACAATGGATTTAGGCCCAGATCTCTGTACTGGGGTGAATGTATGACATTGTTCTGCATTCTGTCCATCAATTGTTGTTTTTGCATTTGTCACCCCGAGTGGCATGAGTATGCCCAGACGTGGGTCCCATACTCTCCATGCCACTGGAGTCAAGCTATCCTGGCTGATGAGGGGTAAACCCCTGAAACCGGTCCTAGGATGCTTGTTTCCAGTCCAGGGAGGACCTGGCCTGGCAGTTCGTGCTGGACTGTTACCATTGGGCACAGGGTCAACACTGATTTGCATATGGCTGGGTTCAAACTGGAATGGCATGGTGAGCAAAAAAACGATGGATTTAGGCCCAGATCTCTGTACTGGGGTGAATGTATGACATTGTTCTGCATTCTGTCCATCAATTGTTGTTTTTGCTTTTTTCCCGTGACATCACAGGTTTCTCCCCTTCTGTTATGTTGTTATATTGATTTGTATTATGCAATAATCATCCAAGAGGGTATCCAGGCCCTTGGGCAGGTGTGTACGTGTGGGTCCCCAAGGTGCTTATGTGAAGATCTATGTCTTCAGCTTCTTGCAGAACGCAAGAAGTGAGACTAGGGTTCTGATGGGTTGAGGGAGGCTGTTCAATGTTGTGGGTGCAATGTAGGACAATCAGCGACCTTAAGTTTTACTTTGGTGGATTTGGGGAGTGTGTGAGAATGAGACAACACATAGGTGTCTGGTAGGTTGGTGAAAGTGTATGCAGCTGTTCAGGTATTTTGGTCCTGTGTTGTGAGGGCTTTGTATGTGTGCGTGAGAAGTTTGAATTGGCTGCGCTTGTGAATGGGGAGTCACTGAATCTTCCTGAGGTGCTGTTTGATCTGGGTGCGACATGAGAGGTCAAGTATGAGTCTAGCGGCGGTGTTCTGGATGGTTTGGAGCCTGTGTAGGAGTTGTTTGGAGATTCTGGCATAGAGAGAGTTGCCGTAGTCTAGCCTCCTGGTGATGAGTGCTTGTATGATGGTGTGTCTAGTGTTCTGAGGCAACTATTTGAAGATCTTTTGCAGCATGTGTAGGATGTGAAAGCAGGAGTTGCACACTGCGTTGACTTGAGCTGTCATGTTGAGTTTGTCATCTAGTATGATCCCTAGATTTCTTGTGTGGTCTGGGGTGTTGATCCTCGCTCTGACAGCCACCAGGTGGAATCCCATGGGGCGGTCTAATTCGAAGACCAGTTCTTCCATCTTGTCGGAGTTGGTTTGCATCCAGTCTGCTACCATGATCATGCAGTTGGTGAAGTTGGTTCTGGTGGTTGTTGTCTTGCCCACCAGGGAGAGGATGAGTTGGGTGTCTTCAGTGTAGGAGATTCAAGAACAACAGTGTGAGAGCAACCCTTCAAAACAAAGGGAACTGTGTTAAAATAACCAACCAAACTATTCTTGTCACCCGTGCGCTGGTTAATCGAATCTTTTAGAGCACCCTATGTTATTCATTCACTCCTTCATACATACTCATACCAAACTATAAGTCCTGTTTTTTGCAAAAAGTGTCTCCTCCTTTATTAAAACGTTCCTTTTATACACATGACAGTAAAATCCAATCAGCAATATCAGAAATATTAAAAACTATATCAGAGACATTCACTGAAATGTGTGCAACGCTCATTTTTCCAGGGTCAGGCCTAGGCGAGAATGTAGCAGCACCCGTTCAAGCCTCCTCTAATCGGGCAAAACAGCTTGATTCGGGGTAGCCCTGTGCGGAGAACACAGGTCCCTACAGACCGGCTGAATAGGGGTACCGGACCCTGCAACCTTCACTCTAAAGTACGCTGCTTACAGTCCTCCAGGGCACACATGACAACTCTCCCGAAGCAGGCGGATATCCCAGAATGGTAGCC
Source organism: Calotriton arnoldi (assembly GCA_963921515.1). NCBI lineage: Eukaryota > Metazoa > Chordata > Amphibia > Caudata > Salamandridae > Calotriton > Calotriton arnoldi. Next base: position 2,465,345 of record CAWUFW010000312.1, on the reverse strand, counting down.
CTATCCCCGCTCCCGAGAGAGGAAAATATCAGATTTCTCCTGCTTTGCTTCCCCCCTGGCCCACAAGACTGCAAGAAGAACTCAAACCAACTTCAAGTAACTGATAGGTAACTACCCGTGCAATACCTGCCTCAATTGTAGTTCCATCTTAAGAGGTAAAGAAATAACGTTAGATGGAAATAAACACATCCTTAATGCTATGTTTAACTGTAAAACCAAAAATGTTATATACTTAATTACATGTCCCTTTCAAAGAGGATATGTTGGAGAGACAGGTCGAGAAATACGACTATGCCTCAACGAACATAGATCAGCCTTAAGAACATGTAAAAAAAAAATGCCCCCTCACAGAACACTGGTTAGAATATAACAACAAGGCAGATGACATTAAATGGTGTATACTGGAGAGGATAACTAGTACCAAGAGGGATGGTAACCTTGGAAAAAAATCAGAAGTGTAGGGAACAATTCTATATGAGTTCATTCAAAACATATTTGTATGGCCTTAATAATAGGGAGGAATGGGAGAGAATTTCAAAGTAATGTCCTTTAATTTGTTGTTCAGTCCATTTCTCATAAACATATGTTTTGAGCACCCAATCTTTTCCTCACTGTAAGCATATAGTCATTGTTGGCTTTCAGAATTCCTATGAAAGATTTCTAGTTTATAACTGGAGACAATACTATTCTTATTATTTAAAGCTCCTTATTACGACTGCCTACCAAGTGTTCCATATAAATGGTCAAGTAGGAGACAGTCAAAGATGGCGGCCGTCTCGAGGAGTAAAACGGCCTGTGCTCCAGCTTAGCAACCCGGAAGCACTTAACAGGTAATGAAGAGCAGCCTGTGTATATGTATCGACCGCGCCTTGACCGCGCTTCATTATTTACACAGCAACTCGCGATCGGGCACAAAGAATACGCAGACGCGGTGAGTGGAAGCTAGATGCTTTGACATGTAACTGCTGATTTTGGTGTTTTGCTCCCAGTTAGGTTTTTAATGAGACATCTGTCCCTCACAATGGGATTTTCTGTTCAACAATAAGCAGGGCTTTAAGTGGGAAAAAAAAACTGGGGGGTGCTCTAAAAGGGGCGGGGCAAACCTCAAAGGGGTGTGGCCTATCTAAGTAGGGGCATGGTCTAAATAAAGATAACTAGTGTAGCAGTACCCCCTGCTCTGACAAGCCGTCAGCTCTAGGACTCCTCAGAGTGTCATTAGATTTGGAATTCCCCGCTCAGGCTTGCTCTCTTCCCTTCTAAGAAAACATGCCTGTGTCAGAGACCCACCCACCCCCTTCTTTTAAAAAAAACTTCGCCGAAGCAGTGCTTTGCGGAAAGGCAATCTGCAAATGTGGGCCACTTTTTTTTAGTGTGCCCCGGACGATTTTTTTATCCCAATCCAACCCTGCTGACCTGCAGTAAACTGCGTGGTGGAAAGGTCTATTTTCAAAACCGCTTTTAGGAAGCAGTCACTTTACCTGAAAGAAAAAGCTCAAGGGTAACACGTCCTCTTTCATCGTATATAGTACTTTAGAAGTTGTCATTTGCTCAAAATAAACCCTAAATTTTCTTGCGTGACACTATCCTATTTCTTAAAAATCTCAACTGATTTTGTGGTTTGGTGCTCAGACGAGACTAGTTCTGCAGTGCTCCGCACCGTCCTATCTGGTTACGTCTAGTCTACCAGATAGGTCCAGTTCACATAACGTTTCTAAAAAGGTATCTTATCATTGGAATGAGGTGTTTTTGAAAAACATGGCGTCTGTTCGGTACTTACATAAACTGGAAAATCTGGACGGGGTGAACCCAAATGCCAATGTCTAGAGCTCTGCCGGCCTCGGGCATATGCGCGATACTCAACTCAGAAACTGGCAATCGAAGAGGTACCTCAGAATCGGAGGACCGAAGTGGACTTTAAAGGAAGACCTTATAATCGAGCTCAGGCGCGCAACACCCATTGGGTTCAAAGGGCTTCAGCCCCCCCGTCGTGTGTGGCAGCCCGGGCTGAGACAGCTTCCCGGGCACACACACAGCCGCACCCAAGTACTTCTCAGGTCTTTAAAAGACCATTTGCATGTTAATGATTCTTTGTCGTTTTTTCACCCCTTCTTAGAGCCCCTGCATCTCCACACTTCCTACTACTGGAATAATGAGCCCCCCCCGAAATTTTTCCTTAGCCCCTCCCGAAATTTGGCTCTAGTTGCGCCTCTGATCGAGCTGGTGTGGGGATGCCAGGGGTACTGGGAGCGCATTAGCTTGATTTGCTTAAGTATGTGTGTAACAATAGTCCAAGAAAAAAAAAATAAAACGGACTACCTCTGCGAGGCCCGAAAATAGAGCCCGATAGAGACCCGTTTCGAGGCCCCCTGAAAATAACTGCCGGTGCTCAGACCCGGCCCACTTAAAGCCCTGACAATAAGGTTATATTGATAAGATAAGAATACTAGAATTTTAAAAATCCGAGATGGGTTTGTAACTATTAAAACGGAACGCTAACGCTTTCGCCTCTCTTAAAATAGACATGATTTGTCTCGGACAAGCATGAATTATTGCCTCAAAGGGGTTTGCAACTATTAAAACGGGACGCTAACGCTTTCGCCTCTCTTAAAATAGACATGATTTGTCTCGGGCAAGCATGAATTATTGTCTTAATTAGTATCCCTTGAATCTCCCAAGGGTCACGATATCCGTGATTGGATGAGTTTGTACTACTTGATTTGGGGTACCTTTCTGTAACGTATAGAAAGTAATCGATAAAAAAGGGAATAGAAATAGAAAAATCAATATGCTGTTGGGCTTAAATGAAAAGCAAAGCCTATCCTAGTAGCCCTTATTCTTAAAAAGAATGGGTGGAATTTTTATTACTGGATAGGTCCACCAGTGGGATTCTTTTTCATCATTCTATAGTATTATTTACGTTAGAGTAAGATAATTAATGAAAAATACACGCAGTTTATCATATTTGGAACTTATATTTAATATACATATTACAGAGCCTGTGGCTGAGGAACAACATATAGTAATCTAAACGCTGGATAATCTTGGAAGTTACCAGAATAGCTGTGTCCAAAGTGAAATTAAGAACACGATCCCTGATTGAAGAATGGGACATATGGATACATAAAAAGATTGATATAAAGGGTAAGCGAATTTTAGCATTATCTTTTCTATAAAAAACGGAGTCTGAGATTTAATATATAAGATAACGACACGGACATGTATTTTTCTGAATATAGAAAGAAAAGGAAGAAACTACCAGCGTATCAGTCTCCTGGAGATTTCTTAGCAGACTGGAAGCGATTTACCGTCCAATTTTTGATAAAAAACGTATTTGCTTAATATAATCAATTGCAAATAAGTGACCTCGTTGATGAGAAGGGGGAGGATGCCAGAGATGGTGAATGAGATATACATGACTGTAAGAAACATCTCAGTGCATGAACTTTATATACAGTTCTTTTATAGTGATGTTTAAATAAAGTCTATGGTTACTTTAAGATACGTTTTAGAGCATGAATGAGAGTGTCACTCTGAGGATTTGATTGACGTATGCAGTTATGTATTTATCATTGAGCCTGTTTTTTGTATATACAAGTGGTCCTCTCTGAATGATCCCTGATTTATTTGACATTTTTGTTTTTAGAGTGAACATTATTTGCTTTTAAAACTAAGTTTGTCCTGAAGAAGGTGGTGTCTATCAACATAAGTCCACCAAAACGCCGCGTCGACAACCTGTTTTTACTGCACTCGTTTTGAATATTGACATATGTATTGATTTTTATAACCTGTTTTTATTGTATTTGTTTACATTATTGATATATGTATTTGATTTTAACTTAGATTCACAGCGAAAATATTGCACGATGAAGTGTCATTTGTAAATACAATTGATAATAGAAAGAAAGGTGAATGAGGTCTTCTGTTTTTAATATAAGATTGTAAGAAATCTAACTGAAAATTGATTGATGAATTTGGATTAGTATTTGTCCAACACATAGGAATCACTCTCTGTGATCTCGTTTATAATATTTCTGACATTGCTGATTGGATTTTACTGTCATATGTGTATAAAAGGAACGTTTTAATAAAGGAGGAGACACTTTTTGGAAAAACAGGAATTATAGTTTGGTTAGTGTTGGAAATGGCCCTTTTTGCAGGGCTAGTCCCAAACTTTTTGCTTCTTCCTCTTATTTTTTCCTGACCTGTGTTTGTTGGCTATAGGACTCTGGGCACTTTACCACTGCTCATCAGTGCTAAAGTGCATATGCTCTCTGTGTAAATTGTTATTGTGATTGGTTATCCATGATTGGCATATTTGTTTTACCAGTAGGTTCTTAGTAAAGTGCACTGAGTGTGCCAGGGCTGGTAAATCAAATGCTACTAGTGGGCCTGCAGCACTGATTGTGCCACCCACATGAGTAGCCCTGAAAAGATGTCTCAGGCCTGCCACCGCGGTGCCTGTGCGCAGTTTGTTAACTGCCATGTCGACTTGGCAAGTGCACCCACTTGCCAGGCCCTAACCTTCCCTTTTCTTACATATAGGGCACCCCTATGGTAAGCCCAAGGTACCCCCCTGGGCAGGGTGCAGTGTATGTGAAAGGTAGGACATGTACTGGAGTGTGTAACATGTCCTGATAGTGGAATACTGCCAATTTCGTTTTTCACTATTGAAAGGCTATCTTGCCCCATAGGACAGAATGGGGAATGCTTTGTAACATTTTACAAGCATATCTTCCCATAGGGATAAGATGGAAAAATGGAGTTTGGTATCCCTGAACTCAGGATTTAATAACACATCTTTTAGTAAAGATGGTTTTTAAATTGTGTGTTTGAAAATACCACTTTTAGAAAGTGGCTATTTTCTTGTTCAACCATCCTGTGTGCCTCTGCCTGTTTGTGAATTGACTGTCTGGCTTTGGAGTGACAGGGGCTGGGGAGGTGCAGTGGCTCCAGGAGTCTGGATGAGTCAGCACTAGGCTGAATAGGCCAGATCTGCATTTAGAGTGGTGGGAGGAGTAGTACCTGTACCTGAATAGGGCTGTGCCTGCCTTCCACAATGCTGGCTACGCCACCCTGTGGTGTGTCTGGAGCCAAGGCTCACACTGACAATGGATGTTGTTGTGCACTTGCAGAGTGTCCCCCAGAACTGGTTTGAACTGGGCTCAGAGCCCCTTGCACAAAGAGAACAAAGAAATGTTGGGGTATAAGTATCAGACCCAAAACCCCAGGCTTTAGATCATTTCTGGAATTCAAGAGGAACCTTTGCCAAGGAGAAGAGCTGGAGAGACTGAGGAGAAGTACTGCCCTTGCTGTGTGTCTGGGGTTGGCCTGCAGTTGCTGTTTCTGCCAAGGAAAGGAGAAGGACTTTGCTGTGTGCTGTGTCCCCTGCTTGAAGGAGATTTCCAAGGGCCTGAAGTGAGCTGGCCTCCTGTTCTGAAGTCTCAGGGACACAAAGACTTCACCCCCAGCTCCCCTGAACTCTGCTGCTGTGAGTTCTAGCCTGCCAAGAGGTGCCTGTGCCAGTGTTGGGCCTCTGGAGGTTGTTGCTGCTGTCTGGGAGCTGGAAGAAAGAAGAAACGTGAAGAACTGCTAAAATCAACGCATCGCTCTTCTTGCGGCTGTTTTCTCGACGCATCTCCACTGCGCAAGAAGAATTTCCACGCATCGCTGTGCCGCTGCGAAAACCATTGCAGCACCTGTCGCTGCTGCAAGAATCGACACATCGAGGTTTCGCGGCTGAAGAGGACCGACGCAGCGCCGCTCGACGCCGCCGCCACATCGATCGCCGACGCATCCCGGATTTCCACGCATCGTACCTGTGCGGCAAGTTTGTCCGACGCATCACCTGCGGACCGGAACCGTCACGAAGAATCAACTCATCACTCCCCATACAGACCGTGTTAGAAATGGGGGTCTCTAGTTGGCAATGGCTGGCCACTGTCCAAGTAGGGACCCTTCTTCCTAAGTCAGAGTGAGAGGGCTCCACCCTTTGATAACCCCTGCTCAACCCTGTGGTAACGTAGCACGAGCAGCTAGGCTTATCTCAGAGGCAGTGTGTGAAGCATTTATGGCCATACACAGTAACACAGTGAGGAACACTACAAAGGGACACAACACAAGTAGTTATCAAAAATAAGTATCTTTATATATAGACTTAACACAAGACCAATAACGATAAAAAGCCACAATACTGTCAAATAGGATTACTCTTGGAATGCTGCAAAAATAGTTCAAGTGCGCAAAGAGGAGTTCAGTTCAAAGCAGTGGTCTCTGCGACCCTTTACCTACAAAGTACCTGGATTTCGTAGCAAAACCAACAAATTGTCGCAAAGAAGCTGTAGCGATGAATTTCTGCACGCGAGGCCGGCGATGCGTTAAATCCTTGCCGCGAGGGAGGATGATGCGCCGATCTGCTGATGCGTGTAGAGACGATGCGACAAACTTCGGCACGCTAGACCGTTGATGCGATGACTCCCTGCCGCAAGGGAGGAGGCGAGGCGACGATCTTGTTGCGTGTGCGGTCGGGTTGCGATGCGAAGGAATGGCGCTCCGCAAGGGAGCGACGATCCTGATGCGATGCGATGAAAATGGCGGACGCTCGACGTCCGCGCTGCGATGTCGTGAAGCGATGATCTCGGTGCGATGACTCGATCTTTGGTTGCGAGCACTCGGCGGCAGCAGCGCGATGATTTTTCGGGCGCTCTCGGCTGCGGCGGCTCGCAAACGTGCGTTAGCGACGATTTCAGCACTCTCTTCTCTGTAGTAGAACTAGAGGCCCTGGAACTCACAGGAGCCTCACCTGCAGATAGAAATCCTCGCTGGGAGGAATCAGGAGGCTGGTGGTGAAGTCTGATGTGCCTGAGACTTCAACAGGAGGCTAGCTCTCTCCTAGCCCTTGGGTGATTGATTTAGCAAGATTGATAAAAGTTCTCTCAAAGTCCTTTTCCCTCTTCTTCCAAGTCCAATGGTAACCACTGCAGGCCAATCCAAGAAACAGCACACAAGCACAAGGATAGTCACCTCCTGCAGATTCCTTCAGTTACACGGACAGAGGTTCGTCTTGACATCCAGGAGCAATACACTTTGTATCGTTTTCAGCACAGATATTTATACCCCAAAAGTCTTTGTTCTCAAAAGCTACAAGTCACTGAGCCTAGCCAGAACCAGTTCTGGTCAGTCCTGGAGCACTTTGTTTACCAGGCTGCATCCTTCCTTTCAGAAAGAGGGGGTCTGCTATCAGACACACAGTAGGAGGTGGAGCCAGCATTCACCTTGCCAGGCACAGCCCTATTCAGGTCAAGGAGCCACCCCTCCCCATACTCTAAATGCAGATCTCTCTATTCAACCCAGGTCTGACTCAGCCTGCCCTGTCCCTCCAAAACCAGACAGCCAATACACATAACAGCAGAGCACACTGGAAGGCTTAGGCAAGAAAATACCTACTTTCTAAAAGTGGTATTTTCAAACACAGAATATAAAAATAAACTTCACTAAAAGATGTGTTTTAATATTCTGAGCTCAGGCATACTAAATTCGTTTTTCTACCATGTTCCTGGGGTCAGTTAGGACTATAGACTGTAATAGTCAAACTGCCCATTCTAGCCTATGGGGAACAGGTAGCCTTACAGTAGTGAAAAACGAAATTGGGTGTAATTCACTACCAGGACATGCTACACACACCAAGGCATGTCCTACCTTACACATACAATGCACCCTACCATAGGGGTGACTTACATGATGCCAAGGGAAGGTTCAGGGCTGGGAAGTGGGTGCACTTCACAGCCAAGATGGCAGTTCTGGACTGCACACAGACTCTGCAGTGGCAGGTCTGAGACACACTTTACAAGCTGCTTCTGTGGGTGGCGCAAACCAGCGCTGCATGCCCACCAGCAGCATTTGGTTTACCAGCCCTGGGCACACACAGGCCACACTACTAGGGACTAACAGGTAAACCAAACAAGCCAATCATGGATATACCAATTCACATGTCATATTTACACAGGGAGCATTCGCGCTGTGGCACTGAATGGCAGTGGCACAGCGCCCAGGGCATCTAACACCAGCAAAAACAGAGGAGACAACAGCGAAAAAAAGGAAGGGAGACCCACGCCAATGGTGCCAGGTCTAACACGTGTCCCCCCAGCTGAAATGTGGGGAGAACTACCCATCCCTTGGAAGTTCTCATCACTAAGGCGGAAAAATCTGGACAGACCATCAGCATTGGCGTGTTCTGTACCAGGGCGGTGTTCCACCGTGAAGTCCATACCCTGTAGGGAAATGGACCACCTCAACAACTTGGGATTCTCACCCCTCATCTGCATCAACCATCTGAGGGGCCTGTGGTCTGTCTGAACCCGGAAGTGAGTCCCAAACAGGTATGGTCTCAGCTTCTTCAGTGCCCAGACCACAGCAAATGCCTCACGCTCAATTGCACTCCACCTCTGTTCCCGTGGAAGTAACCTCCTACTGATGAAGGCTACAGGTTGGTCTAGTCCCTCCTCATTTATCTGTGACAGAACGGCCCCCACCCCATGCTCTGAAGCGTCTGTCTGGACAACAAATTCCTTACCAAAATTGGGCGCCTGGAGTACGGGTGCTGTACACATGGCAGTTTTGAGGGCATCAAAGGCTTTCTGACAGGTGTCAGTCCAGTTCACAATCTTTGGCCGCTTCTGGAAGTCAGCTCAGTCAAGGGTGCAACAATGTTGCCATACCCCTTGACAAACCTCCTGTAGTAACCCGTGAGTCCTAAGAAGTCCCTCACCTGGGTCTGGGTCCTTGGGTCTCCCAAGCCAGGATGGTTTCAATCTTGGGCTGCAGGGGTGCCACCTGGCCACTCCCACCTGGTGTCCCAAGTACACCACAGAACCCTGCCCAATCTGGCACTTACTGGCCTTGATTGTGAGGCCTGCTCTGCGCAGCGCCATCAACACTTCCCAGAGGTGGCGCAAGTGGTCCTCCCAGGAGGAACTGAACACTGCAATGTCATCCAGGTAGGCGGCACTGAAATCCTCCAGCCCAACCAACACCTGGTTGACCAACCTCTGAAAGGTGGCAGGGGCATTCTTCATCCCAATGGGCATCACACGGAACTGGTAGTGCCCATGTGGTGTGGAGAATGCTGACCTCTCCTTTGCCCCATCAGTTAAGGCGATCTGCCAGTACCCAGACGTCAGATCAAATGTGCTGAGGTACCGGGCAGCCCCTAACCGATCTATGAGCTCATCAGCTCTGGGGATGGGGTGCGCGTCGGTCTTCGTGACCGAATTGAGACCTCGGTAGTCCACACAGAACCTAAGTTCAGGAGTGGCACCAGGCGTCGCAGCTTTTGATACCAAGACCACGGGGCTGGACCAGGGGCTGCTAGAGGACTCAATCACCCCTAGGGCAAACATTTTGGAGACCTCCTCCTTAATGCAAGCCCTGACCCTGTCAGTCACTCTGTAAGCCTTGTGCTTGACAGGAGGACTGTCCCCGGTATCCACCTCATGGACGCACCAATCAGTGACACCAGGCACCAGGGAGAACAAATCAGAAAATTGCCCCAACAGTTGGTGACAATCTCTCTGCTGCTCGGGGGTCAGTGTGGTGGAGAGGATCACACCCTCCACTGACCCATTCTTCTCTCCTGCACACAGGAGGTCGGGAAGAGGCTCACTCTCCTCCTCCATCCCATCATCTGTGGCAAGAAGCATGCCCACTTCAGACCTCTCAAAGTGGGGCTTCAGGCGGTTCACATGCAGGACCCGCAAGGGGTTCCTGGGAGACTGAAAGTCCACCAAGTAGGTAACTGGACTTTTGCGCTCCACCACCTCAAATGGACCGGTCCACTTATCTTGGAGCGCACAAGGCTCCACTGGGGCCAGTACCCAAACCTTCTGGCCAGGTTGAAATTCGACCAGAGTGGCATTCTGGTCGTGCCAACGTTTCATTTCCTCCTTGCTGGCTTCCAGATTTGCCTCAGCAATCTTTCTGAAAGGCCGAGTCTGGTTCCTGAAGGCCAACATGTAGCTAAATACATCTTGGGGAGGTTTCCTGGGAGATTGCTCCCAGCCTTCCTTGACCAGACTCAGAGGTCCTCTAACCGGATGGCCGTAGAGGAGTTCAAAGGGACTGAACCCTAAGGACTTCTGTGGCACCTCACGGTAGGCAAACAACAGGCATGGCAAGAGGACGTCCCACTTACGTCTCAGGGGCTCTTCTAGGCCCATGATCATGCCTCTTCAAGGTCCGGTTGAACCTTTCAACCAGACCATTACCTTGGGGGTGGTAAGGAGTGGTGAACTTATAAGTTACCCCACACTCCTTCCACAGAGACTTCATGTACTGGGAGATGAAGTTGGTCCCCCTGTCAGACACCACCTCTCTGGGGAATCCCACACGGGAGAAAATCCCCATCAGTGCACGTCCCACCACGGGGCCGTCACTGTCCTGAGCGGGATGGCTTCAGGGTACCGGGTGGCATGGTCCACCAAGACCAGGATGAACCTGTTGCCCATGGCTGTCTTGGGGTCCAGAGGCCCCACAATGTCAATGCCCACTCGCTCGAATGGGGTACTCACAACTGGAAAGGGCTGGAGTGGGGCCTTGATCTTCCCCCACTCTTCCCACTTGCCTGGCAAGTCTCACATGTCCTGCAATGAGTGTCTGAACTCTTGCGCATCTGGGGCCAATAAAAGTGGGTGGCCAGCCTTTCAAAGGTCTTGGTCTGCCCCAGATGTCCTGCCAATGGAATGTCGTGAGCCAACCCCAGTAGGAAGGCTCTGAAGCACTCGGGTACCACCAACACACGGGCTGACCCCGGCTCAGCAGCCTTAGGCTCGCTATACAGGAGACTGTTCTCCCAATAAATCAGATGTGAACCAGACATGTCACCTTCTGCCTGGGCTGCAGCCTGTCGCCGCATACCCTCAAGAGAGGGGCAAACTCTCTGCTGCTCACAAAATTCCTCCCTGGTGGGTCCCCCTTCCTGCTGCCAATGGGTCAGCTCAGGCAGGTCCCCCAGTTCGGCGATCTGCTCCCCGGTAGGCTCCAGGGCATCCCCCTCAGGGTCTGCTCCCTCCTGGGCCGTGGGAACCAAGGGGGCCGGCTCCCCGCGCCCCCTGCCCCTTCTCTCTAAGGCAGGGATCTGGGCCATACTCTCAGGCTCCAGGTCCTTCTCAACACCCTCCTTGGCTGCCATGGACCGAGTGGTAGCACACGCCCACTCAGGCAGACCCAACATTTCCAAGTGAGATTTCCTCTCCACCGTAGCCCATGGGGAGTTCTCTAAATCGTTGCCCAACAGACAGTCTACAGGCATGGCGGGCCTCACAGCCACCTGAAGAGTTCCTGAGACCCCCCCCCACTCAAAGGGAACCTGAGCCACCTCACATTGGCTCTCTGAGTTGTCTGCGGACACTACTGTGGCTGAGGACAGACGGTGGCAGAGTCTGTTTCGGGGCCGTTGATGGTGGTACGATTTTATCTGTGTCCTGCTATCTTCGTTGCTGTTACATCCTGTGTTTTTTAAAACTGATTTTTTAAACTCTATCACATGCTTTTAGCCTAATTCCTGCGCATTTTAAATTGGCATTTCTTTTATTACCTGTGTGTGGGAGTGGGTAGGGGTCACTGGTGCTCAGTTCTTCTGGCCTCCCGCCCGGTCCGACGCGGTAAATAGTATCGTTGTGCGGAGGGCGGGGAGGTAGAGCCCGGTACTTCTATTTCCGCTTCCGCTGGGATCGCGGTCAGCGGTCTAGCTGAGGGGGAAGGCTAAGCTATTTAGAGCGCATGCCAGAGCGGACGCGCAGCGGACGCGCGCAGCGGGCGCGCCAAAGGCAAGCCCGTCTGCGCCCGTCCGCGCCCGGTCGGGGCCTGGGGCTAGTACCCCTGCCCGTATTAGCCCAGCATGCTGTTACACTGTCAAACAGCTTTATGAATGCTGTCCCCCGGTTAAAGAGATGTGTAGGCATAGTATAATAGCAGGGAACACACATCATAACTGTTGTCACTGCCCTTTCACGCTGGAGTCAACCCTTAAAGAAAAAAGAACTATAGGTCAGAAGGTTAGCCTCTGTCTGATCAACTGCAGATCTCTGAGGAGACATAAACAGGAAATTTATGATCTTCTGGTTGATGATCAGATAGATGTGCTATTTCTTACAGAAACGTGGCTAAATATGGACTCCACTCCTGAAATTCTTGAGGCAGTCCCTAATGGTTTTGGAATAGTCAGAATTGATCGGCCAACCAATAGGGGAGGAGGGATTGCTATAATTTATAAGCTAGATTATGTACTCTTGAGTCAGTAGACATTGTGGATAGCGAAGCTGGGTTTTTTTCGATTATGGTTTCCCCGAATTATGTTATTAAAGGGTTTTTAATTTATAGACCCCCCGGCCCTTTCATGCAGTTTACATCTAGCATCATGGAACAACTGATGCAGCCTGCTTTGCGTTATGAGAAATTCCTGGTGTTAGGGGATTTGAATCTTCATTTGGATGAGATGGCAAATACTGGGGTACAAGAATTCCGCCAGGAAATGGCAGCTCTTCAACTTACTCTTAAGTCGGTGTACCCCACCCATCAACTGGGCCACCTACTGGACCCAATCTTTGCTAATTGGGAGGCCTTAGATATTGGGCTCCCGGTTCCGGTCCCCTGGTCGGATCATTTTTTGATATCTTTTTCTGCCTGGATGCCTCATTCTTATTCTCAGGAGATACTGGGCAGCAGGAAGAAGTTGAGGAAGTGGGCTGGTTTTTCTCAAGAAAAGTTTAATTCGGCCCTCCAAAAGGGTGGGCCACCTGGAGGCTTAAATATTGACTTAGCCTGTGAAGCCCTGGATAAACGTATCACGGAGGCATTAGACAGTAACGCTCCGTGGTCCTTGAGAGCACCTGGGAGACGTTGTAAAGCTGCACCCTGGTTTGGCAGTGAGCTTAGATTAGCTAAATCTGCCTGTAAACACCTAGAGAGAGTTTGGAGGAGAGATTTCTCGGTTCTTAGGAGAGGGGAATATAGAGCTAACCTGAAGATCTATCACTCTCTTATAAGGAAGACTCGGGCTGCTTACTACAATGAGAGGATCGAAATAGCTGAGAACTCCTCTAAGGAACTTTATACGATTTTTAAGGAGATCTCGTCTCTCGCTAGAACTTCAGCCTCGACCAACAACTCTTTGGACTCTTGCAATAGGGTGGCTGTTTTCTTTGCGGAGAAAGTAGAGAAGATCTACTCAACCTTCCCTGGTGCAGCACGTAATGGGTGCCAGGAGGATGAGGGGATGACTGACTTAGGGGAGGCAGAATGTCTTCGTAAATTTGTGGTCCCCCCTTGTGACTCGCTCACTGGGGTAGCCTCTAGCATTAAGTCTGGATCTCCTAGAGACCCCGCGCCTCGAAGGTGCTAAAGGGGAGTCTTGAAATCTTGGAGCCATATATTAGGCACCTTCTCGAGCTCTCCTTTACCACTGGAACGGTTCCAACTAGATGGAAAGAGGCGATCGTCCTTCCTTTAAAAAAGAAGATTGATGTTAGTTCTAGCCAATTGGAGAACCTACGTCCGATCTCCCTGCTGCCTTACTTTGCTAAGGTTGCAGAGAAGGTAGTTAATACACAGCTGACTGCTCATATTAGCAAACATAGCCTGCTTCACCCCTCGCAATCGGGGTTCCGGACATCATATTCCACCGAATCGGCACTGCTGCTCTCCACCGAAATTATCCGCAAATTTGTGGATGCGGGACAAACAGTGGCGTTAGTCCTACTTGACCTCAGCGCCGCATTTGATACGGTGGCGCACCCTACCTTACTTCAACGCTTGAGGAAAGGAGGTTTGGTGGACCGAGCCATTGAATGGCTTGAGTCCTTCCTGCACGAGCGCAGTTTCCAGGTGTCGCAGGAACCTCATTATTCTAAAAGTATTAAGCTGAACCAAGGGGTCCCTCAGGGTTCTATTTTAAGCCCCACCCTCTTTAATCTCTACATTGCCCCTCTGGCAGAGATTATTGAAAAATTTGGGATTAGTGTTGTGTCCTACGCTGACGACACACAGTTGGTGGTGTCCCTTACGCAGGAGCCTGAGAAAGCTGCCATCAATTTCTCGACTTGCCTTCAAGAACTGGCAGTCTGGATGGCGGACAACTGCCTTAAACTTAATGGCAGCAAAACTGAGGTTCTTGTGTTGGGTAGAGCCCCCACTGTTTGGTCGTCAGCGTGGTGGCCACAGACACTGGGTCCTACCCCGCCCCCATGTGATCAGGTGAAGAATCTTGGGGTATGGCTGGACTCCAAGCTCTCTTTCGATAATCATATAAGGCGTGTGGCGGGGAAATGTTTTGGGGTTATGAGAGGTCTTTGGAAGACCTTAGATATATTGCCAGTTGCAGCAAGGAAAACTATGGTTCATGCCCTGGTGACGTCACGCTTGGATTATGGGAATGTCCTGTATCTGGGAGCCAGTTCCAAGTGTGTGCAAAGACTCCAGCGCATTCAGAATGCTGCGGCTCGTCTTGTTTTAATGTTACCGAGGAGAGCCTCCTCCAATAAGGCCCTTGTTTCCCTTCACTGGCTCCCGGTAAGGGAACGTATCCTGTTTAAGGCTATGTGTGTGAGCCATCGTATCTTACAGAGAAAGGGTCCCACCTACCTGCATGATTTCCTTACTCCATACTCTCCTTCCCGTCAGTTGAGATCTAGCGGGACAGGGCAGGTCTGTATTCCCAGCGTCAGAAGAGCGAGGATGGGTGGCCGCTCTTTCTGTTTCCTAGCTGCCAAACACTGGAATAAACTCCCCCGGGGCTCCGTGTGGAGTCTGTGGAGACACTTTTTCGGAAAAGACTCAAGACTTGGCTTTTCCCTTCTCTGAGCTCTCTGGTTTAAATTCCGTGTCTTTTCCTCTCTGCCAGCGTTTCTGAATTTTGTGCCGCAGCGCGGGGACACACTGGTTAGTGTAACCATGCGCTTTATAAGTTTGTTATTATTATTATTATTATTATTTTACTGGGTAGAAAGCATGGGGGACAACCTGCTCTTTGGACACCAACCGGGAGCGGACAGCAGTTACACTGGCTCCTGTGTCTCTTAGAGCCTCCACTCTATGGCCATTGATGGTCAACCACTGCCTGTACTTTTTAGTGTTATCAGGCAGTGCAGGCTTAGGGACCATCTCAAAGTCTCCTAATGAGACAAGGGTCAACTCTACGGGATCCCACCCCTCTTGGGCACCCATCTCCTCCCCCAGGGCTACACTTGCAAGCTGGCGGGGTGGTGCACGGGGTGGTGCACTAGTATCCCTCTGAGGACACTGGGGATCATAGTATCTGTGGCCCACTTGACCACACTTATAACAAGTAAGGGGCCCCCTCTGAACAGGCCTACCTGTCGGGGCACTAGCTTCTTTTCTTGGGGGGGCTGGGACACCACTGCTTGGTTCCCTTGGGAATTACTTTGTGGCCCTCTTTGGAACTCCCTCGGTTTACCCCTGTCCCCCCCACTTCTCTGCTGGGGACCCTGCCCACCTTTGGCGAAGTCTCCCACTGGACCCTTGCGAACCCGGGTGCTCACCCAGCGGTCCGCCTCCTCAGCAAGCTTCCTAGGGTTAGTCAGCTTGCAATCAATCAGGTGCTGGCGTAGCTCAGGAAAACAGTTACTAGATAAATGCTCCCATGCAATCAAATCATAAAGCTGCTAAAAAGTTTCTACTTTGCTACCTTTTACCCAGCGTTCCATTGCTCTGCAAAAAAAAGACACATATTCAACCCACGTGGTACCCTCTAGCTTCTTGCAGGTCCTAAACCTCTGCCTATACATCTCAGGGGTCAAACCATAGCGGGTCATCAAAGCTTCCTTCATGTGGCCATAAACCATTCGACTTTCTGGGGGCAGGTCCAACATGGTATCCCTCCCCTCACTCACAAAGCGTCCCCACAACCCCGCTCCCCAATCCTTCTCAGGGACCCTGTGGGACACCATGGCTAATTCATAAGCGGCAAACCATTGCCCAATATCTTCACTTTTGTGGAAATCCTTAATAACCTCCTTGGGTATATACACTCTACTCTCAGTATGCACTACAGGTATGCTGCCACCAGAGGGGAGATCTCTACACTCTTTGCTTTAATCTCCAACTCCCTCAATATTCTCTCATGCTCAAGTTTCATTTTCATAATCTCAAATTCTAACTTCTTGTTCTCTAGGTCCCTGTGACCATCCATTTTAAGCTTAGCCATCTCCATATTATGCCGCCTATCTCTCTCCCTGTCCTCCATCTCTTCTGGGGACAGACCCTTAGCGGACACACTAGTGCCCGGGCTGGAAATTGCTTTATCTCCTACTAAGTCTACTACTTCGCCCTGCTGCTCTCCTGCATTCTCTTCCCCCTCCACAAGCTCTCCCATATTCTTAGGGGCATCCCTGGCTTCTAGCCAGTCCTTCAGCGCCTTGTAATACTCCTCTCTTCTAGTGAGACCTGTGATAGGGACTGTGAATTGTTTGCAAAAATATTTGAGCTGCTTGGCATTGTAGGTTTCTAATTTCTCTTCTTCCCAGGAGAGATCCTCCGAGGCATTGGATCTGGGCTTGCCCATTGTGGCAATAACTGGCAATATTAATCAAAAATAGAATCAGAAAAACCTCAAAACGTATGTGGTTGCGTTATGGTCTGCACTCACTAGTAGTGTACACTATAATTACTGTATGCGATCATAAATGCAAGTCCAGATCCTCACCGCTGACCACCAATGTTAGAAATGGGGGTCTCTAGTTGGCAATGGTTGGCCACTGTCCAAGTAGGGACCCTTCTTCCTAAGTCAGAGTGAGAGGGCTCCACCCTTTGATAACCCCTGCTCAACCCTGTGGTAACGTAGCACGAGCAGCTAGGCTTATCTCAGAGGCAGTGTGTGAAGCATTTATGACCATACACAGTAACACAGTGAGGAACACTACAAAGGGACACAACACAAGTAGTTATCAAAAATAAGTATCTTTATATATAGACTTAACACAAGACCAATAACGATAAAAAGCCACAATACTGTCAAATAGGATTACTCTTGGAATGCTGCAAAAATAGTTCAAGTGCGCAAAGAGGAGTTCAGTTCAAAGCAGTGGTCTCTGCGACCATTTTACCTACAAAGTACCTGGATTTCGTAGCAAAACCAACAAATTGTCGCAAAGAAGCTGTAGCGATGAATTTCTGCACGCGAGGCCGACGATGCATTAAATCCTTGCCGCGAGGGAGGATGATGCGCCGATCTGCTGATGCGTGTAGAGACGATGCGACAAACTTTGGCACGCTACACCGTTGATGCGATGACTCCCTGCCGCAAGGGAGGAGGCGAGGTGACGATCTTGTTGCGTGTGCGGTCGGGTTGCGATGCGAAGAAATGGCGCTCCACGAGGGAGCGACGATCCTGATGCGATGAAAATGGCGGACGCTCGACGTCCGCGCTGCGATGTCGTGAAGCGATGATCTCGGTGCGATGACTCGATCTTTGGTTGCGAGCACTCAGCGGCAGCAGCGCGATCATTTTTCGGGCGCTCTCGGCTGCGGCGGCTCGCAAACGTGCGTTAGCGACGATTTCAGCACTCTCTTCTCTGTAGTAGAACTAGAGGCCCTGGAACTCACAAGAGCCTCACCTGCAGATAGAAATCCTCGATGGGAGGAATCAGGAGGCTGGTGGTGAAGTCTGATGTGCCTGAGACTTCAACAGGAGGCTAGCTCTCTCCTAGCCCTTGGGTGATTGATTTAGCAAGATTGATAAAAGTTCTCTCAAAGTCCTTTTCCCTCTTCTTCCAAGTCCAATGGTAACCACTGCAGGCCAATCCAAGAAACAGCACACAAGCACAAGGATAGTCACCTCCTGCAGATTCCTTCAGTTACACGGACAGAGGTTCGTCTTGACATCCAGGAGCAATACACTTTGTATCGGTTTCAGCACAGATATTTATACCCCAAAAGTCTTTGTTCTCAAAAGCTACAAGTCACTGTGCCTAGCCAGAACCAGTTCTGGTCAGTCCTGGAGCACTTTGTTTACCAGGCTGCATCCTTCCTTTCAGAAAGAGGGGGTCTGCTATCAGACACACAGTAGGAGGTGGAGCCAGCATTCACCTTGCCAGGCACAGCCCTATTCAGGTCAAGGAGCCACCCCTCCCCATACTCTAAATGCAGATCTCTCTATTCAACCCAGGTCTGACTCAGCCTGCCTTGTCCCTCCAAAACCAGACAGCCAATACACATAACAGCAGAGCACACTGGAAGGCTTAGGCAAGAAAATACACTTCACTAAACTTCACTAAAAGATGTATTTTAATATTCTGAGCTCAGGCATACTAAATTCGTTTTTCTACCATGTTCCTGGGGTCAGTTAGGACTATAGACTGTAATAGTCAAACTGCCCATTCTAGCCTATGGGGAACAGGTAGCCTTACAGTAGTGAAAAACGAAATTGGATGTAATTCACTACCAGGACATGCTACACACACCAAGGCATGTCCTACCTTACACATACAATGCACCCTACCATAGGGGTGACTTACATGATGCCAAGGGAAGGTTCAGGGGCTGGGAAGTGGGTGCACTTCACAGCCAAGATGGCAGTTCTGGACTGCAAACAGACTCTGCAGTGGCAGGTCTGAGACACACTTTACAAGCTGCTTCTGTGGGTGGCGCAAACCAGCGCTGCATGCCCACCAGCAGCATTTGGTTTACCAGCCCTGGGCACACACAGGCCACACTACTAGGGACTAACAGGTAAACCAAACAAGCCAATCATGGATATACCAATTCACATGTCATATTTACACAGGGAGCATTCGCGCTGTGGCACTGAATGGCAGTGGCACAGCGCCCAGGGCATCTAACACCAGCAAAAACAGAGGAGACAACAGCGAATAAAAGGAAGGGAGACCCACGCCAATCGTGCCAGGTCTAACAGACCGGATTCGAAGCAACCCTTCCTCTGCGTGCAGCGAGACTGTCGCATCGCCTCCCCACCGTCTCAGGAGTGTCGCATCTCTTTGTTTTCCGACTCTGGAGCTGTTTGGCTTTTGGAACTTTGACGCATCTACAGGTACTTTGGTGAAAAGTCATGCATCCATAGTTTTCTATGGTACAAGTTCTTGAAACCTTTTGAAAGTCATATTTTTAACTGTGTATGTTGGATTTCTGTCGTTTTGGTCTTGTTTAGTTTAGATAAAGATACTTTATTTTTCTAAACTGGTGTGGTGTCCTTTAGTGGTGTTTTCACTGTGTTACTGTGAGTGTTGGTACAAATACTTTACACATTGCTTTGGGATCAGCCTGACTGCTCGTGCCAAGCTACCAAGGGGGTGAGCAGGGGTTATCTTCAGCGTGTAACTCCCTTGCCCTGACTAGAGTGGTGGTTTCTGCCTGGCTTAGGCGCATGCCCTAGCCAACCAGAAATCCCATTTCTAACATTGATGGCAGCGGTGGGATTTGAACCTGTATTTGTACTTGACCCACAGAGATTGGTGTACATCACTAGTTTAGTGCAGACCACTACGCAACCACATACTGTGTTTTGTCTTTGGTTCTATTTTTGAGTGACCCTTAAAGTATCCATGCATCATGTCTCAGAAGGGTAAACCAGCCAGTGATGTTGCAGAACTGGAGTTTGATATTGAAATGTTAAATGGTTTCAAAGTAGGTAAACTCAAGCAGTTCTGCAGGAGCTTTGGATGTCCCATGAAGAGCAGCTCCAGGAAGGAGGCGCAACGGAAGGCCTTAAGGGCCTGGTGGGAGGCCAAAGAGGCTGGGGAGGCAGATGATGCAGAGGTGGATGAGGATGCACAAGGGGATGGTTTCTGATCACAGGATCTGCCTGTGGGAAGAGCAGCCTCCAGGGCTGGCAGCAACCATTCCGCTAGAAGTTTTTCCCCAGAGGAGTTGGAGGAAAACCAAAGGGTTAGAGATCATGAGTTAGAAGTCATGAGGCTGAAGATGAAAATATTGGAAATGGAGAACCAAAGAGCTGCAATAGAGAGAGAAAAGATGGCAGAGGAGAGCAAGACGATTTATGCCTTGGAAGAAATGAAATTGACCTTGGCACATGAATTAAGAATGAGGGAGCTTGATGTGGAGCTTGAGAGGCTTGAGGCCATGAGTGTCTTAGCCAAGAAAAAGGAAATGTGTACAGCTCAGGAAGTGAGCTTGGCTGGGTTGGAGGTGGAGTCCAGCTCAGATGGTGGCAGCAAAATTGTGTTATCTAGTGCTGAGGGAGAAGTACACACACCCAGAGATGTGGCACCTGACTTGAGGGAGGGGGTTAACATACACCAGGCTGTTCAGGTTTATGAGGTAGCTCCAGTGGTGTGCAGTGTCCCTGAAGTGGATTGGGGAACTGACACCAGGGATCATATTCCTAGTGGTGGGAGGGACACTCTACTGACTCTAGATGAGAGGTGCAGGGAGAGGGGTTCCCCATGGTAGAAGTCCTGGTATGTATGTGTGGAGATCGCCCAGAAGAGTGTGGGTTGAGTGACAGAGACAGTCAGACACTGTCTTGACAATCTCAGGAGAGTGATGTGGGGTACTTCTGTGAGGCACTGGATGGTGAGGCAAAGGGTAGGATGGTTAACAACTGTGGGGGGCTGTGTGATGCAATTGTTGGAGAGCATATTTTAAGTCCCTATTTTCCAGAGCTATGCCAACACCCGGTGGAGTGTGAGTTCTCGGATTCCAGGGAGCTTGCGCTGGAGGCAGACCTTTTGGTGGATTCAGAGAGTCTGAAGAAGCTTTTGGGAGTGATCCTGAAGGGGGTGGCTCAGGTTTTCCCCAACCAAGTGAGGTAGGGGAGGTTTGTGGTACCCCAGAAAGGTCCCAGTGTAGTGGGAGGGGTGTAGGGTCCCACGTCCTGTCTCAGAGGAGAAGGAGTGGGAGTGGGCTGTGTCCCAAGGTGCCCGAAACCCAGTCCCAGGACCTGGTTGGTTCCATAAGGGAACACCAGGAGGGGGGCCTACTGTGTACCGGGAGGCCATTTCATGAGGGGGATCCCAAAGTATTAGGTGGACTGCGGGAGACTGCTGTAACTAGCGTTCCGCCAGGTCTGGTGTCTGGCAGCACCACTCCAGTTGGGAGGTGCATGAGTCCAGAGAAAGGGGTAAGAGGGGGAGACAGTCCCCAGTGGGAGGACCAGTGGGTCAGGGATTACCAGCTCTGAGGTCAGAGCACCCCAGGACTGACCCTGGAGAGGCCAATTCTGGCCTGGGGGGGTCTTCATGCTCTGTCAAGTGGACAGGAGGCTGGAGGCCTGCGCCAGGCAGACTCTCGTACAACTCATGAGAAGTGTGTTTCCCTTGGGGGGGGGGGGGGTTGGTGTACTTCCCCGGAAGTCCTGGGTTGCCAGGCACAGGTCTAGCCTAAGGGTACAGACCCTGGGTTGGAGGACCAGGTTCAGGGTGTCCCCCCTAACTTGGAGGAAGGGGCGACTGCTAACAGTGCCCCTACCAAGTTGTCTTCTGGGGGTACCGTTCCAGGTGTGAGGGTGCAGAGCCACAGGGGGAAAGACAGGGTGTGGGAGAGCCAACCCAAGTCTCTTGTCCAGCGCAGGGTACAGACCCTGGGCTGGTGGGCCAGTGTCAGGATTCCATACCTGACTGGGAGGGAGAGTGGAGAAAAGGTGCCAGGCACCTGGGGCTACTGCCCCCCACTTTCTGAAGCCATAGAGGTTTGAGAGGCCTGAAAGGCATGAGGCCTCGCTCTCATCACTGACAGCTGTCAGTGGCCACTGTGGCTGGCTGTCCTGGTGGACAGAGTTGCCCCTGGGAGAAGGGCAGGAGTCACACCCCGGGGCTGGACTGGGCCACACCACTGTGTTGGCTATGTGGGTACTGTCTACCTGTTGGGACACCTCTGTGAGCAAAGTAAGTTTAGGTGCTGCACAAATGGGGTCCCCAGGTGAGGAGAAGGGTCCCCTATGGGTTAGCCTCTGGGCCCTGACATTTTACAAGCATATCTTCCCATAGGGATAAGATAGAAAAATTGAGTTTTGTATCCCTGAACTCAGGATTTAATAACACATCTTTTAGTAAAGATGGTTTTTAAATTGTGTGTTTGAAAATACCACTTTTAGAAAGGGCTATTTTCTTGTTCAACCATCCTGTGTGCCTCTGCCTGTTTGTGAATTGACTGTCTGGCTTTGGAGTGACAGAGGCTGGGGAGGTGCAGTGGTTCCAGGAGTCTGGATGAGTCAGCACTAGGCTGAATAGGCATGATCTGCATTTGGAGTGGTGGGAGGAGTAGCACCTGTACCTGAATAGGGCTGTGCCTGCCTTCCACAATGCTGGCTCCGCCCCCCTGTGGTGTGTCTGGAGCCAAGGCTCACACTGACAATGGATGTTGTTGTGCACTTGCAGAGTGCCCCCCAGAACTGGTTTGAACTGGGCTCAGAGCCCCTTGCACAAAGAGAACAAAGACATTTTGGGGTATAAGTATTAGACCTAAAACCC
Organism: Calotriton arnoldi; assembly: GCA_963921515.1. Lineage (NCBI taxonomy): Eukaryota > Metazoa > Chordata > Amphibia > Caudata > Salamandridae > Calotriton > Calotriton arnoldi. The sequence goes on along the minus strand of CAWUFW010000312.1, from coordinate 2,442,894 downwards.
CTGAACTTTAGATCATTCCTGGAATTCAAGAGGAACCTTTGCCAAGGAGAAGAGCTGGAGAGGCTGAGGAGAAGTACTGCCCTTGCTGTGTGTCTGGGGTTGGCCTGCAATTGCTGTTTCTGCCAAGGAAAGGAGAAGTACTTTGCTGTGTGCTGTGTCCCCTGCTTGAAGGAGATCTCCAAGGGCCTGAAGTGAGCTGGCCTCCTGTTCTGAAGCCTCAGGGACACAAAGACTTCACCCCTAGCTCCCCTGAACTCTGCTGCTGTGAGTTCTAGCCTGCCAAGAGGTGCCTGTGCCAGTTTTGGGCCTCTGGAGGTTGTTGCTGCTGTTTTGGAGCTGGAAGAAAGAAGAAACCTGAAGAACTGCTAAAATCAACGCATCGGTCTTCTTGCGGCTGTTTTCTCGACGCATCTCCACGGCACGAGAAGAATTTCCACGCATCACCTGTCGCCGCTGCAAGAATCGACGCATCGAGGGATCGCGGCTGAGGAGGACCGACGCAGCGCCGCGCGCCGCCCCTGCATCGATCGCCGACGCATCCCGGATGTCCACGCATTGTACCTGTGCTGCAAGTTCGTCCGACGCATCACCTGCGGACTGGAACCGTCATGAAGAATCGATGCATCACTCCCCATACAGACCGGATTCGATGCAACCCTTCCTCTGCGTGTAGCGGGACTGTCGCATTGCCTCTTCAAGGTCTCAGGAGTGTTGCATCTCTTTGTTTTCCGACTCTGCGGCTGTTTGGCTTTTGGAACTTTGACGCATCTACAGGTACTTTGGTGAAAAGTCACGCATCCATTGTTTTCTATGGTACAAGTTCTTGAAACCTTTTGAAAGTCATATTTTTAACTGTGTATGTTGGATTTTTGTCGTTTTGGTCTTGTTTAGTTTAGATAAAGATACTTTATTTTTCTAAACTGGTGTGGTGTCCTTTTGTGGTGTTTTCACTGTGTTACTGTGAGTGTTGGTACAAATACTTTACACATTGCCTTTGAGATAAGCCTGTCTGCTCGTGCCAAGTTACCAAGGGGGTGAGCAGGGGTTATCTTCAGCGTGTAACTCCGTTACCCTGACTAGAGTGGTGGTTTCTGCCTGGCTTAGGCGCATGCCCAAGCCAACCAGAAATCCCATTTCTAACAGTATGAGTATGTATGACGGAGTGAATGAATAACATATGGTGGTCTAAAAGATTAGATTAACCAGCGCAAGGGGGATAAGAATAGTTTGATCGGTGTAGGAGATGACAGTGATGTCTTGGGATTGGATGATGATGGCGAGCGGTGTGATGTATATTTCAAAAAGGGTAGAGCACCCTTCCCCCCCTGCCCCCCCCCAGTGCCTTGAGACCCTCACGGGTATGTAGTGCGCTCTACAAATGCTATGATTGATTGATTGATTGATTGATTGATTGAGCTGAGGGATGATTCCTGTGGGACTCTGCATTTCAGTTTCTTGGTGTCTGATGTGAAAGGTGGCTGCCTGACCTTTTGGGTTCTTCCCTTGAGGAAGGAACAGATCTATTTGAGAGTGCATCCTTGTATGTCAATCTTGTGAGGCTTCTGATGAGGGTGTTGTGGGAGACAGTGTCGAAGGCCACAGAGAGGTCAAGCAGGATGAGGGCCGCTACTTCTCCTCGGTCCGGATTATTTGAATGCTGTCGGTGGCTGAAAGGAGTGCTGTTTGGATGCTGTGATTCTTTCTGAATCCTGACTGTTGTCTAGAAGATGGTAAAGCTCGAGGTGAGTTATGAGTTGCTTGTTGACGGCCTTCTCAATCACTTTGGCTAGATAGGGGAGCAGGGAGATGGGTTGGAAGTTGCTCAGTTGATTCGGGTCGGCTGTGGGCTTCTTGAGAAGCACATTGATTTCTGCAAGTTCCCATTCATCCGGGTAAGTGGCGGTCGTGATGGAGGTGTTGATGATGTGGGTCAGGGTGGTACTGTATGGTGACGTTCCTAGGTTGTAGATGTGGTTGAGGCATGGCTCCGTTGGGGCCTCTGAGTGGATGCCTGCATGATTGCCGCTGTGTCATTTCTGGTGAGGGTTGTCCATTTGATCAGATGGCCGTATTGGTTGGTGGTGGGTAGGTTCTGAGGGCTGGAGGAAAAGAAATATAGGTTGAATGGGCCGTCCTGGAGAACGACTTTCAAGTTGGAGAGAATTGTGACTTCTTAGAACCCTTTAGCCACCAGTTTGTTTTAGAGTTTGGAGATGAAAGTGCACTCCTTTTGCCATCTTGCTGATATGCGGGTGAAGTTGAGAGCTGGATTGAAAGTGAAGCCAAGCGATCTGACTGATGAAGTTGGTGTGGGCACAAAACCATTGAGATTTAGAGAGTGAAGAAGCTAAGGTTCACATTCAGTTTAATGTGGTTTAAGAAGCAGGAGTGTCTGATGCATCCAAGCTCAAAGCTGAAATAAGTAATTTCTGAGGAGTTGGAAATCTTCTAATGTGGAATATTTTAGATAAAGCTGCCTGACATTTGCATATTGATGAAGGTCAACACCTGAGATGTGGAAGATTAGGCTTAGTTGCTCCATGTAGAGATTAAAAAGAGTAGACGCTAGGATGGAGCCTTGTGGGACTCTGCAGCACTTGAAGGGGAAGAGGCATTGGAACGCGATCTTCTCTAGTTGGGGCCTCTCAGTTAGGAAAGATTTGAAACAGGTTAGAACTTTGCCATGGAATCCCATCCACAGTTCAAGTATTTGAATGAGTCATTAAAGGTCAAGGGTATGGAAGGCAGCTGAAAGGTGTAGAGGAACAATTGAGTAGTACTCACCCTCGTTGTCATCTAGAACTTTCAGAGTTGCCATTTCTGTCCTGCAGCCAGGGTTAAAGATAGACTGATAGTTAGCTAGCAGATGATTTTGGCAGAGATGAAAGTACTGAGTTAATTAAGTATCCTTTCAATGACCCTGCCGATTCATGGCAGATTGGAAACTTGCTGGTATGTTATGTTCCCTAACCTAGGCCTAAGTAGTAAAGTGACCTTTTACCTACATTTGTCTGACCTTTCTCTGCATAACGGTTCTAGCACTGACCTTTTACCCAGTTATGTGATGAATAAATGTCGATTGGTTTCTTTGAAACTACCCTCACTTATTATGTATGAGGATTCTTAGTAACATCCCCTGCACATGACGTACATAACAGGATTAACATACTCTGTACAAAGGTCATCGCTATCTTCATCCTAGGGCGACAGGGCTACTTTGCATAATTGCAATTCTTGTTTTAGGCTCAATTACATAATCGTACTCACAACATATCGATTGTGGTAGAAACCCTGAGGCTACCTCTTTGGTATAAAAGAACTGCACCTTCACTAGGTAGCTAGAGGAGACGCTTCCACACTGACACAAGACACTGAGGTCCCTGCACACTGAAGCTTCAACACGCAGCGGTCTGACATCCCTTGCGGGGTGTCCCACTCGGGGCCAAGACGGGGTCCTTCATTCTCTCCCATCAGGTAATGGGGTTGGCTCTTTCCCAGGGGATTCTTGGCTTTACACCCACATACATGCTAGGTACACTTATGTAGGGTCCGCATCGTAGGTGTACACATGATTATTGTTATGTTCATATGCCTGCATATATTCACTGTTTTAGCACCATGGTAGAATTCTACCTTCTGTTTACTCTATTGGTGCTTGTGATCTTTTACATTTGCTCTGTCTAATGATTGTCGCAGCAAACATGTTTTATACTAGACTGACGCTGGTTCAATAAATGCCTATTTGAAAGGTCCCCAATGTTTATTCTGTGTATCTCTCTGAGACTAAGTGAGTACGATTGACTGTGCGAAAAGTACTGTACTGTTTCCACGATCCCTGAAGCGTCCTGAAGCGTCATGCGTCATGGGTCATGTTCAATGGTTGCCAGAAACTATTCCCTCCATGGTAAGGTTCGGGGGCTTATAGTGGCACTGTGAGTTAGCTGGTCTATAGGCTGACATATCCTGTGGGGGTGTTTGAAATCAGTCTAGACACCAATCCATCAGTTTGTTGTCCAACAAACACGCAGATCCTCTGTATTTTTAGGAACTACACGACAGGTAGTTCACTTAGGTTAATGTGTGATCAATGCACAGTAAATGCGTGAGCCAGTATTTATTCCTACTTTAGGGAACAGGTGAAGGAAATATTCTAATTGAGCCACTATGATGCTTTAGGTAAAGTAATGTCGCAAAGTATTAAAGGATACAGGGCTGATATTTTGCACCATGTCGCTTTGCAGCTGTGACTGCTGTTTTGTGGAAGGAAAAATCGTTGCTTCTATTTTGTCTGCATTGGCTATTTACACATTTTTGATTGTTGTTGCCCCCAATCATTACAGATCACAGCAAAAACAAATTAAACAAAACGTAACCACGCTTAAAGTTGTGATCCAAATTACCAGTGACTCTCGGTGTCTGACCATAACATGATCAACTTTCTGTTTCACACCAAAATGGATCCCAAACACTGACAAAACCATAAAATGACACCAGCAATTCCAAGAGGTAATTGTTTGAAAATCCACCTCCTTATCTTTTTACTAGCTCCGTAGGCCTGAGAGATGCTCGAAAGTAAAGTCATTAAAAACTCTTGATTGGCTAATCACACTGCCCGCCTTCGGGCTGATACTAGCAATATCGAAAAATATGATGGTAGGTGGATGGATTTTCACCAAATGAAATAGAAGTGAACCCCTCATGCAAGAATATGGTTCAAACTCAATTGAAAACAAATTACATCGTATGCCATTCTCACTATCACAGATCCATCGTTGAGTGTTCCAGAACAAGGAAGACACACTATCAATACTGCTTCACAAAGACAAAAAAATCAGTCAGTGAATTATACTCCACCTCTCCTAAAATCAATGTAATTTACCAGATCAGCACGCTCCAGACTCTTCCACTGACCTCGGCACCAAGAAAATCAACTCCATAAGGCCAAACATTAGGTCTTCAGTCACACCCACCAGTCTGTTCAAGAATAAACATTGTTGCAAGAGCTACTCCTAAGTGAGTTAATGACATTTTGAAAGTAAGGCGCCACATTGGTCTTTTCATTTTTCAAATCACTACTTTTGAGATCTGTGCAAGAAATGTCCTCAACCTGGCTGGGCTCCCTGTGCTGGCTCCCACTATACCAAACCTCAACAATGGCTTCCTTTCTACCTGAAAGGTTCAATAAAGTCTCAAATATCTTGTAAGTTCAAAAACTTGAACATTAATTCGAATACCATATCCAACTACACATCAAACCCGATGTGGCAAAGGCACTAAAAACTGTGGGGGGTGACTAATTATTTGTACAGCAACCTGAAAAAAGTGACACTTCTGGTCTTTTATCATGGTCAGATGACAGGATTATCTGCAGAGCTTCATAGCCAGTAGCCTGGAAAACTTATAGGATTATCAACTATAGCTAAATGAGTGTTGCCCAGATCCACTTCAAAGTGGACGCAGGTTCAGAGAAGCATAACATTTGGATACATGTTTGAAAGATGTGCAAGAACGAATGTAGATTAACTGGGTCTTTCTCAACATCGAGAAGATCAAAAGCATGGCTACACGTTCTCAGTTCTCTCGCAAAATGGTACAAATAAGATGTCTTGATCTCTCTGGGACGGGGACAGATAGGTGCACATGCTTGCATCCAGGAAGTTGGTTTGTTCAAGGGCACTGGTTGATAACGTAGGTGGGCTCTCACAGACAGGACCTGGCCTTGTCAGCCTTTGACAACCTGCCCTTACCAAACAGGCATGCAATGATTTGTTCCAGCTCATGGCAGACCTTTGACATGTAAATTCTTATTATCAGAGACTCAGTTAGAAAAGCATTATTGAAAATAGTATTTATGTCCTGTATATTTTTATAAATCATACTATAATTTTGCATTTGTTCTGCACTAGCCTGCCTTCTGATAAAAACCTCCGAAAATTATGGTCTAGATGTTTTGTGTGTGATGGCTCAGGGGAAAGGGTGAGAGAAACCCATGAAACATACCTCTGGTCTCTGGAACGCTTTCCTGTTCCCAACAAGGATACTTTTCAAGTGGTTTTGAGAGATGCTCGCATGATGCCTGCCTATTTTACCACTCCAAATGGTACATTTTACATGCCTTGCTTTTGGGGGTTGGGGGGGCAAGAAAAACCTACCAGGTGTGACCAAGAATGGCCTGGCTACTCAACAGAAAGCCTTAATATCACTTAGCAGATTTTACGTGTACCTCTAACGTTTCTAGTGAGAGTTGAGAATTCATCCCTTCTGTGCTGCATTTTAGTAGGAGGTGGTTCTGCCAAAGGCTCCAAACCCCCCTTGGATCCAAATGTGTATCCATGTTTCTTACAGCTGTTCAAATATATATGACAGGTTTTGTCATCTGCTGCTCAAGAGTACCTCCTAAGAATGGTGTGCTCCTGTGAAGAACTTTAATCTCAGCTAGAGGTTGTGATAGCAGGAGATACTGAAGATTGTTCAGCATTTTACTGCTTAAATGAAGATTGAAAAAGCCAAAATCTATAAATACAACAATGCTAAGAGGCCTTACTGAAGGCACACACCAGTAGTGAGTTTATGTGCTCCTGTGTTTGATTGCTAACGCATTCAGAGTTGATGCCTTTAGAACTTGTGTTCAGGGCCAGTAGTCTGCACCCAAGGGGGTGGGGTCCATACTGGAAGAGGTACTTGGCAACTTAGATTGTTCACACACACACAATGTGAAGGGAAATAATGTTTTCATATAGCCTAAACTGGCAGGTGCTCTGGATAGCATTCCAACACATCATTTCCCCCATTGTGCCACTCTAGAGAGAAGCCTGCCTTATGCAAGTCAATAGGGATCTTGCTCCTCATGAGAACAGTCCATCCCAAACTGCCAGGCAAGACCCCTCCAGAAGGAAACACAGGCAATCCCTGGCTGGCTTTGGCATGGTTAGGTCTTCGCAGTGAGGTACAGGTTAGATCCTCTGGCACAGCGTGCAAATGACCATGTCTGGGCATACCTTAGGGCATTACATCAAGCACAGAAAAAGTGGTCCGTAGCATTGAAAGTCAGCACCACCTAAGAAAAGTTAAGCTCCTCCATAGAACATTATTGAAACCGAAACATAGTAATATCAAAAGGTTACCTCAGTAAAATGGAACTGTACTAATTATTCAAAGAAAGATTGACAACTGATCAGTACTGCACTGCTTAAATGAAGAAGGAAAAATGAAATGGAAAAACAAAGCAACCACAAAGCAAAGGAGGCATTACTGGAAGCAAACACCTGTCACAGGTTTCTGTGCTGCTTTCAGTTTTGATGTCTCAGCTGTCATGCATACAATGGCAACCACTTTGCTAATCAACTGTATAGCTGCAAATGTTCCTTTCCTACTGACACCTAAAGTGTAAAACACTTTTAGAATGCTTCGACTCAGAGCTGTGATACAGATGAGATTGTAAAACGTAAATAAATGTTGTCTTTATTAACTTTTAATATAAAAGACCCATCGAAACCTAAATTCACAGGGTATAGGTAATCATGAATGAAAAGAGTATTGGGCCGGCCAAATTCATATTGCATTTAGCATTTAAACAATTTTAAAATAATACAGATAGCCTGTTTACGCACATCAGCAGTGCTCAATGAAAAGGAACTCCCTGGCCCTCGGTCGTCCATGACAAATTACCATGCCTGGGTTACAGAAGCCAGCAACTGCTATTTCAATGTGAACAGAAATTCTACAAAACAGGCCGGAGAAGGAAGAAAAGATTTGCTTCAGTTCTTCCAGGTCACATATGCATACATGCCAACATTTTAGAGTAGGCAAGTGGGAGATTTTAAATAAATAGGCAGGAGAATGTATTTTCCCCACCTACTTATATTGAAGCAGAATCAATCTGTCTGAATTGGGTCTATTGGTATGTATGGTGTCAGACAATGAGCATTTCATTTTTGGCAGTTTAATAACATAGCACAAACAAAAACAGAGTTCTAAACTCTGTTTTAGTTTGCACTATTTAAAACCTCCAAAATAAAATGTTGAGGCATGTCACATGCTCTAATCTCCCCCTCCAAGAATTAAGGAAAATCGTTAATCTTTGATGTCAGAGGAAATTCTTGGAGGGGGAGATTGGAGCTTGCATGAAAGGCATCAACATTTAATTTTTGGCAGTTTTACAAAACTTCGAATTGGGTTTTTTGCATGCAGGAGGCTAGCCTTGAAATCATTAGTCTCCCGCCTGAATCGGGAGGGTTGGCATGCATGCATGCATATGCCTGTTAAAAGTCGCTCCATCATGCTCGTCTTTTGGACTAACTGGAGGATCAGCCCCAGACTCTTGGAGCCAAAAGTCACATGGAAGGTTGAGCAAAAGGAGGATTGGAGGAGGGAGATTTCCATGGTGCAAGTAACTCAATCTGCTTAAGATGGACCACAGAGATTTAGAGAGCCTCTTGCTGACCAACAATAATACAGAAGTCCAATTCCTGTGGCTGAAGCCTTCTTGCCTCTGCAGAGATTATTTTCTGGTTGGAGAATGCAGAATGTCCTGGAAAGGTATGATGTTGCAGAAACAGACAATGGTAAACACAAAACAATGAACGACTTAGTCCTGGGTATTTCTCCATCCTGCTCCAGCTAATCATTTCCTGTCTGTAGAATGTAGAGGTTTCTGTGGACGAAGGAAGATGGCACTGTTGCAAAGAAATCCCTGAAGCCAATTGCAACTGTATATTTTCTGTGGACCTGATCTGGATGTCACAACCTTACCAATGGACCTGCACTGTTGTGCCTCCCATTTTGTTCCTATTCCATGTCTAAGAGGCAATCCCCAAAGATCCTAATCCATGTAGTACCAAGATTTTAGGGCCTCTGTCTGACAGCATACCCATTTTCTTGCCTGCAGATCACTTTTCCTCGCTCTTGCCTGATGCACATTTGAATGATTCATTGAAATGTGTTCAAGTTAGCATAACCAGGCTTTGTTTGACATGAATAGGTCTAGTCAGACTGCATTGACATTCATTTTACAGTGATAGGAATAAAATGGACTTTTAAAATTAAATGCATGAGTTTCCTATGTTTCTCTTCTGTTTTATTCAATTTTTAGAAAATAAGCAAAATAGAATTAATTTCATGGTGCTGTTTACCTGTTGAGCTGAAATGTATTAATTTGTGTTCCTCAAGAAGGAAGCCATGTGCAGAAAGTGTCTGTATTTGCAACAAATTCAAGGTTTAACCAGGGTCTGCTCGGGGACTCATTCATCAGTTGTACTGCCTGTTGTTTATATTTTTTGCACAAATATCATGCTATTTCCTTAATTTATTATGTACACCTTATAATAAAACGCATGAAGGTAGGTGTTCCTAAATGTTTTTTATTTGGTGTATCATGATTTCTTGAAAAACTATTGGTTTATGTAAATCTATTAGTACAGCCCTATGATGTGACCTCTCAGCATGTTGAGTATGTGGCTTTCACTGCCTGAACCTATATGTGCCCTTTTTGGGATGTGTGCCAGACGGTTCTTGTAAAAGGAACAATTGATGGACGGAATGCTGAACAATGCAACATTCACCCCCAGTCACAAAGATCTGGGTATAATCCTCTGTTCTTTTGCTCACCACACCACCCTAGTTTGGACCCAGCCGTATGCAAATCAGTCTTGACCCTCCTCCTCATGGAAACATTCCAGCCCGAACTGCCAAGCCAGGTCCTCCCTGGACCGGAAACAAGCATCCTAGGACCGGTTTCGGGGCATCACCCCACATCAGCCAGGCTAGCTTGAATCCAGTGGCACAGTGAGCACAGGACCCACGGATGGGCATACCCTTCCCACTTAGGGTGACAAAAGATGTTTCTTGTCATTCAAACTGAGCAGTCTCTGTGTCATTTTACTTGTTGATTATTTTGTTTATTTTCTTGAAGACACACTCTACGTTGGTCTGCCTATTGATGTATAACTAGACATTCCTTGGCTTTCCAACTGAGCAGATTTATGTCCTCTTGCTGGACTATATTTTGGTTCTGACTATTTACTTCCCTTATGTTGACCCTCTCACATTTGCAATATTTGATGCATTTTCTGATGCTGATTTGAATTTGACTGCTTTTTGCCTTCTGTAATGATTTTTAGATTTGAATAAACTTTTATGGTCTTGACTTTGAATTTTGTCGTGTGAAGGGTTCTTTTACAAGCACAAGGGCCATCATCCTATGAGTCTCACATGGCCCCGGTCCTGATTCATAACCATTTTGATTTATTAAATAAAGCATTGACACATATAAGGTTGTGGATGCCTGGGAAAAAATGATGAACTAGTTAGTCCTGGTTCTTTCTACTCCCTGGTCCAGTGAATCATCTCCCGTGTCTACAGAGTGCGGAGGTTCCTGGGGTAAAGGAAGATGGTACTGACGCAATGAAATCCCGGAAAACCTATTGCTCTAGTATATTTTCGGTGGACCTGATCTGAGTGTCAAAACCTTATTAATAGACCTGCACTGTTATGCCTCCCATTCTGTTCCTAGTTCTTGTCTAAGAGGCAATCCCCAAAGTTCCTAAACCATGAGTTACCTAGATTTTAGGGCTTTTGGGCATTTGTCTAACAGTATACCAACTGTTTTAGCTGCAGGTCATCTTTCTTCAATCTTACCTGATACACATTTGAAGGCAGGGGATGGCTCACAGGTTTCTCCTGGAAGCGCTGAGGCTTCGTCTTCAAGACCAGAGGGGCGTTATGTGGGACTGCCAGATCTCACAATAGTTCCTGTAGGTCTGAAAAATCTCATGGGAGTTCCTGTAGGACTACAGAATTTCACAGGAGTTCAGTCCTACAGGTAGCAGGTAGCCATGTTGGGTGCAGTCAGGCAATGTAAGTCATGCCCGCTCACGAAACCCCGCTTGACTTTGCAATCATTGGACCTTGAAGCAGAAACTCCAGAACTGATCCTGAACAGATTGCTTTGAGTGTGTCCTATAACACCTCTATAGTCACTGTGCAGCTGCAGAGCAAGACAGAATGGCGATATGACTTCTGATGGTGATCTCAAACCCATTAGTTTCAAAAGTAGTCTTTCTTCCATTCCCACTCCACTCACCTGCTCGCATCACCCACACTTTGTTAGGCAAGTGGGATGTTCCAACTGGGTGGGAATGTTGAGGGATTCACATCACTCTTGCAAGCCTGGATCAGAGATTAACGCCTGAATCCTGTTGCCATGAGGATCGCCAGTAAAACGTTCTTCATCCCAGACTTGTAATGTGCTACTTGAGTAAGTTGTGAAGGCTAACCTCTCATCTGATCAACTCTGCAATGTAAGTGATTTGAGTATTCCAGAAATGCCCCAGAATAGAATTAAGATGTTTAGCAACAGTCCGTCCATCTGTTCATTTATTTTGTGAGTAACAGTTCATCTGTTGTCTTATTATTTGAGAATACACATGTGACGTAGATTGCCACTCTGTTAAAACACAGTGAGGTGATCTGCTGATATTAATGTACTCATTGGTAAAGAAGCCCAAAGTTCATTCCCTTGAGAAAGCATGCTCGACCATGTGATTAAGGGAAAGAGAAAATATATTAGGCAGCTCCAAAGACCACCCAAAAAATGTAATGTTTAATCTGCTCCTGTGATATACGGCAGTATAAAATAAATCATTAAGTATAAAAAGGATAACATGAGCATCATGAAGCAGAAAATTAAGTAGTGGGCTGTAGAAAACAAAGATACTAAAAAAAATTCTCTTGCAGCAAAGGGTATCAGTGCTTTGCTAGTACTGTGAACAACACTAGCTATATCTCCATAAGTGTTTGGCATATGGGCACTGCAAAGTTCTGGAAGTCCACTACCAGTAAACCCACTCTTCTGACACTTTATGTTAAAGTTGAATTAGTAACTCCTTTGACAGTCCGGCCATTGACATTGTTATTACCCAGAGTATGTCTTACAAGGCCAAGGGCTCTATTGGACTGACTTCTAGTACACTGAAAGTGAATCCAGCTCAGTGGGCAGCAATTCTAACTTCATTGTTTATGCAATGTTCTGCCAACCATCAAAGATATTTGCCAAGATTATACTTGACGTACTGAATTATCTACAAAAAATATTCTTCATCCTGCTCTAACTGGACTCCAGAAAAAGATGTCCACAACACACAGTGTGGTAACCTTTACACTCCTTGCTGGTAAGCCTTTGGCCAGTGGTGTGGTTCTGCTAGACTGTGTTTTGTAGACTTCAGGAAAGCCTTTGATACTGTGGATAAAGATGTTAGCCCTCAGTATATTCTACTGTAAACCAGTGCTTAATTTGTAAAATATTAGGTGCCAGGGCCCTGGTCAGGAGGCTACTGCAGCTTGCACCACCCATTGCCCCTGCCATCAGTGCCAATAATAGTAGCAGCACGACTACTAACTATCACACTCCTACAAGTGTGACAATTCAAACTATTCCAGGCCCCCCAAAGCTATAAGAATGGCTTGGGCGGCAGGTATTCGTCTTTTTTTTAATGTGTACTGAATAAATTTGCAATGCAATAGGTCTTGCATTACTGAAAGTTTGAGCTATTGGCTTTGCAATATAATTTGCAATGGCAATAACTCAGACTTTCAGTAATGCGTGACCTATTGTATTGCAAATGTTTTTATTTTTTTGCTGAATAGGGCTCTACATGTTGAAGGACAAGATTACTGGCAGGAGGGGCATGGATATCACATAGTTTGCTTGGGTGAGGAGTGTAGGAGAGTAGGATCTGCTTCTTATAGTTACCCCCACTTTTTGCTGATGTTTCACTGTTTTCAACTTAGTCTGACTGGGATCCTGCTATTAAGGACCCCAGTCGAGCTGCTTTCTCCTCTAAATTGATTGCATGTACTTTAGGTACACTCCAGATTGGATTCTGGGGTACCCTTATAAGTCCCTAGTATATGGTATACTATGTACCCAGGGCATAGGTACCCCAGATGCCTCCCAGGGGCTGCAGCATGTATTATGCCACCCCTGAGAGACCATTTAAAATGACACCACAGGTCTGCTACTGCAGCCTGTGTAAGGTGGTGCATGCACTCTTACTTAGATATAGGTTCACTATATCTATCCTAATCACTGCACATATGAACTTATCAATCACCCCAATGGCAGGCCTTATCAATCCTGAAGGCAGGGTGCTGGGTTTTATGTGAGAGGGTGCCCATGCATGAGCAGAGCCCCTCTGCAGCCTTCGGAACCTATTCTCCGGGGTTGTTTGTGATGCAGCCAACCATATATACTTAAGTGCATTATAACCTCTCGGTAAATGCTAACTTTAATATGGCTGCATGGAAACATGTCGTGTTTGGTGTCAAACACCTTGGAATCATACCTCCACACCAGTAACTGGTATGGGAGGTATGATTCCACCCTCCTAGAGGGAGAAATATGACAACACCGGTACACCCGGTACCAGCTTCACAGAACCCTGGCATCACAAAATGGATGCTGCCAGCCACAGACACGAGTCTGCCCTCCTGCTGCTGGACGAAACTCCGGCAGGGGAAGGCTTGACAATAGGTTTCCTGTCACAGGGAGGTGTGACCACCTCCCAGACAGGCTTTAGTGTATTGGGGCTGGGTGGGTGCACTCCAAGAGTGCTTTGATGTCTGCACTGGGGGCACATTTGGTGTCCTTGTGCATAGTCCAGCTCAAACCGGTTGCAGGGGCTATCAGCCCCTGCTCTGGCATGAAACTGGACAAAGGACATGGGTGTAGCCACCCCTCTGTCCTGACCCTCCCATAGGTGGGTCCCCAGAGTTTGTCCCACCCCTTCCTTGGGTATAAAGTAGGAACCCCTGACTACAGGACTTTAGATATTACCTGGACTAAACTCTGCTACAGAAACCAAGTAACCTTCGACGATCTACACTTTGCTGGACGACTGAAGAATCTCCCTTGGAGTAAAGGAGTTACTCCCCTGCTGAGCAGGCACCTAAATGCATCTGACCAGTTTGCATCTACGAAGCTCCCGAAGGACTCCGAACATTTCTGCAATACAGGAGGTGGGTTTCCAAGGTCTCCGAGGTTGTTCTGCGCTCTCAGCAATTCTGAGGCCCGTATCCCTTGTGGGGACCGTGAAACCCATACCCCTGGGCACCGTGTACATTTGCAGCAGCATATGCTTTTCGGCAATCCCTGAAGCTGTGCTTTGGGCTACTTGTAGTCCTGACCCCGAGCAGTAATTCCACTGAAGATTTCCAGCCTACACTGCACGAGTGTTCCGTGGGCTGGCACTTTGTGATTCCTCTCGAGGTCCCTTCGCAATCCCTGGTCCGTTGGTCTGTGGGTCCCTGAGAAGGCAACTTTAACTTTCAGTGGGCTTCCCTGGTTGCTCCAGAAGTGCCCTGACTCTCCATCACTTGGGGAGTCCCCAGGACCTTGCTGGTCCTCACAGAAGCATCTTTCCTTTGACCGCATGGGTTGCAGTTGCCAAGGCTTGTTGGTGTTCAATCCGGAAACTGACCCCCCAGCACTCGACATCCTTCGTGGGACAGCTCGAATCCGGACTGTGGTCGTCGCAGACATCTCCTGGTCCCCGTGGCTGCAGAGTCAAGCTTTGCCTCTTCGCACCTGAAGCACCCGACATCGGTGGGCATTCGATTGCTCCGCTCCTGGTCACGTGAAGTGACCCAGACTTTGTCCCCTCTGCTTTCAGGTTCTTCACATCTCCGATCCAGGCTTGGATCACACCGGACACTTTTCTTCTCCACGGCAGCAGTACTTTCTCGCATCACGCCATTGAAAACGACGAGGGTTTCCGACACCACTTGACCCGTATGCACCCGGCTCCTCTGGGATAGGTAACACGGGTACCTTCTATGTTTAGCTGGGTTTGCTCAAAGTTCTCTCCTAAGTGTCCTTAATCTTTAAAATTCCAACCGCAACTTTCCCATAGAGTTGTACGGAGCTCGCGTCTGTGTTCCCACACTGCACCCGTCCTCCGTGGGTCCCCTGTGTCACTACCTTGGGTGGTTCCTTGGGGTCCCAGCGATTCTACGTCCTCTAGGCACTGTGCCTAGTCAAGTCGTGGTTCTTATACCACTTTCTTAGTATATGGTTCGTCTCCCCCTGGAGCCCGCTGTGTATTGTGCTATTTACTGTCGTTCTAGTGATTTAATATTGTGTGTATTGTTCTCTAATCTCATAAAGAGGTTATTAGAGAGTGCTTAGTAATAAATACATATATTTTATATACACCTGGTGTGGTTCTCCTTTCATTTGGTCATTCAGGAGGTTATATTCTGGTAAAACAAGCTGCTCTACATTCCTTCAAGACTTAGCCTGAAGCACCCGACATCGGTGGGCATTCGATTGCTCCGCTCCTGGTCACGTGAAGTGACCCAGACTTTGTCCCCTCTGCTTTCAGGTTCTTCACATCTCCGATCCAGGCTTGGATCACACCGGACACTTTTCTTCTCCACGGCAGCAGTACTTTCTCGCATCACGCCATTGAAAACGACGAGGGTTTCCGACACCACTTGACCCCTATGCACCCGGCTCCTCTGGGATAGGTAACATGGGTACCTTGGTACTCTCAAGGGTGCTGGCCTTAGAACCTTCTATGTTTAGCTGGGTTTGCTTGAAGTCCTCTCCTAAGTGTCCTTAATCTTTAAAATTCCAACCGCGATTTTCCCATAGAGTTGTACGGAGCTCGCGTCTGTGTTCCCACACTGCACCCGTCCTCCGTGGGTCCCCTGTGTCACTACCTTGGGTGGTTCCTTGGGGTCCCAGTGATTCTACGTACTCTACGCACTGTGCCTAGTCAAGTTGTGGTTCTTATACCACTTTCTTAGTATATGGTTCGGTCTCCCCCTGGAGCCCGCTGTGTATTGTACTATTTACTGTCGTTCTAGTGATTTAATATTGTGTGTATTGTTCTCTAATCTCATAAAGAGGTTAGTAGAGAGTGCTTAGTAATAAATACATATATTTTATATACACCTGGTGTGGTTCTCCTTTCATTTGGTCAGTCAGGAGGTTATATACTGGTAAAACAAGCTGCTTTACATTCCTTCAAGACTTAGCCTGAAGGCTGTTCTCCACAGCTACCACTAGGATAGCTTTCTATAAAGGTTGTCTTTAACCTAATCATCAATAAGGGTCGTTTGGACTGGTGCAAGGTGCCCACTTTAATTAGTGGACAGCATATACCAGGCCAACTTCTCACAAGGAGCATATATAGCCAGGACGCTTCAGCAAGCACGTACGTCAGCCACTGAAATGTGTATAAATTACACCCTTTCTGGGGTGGCTATTTGTTTAAAAAAGGAAATGTTGCCCTCTAATAACGACGTAGATACTACAACCTGTTACAGAAAGTACTAGTGTCTAACTCGAGGCACCCCTATTAAAAGCTTAAGGTATTGTAGCCTGTGGCAAGTTGCAGCTTAGCTTTTAAAGCACATGAAAATGTCATTGCTATAGCGTCTTTAAATAAAATAACAAGGCCAATTGGCCATGCCAATGCTTGTTCATCTTTTGCTTGCAATTTTGCATTACAGTTTTGTAATTTTGCTTTACAATTAACTTCGTTAACAAGATAATTGGGTTTGTTGTAGGGGGCAGACATGGAATGCAGCAAAAAGCTGTATACTTGGGCTGTACCCACATCTAAAGGGTCACAAAGTCCAGGCGCGCTTTGCGGACTTAGCGTTAATACTTGCTAAAAGACTCATCACAAGGAGGTGGAAAGCTACTAGGCCACCAACAATAGAGACATGGAAAGAGGAAGTGGAGAGGTGGAGCCTTGCCGAGAGCGCAGCAATACGCAAGGAGGAACAGCGAGGGCTGCGAAAAATACCTATGGCCATGACCTGGGATATGCTGCGGGAGTCCTTTAAATCATGGGACGGGATCACACAAACGACAGTCGACCCTGTAGACACTACAGCATAGATAGAGGCCCTGGTCGCTTAGGCAGTTAACACACCACAGCATAAACATTACATGGCCCACGTGTGCGGAAGTGAGACGAACAGATAGAATGCGCACTCTGATCCGGGAACTAGAAGTGCAAAAGTGAAAATATTGATTGTAAATGTTGCCTGTCAACAAGAAATATAATAGCTGCTTTCTCTCAACCAGAGTGGATGCCGATTGTGATGCCCAGTTAGTTAACTTTGGGGAGGGAGGGAGGGAGGGATTTGGGTTGTTTTATTGGACGTGATTAACATATTGACCTTCTGTTACAACTCTCGTATAGGATAGACAAATGGCGTGTGGAAACGTAACACGAGTAGGATACATTATGAAAATGTATGATCGAGCCAGGTACTGGCAAGTGTATAACAACATGATAACTGTACCTCTTACATTGTGATAATTATACATGTATGCTCATACACCGAAACAGGTGCTAATTGTACAAGCAAGATTACTTATAAAACTCAATAAAGTAAATAAACAAGATAATTGGGTTTCATGTTTTCCAAAGTTCATTGTTGCAGATTTTTTTGTAAATTCGAGTACTTTTTTATTTTGAAAAGTTGAAACCGGGCAAGACTTTCTACAAAAAATGGATTCCTAACAGACCAGTCCAAGTGTTTGAAATTCCTTAGCTTTCCGGAATGTGAGGAAACGACTGAATGCCAGATGAGGCAGTTTGAAGAGAAAGCGCTGACCTCCCGGCGACATTTAAACTGGAGCATCACACCATTTGCTTCCACCTCAAACTGGTTTAGAAGGATGTGCCTAGTTACTGTTACAGAACTAACAGTTTAAAGACAAAACCGTGCATACAACTTAATTTGAAAGTAAAACAGAAACTCAGCTGCAGGAGACTGAGTCACTGCACCTTCACTGGCGGAGAATCACAGCGAAAACATTTGTCATGAATTTGTAAACAAGTGGATAATCTTAAAACAGGAGGCGGGGTGGGGGGGTTAGCATTGCGGTCTGGAAACGGCATACGGCATCGCACGGAGAAATAATAAATTAAAGAAGCAGCACCGGGCAGAAAAGCGATGGGCAGAAAGCTACATTAAAAAAAATATAGTTCTTTGAAAACAACAGAAAAGCACTGCAAGTGTAACAACATTGTACTTAGCCGGTGCTCCTCTGCTGAAAACCAGAAGTGAAGGCAGCAAGGAAGAGCAACGCAGGAGTTGAACCAATGGTAAGTAGCAGGCGGGAATAAAGTGGTATTATTGATGACAGCAGGTCTTGCAGACAGCGCATGCACGCTGAAGCTTGACCTAAAAAACAACTGTTGTGCTCATCTCTAAACTAGACACACAGCAACACCATGTGGCGCACTATCATAAGTGCTGGTGTTGACAATTAAGTGCCATTGCGGAGCACTGGAAACCACTGACTCGCATTAACCCTTTCGGTGCTCATGACGGAATGGTTCCGTCATGAGCACCAGTGCTCTTGTGCTCATGATGGAACCATTCCGTCATGTGCACACACACACACTAAATCCCTCTGCTGCTAACAGCAGAGGGATTTCCTTTTTTTGAGGGGGCCTCGGGAGGTGGGGAAGAGCTTCCCCAACCTCCCGAGGCATGTTTTTTATTTTCAATGTAATGACGATTGGGCGCATTGCGCGCTGACGTCATTACATTGAAAAATGAAACTGAAACTTAGCTTCAGTTTCATTGTTTGGTGCTTGTGGAGCTATCTCATCCCCCCGAGCACCGAAACACTTGGGAGAGGTATCGCTGGAAAGGCGAGAATCTCCCCTTTCCAATGGTACCCTTCCCTAGTGGATCCCCAAGCAGAGATCCACCCACTAGCCACCAGGGAGGGGGGAGCGGCCCTTTGGGCAAGCGCCTTTGCTCCCCCATTTTATTTTACCATAACCAGTCTTTCAGCCTCCCCTGGGGGGGCAGAAAGCACCCTAGATGCCAGGGATTATTTTTTTTTATAGGCCAGGGGTGGGGGCTGGCCATTCTGGGCATGCCAACGCCCCCACCCTTCCCCCCCAAAAAAGGCAAAGGACTTTCTGCCCCTCCAGGAGGCAGATGGGGCAATAGCCCCTGATCTGCCCCCCGGAGGGCAGAAAGCCCACTAGGCACCAGGGATTTTTTTTTTTATAAGTACCGGTGGGTACTGCCCTGAATGGGCATGCCAATGCCCCCACCCCCAAAAGAATGCCACAGTCTTTCTGCCCCCCACAGGAGGCAGATGGGGGCAGTAGCCCCTGATCTGCCCCCGGGGGGTGGGGCAGAAAGCCCACTAGGCACCAGGGTTTTTTTTTTTTTATACGTGGGGGTGGCTTCCCAGAATGGGCATGCCAATGCCTCCACCCCCCCTCAAAAAATGCCACCGACTTTCTGCTCCCCCATGAGTCAGTTGGGGGTAATAGCCTCTGATCTGCCCCCTCCAGGAGGGGGGCAGAGGGCCCACTAGGTGCCAGGGATTACACTGGCTTTTTTGTACATAGGGGTGGGGACTGCCCAGAATGGGCATACCAATGGCCTTACCCCTCCCCCCCCAAAAAATAGCCACACTCTTTCTGCCCCCTAGGGGGCATAAAGGGGCAATAGCCCCCAATCTGCCCCACCCCCAGAGCAGCAGAAGGCCACTAGGCACTGACCTTTTTTCGCAATGTGCCGAGCTGTGGATTTTGGGCCCTAGAGCAGCCGGCACCTAGGGAAACCTAGCAAACCTGTACATTTTTGAAAACTAGACATCATGGATAATCCAGGATGGGGTGACTTGTGTGCCTCTCACCGGATTCCCTTACCCAGAATCCCTTGGAAACCTCGAATTTAGTTTTAAAAAAATACATATTTTCCTCACATTTCTGTGATGGAAAGTTTTGGAATCTAAGGGGAGCAGCAAACTTCCAACAACCCAGCATTTCCCCAAGTCTACCAATAAAAATGGTGCCTCACTTGTGTGGGTAGGTCTAGTACCTGTAACAGGAAAAAGCCCAAAACGCAACGTGAACACATCAAATATTTCCAGTGAAACTGACTCTTTTTTGCAATGTGCCTAGCTGTGGATTTTGGACCCTAGCTCTGCCGGCACCCTAAGGAAACCTAGCAAACCTATACATTTTTTAAAACTAGACACCCCGGGGAATCCAGGATGGGGTGACTTGTGTGGCTCTCACCAGGTTCTGTTACCCAGAATCCCTTGCAAACCTCAAATTGTCAACAAAAAAAAACACATTTTCCTCACATTTCTGTGATGGAAAGTTCTGGAATCTGGGTGGATCCACAAACTTCAACACACCCAGCATTCCCCAAAGTCTCCCAATAAAAATGGTACCTCACTTGTGTGGGTAGGTCTAGTACCCGCAGCAGAAAACAGCACAAAACGCAACGTGGGCACATCACATTTTTACAGGAAAACTGACCCTTTTTCCTAATGTGCCTAGCTGTGGATTTCGGACCCTAGCTCTGCCGGCACCTAAGGAAACCTAGCAAACCTATACATTTTTTTAAACTAGACACCAAGGGTAATCCAGGATGGGGTGACTTGTGTGGCTCTCACCAGGTTCTGTTAACCTGAATCCCTTGCAAACCTCAAACTTTGTAAAAAAAAAAAAACAACACATTTCTGTGATGGAAGGTTCTGGAATCTGTGTGGATCCACAAGCTTCTACCCACCCCGAATTCCCCAAAGTCTCCAGATAAAAATGGTACCTCACTTGTGTGGGTAGGCCTAGTGCCCGTGACAGGAAACGGCCCATAACACAACTTGGATACACCACATTTTTACAGTGAAAACTGTGCCTCTTTTTTCAAAGTGCCTAACTGTGGATTTTGAACCCTAGCTCTGCCGGCACCTAAGGAAACCTAGCAAACCTATACATTTTTTTAAACTAGACACCAAGGGTAATCCAGGATGGGGTGACTTGTGTGGCTCTCACCAGGTTCTGTTAACCTGAATCCCTTGCAAACTTTGGAAAAATAACAAACACATTTTCCTCACATTTCTGTGACGGAACGTTCTGCAATCAGCGTGGATCCACAAACTTCCACCCACCCCGAATTCCCCAAAGCCTCCCGATAAAAATGGTACCTTACTTGTGTGGGTAGGCCTAGTGCCTGCGACAGGAAACGGCCCAAAAGACAACGTGGACACACCACATTTTTACAGTGAAAACTGCCCCTTTTTTGCAAAGTGCCTAGCTGTGGATTTTGAACCCTAGCTCTGCCGACACCTAGGGAATCCTAGCAAACCTATACATTTTTGAAAACTAGACACCCAGGGGAATCCAGGATGGGGTGACTTGTGTGGCTCTCACCAGGTTCTGTTAACCAGAATCCCTTGCAAACCTCAAACTTTGTAAAACAAAAACACATTTCTGTGATGGAAAGTTCTACAATCTGCGTGGAACCACAAACTTCTACCCACCCCCAATTCCCCAAAGTCTCCCGATAAAAATGGTACCTCACTTGTGTGGTTAGGCCTGGTGCCCATGACAGGAAACGGTCCAAAACACAACTTGGACACACCACATTTTTACAGTGAAAACTGTCCCTTTTTTGCATAGTGCCTAACTGTGGATTTTGAACCCTAGCTCTGCTGGCACCTAGGGAAACCTAGCAAACCTATACATTTTTTAAAACTAGACACTCCGGGGAACCCAGGAGGGAGTGAATTGTGTGGCTCCCACCAGGTTCTGTTACCAGAATCCCTTGCAGACCTCAAACTTTGTAAAAATAAAAAACACATTTTCCTCACATTTCTGTGATGGAAACTTCTGGAATCTAAATGGATTCACAAACTTCCACCCACCCTGAATTCCCCAAAGTCTCCTGATAAAAATGGTACCTCACTTGTGTGTGTAGGCCTAGTACCCGCAACAGAAAACGGTCCAAAACACAACTTGGACACACCACATTTTTACAGTGAAAACTGACCCTTTTTTTTCAAAGTGCCTAGCAGTGGATTTCGAACCTAGCTCTGCTGGCACCTAGGGAAACCTTGCAAACTTATACATTTTTGAAAACTAGACACCCAGGGGAATCCAGGATGGGGTGACTTGTGTGGCTCTCACCAGCTTCTGTTCCCAGAATCCCATGCAAACCTCACACTTTGTAAAAACATTTTTTTTTAAATCCTCCAAATTTCTGTGATGGAAAGTTCTGGAATCTGGGTGGGTCCACAAACTTCCACCCACCCCACATTCTCCAAAGTCTCCCGATAAAAATGGTACCTCACATGTGTGGGTAGGCCAAGTGCCCGCGGCAGGGAAGGGCCCAAAACGTATTGTGGAGACATCAAAATTACCTATCACAAAACGACTTGGTTTTGCAAACGGGCTCACCTGGGTTTTTGGCCCCGCGCTTGGTGGCCATCTTGGGAAACCTACCAAACCCAGACATCTTTGAAAACTAGACACCCGGGGGAGTTCAGGGAGGTATGGCTTGTGTGGACCTCCCAATGTTTTCCTACCCAGAATCCCCTGCAAACCTCAAATTTAGCTGAATAAATTGAATTTTTCTCAAAGTTATGTGTGGGAAAGTTGTAGGTTCACCGAAGTGACACAAAGTCCCTACCACCCAGCATTCCTCCAGATCTCCCGATAAAAATGGTACCCACAAGTACCTAGAACATGCAAGGGCCCAAAACGTATTGTGGAGACATTAATATTACCTATCAGCAAAACAATCTGGTTTTTCAAGGAGGGTACACCTGGGATTTTGGCCCCGGGCTCGGTGACCATCCAGGGAAACCTACCAAATCTACACATTTCTGAAAACCAGAGACCTGGGAGAGTCCAGGGAGGCATGGTTTGCATGAATCCCCCAATGCTTTCCTATTCAGAATCCCCTGCAAACCTTAGCTGAAAAAATCAAATTTTCTCAAATTTCTGTGTGGAAAAGTTGTAGGGTCACCGGGCTGACACAAATTTCCTATCACTCAGCGTTCCCCCAGGTCTCCCGATAAAAATGGTACCTCACTCGTGTGGGTGGGCCAAGTACCCGCGACAGGCAAGGGCCCAAAACGTATTGTGGAGACATCAAAATTACCTATCACAAAACGACCTGGTTTTGCAAGGGAGGTCACCTGGGTTTTTGGCCCCGGGCTCGGCCACCATCTAGGGAAACCTACCAACCCCACACATTTCTGAGAACTAGAGACACAGGGGAGTCCAGGGCAGCATGGCTTCCATGGATGCCCCAACATTTTCCCACCCAGTACACCCTGCAAACCTCAAATTTAGCTGAAAAAAAAATAAACATTTTCTCAAATTTCTGTGTGGGAAAGTTGTCGGATCACTGGGCTGACACAAATTTCCTATCACTCAGCATTCCCCCAGGTCTCCCGATAAAAATGGTACCTCACTCATGTGGGTGGGCCAAGTACCTGCGACAGGCAAGGGCCCAAAACGTATTGTGGAGACATCAAAATTACCTATCACAAAACGACCTAGTTTTGCAAGGGGGGTCACCTGTGTTTTTGTACCCGGGCTCAGCAGCCATCGAGTGAAACCTACCAAACCCACACATTTCTGAAAACTAGAGACCCGAGGGAGTCCAGGGAGGCATGACTTGTGTGAATCCCCAAACGTTTTCCTACCCAAAATCCCCTCCAAACCTCACATTTAACTGAAAAAAATCAAGTTTTTCTCAAATTTCTGTGTGGGAAAGTTGTGGGATGACCAGGCTGACACAAATTTCCTACCACCCAGCGTTCCTCCAGGTCTCCCGATAGAAATGGTACCTCACTCGTGTGGGTGGGCCAAGTACCCGCGACAGGCAAGGGCCCAAAACGTATTGTGGAGACATCAAAATTACCTATCACAAAACGACCTGGTTTTGCAAGGGGGGTCACCTGGGATTTTGGCCCTGGGCTCGACGACCATCTAGGGAAACCTACCAAACCCACACATTTCTGAAAACTAGAGACCCGAGAGAGTCCAGTGAGGCATGGCTTGTGGGAATCCCCAAACGTTTTCCTACCCAAAATCCCCTGCAAACTTAGCTGAAAAAAATCAAGTTTTTCTCACATTTTTGTGTGGGAAAGTTGTGGGATGACCGGGCTGAAACAAATTTCCTACGATCCAGCGTTCCTCCAGGTCTCTCGATAGAAATGGTACCTCACTCGTGTGGGTGGGCCAAGTACCCACGACAGGCCAGGGCCCAAAATATATTGTGGAGACATCAAAATTACCTATCACAAAACGACCTGGTTTTTCAAGGGAGGTCACCTGGGTTTTTGGCCCCGGGCTCGGCCGTCATCTAGGGCAACCTACCAACCCCACACATTTCTGAGAACTAGAGACACGGGAGAGTCCAGGGCAGCATGGCTTGCATGGATACCCCAACGTTTTCCCACCCAGGATCCCCTGCAAACCTCAAATTTAGCTGGAAAAAAAATAAATATTTTCTCAAATTTCTGTGTGGGAAAGTTGTCGGATCACTGGGCTGACAAATTTCCTATCACTCAGCATTCCCCCAGGTCTCCCGATAAAAATGGTACCTCACTCATGTGGGTGGGCCAAGTACCTGCGACAGGCAATGGCCCAAAACATATTGTGGAGACGTCAAAATTACCTATCACAAAACGACCTCTTTTTGCAAGGGGGACACCTGGGTTTTTGGACTTGGGCTCGGCAGCCATCTAGGGAAACCCACCAAACCCACACATTTCTGAAAACTAGACAGCCTGGGGAGTCCAGGGAGGTATGGCTTGCATGGGTGCCCCAACGCTTTCCTACCCAGAATCCCCTAGAAACCTCAAATTTAGCTGGAAAAAAATCACTTTTTCCACACATTTTTGTGTAGGATCACCGTGCAGGCATCATCATCATCATCATCATCAGGTCACTTATAAAGCGCACTACATACCCGCGAGGGTCTCAAGGCACTGGGGGAAGAGGGGGGGGTGCTGCTACTGATCGAAGAGCCAGGTCTTGAGGAGTCTTCTGAAGGCCAGTAGGTCTTGGGTCTGCCGAAGGTTGGTGGGGAGGGTGTTCCAGGTCTTGGCGGCGAGGTGGGAGAAGGATCTGCCGCCGGCGGTCGTTTTCCGGATGCGGGGGACTGTGGCGAGGGTGAGGCTGGTGGAGCGGAGCTGGCGGGTGGGGGTGTAGAAGCTGAGTCGTCTGTTGAGGTAGGCTGGTCCGGAGTTGTGGAGTGCTTTGTGTGCGTGGGTGAGGAGCTTGAAGGTTATCCTCTTGTTGACAGGGAGCCAGTGCAGGTCTCTCAGGTGGGGTGTGATGTGGCTGCGGCGGGGGATGTCGAGGATAAGACGTGCAGAGGCGTTCTGTATGCGTTGCAGCCGTCTCAGGAGCTTAGCCGTCGATCCTGCGTAGAGGGCGTTTCCGTAGTCCAGCCTGCTGGTGACGAGGGCCTGGGTGACTGTTTTCCTTGTTTCGGTGGGGATCCACTTGAAGATCCTGCGGAGCATTCGGAGTGTGTTGAAGCAGGATGAGGAAACGGCTTTGACCTGCTTAGTCATGGAGAGGGTGAGGTCGAGGATGACCCCTAGGTTGCGTGCGTGTTCGGTGGGTGTCGGGGCTGTTCCCAGTGATGTCGGCCACCAGGAGTCGTCCCAGGCTGAAGGGTTGGAACCAAGGATGAGGACCTTCGTCTTGTCCGAGTTCAGCTTCAGGCGGCTGGACCTCATCCATTCGGCGACGGCCTTCATTCCTTCGTGGAGGTGGGCTTTGGCGGTGTGAGGGTCTTTGGTGAGGGAGAGGATCAGCTGGGTGTCGTTGGCGTAGGAGATGATGTTGAGGTTGTGCTGTCGGGCGATGTGGGCGAGGGGTGCCATGTAGATGTTGAACAGCGTCGGGCTGAGGGAGGAGCCTTAGGGTACGCCGCAGATGATCTTGGTGGCCTTAGATCAGAAAGGGGCGAGGCGGACGCTTTGAGTTCTGCCGGAAAGGAAGGATGTGGTCCAGTCCAGGGCCTTCTCTTGGATCCCGGCGTCGTGAAGGCGTGTTCGTAGTGTGTGGTGGCAGACCGTGTCGAAGGCGGCTGATAGGTCCAGGAGGATGAGGGCTGCTGTTTCTCCGTTGTCTAGCAGGGTCCTGATGTCATCGGTGGCGGCGATGAGGGCGGTTTCGGTGCTGTGGTTGCTGCGGAAGCCGGACTGGGAAGGGTCCAGGATGTTGTTCTCCTCGAGGTAGCGGGTCAGTTGTTTGTTGACGATTTTCTCGGTGACCTTCGCGGGGAACGGGAGCTGAGAGATGGGTCGGAAGTTCTTGAGGCCCTTGGGGTCTGCCTTGGGTTTCTTGAGTAAGGCGGTGATCTCGGCGTGCTTCCAGCTTTCCGGGAAGGTTGCTGTCTCGAAGGAGATGTTGATTATTTTCCGGAGATGGGGCGCGATGGCTGTACTGGCTTTGTTGAAGACGTGGTGAGGGCACAGGTCTAGCGGTGAACCGGAGTGGATGGTGTTCATGATGTCGCTGGTGTCCTCGTCGTTGATGTTGGTCCAGGAGAGCAGGCGGTTGGTGGTCGTGGGGGCAGTGGTCTCGGTGGTTGCCGGGGCGGTCGTGGTGTTGAAGCTGTCGTGGATGTCGGGGATTTTGCGGTGGAAGAAGGTGGCCAGTGAGTCGCACAGGTCTCGTGACGGCGGGATGTCGTTGGTGTTGGAGCTGGGGTTGGAGAGTTCATTCACGATGTTGAAGAGCTCTTTGCTGTTGTGTGCGTTGTTGTCTAGGCGGTCTTTGAGTGAGGCCCTTTTGGCGGATCTGATGAGGTGATGGTGACTGCGGGTGGCGCTCTTGTGGGCGGCGTAGCTGTCCGCTGTCCGTTCGTGGAGCCAGATCTTCTCCAGTTTTCGGCATGTTCGTTTGGAGGCCTGGAGGTCTTCGGTGAACCAGGTGGCTTTCTTGCTGGTGTGGCTGTTGGGCGGATTCTTGAGCGGGGCGAGGGTGTTGGCGCAGTCGTCGATCCACTGTCTGAGGTTGCGGGCGGCGGTGTCGGGGTCGGAGGGTTCGGCGGGTGGGCTCAGGGCGAGGGTGGTGGTTAGCTGGTCTTCGGTGACTCTGCTCCAGCAGCGGCGAGGCATTTGTTGGGTGCGGTGGTGCGTGGTGGGCTTCCTGTAGGTGAAGTGGTTGCAGTGGTGGTCGGTCCAGTGGGGTTCGGAGGTGTGGTTGAAGGAGACGTGTGGGCTTGCGGAAAAGATGGAGTCTAGCGTGTGGCCGGCGGCGTGGGTGGGTGTTGTCACGAGCTGTCTGAGTCCGAGGGTGGCGAGGTTGTCGATCAGGGTGGTGGAGTTGGTGTCCTTGTTGTTCTCGAGGTGGAAGTTCAGGTCCCCGAGGAGGATGTAGTCCGTGGAGGCGATGGCGTGTGTGCTGACGAAGTCAGCGATGGAATCGCTGAACTGTGTTCGGGGCACAAATGTCCTACCACCCAGCGTTCCCCTTGGTCTCCCGAGTAAAATGATACCTTGCTCTACAATTCTGTGTTCCCCTAAGTCTCCCAATAAAAAGAGTACCTCACTTGTGTGGGTAGGCCTAGTGCCTGCGACAGGCAAGGGCCCAAAACGTATTGTGGAGACATCAAAATTACCTATCACAAAACGACCTAGTTTTGCAAGGGAGTGTCACCTGGGTTTTTGGCCCCAGGCTCAGTGGCCATCGAGTGAAACCTACCAAACCCACACATTTCTGAAAACTAGAGACCCGAGGGAGTCCAGGGAGGCATGGCTTGTGTGAATCTCCAAACGTTTTCCTACCCAAAATCCCCTCCAAACCTCCAAATTAGCTGAAAAAATCAAGTTTTTCTCAAATTTCTGTGTGGGAAAGTTGTGGGATGACCAGGCTGACACAAATTTCCTACCACCCAGCGTTCCTCCAGGTCTCCAGATAGAAATGGTACCTCACTCGTGTAGGTGGGCCAAGTACCCACGACAGGCAAGGGCCCAAAACGTATTGTGGAAACATCAAAATTACCTATCGGCAAAACGACCAGGTTTTGCAAGGGGGGGACACCTGGGATTTTGGCCCCAGGCTCGGCGACCATCTAGGGAAACCTACCAAACCCACACATTTCTGAAAACTAGAGACCCGGGGGAGTCCAGGGAGGCATAGCTTGCATGAATCCCCCAATGCTTTCCTATCCAGAATCCCCTGCAAACCTCAAATTTAGCTGAAAAAATCAACTTTTTCTCATATCTCTTTGTGAGAAAGTTGTGGAATCACCGGGCTGACACAAATTTCCAATCACTCAGCGTTCCCCCAGGTCTCCCGATAAAAATGGTACCTCACTCGTGTGGGTGGGCCAAGTACCCGCGACAAGCAAGGGCCCAAAACGTATTGTGGAGACATCAAAATTACCCATCTCAAAACGATCTGGTTTTGCAAGAGGGGCACCTGGGTTTTTGGCCCTGGGCTCGGCCATCATCTAGGGAAACCTACCAAACCCATGTATTTCTGAAAACTAGAGACCCGGGGGAGTCCAGGGCGGCATGGCTTGCATGGATCCCCCAACGTTTTCCTACCCAGGATTCCCTACAAACCTCAAATTTAGCTGAAAAAATCACTTTTTCCACACATTTTTGTGTAGGATCACCATGCAGGCACAAATGTCCTACCACCCAGCGTTCCCCTTGGTCTCCCGAGTAAAATGATACCTTGCTCTACAATTCTGTGTTCCCCTAAGTCTCCTGATAAAAAGGCTACCTCACTTGTGTGGGTAGGCCTGGTGCCTGCGACAGGCAAGGGCCCAAAACGTATTGTGGAGACATCAAAATTACCTATCACAAAACGACCTAGTTTTGCAAGGGAGGGTCACCTGGGTTTTTGGCCCCAGGCTCAGTGGCCATCGAGTGAAACCTACCAAACCCACACATTTCTGAAAACTAGAGACCCGAGGGAGTCCAGGGAGGCATGGCTTGTGTGAATCTCCAAACGTTTTCCTACCCAAAATCCCCTCCAAACCTCCAAATTAGCTGAAAAAATCAAGTTTTTCTCAAATTTCTGTGTGGGAAAGTTGTGGGATGACCAGGCTGACACAAATTTCCTACCACCCAGCGTTTCTCCAGGTCTCCAGATAGAAATGGTACCTCACTCATGTAGGTGGGCCAAGTAGCCACGACAGGCAAGGGCCCAAAACGTATTGTGGAAACATCAAAATTACCTATCGGCAAAACGACCAGGTTTTGCAAGGGGGGGACACCTGGGATTTTGGCCCCAGGCTCGGCGACCATCTAGGGAAACCTACCAAACCCACACATTTCTGAAAACTAGAGACCCGGGGGAGTCCAGGGAGGCATAGCTTGCATGAATCCCCCAATGCTTTCCTATCCAGAATCCCCTGCAAACCTCAAATTTAGCTGAAAAAATCAACTTTTTCTCATATCTCTTTGTGGGAAAGTTGTGGAATCACCGGGCTGACACAAATTTCCAATCACTCAGCGTTCCCCCAGGTCTCCCGATAAAAATGGTACCTCACTCGTGTGGGTGGGCCAAGTACCCGCGACAAGCAAGGGCCCAAAACGTATTGTGGAGACATCAAAATTACCCATCTCAAAACGATCTGGTTTTGCAAGAGGGGCACCTGGGTTTTTGGCCCTGGGCTCGGCCATCATCTAGGGAAACCTACCAAACCCATGTATTTCTGAAAACTAGAGACCCGGGGGAGTCCAGGGCGGCATGGTTTGCATGGATCCCCCAACGTTTTCCTACCCAGGATCCCCTACAAACCTCAAATTTAGCTGAAAAAATCACTTTTTCCACACATTTTTGTGTAGGATCACCATGCAGGCACAAATGTCCTACCACCCAGCGTTCCCCTTGGTCTCCCGAGTAAAATGATACCTTGCTCTACAATTCTGTGTTCCCCTAAGTCTCCTGATAAAAAGGCTACCTCACTTGTGTGGGTAGGCCTAGTGCACACGACAGGAAACGGTCCAAAACGCAACGTGGACACACCACATTTTTACAGTGAAAACAGACCCTTTTTTTGCAAAGTGCCTAGCTGTATGTCTTATAATTCACATGCTAGTATGGGTACCCACAATTTCGGAGATGTGCAAATAACTACTGCTTCTAAACTGTATATTTTGTTCCCATTTCGGAAATACATAGGTGTCCTCGATACCTATCATTCACTCCTTATATTTTACCAAATGAATTGCTATATACTCGGTACACAATGAAAAACCATTGCAAGAGGCAGCTCAGTTATTGGCTCTGGGTTTCTCGGGTTCTTGGTGAACCTACAAGTCCTATATATCCCCACAACCAGAAGGGTCCAGCGGATGTAACTGTATATTGCTTTAAAAAATCTGTCATACTTAGAAGAAGTTACAGGTGAAAACGTTGGCACAAATGGCTGTTTTTTTCAACTCAGTTTCAATCTTCCTTATTTTCAACTGTTAGTTTCTATAAAAAAACCTTGAAGGATCTACACAAATGACCCCTTGCAGAATTCAGAAGTTTGTCTACTTTTCAGAAATGTATAGCTTTCCAGGATCCATTATTGCTTTCACACCCATTTCTACCACTAACTGGAAGGAGGTTAAAGCACAAAAAGTAGCAAAAATAGGCTATGTCCCAGTAAAATGCCAAAACTGTGTAACATTTTTTGGTTTTCTGACAAGAGTCTGTCTGTCCCTGAAAGATGGAATGATTGTGATTTCAGTACCACAACCTGTTTGTTGATACCATTTGCAGGGAAAAAAACAGACGCTTTCTTCTGCAGCACTTTTTCCCCCTTTTTAAAAAAAAAACCCAAAATGTAGCTGTATTTTGGCTCATTTCAGGGTCCCCTCCAGGGGAATCCACAAACCCTGGGTACCTTTAAACTCCCCAACACAAACTACCCCAAATAGCCAAAAAAAGGCTTAGCACAGCGGAGGAAAAGGCCTAGCAGCGAAGTGGTTAAGCACTACTGTAAACATTCTAAATCATCTTCACCAACATAGCTGGGCTGCAGGGTTAAGGGCTGGAACAACTAATAGGAGTTACAATATATCAGTTGAGTCACGCGCACCCATCGGATGCATTATGGTACCTACTGTATTTATTATATCCTTGGGTGATTTACAGGAACAACTCTAAGCTGTGGAAGTCATTTCCACCGCAATTAGGCCTGGCCTAGTAATACTATCATATTACATAGACAATCAAGTCAGCATTGATAGAATGTCTATAGGGTTGCTCCAATCATTCATTGCCATTGCTATGTATGCCTTAGATAATGGCTTACAAGTTAACTTTAAGAAAGCCCAAATTATGGTTTTTGGAAGAAGAAACTATAGTAAAAAATTGTTTATGAATGGAAATGGCATAGCAAGGACAACAAATTACAAGTAGTTGGATATCCCCGTTTGACTCAAAGCTAACCCGGTATCTGGCCATCAGAATTAAGACAAATACACTGAAGATCTTTAGTAACAGACTAGCCACCTATGTTAATACATTTGGCGAGGTGGGAACTTTTTCAGGAGCTCCAGAGCAGTGAGGGACTACCTGTTCAAATTGTAACATTCAGAGCACTTGACCCTCAGGTTAGTGAATTTGAGCAGTCCAAGCCTCAGTAAGGTGATGTAGGGTCAAAATCTGAACTTAGTAAACAGTTACTAGCAATTAATAAATCCATATTTTTAGCCACTGCTTTTATTTAAAAAGAAAAAAAAGTTTACTTCAGTTGCACAACACAATACCTTTAATGAAATATGAGAGCGCAAGAAACTTAGGGTACAGAATTATGATTGGAACAATTAATGTGTGAGGGAATTATAAATGACTAGTAAATGCTATTCCCCATGCTAATGCGGTATAAAATCATATTAATACAAGGTAGAGCCCATAGACCTCCTGGGAAAATAGCGGTTACAGATTTTTGATCCACCTTTGGGTTCTCTCCGCCAAACCCTTCGCAAGGAAATATGTTTACGTTTCTGTTGGAGTTCTATTGCCCCCAAGTCAGTCTTTCTCTCAATGCCACTCCCTTGCACAGTACATTAGTCTTTTAGCACTGGACAAGATGGCCTTTTCCTTTTAGATGCAGGTGGGGGCTTCACAGTGAACCAATAGCGGACTGGGCCTTGGCTCAATTAGTGCTGTCGCTGGCCTCAACTCTTGTCCAATACATGCCCAGGCAAGATGAAGGCGGCGCTCTACCAATACTGTTCGGAGGCAGGTAGGTCCTTGCTGGTGGTTCTTTCCTGGCCCCAAACACAAAACCCACCACCCAGACAAGCGAGAAGCCCACTATGGGTCGATGAAAATCACCAACTGCTGTATACAATCTCATCTTTTTTGCCCCTTATAACACTGTGCTAGGAACCAGCGGAAAAAGTCTTGAAACAATATTCTTGATAGCACAATATACTCATATTGTTATTTAGTATATTCAAATGCTAGACAAAATGTCAAACAGTGAAATTAAATTTATGTTAATATTTAAGAAACATAAGATATGCAGCTAAAGCAAGTAGGTCATATACGTGCTGCAGAGCATGTAACGTAATGCTTTCTTCTACAGGTTAATGAATTCATTAGATTTCCTGCAGGTTGATAACTAGAAAACTTAAAGAGTCTTCTGTCACATTTGAGGGGTCTTTACCTACCCTGAAATATAGGCATTGTCTTTAATATGCCAGTCTTTCATTTTGAGAAAAAAGGTAGAGTATAAATTATCCAGAGTCTCATTATCTGCATTCTGGCAAATGACGTTTTAGATCTGGGACCCCTTTTTATGGTACAACCAATCTTAGATAGCTTTTCTTGGGAATAATAAAGTCAGAAGAGATCAAAGAAGTGACTTTTTAAAGATTGCTGCTGTTAGTGCTTTATAGACCAGTGAGTAAGACAATAAAATATATTTATCTTCTAACGGGAGACCTAGTTCCACTTCCACTTATTACACTTGTTCTGATTGACCGCATCACCGTCAACAAGAATAGAGTAACATCACGGAAAGAAAGTTCTCTTCACTCTCAAGGTTATATATAGCTTCCTCGAGTTTCAGCCATAAAATATCTCTGTCAGACCCATTTATGATAGGTCATCTTGTGATCTAGGTCTTTCATTGGGGTATAAGTCCTGTATCTGGGAGAAACGCTCTTGAAATAAAGAAATACTGAAACCATCTTCTCTTCTAAAAGTATTTTCGATATTAATCGGGAAGGGTAAGAGGCCCTTATGAATTTGGAAATCTCTGCCTGAACTTTCCATATAAAGGTGCTGTTGAGATAAATGTAAAAAGCCAGGACCAGAGAACTTAATTTTAGCAGAGTAACAATTTTAAAAGCATATTTGCGACTGATAAGTGTTAGGTATAGACTATCCCATTCCTTAAAAAAAAAACTCAAGCCTTTTGTAAAGTTTTTTCAAAGTTGACAGTTATTGTCTTTTCCCAGGTCGTATCTATGATCACCCCTAAGTATCCCACCTTGGTTCTATTTATCTACGTGACAAGGGAAATATTCCACTGCAATTAATTCACACTTTGATGTGTTAACTTTATAGGCTGATTCGACCCAGGATAGAAAACACTTCTAGCAGCAAAACACACCCTTTACCAGAATATATTATCAAGCCGCCACAAAAACCTTTGATTTTATTTCCGCTCAATGCATATCAAAAGGATTGAATCCTCTGTCAAGTCTCATAAGCCATAGGTTCTATAGAAAGGGAAAATAGGAGAGGGAAAGAGGGACATCCCGGATGGCTACCTGTAATAATAGCAAAGAGTCTTTACAAAAAGCAGTGGCTTCTGTGTGGCCATATATTAACCATACACTGATTACAAAGCTTCCCAGAATGCGAAGGGCTGTCAAATAGCACGTAGCTATTTCCAGTTCACCCCATCAAACGCCTTTTCGGCATCTACTAAAAGTGTTGTCAAAGGCATTTCTTTCAAGATTGCACAATTGATTGTGTGGATTAGAATATGCATGGCAACGTTAACTGGTGTGAATGCTCCTCTTTGCTCTTCATGTATAAGATCCCCTTCCTGTCTGTTGAGATCTTTGCATACATTTTAGTATCCTAATTGAAGAACAAAACAGTTTGATGCAAAGAACAGAGGAAAGGGTCTTTCCATGGTTAAATATTCTACACTGCTATCATGGCAGAATGTAAGGAAGAGAAAACGTTAGCAGAGGTAAATATCTTGTTGAATAACACTTCGAATATTGGAAGGAATGTGAAGTTGAGGCTTTAAAATATCTCTACAGAGATGCCAACAGGTTCCACAGCACTGCCATTAGACTGAACCATGAGGGCCCTTAATATTTTTGTGTGTGTTATGTGTTCTACGAAATTCCCTCTCATCCTCTCTTGTAATGATGGTAGATTAAACATTCTTAAATAGCCAGCTATCATGTTCTCCAGAACCTTGCTCTCCTTCTGGTATATTTGGTAAAATAAAATGTATAAGGCCTCAAATAGTATCCCTTCGCCCATTATTTCTTCAACCCTTGTTCTTGCCTGTTCCATCTCTAAATGCCAAGCCAATAGCTTTACAGCCTTAGTTTGACACATGTTCCGGGTCATAGTTTCCTCTAATTCTGCTGGTACCGCTTTCTTCTCTGCATTTTTAGCCAGGAGTCATCTCTCTAGGTATATATCTTGGTTTAAAGATCTCGACGCTGATGGAGCGTAAATGTTGAATGACGTTTGCCTCTACGGATTCTTCCTTTTCATATGAAATTACGATAATTATTACTTGATGAAAAACATGTAAACTGGCTAAGTCGAAAAACGTGAGATTTCATACTGCACCGTACAAGTATGCAGAAGTGTTTTAAAGCATGAAAAATGTAAAAACGTAAGCAAAGAGAGAGAAGAAAACAATTATATTTACTATGTATGTGAACACGTGTTTTAACCCCTTCGATGCGCGTGACGAGCTCAGCTCGTCATGCTGCGCGGTAGCGCTGTGCGCATGACGAGCTCAGCTCGTCACGACCGCACCCACGATCGGAATGTCCAGCACACGAGCGGAATTCCGATCGCAGTCAAGGGGTTAAGAAACAAACCTAGTTAACATAGAGATTGAGGTGACGATAACTTCTAATGTATTAAAATGAAATAATGTTTGCATAATAATGCTCCTGAAATGATTCAAAGGCTTAAATCGGTAATAATCAATAGTATGCAACACTGCAGCTTTTCTAACGTTATGTGATAAAAATGTGTATTTCAGAGTGACACGTAAATATTTGTTCTGGAAAATGACAAACATGCAAAAACATTTTGAAGAGTCTAATACTGACATGTAAGTGCTTAAGAAGAATAATGATCGGAAATAATCAAGAGAAGTCAAAATGCAATTAATAATGTGTGATTTATATTAATCATAACGTGAAGATGATTCAGCAAAATTTCATGTAGGCCTTAGCTGTCTTTTCTTTCTAGCTCGAATCGCAGAATCAAGCTGGAGTAGTCACTTTAGACACTGTGAGAACTTTTCCTAAAGTTTCTTTTCCTTATTCAACAACAATGGGTTCACTTTTCATTTAGCCACATTCTTGACAGAAATATAGCAATATGATTGCAAACCCAGGGAAAGCGCCTGCCTGGGAACGGACAGACTGTGAGTAAAGGGAAGTTTATTACTTCCGTGGAAAGGATGGAACTAAATTGCATTTGGAACTTAATGAATTTGCAAAGGGATTACTTAATGCTTCCGCATTTCTTAGTGAGGTATTGATCACACCATGAGCAGCCCACCGTGAGCAACCAATAGAAGCCATATGGTCTGATGGAAAGGATACTTTGTGGGTGTAAACCATGAACGTTTGAAGTATAATTGCCCCTCGGAGGAGGAGTCTGGGCTGGCTATCATTTTCTATTTTCTTGCCTGGCATGCTGTCAGACTGAACTTTGATTTTCCTCCATGCCAAATCTTTGAACTGAATTTTCCTGACCGATCTGAATCTGCACTTTGCCGGCTGGTAAAGTTGTGCAGAAATTAACCTTTTGGTTGAAGGGTTTACTGACTCCTTCTTTGGTGCGCTGTGCTACAGTTTCTGACTTTGGGCAGATCCTTATTGAAGACGGACTATAACTCAACCATATTTTGGTTTGTGTGAAATGACAACTGTAACTCGAATTGCTATTTTCTCTCTCTAGGCAACCAGCAAATGTTCATTATAAATCTGCTTTATAATGTGTGGCTAATTGCACTAATTGTCTATTATTAAAACTGCTATGAGATAAAATTTCATGTTCTATCCATTCAAATTGAGGCCTTAGATAAATGTTTTCCATGAGTAGTCATTCTCAAGTGTGCGTGGTAATTATTTGAGTCGAAATATTTCTTGAACAGATTTATGAGGTTTTGATGGCTTTGAGAAAGGTTATGAAATAGACATGTATTTGGTAATTTCTTTATTTAGGTCCTCGTAAGGAAATTGCCTCACGTTCTCCAATTATCCAAGTCCCTGTCAGCTCAACAAAAATATCCATTGAAGGACCGAGTGTTTGATGAATTAGGATTTAGATATAAATTTGTAAGTGTTATTTGTGGCCCAGTTGGCAATGACAAAAATAAGTCTTTTAGTGTAAAGAGAGAATTTGTATAAGTCTTCCGCTGCATCAACGCTCTCCCTCGACAAGGAAAATCATACCTTTTAGTATTTTCTTATGAATAATCCTAGCCAAATATACCAGCAGCCCCTTAAAGCAGCTTTTAAACTGTCCCATACCAACAGAAAATCTCTAAATCCTATGTTATCAGATAGGGAGAATTCTCAATATAGCTTAATATGGCATTGCAAAGCTCTGAGTCTATAAACAGTGTCAATCTACAGTGAAACATCAAAGAGGAGGATATACTTAATTCGACAATTCTAGTCAGATCATCAGCTGTTGGATATGCTGCTGCTGACTATTTTGGGGGCATATTATCAAGAACGGCGTTAAAAATTATCGCCGCTTTAGCGGCAGGAAACTGCCGCTAAAGCGGCGATAATGGGCTTGATAATATGCCCTTGAGAATTCCAATAGAAGTCCATGTTCTGGTGTGAACATGGGCTTCTATTGGAATTCTCCAGGGCATATTATCAAGCCCATTATCGCCGCTTTAGCGGCAGGAAACTGCCGCTAAAGCGGCGATCATTTTATCGCCGTTCTTGATAATATGCCCCTTGGTGTTTACAAAGTGTTGATTCCTTCAGTTTATCATGACCCTTGTACTGTGGCTTGAACGAAAGTAAGGTTAAATCCTGCCTTCTTCAATCAATCAATCAATCAATCAATCATGTCACTTATAAAGCGCACTACATACCCGCGAGGGTCTCAAGGCGCTGGGGGAAGAGGGGGTGGTGCTGCTACTGATCGAAGAGCCAGGTCTTGAGGAGTCTTCTGAAGGCCAGTAGGTCTTGGGTCTGTCAGAGGTTGGTGGGGAGGGTGTTCCAGGTCTTGGCGGCGAGGTGGGAGAAGGATCTGCCGGCGGCGGT
The DNA here is from genome assembly GCA_963921515.1 of Calotriton arnoldi. NCBI lineage: Eukaryota > Metazoa > Chordata > Amphibia > Caudata > Salamandridae > Calotriton > Calotriton arnoldi. The sequence continues at coordinate 2,405,612 of CAWUFW010000312.1, read as the reverse complement.
CGTTTTCCGGATGCGGGGGACTGTGGCGAGGGCGAGGCTGGTCGAGCGGAGCTGGCGGGTGGGGATGTAGAAGCTGAGTCGTCTGTTGAGGTAGGCTGGTCCGGAGTTGTGGAGTGCTTTGTGTGCGTGGGTGAGGAGCTTGAAGGTTATCCTCTTGTTGACAGGGAGCCAGTGCAGGTCTCTCAGGTGGGGTGTGATGTGGCTGCGTCGGGGGATGTCGAGGATAAGACGTGCAGAGGTGTTCTGGATGCGTTGCAGCCGTCTCAGGAGCTTAGCCGTCGTTCCTGCGTAGAGGGCGTTTCCGTAGTCCAGCCTGCTGGTGACGAGGGCCTGGGTGACTGTTTTTCTTGTTTCGGTGGGGATCCACTTGAAGATCCTGCGGAGCATTCGGAGGATGTTGAAGCAGGATGAGGAAACGGCGTTGACCTGCTTAGTCATGGAGAGGGTGGGGTCGAGGATGACCCCTAGGTTGCGTACGTGGTCGGTGGGTGGCGGGGCTGTTCCCAGTGATGTTGGCCACCAGGAGTCGTCCCAGGCTGAAGGGTTGGAACCAAGGATGAGGACCTCCGTCTTGTCCGAGTTCAGCTTCAGGCGGCTGGTCCTCATCCATTCGGCGACGGCCTTCATTCCTTCGTGGAGGTGGGCTTTGGCGGTGTGAGGGTCTTTGGTGAGGGAGAGGATCAGCTGGGTGTCGTCGGCGTAGGAGATGATGTTGAGGTTGTGCTGTCGGGCGACGTGGGCGAGGGGTGCCATGTAGATGTTGAACAGCGTTGGGCTGAGGGAGGAGCCTTGGGGTACGCCGCAGATGATCTTGGTGGCCTTGGATCGGAAGGGGGCGAGGCGGACGCTTTGTGTTCTGCCGGAAAGGAAGGATGTGGTCCAGTCCAGGGCCTTCTCTTGGATCCCGGCGTCGTGAAGGCGTGTTCGTAGTGTGTGGTGGCAGACCGTGTCGAAGGCGGCTGATAGGTCCAGGAGGATGAGGGCTGCTGTTTCTCCGTTGTCTAGCAGGGTCCTGATGTCATCGGTGGCGGCGATGAGGGCGGTTTCGGTGCTGTGGTTGCTGCGGAAGCCGGACTGGGAAGGGTCCAGGATGTTGTTCTCCTCGAGGTAGCGGGTCAGTTGTTTGTTGACGATTTTCTCGGTGACCTTCGCGGGGAACGGGAGCAGAGAGATGGGTCGGAAGTTCTTCAGGTCCTTGGGGTCTGCCTTGGGTTTCTTGAGTAAGGCGGTGATCTCGGCGTGCTTCCAGCTTTCCGGGAAGGTTGCTGTCTCGAAGGAGATGTTGATTATTTTCCGGAGATGGGGCGCGATGGCTGTACTGGCTTTGTTGAAGATGTGGTGAGGGCACGGGTCTAGCGGTGAACCGGAGTGGATGGTGTTCATGATCTCGCTGGTGTCCTCGTCGTTGATGTTGGTCCAGGAGAGCAGGCGGTTGGTGGTTGTGGGGGCAGTGGTCTCGGTGGTCGCCGGGGCGGTCGTGGTGTTGAAGCTGTCGTGGATGTCGGCGATTTTGCGGTGGAAGAAGGTGGCCAGTGAGTCGCACAGGTCTTGCGACGGCTGGATGTCGTTGGTGTTGCAGCTGGGGTTGGAGAGTTCCTTCACGATGTTGAAGAGCTCTTTGCTGTTGTGTGCGTTGTTGTCTAGGCGGTCTTTGAGTGAGGCCCTTTTGGCGGATCTGATGAGGTGATGGTGACTGCGGGTGGCTCTCTTGTGGGCGGCGTAGCTGTCCGCTGTCCGTTCGTGGAGCCAGATCTTCTCCAGTTTTCGGCATGTTCGTTTGGAGGCCTGGAGGTCTTCGGTGAACCAGGTGGCTTTCATGCTGGTGTGGCTGTTGGGCGGATTCTTGAGCGGGGCGAGGGTGTTGGCGCAGTCGTCGATCCACTGTCTGAGGTTGCGGGCGGCGGTGTCGGGGTCGGAGGGTTCGGCGGGTGGGCTCAGGGCGAGGGTTGTGGTTAGCTGGTCTTCCGTGACTCTGCTCCAGCAGCGGCGAGGCATTTGTTCGGTTCGGTGGTGCGTGGTGGGCTTCCTGTAGGTGAAGTGGATGCAGTGGTGGTCAGTCCAGTGGGGTTCGGAGGTGTGGTTGAAGGAGACGTGTGGGCTTGCGGAAAAGATGGAGTCGAGCGTGTGGCCGGCGGCGTGGGTGGGTGTAGTCACGAGCTGTCTGAGTCCGAGGGTGGCGAGGTTGTCGATCAGGGTGGTGGAGTTGGTGTCCTTGTTGTTCTCGAGGTGGAAGTTCAGGTCCCCGAGGAGGATGTAGTCCGTGGAGGCGATGGCGTGTGTGCTGATGAAGTCAGCGATGGAATCGCTGAACTGTGGTCGGGGTCCGGGGGGTCTGTAGATGAGGGTTCCTCTGAGGGTGGTGTTGGATCGGTGTGGATCTGGAAGTGCATGTGTTCGGCGGTGCTGAGGGTGTCGTCGGTGTTGGTTGAGACTCTGAGGGTGTTCCTGTGGACGATGGCGATGCCTCCTCCGACTCCGTTGGTGCGGTCCCTGCGGGTGATCTTGTATCCATCCGGGATGGCAATGGCGATGTCGGGGGCTGAAGCGGGATTCAGCCAGGTCTCCGTCAGGAATGCGACGTCTGGGGAGGTTGAGTCGAGAAGGTCCCAGAGTTCGATGGCGTGTTTGCGGGCGGAGCGGGTGTTGAGGAGGATGCATCTGAGGTAGTTGCGTTCTTTCCTGGGCGGTGGTTTGGCGGGGCGGGTGCTGGCGAAGCTGCAGTTCCGGCAGGTGAAGGGCCCTTGGGTGCGCTTCGGGGTGGCCTGGTAGCAGGCGTGATCTTTTCCGGGGTTGAGTGCGTGGATGGTGCTGGCGTCGTATCGGCGTCTGTTGATGTGGCGGGCGCGGGGGATACCCGGACCAGGGGGTCTGGCGCTGGGCGCAGTCACGGCGCGGACGGGCGCAGACGGGCTTGCCTTAGGCGCGCCTTCGGCGCGCCAGTGGCGCGCCCGCTGTGCACGTCCGCTGCGGGCCGCACAGCGGCCGCCATAAATGGGGAGGTGGGAGGGAGGAGCAGGGAATGGGGCAGCGAATGGCCAGTGAGGGGGCGGGGCCGCAGGGGCGCAGCGGCGGGAAACAGGCACAGAAGGGAAAACGAGCACAATCAGGGCATCAAGGGGGCACAGAAAGGAAAAAACTAGCACAATGAGGGGCAGCAAGGGGGCACAGAAAGGAAAAACGAGCACAATCAGGGGCAGCAAGGGGGCACAGAAAGGAAAAAAACGAGCACAATCAGGGGCAGCAAGGGGGCACAGAAAGGAAAAACGAGCACAATCAGGGGCAGCAAGGGGGCACAGAAAGGAAAAACGAGCACAATCAGGGGCAGCAAGGGGGCACAGAAAGGAAAAAACTAGCACAATGAGGCGCAGCAAGGGGGCACAGAAAGGAAAAACGAGCACAATCAGGGGCAGCAAGGGGGCACAGAAAGGAAAAAAAAACGAGCACAATCAGGGGCAGCAAGGGGGCACAGAAAGGAAAAACGAGCACAATCAGGGGCAGCAAGGGGGCACAGAAAGGAAAAAACGAGCACAATCAGGGGCAGCAAGGGGGCACAGAAAGGAAAAAACTAGCACAATGAGGCGCAGCAAGGGGGCACAGAAAGGAAAAACGAGCACAATCAGGGGCAGCAAGGGGGCACAGAAAGGAAAAAAAAACGAGCACAATCAGGGGCAGCAAGGGGGCACAGAAAGGAAAAAACTAGCACAATGAGGGGCAGCAAGGGGGCACAGAAAGGAAAAACGAGCACAATCAGGGGCAGCAAGGGGGCACAGAAAGGAAAAAAAAACGAGCACAATCAGGGGCAGCAAGGGGGCACAGAAAGGAAAAAACTAGCACAATGAGGGGCAGCAAGGGGGCACAGAAAGGAAAAACGAGCACAGTCAGGGGCCGCAAGGGGGCACAGAAAGGAAAAAACGAGCACAATCAGGGGCAGCAAGGGGGCACAGAAAGGAAAAACGAGCACAATCAGGGGCAGCAAGGGGGCACAGAAAGGAAAAAACGAGCACAATCAGGGGCAGCAAGGGGGGCACAGAAAGGAAAAAACGAGCACAATCAGGGGCAGCAAGGGGGGCACAGAAAGGAAAAAACGAGCACAATCAGGGGCAGCAAGGGGGCACAGAAAGGAAAAACGAGCACAATCAGGGGCAGCAAGGGGGCACAGAAAGGAAAAACGAGCACAATCAGGGGCAGCAGCAGGGCACACAGACGGAGCTGTGTGGTGGGGAGCGACCTACCAGTCAAGGTCAGGGGTCGCTCTCTTCACCACGCAGCGGCCGCCATAAATGGGGAGGTGGGAGGGAGGAGCAGGGAATGGGGCAGCGAATGGGCAGTGAGGGGGCGGGGCCGCAGGGGCCCAGCGGCGGGAAACAGGCACAGAAGGGAAAACGAGCACAATTAGGGCATCAAGGGGGCACAGAAAGGAAAAAACTAGCACAATGAGGGGCAGCAAGGGGGCACAGAAAGGAAAAACGAGCACAATCAGGGGCAGCAAGGGGGCACAGAAAGGAAAAACGAGCACAATCAGGGGCAGCAAGGGGGCACAGAAAGGAAAAAACGAGCACAATCAGGGGCAGCAAGGGGGCACAGAAAGGAAAAAAACGAGCACAATCAGGGGCAGCAAGGGGGCACAGAAAGGAAAAAACTAGCACAATGAGGGGCAGCAAGGGGGCACAGAAAGGAAAAACGAGCACAATCAGGGGCAGCAAGGGGGCACAGAAAGGAAAAAAAACGAGCACAATCAGGGGCAGCAAGGGGGCACAGAAAGGAAAAACTAGCACAATGAGGGGCAGCAAGGGGGCACAGAAAGGAAAAACGAGCACAGTCAGGGGCAGCAAGGGGGCACAGAAAGGAAAAAACGAGCACAATCAGGGGCAGCAGGGGGGCACAGAAAGGAAAAAACGAGCACAATCAGGGGCAGCAAGGGGGCACAGAAAGGAAAAAACGAGCACAATCAGGGGCAGCAAGGGGGCACAGAAAGGAAAAAACGAGCACAATCAGGGGCAGCAAGGGGGCACAGAAAGGAAAAACGAGCACAATCAGGGGCAGCAAGGGGGCACAGAAAGGAAAAACGAGCACAATCAGGGGCAGCAGCAGGGCACACAGACGGAGCTGTGTGGTGGGGGAGCGACCTACCAGTCAAGGTGTTCCCACTCCGGTATCAGTTTCCAGGAGAGTAAGAAGCACCTGTTTAGAAAAGAGGATGAGAGACTAGAGACAGCGAGACTTGCGTTTCCAGCAGTATGGTTGTTTGAGGATCTGGACTGGACCTTATGAAGTACATGATGGCACAGCGTTTCAGACATACTATGACTCACTGTTAAGAGGGAAAACACTGAGTATGGAATAATGAAGTAGGAAGTCTATAGTAGGTTAGAATGATGTTAAAAGTGTGATGCGGTTTACCTAGTGTGAGAAGAGGTGTTGATGTAACTAGAGCCCAGGCAAACTAGAAAATTTGTGCTTTCACCCAAGATGAGATGCACACCTCTCTAGAAGAAGGTAGAATGTGCAACTTCAAAGGTTTTAGGGAAATATAGTGCCTAAAAGCACAAAGCGCCACTCATGGTCATCTGGTTGCGCTAGACCAGTGGAAAGTCACAAGTTTGAGTTGACCGTAATGGAGCACGGGCCAGATACAGGTACCAGGAAAGTACAGCTGAAAAAAAGTTACCTTCTCAAACTCTGGTGCATAGAGTTCCATTTGCAGTGGAGGAGGCCGCTAGAAGCAGTGTGGGTGCCACGGATGGTCATATGAGTTATGAACACAGTGGTCCCGGACAAGGACAATAGGAACAGAGGAAAATGAATATTGACTAGAAATCAGTACTATATTTGTGCTGTCCAGCCGGACAGGATCAATTTAATATTTTGAATATTTGCAAAAAATAAAGTGGGGACACAATCCTGCCTCCGACAAGGTATACATAAAACAAAACAAAGACTCAGGCAGAACAAATGCTTGTACGTCACACATTAAATAAAACAAGCAAAGATGTGCGGAGACACCGTTACACATTAGCAACGACAAATTAAATTGCGTATAGGGTGTACAGAGGCGACGACGTTACGATCTTATGAAAGCAATTGTGGGATCATCATCAGGACATTACATTACATGCCTGAGTAAAATTGCCTGTAAAACAATAGAGGGAAAATGGAGAAAGAAAAAGAAAACAATAGAGGGGTCAATGTACAATAAGGTATAAAAACGGCGAAGCAACATACATCACGCAGTTGGGGGTGACAAGGTAGTTTGATCCGATTAACATGACGGTGAAGGAGGAACAAGTAACTATGTGAACCTGCCAACGAGTGGAAAACATTGTTAATGTTAAGACTGTAAGTGAAAAAGGTTGGTCATATATCACTTCACTGTAGCGTGAAGAGCAGGTCTGGCATCGAGGAGGGTCATCACTAAAGTGGGAATAGTCCGCTCGGGTGTCACAGACGTCACTGTTGGAACTTTGCATTGGCGGTCAACGCAGGCTGTCATTGTTGTAACACAAACTGCAGATCTCACGTTGCTGGCAGTCGCTGTAAAGGCAAAGAGTCGGGTTCACTGGACCTTTGCATTGGCTGTTGTCACGGGTGGCAGAGTCTAGGCGCGATTGAGCCTATTTGTGGTCCCAAAGAGCCCAAAACTTCAGAATTTCTCCATTTCTTGAAGAGGATCGTACTCTAATGCCAACCAAGGATTTTACTATCCTTCTGTGCTCTGGACTTCTTGCAATCTACTCTACTACACTGAGGGATGCAGCAGCAACATTTAATTTGTAAACAAAAACGCATTTTAATGTGGAAAAGTTTATGTTTAAATAACATGCATATAATAAACTCAAATTGTGCAGAAGGTAATCACACCTAGATGTCATAAGTCTACAAGTGAAGTAAACAAGTGCTGATTTAAGTTAGCTTAACTGTTGATGCCTTCTTAAGCTTCACGTTAACATTGAAAGGCTTGTTTTCCACATTAAGCTGTTGTTTTTTCACGAAATGTCTTTCTCCTTTGCTACAGATGCTGTAAGTTTCTGTTAGTGAATAGGCATTTGTTTTGTATTAGACAACTGATAGTGAGTTTCTCACTGGGAGGAGAGGAGATAACAGGAAGGATGATTCATGGGAAGAACTGTCTGAACCACAAAATGTGGACGATGTATCTTTTCAAGGACTAGTTTCTATGGCCCTTTGTGCAGACGTGAGAAGATGGGAAGTTTACCTTTTCCCAAGCGTTTCCTAAAATCCTATTAGATGTGGATGGAGAAAAGAAACTTGCTACCATTTAGAATATTGTGTGTTTATATTAGTGCGTGTTCCTAGATTAGAGGGAGACTTCTCTCACTCATCTCTGAACTTCTTGAGATTATACTTCTCTAAATGGGAGGTTGCCTAGCCTGGTTTCTGATGTCTGCTGATTAAAAGCTGTGAATACTTTCCACCTTGATCTTAGTTTTCAAATGATGTACAAATGCTATATGCTGATGCATTTATTCTCTCATCCGAACTCTTTATTGGGTATCTGGACTGACACCATAATTCTATTCCAGTCTGATTTAGATTAGGGTAATTTCTTTATGGGTAAACACAACAGAAGCTGCTCCAAGTAATGTGACTGAAACCTAGCAAGGTGAAGCGAGTGATGGCATCTCACAAAAAGTTAAGGACTGTCTTCACACACCACCTGGTGTCATGCTTCATCATCGGCAGTCCTCGCTCTCTAAAAACTTGGTTTGATGGAGAGCGGGCCTACACCTGGAGACAGGGAGGCACTTCTACAACTAAGTGGGGGCCCATAAAGTGAGTGAGTTTAAAAATCAATATAATCCCCAGAATTAAGTTTATTCTGAAGAGGGGATTATATGATATTAAAATACAAGACCGGTGAGTGTGAGGAACTTATTGCCCCATCACCGTAGTGGTAAGTGTTGTCGACATGTTTCTGCCTATCTGGCCCAAGGGGTCCGTGGCATTCATCAGGACAAAGAATAAAGAAAAAGGGCTCCTTATCTTACCACACACGTTGGTAGGATGACACCACTACGTAGGCTGACCTATGTCAAAGCTCTACCTAATGTACACTTCATGAAGTCTGTATAGGAAACAAATTAAAAGAAGATTGCCATCAAGGTAAAACAGTCACGAAAATAACCCTAAATGCATCAATAATACAGTTGGTGGGAATTTGTATAGCATGTGACACTGCAAACGTGATTCACATGCAAAAACAGAAGAACAATTAATTGTGAGATGTACTCACTACCTTACCCTATTAGGGGAACCTACACGCCCCCTGGGAGGAGAGAGAGGGAGAGACCCCTGTAGTCACACTCTAAAATTAGAGAAAGAAGGAAAATGCCAATGTTTTAATAATTAAGTGAAGGAATGGAGATGCTCCCCAAAAAGTGGTGCTGCCACTTTTCTGGAGGTTGACTTATACACAAACATTCAAACCGACACTCATACCCTTACTTCGTCAAGGTGCGTCTCTCGCTGTAGCCTATGTGCATCTGGTCTCCGTCCCCGATGACTAGTGAATCAAATGTGGCAATGGGGCTTAAATACTTGCAATAGGTAGGCGGATCGAAGTGCATTGAGCTCAGGTGGGCCCCAATTTAAAGCCAGAAGTTGTATCCGGTGTCCCGGCCGAGCTCGTCTAAACCTATGCGCAGGTGCCTGACCTGAGCGTAGAGGTGCGGGATAGCCAATCTGAGCCCTTTCATAAGGAAATCCGGTGTCTCATTGGGAGCTGCCTGACCACACCTGACATGCGTGTCAGTGCGTAACGCGGTCGGCACCATTGCCGGATCGGGTTCGTGGGCGTGCCTCCGATCAAAGAGTGATCAATTTTTGGGCATGCGCGACTCACTTGCTTTTGCTGCAGGAGGCTTTTTGAAGCACTGGTGGTCCCATGTATGTGCTTAACACAGTGGGTGTGTGAACACCGAGAATGCATGCCCGGGTGTTCAGTGCACCTATTGATGTGCACACAAGTGGTAAAAACATTGTATTTAAACCAAAACGAAGCCTCAAAGAATGAGTGTATACAGATGGGCAGTAGGCAAACCGTATTGCGCAAAGTTAGAAACAAACACAATGGAAGCGGGGCTAGTGTCTCCATTTGACAAAATGGCAGTTGGTATTGCACCAGTGTTAAAAAGCAGGACATTAAAAGCTGTCACGGTCTTATAAAAACCAGGCTGGAGTATTAATGTGCACGTAAGTGGGGCACATTGTAATTAATCTAAATGGTGCTGCACAGGTAAAGTAGTTCAGGAGCGCAGTAAGTAAAGTGGAAAGCACTGCGTTTGACAGGTGCTTGATAAATGACACAATGGAAGGAGGGCTAGTATCTCCATACGCAAATGTGGCAAATGATGTTGTCACGGATACCACGTTCCCACAAAACTCGAAACCAGGCTAGAAGTGGTAAGTAGCTATGGTTTAAATGTAGGGTTATAGGAAGCTCTATATTTCTCTTATTTACCCAACTGTAGCCAAGGTATTTCAACGTTGAGACCTGTGTCCCATGTCCGTAAGCGAAAAACCCATTGTTGTTCTTTTATGTGAAGGGTTTTTTGGATGTCCGGGCTAGTTCTCCTGATTACTTCAAGGACCCACCATCTGAGGTCTGTGTCTCTGTGGTAGTTTTCACCAATACCATTTTAGGGCCAGAGCGCATCACACTGTGGCACTTGAATAGCAGTATCACAGTGGACTGAATGTTAATACCAATGAAAAGCAGGGTACAAAAAAGGCAAAAAATCAGGGGTGCCAATACAGAAAAGGCATATTTTTCCCACTCTGCTACAGATTGAATCTATATTAAAATAAAGAGTTAAAAAACGATTAAATCCCCCTGCCTGTTTGGTATCTCATTCATCTACTAACTAATCACTGTGGGCCTGATTACAATTCAGGCACAGCAGTATCCCCCAGTCTCTACCAAGCTTTTTCTTTGGCAAGGGGGGAGTATGCAGTGTTCTCTTCCTGCCAAAACTATTCTTCCCTTTCCCCCTCACCTTCCTACTCCCTCACACCACCTACCTCCACCCCTGCCCAGCAGGAAAGCTATTGCCCTTGTTTATCACCTGCTCAGAGCAGGTGGTGTACAGGAGCATTAAAACCGCAGGAGCAGGGAAAACCATGTGGAATTTCACACTGTAGTTCGGTGTCTACACAGTTATTCCCCTTTCCAAAGGACCCACGTGGAGTACCATCCAGGAACAATTCCAGCCACTGGGAATCTGGATGGAGTTCTGCCTAACTCATAACCAGTGCTTCAGGGAGCACTTGTGCTATACCCATTTACTAACCACAGATGTAATTAGCAGGCTAATACAGATGAACCCCATACCAACTTTCCTGTAGTAACCAATCAATACGTTAAACAAACCATCTTAACAAATCTTTTTTTACAAATTGCAGTTCACAAACCTAAGTCTGGAGACCTCCACCTTCTCTATATTTTCTCTGTGGAGATCTCCGCTACAGTGGCAGACACCTCCACACACATAGATATACTACTAATTGGGAACTACTTTAGAGAAAAGTGGCTTCTCAATAAATTCTCAAGACATAACCAGGTTAACCTTATACCATTCCAAAGTGGATTGTTTTATATAATGATCGGAACTGGAAACTAGCCTATCAAAATACCATTGCAGTGTGAAAATGGTTGTGTCTAATTAGCCCATTTCTAACAGAAGATTGGAAGACCACATCAGTGTTACATCTGAGCATGGTTAAAAAACTATATGGAAGCGCAATAATTGCACTGCAGAAATGAAACAATAGCAAAAAGTTCACAAGACACCAAAGGGACCGTAGCAAAAAGTAGATATTAAGCAAGTATTATTTAGTTCCCATTCAGCAGCAATATTTGCACCACAAGGTGCAGCATTAGTGTGCTCTTCACTCAGATCCAGGCGGTCAGAAAATGCACCGAAGGAACCTGATGGAGATAAGCAAGCTCGGGACTAGGCCCAGGTGAAATTTCTGTTACGCTGGTGTAATCTCACACAATTTTGGGTAGTCCCTGTTACGCTTGTTGCAGGAAATTCCTGAGATAACACCATTATGCCACATCATTACACCACTTTCATTGGAAAATTGTAGCGCAAGAGCAATAGAACAACTCGAGGTTGCCGTATTTTTATGATGTTACTAAATATTTGTCTGCTTACATTTATTTAATATTGCACCACTAAAGCCTGCCCTGCATGCAGACTGAGCTTGAAGGGAGGCCTAGTTCGGGCCTCTCATTCCAGGGACAGAATCGATGATGGACTCAGTTCCAAGAAGAACCCAGACAGCTGAGTATTGCTTTCATAGTGTTAAGAATAATAACAATATTAACTGTTTGCTCTTTTGCTTAGTTGGATTTACACTATATGTTGCCTGCAAAAATGATTTTATTGCTCTGCTCTCAGTTGTTGAAACTATAAATTGCGTTGCTGCCTTCGGCCTAATTTAACACTATATGCCTTTTCCTCCATAATGCTCTCCCCCGATCTGACCACCCAGCATATTATCATATCATATTTGGATATCTCTCTTGTTCTTTAATGCCGCCCCTTCCGCCACCAGGTGTACAGGAGCATTAAAACCGCAGGAGCAGGGAAAACCATGTGGAATTTCCCACTGTAGTTCGGTGTCTACACAGTTATTCCCCTTTCCAAAGGACCCACGTGGAGTACCATCCAGGAACAATTCCAGCCACTGGGAATCTGGATGGAGTTCTGCCTAACTCATAACCAGTGCTTCAGGGAGCACTTGTGCTATACCCATTTACTAACCACAGATGTAATTAGCAGGCTAATACAGATGAACCCCATACCAACTTTCCTGTAGTAACCAATCAATACGTTAAACAAACCATCTTAACAAATCTTTTTTTTACAAATTGCAGTTCACAAACCTAAGTCTGGAGACCTCCACCTTCCCTATATTTTCTCTGTGGAGATCTCCGCTACAGTGGCAGACACCTCCACACACATAGATATACTACTAATTGGGAACTACTTTAGAGAAAAGTGGCTTCTCAATAAATTCTCAAGACATAACCAGGTTAACCTTATACCATTCCAAAGTGGATTGTTTTATATAATGATCGGAACTGGAAACTAGCCTATCAAAATACCATTGCAGTGTGAAAATGGTTGTGTCTAATTAGCCCATTTCTAACAGAAGATTGGAAGACCACATCAGTGTTACATCTGAGCATGGTTAAAAAACTATATGGAAGCGCAATAATTGCACTGCAGAAATGAAACAATAGCAAAAAGTTCACAAGACACCAAAGGGACCGTAGCAAAAAGTAGATATTAAGCAAGTATTATTTAGTTCCCATTCAGCAGCAATATTTGCACCACAAGGTGCAGCATTAGTGTGCTCTTCACTCAGATCCAGGCGGTCAGAAAATGCACCGAAGGAACCTGATGGAGATAAGCAAGCTCGGGACTAGGCCCAGGTGAAATTTCTGTTACGCTGGTGTAATCTCACACAATTTTGGGTAGTCCCTGTTACGCTTGTTGCAGGAAATTCCTGAGATAACACCATTATGCCACATCATTACACCACTTTCATTGGAAAATTGTAGCGCAAGAGCAATAGAACAACTCGAGGTTGCCGTATTTTTATGATGTTACTAAATATTTGTCTGCTTACATTTATTTAATATTGCACCACTAAAGCCTGCCCTGCATGCAGACTGAGCTTGAAGGGAGGCCTAGTTCGGGCCTCTCATTCCAGGGACAGAATCGATGATGGACTCAGTTCCAAGAAGAACCCAGACAGCTGAGTATTGCTTTCATAGTGTTAAGAATAATAACAATATTAACTGTTTGCTCTTTTGCTTAGTTGGATTTACACTATATGTTGCCTGCAAAAATGATTTTATTGCTCTGCTCTCAGTTGTTGAAACTATAAATTGCGTTGCTGCCTTCGGCCTAATTTAACACTATATGCCTTTTCCTCCATAATGCTCTCCCCCGATCTGACCACCCAGCATATTATCATATCATATTTGGATATCTCTCTTGTTCTTTAATGCCGCCCCTTCCGCCACCAAGGCATAAGCCCCAGTCCGCACCATCCTAGGTATATAAACATTCTTCCACTTAGCCCTAGACACAGCCCTGTCCTCCCGAAGGAGCCCTTTCTCGCGGTGGCGCCCCAGTGAGCTTAGACCCGCAGTCGAAGGATTAGTACCCCCAGTGCCCCTGCCCAGTAGCCACTAATCTTCCCCTTCCAGCCCTTTCTCCTTCCTCTTCCCCTCCTTCCTTTCCCTCCCCTGTACCCTACTCCTTGTCAAGCCATACTACTCCCCCTAGGCCTTACACCAAGATCTACACTTCGATCACTTGCACCCCCACCAGGCTGCACTACCAGACTGTAACACCTCCTCCACGTGCCAGGACTCACCCCCTTTTCTCTCCTTTCTCTCCTGTATTTCCCTCGCCCACACCTTTTTTCCCCCACCCTCTCTCCCTCCCTTCTCCCTCCCTTCTCCCTTCCCGTTTTCTCCCAATCCACCCCTCTCCTGCCCTTTTTCACCACTCCTGGATCCGTGCTTCTCTACCTGTAACCCTTACCCTCCCCCCTCTCTCCGCACATCATCTCCCACACATCCAATAAAGGCAGAATCTACCTCCGCTACCCTCCAACGCGCCATACATTCTACTGAGAGTACTTAACGCACCCTTCAGAGACGCACATCATCATCAATACTTCCTTACCCCTACACCATGGCCGCTCCTCACCCCCTACGCGTGGTAACATGGAATGTACACGGAATTCCACATTACATAAAGAGGAAAAAAGTACTCCCTTACCTTCAATCAAAAAACGTGGACATAGCACTACTACAGGAAACACACCTCGACGCCCCAGAGTCTGAGAAGTTACGCAGGGATTGGGTGGGAAGGGTGATTCATAGTAGTATAGGCAAGGAAGATTCTTCTGACACGACGCCCACTAGGAAATGCGGGGTGGCGATCCTCATACGCAAATCTCTCCTGGCTACGGTGTGCAAGACATGGATTGATCCAGATGGGCGTTACGTGTTTGCACGCCTGCGTATAGGGGAGACCTCTACCTGCATTGGATCAGTTTATGCCCCGACTGGTGGAAAAAAAATCATTCCTTCTTCAACTGAACCGCCTCCTAGTAGAAATAAATACCGAATAGGTAATAACGAATATTACCGAATTGGTAAAATTCGGTATTTAGGAATCGGTAAATAGAAATTACCTACATATGGCCCTAAGTCACTTTTTTATGTTTTTTGTGTTTTTTGCATATATGACAGCCATATAAAAAGAAATGATTATTCAAAAAAGATGAATTTGAATATATAAATTGAATAAAATTGTGTGTGGTGTGTTGACTTACATTTATTGTTGTAAAGGGGTGCCAAGTATTGATTACTGTACGCTTCAGCTCAGGGATTGTTCTGTGGCATCGTTGGATTAATTCTTGTTTACACTAAGCAATTGTATTACCCAACAGAACACATTGTAGCTCATACTGTATAGACCGAGGTTCTGAGGGACACAGGGTAACCCCATTATATTTAATAGTGTATCAAAGTAAACAGGAGAATGGACTTCATTTCCCTAAATATGCTAAATGGCATAACTCGAGCAGCCTGAATAATGGTCAAGCCAGGTTAACCTCAATCTAGAACCGCATATCATCACACATGTACTTGCACTTAATGGCAGATAACTGACAAACCAAATATTTATAGGTTTAAACAGAGCCTTCACTCTACTTATTTGATTACCTAGGTACGGAGATACTCTTTCACATCATGTATCAGCATACATAAACCAACTAAGATGCATATATTTCTGAATGTACATATAATGAAATAGCAAACGTGTATAATTGTAATTAAATGGTGCACATCAAATATGACATGCACACATATTTAACCACTTTCTCACACCTATCCTCTACATAAATATTGCACTGCAAAATATAGGACCTATGAAGGTGTAGCACAAGTGCACAAATAATGGAAACAGCAGCTTAGAATAACAGTGGAATATAGTGAAAGAGACAATGAAGCTTTCTCAATAGGAGTGATGCTGTATTTTATTTCTGCATAAAAAAATATAGTCTAATCGAATAAGGTTTCAAATTGTACCTTTGAATTACTTCAAAGCCGTAGTAATGGGGTGTACATATCTACTACTTACAGACAACATACAGACAGTCTTGGTAAATGATATATCTAATTGAACAACAATAAAAACAAGCATTCTCATAGCCAATAGGTCTCGCCTTTGGGAACTTATAAGTGTTTAGCCAGAGCTAATGGCTTTGCCAATGTTTTTAAGCTATGTTGTAGAGCATTGTGGCTGCAGTGCAGTATGTTGACAATATATAATAAAGTGTTATAAGCATTTTTGTTACCTTATATACAAGAAACCAACAGGAGAGCGGAGGTTGGGAAATAGTACTTGAATTACGAGTAGTGGACGGACACTCGAGGATAATCAATAGATGCCAGATTCTGAGCGCAGACTGAGGTGGTGCTGAATGATGCTGAGGTGGTGGTGTGCTACTGAATGATGCTGCATTGATGCTCAGGTGGTGCTGAGTGATCCCGAGTTGGTGCAATGCTGAGGTGATATTGCACTGATACCGAGGGGGTGCTGTGTTAGTGCTGAGGTGGGGATGCTCTGTTGCTGAGGTGGGGCTGTGCTGGTGGTGGTGCACTGAAGCAGAGGTGGTGCTGCGATGATGATGAGATAGTGCTGTGCTGATGTATTTAGGTTAATTGAAGCTAAGAACCTGACCATGGGTCAAGAAGACGAACTGATGAAGATCGCCAAAAAGCTGGAAAAAATGGTGTCACAGAAGAATCTGGTGGGTAATTCTAGATTTTTATCGAACCATGACTCTTCCTCTGAATTGCAAGCTAGTGCCTGGTCGAAAAATGGTATACCAATGTTATTGAACACTGCTGTATTGCACACGCGAGGTGGTCTTTTGTCACTTAATCAATGCATTACATAACTCAGCAGTACTCATAGTATCTGCATCAGGAATCAGGAGGCTGACAGTTCTGCTGAGATGAATATCTGGCACTTGCTACACACAGATCTCTGCAGCACGTGCTTTAACATGCAGAGATAACTATGCTGATGAAATGTTAAGATGCCTCTCGATTAACACACAGTGGTCAATAACTGCCAACCTTGATGCCGCTTTCCAAATATAATTTTTATTTGGATCCCCATGTGGATTCATCTCAGCAGAGCTGATGTCTGATATGCATCGTCTTGTCTCTTACAACGCCCCCTCGCCACACCAGTTGTTTCTCTGGAGCTGTTGGGGGTCTGCCAAGATGACATGGGTCTTGAGTAGCTGAATATGTGCTTTGTGAAAGCGGAGTAAATATGGGATGTTCCTAGCAGTCTATATCCTGTTGGTATAAGGGTGTATGGGTAGGGCAAATGGAATTATGCGATTCTGCAACCACACTGTTTTCCACATAGTTATGGGTTTGCGGCATTTGCCACATTGCATTATCTCCTGCATAATTTGAAGATTTTACCCCCCAAAAAATGTGTCTAGCTCAAATGAATTAAAAGCTATAAAAAACGTGGCATTATTATTGCTATGCAGTGGAGGGCCCTTCACATAAGTGAACTTGCCACATTTCAATCCCTAAGTTCTGTATTTGAGTGTTACACTGTTGCTACTGAGGTATGAAATGCTCATAGTAGTGCTTACTGACTAAAGAGGCGGATTGAGGCTCTTTGAACTTCTTACATCTTCGATAATCTTCGTAGTGAGTCCTCTATAAATAGGAGGCAGGGCCCAAGCCACTACATAACGACACCAAGCACAGTGATGATTGATCTTGTATGGAAGGGCTCTAACATGCCCTTTATTGCAAAGTATATTCACAGTTCACCAAAAAGCATTAACATGCCAATCTGAAATTCCAGCTAATCTCAAAACCATTATTAGTTCCTTAGAACACCTAACTGCCTTTAAAGTAATCAACTTAAATCCACAGAAAAGTTTTTAAAAGCATTGATCTTTTAACAACCAAAGCTATTGGAGAGACTGAGAAGAAAACACTTTCAGGATCAAAACGCCAGTTACCCATTTAGTGACGTTTCACAATTGGATATTTATGACGCGCAGTGAAAGACATTAACTTTTAATTTAAACAAACCCATACCACGCTTTAAGAATGTTTGATGTCTGAGAATAAGGCGAATGGTTGAAGAATAAATACATTGCATTAAGACCTCAAATTCACGAGACACTGCCTACTACTCACCTTTTTATGTCCCTTAAAACAGGTACGACCGGGGAACGCGCTGTCGCTTCAGGCTCGCAAACAAGCTCTTCTTCTAGGGAACAACGTGCAGAAGCAACTGGGCGTCGCCATCTTTGACTGCAAGCCTCACCGTCTGACCCAGCGGAAACCACCAAAGAGGAGAGCGATGCCGGACCTCCAGATTACCATAGAGAGCGGCATTGTCGCTCCTTGCATTGAAATAAAAGAAGGACGACGCATGTGTTCTCCTTCATATGGGAGTATTTCGGCCATTTCGGAATAATAATTGTACGATATAAGATTTTATATTTATTTAGATAATATGAACATCTACAAAATATTAAATGTGTGAATGAGAGAGTCGGACAGCTGCTTTAAATGATTCGTCAAATTGAACACTTCAAGCAGAATACTTCTATCATTACTTACTCGAGTGATATTGCACTATAACTGATTAGGTCTTGCCACATCAGTTAAGCTGCGTGGCAAAGCCTCTTGTCACTCCTACTACACACACCATAAACAAGCAAATGGCCACCATTATCCCGGCTGTTTCAAAAGTGAAAGCTGGCATGGCCCGCTAAATGTAAGTGAAGCACATCGTTGCACCTAATGGAGAAACTCAATAAAGGAAACAGTAGACGCCCATGTAACAACCAAGTAAAGGGGCCAGTAGCCATGGGAGGATACAGATGATGACATGGCGTACTAAGGAGGGACTAACACGCCTATTTAGGACTCAGAAGACAGCATTTACGAAGGACAAAGACAGAAGCCAATGATAAATATGGGCAGGGGAGTGGGCGGGGCTTCTCTCCGGTACTGAACTTCAACAGATCTTCGCTAGGGCAGCGCTTGCGCGCAGGCTCAGGCTCGACCTAAAAACATATTATTAATGTTGGACAGGACAGAATTTAACTCTGTTTTGATTCTGATGCTTCAGCTCAGAGAACCAATTTGCTTAATGCTTCTGTTAGTTAATCTAGTGGCCTAAATACATGTAAAATGTTGTTTATGTTGTGACGCAGATGAAATTCAGCCTTAAAGCATTGTCTGCTATTGTGGAGTCTCAGCTGATTGTCATTTATTATCGCTCAGCAGTTGACAAGGTCAAAGGTTACCTCCTTTTTGTAATCTTTCATTGTTATCACAGGACATAGTAAACAATATTGATCTTTAATCAGCAAACATCATTGGAATAGATTTAGAATATGCATTTCTCTAAGTAACCTTTTTAACAGATTAATGACTGCCTTTTTTAAGCTAATGGGTATCTAGGATTAGACCACATAGCAATGGTTCGATCTCTCTTGAAAGCGTTCGGCCATCTCCCTCCGATCTAACTTTTCCAGTGCATCTATCCTCACGGGTAATGACACAAATGGAATTTAGATACAAACTCAATATGTAGGCAGCACCTAGCATTTCTGGCTTATTAGAACAAAGTAGTAAGTACCAGTAACAGGATACAGTAATTTTATTGACTATATTTTAAGTTCAGACTGTCCAAAACCTTTCTAAATTTTACATTTGAACAAATAATACATGTGAAGCTTCGAATTTCATTATGGTTAAACTAAAGCTAAAGGAACACACATAAATTCCCAAAGAATCATTGTACTGTATTATGTGGTAACTTTTTATTTACATAATGAGCCAGATGACACCGCATGGGAAGCAACAATAGAGTTCTTAAATGAACCCCTTTCTCGAAATCGCTACAGATCAGGTGGCTGCAGCCTTTTTGTAATATCACTCATGATATGTGGATGTCTCAATGGGGAGAAGGTGGGTGGGGGATCTGTATGTGGGTGACAGGTTTATCACATTTGAAGAGGCATGAGAAGCATTTGGAGTGGGACATGGACAGTTTTTACAATTTGCTAAACTAATGAAGACTGCGAGGGAGACATGGATGGAATTATATCAAATGCCACCCATCTCTGAGATGTTTGAGGTAGTTCTTAAAGGAAGTGGTGGGGGAAATGATTACCCCAGTTATATAAAGCCCATACGCAACACAGAGTGAAAGTTCCCTTGAAAGTACACCAGCACTGGGAAGCCTTTCTACAGGAGCCTATAGCTGACAGGGATTGGGACACGACCTGTGTGTTGGTTCAACTTATTGCTACCAATGGTAGATTTCAAATGTTGCACTTTGTAAGACCTGAGAGCCTTAGGGTGGTCTTACCCCAAACATTTTGTCTACCTCCTCCATTTTTCTGTCTCCGTTTTTGCTGGCTTTACTGCACTTAACCGCTGATAACCAGTGCAAAAGTGCTTGTGCTCTCTCCCCTAAACATGGTAATACTGGCTCACCCCAATTGGCATATTTAATTTACTTATAATCCCCTAGTGAAGTCCACTACATGTGCCCAGGGCCTGTAAATTAAATGCTACTAGAGGGCCTTCAGCACTCATTGTGCCGCCCACTTAAATAACCCTCTAACCATGGCTCAGGCTTGCCATTGAAGAGCCTGTCTGTGCAGCTCACACTGCCATTTTGACCTGGTAAGAAAACCCTCTTGCCGGGCCTACACCTTCCATTTTATACATATAAATCACCCCTAAGGTAGGCCCTGGGTAACCCAGAGGGCAGGGTGCAATGTATTTAAAAGGCAGGGTATGTACTTTTAAGTTTTACATGCCCTGGTAGTGAAAAACTCCCAAATTCGTTTTTACTACTGCAAGGCCTCTCTCTCCCATAGGATAATATTGGGATTACCTTATTACATCTTTTAACTGTAATTCCCAATTGTGAAGAGATAGACTTTTCAAGTTTGGGGTCTCTGGACTCGCAATTTAAAATCACAACTCATGGTGTCTGCAAGACCTGCTGTAATCACTCCACAGGAGTGAAATTACAGCTGCTGCTTGCCATTGGCTGACAACTCCATCACTGCTCTTTATTGGCCGGTGCTCCCGATACATCACTTCCGTTTTTAAACCGGGAGCACCGGCCAATTACAGTTTTCTTACACCGTATGACTATTTTTTTCTTTCTTACAAGCGCCTCTTTCTTATTTGTATTTTTTATTTATTTTATTTAAGCGCTGCTTCCTCCAGTTTTCATTTCGCTCTGCTTCACGTTATAAGCCCTTCCCCTCATCTCCGAGCGCACACAGCCCCTGCAGCAGTCGTCTTTTGGCCCGTCTGTGCTTTTTTTTTTTTGCAATGTTGCACTGGCCCTCTTTGCTTTTGTCTGCATACTTTCTTTTTCAATAGCTATCGCCCTCGTATTTTTTTTAAAATTTGATTTATGTACCTGCCTTGTTCTTTAGTGCCAACTTAAAATGGATTAAAATATATCTATATATATATATATATGATAACCCATTTAAAGTTCGCACTAAAGAATATATATAAATATATATATATAGCTATATTTTAATCCATTTTAAGTTCGCACTTTATTATAATGTACACTTCCTTGACGGTTTCTTTCTCAATTAGCTGTCAACCATGACAGCGTTTCATTGTGAATACTGAAAACTTCTAATTTTATTTATTTTTAATGAGAAGCCACAGCGGGTCTACTTATGATACAGTCTTGCGCCGTCTGCGTCCACATTTAGCAGTTTCTAGTATCCGCCTCGACGCACTACGGGCGAGTCTTCGTCCTCCTGGAGTTGCCAATGATCCCAATCGCCGGAGGCGGGGCCTTCGCTGTTTCCTGCAGAGTTTCTTCTGAACTAGTGTGCGCTTTAGATGACGTCTGAGGAGAGTGCTGTTGTGATGGATGATGGGGGAGACCCTGCGTCTGAGGGTATGGATGACGAGGCTACAGAGAGACGTTTGGCCAGAGACCTAGCCTGGTCACAGCTTAAGATTGCTGTGACCAGGCTGTGGTTCAATGTTACCTGGATGAGAACCACTGGCACATGGAAGTATGTGCACCCTTCTAACTCTGGCAGCCAAATAATCTTATCGATTGTCCTCTAATTTATGTGCTCTTTTTTTAGTGAAAAAAGTAATATTTCTCAACATTTTGTACTTTACTGCAAAGCGCAAAACCTGTTCCCTCAGCTTCTCTCAATGCTCAAAGCAGCCTAATGTCAGCCTCCCCCATTATTTTCATTACTCAAAATGCATTGACTTTATTGGGCTGAGAGTTGCAGGAGATCCTGCGCTCTCCTGTGGTAATTAAAGTGTGTGAATTTCTCATGTCCAGATACAGGATAATGAACTTGCGTGGAACAATAGTAATTACACTTTACACTGTTGCAGAATTTGTGGAAAACCTCCTGCTCAGAGTATACTGTTTTTGTAGGGTAGATTCTACGGCAGATGTAGTCGGGCTTTCTTTGTTTCTGACTAGACACAAGTTTTGCCCAGCAAATCCCATGAGGGGCCTCTAAAAGGATCTTGTTGTAGAAGGGCACTTGCACTAACAGGGGTATAATCTGTAGATTTCTCAACCAACAGGTTTCATCCTGCAAATACCATTGGGTGGACACTTCTCGGGAAATCTTTCGACTTCCTAGTGGACTAGACGGCCTTTCTTTAGGCACTGGCCCTGGTGCCTTTGTATATAGTCCACCATTGAAGGTGAATTCTCTGTGCGTTCAGACAGAAGGCTTTTCTTGTAGTTGCCACCAGGCTCTCTCAGATATGATGCCTGCAGCCGTTCCGGGTATTTTGGCCAACAGCACTTTGTTTTCTGAGGTCTTGCAGTTTCACGATTTCCCCTAATACATATGCGCCAGCGAATCCAGTATTCAAGGGTGTGTTGGCGAAAAGACCAGGACTGGCTACAGGTGTGATAGAGGCATTGCACTGGCCTCTACCTGGGACCGAGTTCTTAAGTGACCAAAAACGAATGAGTTCCCCTTTGCTAACCTAACTAACCATCTGTTTGATATAGGAAAGCTATTGTCACAATCCCAAATATCAAGTACTACTGTGCTGTTGGTACTCAAAAGTACAAGGGAATTTGCCACCATCTTTGATTCATAGATATTCTACGTAGAAAGGCAGGTAATCAACAACGGATGGGATCTGGTGTTCAAAGCTTCCGAGAGGTTTAAGAGAACCAGGCCAACCGAGCCTCCCTGATTCAGAATCATCATACTTCATCTGAAGTGGTCAATAGAGCTGTCTCTGTCCTATGTTCTGGTCTGAGGGCAGACTGACTATGGCCATGAGCCTCTATGTTGGTGTAAAGTTATTTATGAATCCATTTTTCCATTACTGCAAGTGGGAAATTGGTCTGTAAATTGCTACAATTAAGGGATCAGTGTTCATTTTTTTCAAAAAGGGCTGACAGGAGTATTTTCGAGATATTAGGACACTCTCCTGATTTCAGAGAGAGGTTTAAACAGTTGGATAATAATCAGATTTGCAGAGTCTTCTGCCAACTTCAGCGTTTTTGATGGAGCAGGATGAATAAGTGATCCTGATTTGGTGGATGAAAGGAACTTCTGTATGTCAGATTGTGTAAGATGGGTGAACTCCATCAAAATGGCTCCAGAGGCAACGTGGAATTCAATATTTCCCTAGGAAACAAGAGTAATATCTTATTGGGGGTTAAAATGTAAGTATATTTTTTCGACTTTTACTTTGAAAAAGGTAGTTGCATACATTTTCAATCATGTTATTTAATAGCTACATGACTTGTTTATTATGGGTTTTTATGATCTCCAATAGCTCTCGAGAAGGGTTTTTGGCTAAAATGTAATGGCTTAAGAACCACCACTGCTTTATTGAGTTCTCTCAAGTCAATGCAAAGTCTAGCCTCCCCATTGGCCTTACGAGCCATGACAATCGGAGAAACCCACTCCGTGGCTTCCACCTTCTGTATAATTCCATTCACTAAAAATGTGTCCAGCTCAGCCTTCATACTTTCTCTAACCAACAGCGGCACACTTCTAACTTGTGCCAGAAATGACCCCCGACTTCAGTTTTATCTGGTGCATGTAGTTCCTGAGACAGCCCAATTTCTTTTCAAATACCTCTGGAAACTCCCTGACCCAAACTTTGCTTCCCTGATCTACCATCTTGACAGATGGCAACTCTTTCAAGCATACCGAGGGAGTTTCATTAGGATCCAAATACACATATAACTGATGTTGCTGAAACCAGCTAATTAGAGAGTCTCCTTTCATAGATACATAAATTTTCCCAGGAACAATTCTTCCCTTGAAATCAATCGTACCCCAAAAATAACCCAAAAGATTAATGGTCTCACCACCATAGCCTTTTGGCTTGATGTCAGGCTTCAACAAATCAACCATAACCCCACAGATGTTGCTCATAAAACCGTTTGGGAATGAGGGTGATTTTAGCCCCGAGTCAAAAAGCATGTATACAGATGCATCATTGATCAATACACTTTCAAACAGGCCTTTATTCACACGTTCCTTGATCTGAAGCATATTACCATCCTCAACGACCTGCTCATATATATCCACCTCTCTGACTTGCTTCTGTTCTTTGCTCAATTTACAACACCTGAAAAAATTAAAAAAAATTCCACAGATGCTTCAAGTGACCCTCCATCCCGGGCACTCTTTGAAATTTGCCATATGTTAGGAGTTCACTCAGGATTGGTGATTAACGCAGGTTTATTGTAGGATCAATTGTAGAGACCTCATCCTAGCTAGCTTCAACTGCTGCTCTCACAGCAATCCACATTCCACCCTGACAACCACCCCCATTCTTAATGCTTACATCATCACATGGAAACCCCACCAAGGATAAATTCAGAACACCACATCTACCTTGGGAGGCCTGGCTCCGTGGGTGTCCTTGGCCTGTGGTACTCCCTGGGCTTATCAGTGCGCTTCAGAGAGGTGCTCTGTCTGTCGCTCTGCTAGGGTTGGCATGTAGGCTGCATGGTGTTGCTCGCTTTTGGCCTTTCCATTTTGCATGTTTGTGGGAGAGCTGTGCCTCTCGAATGCAGTGCATGACAGCCGATTGGGGTGTGGTACTCCTTACTCCTGGCATACCTGTCACTTTATGAACTGTATACCTGTGCTGTACTTTTTTGATTGTTTGTTCCTGGCCTGTGACCTTTCCATTTTCTCATTGGTAGTTGGTTTTCCTCTATAGTTTTTGACCTATTCTGTGAAGAGCCAGTCTTTAATGGCTCACAGTAGGGTGGGTTTCTGACCAGGGGCTGTGTTCGCCACGCCGGAGGTCTGCAGTGCCTTTCTCCGGCCGGGGGTTTGTTCCTGGTTTACCATGCAACCGGCTGGCTGGGCTCCTGGTTTGGGGTTTCTCAGCAGTCTTGGGTGCTTGGAGGGATGTGCAGAGGGAATCGCTTTGCCCTATTGGTTTGGGCCTTAGCCTCTTGCTCTGGTGGTTATGGGTGGCCCTCCTGGTGTTTCAAGGGTGGTGTGGGCTCCGGTGTGGTGTTTGAGCATGGCTTTTTCCACTGTTCTGTTTCCCTGGCCGACGATCCTCAGTGCCTTTCTCCGGCCGGGGTGGGTAGGTTTCAGTTGCCTTGGCTCCCTGCTGTTATCTGATGCTTTGGCTCGGGGTCTTGGGTCTCTGTTGTTGGGGCCTTCACTGCTGCTGGGGTTCGTTCCTGTCTGTCCCCTCATGGGGCATATGGAGGCTCCTGTTCTCTCTTGGACCAGTGATGTGGCCTGTTGGTCTGGGCTGCCGACTTGGGTCCTGGGTTGGGAAGTTTGTGTTCCGACGTCTGCTCTGCGTCCACTGTTTCTGGGCACTTCAATGCTTCCTTGTCCTTCTGGACCATGGGTCTGGCCTCATGTCTGCCCGTGTGGTTTGGTGCTCAGGACCAGCACTCCAATGCCCTCACTATGAACCATTGCTTGACATCTGTCCTATATGGGTATAGTGGTTGAGGTCTTAGGCTCTCCAGGTGGAGTTGCATGTTAACGCCTCGCTGTCTCTGCAGCGCTATGCCTCGTGCGTTACTCAGAGCCTTGTAGGGTGTTTTGGTTTTGGAGTCTGAAGCTTTTGGTGCTGCTGTTGCTGGTGCCTGGTCTTCCATGCCTACGCTTTGCGGGCTTCAGTCTGGTCAGTGGTTGATCCGGATTCGGCATCTTTGGCTGTGTCCGTCCCTGGTGGGTAATTCTTTCCGGGATTGTTTTGGTTGGCCTTGTTCCTCATGTTGGCGTCCTTCTGGGCTTGGTGCCACCTCCTGTGGACGTGGCAGCTGCGGTCCTTTTTCCGCATTTTGCTTCGCCTGCGGCACTGGCTGTGCCATTGTACCCAATGGTTCGGGTGGTATTCACAGAGTCATGGGTGTGTCCTGGGCGTTGCCTGCTTCCTCGTTTTCTTCGGCAGTCCACTGCGTGGTTCAGTGGAGATGCATGGATGCCCCGTGCTGTCGTTTTTGTTTCCGTCTTGGCACCTCTTTTTTGCAGGTCCTCTTTATTCCGGGTGGCTGTTTGTCCTCGGTTCGCGGGGTGGTTGGGGGCCTGTAGATGTTTTTCATGGCCTCTGGTTGGTGTTCGGGCTGTGTCGTGTGGGGCAGTGTTGGCTGGATCCTTGCTGCTGGTTTTTTTTGGTGGCTCGGACTGAAGTCTTGCGGGGGTTCGAGATGTGGGGTGTCCTGGTCCCAGTGGGGCTAATGGCTAATTTCCTTGCTGCTTTGTCGGCAGCTATACTTTGCCGGTGTCTATTCTTCCTGGCCGGATGATTCCTCTGGTGATGGCCCTGGAAGGCATTCATCCAGGATGGGATGGTCTCCTGGTCCTGTGAGTCCTCTTCCAGCGTATCTTCTATACCTTTGAATCACTTGATTGCTGTGGGGACCAGGGTTTCCCTCATGACAGCTTTCGTTCCTGTGCTTTCCCGGTGTTGTAGTTTACTGCGGGATACACCCGCCTGGGTTGGGCCCTCTGGTCGGCGCTCCTGCCTTGGGATGTCCGGTGGCCATGAGTCCTGTGGTTGGCTGGTTGGCGTTTCCTGCTGCAGTTTGTGTCAGGGAGTTTTGGCCTGTTATGGTTCTGTCACTCTTCTTTGACTGGGGGGCGTCCGTCCCCTTATGGTGGCTGTCCTTGCTGCAGCACTTTTCTTGGTGATCTCTTGGGTTCTGCCTGGCTGCACTGGTTTGGTATGGTGCATGCCTTCACTTTAAGCTCCCCTGTGGGCAGTTCTTCGTCTGCTGCAGACGGTGCTGGTTCTTCTGCCTTCTCATGCCTGTGCCTGTGCTGTGGTCACGGCGAGTTTCCTTTTGGGATCACGTGTTTGTTGGGGGCCGGGTTCCGGATGGTTCTGGGCATTGTGTGCCATTGCCAGGCCTCATGGCTGCTGTGGGTTCGCTCTCATCCGCTGGAGCTTGGTTCGGCTCCTGTTCATGCAGTCTCCGTTTGGCTGTGGTGACTTTTTTCTCCTTGGGTGTTGCCACAGTTTGTTGGTTTCGGGGTGGGGGCCCCTGCTGCGTCCTTGCCCACTGGCCAGTTGTTCGCTTCCCTCCACTTCCTTTGTCTCGTGGTCTTGGTCGGGTGGGGAAAAGGTGTGGGCTCATGTTGTACTGAGGGCTCCGGCATGGTCCCGCTCTGTCCGGTGTCTGTTGTTGCGGGTCTCATCGGCGGTTCTGTGTGGCTGCTTCCTTTGATTCCGTCTGCCCTGAGGTTTCTGAGTCTCCTGGTGCCCTCTCTGGCATATCCCAAGTTGAGAATTGGGTTGTTTTGTGGGGTGGCTTCCTGTGCTGGGTCTCTTGGTCTCCGTCTCCTCTTCTGTGCTGGCATCCGGAAGGTTTCTGTCTGGTCTTCTTATGATCGGCGTTGGGGGTTATTTCAGGCTTGGGGTGTTCAGCTGCAGGTGGGTCCGTGCCTTGTTTCTCTGCCCCAGGTGCTCGTATCCCACTGGGATGGGCCACTTGGGCTTTCCGGTCCCTTTGTGGGGGTTGGTTGGTCAGTCTAGGTCTACTGGTTTTTTCGGGGTTGTCCAGTCTCTATCCTTTCCCTCAGGTGGTGTGTGCCTTGTGAGATTTGCGACTGGTTTTGCTGTCTCTCCAGTGTTCCCCGGATGAACCTGTCATCCTGATATGTGCTGTCACAGAGCGTGTCACGTGAGGAGCTAGGAGGAGCGAGGAGCAGCACGGCAAACGGCTCGGCAACCGGCGCCGCCCGCCCGGAGTTTTGAGTCCGGAGCCCGGAGTCCGGAGTTGGAGCCCAGAGACGGCCGCTTTGCTGACCCCCGCAGTACAGGCATTGGAAGGGCGGCGTGGCGTGGTGATGCGAGCGGCTCGAGCAGAGCAGAGCAAGCAGGCAAGTGAGTAAGTGAAGGCGCAAGCAAAGGAGGGTGAGAGCGCAGCCTCCGTTAGCAGGCGGCTGCTGAGTGAAGTGCTCAGGAGCGCCCGCAGAAGCGGCCCAACCAGGTTGAGTGCTGCTTGCGGCACCTAGCGTGCTCTGCTCTCACCCCCTCATAAGCTCGCAAAGCTCCTGCCGCATCTGCCCCGCAGCTGCCCAGCAGCTCCCCCACATCATTCCATCGCTACTCTTCATGGGGGGTTCTGCCACTTTGTTGCAGTAGACGTCACTACCTTCGGGGGTCAGGCTCACTGGCGGACTGGTCCCAAAAATTGACGTCCCCATTGTTTCGTAATTGCACAGCCACTACTCCACTATTCTCCTGCATCAACCTATTAATCTAACACGCTGATACCACGGCCGTAGGCAGGGGGTCGGGCCCTTGTTGGGCTGGAGCTGCAGGCTGGAGCTAGCACGTAATCCAATTTACCACAATTTCTACCAGTTTCTACCAATTTTTAACTCTTAATTTTAACGGGGTGCCAGCTAAGCCTACTCGTGCTGTTAGGCTTAGGGTTTTTACGCATGCAATTTCTCCTGAGGATTGCGGACCACTCCTGGGTGCCTCCCAGCGCATCTCAGCTGCCTCATTTCATCGGGCCCCATTTCATCGGGCCGGTGAGATCTAACTTGGCATGAGGTCAGGGAAAACGAGAGGAGGGGAGAAAAAAGACAAAAAAGATAAAAAGATGCCAGGCACAGCCAAAAAGGAAAAGGAGGACCCCCGGCCACGGCCACGGATCACACTAGCATTTCACCTGGAATAATGCCGGAGGGAGCGAACTTTTCAGAGCCAAGGTCACCAAACAAAGATAAGCCGTTTGAGCTGGAAGCTTTTACCATAGACACCATGAGCACTAAGTTAACCGCTTCAAAAAACACTCACAGAGTCCGCCGCACATGCCGCCCAAAAAGGAAACAAGAAAGCCACCTCATCAGCACTAACTAGGCACTACTCATGTCCAAACAGCAGATAACGGGCGCTGATCACAGATTTTTTAAAAGTTGCTATTAAAACCACTGAGAAAAACTGTGACCGCAATCAATCAATCAATCAATCAATCAATCAATCAGGGGTTTGTTAAAGCGCGTCTACTCACCCGTAAGGGTCTCAAGGCGCTAGGGGTGGGGGGGGCGTGCAGGTTCCATTCCATCAAGGAGGGGGTATGTCGAAGAGCCAGGTTTTGAGGTTTCTTGCGAAGATGGGGAGCGATGTTGTCTGTCTGAGGTGGAGCGGAAGGACGTTCCATGCTTGGGCCGCGAGGAAGGAGAAGGAGCGGCTTCCCGATCTGGTCTTTCTGGTGCGGGGGACCACGGCGTAGGAGAGCTGGGCTGATCGTAGGGTCCTTTGGGGGGCGTGGAATTTGAGTCGGCTGTTCAGGTATATAATGATTTTATGATCTCTAAAGACACCAACCCAAGTGATAATATCACAGATCCTCAAATCGAATCTGACAAGAAGTTCTCTGGAGATAGCAGCATCCATAGCTGCAGGAATAACAGGAAAACACCAAAGGATACGGGGTCAATTGCCCAGCACACTTTAAACAGTCAAGTCCCATTTTCGCAACCCTTAATAATCAATGTTCTCCTTTCCCCGGAAATCCGTCAAAGTCACAACCTCCAAGTCATCGAGGCACTTATTCATAGCCATCCGCCTTTTTTAGACACACAACCACTGCAACAACAACATATCCCACTGGGAAACAATGAGGGCCGACTAACATATCAGATGAACACAAACATTCTTAGTCCTTTCGGTGATACACACACGTTGCTGGTAGTTCCACCTTTAGATGAGTTGGGTTTTGCCAAACTAAATGTAAATGAACAAGACAAGCCCGATTCATTACCTCCCCCGTTGAAAACGGCACACCAACCAGGCCAGGAACTTTCGCAATTTAATTCATGCGACGACATGCGAAGCAATTTTAAAACCCCCAAAATAACCCCCACGACGTTACTCTTGCAAAATAAGGAGCATCTCGGTAGGACCCTGGGTTCTCCGGACTATCCTCCCCCGGATCCTCCACAGCACCGGGAACAATGAGCATGTTCACCCCTAGCAGCATCAAGCAGCCTATCAACATCTTCAGTCTGGCTTCATTTGCTAAATTCCATGGACACCATAGGTAAAGCAATGATCTACCACGCAGATAAGTTAGACACCCAAGTCTAGCTTTTAAACATTTTAGCAATCCACGTAAAGTGGGTTGAACAAAAGCTGCATAGCTTCAATGAGATGATTATGAAGGTCCAGCGAGACCGGGAAACAACATATCAAATGTGCCATTGCCATTGCACCCAAATAATTTATAAGCTAGCAACGGTCCCAACCCTAATGACAGAATTACTGGGGGCTACGAGGGACGCCGCACTCAAGACTACATTACCAGCCGAGAAAGAGTAGAAGTACTAAGGACAGAGGTTCAAGTATGCCCCACGCCCTCTTTGGGGCCAAACGCAAGAGATACGGGGACTGATTCAGCCCCAATACTGGCAAGCCCATTTACACTCAAACCATCAAGCGCACTAGGAAATTTAGGCGTATTATCTCCCATTGAACAACACAAGCAGTCACCAATAAGGCAATCCCAAACAACGATCTCATTAACTAAGAGGGAGAGAAAACGCTTGAGAAAAGCCAGAAAAAGCAAACAAACCAGACAGGTACTCAAAGCAATCCCTGCTACGATTGAGCATAATACGAACCAAAGGCAAGACAACGCAACCCAAAACATCATTGATGTAGCGAGAACGGAGGAGCACACGACCCCATCAACTAACTTGCCCACCGTTCTGGTCAGCCAAATTCAACATACAAAAGAGAAATCTCAGTCGGCAAAAATATTTAGCATATTCAAGCCCTCTGTAAGGTGTGAGAACCACAAACTAATAACACAGGCTACACAAGCAACGAAAATCGAACAAACACCAAGGTGCGAAATCATGGAGATCAGTACAATCTGCCCTCAGGAAGCCACCTTAATCAGGGCAAACCACAGAGAAGAGAGGCGTAACCCAGTTACAACCCACAGCCATTGTTTGGGATTTAATTAAGTTATCTCCGTAAAGAACATTGATATAAATCCACAAAATAACACAAGTGACTCCTCAAATTCATTTTCGTCTCACTTGGAGCCTATTACGGTCACTAAAACTCAGAAAATTGCTCAGACAGTGAATCACGGCTCGATTCTCTTAATGAGAAACACAAGATAGATTTTATTCCCCATTACGCCTCGAGGGAAACTCACGATATTCTCAACAGAAGTGCATTGCTAAAACTATTTAAAGGTCCACGGACTTTTGTTGGGTTACCCCATTTAATTAAAACTATTTAAAGCCCTCCCTCCCCTGAGTCATATTGACACCAGTGATCTAGAAAGCATAGAGTTTAAAAAAAACCTTAATCTTATTGGCCAAGAAATTACCACAGCTACGATTTTCGACAACTCCATCATTGAGCAGATCTGACGGCAGAGGGAGCCATTTGCCAATTGGGGTATCGAGCTAAAAAAGACAGTTCACCCCCGTTATCCAAGCCCGCTGCAAAAACTCAATCAGACAGAGGGCCTGCTAAAAGGAGCTAAAGGCCCGGACCAACATAGCTCAACAAAGCGTACAGATGTAACCGCAAGGAAAATTACCATCACCTTCGCTCATCAGGAAGCAGTCAAGCCCCCCGGTTCCCGGCAGATGAACACAGCCGGAACTACCCAAGGAATGGCATGAACAAACACAATCAAAGCCACAAAACTGAACCAGGGCTGCAAGATCTGTTCCTGGAACGTGAATGGTCTTAGTACAAAACTAGAAGACCCCGACTTTGTGGAATTTATCCTTCAGCATGACATAATTCTTCTCCAAGAAACATGGCAGATAAACCCCTCACCAATAGTAGGCTTCAAGGAATATTTAAACCCGGCCAAGAGAGACACAAAGCAAGGGAGAGCAAAAGGCGGCCTCTCAATTTTTATTTCAACTAACACCCTATGGCAAGCCACTGCTATTGATCTCGACTCGCCCTGGATGCTATGCATTAAATTAGACGTCTCGCCTTTTAACAGCTTGTTAATATTGAACATCTACATCCATCCCGCGTCTAAACAAAAAGGGTCAAGAATCGAGAAACTAATAGCAACATTAGCAACACTAAAACGCGCTTACCCACATGAAAATACTATACTGTCTGGAGATTTTAACATGAATTTATTACAAGGGAAGAAAAAATATAAAACAGGTTCCACCCAAGCCTTAAGACTATATGACACATATGGCCAAAGATGCGCGGCTCATCTGGATGATCTCTCAATGCGCGCACTGAACGGACGAGGCCAGACAGATAGCCCCGCAGCATTCACAAGGGTAACACAAAAAACAGGTTCGACCATTGATTATACATTTACGGACCACGACCTTCTCCCTCATATTTCACACTTCCAAATAAAAGAAAGGGCAGAAAGTGACCACCATCCCCAAATCTTTACCCTGCTCATAAACACCGTAAAATCAAGCAAAGATAACCCGATGACCGAAAGAACTCAATGTTATAATTTATAACGTCTCACTTGCAATAAGGAAAGCATAGGTGAAATTATGGGGACATGTAGTAGCCTATTGGTGAGATTTAAAGCCGAACCATTGAGCATAAAGGCCTGGGAGTCAATTATTTATTAACTAAATGCCAAATTTTCCAAACAGGGCAATGGCCACAAAGCAGGCAGACCACTAATAGCTTAAGGACTAAAAAAAACATCTAAACAAACTCCTAAGACAACTGTGAACCAGGGGCTCTGAACACTCCCAGGAAATCCCCACGCTAATAGCAAGAACCAGAAAAGATCTAAAAAGGGACATCATGGCGGCCAAGAAAGAGTTTAAAGAACATTTCTGGGCAAAACTTCTCCACGCCTGCAAACAAAAAGTCTCTAAGCTTTTCTGGGAAAACATCAATCAGCTATCAAATGGCAAAAACCGTCATTACCACTCGGACATTATGGAGGACACTTGGAGAGCCCACAGGGGAACTCACATATAATGTTATTCCACTTTCAGACACAATAAATCATGGAGCATCAACAGGGAAGGGGGAAACATCAACAGTAACAGTCTAGGATACAACTCAGTTAAAATCGATGGAATCCCCCAGCGGATTTCAGAAGTGCAGGTCCTTAAAATTATAAAAAATCTAAGATCTGAGGGAGCTCCAGGGCCCAACGGACTGCCAAATGCCCTCTTCCGGCATGATCCATCATTCTGGTCTGGCTACCTTGCCCCCCTTTTTTTCACAAATATTAGAGTCTAGCACGATCCCTGATTCCTGGCGAGGAAGTATCCTACACCCAATACACAAAGCGGGTGCACGTTCTGACCCGTCCAATTACAGATTGATTGCATTAATAGATGTCGAGGCGAAAATGTATGCATCGAATCTGCTGTTAGAGCTAGAGGATTGGGTCAGTCGAACAAACCTGATACCAAATACGCAAACCGGATTCCGGGCAGGGATGGGCACTCTTACGAATATCTCCGCGGTCACCCTCTTAGCTAATCAAGCTCATGCAAAATCCAGCACCCTGTATGCGTGCTTCATAGACCTTAAAGCGGCCTTTGATAAAGTACCGAGAGCTAAGCTATGGGCCAAAATGCAAAGTTGGGGGGCCCCAACCAAACTTTTGGAGGCTATTATTAACCTTTATTCACAAACATGGGTTTGAATACGGAAAGGAGACGGGCGCAGCTTGACAAACAAGATTCCAACAATCAATGGGTTAAAACAGGGGTGCGTGCTGGCCCCTTGTTTATTTAACATCTATACCGCCGACCTCGAGCAGCACCTTCGTTTAATACAAGCTGATCCCCCAAAACTGGGTATAACACCAATAACTAGCCTCCAATACGCGTACGACATTGTCCTCCTCGCCCGGACACCCATAGGCCTCCAACGATTGATCACTCAATTAGGAGCGTACATCATCTCTGCTCAACTGACGATTAATCACCAAAAAACGAATGTAATGTGCTTCTCTAAACACCGTAAAACAAAGAACAAACGCAGTTTCACCTGGATCTTAGATGAGAAACCATTGTCCCGGGTAGACTCATATAGATATCTGGGGTTTCAACTTGACTGTAACCTTAATTTTAAGCAACATCTGGAATTAGGAAAAACGAAAGCAAAACAACTGCTTTTCGCATTCAAAATCCTACAAAAAAAGCTTAAAGGCTGCTCCACAGGCCACCTGCTTAGGGTAATCGCCACAAACTTCCTCCCCTCTATATCATACGGGTCGGAAATGCTGAATACTAATGACGCCACAGTCTTGAATACTGTTCAATCTAGCCTCTTTAAGCGTTTCTAAACAACTCTATTTTTAAAGCTTTAAAAGAATCTCTTGCGGCACTCCAGCTTGACAAGGCCTGGCTCCTTATTACCACTTATTCCGGATTCAAAACCGTAGCGAATAACGCAATCAAACGGACCTCACTACTAATGGACAAAAAGCGTTCTCAAAAAAACACCACGCATAGGCGGTGATACAATCTTATCAGACGTTGAAACCTCAGCCGTATTTGTCTGAACACTTCTCAAATCAAAAAAAGCATTACTTGACGCTGCTGCGGCTGGGGTCATTCCCTATAAAAGACCTGATCCCGAAATGGAAGCAGACATGGCTGACAAAAGAATGCCGCCTCTGCGGAAACGGCGAGGAGTCCTTACTCCATTTCTTATGCATTTGTCCATCTCTATTAGAAAGTCGAAAAATTGTTCTTCGGGAGTCATTAAGGAAAGCACAAATAAGGACATGCAGAGCGGCAGTTATCAAATGTCTTGGAGGCTCGTTGATCCAATTGTCCTGCAGAGCCATTACATTCTGGAACATTGCGGTAAAAGAATTGGACAAAAAAGAGAAATTGTTTTGAAACTTTTAAATAGAACTTTTTGCACCTTTTTCCATCTGCACGTTTTACAAACTCTTGCTTTTATCTAACTAGTTGACTATCGATTAAGGACATGACTTTGTGGTGTGTTTATCTTTAGCTTTTTATCAATGTTTATCCAACTTATCATGTACAATGGTGGCTTGTCCCACCCTTTTATGATTTTTAACAAAATCAAATAAAAGTATTATTGACTTGACTGTCATCTGTGGGGTTGCTCCTTCTGTTGTTGCTGGTGTTTTTTTTCTGATGGTGGTTACGTCTGCTCACCGGCTGGGGGTGCTCGACTTGTTGTCTTGTCTTTCTCTTTTCTTGTGTGTGTTTGGGGTCGGGTGTTTGACTCCATAGTTCTGTGTTGGTACTGGGCTGTCTTTACTTTTTGTTTGACCGTGAGATGCATTTTTGTTTGGGTTTTTCTCAGCTAAAAAATGTACAGTTGCCCTGGTCTTTTTTTGCTTGGTATGTCTCATTATGTAATGAGATCAGCGAGAAGGACAAGGAGGTAATGCTTCTATTACTTACCCGTAATTGCATTACTCCGTGTCCTACTCTCGCTTATCTCCATTACGGCCCTCCCTTCCAGTGTCAGGCCAGCCGTGTCTACAGCGGCTTGGTAAGTACAGGAGTTATGGAGGGTGCAGACCTTTTTAAATTGGTAGGGGTGTGTCTATGAGGCGCAGGGGCCTCATTATGTAATGGAGATAAGCGAGAGTAGGACACGTAGTAAGGCAATTACCGGTAAGTAATTGAAATATTACTTCCCTCCAGGGTCCACCATAGAAGTGGGAGTCAGGCCTGGACCTCAAGACATGGTCCGGGACCTGATGACTTAGTGGCAATAATCAAACAAGGAATCTCCAATCCCTCTGCCACATTCCCCAGCCCAGCCGCATTTCACTAAGCACCATAACATCATCCTTCAGGGATGGCTCAACTGCGGGGTTCTCCACCATGCTACTGTTATATGAGGTGATTTAACTGCATGTAAGATTCCTAGCTTTCCATTTGGTGAGGAAGACTCCTGAGGATAAGGCATATGTGTAGGATTAAGCCTACCAGCTCTTCGTTTCATCTTGGAGTGTCTTCTTTATTCCCCTGCTGAAAAAGAACTTCAACAATGGCTTCCCTGAAAAAATGCCTTTTCTTTCTGACCAAATCACATGACTGCAGCAGAGGATCATAATATACGAATTTGCATAATACTTGTTACAATCAACTATGCACAGGTTTGAGGCAGCTGGGTGATCTCTGTATCTTACTTCACCACTAACCCTTAGACATGTTCCAAACTTTGATTGTTCTTTACACAACTCTAATCTTCAGGGTTTATTGATGGCAGGCACCAGCAGTGTGTTATGTTAAAATGTTATGTTAACCCCTTCAGTGCTCATGACGGAATGGTTCCGTCATGAGCACAAGTTCTAGTGTGCTCATGACGGAACCATTCCGTCATGAGCACATGCTCAGGAAATCCCTCTGCTGCAGACAGCAGAGGGATTTCCCATTTTTTTTTTTTTGCCTGGGGAGTTGGGGAAGAGCTTCCCCAACCTCCCCAGGCCGATTTTTGCATTTCATGGTGCGCTATCGTCATTACAATGAAATCGAAACTGAAACTTAGTTTCAGTTTCTCAGTTTCAGTGCTTGTGGGGCTATCTCGGCCCCCCGAGCACCGAAAAAGATGGGAGAGGTATCGTTGAAAAGGGGAGAATCTCCCCTTTCCAATGGTACCCTTCCCTAGTGGATCCCTGCTTGGGGACCCTGGGGTGATCCCCAAGCAGGGATCCACCCACTAGCACCAGGGAGGGGGGGAGCGGCCCCTTGGGCAAGGGCCTTTGCTCCCCCCATTTTATTTTGGGCACAACAGACTTTCTGCCCCCCCTGGGGGGCATATGGGGGCAGTAGCCCCCAATATGCCCCCGGGGGCAGAAAGCCCACTAGAAACCAGGGATTCTTTTTTATTGATGTTGGGGGCGGGGCTGCCCAAAAAGGGTATGACAATGCCCCCACCCCCCCTCCAGAGAAATGTCAGTCTTTCTGCCCCCCAGGGCGCAGACGGGGGCAGTAGCCCCCAATCTGCCCCCCGGGGGGGGCAGAAAGCCCACTAGAAACCAGGGATTTTTTTTTTTTTTATAATGTAGAGGTGGGGGCTGCCCAGAATGGGCATGATAATGCCCCCACCCCAAAAACAATTACCACAGTCTTTCTGCCCTCCCCGGAGGCATATTGGGGCAATAGCCCCTTATCTGCCCCCCCCCCGGGGGGGCAGAAAGCCCACTAGGCCTCAGGATTTATTTATTTTAAATTCAGGGGTGAGGTCAGCCCAGAATGGGCATGCCAATGCCCACATCTCCCCAAAAAAATGCCACAGTCTTTCCGCCCCCCCCCGGGGGCGGATGGGGGCAGTGGCCCCTGATCTGCCCCCAGGGGGGGGACAGAAAGCCCAATAGGCGCCAGCGATTACGCTGGCTTTTTTATGTGTGGGGGTGGGGGCTGCCCAGAATGGGCATACCAATGCCCCCACCACCAAAAAAATAGCCACAGTCATTCTGCCCCCCTTGGGGGCATATCGGGGCAACCCTCCCCCCCCCGATTTCCCCCCAGGGCGGCAGAAAGCCCACTAGGCACAGACTTGTTTTTAGCAATGTGCCTACCTGTGGATTTTGGGCCCTAGCGCAGCCGGCACATAGGTAAACCTAGCAAACCTGTACATTTTTGAAAACTAGACACCAAGGGGAATCCAGGATGGGGTGACTTGTGTGCCTCTCACCAGGTTCTGTTACGCAGAATCCCTTGCAACCTCAAACTTAGTTTAAAAAAAACACTTTTTCCTCACAATTCTGTTATGGAAAGTTCTGGGATCTGCGTGGATCCACAAAATTCCACCCACCCCGCATTACCCAAAGTCTTCCGAGAAAAATGGTACCTCACTTGTGTGGGTAGGCCTTGTGCCCGCAACAGGAAATGGCCCAAAACGCAACGTGGACACACCACATTTTCATAGTGAAAACTGACCCTTTTTTTGCAAAGTGCCTAGCTGTCGATTTTGAACCCTAGCTCTGCTGGCACCTAGGGAAACCTAGCAAACCTATACATTTTTGAAAACTAGACACCCAGGGGAATCCAGGATGGGGTGACTTGTCTGGCTCTCACCAGGTTCTGTTACACAGAATCCCTTGCAAACCTCAAAATTTGTAAAAAAAAACCACATTTTCCTCACATTTCTGTGGTGGAAAGTTCTGGAATATGCGTGGATCCACAAAATTCCACCCACCCCGCATTCCCCAAAGTCTCCCGAGAAAAATGGTAACTCACTTGTGTGGGTAGGCCTAGTGCCCGCGACAGGAAACGGCCCAAAACGCAACGTGGACACAACACATTTTCACAGTGAAAATGGACCCTTTTTTTGCAAAGTGCCTAGCTGTCAATTTTGAACCCTAGCTCTGCCGGCACCTTAGGAAACCTAGCAAACCTATACATTTTTGAAAACTAGACACCCAGGGTAATCCAGGATGGGGTGACTTGTCTGGCTCTCACCAAGTTCTGTTACCCAGAATCCCTTGCAAACCTCAAAATCTGTCCAAAAAAACACATTTTCCTAACATTTCTCTGGTGGAAAGTTCTGGAATCTGCGTGGATCCACATAAGTCCACCCAACCCGCATTCCCCAAAGTCTTCTGAGAAAAATGGTACCTCACATGTGTGGGTAGGCCTAGTGCCCACGACAGGAAACGGCCCAAAACGCAACGTGGACACACCACATTTTACAGTGAAAACTGACACTATTTTGCAAAGTGCCTAGCTGTAGATTTTGAACCCTAGCTCTGCCGGCACCTAGGGAAACCTAGCAAACCTATACATTTGTGAAAATCAGACACCCAGGGGAATCCAGGATGGGGTGACTTGTCTGGCTCTCACCAGGTTCTGTTACCCAGAATCCCTTGCAAACCTCAAAATTTGTAAAAAAAAAACACATTTTCCTCACATTTCTGTGGTGGAAAGTTCTGGAATATGCGTGGATCCACAAAATTCCACCCACCCCGCATTCCCCAAAGTCTCCCGAGAAACATGGTACCTCACTTGTGTGGGTAGGCCTAGTGCCCGCGACAGGAAACGGCCCAAAACGCAACGTGGACACAACACATTTTCACAGTGAAAACGGACCCTTTTTTTGCAAAGTGCCTAGGTGTAGATTTTGAACTCTAGCTCTGACGGCACCTAGGGAAACCTAGCAAACCTATACATTTTTGAAAACTAGACACCCAGGGGAATCCAGGATGGGGTGACTTGTCTGGCTCTCACCAGGTTCTCTTACCCAGAATCCCTTGCAAACCTCAAAATTGTAAAAAAAAAACACATTTTCCTCATATTTCTGTGGTGGAAAGTTCTGGAATCTGTGTGGATCCACAAAATTCCATCAAGCCCGCATTCCCCAAAGTCTGCCGAGAAAAATGGTACCTCACTTTTGTGGGTGGGTCAAGTACCCGCGACAGGCAAGGGCCCAAAACCTATTGAGGCGACATCAAAATGACCTATCACAAAACAACCTGGTTTTGCAACGGGGGTCCCATGAGTTTTTGGCCCCGGGCTCGGCGGCCATCTAGGGAAACCTACCAAACCCACACATTTCTGAAAACTAGACACCCTAGGGAGTCCAGCAAGGTATGGCTTGCATGGGTCCCCCCAATATTTCCCTACCGAGAATCCCCTGCAAACCTCAAATTTAGATGAAAAAATCACTTTTTTCTCAAATTTCGGTGTGGGAAAGTTTTGGAATCTGCGTGGATCCACAAATTTCCTTCTACACAGCATTCCCCCAGGTCTCCCGATAAAAATGGTACCTCACTGGCATGGGTGGGTCAAGTACCCGCGACAGGCAAGGGCCCAAAACCTATTGAGGCGACATCAAAATTACCTATCACAAAACAACCTGGTTTTGCAAGGGGGGTCCCGTGAGTTTTTAGCCCCAGGCTCGGCGGCCACCTAAGGAAACCTACCAAACTCACACATTTCTGAAAACTACACACCCGGGGGAGTCTAGCAAGGTATGGCTTGCGTGGGTCCCCCAACATTTCCCTACCCAGAATCCCCTGCAAACCTCAAATTTTGTTGAAAAAATCAATTTTTTCTCACATTTCTGTTTCGGAAAGTTGTAGATTCACCGGGCTGACACAAATTTCCTACCACCCAGCGTCCCCCCAGGTCTCCCAATAAAAATGGTACCTCACTTGTGTGGGTAGGCATAGTGGCTGCAACAGGAAATAGCCCAAATTGTACTGTGGAGACTTCAAAATTACCTATAACAAAACTACCTGGTTTTGGGGGTGGGGGCACCTGGGGTTTTGGCCCCGGGCTCGCCACCATCTAGGGAAACCTACCAAACCCACACATTTCTGAAAACTAGATACCCTGGGGAGTCCAATGAGGTATGGCTTGCGTGGATCCCCCAACGTTTCCCTACCCAGAATCCCCTGCAAACCTCAAATTTAGCTGAAAAAAACACATTTTCCACATATATTTGTGTGGAATCATCGTGGCGGCACAAATGTCCTACCCCACAGCGTTCTCCTTAGTGTCCCGTGTAAAATGATATCTCACTTCTCTGGGTGTCAAATGCAGAATTGGCTAAAAACGTATTTTTAAAAAAATTTAGCGCTTAGAATTCTCGGTGCTATACCCTTATTCCCTATGTTTTGGGCTCTTCCCAGACACAGGCCGTTGCCCCACCCACACAAGTGAGGTATCATTTTACTCGGGAGACTGGGGGAAACGCTGTGGGGTAGGACATTTGTGCCAACACGGTGATTCCACCCAAAACTATGTGGAAAATGTGGTTTTTCAACTAAATTTTAGGTTTGCAGGGCATTCTGGGTAGGAAAACCTTGGGGGATCCACGCAAGCCATACCTCGCTGGACTCCCCGGGTGTCTAGCTTTCAAAAATGTGTGGGTTTGGTAGTTTTCCAAGATGGCCGCCGAGCCCGGGGCCAAAAACCCAGGTGACCCCTCTTGCAAAACCAGGTTGTTTTGTGATAGGCCATTTTGATGTCTCCTCAATACGTTTTGGGCCCTTGCCTGTCGCGGGTACTTGACCCACCCATGCAAGTGAGGTATCATTTTTATCGGGAGACCTGGGGGAACGCTGGGGGGTAGGAAATTTGTGGATCCACGTGGATTCCAGAACTTTCCCACACAGAAATTTGAGAAAAAAATGATTTATTCAGCTAAAATTGAGGTTTCCAGGGCATTATGGGTAGGAAAACGTTGGAGGATCCACGCAAGCCATACCTCGCTGGACTCCCCCGGGTGTATAGTTTTCAGAAATGTGTGGGTTTGGTAGTTTGTCAAGATGGCCGCCGAGCCCGGGGCCAAAAACCCAGGTGACACCCCTTGCAAAACCAGGTTGTTTTGTGATCCGTCATTTTGATGTCTCCACAATAAGTTTTGGGCCCTTGCCTGTCGCGGGTACTTGACCCACCCACGCGATTGAGGTATCCTTTTTATCGGGAGACCTGCGGGAATACTGGGCGGTAGGAAATTTGTGGATCCACGTTTATTCCAGACCTTTCCCACACAGAAATATGAGAAAAAAAGTCATTTTTCCAGCTAAATTTGATGTTTGCAAGGCATTCTGGGTAGGAAAACGTTAGGGGACCTACGCAAACCATACCTCGCTGGACTCCCCTGGCTGTCTAGTTTGCAGAAATGTATGGGTTTGGTAGGTTTCCCAAGAAGGCCAATGAGCCCGGGGCCAAAAACCCAGGTGACTCCCCTTGCAAAACCAGGTTGTTTTGTGATTGGTCATTGTGATGTCTCCTCAATACGTTTTGGGCCCTTGCCTGTCGCGGGTACTTGATCCACCCACACGATTGAGGTATCATTTTTATCGGGAGACCTGAGGGAATACTGGGCGGTAGGAAATTTGTGGATCCACGTTTATTCCAGACCTTTTCCACACAGAAATTTGAGAAAAAAGTGATAAAAAAACATTTAAAAAAAAAAAAAAGACTTTGGGGAAGCAGGGTGGGTAGAATTTTGTGGATCCACGCACATTCCAGAACTTTCCACCACAGAAATGTGAGGAAAATTTGGTTTTTTTGACAATTTAGGTTTGCAAGGGATTCTGGGTAACAGAACCTGGTGAGAGCCAGTCAAGTCACCCCATCCTGGATTCCCCTAGGTGTCTAGTTTTCAAAAATGTATAGGTTTGCTAGGTTTCCCTAGGTGCCGGCAGAGCTAGAGTTCAAAAACTACAGCTAGGCACTTTTCAAAAAAAGGGTCATTTTTCACTGTGAAAATGTGGTGTGTCCATGTTACGTTTTGCGCCATTTCCTGTCGCAGGCACTAGGCCTACCCACACAAGTGAGGTACCATTGTTCTCGGAAGTCTTTGGGGAACGCGGGGTGGGTGAAATTTTGTGGATCCACACAGATTCCAGAACTTTCCACCACAGAAATGTGAGAAAAATGTGGTTTTTTTGACAATTGTTTAGGTTTGCAAGGGATTCTGGGTAACAGAACCTGGTGAGAGCCAGTCAAGTCACCCCATCCTGGATTCCCCTGGGTGTCTAGGGTTCAAAAATGTATAGGTTTGCTAGGTTTCCCTAGGTGCTGGCAGAGCTAGGGTTAAAAAACTACAGCTAGGCACTTTGCAAAAAAAGGGTCATTTTTCACTGTGAAAATGTGGTGTGTCCACGTTGCGTTTTACGCCATTTCCTGTTGCGGGCACTAGGTCTACCCACACAAGTGAGGTACCATTTTTCTCGGAAGACTTTGGGGAACGAGGGGTGGGTGGAATTTTGTGGATCCACGCAGATTCCAGAACTTTCCACCACAGAAATGTGAGGAAAATGTGTTTTTTTTACACTTTTTAGGTTTGCAAGGGATTCTGGGTAACAGAACCTGGTGAGAGCCAGTCCAGTCACCCCATCCTGGATTCCCCTGGGTGTCTAGTGTTGAAAAATGTATAGGTTTGCTAGGTTTCCCTAGGTGCCGGCAGAGCTAGGGTTCAAAAACGACAGCTAGGCACTTTGCAAAAAAAGGGTAATTTTTCATTGTGAAAATGTGTTGTGTCCACGTTGCGTTTTGAGCCGTTTCCTGTCGTGGGCACTAGGCCTACCACACAAGTGAGGTACCATTTTTATCGGGAGACTTAGGGTAACACAGAATTGTAGAGCAACTGTTATTACCTATTGACTTTTGATGCATTTCTGCCTTCCAAATGAAAGACAATGTGTAAAAAATAAGTCATTTTGAAAAATGACCTATAATTCTCATGCAAGTATGGGTATTCCCAATTTCGGAAATGTGCAAATATCTACTGTTTCTAAACTCTATATTTTGTTCCCATTTCAGAAATACATAGGTGTCTTTCATACCGATTTTTCCATGTATACATTTCCCAGAATAATTGCTATATACCCAGTACATAATAAAAAACCATTGCAAGTCGCTGCTCAGTTATTGGCTCTGGGTTCGTTGGGCTCTTGGTGAACCTACAAGTCCTATATATCCCCACAACCAGAAAGGTCCAGCGGATGTAACGGTATATTGCTTTCAAACAGTTGTCATAATTAGAAGAAGTTACAGGTAAAAACGTTGGCACAAATGGCTGTTTTTTTCAACTAATTTTCAATTTTACCTATATTCAACGGTTAGTTTCTATAAAGAAACCTTGAAGGACCTACACAAATGACCCCTTGCTGAATTCAGAATTTTGTCTACTTTTCAAAAATGTATAGCTGTCCAGGATCCATTATTGCTTTCATACCCATTTCTACCATTAACTGGAAAGAGGTTGAAAGCACAAAAAATAGCAAAAATAGGCTATGTCCCAGAAAAATGCCAAAACTGTGTAAAATATTTTGGTTTTCTGACAAAAGTCTGCTTGTCCCTGAAAGCTGGGAAGATGGTGATTTCAGCACCACAACCCCTTTTTTGATACCATTTGCAGGGAAAAAACCTGACGCTTTCATCTGTAGCCCTTTTCTCCCATTTTCCCCCCCCAAAAAAAGATGTAGCTGTATTTTGGCTAATTTCTGGGTCCCCTCCAGGGGAATCCACAAACCCTGGGTACCTTTAGAATCCCCATGATGTTGGAAAATAAAGACGCACATTTGGCGTGTATACCTTATGTGGTCAAAAAGTTACAGGGGCCTAAGCGCGAACTACCCCATAAAGCCCAAAAAAGTCTTAGCACGGGGGGGGAAAGGCCTAGCAGCGAAGGGGTTAAAAGAATTTGTAAAGCGCGCATACACCATACGGTTTCATGGCGCTAGAGTCAAGGGGGATGCTACAACAGAGGGGAAATTGATTAGTCATACGCCTGGGAGAACAGCCAGGTCTTAAGCTGTTTCCTAAATTGTGCATAAGAAGTTACAGACCTCATCTCCGCAGGGAGAGAGTTCCAAAATTGTGGGGCCAAGACCGCAAATCTTAGTCCCCCATGTTTCTTTCGTTTGAAAGAAGGGGTGGCCAGCAGATTCAGATGGGAAGACCGCAAGTCCCGAGAAGGAATGTAACGCTGGATCCTAGAAGAAATAAATGCAGGACTATTACCAGAAAGAGCTTTGAAAATAGTACATCCCAGCCTGAAGGTGCAGCGTTTTCACACGGGAAGCCAGTATAGGCTTTTCATTAAAGATCTGACATTGTGCCATT
Organism: Calotriton arnoldi; assembly: GCA_963921515.1. Taxonomy (NCBI): domain Eukaryota; kingdom Metazoa; phylum Chordata; class Amphibia; order Caudata; family Salamandridae; genus Calotriton; species Calotriton arnoldi. The sequence goes on along the minus strand of CAWUFW010000312.1, from coordinate 2,361,485 downwards.
TGGGCTGGTGAAAAATCAGCCTAGCCGCTTGGTTCTGCATCAACTGTAGGCGACGTAATTGATAGGCTGGGATGCCGACATACAATGAGTTGGCGTAATCAATGCGGAAGATAACCAGAGCCAGGATAACTAGGGTCAGGGCTTCAGTGGTCAGGAATCTACTGATCTTCTTAATTCTACGTAATTGAAAGAAGCAGGAGGAGACCACAGAGCCAATTTGCGCCTTCATGGACAAATCATTGCTGATCACTATGCCCAGACTTTTGGTAGAGCATGCTGGGAGTGGGGGGGTTCCCAAGAGTGGGGGCCAGAAATTGGAATTCCACGGGTCGGCTGGCCCGCTTGTAAGGATCAGCTCAGTTTTATCAGGGTTCAGCTTAAGTTGGTTGTGATTCATCCATTCGCTGATAAAGCAGTGTCCTACCACAAACTTCCTTGCTACACCAAATGTCCAGCGCCGCATTGGATAAACCATCCTATCTCAGGCGGGGGAGTCACTGAGCCGGTCACGGGCCACACCTTACCAGCCTGCTAAAGATCACTGAGGTCAGAGTGAGGGAAGGCCACACCTCAAATACACCCTCCATAGCTGTATCTGTAAGCTGCCAGACGCAGTCCATCAGCGGTTACACCCTCAGTAGGGGTCCTCAGCTGCCCAGGATCATACCAAAGGGAGAGAAATGGGTGTTTCAGGTGGAGCCTATCAAGATTGTGGCCATCTTGTGCTCCACCTCGGTTAAATTTAATTAGATTGTCTCTCAAACCAGCCTTAATTAATACCAGTGCATTCGTTGTTGGCACTAAAAGAAAACAATGTCGCAGAAGAATACATATTAGAGAAAATAATATACTTAGAAAATATTCTTTTAAAAAATATTTTCAGGATTGCTTTCTCAGATGCCAGTCCATGTCTTGAATTCATAGGAGGGCTCCTTGCAACTCAAGTTCAGGAGGTCCGCAGCAACATTTCCACTTACATATAGTTTCTGGCATTCTTCTACAGCAGCACAAACTCGCTTTGAATACAGTGCCTACCTCTTCTCGCCCTACCCAGATAAAGGGGCCATGTTTCACTTGCACAAGCAGGTGACATACACAGTTACAAGTGCCTTACTGATGATTTTCTTCCAGGTGGTATTGCCTCTTTTCATCTCCAAGACATTGTGCATTTTCCATCTTCAGGAAAAAGGTTAAAAAATGTCAGCTGGAGGATAGCTTTTCTATCCCTGAAGCTGTTTACCAGACCCAGACAACCAAGCTAGACCAGAAGACTATCTCTCTGCAGTACACTGTTAGGAAGACAGGAATTCTTTCAGTGTATGAGGCAGCCTTTGCTTTGGGGTTGTGCAATTCATAGGTTCTAATTAACTAAGCAGACAAGTCTCCTTTTCTTCTGAGGGCGGACTCAGCGCTGAGAGTTGGTCAAATAAGGCGATTCAAAGGGTAAAACCAGTCTGTATTTTTCAAATAGCCCTGAGTGAATTGAACTAAAATTCCTGCACTTGCTCATCAATAACCTTTCCGGAAAAATGACCCAGTTCTTCTTTAGTGTTCTACCAAAGGTTGTCCAAGGGCCCATTTTGCTACAGAAAAAATGGCAACTGCTTGGATCCCTTCTCCTAATCTCTGCTCCGGTAAACCACTCCCAAGGCTAGCCCAGTCATTCCCACTAAGGATCAAAGAAAATAACTCCCCATGTCCTATCTTTTCATCACTATCCCAAGCTGCTGTGTGTGGCTCTGCTCTAGTGGCATAGCTGGGGCTGCAAGCCAGTTGAAGCTTGTGTCCCATCTGTCACAGCCCTGCCCCCTCTTTCCTTACACCCAAACACCTGGCAAAAGCCGCAGTTGGAAAAAAAGAGGTACTGCCCTTTCAAAGAGGTAACTGCAATGCTGGTCCTACTTACATTTCACATTTTACTCTTGCATTCCCTAAGAGTATTTGCTTTATTTGAGGATGCTGTGTTTCCGTAGTTTTTTTCTCATACCACATATTACTCATGAATAGTGTAGTGTATACTCTCACCTCTAGATCTCTCTGTGAGTTCAGGTTGTGTGTGGGTGATTGTTTATAAAGGATCACGATTGTGATCTTTAGAGTTCACACCAAGTTCCTCGCATGTGCCCACAACCTTCATGAGTACCCACTGTATGTGGCCCCACTAGTTTAATCTGTGAATCATTGTGTGCCCGCCTAAAAAATTAATTCTTGAGATTCCACTGCTCCACTCTTCCAAAGATGGACTCCCTTTGCAAACAACTTGCTGTTGTGTATTTTCTTCACAGGCACAGGGAACCAGTGAATTTTGGAGCAAGTTTCACTCCCTTCGAAGTTTTGTGTAGCTTTGCCTTTGAAGCCCCAAGGTTATCCTCTTCAGCCATGAAACTTTAGGTGTGAAAAGATATAATCAGTTGTGACCAGCAAGAGGCCAGCTAAAAATTGCAATAGTCTTTAGTTAAGCAACATGGTTAAGGCATCGATGTTCAGTTTAAGATAATGTCATACATGGATAAAAAAGTATGGGCAATGAGTGTATTCATTTAGTGATTCTGAATGACCTCTTATTTTTTTCAGGGTACAGCACAAGTAGTTGTGAATTGGTCAGCATCCATCTGCTTCTCCAGAGGTCAAGTGTGAGATGTTCACATTGAAGGAGAAAATGAAAAACATACATTTTGGAGGAACACCATAAAAAAGATAACTTCATCACAAAACCTTCTACCTTAAAGTCTTTAGCGGCGAGATGGCATTTGAATGGTACCAACAAAGATCACTTCATATTCGCTTAACATGAAGGTACTCGCAGATATGTCACAATATGGAAGGGTCTCCTGCTTCCCAAGCCACCATTATCTCGGTGTGCCAAGTGTGGGCTGGGCGACTTTTCATAGAAAATAAAAGCGCGAGAAAATGAAAAAAGGTAACTTTTTCTAAGTTTTTCTTAAATGACTTCAATTTTCTAACCTTATATTTCCAGATTGGATATATAAGCAATGCAGCAACTTTGTGCACCTTGGGTTAGGATAACGGGTCTGTGCCAGTGCCAGAAAAGTAATATGGCACTTTTAGGTATTTATGGTATGAACCATGTACAGAACTTACATGTACACCTGGGAGTTTTGCCATGCTAACATTAGAAACTCTCTGCAACGGGTAGAGACACATGGCGAGGTATAGCTTCTGTGTGAATGAGGTGCTAACTGCTCATATCCAGTCTGGAAACTATCGGGCACCCAAGTAGCACACGAAGGCTATTATTGTTCACAAATTTCCAAAATGAAATTCTGTCTCATTAACCAGAAAGAAAAATCAACCTGTTCAAGGAATACATTTGTAGTCATAAATTAAGCAGACCCTTGTGCTCGGAAGTATTGCTTTACGAACTACGTCCTTAAAATAAAAATCAATAACATTTGAAGCAAGCTTGCCTAAAGAATTAAAATATATTATGCTGTGTGGCCTACCATCCTGAAATATCCACAGCTGTGTGAGCCAGCTGTCTCAACTCTAGTCAACATGAAACAGAATGACATGCTTCAAGCGCTGTCTCACTTAGTAATTCTCCACACTAATCGACGTCTAAGTGGAAATCAGGCCGACATTTCATCTCCTCTGTTAGCTCCCCATGCTTGGAGGCCATAATCATATTAGATGCTTGGGTGACTTGACCCTTCAATGCCTAACCCGCTGCTATATTTTCTTATTGTCAATGAAAAAGATCAGTGTGTGAGCTCTGCAAGGCCTGGGACTGAACTGAGCTTTGCTTGTAAATGGCACAATAGGAGTGCCTGGGAGCAATCCAATAATCAGAATAGCAGGGCTAATATATATTGAATAACGTACCTATTGCCAAATAGTATAGCACAAGTGAGTTGTAAAATTTAATAATTATTTGCTTAAACGTTAAAAAGATGGAACGTTGGAACCAACATTCTCTGCATGGCTATAGGAAACCATGACTGTTGAGTACATTAGTTATTGGCTGTGATAAATAGCGCCTATTGTGAGTTGTGGGCTTGCACATTTTAATGAATAATGCATCAAATCAGCATGGTACAGTAAACACCGTACAATTTTCCCCTTTTAAATTCCGATAGGTTTGACCTGCCAAAATGATAATGACTGGTGAGCCATTTTAATGCAAAGAGTATTCACTCGATGGGTTAAATACCGCCCAATTTAGAATTCTGATAGGGGTTGGAAAACTCCGACCAACTCGGAATCAGGGCCTTAGACTACTGGTTTAAAATTGGGTTAACGAACGTGGCCACACGCCTGTTTTTCTCCTAGCCATTCAGTTGTTTGTGTCTTTTACACAATGGCACTTGTGCTATTTTTGGCTCAGTTCTATAAAACAGAAGGTTCTGATACGCACCTTCTTTAAGTATTTAAATATTTACTGAACAATCAAACTTAATTGTTTGCTCTTTATTGTGAACAAATTATTATAAGTGAAAAAAGTTTGAAATGTTTAGGAGTTAGTGGTGAATTAAGGCACAGAGATCAATCCCATTGCTTCCCAAACCTATTTACAATTGACTGTACAAAGCAGTAGGTAAATTCATATCCATGATCCTCTGATACAGCCTTGTGGTTGGAAAAGAAACCAAATACTTTTCTGCCAGAGAAATGGACACCTAAGTCTGCCTCAGGGGCGGGGCTTGAAAGTATCTAGCACTTCGGACGTAAGTGTCACTTGTTGCCAAGTTGTCCTCCTTGGCAGACCATAACGGGCCAAATTGTCCGTTCAAATTTGTACCACTTATAATGAAAAAATATAATCTATTGATAACACATTTCGGTTGAGGCGTATGTGGGAAAGTTCTTGCATGTTTCAGGTGCACTCAAATTTTTAGTGACTGTTTGCCTTCATTCCATGCCATAGATTTGCTGAATGCGTCCCAAGTGAGTATTTGGAGTTTAGAATTCTTGTTCTCCAACTACTTCAATTACCACTGCTAGCCAGGAGTGCACCAATATATCTATAAACCTATCCTGATTCCTGCATCCAATTCTAGTTACCCAGCGCTGTTCTAACAGTTGCCATCAGGGTCTCCTTGCCCAGCCTCAACTACAACAAATAGGGCATGTGTAGAATCCCAGTGGATCCTCCCTTTGTCACGTGTTTCCCTGAGACTTTGTCCTGACCAGCAGGTAAAAAGTCTTGCTCTTTGCTCCAAATAACCACTGCATCCACAGCCAACCTCCGGTCAAATACCTTAGAGTAGCTCAAAACGTTTGGGCTCTTAGCATCAAGGTCTTTTCCACGTAAATGTGCAACTCCAAAGAGGCACACAAGGGTTCATCCTCGCGGTTGTAATGCATAATACAATAGAACAATAATATTGAGATACACAAATATAATAAAACAAATATCAGGAACCAAAATTTTGAGTTTACATACATTGTATGTAAACTACAAAAACATCAAGAACAACAAATTGTGCATCAAACTATCATAACTTTACTATATATAGCATTATATTTGAAATATAATTTAAACATTCAAGTTTAAAATAATATAATTATAAATAAATAAAATATATTTTTTAAAAGCTTGATTTTACTTTTCATTCATGAAATATACACAACAAAACATAAAGGTCTGACCCCCTCAACCACTACAGGGCCCTTTCACCTTCCATGCACTTCCAGTACTTTGCTTGTTTTAATTTTCACTCTACATTCTTCTATGTAAGGGTTTACAGTCCTATCCACCCCACACGTTTCTAAAGCATGCAGCCCACACTTGCAAACCAAGACAACTGAGAGGACGGGCCATTCTGTTGCGAGCAGATTATCCCATCCAACATTTCCGCCCATTGACTCGGACACCCTAACACTTTTGGGTCGCGTTTCCTTAGCCTACAGATTTCCTCTGCCAGGGCCCATTCAACAAGATCCCTCTCCCATTACTGTCAAACCCTGCTGGCATAGCCATCGTATGGCAATACTGCACCTTTCCAAGTCCAATCCCAGATTATAAACCTGCTCCTCATTTTCCATTTTGGAGCATAATGGATTATATTGAGCAGGCATTGTGTGGGTGTTAGCACTAACGTGTGGCTAGTTTACTGGTTGAGTCTGCCCATCACTTTCCCCCAGTAAGTCTTTTCCACTGCACATGACTAAAATTATATTTCAAAAGATTATTATAAAATCAATTAAAAAAAATAAATGTACTGCAGATCGGCCTGTTATTTTGGCCTTTCTGCCTCCGGAGAGGGGGGGGGGGGCAGAAAACCCACAAGGCACCAGGGATTTTGTTTTGTGTGTAATGGAAGCGACATGGTTGCTTCCAAGGGGGTAAAATTTGGTTAATGTTTTTTCTGCCCCTCCTGGGGACAGATCTGCCCCTTTATTTTGGCCTTTTTGCCCTATTCGGGAGGGGGGAGGCGAAAACCCTACTAGGCACCAGGGATTTATTTGTTTTGCAATGAGGGCACATTTCTGTCTGCTGTTTTCTGCCCACCCTCAGACAAGCTCTCCCGATCCCTAATGCAAGTTCACCCCCCATTTTTCACAGCCCTATTTGAAGGCCCATCTGGCAGATTGACCACTTGGGTAGTCACATAGCGTGTTATAATGCTAATTGTTTTATTTCTTGTGAATTGCAATTGTAATGCTTTATTTCTCCCTTTTTGTTCTAGGTGAAAGCTTTTGCTCTTTAGACTGTTGCAGGTTGCGGTTTCGTTACTTTTGGTTCTGTTGTTTGTGTAGTTGCTTGTGTTTGGTAAGAGACTTTTTTTTGTACACTGTAAATGACTCATTTCTCTGCATGAATGTGTTTTTTGCAAATGGTGTAATAATAGCAGTATGTTTAGCTTCTGTTTTTTGAGTGTCAAAATCTTTTTGCATTTGTGCTCAATGTGTATTTTGTTGCCTTGTGAGTAATTGGTTTTGTTTTTTTCTTTCTAGTGGGATATCGTTGGTTTTTGCTGTCTCTCTGCAGAGTAGGTGCTGGTGAGTGTAGCTGTCTCTTTCAAGTGAATTGTATAGTTTGAGTATATAGATCTTTGTGATAAAGGCACACATTTTTTTTACTTACTTATTTTGCACAGTGTTGGTTGTTGTTGTTTGTGCAGTCTCCTTTCTTAGTAAGGATAATGGCTAGCCACAGGATTACTGCTCAGCAGGTTGTTGGTATGCTCTTTGAGTCTTCCTCTGACCATGGTTCAGAGACTGTGTCTGCATCTGAGGCAGAGGAGGGAGCGGAAGATTCAGGCAGTGAGTTTTCTCTCCACATGGAGTCATCAGATGATGAAGCTACTCTCAGTGCGGATGAAGCTACTCTTAGTGCGGATGAAGTGCCTGTTTTAGAGGAGGACATTGATGTGCCGATAGTGCAGCAAGAGACATCTGGGCTGCAGCCTGGGGCTGCAAGGCTTCCAGTTGGAAGTGATGACCTCTGGGTTGCCCCAGGCATGGTGCAGCCGGCATTGCCAGACTTTACTGGTGTTCCAGGGTGTAGAGTGAATACAGAAAACTTTTTGCCGTTACATTTTTTTCAGTTGTTTATGGACGATGTGTTTTGGGCAGAGATTGTTGAGCAGACTAATTTTTATGCCAAACAGTTTTTGAGGGACAACAGTGCCAGCCTTAAGCCCCACTCTAGAGCTACCCGGTGGACTCCCACAAATCTGGAAGAGATGAAGAAGTTCTTGGGTTTAACTTTTTTGATGGGCTTGCTAAGGAAGCCATCAATGTCTTCATATTGGTCTACTAGTCCCTTGATGGCAACAGCTATATTTCCGGCAGTCATGAGTCGTGATACGTATTTGCTTCTGCTTCGGATGCTGCATTTTGTCGATAATGGTTTAGCGTTGCCACGAGGTCACCCTGATTGTAACCGTCTTTTTAAGATTCGGCCTGTCATTGATCACTTTGTTGATCGATTTTCTGAGATCTATGCTCCAGGGAAAGAAATAGCAGTGGATGAGTCTTTGGTTTTGTTCAAGGGCCACTTGGTTTTTAGGCAATACATTCCTAGTAAGAGGGTACGCTATGGAATTAAGCTGTATATGCTGTGTGACAGTAGGACTGGATATGTCTCTAATTTTAGGGTGTACACCAGTAAGGAATCCAGGATTAACCCCCTGGTTGTCCGTCCACTTTTGGAGTGACTGAGAAAATTGTGTGGGAACTTGGTAGAGGACTTTTTAACAAAGGCCACCATTTATATGTAGATAACTTCTACACTGGTGTGCGGTTGTTCAGGGAATTGGCCAAAGTGGACACTGTTGCTTGTGGCACAATCCGCTCTAACCGTAGAGGTTTCCCAAAAGAACTTGTTTGTCAAAAGCTTGTGCGGGGACAGTGCAGTGCGTTGCGAGGAACTTCTAGCTGTGAAGTTTTCAGACAGGAGAGATGTCTACATGCTGACTACCATCCATGATGAAAGCACTTCACCTGTGACTGTTTGGGGTCAGGTTGCTGAAGCGCGCAAACCTGTGTGCATTTTAGACTACAATAGGCACATGGGTGGTGTTGATAGAGTAGATCAGAGGTTGGAACCTTACACTGCTCTTCGTAAGGCTTACATTTGGTATAAGAAGTTGGCTATCCATCTTTTCCACTTGGCAACCTTTAATGCTTTTGTTGTATTCAAGGATTGTTGTCCTGAGTCAAAGATGACTTTTGCTAAGTTTCAGGAGTCTGTAATAGGCAGCCTTGTTGTAGTGGAACAGGCAAGTGTTCCTAGAGTTGGAGTGATGGAGGATGTGGCTATATTGAAAGATCAATGAGTCAAATTATGGCACGCCATGTACGTGCCACTCCGAGCTGTGCAACTCGGAGTGGCACGTACATGGCGTGCCATAATTTGACTCATTGAATTACGTAGGCGCTTTTGGGACGGAGCGTATCGCGAGTGCTGCACGCTAAACCAGAGGAACAATTTGAATAACTTGAACAGTTTAAAGTAAAGGGTGTGCGTCAGGTTTCCTAACTGATGTATGATTTTTTGCCGTTCCCACCCTGTTCAGCACCCCGCCAGAGAAAATTTTTCTAAAAACAAATATGGTCACGTCGGACGTCTTTCACAGAACGTTTTTGCATATGTGTTAATCAATTTCCTGATGATTGTACAATGAATCCGGATTTTATTTTCCATGAATACTATTCTGTTCACGCATATTGTTTTAATTTCTGTTTTAGACTTATGATGAACACAGTGAAAGAGGGGAGAAAGGCATTCACATTTTCGTATTACATTTGATTTAGTGTATTTCTTGGGGAGTTAATGTTACAGGGGCACTTTAAACTTTGAGTGGGCGGGGGAGTATCAACACGTGATGTCAGGGGAGCACAGGTGGGACACCATAGTTTAAAAGGGTTTCGTTAGTGGCTTGGGTCTGGATTATTTCACGAATGCAGAGAAGGGAGTCATGCTGTTCAAATTCAAGACGATTTTTGCAGGTATTAATGGGGATTAAATCACGTTATTGTGAGGGTTTTACTTTAATAGAACGGGAGTTTGTCGGAAGTATGGTACAATGTATGGGAATGTTCTAGGGTAGCAATTTAAAAAAAAATGTTTTCTTTCACTTTTGATTGGGGTTGGAATGATTAAAAGTATCACACATGAACGGAGGGTACACGAAGTGTCACGTTACGGGGATGAGGAATGTTTCACGGGGGAGAATCCAAAAAGAAGTATGGGTCAGAGAAGAGCGGCTATTAGAAAGGCACGATTATATTTTTCTTAAGTTAATAAAGAGTGGGCAGTGGAAAGCTCATTGTAGATTTCAGATGAATATGTACTGTTGGCTGACACGTATTTTTAACATCACAGATACCCCTGATGAAGGTTGTGGATCGAAATGCATTGGGTAAAAATACATCGTTTTGGATGAATCAAGTTTCTGTACCAGCCTTTGAATAGGCCTGGATGGGCAATTCTTGAGCTGTAAGACGCATGAAATGAAGAAACTTTGTACCTCTTACGTGATGATTAAAAACTGCTAAAACTTTGAGAATAAATGGATTAACTTTGTCAAGAATATGGATTACGTTTTGAACTTTGTTCACACATGCGCATAAATCTGTGCAACTCGGAGTGGCACGTACATGGCGTGCCATAATTTGACTAATTGAATTACGTAGGCGCTTTTGGGACGGAGCGTATCGCGAGTGCTGCACGCTAAACCAGAGGAACAATTTGAATAACTTGAACAGTTTAAAGTAAAGGGTGTGTGTCAGGTTTCCTAACTGATGTATGATTTTTTGCCGTTCCAACCCTGTTCAGCACCCCGCCAGAGAACATTTTTCTAAAAACAAATATGGTCACGTCAGAGGTCTTTCACAGAACGTTTTTGCATATGTGTTAATCAATTTCCTGATGATTGTACAATGAATCCGGATTTTATTTTCCATGAATACTATTCTGTTCACGCATATTGTTTTCATTTCTGTTTTAGACTTATGATGAACACAGTGAAAGAGGGGAGAAAGGCATTCACATTTTCGTATTACATTTGATTTAGTGTATTTCTTGGAGAGTTAATGTTACAGGGGCACTTTAAACTTTGAGTGGGCGGGGGAGTATCAACACGTGATGTCAGGGGAGCACAGGTGGGACACCATAGTTAAAAAGGGTTTCGTTAGTGGCTTGGGTCTGGATTATTTCACGAGTGCAGAGAAGGGAGTCATGCTGTTCAAATTCAAGACGATTTTTGCAGGTATTAATGGGGATTAAATCACGTTATTGTGAGGGTTTTACTTTAATAGAACGGGAGTTTGTCGGAAGTACGGTACAATGTATGGGAATGTTCTTGGGTAGCAATTTAAAAAAAATGTTTTCTTTCACTTTTGATTGGCGTTGGAATGATTAAAAGTATCACACATGAACGGAGGGTACACGAAGTGTCCCGTTATGGGGATGAGGAATGTTTCACGGGGGAGAATCCAAAAAGAAGTATGGGTCAGAGAAGAGCGGCTATTAGAAAGGCACGATTATATTTTTCTTAAGTTAATAAAGAGTGGGCAGTGGAAAGCTCATTGTAGATTTCAGATGAATATGTACTGTTGGCTGACACGTATTTTTAACATCACAGATACCCCTGATGAAGGTTGTGGATCGAAATGCATTGGGTAAAAATACATCGTTTTTGATGAATCAAGTTTCTGTACCAGCCTTTGAATAGGCCTGGATGGGCAATTCTTGAGCTGTAAGACGCATGAAATTAAGAAACTTTGTACCTCTTACGTGATGATTAAAAACTGCTAAAACTTTGAGAATAAATGGATTAACTTTGTCAAGAATATGGATTACGTTTTGAACTTTGTTCACACATGCGCATAAAGCTGTGCAACTCGGAGTGGCACGTACATGGCGTGAAATAATTTGACTCATTGAATTACGTAGGCGCTTTTGGGACGGAGCGTATCGCGAGTGCTGCACGCTAAACCAGAGGAACAATTTGAATAACTTGAACAGTTTAAAGTAAAGGGTGTGCGTCAGGTTTCCTAACTGATAGATTGAAAGATCGCCACTTTCCTGATTACATTCTTCCCACACCCTCCAAAGACTTTCCCAGTAGGAGATGTAGAGTCTGTTGGCGAAGAGGTACGCGGAAGGAGACTCGTATGTACTGCCCCGAGTGTCCTAACCCTGGGCTGTGTGTGCCTGCTTGTTTTAGAGTGTACCACATGCAAAATAATTTTTGGGAGCATCCATGAGTGGTAAAGTGAACTGCCTGGTCTCTAATGTTTTATATTTTTTGTTCAGTGTCAAGGTTGGCATTTGTGCAATGTATTTAGTTTCAGATTTTGTGTTAGTAGATTTGTATCTATTTGCAATTTGTGTTTTCTTTTTTGTATAAAAAAATCCAAATTGTGATGGTGGTGTGTGTGTAGGCTGGCACTCGGCTGGTGGTGTGCGTGGACTGGCGCTTGGCTGGCGGTGTGCGTGGACTGGCGCTTGGCTGGCGGTATGCGTGGACTGGCGCTTGGCTGGAGGTGTGAGTGGACTGGTGTTTGGCTGGCGGTGTGCGTGGACTGGTGCTTGGCTGGCGGTGTGCGTGGACTGGCGCTTGGCTGGCGGTGTGCGTGGACTGGCGCTCGGCTGGCGGTGTACGTGGACTGGCGCTTGGCTGGCGGTGTGGAGTAGTGACTTGCTGCTGGTCACTACACACACTGCTAGCCAAACGCCACTCCACGCAATTCATGAGCTGGTGTGGTTGCTGTGTCAGGAATGTGGGCGTGTGAAAGTGATGGGCCCTTGAATGGCGCTGTCTGCTGGTGTGAGTGTTGTAATGTGCTGGGCCGGCGGCTGGCGGTGTGAATGGTTTTGTATGTGTCACACGTATGAAAGGTGTATGAATGGCCTGTAAAGAGGTTGGTGCCTTGTCGTGGCTTTACAGCTCACGAGCTGTGAGTCAATGGTTCAGTTTCTCGTCCTTTCAATTATTAACAGTGCATTTCATTTTTGTGAAATCTCTGGTTAATACAACTGTATATACTGAACCATTACTCACCCTTGTGCCAAATCCAACCAGTATGTCTGTGTGCTTGAGGAATAGGTGGTTGTGCAGAAATATTTGTCTTTTCTGTCTTTCTCAAGCTGGGTGAACCTTGTCCCTTTTTGTAAATGTTGTAATGTGTTGGTTTTGTGCCTGGTGTTGTGAATGGTCTTGTGTGCATCACGTATGAAAGGTGTGTGAATGGCCTGTAAAGTGGTTGGGGCCTTGACGTGGCTTTACAGCTCACGAGCTGCGAGTCACTGGTTCAGTTTTTTGTCCTTTCAATTATTGACAGTGCATTTCATTTTTGTGAAATCTCTTGTTAATAAAATTTTATACACTGAAACATCACTCGCCCTCGTGCCAAATCCAACCAGTATGTGTGTGTGCTTGAGGAATAGATGGCTGTGCAGTAATCTTTGTCTTTTTGTCTCTCTGCCAAGGTGTACATTCTATCTAAGAATAACCTACCAACTGTAGATATTGACCTAAACTAAACACCCATGGGAGTACATGGTGATGTCTCTCTTGTGGATCACAACAAGTTATCTTACCCACAATGTCCTGCAAACCTCAAATTGTGTCTGTCACATTTTTCTTGCACTATTGTGCCAAATTTTCACGCTGCAGACAGAAACACCAAATTTCCTACCCCTCCGCCTTTTTCCAAGTATCCCAATAGAAATGGTACCTCACTCGCGTCGGTGGGTCACGGACCCGCAACACGCAAGGGCCCAAAACCTTGTGAGGCGACATCAAAAATGCCTATCACAAAACGACCTGGTTTTGCAAGGGGGGTCCCATGACTTTTTGGCCCGGGGCTCAGCGGCCACCTAGGGAAACCTAGCAAACCCACACATTTCTGAAAAGTAGACACCCGGGGGATTCCAGGGAGGTATGGCTCGTGTGGATCCCCCAACGTTTTCTTACCCAGAATCCCATGCAAACCTGAAATTTAGCTGAAAAAAATCACTTTTTTCACACATTTTTGTGTGGGAAAGTTGTGGCATCACCGGGCTGACACAAATTTCCTACCACCCAGCGTTCCCCAGGTCTCCCGATAAAAATGGTGCCTCACTCGTGTGGGAGGCCCAAGTACCCGCGACAGGCAAGGGCCCAAAACGTATTGAGGCGACATCAAAATTGCCTATCACAAAACGACCTGGTTTTGCACGGGGGTCCCATGACTTTTTGGCCCGGGGCTCGGCGGCCACCTAGGGAAATCTACCAAACCCACACAATTCTGAAAATTAGACACCCGAGGAATTCCAGGGAGGTATGGCTCCCTGGAATCCCAGGAATCCCCTTGCAAAACCAGGTTGTTTTGTGATAGGCAATTTTGATGTCGCCTCAATACGTTTTGGGCCTTTGCCTGTCGCGGGTACTTGGGCCTCCCACACGAGTGAGGCACCATTTTTATTGGGAAAACTGGGGGAACGCTGGGTGGTAGGAAATTTGTGTCAGCCCGGTGATGCCACAACTTTCCCACACAAAAATGTGTGAAAAAAGTGATTTTTTTCAGCTAAATTTCAGGTTTGCAGGGGATTCTTGGTAAGAAAACGTTGGGGGATCCACGCAAGCCATACCTCCCTAGAATCCCCCGGGTGTCTAGTTTTCAGAAATGTGTGGGTTTGGTAGGTTTCCCTAGGTGGCCGCCGAGCCCCGGGCCAAAAATTCATGGGATCCCCCTTGCAAAACCAGGTCGTTTTCTGATAGGCAATTTTGATGTCGCCTCAATAGGTTTTGGGACCTTGCCTGTCGCGGGTACTTGACCCACCCATGCAAGTAAGGTACCATTTTTCTTGAAAGACTTTGGGGAACTCGGGGTGGGTGGAATTTTGTGGATCCAAGCAGATTCCAGAACTTTCCACCACAGAAATGTGAGGAAAATGTGTTTCTTTTGACAATTTCTTAGGTTTGCAAGGGATTCTAGGTAACAGAACCTGGTGAGAGCCAGTCAAGTCCCCCCATCCTGGATTCCCCTGGGTGTCTAGTTTTCAAAAATGTATAGGTTTGCCAGGTTCCCCTAGGTGCCGGCAGAGCTAGGGTTCAAAAACTACAGCTAGGCCCTTTGCAAAAAAAAGGGTCATTTTTCACTGTGAAAATGTGGTGTGTCCACGTTGCGTTTTGCGCTGTTTCCTGTCGCGGGCACTAGGCCTACCCACACAAGTGAGGTACCATTGTTCTCGAAAGACTTTGGGGAACGCGGGGTGGGTGGAATTTTGTGGATCCACGCAGATTCCAGAACTTTCCACCACAGAAATGTCAGGAAAATGTTTTTTTGGGACAATTTTTTAGGTTTGCAAGGGATTTTGTGTTACAGAACCTGGTGAGAGCCAGTCAAGTCACCCCATTCTGGATTCCCCTGGGTGTCTAGTTTTCAAAAATGTATAGGTTTGCTAGGTTTCCCTAGGTGTCGGCAGAGCTAGGGTTCACAAACTACAGCTAGGCACTTTGCAAAAAAAGGGTCATTTTTCACTGTGAAAATGTGGTGTGTCCACGTTGCGTTTTGCACTGTTTCCTGTCATGGGCACTAGGCCTACCCACACAAGTGAGGTACCGTTTTTCTCGAAAGACTTTGGGGAACGCGGGGTGGGTGGAATTTTGTGGATCCACGCAGATTCCAGAACTTTCCACCACAGAAATGTGAGGAAAATGTGGGTTTTTTTACAATTCTTTAGGTTTGCAAGGGATTCTGGGTAACAGAACCTGGTGAGAGCCAGTCAAGTCACCCCATCCTGGATTCCCCTGGGTGTCTAGTTTTCAAAAATGTATAGGTTTGCTAGGTTTCCCTAGGTGCCCGCAGAGCTAGGGTTAAAAAACTACAGCTAGGCACTTTGCAAAAAAAGGGTCATTTTTCACTGTGAAAATGTGGTGTGTCCACGTTGCGTTTTGCGCTGTTTACTGTCGCGGGCACTAGGCCTACCCACACAAGTAAGGTACCGTTTTTCTCAAAAGACTTTGGGGAATGCGGGGTGGGGGGAATTTTGTGGATCCACGCAGATTCCAGAACTTTCCACCTAAGAAATGTGAGGTAAATGTGTTTTTTTGGACAATTTTTTAGGTTTGCAAGGGATTCTGGGTAATAGAACCTAGTGAGAGCCAGTCAAGTCACACCCATCCGGGATTCCCCTGGGTGTCTAGTTTTCAAAAATGTATAGGTTTGCTAGGTTTCCCTAGGTGCCGGCAGAGCTAGGGTTCAAAAACTACAGCTAGGCACTTTGCAAAAAAAGTGTCATTTTTCACTGTGAAAATGTGGTGTGTCCATGTTGCGTTGTGGGCCGTTTCCTGTCGCGGGCAGTAGGCCTACCCACACAAATAAAGTACCATGTTTCTTGAAAGAATTTGGGGAACGCGGGGTGGGTGGAATTTTGTGGATCCACGCAGATTCCAGAACTTTCCACCACAGAAATGTGAGGAAAATGTGTTTTTTTTTACAATTGTTTAGGTTTGCATGGGATTCTGGGTAACAGAACCTGGTGAGAGCCAGTCAAGTCCCCCCATCCTGGATTCCCCTTGGTGTCTAGTTTTCAAAAATGTATAGGTTTGCTAGGTTTCCCTAGGTGCCGGCAGAGCTAGGGTTCAAAAACTACAGCTGGGCACTTTGCAAAAAAAGGGCCATTTTTCACTGTGAAAATGTGGTGTGTCCACGTTGCGTTTTGCGCTGTTTCCTGTCGCGGGCACTAGGCCTACCCACACAAGTGAGGTACCGTTGTTTTCGAAAGAGTTTGGGGAACGCGGGGTGGGTAGAATTTTGTGGATCCACGCAGATTCCAGAACTTTCCACCACAGAAATGTGAGGAAAATGTGGTTTTTTGACAATTTTTTAGGTTTGCAAGGGATTCTGTGTTACAGAACCTGGTGAGAGCCAGGCAAGTCACCCCATTGTGGATTCCCCTGGGTCTCTAGTTTTCAAAAATGTATAGATTTGCTAGGTTTCCCTAGGTGCCGGCAGAGCTAGGGTTCAAAAACTACAGCTAGGCACTTTGCAAAAAAAGGGTCATTTTTCACTGTGAAAATGTGGTGTGTCCACGTTGCGTTGTGGGCCGTTTCCTGTCGCGGGCAGTAGGCCTACCCACACAAATGAGGTACCATGTTTCTTGAAAGACTTTGGGGAACGCGGGGTGGGTGGAATTTTGTGGATCCACGCAGATTCCAGAACTTTTCACCACAGAAATGTGAGGAAAATGTGTTTTTCTTTACAATTCTTTAGGTTTGCAAGGGATTCTGGGTAACAGAACTTGGTGAGAGCCAGTCAAGTCATCCCATCCTGGATTCCCCTGTGTGTCTAGTTTTCAAAAATGTATAGGTTTGCTAGGTTTCCCTAGGTGCCCGCAGAGCTAGGGTTCAAAAACTACAGCTATGCACTTTGCAAAAAAAGGGTCATTTTTCACTGTGAAAATGTGGTGTGTCCACGTTGCGTTTTGCGCTGTTTCCTCTCGCGGGCACTGGGCCTACCCACACAAGTGAGGTACCGTTTTTCTCAAAAGACTTTGGGGAATGCGGGGTTAGTGGAATTTTGTGGATCCACACAGATTCCAGAACTTTCCACCACAGAAATGTGAGGATAATGTGTTTTTTTGGACACTTTTTTAGGTTTGCAAGGGATTCTGGGTAATAGAACCTAGTGAGAGCCCGTCAAGTCACCCCATACTGGATTCCCCTGGGTGTATAGTTTTCAAAAATGTATAGGTTTGCTAGGTTTCCCTAGGTGGCGGCAGAGCTAGGGTTCAAAAACTACAGCTAGGCACTTTGCAAAAAAAGGGTCATTTTTCACTGTGAAAATGTGGTGTGTCCACGTTGCGTTTTGCGCTGTTTCCTGTCGCGGGCACTAGGCCTACCCACACAAGTGAGGTACCATTTTTCTCAAAAGACTTTGGGGAATGCGGGGTTAGTGGAATTTTGTGGATCCACACAGATTCCAGAACTTTCCACCACAGAAATGGAAGGAAAATGTGTTTTTTTTGACAATTTTTTAGGTTTGCAAGGGATTCTGTGTTACAGAACCTGGTGAGAGCCAGTCAAGTCACATCCATTCTGGATTCCCCTGAGTGTCTAGTTTTCAAAAATGTATAGGTTTGCTAGGTTTCCCTAGGTGCCGGCAGAGCTAGGGTTCATAAACTACAGCTGGGCACTTTGCAAAAAAAGGGTCATTTTTCACTGTGAAAATGTGGTGTGTCCACGTTGCATTTTGCGCTGTTTCCTGTCGCGGGCACAAGGCCTACCCACACAAGTGAGGTGCCGTTTTTCACGAAAGACTTTGGGGAACGCGGGGTGGGTGGTATTTTGTGGATCCACGCAGATTCCAGAACTTTCCACCACAGAAATTTGAGGAAAATGTGTTTTTTTGGACAATTGTTTAGGTTTGCAAGGGATTCTGGGTAATAGAACCTAGTGAGAGCCAGTCAAGTCACCCCATCCTGGATTCCCCTGGGTGTCTAGTTTTCAAAAATGTATAGGTTTGCTAGGTTTCCCTAGGTGCCGGCAGAGCTAGGGTTAAAAAACTACAGCTAGGCACTTTGCAAAAAAAGTGTCATTTTTCACTGTGAAAATGTGGTGTGTCCACGTTGCGTTGTGGGCCGTTTCCTGTCGCGGGCAGTAGGCCTACCCACAGAAATGAGGTACCATGTTTCTTGAAAGACTTTGGGGAACGCGGGGTGGGTGGAATTTTGTGGATCCACGCAGATTCCAGAACTTTCCACCACAGAAATGTGAGGAAAATGTGTTTTTTGTTTACAATTGTTTTGGTTTGCAAGGGATTCTGGGTAACAGAACCTGGGGAGAGCCAGTCAAGTCTCCCCATCCTGGATTCTCCTTGGTGTCTAGTTTTCAAAAATGTATAGGTTTGCTAGGTTTCCCTAGGTGCCCGCAGAGCTAGGGTTCAAAAACTACAGCTAGGCACTGTGCAAAAAAAGGGTCATTTTTCACTGTGAAAATGTGGTGTGTCCACGTTGCGTTTTGCGCTGTTTCCTATTGCGGGCACGAGGCTTACCCACACAAGTGAGGTACCGTTTTTCTTGAAAGACTTTGGGAAATGCGGGGTGGGTGGAATTTTGTGGATCCACGCAGATTCCAGAACTTTCCACCACAGAAATGTGAGGAAAATGTGGTTTTTTTGACAATTATTTAGGTTTGCAAGGGATTCTGGGTAACAGAACCTGGGGAGAGCCAGTCAAGTCACCCCATTCTGGATTCCCCTGGGTGTCTAGTTTTCAAAAATGTATAGGTTTGCTAGGTTTCGCTAGGTGCCGGCAGAGCTAGGGTTCAAAAACTACAGCTAGGCACTTTGCAAAAAAAGGGTAATTTTCACTGTGAAAATGTGGTGTGTCCACGTTGCATTTTGCGCTGTTTCCTGTCGCGGGCACAAGGCCTACCCACACAAGTGAGGTGCCGTTTTTCTTGAAAGACTTTGGGGAACGCGGGGTGGATGGTATTTTGTGGATCCACGCAGATTCCAGAACTTTCCACCACAGAAATGTGAGGAAAATGTGTTTTTTGGACACTTTTTTAGGTTTGCAAGGGATTCTGGGTAATAGAACCTAGTGCGAGCCAGTCAAGTCACCCCATCCTGGATTCCCCTGGGTGTCTAGGTTTCAAAAATGTATAGGTTTGCTAGGTTTCCCTAGGTGCCGGCAGAGCTAGGGTTCAAAAACTACAGCTAGGCACTTTGGAAAAAAAGTGTCATTTTTCACTGTGAAAATGTGGGGTGTCCACGTTGCGTTTTGGGCCGTTTCCTGTCGCGGGCACTAGGCCTACCCACACAAATGAGGTACCATTTTTATCGGGAGACTTAGGGTAACACAGAATTGTAGAGCAACTGTTATTACCTATTGACTTTCGATGCATTTCTGCCTTCCAAATGAAAGACAATGTGTAAAAAGAAGTCATTTTGAAAAATGACCTATAATTCTCATGCTAGTATGGCTACTCCCAATTTCGGAAATGTGCAAATATCTACTGTTTCTAAACTCTATATTTTGTTCCCATTTCAGAAATACATAGGTGTCTTTCATACCGATTGTTCCATGTATAAATGTTCCCAGAATAATTGCTATATACCCGGTACATAATAAAAAAACATTGCAAGACGGTGCTCAGTTATTGGCTCTGGGTTCGTCGGGTTCTTTAATGAACCTACAAGTCCTATATATCGCCACAACCAGAAAGGTCCAGCAGATGTAACAGTATATTGCTTTCAAATAGCTGTCATAATTAGAAGAAGTTACAGATGAAAACGTTGGCACAAATGGTTGTTATTTTCAACTAATTTTCAATTTTTCCTATATTTAACTGTTAGTTTCTATAAAGAAACCTTGAAGGATCTACACAAATGACCCCTTGCTGAAATCAGAATTTTGTCTACTTTTTAAAAATGTATAGCTGTCCAGGATCCATTATTGCTTTCATACCCATTTCTACCATTAACTGGAAGGAGGTTGAAAGCACAAAAAATAGCAAAAATAGGCTATGTCCCAGAAAAATGCCAAAACTGTGTAAAAATTTTTGGTTTTCTGAAAAAAGTCTTCTTGTCCTGAAAGCTGGGAAGATGGTGATTGCAGCCCCACAACCCCTTTTTTGATACCATTTTCAGGGGAAAAAACAGATGCTTTCATCTGTAGCCCTTTTTTCGCATTTTTCCAAAATAAGACAAAATGTTGCTGTATTTTGGCTAATTTCTGGGTCCCCTCCTGGGGAATCCACAAACCCTGGGTACCTTTAGAATCTCCATGATGTTGGAAAAAAAGGACGCAAATTTGGCGTGGATACCTTATGCGGTCAAAAAGTTACAGGGGCCTAAGCGCGAACTACCCCAAATAGCCAAAAAAAGGCTTTGCACAAGGGGGGAAAAGGCCTAGCAGCGAAGGGGTTAAAATAATAACAACAAAGAGAAACATGAATATACATATATACAACAAAAACATATAGCAAGTTATATTTTAAAAATTAAAATATGAAATTAAAAATACAAATCATTTAATATAAATAATTAAAACACTATTTAAAACAATGACAAGTTTACAATAAATATTAACAAACTTAACTAAGCAATAATACAAAAGTGTATCTTTTGTATTAGAAACAGTAGGGAAAGTGTTGGACTTTGTTAGGGTCAGATTTTCTATTCCCATTCCAACGCATGCAGAAGTAAGGAAAGTGTAGGACTTTAGAAGGGTTAGATTTGATGTTCCTACCCCTAAATGTTTTAAATAAAACATTTAAATACAGGCCAAAAATGTATTTAAGACACATTTAAAATAATAAATGTATTCATTAAATATAAAACGAAAATACATGTAAATTTTTTATTACAAATAAAAAAATAAACATTTAAAAAAAATCTTAAACATACTTAAATTAAAACACTTCCCTACCTACTACCCCAAAACCCAACACCAACAAACAATTTAAATTAATAAAAAGTAATATTATTAACATGAAAAGTTATCAATAATAATTTAATTACTAAATGCAATAAAAATACATATCAGATTAACGAACATTATTTAAGAATTAAATAAACTGATCAACCAATTAATTAAAAATAAACTAATAATAAAATAACAATTCATCGAGCAATTATTTGACATGAAATCAGAAAGCTCTGAGAGGCAACATAAACAAACATTGAAGTGTAAAAAGCACAAATGCTGGACGTGTACATATGAGACGGGAGGGAGTCTTTGAATAATTGATCCTTTATTTCAGATATTTATGGTAGAAAGCCAATACAGCCAACGCGTTTCACCCGTGGCCGGCTTCTTCAGGGCTGCAATATATATAAATACATCATACATTACATAAGATAAATAAACAGACATATATTTAAATACAAGAGAAAAACTTTTTTACACAATAAACCAACAAACAGACAGGCAACATGGCTAGGAAAAACATTACAAAAAGGGTAACATTACAATATTGGAGAACACAACTGACAAGAAAAGTTGATTGTCAAAGAACAAAGCTGACAGTTGATATGGTTGGTTTTAGGCTGTACAACCACCTATCCAAAATAAAAAACAAAGTGAATATACCACAATCACATAGAAATAACAAAGAAATAATGTTGTGATTGAAACATACAAGAAACAAAATTTATATAAGACAATTAAAGAATGCTTATAGTTCGTCATGGCCCACTGTATTCCCAGCAAACAAACCCTCCACTTACCATCCAAAAAGGAGAGGAGCTCCTCTGGAAAGTATTTTCAGTTTCAGTATTAATAATAAAAAGGAGCAGAGCCGTAAGCTGAAAAAAGAAAAAGGAATAAAAAGAAGAAAAGCAGTGGATCAGAATGAAGTTAGCCATGACATGAGGCAAAAAGACACTTTGCATTTAACAAAAAAACACAAAAAAAGGGAGAGGAGGGGGACGTAATACATAATCCTATAGTAATACTTTTACTTTGATAGTCCTCACCACAAGGCTATCTCGTCAAAAAACCACAAATGCACACGAATAGAACAATGTACCTGCATACATGTGTCCCTCCAATATCTTTCGTGTGATCCAAAGTCGCTAAAAACTTTTTCGAGAGTATTATTCCTCTAACAATGAGTTTAAGTAGTGTGCAGCGCCAACAACAACTGGCAAGTAACAACAAGAAAAAATGTAAAAAACAACAAGAGAAAAGTCATACTACACATCAAACGAAACTTACAAAAGAAACAAAAAGCTACATCCAAGAGAAGTTAAAAACAGAATGAGAAAACTAACCATGTCCATTGTACACAACAAGATAGTGTGAAGGACACTAATACATAAAATACCATGCAACCAAAGCAAATGCTCTGGACACAGTCTTAAACACCAAATGTGAGTACCACAAGATAAATTTAGGAGAAATATTTAAAAACAAGAGACTTGAATTTACGTAATACTTGTTTAGCAAGAGTAAGGCACAAACGGCGCTAATGATGTGGAACCATCAGCCACATCTTAGACCGGACCTAGGAAGAAATATAAGAGTAAAAACCAAAAGCTGTCAAACTGTCCCTTGTACTACAGTTAGAATATCAGTCACCAAAATAAGTCCCCAATGACTTCTATAGTACCAAGAATATTATTATTGTTAATTACATATTGCAATCGATAAGCAGACAATCAAGAAAACACAGATCACGTGTAGTCTATACATATACTCCAGGATAGGTCGTAGATTACTACACCCAATCCTTGATATATCAAGTAGTGAAGAACAAGAAGCTAATCAATTTCTATTGAAATATTGCACACAAATCACGTAAGTGAAAGGAGCGACAAAAGTGAATACCAAACAAAATGGGTTCACCCATTATTATGATATGTCACTCCTAACCCCACCCGAGCCATTAAATGTTTAGACAAAAAGAAAATTAGAAGGACGAAAGTGTCCCAAACAGAGGTTGAATATCCTACAATTCCCATAATGCACTCATTAATACTAGTAATACGCACAAAACGAGAAGAAACCTTAGTCAAAAGCGGACCTAGTGCCCCAATTGAGTTGGACGCTGACAAATGTGTCTACATCATTAGAAAAAGGCCATTATATAGAAGTGAGGGACGGGATATAATTGCAAAAATTGTCCATTATGTGATGCGCTCAACAGTTAGTGAGCAACCATGCGAGAGAGAAATAATGTACTAAAGCGCTAGAATATCAAGAAAAGCTCACATAGTATATATCAGTTCCATTCAAACTTGTCAAAATTTTAGACTACTAAAATCCCAAAATGTACTTGCAGTACAAAACATGCAGTACTAGGCTCGGCTAACATTATCTAAAAACAAACAGCCTTTGGATGGGCTAATATTACACATCGGCATCTTACCCATAATTTGTTCCGGCATCCTAGTCTCGGCAACTTCTTTTGAAAAAACGTCACCTGCCGTACGTCCTTAAATACTCCCAAATAACCAAACACTAGAACGTCTCGGCCGGAAGTACGGGCCAATGAGATGAGTTACCCTACACTTCCGTAGTACGAGTGACGAGCATCCCTGACGAAGTTGGATTTTAAAACTTTATCCAAAACCAGAGCCTACAAACATTCGAAATGAACGACCAACAGCTAGAACGTCTTGGCCAA
Organism: Calotriton arnoldi; assembly: GCA_963921515.1. Taxonomy (NCBI): domain Eukaryota; kingdom Metazoa; phylum Chordata; class Amphibia; order Caudata; family Salamandridae; genus Calotriton; species Calotriton arnoldi. The sequence continues at coordinate 2,337,951 of CAWUFW010000312.1, read as the reverse complement.
AGGTACGGGCCAATAAAATGGGAGTTGATTTATTACGTCCCTGATACAAGTGAGGAGCGTCCCTGTCAAAGTTGAATTTTTCAACTTTATCACAAAACAAATACCGAACCAACCAAGCAGTAGTCGAAAAAAACGACCAACAGCTAAGACGTCTCGGCCAGAAAAACGGGCCAGCAAAACGAAAGTTTGACTCACATTATCGTAGCGCAAATAAAGAGCGTCCCTGTCAAAGTTGAATTTTAAAACTTTAACACAAAACAAATACCAGAACAACAAATAAACAGTCAAAGCACATCTTCTATAATTAGAAAAGATGAATAGAAAATATCGATCTAATTACCGCGCAAATGAGCGAAATATAGTCAAAATAATGGGCAGAGTATTTAGCAATATACAAGGAACAGATATAAAAAATCTTTTGAAAGAATATAAATATCACGCTGATATGGGCATTCCAAAAGATGATAGTATTACATGGTGTCATGTTATGGATATATTGGTGCTCACATCATCATGGTAACATACTTGAATAATGAATGCGACACAGTTCATTTGTAAAGAAGCCAGGCAGACTAAAAAGTAGACAGGAAGATAAAAATGATGTATACAGCACTAAAGAGAAAATTCAGTCCTTCAAAAAGTGTATCCTTGAGTAAGAAAGAATAATAAATAAAAATAGCTGACTAAATTAAGTCACCCAATTAGTCATCAAGCTCAGGCCATATGGGTGAATATCGCCCATGCCAAGTATTTGTTGACTCTTTATACATCAAGAATTTCATGTACTGATCATCGATATATATTTAGACCAAGGCACATAAACCAAAATTTAATTTTACAAGCTCAGAGAAATGAATTTTTTATCCTTCACGAAAGCTGTCCTTTAAAAACGATCAATGACACTGACTAAATTACTAACAAATTCTCAAATGGACAACAGACTCAGTCCAAAAAGGCACGTTTTATCCGTGCCCTCAATTATTGGCTCCAAGAGCCAGAAGGGTACATAATACAAACAATAGTCTATCCAGACCATGGCGCATAAACAGAAAACAGATTCAGAAAAAGAGGCATCAGAGAACAAAAAGAAGAGAAATATATGTCAAAAATAGATGGTCAACTTCTAGCCCTTAAAAAATGTAGAGATCAATAACAGTCTCCACACAATAGTTCTCTATATGTTTTGCGTCTCCACACAATAGTTCTCTATATGTTTTGCATGAAGGAATAGAAATGGGCCATAAGGAACATCAAGGTGAAAAAACTCCATAAAATGCGGGATATTGTTACAGAAGTCCCAAAAACATCACTTCTCTTAATGCAAATAGAACTCAATTTAACAAAGATAGTGATGCAATTCATAATCCTGATTTAAACCTTCAGACACTGACCTTAGATTATAAATCCATGTTGCCTCTAATTTGCGTAAGGAGTGTTCCCTGTCTCCTCCTCTATGATCCACAGGAGCCACATCAATCCCATGGAACCTAAAGTTTGCTCTATTTTTGCCAGAAGTACATACATGGGACGCCAGTGAGTATTCCTGATCGTTATTAATGCATGCTCTACGGTGCTCCATTGCGTAGTTTCAGTGGGCGAATGGTACTACCCACATATATTTTTTCACATACGCATATAATTACATATATGACATAGGTGGTCTGGCAATTGATATACTGTCTAATTGTGTACGTTTTTTGGCATTGTAATGAAACTCGTTGGTTTTAAGTCCCAAATGACACACTTTGCAGTTACTGCAAGGGAAAAAACCCATAGGTCTTTGAAGCCATGAATCAGTCGGCTTCTTTTTCTTCAGTGTGTAGCTCGGACAGATCATATACTTAATAGTCCGGCTCCTCTTGTACCTGATACTGGGTTTATCTCTTAACAGAAGATTTACACCCGGAACATTCTTAAGAAGCGACCAGTGCCGATTCATTATCTTAAAAACCTCATGATTTAATTTTGAGTAGGTAGTAATAAAGGACAGGCGTTCTTGTTTTCTCTTCTCTTTAACCCTTCAAAGTATCGCTACGTTTAATCTTACAAGTTCTCTGAAATGCGTTTTTCAAAAGATCATCCTTGTAGCCCCTCTCTTTCAGTCTCGTAACAACTTGGTCAGCCTATTCTTTAAACTGCCTATCTTCACTACAATTTCTGCGCATACATATAAGTTCACCAAATGGAATCGCTCGCTTTGTGCAAGGTGGATGCGCACTTTGATAGTGTAAGATACTGTTCACAGAAGTTTTTTTACGAAAAAGAGTGCTATGCACCTTTGAGTCTTTAACATAAAATTCCACATCCAGAAATTGCAGTTTTGTCTGGGACATTGTCATGGTGAATCTGACGTTATATGGATTGGTGTTAAGATATTTGAAGTAATCTTGGAAATCACTCTCTGTTCCTGTCCAGACGATAATAATATCGACTATATAGCATCCCCAAAAGTGGACATCCTTCCACCAATGTGCAGCATCAGTTGCCCATACATGCCTGTGTTCCACCCAGCCCATAAAAAGATTCGCGTAGGATGGGGCGAATTTAGATCCCATTGCTGTTCCTTGCAGCTGCTGAAACCACCTATCCTCATACAAGAAAAAATTATTGGTGAGGATTAGTGTCACTATTTTCAGAATCATAGAGTTGTGTTCATAGTAGTTTGCTCTACGTTTAAACAGAAAAAAGTCAGTGGCCATGCACCCAAATTCCATTTTGATGCATGTATACAAAGACTCAACGTCTAGAGTAATCAGCCACATTCTCTCATCCCACACCAAGTCCTCAAATTTATTGAGTACATCGGTTGTATCTCTAATGTACGATGGAAGTTCCACCACCAAGGGGTGGAGAAAAGAATCAACAAATTGTGACATGTGTTCTGTCAAGGAGCCAATCCCAGATATAATGGGACGACCGGGTGGACAGGTTTGGCTTTTATGAATCTTGGGCAAGAGATATAGGCAAGGAAACCTCGGGCTAGTGACTGTCAAGAATTTATGTTCCGTATCAACAATTATTTAACATAGTTAAATATCAAATAATTTTTTTTTAGAACTTCTACAAACTCAACAACTCTCTACTAAATTAACAATTTCCAATTACATTAAAATGTTACACTTCATATACATGTTACAGCCTACAAAAAAAATAATTAAACACAAATGTTATTTTAATACTAACAAGGATAGAGCTAAATTAACAAATATTTATCATATGGATGCTAAACTTTATTTTATAAAACTATATTAAGTACAATTATACACAACTATATTTAAAAAAACAATATTAAATGCCTAAAAATTATGTCTTACCTTCAACATTAAGTCGCTCAATATTTTTTACATTAGAATGTTCTGGCAACCATACTTGTGACCCATGGTACTTTTGATTCAATATTTTGGTCAAACACCAACCTCAAACCTTCTCCCTCACAGGCCTCAGAAACAGCTCAAATTCAGCATGCAGTGCTCCATAAAATATTCTACATAGAATAGATTTAAAAATACTTGGGGCCTCATTAAGATGTCAGGCAGGCGCAATTGCAGAAAGTAAACGCCTGACCATAGGTCTGCGATTCTGACTGCAGAATTAGGATGCGACCGCCCATAGTGTGGTCGGAAACATCCATCCTACAATGGCAGCTTGTGCGGCGGGCGGAAAAGGGCTGCAGCATAAGCTGCCATTGTAAAATGGATGTTCCTAAACATACCTACACAGTGTGGCAGGCACCTCATGGTGCCTGCCACACGGTGCAGGGGTTTTGTGCCCTCCAGGCCCCATAGCAGAGGGCCAAGGGGCCCTGCTAAGGGCCCCCAAAGCCACTTTCTGACAGCCTTTCCATGTCGGAAAGGCCGACATGGAAAGGCTGTGGGAAAGTGACATTGTAATCCCGAAGGCAGAGCCAAGGCAGGCTCTGCCGTCATTCATGGGTTTACAATTCCGCTCCTCTTCCGACGGGCTAACGGAGCCCGTCAGAAGAGGAGCGGAATCCCCCCGCTGGTTTCCCTCCGACCATCGTCATCGTAATACGGCAGTCGGAGGGAAAACCTTGATGTCGGGCAGAAACCCTCCAACAGTCTGTCGGATGGCTTTCCGCCCAACATCAAAATCGTATTTAGGAAGACAAGGGTGCCCCAATATATGAACCTGGGGTAATATGTAGTTTAAAGGAACAATGGTTCTAGAGTGGCCTAAAGGGTCCAAGGGGAAGTAACCCTGTAAAGGGCACTGAGATAAGTAAAGGAATAGAAACTTAATTCATAAAAGAGAGCAGTAGGAAATATAACGAGGGACATATAGGTCAATGTATGACAAATATTTATTACACAATGAAGGTATTCAGGTGCTCACACAGTAAGTGACAATAAGCGTGACGTGAGAAGTGAGGGTGAACTTAAAATAATGACATCGCATTGACAACAGAAATAGAAGCTCCTTTAAAGATTTTTACAGAGTATAAGGAGTTCATGTTGTAGGGGGTCGACGACGTTTCGAACTCAATTATTCGAGTTCATCTTCAGGACAAAAAGTGTGAGCAACTTGAATTGAGCTGAAGAAGGAGCGTGTCCTGCTCAAAGGAAAATCCGAACTCAGCGCGGATTTTCCTTTGAGCAGGACACGCTCCTTTCATCTCCCAGGCCTCCATTTACTGAACTGTGACCGGCCAATTTAATTAATTCCCCGGCACAGCACATTGCCATTTAGCGGCGAAGGAGTTTAAGCATTTGCTTCCAGCAAACTAAGTTTGTTTTCCCCCTTACCAGGCCCCACCATAACGCGCATTAGTTCGCAGGCTATCCCGGTCACCTTAAGAAGCACAGCGCTACGCAGACGCCTTTACCAAGGATATTATTTCCTTCTTCAGCTCAACATCAAAATCGGGCCTTTAAGTACTCACTGCTGAGATTACAACCTCTTGGCCCAATATGAAAGTGACTTGCTCAAATGTGTTTTTCTTCCTTGGTGTATGTTTCCTCTTGGCAGGTTACCATGGTGAGAAAGCCATAATCTCCAAACCAACTCCAGGTTTAGCTAGTCAAATGTTTTAGTCTTATATGTTCCATAAAAGAGAAAGGAGGGGAAAACAGACTAATATGCATTGGAGGGAGAAGGGCGTGCAGGCGAATAAAGAATGCCATCGGGCAGCCCAGGTAAGTTGCAACCTTTATCCCAACTGACTGCCACTGACTTAGATGAATATATATGTGCTTGATTACATCTCCAATGATATTGAAGAAGTGTTTTTTAAGCAGCACCTGTTGTCTTCTCTGAAACTTCAAAGTAATATATTTGTTATTATTTCTTTAAGGCTCAAAGTGCATATCTTACCCTTTTTACCTAAATCCCGAGAGACAAGGCTCTTTATTGAGAGAATCAGGTATTGTTGCATTAATTTTCCCAAACCATCACACAGTGTATGGCAGGATAAATCTGTAATCTAAGAAGGGGTTTGAAATACTCCACCAGAAAGGTGTGTATGCTGTTGTGAAATGTTGACACAGCTTTGGCCTTTGCTTTTTGGTGAAAAATACAGAGCAGCAGAATGGTTATGGTACATGTTTAATTTTTACTGCTTATGTACTGTATATATGGTTATTCCTCATTTTTACTTACAGTAACATTGCGTATGTTTGCTGTCTCCTTTAAGTAAATGTTTACTGTGAACTCAAGACCTTCTATGTACATATGCAGAATGAAAGTCCAGTGACAACTGTCCCTTATGGTGGTTGTGAAATTTATTTAGTGTGCATGTTTTATGTATTTTTAGTCTTTAACTAAGCCCAGCTATATTTGAATTATTGCTCACTGCTACTTTGCATTATACAAACCAAAGAAAATAAACTTATTTTAACTTGAACTTGTGACAGCTGTCTCTTTACTTACCTATATATCATTGATGGAACTCCTCATATGCATCTTTAGAATTTACCTTTTGTCCTGAATTTTGTCTCTTTGGCCAAAATTGCTACAAACACTGTCCATAATTTGCCTTCTTTCCAGGTGGTTACCCAAACTGAATAGTAAAAACTTAAAAATAGAGTATATTGTTGAGAGGTTGGAAATCTTCTCAAGAAGGAATTTACAACCAGATTATAGAAAAACTTGAGTTGGGTGAGATTAATATAGATCTGAAAAATTTGATGATTCAGCTTTTTAAATGTAATGTTAAAAATCTAGACACTAATAGTGATCTGGGGTTAGAGATAAATAGAATATAAATTTTCCAAGCTTTCATGAAGGAAAGTTTCAATTCTAATAAGGATGCGGAGTCGAGGATTATGCTTAACTCTTCTATTTATTCCACTCAGCAGCCTTAAACAACATATTTTTATTGAAAGACTACATATCCCATGAGTCTTTGTAACAATACCAGAACAACCAAAGAGTCAGTCCCATATAAGCAACATCAAAGAACATCACTTCCTCTTTCTTCGAGCGAAACATCTTGCATCCTGCTTTTCTGTCAATCTTGCTTCTGATCTGATCCTGTAGAAAAACAAAACTAGCGACCATAAATTCCAAAACATGACATAACATTAAATCATACACCAAGTCAGCAATACTGGTAACGATCGAGACTCTTAATGAAGAAGAGGTCCCTCCATTCGCAAACCATAGGAACAGTTAGAATCAATGTTACTTAACAAGGTGGAAACAACTTTAATATAATGTCCCTAAACCCCATCATACTTATCCAACACTGAAGACTTCAGTGGATAATGGGAGGTTAATAGATGATAATCAAAACCGCATCCTTAATAGAATTGAAACTTTCGTTCACGAAAACTAGGACATTTTATATTGTATGTCAGGACCGGAGGCTCAGATTATGCTAGTTAAAAGCTGGTTGACTACCAGTGAAGCCATGCCAGTGATTGGTTTGAAATAAAATGCCTTAAATGTGGAGTCCGAAGACCAGTCAGCTGCTCTGAGGATGTCCTCAAGAAGGCTCCTCAGGAAGAAGGCTTTCGAGGCCATAGCTACCCTGGTGGAGTGTGCTTCGAAGGTAGAGGTATCAATGCCTGCTTCTTGCAGTACCCATATCACCCAACACACCCCCTCCGGAGTGAACATATGGGCTCTGACATCTAGGGCACGGACATCCGAAACTCGTTTACACGAGATGAGGCATAACAGAACCTCCAATTTACCTGTTAAATCCTTATGGGAAAGATATGCATTATCCTGCCATTATTGCAGTAGTTGCAGTACCACATTAACATCCCATAGGGAAGAGTACTTCGGTTGTGGAGGAAAGGACAAGCGAATACCCCTCAGAAGTCTACAGACTAACGGGTGTTACCCTACCAAACATCATGTATGGGGACATGACCCGCCAAAATTGTCGATCTACTCGCATTAATCGTGTGGTAAGCCAAACACTGGTCCACCAATTTGGACAAGAAGTTGACCACATGCACTATATCTTCCCCCACGGGATCCAAACCCCGTCACAAACACCTGCGTAACCACCTTCTCCATGTGGAGATGTATCTCTTAACCGTAGGCTCTTCTGACAAGGGAGGAAGCCGTTGACGAAAGGCCCGGGATTTCCCAGCGTCTCCTGTAATTCTCCAACCCATGAGCTGGAGAGTCCCTTCCTGAACCAGTTGATGCAAGTTGCCATGCGAGTTCATCAGTAGATGAGGAGTCAGGGGAAGTAGGACTGGAAAATCCATAGAAAGTTCCAGAAGAACTGAATACCAAACTTGTGATTTCCAAAGCGGTGTCACCAAGATCACTTCAGCTTTCTGACGCCGGATCAATGCCGTGAGTCTGGCTATCATGGAGAATGGGGGAAACACATACCCCAGAATTTACTCCAATCTTGCAGGAAGGAATCTGTTGCTGCTGCGAGGGGATCCAGGCACCAAATGAAAAAACAAGGAAGCTGGTAATTGAGGTGAGATGCTAAAAGGTCCACTTGACAAGTTCCCCACCGAACCATCAGGCTCTGAAATAGAGAGTGGTCCAGCTTTCAGGCACTGTAATACTGTAGGTGTCTGGACTGCCACAGTCTGATTGAATTTTCCCGGTAGATATTCCACCATGATTGACAACGTGTGAATCAGTTAGTAGTTCCAGAAGTCGATGACCAATTCCGCCAGTACCCTGGATCTCGTGCCTTCTAGATGGTTGATATATATCACCGAGGAGATGTTGTCCATCTTCAACAAGATGGCACAGGAGACCTTGTTGTCCGCCAGGCTCCGAACTGCAAAGCATCCGGCCAGGAGTTCCAGGCAATTGATGTGGAGAGACTCCTCTTGCTCTGACCACTGACCGTCTGAGGTAGTATCCCCACAATGGGCGTGCCAACCTCACCGACTGGCGTCTGATTCGATCACCAGATCTGGGGTTGATCCAAAAATGGCCCTTCCATTCTAGGCCTGCATATGCTCGAGCCACCAGCGAAGCTCCACTTGCGCCTCTGGGAAAAGGGAAATCTCCTGAGTGCACGTCAGGCCCCGCCGTAGGTATTGTGCCTTCAGGCGCTGTAAGGCCCAGTAATGTAATAGACCCAGAAAGATCACTTGGATTGAAGACGATAGAAGGCCCACAATCCGTGCCAAATGCCAAAGGGAAAACCTCTCTCTCGCCAAAGTTCGGTGCAACTCCCGGCAAATCAAAAGCATCTTCTTTTAGAGTAACCTGAGGCACTGGCGACTTCAAACCCCAGAAAGGTAATCTGTTGTGCTAGCACAAAATCCAACTTTTGGTTGTCGAACATAAAACCCAAGTCTTGTAACAGGGATTGAGTGATCCTGAGTTACAAGAGTAAAACCGATTTCTCCTGGTTCATCAGAAGGATGTCGTCCAGATACACTGAGTCGCAAACTCCGTGCCCAAAGCCATTCAATGACCAGCCTCAACACCTTGGCGAAACACAAAGGTGCTGAGGATAGACTGCATGGCAGGCAAGTGAACTTATAGATCTGGGCATCTCACTGGAATTGTAGAACCCTCCTGTGGGGAGGAAATATTGGGACGGTGAGGTAGGCGTCTTTTAGCTCGAGCTGTACCAAGCAGTCGTTGGGCAACAAAACGTCTCTTCGGAGGTGAATGCCCTCCATCTTGAAATGACAGTATACCACCCATCGATTGAAATCCTGCAGATTACTGGTCTGAAACCCTTGTCCTTTTTCTTGACCAGAAAAATGTTGCTCAGAAATCCCCCTGGGGTGGAGAACTGACTGTGTGATGGCCCCCTTCTCTAGCAGGTCTTTCACTTCTCTGTTTACCACCTGTGTCCCTTCATGAGACAACTAAAGGATGGGGTTGGGAATGTAGTTGGTGTGTTTCATGGCATTTTGTATGAAACCCCTTAACAGTTTGAAGAACCCATGCGTCCCCTGTAATGGACGCCCATTGTGGCTGAACCATTGCAGTCTTCCCCCACCCGTCGTAAGGAAAAGGGGGTATTTCTTACTGGTGGTTCCACCTGGTGCATTGCTGGCTCCACAGAAGCTTCCTTTTCTGCCGCGTCCTCTGCCACAACCTCTTATGGGGTAGAACCCTCCAAATTTTTTATGGTGTTGCCACTGAAGAGAAAGCCTCATCTGGAGCTTAAAGGGGTTAGAGTTGTATGAATGGCCGGAGGAGCACCCCATTCCTCTTAAAGTCCCCCCAAACATTTGATGGCTAAATACCCTTTTAATGGACTGTTGGGCCTTGTCCACAGATCAAAAAGTATTAATGAAACGTGTCAAATCCTTTATGAAAGGTTCACCAAATAGACCCCTGTTTGCCACCGGGCCTTCTTTGGTGGTGGCCAATTCGCCTAACATGTGCTCTATTTTGATCAACAAGGAGCGCCTACGCTTCGTCGACAATGCGCAGTTCACATTTCCTAGAAAACATAGGGGCCTTTGAGCCCATCCCAATTGGATTGCGAGATCAATCATATGGCCTGACTCCCTGGCATCTTCCACCATTTCTAAGATTTTTGTCAGCAGGCCCAGAACATCCAAGACCATTGGCAGGACCGCCAGGAGTGGTCCAAGCCCTTCTCAGGGTCTTTAATGAATCTGGTGATAAATGTCGCCATGCGTGCGTCTATGTCTAGGGTACCTGCTACCTTATTGGCCACGTATTGTTGAAACTATCTAGGAAAAGTAGAAATAGGTAGCAATGTTTTCGTCTGTACTTTTTTATGTCAATGACGATCTAAACAGGTAATATAGAATTATTTCTGCAGTCTTTTCCAGTCACAGCCATATATAATGTTTGATCATTGTTTAGAAATATGGAATACCAGAGCCATAATCCAAGTGCAGCTTATAATGCTTTTTCATTGAGTATCGATTATGCATCTTTGTATAAGATAAACATTTAGTGACAGGAAAAACCCCTAAATGCAACATGGAGACATCAAGATTTTTCCATGAAATTTCAGTCTTTTTGGGGATGTGATTAGCTGTGGTATTTAGGTCCATGTTCTGCCAGCATCTATGGAATCCAACAAAACCCCAGACATTTCTGAAAACAGACATCTTGGGAAGTCCAGGTGGAGAGTCTTACATGGATCCCACCATTTTTTTATATCCTCAAACTTTGCAAACATCAAACTTTGGTTTAAGTAACAGATTTTTCTCACAATTCTGAGAGGGAAAGATCTGGAATCTGTGGGGATAGTCAATAATCCTACTTCCCAATGTTCCCACACTTCTCTAAATAAAAATGGCACCCCATTGTGTAGGTGGGCCTTTCATCCATGATAGCTGGCAAGGATACATTTGGGAGAGGTGCCTTTAGAAGGGAAAGAGTCTCCCCTTTTCAATGCTACATCTCCTGTGTCGAACAGTACTCAGGTGACTGAGCAGTGTCACTTATCACTTATCAAACTAAAAGCATTTTTCAGTTTCAGTCACGTTGCTACACATGGCATGCTGCACGTCACGAAATTGAAAAGAACAACATGCTGGGCTGAAAGAGAAGCTTTTCACTTGTGGCTAGAAGTGGAGCTATGAAAAGGGAATCCCTCTGATGCAAGCACTGGACAGATTTCCTCCCTTTAGAGGGAGGATAAGATGTTCACATCCTGCGCACTAAAGGGGATAAAACATTTCACTTTAAAACCTTTGATATGATCTCATATCTCTAGACACACAGATCAATGAAAGTGGGGACTTTGTCAGTACATTTCAAAATCAAAGATTGCACTCAAGAGGACTTTTTGCAACATCCCTCCAAATGAAAAGTGATTATTGATGGTGCTCCACATTATGTGTTTAACAATAAGGAAGCAGATAAAATGTTCACGTCCACATCATGAAAGAAGTAATTTAGATAAGTTGAATAACATGTCCTGATTATAAAACCAAACAAACATGGATGATTATACTTTAGGTATAGTATATTCATGGGTTTTTCACTGTTCTCTTAACCCCTTTTATGTGGTCTGTTTTTAAGATGATTATATTTAATAGGAACCCTTCTTCTAACCCTTGTATAGGCTCCCTATGGGTGGGGCTCATGTATGCCAGAAGCTTATGATGTTAACGGCAGGTCCACAGAGGTTACCCACGGGTTACACTATGAAGGGAGGTAATGGAAGGATGGATTGAGGCAGAGTGGGCAGATGGGCACTAGATTACGCAACTGGACAGAAAAAAATTACTCTTTATATTCATTTTTTATATTCACTACAAAGTGCGAAATCCAAAGTGACTTAACTTGTGGCTCCTATGCTCTCACTTGGATTATGGAATGTTACTGGCTTATTGCCTAATAGAAATAAGCATAGAGCAGACTTTCAGATTTTACAGGAGGTAGGAAGTGATATTATGCTATTCCAAGAGGCCATGCACTGTGCATGAAACAGAATTTTTACAGTTTAGTTGCCCCATGATTGTGGCAAGCTCATGGATAGGCTTTGTGTATATTGTCTTCTCATTTGCTCAATGATTTATCATCTGAAAGTCGAATAACATGTACTTACAATACCTCTAAATAAACATTGTTTTTGTACTGTATTTTTGTTTAGATGTTATTTGCTGTGCATCATATTCTCCCCTGATCTAAGTCAATCTCCCATTTGTTATCTATTGGAGACGTGGCTACGCTCCATTATTATCCTGTGGCAGGTGACACCTTCCTCCCTTGCCCTTGAGGGTGGACTTTTCCTTATTGTTGTTCCCGAGAGTCCCTGCCTACATTTGTTTTTCTCGGGGTCCCTTGTTATTGGGCTTGCAATACTAGCACCCTTTCATGGCATCCGTACAGAGGTCTTTCATACCAGTCGTATTTCTTAGTCTTGCCAGAAAGCTACAATAGCATTTTTTGGAAAACCTAGCCAAGATATGGCCTTCTGCTTGTCTTATCAGCCAATGCTATTACTAAATAATGATAGTAAAATATAGGCTAATGTATTAGGCAAAAGAATACAGACTGATCTGCCCACCCTAATCCAACAAGCCCAACAGGCTTAAATTGAGGGATGAGGGGTTTGCAGGAATATTACAGGCTTTCTGGCCATTATAAGCTCCGTAACTGCAATATATGCCCTATGATGGCTATTCTGATTGACACAGACAAAGTTTTTCACTTAGTAAATTAGAATTATCTGTGCTATGAACCATCTTTCCCCATTCATTATTGTTGCATTGCAAGCTTTATTTAATGAGCCAAGAGCCATCATCTTTATAAGTCAAAGCAGGGTATGTTGAATTCCTAGGCAGAACTGTCCCATTTCTCCTCTACTTAAAAAAAATATTTATTTAACTATTAGAAGAAACACTATGGAAGAAAGGGGAAATGACTATCTATATATGTGGGAAATTCACTAAAAGATTTCAAATCGTATGCCAGTGGTCTGCGTCTTTTAACTTCAAATCTCTCAGCCATCAGAACAGTTCCAGGCATTTTATGCAAGTTTAGAGGTTCTCATGGTAAACGATGAATATTGTTATATCTGAGGTGGTGCTGTGGAATTTCTCTAAGGAAGCAACACAATACCAGTGGAACAAGTATGTTATCTGGGTATAGAGAGTCCACATACTTTTGATAATATCTACACTGTAAATTATGACAGTAAATGGGCAGTGGCAAGTCAAATGCTCAACCAGGAAGAGGGAATTTTGAAACTATGCCCAGTCTACCAAAATTTCTCTGTTTGTTTCAGGAGCTTTCTGTCTATATTCTGGATACATTTTTTTAAATAAGTATATCATATTAATTTAAAATAACACTTAACAAACATAATTTTACTATAGTTTTTCAAGTTTAACAAAGGTTTTTTACTTTTCTGTATACTTTACCATAGGGGGGTGTCCACCACTTTAAATGTAGGACAAAACAAAACAATGCTACAGCAATATTAACAACTTTTAATTAAATAGTTAATTCATTTAAATATATTAAATTAAAATAAAATTATTTTTCTGAAGTTTAAATTTTAAAAATCCCTATTTATAGTAAGCAATATCATTTTTGTATTTATTAATAGTTATTAAACAATGTATATAATTAATTGTGATTTAATTATATTTTAATATGAATTAATGTTACATTAATTTTTACATTCAAAAACGTTATTAAAATATTTTGTGGTAATGTACTTCATCTCCCAGCTGGCATACATTTTCGACTCTTATGGGTCCTTTTTGGCTGTAGTAACATTAGAAGTGCAGTTTGTGAATTCTCTTTTATGGGTGGGTGCACATCCCTCCCTAAACCCCAAGCCCTCCCTAAACCTTCACTAAAGCCCTCCTTACTTTTCCCATATCCTCTCCCCTTTATTTGTAAGTATTCCCAATTTTGCATCCATTTCCCTCTGTCCCTACCACATTTACTACAAAAACGTATACTTACATATGCTGAAACTCCGCAGACAGGGTAGACATCTCCACATAGAAAAATATAAGAATGGAGGAGGCAGAACCTCCACATGTAGGTTTGTGAACAGCATTTTCTAGTACAATAGTGGCACTATTGTACTACTACTAAACATACTACCCCATACATTTTGTGATTGAGCTCAAGTTTTTACTTGCTCCTCTTAGATGTGCGGTGGCTATAGTCAGGTTTTGGTCAGATATAATTTACCCCTCAATTCCAAAACAATATGCAACTCAGTTTAATTCTACTGAGTACTTAAAAATTAGATTCAAGATTATTAACCATCTAGCTTGGATATAGTAGGATATCCAAAAGTATCTATAATTTCTGCAGTTTACTGAATTTACAGCAATATGTATCAATAGGAAATGTTTAGTCCACCAATAATCTACCAATTTACAGATAATGTATGAAAGGTTTATTTGCATCATGTAGTGGATGCAAATAATGGCCTTAGATAATATGAGCTATTACAGAAAAATAATTAGGTTATTAAAATACATTTTTATATGAACAAACCTTTTTTATCAATAACATACAGACTTAACTTTCAATTTCTTCACACCATTTTTAAGGAAATATATTCATAAGAATATGCTATTAAAAATTGTGACACAATTTTACAAGACTTTAAGTAGCCCAAACATAAGTTGGACAACAGAACTACTGCAGCTTGTTTGATGTCAGCTGTTATGGATATGGGTAACAATATTCGGTGTTTATCTTTTAGTATGACCTACAACATATTTTCCATTATTAAACATCGCTGTCAGCACGTTATGACAATCCACGGAGCCTGTAGTACTCCACACAAATTGTTCTAACATGTATCTAAACCCCAGTTCTAGGTGTCTGAGATGTAAGGTGATTAAAGTCAGTTATATACATATGTTGTTTTTTGTATTTCCCAGTAATAACCCTGTTTTGGGATCAATTGGGAAATTATGGGCTGAATGTTTTAAGAATAAATTGAGTAAAAGTGGTCGCAAATTGCACACCAAGTTTGGCCACATTGATTCTGACTTTATGAACTGACCTATGTACTAATAGGTTGATTTGCTAATTCACTATTAGAAATGGGATTCCTGGTTAGCTGAGGTATGTACCCAGGCCCGGCAGGAACCACCACTCTAGTCAGTGTAAGTAAGATACACACTGAAAGTTTACCTGTGCTCACTCTGGTAGCGTGGCACATAGCAGTCAGGATAAACTAAAGAGGCAATGTGTAAAGTATTTGTGCAACACACACACACACAGTAACACAATGAATACACCCTTAAAAGAATCCACACAGGTTTATAAAAATAGATTATTATATTATAAACAGAACAAGACCAAAACGACAAAAATGCAATGTATAGAAGTTGAAATATTGAATTTTAAAAGAATAAATACAATAAAAGCACTTAGAAGCAAGTAGCGTTCAAAAGGTATATTGATTTCCCTGAGTCTCAAGCAACAGGAGGCAAGCCAACATCCCTTGGAGATCACTTGGAGTGAAGGCAGAGTCCAGCTCTCCTTCAGCAGCGAGCAGCAGGCAGCAGAACACCACAAGAGAAAAGCCAGCCTTCCAAGTCTCCAAGTCCTTTAAGCAGCACAGCAGTCCTTCTGACAGAGGCTCAGTTCAAGATCCAGAAGTGTCTAATTTTAAGGGGTCAGAGACCCAGTGTTGTGTAGTTCCATTAAGACCGATATAGGATCTGCGCGTTTAGACAACATACACTGCGGGACTGGTGTCCAGACTGATTCCAGACACCCTCACCGGATATGTTGGCCTGTGTACCAGCTAGCTCGCGATGCCACTATCACCTCCTCTTATCAAGGAGAGAATAGTTCTTGGCAACTATCGAACATGACTACCCTGATCCCTCAGGACCGTGGAAACAGTAACTCACTTTTCGCTCAGGCACTCGTGCTCACGTTTTCTCAGAGAGACACACAGAATAAACGGTTGGGACGTTTTCAATAAGTATTTATTGAACAGTCGTTATTCTAGTGTAGAATAAGTGTACTGAAATCACCAGTAGACAGTAGCATATATAAATGAGTAACAGCACTAAGAAAGTAAACAGATGGTAGGTTTCTACCATTTTGCTAAAATCATAACCACAGGTAAGTATATAAAATACATGGCAGTAAAATGCGTACTCCTACGATGCAACCTTAACTAGATGTACCTGAGTGTACCTAGCATGTGAGTAGGTGTAAAGCCAAGAACCCCTCTAGGATAAAGCCAACCCCACTACCTGATGTTAGACTGCGGGACCCCATTCTGGTCTCGAGTTGGACACCCCGCAAGGGATGTTCAGACCACTGCGAGCTGGAGTGTCTGCATGCAGAAACCTCAGCGTCTTGTGTCAGTGTGTCAGCCGGGAAGTCCTGATCTCCTCTCTCTATCTCAGCAAGATGTGGTGTTTATATACCCTAAGGTATCCCCAGGGGTTCTACCTTGCTGTGCCAGTGTCGGACTTAGGATGACGTCGAGAATGAACGTCATTCATGACAGTTATTATGCAGGAGATGATGGTCCTGCTGTGATTCCAAGAAACTAAGAATCCTCATGCATAATTTATGAGGCCAGTGTCCTGGGGAAAACCCTACGCACTTATGTGCAGTATTGTAACTGGGTAAAAGGTCAGTCCTTTAAATCCGTTAGTATGTAGTATAGGAGAGAATGTAGGTGAAGGGTTATGATGATACCTAGACCTATAACGGGGTCCCTATACGAAATATAACACGCACTCCTCATCCGACTGGACGACATTACTAAATTCTAGCGTTCTACCAAGGCGTCTAGAGGTTTGTACACAAGAAATAATAAAAACATTTTTAAGAGAAGTTAAAAAGCGTTAAAAAACCCTTTAAAAAGTGTTCTACAAAAAAATCATTCAAGTAGTGGCTCTAAAGTGTCCGTTTATATAGTCCGAACAACTACAAGTATCTGAAAGCCATGCAGGTCAAAAGTTTCAATTTGGAATTTCAAAAAAAGTTAAAAAGCCAAATCTTCCCAGCGTGCGACATGCCAAACGTTTGTGTCCTTGCTGGAAGACGCAACATTGCAGCTGTTTGCATACGCAGCTGACGATCCCTGTAACACCTCACAAAGAATGTCAATTGAGCACAGATGATCTTCCGTACTGCCTGCAGCAGATGCCGGGGCAGCCTGTGCCACATCCAAGGCCTGAATGTTGGCGGCGCCGGTGTCCAGACCAACAGGAGCAAAAACTACCTGTGGTGGCTCTAAGAATACTGCCAACAAAATGGGAATACGCTAAGGACACTGCAGAACATGGGCCGTTATCGGGTCCAGTAAAGCATCAACGTCCGGTGGCGCAACCGATGGGAGTGTCAGACAGAGGTCCAACACGCATTCTTCTCCGCAGAACAGGCATCGGAGAACAGGTAGGACACAGTCCATCCAGACTGGCCTAAATGACAGGAACCAAGAGGCGCTCAGTTCCCGTAGGCGAGGTGTGCCTAGATGTTGTACCATGCGATCACGGTATTTACGCTCCAGGAGCACCGTTGCTACTTCCTTGGTGGCTGGGACGTCCATTGCGTAGCAGAAAGGTAACAATCAGGATTCCTGCTATTAGGAACAGGATCAGCGGAAGCCCTCCAAAAATGCTTCCAAAGACGGAGTGTATAAAGTTTGGTATAACTCCGAGGACCGTCTGAAAGGTGCTTAACAGTCCGGAACCTATTGTCTTAAATAGGTGTACAACACCCGTCGTATCGGACATGTTAAAGATACGACTTGCCATTTCTGTGAAATGGAAAGGGCAGTTTGTATGTATAAGTGCCTGTATCTCAGCCGAGGACCTTGCGATCTCGAGATCAAAAGTCTCCTGGGCGGAGGTTAAGGGCACAGTTTGTTGTAAAAGCATGGCTTTCATTCTGCTCAGAGTATCAAACAGTATAAAGGAAACATTTAGCGAAGGCCATAACGGCGCCTCCCTGACTGTATGTGTTGGTGGAAACAATACTTGCATACAGCAAGTAACCCCGGAGCTCACAGTGACTAGATATGCGATGCCCGGAAGCATCGCACAACAACCTTGATCATTTAGCATCAAGTAACTCCCATTCGAGAGAAGCCTGAATACCGGATTAATCACAGCTGCCGTGGTACCCCTCAAGTGACAGGACAAGTTCACCACAGACCCATTACAAGCCCCGTGTAGCATAATATCCCGGCATATGAGAGATCTACTTAAAGCGTTCTCGCAGTTAGTTCTGCTTAGAAACACTTCCAGATCCCCACTCCTGCATCGAAATCTGTATGGTAAATCCCAGGATGAATTCCTTACCCATCTTCTCATACCTGCCTGCCTGTTGTTGTTCTAGGCAATATTAAAAATGAAAAGTTGCGACCGGTAATGTTATATGGCCGTGGATTAACCACTCTGTGGACGGTGAATCTGCCACAGTAAAGGGTAACCTATCCAGTTTCTCAATGCGCAGCATTGTATATTTTGCTCCCCTCTGTGCCGTTTTCATCTGTTCTTCTGTTAGATTGTATGCAGAAAATAATGACGTAATGTTGATAAAACGCCAAGGCACATAACCGGCGTGCAAAGACTGCAGCGTCCAGCTTAACAAAATAATAGAACGTAACTGCGACTGTCCGTGTTGCAATATGGACAAATCCTGTTCTATTACATCGATAGCAGAAGATACAATGTTGCCCAGTGAATATATCCTGGATGTTAATGTAGTCATACCATTGTCAACTACGGCCAACGCCTTTTCTAGGTTAACTCTATCTATTTCTCTTATTCTCTCTGCAGCTTCTTGTTGGGAGATTTTCCAGATTTCATTATAGACAGCATACCAAAAATGCTTCTGGCGTGGTTTTCTGGGACCTAACAAGAAATCCCATAGGTCCACATCCTCTGTGAGTAAGGACAAGTGTTGTTTTACCTGGGGTAGTGTTGAGGTCTTTAGCCAATCAAGGCACAACTTCCCAACACTGTATGATGTCACTACCCCCGGATGTTCTCGTTGTACATCACGTTGGTCTGGCCTATGGATACTAAACCCTTCGTGGTACCCCTGAATCTTTCCTGACATTTGTTCGTGTCTGTGGGCCAAACCAACCATCTCTTCCAATTGGGGTCTGATCTATTGTATTGCAATATGTTATCCAACTTAGCCCCTCTTTCTGATGTAAAATTCCCCTCGGTATTTAAAGGTGTTGGAATTTGAGGCGTGTTCAAGTCCTTATTCTTGGCTATTCCAAGACAGGAAGTCTGTTGCACAGTGTCATTCAGAAAAATCATCTGCTGTGGAATGAGGCATGCTCTAAATAGTGCTTCTGTTCCCTGGACTTGCCAGTCCCTAGAACCCCAGATTGATTTCAAGTCTACAGTGTCCATCCATAAGTCAAAACCCTGTTCAGACAGCTGGGAAATAAAGGAAGCAGAGTAAATCTGTTTTGTGTTTGTCAACATATTTTTCTGTGCAGATATGGGTGCAACCTTATAATAGTACGAGGTTGGGTCAGAACTGTTAAACCCTGAAAAATATAAGAATTTCTGTGCAAATGTTTTTGAACTACGTTTCGGTGGTGTAGGGCAATGTTCCCACTGGTGGTATGTGAAAACATTTCTAGGTTTGCTCCATTATGCAAGAAATGATGACCATAATGTTGGTAACAATACATTTTGTCAAAATCTGATCTGTCCTCTAACATTTCAGTGCTAGAAAATGTGGCATATTGTTCCAAATCAGACAAAAAGTTATTAACAGTTTCAAAATCCCAATCATCAGAAAATGTACTGGAGGTAATGATATCGTTCAATGAAATTTTAAACAAATGTGGAATTTTTAAAAGCTCGGTCGGTCCAAGTATATCATAATTTACTTTGTCCCACACTATACCATCCGGTATAGGAACTGCTGAAATGTTCACGAAGGACAAGTCTCTTTGTTCACGGTGAGATGAAACATGAGGTTTTAAAATTAAGTTTACTTCTGACGTTGCAAAGCTCTGTTGAAGATAAGTTCCATTGATGAGTAAGTGGAAAGTGATTACTAATCCTAACCAAAAAATAAAAAATAATATACAGGTGATTATCCAAAGTTCTAGCCAAGGTGATACTAAATAAGTCCTCCTAAGAAAGTTAAAAAAGTCTTTGATCCGTTGTTTGTGAGAAATTTGGTCTGGCGTTGTTTCAGGTTCACTTGGATCCAATGAAAAGGTATCGAAGTCGATGAAATAGCCAATGCAGTTCGATCTATCTTTGGTAGCTCAGCAGGTTTTGTTGAACTTGTGGATTGCTCTTGTTGAGGCATGTTGACATAGACATCTTTATTAGCTTGAATTGAAATTTGTCTTTCACTTTGATTTTGAGAGTTCGTGTCAAGGGGAACTAGTTCCATTGCATTGTTATTGATTCCATTGCTTTGTAAAGGTGACTCTTCAAATGTTATGAGTCTTTCTGTTTGAACTTCCTGTATTGTAGCGAGAGGAGGACGTCGGCTACTCAGGAGCCCATGAGGCCTACTATTTAGTATCGGCCACATAGTGTGGTTTGATCAGATCGATTGAGACAAATCTCTTTTCTTTTTCGGCAAGAGGCGGTAGAAGTACAGTTCTTAATCCTTCAACGGCCAGGACAGGTACAGGCTTTCGATAGGATGGCCCGAATTCTTTCTTGTCCACAATCTTTTCTCTGACCAAATCCCCAACTTTAGGGATCCAGGAAGGTCTTGCCGTGGCTGATTTGACTTCCCCAGTGGCGATTTTCTTTGTCTCGACATTACTTAAGGAGACTCTGGATTCATTCAGATCCTGTAAAACAGCCAAACGTTTATTGATGTCAAATGGTTTTTCATCCGCCACTGTGCCTTCACAATCGAGATCAGGTACCCACATTCTTGTCCAAAACAGGACCTCATATGGAGTTGCACCTCCCAGAGAGCTTCTTGGCTGGTTATTAAGGGCCCGCTGGACCCCAAATAGGTGATTGACCCAACTACCACCTGAGCCTAATACCCTAGCTGGTAAAGATTGCTTTAAGTCCCGATTTTTCCTCTCCACAACCGAATTTCCTTCGGGATGGTACGCAGAGGAGTACCGCAATGCTACACCCAAACTTCCCATGGCTTCCTTGTACGCCCTAGAGCTGAAGGCGGGGCCACGGTCAGAATATAATGTGCCAACTGTGTAAGTCCCTATGAAGACTCGCAAATCTTTTATAACAGTTCAAGCGTCAGCCGAGCGCTGAGGCCATACCCATAAGAATCTTGAACAGGAATCCACTGCAACCATGATATACTTGTAAGCCCCATCAGATTGTAAGGGGCTGCAGTGGTCCAGGTAAATGCATGCAAGCGGTCTGTCTGATATTAACAATGGTGTCTGCGCTGGGCGAGCTACGGTTGACCCTTTTATCTGTTGACAGATATTGCACTTTAAGATGAAGTCTTTTGTCTGCTTTGTTAACTCTGGCCACCAATAGCGTTGTTTCAGTAAAGAAACTGTCGCCGTAACTCCTGCGTGCGCAGAACCCAGACCCTCGTGTGCAGCCTAGATTAAACCTAACATGCGATCCATGTTTGGTATTACTCTATCCCCCACACCAGGAATCTGAGCAAATGGAACGTTGTTTGCATCTAACTTTTAGGAGTAATTGAGTGGAAAACCTTTAGGTAGTGCTTTGCTGCTATTGCGCGAAGCAATCACAGCTACCATTGTACTACCCTCTACCCTCGTTTTTGAACGGGTGATTGCAGCTACGGAAGCAGTGCGTACTGCCCCCTTCGAGGCTTCATCAGCCAATGAATTCCCTTCAACGTGAACGCCATCACGTTGATTATATCTGGATGCAGGGTTTTTAATAAATCAGGGAGTCCTTCTGGATCCCCCGACCAGTTATTTTATCTTTTACTGGCCTTGTGGAACCATATTCCTTTATACCTAGCCATACTGGCATTTAACTCGTCACTGTCAATACAGCCCTGAAGAGTCACGGGATCATTCCTGTCAGACGAAACACGTGTCGGCTGGTTGTTTTCTTTTGATGTTGCCTCATTAAAAAACTTTCAACAATTACTCTGGTGTCGACCCAAGCAATTTGATCTTAAACGAGACTCCTTGTTCCATTCATATCCTCAATCCGTGTGCCCGGGACTGTGTTCTGCCATCACGTTGATGACTCAGCGTGTGTATAACGTGAGCTCTTGGTAGTTCGTTCTTCAACTCTGCTACCTGTTCCCATAGTTTTCTATGTCTAATTGTGCCACCTTCTGCATCTCTGTACCCATTCTGTCCCCAATAGTGGACATATTCGTTATACGACTGGACACAGTAAAAGGAATCACACACTATTAGTGTGGGGAATTCGCGATCCGTTTTTATTAGTGCCAGTAACAGTGCTTTTAATTCTGCCAACTGAGCCATGCAGTCTCCGAGAGACTGCGTTTTTGTACAGCTTGGATGGAACTTGTCATCCTGCATCCTATCTTTTACAATAGGGCATGCTGCACTGTATTGTTGCTTACTCCCTATGGCCGGTTGAGCAGATCCATCGGTGTAAATAATGTAGTCATACCGATCTAGAGGCATAATTTCATTTGGTAGAGGATATTCTTGTTCGTATTGCAGGAATGCTTGTGTTTTTAGACTAGGGTCATATCTGTATTCTACATCTGTTGCAGTGAGAGAATTAGCCCATTGTATCCATCTTGGATGTAATGCTTTCGCATTTGGGACACTTGCTTTTGTGGCAGCCTCTAAGGCCGGTACCGGGGTCACGACAATTATTCGTTTCCCTTGAGCTAGTGCTCTTTCTCTCACTACAACAGTCTGTACTGCTGTCAGAATTTTTTCTGTAGGAGCAAAACGCATTTCAGCGTTAGTGTACAAATGCGATTTATATGCAATTGGTACTGTTTCGCCTTCATTGAAGGTTAAGTAGGTGTACCCTGATTGACCTGCGACTACGCGGATCAACAGGTTGCGTACTTTTACGCGTGTTTGTAAGTGTTTTGATTATATCATATCAGTTTGTAGGGAATGTAGTACATTTGTGTGTTCTTGTGTCCATTGCCTGACTGAAAAGTCTGGTCTTATGAGGTCGTAAAAAGGTTTTACTTTCTCTGCGTAATCCAAAATGTATGTTCTGCCAAAATTCTGGAATCCCAGTATGGACTGTACATTTTTTAATGATTTCGGAGGTTGGAGCAAAGCGCACTTTTCTAAAAAGTGGGCTGCCAGGCTCTTGCCTTCACATGAAAGCTCATATCCCAGAAATAGGACATTGAGGTGGGCTATCTTTGATTTTTTAAAGTTAAATTTGTAGCCCTCAGAGGCAAAACCCAAAATAGTGGTGCTCACCCTGGTCAAGTGTTCATCCAAGTCATCATTCGTTAGATAAATATCATCTACATAAGATAATGCTTCTTCATCCAAATTCTGTAGTAACTCTGTTACCCTTCTTGAGAATAACCCTGGGCTGTTCTTATACCCCTGGGGGAGTCGACAAAATTGCAGCTGGGATCCTAGCGCTGAGAAGGCTGTCAAATACCTGCTTTCAGGCACTATGTTTTGGCAGAAAAATCCATTTGAGATATCCAGTGTTGCTTTGTATTTTTTCCGCACAATATTATTCATTAGTGCGGCACTGTGTGCATTCTGGACTGCAAATGTTTTTGTGCATGAGTTTAAGTGTCTATAATCTAAAACTAGACGATATGAATTGTCGGGTTTCATTACGGGAAATAAAGGATTATTCATTGATGAGGTGCAAGGTTCAATTACACCTTGGTATTCAAGTTGATCTAAGATCTCCCTGACCTGTTTTTTAGCTTCCTATTTTATGGGATACTGTCTTTGTGGAGTTGGGTTTGTTTTTATTGGAATAACATGGTGGGAGACTTCTCATCCCACCCAACATGGTTGCGGTATAATGCTGGAACAAGGGCTACCGCCCACTCCTGTGCATATGTATGTCTTAGGTGTGCGGGGACTAGGTTGGAAAAAGCTGGTAAAATTACAGTTTCTTCCTTTGGGCATTCCATAACAATAGTAGGCGGCCAATCTCTTTCTGCTGATAGGATGTCGTAGCCAGAAGTCAGGTTCTCCCAAAAGAGACCTTTCACTTGTCTGGGCTTGTCCCCCTCCATCTGGAGTGTTATTTCATGTAACTTGTGTGGGACACTCACCCTAGTATCAGGTGTTTCCACCATGATATACTCACTCAACTCCGCTGTCACCAGAAATTCCATCAGGTTCCGGCGAGCTATTGTTACCTCTGCCGCGCTGTCTAGCATCGTCAAAGCCCATTCCCCGTTCAGTAGCTGAGTCCTCAGAATTCTGGGCATGTCTAACTTTGAGACCTGCTACCTTCTTCTTTTTAAATTGAGGTTTTCTTTAGGTTTTTCTTCTTTCTTTGAAGCGTAGTCTGAAGTGCGTTGCTTGTCTCTGGACTTTGTACGCTCTTCTTGTCTTTGTTCTGACCGTCCTTCCCTCTCAGAGTTTTTTGATGAACCCTGAAAGGAACAAGAGGAACGAGTATCAGTATCCTGGTACCTATCAGGTTTTTTAATGTTATCTCTATTCTAAGATTATATCTCCTTTCTAGGGGCTCCTGCTGAGGAGACCTTCCCCTAGAGTGAGATCTGTTCTTTTATTGTTTATTATTGTCCCATTTCTTCTTTGAAGAAACTGGAGTTTGCTGTGCCTGTTCTTTATCTGAACTCCCCACTAGTTGGGGTTTTACAGGTCTAGCTCCCAGACTGCCTCTACCTAACTCTGCATAAGCAGTTTCAATTATTTTAGGTAGTTCTGTCTCCTGTTGTAATGGAGTAAACTCTCTCAGACGTTGGCGTATTGCCACTGATGCTGCTTTCCCTTTAATATTTGCCAATATTATCGCAGATACCTAGGCGAAGTTGTTTAAAAACTTCATCCCTAAGTTTAGAGCAGGCTCTGCTCCATACTCGTTCTGTATTTGTCTTAATGCATCCGGTATTACTGCTAAAGATGGAATACCATGTGTCCTGGTACATATTGCAGCGAAGACTGAACCCCACGAAGTACAATCCTCTATTGAAGGAGCTATCCCCATTGGCAAGCAAATAGTAAGTATTCTATGCTTTTCCTTAGGACCAGTTTGTGGAAACACCGCCTCCAGCTGTGTAATTTTTTGTGCTATCCAGAAGGGCATTTGTTCACGTTTTATGGGCATTTTACCCATCACTGCGTGCAGTGTCTGTGGTGTAATTTTTGTTGTAGGAGTTTGGACTGGTCCTGGTTGTGTAGCCATTGTGGGCTGAAGTGTGATTGTTCTCAGCACAAACTGTGTCATGTTTCTGTAAAGTCGTCTTATTAATTCTTTATGGTGTACGAGTAAGTCTCCTCCTGGCATTGTGTCAATGTCAGGATGTGGTGTGTATGCGGACAAAATTGGCCATGTTGCTCCGTCTCTTCCGAGCGGACCAAGTCTTACTCTATTTCTTGTATGGGGGAGGGTACCTTTAAACCAGTAGAGGTGTTCTTCGTACGTGAGTGGAATTTCAATGTCCTCATATGGACTATATTCATTTGGTATTTCATCTTCTACATAGTAGTGAAATGTTTTGGTTTGTGCATTTGCCTTCGGAATTTAATCCATGAATAGAATACTTCTGTTCTATATGATTCATGTGCCTCAATCACGAAAGTCACTTGCCCACCCCTAATTGTAACACCATATGCTACTAGTTTTAGGTTGACGGCATTTCTAACATTTTCTGCAATGTATATTGCATCTGCATCGTCTTCTTTGGCTGAGAAGTTTAGTTCTCCTGTCGGGTCTCCGTGTACCGACATTGTTTTTAGTAAGAAGAGCTTTTCAAGGGTACTGAGATTAGGTGTTTATGCACAATTAGGAACAATCTATCCTTCAAGCTTGATTAGACCAACATCCAATACATAGGAATGTTCCTACTCAGCTGCGGCGGATTTTGTTCCCTCACACTCCAGACGTCTCTGGGGATTGTGAGTAGGGGTCTCTGAGAATAGCATGACCGAACTACTCAGATTTGATTGTTAAATAAGTGCCAATACCAACGTTGGCGGCGCCATGTCGTGTAGTTCCTATAAGACCGATATAGGATCTGCGCGTTTAGACAACATACACTGCGGGACTGGTGTCCCGACTGATTCCAGACACCCCCACCGGGTATGTTGGCCTGTGTACCAGCTAGCTCGCGATGCCACTATCACCTCCTCTTATCAAGGAGAGAATAGTTCTTGGCAACTATCGAACATGACAACCCTGATCCCTCAGGACCGTGGAAACAGTAACTCACTTTTCTCTCAGGCACTTGTGCTCACGTTTACTCAGAGACACACACAGATTAAACGATTGGGACGTTTTCAATAAGTATTTATTGAACAGTTGTTATTCTAGTGTAGAATAAGTGTACTGAAATCACCAGTAGACAGTAGCATATATAAATGAGTAACAGCACTAAGAAAGTAAACAGATGGTAGGTTTCTACCATTTTGCTAAAATCATAACCACAGGTAAGTATATAAAATACATGGCAGTAAAATGTGTACTCCTACGATGCAACCCTAACTAGATGTACCAGAGTGAACCTAGCATGTGAGTAGGTGTAAAGCCAAGAATCCCTCTAGGATAAAGCCAACCCCATTACCTGATGTTAGACTGCGGGACCCCGTTCTGGTCTCGAGTTGGACACCCCGCAAGAGATGTTCAGACCACTGCGAGCTGGAGTGTCTGCATGCAGGAACCTCAGCGTCTTGCGTCAGTGTGTCGGCCGGGAAGTCCTGATCTCCTCTCTCTATCTCAGCAAGATGTGGTGTTTATATACCCTAAGGTATCCCCAAGGGTTCTACCTTGCTGTGCCAGTGTCGGACTTAGGATTACGTCGGGAATGAACTTTATACACAGTTATTATGCAGGAGATGATGGTCCTGCTGTGATTCCAAGAAACTAAGAATCCTCATGCATAATTTATGAGGCCAGTGTCCAGGGAAAAACCCTACGTACTTATGTGTAGTATTGTAACTGGGTAAAAGGTCAGTCCTTCAAATCTGTTATGTATGTATTATAGGAGAGAATGTAGGTGAAGGGTTATGATGATACCTAGACCTGTATCGGGGTACCTATACGAAATATAACACCAGTATTTATACCCAAAAGTGCCTTTCATGTGGGGGTGACTTCAAAGCAGCTCTCTGAAGTGCACAAGCATCCCTTTCAACCCAATCCTGTCTGCCAGGCTATCTGTGGGGGGTAATCAGTCCTTTATGTGGGGACAGGACACAGCCTATTCAAGTGAAGTGTTAGCCCCTACCTTTCATCCTGCCAAGGCAAGGCTATTAGAATTCAGATGTATGTAGATGGGTACTCAGACACACCTATCCTTCCTGTGTTGTGGCTGTGTAGAGGGAATGCACGAAGTGTAGCTGTCACCCACCCCAGACATAAATTGGAAACAGGCTGTCAGTCACACAGAGCACTAAGTGCTGAGAAATGTCCACTTTCTAAAAGTGGTATTTCTAAAACAGCAATGTTAAATTCAACTCTACCACTGAGGAGGATTTATCATTACCATTCCAAACAGGTGAAAGATGAAAAAGCTACTCCTCGCTGATCAGGAATTATTACAGCTTAAAAGTGTATTAAGGAATTCCCAATGCTAACCTATGCGAGGAGTAGGCCTCACAGTAGTGAAATGTCTCTACCAGGATATGCAAAACATAAAAGTACATGTCCTACCTTTTACTTACATAGCACCCTGACCGTTGGGCTAACTAGGGCCTATCTGAGGGGTGACTTATATGTAATAAAAAGGGAGTTTAAGGCTTGGCAAATAGTTTTAAATGCGAAGTGGCAGTAAACTGCACACAGGCACTGCAGTGGCAGGCCTGAGACAGGTTTGAAAGGCTACTTCTATAGGTGACACAATCAGTGCTAGAGCCCATAGTAGCATTTAACTTACAGGCTCTGGATATATGGTATACCACCTTACAAGGGACTTACAAGTAAATTAAATATACCAATCAGGTATACACCAATTACACACATGTTTAGGGTAGGACTTTTGCACTAATTAGCAGTGGTAAAGTGCTCAGAGTCCTAAGGCCAACAAAACGATCCAGCAAAAGGTGGAGGCAAAAAGATTGAAGGAAGACCACCCTACGACTGACAGGTCTAAGAATCACATTTCATAGTGAGTCTCAATCTGAACAACTTTATTAATATTTATGAGGTAGATTGCAAATTGCAACCCACTACCATTGACTATAGTCACAGGGATGGTTGCTTGCTGTTGTCAGCAGACCACCATGTCTGTGAATGCCTTTCAATAAAGCAATTTTTTAAAATTGCATCCCGTTTTCCTAAAATGAAAATGAGATGCATTTAAAAAAAATAAACCTTTCACAAACATTTTTTATGAGTAAGCAGTGGTCCCATGGGCCACTACCTAACCCATAAACATGTTTTTAAGCATTCACAAAGGGGAAAGGGTTCCCTTGAGGACCCTTTTCCTTTGTGAATGAACTCCCATTACCTTTCAGTAGTCATAAAATATTAATGTTTTAAAACTGGATCTTGGTTGCAGAACATTAATACATCCCATTGGAAATCACTGTCTGAAAGGAACACCCTAAGCACGCCCCTTCCAAGAAGTATTTCGGTATGTAGTCGCAAACCCAAGTTGTAATTTGGAAATATGTTATTGAATCACAAATTGGGCTTAGTACATACCAAAAGGCCATTTTGCGGTTGCAAAGGTTCTGATTTTGCGGAATGCCTTATCATATCTGGCCCAAAATGAGTAGAGTGGATGGGTTGAAAGTAATCAGGGATTCAAGGCTGCTTTTATTTGGTACTGTTGACACATATACATTGTCTCCTTCGTAAACACCTCTTGTGCCATGCCACAACCAGGGGCACCCAATATGGACCCCTCTTTGCTTTTATAATTAATACTGTGAGACAAAGTTGAGGATGAACATTATAGGACATCCACTCCAGCATTTGCAGAATTTCCAGCTTGATATCTGCATTATATACCAGTATATTTTCTTAAATTACTATGATCTTGTGGTTACTGCTATCTTTGACTCTTGATGTCTCCCAGTAAATGCGTCCTGCCATTACCTCATGCTTCGAACCCCTGAGCTAATCTACTAACCTTGCTGTGGCCTAGTGGTAGCCTAGCATTGGATAGGTTGTTGACCTGAATCTAGTGCCTATCAAAAGCACCTAATATATCAATAACTTCCATGGTAATTACTATGCCTTTTCTTACTAAAGTCTTGTATTCTCAAATTTCATGCTATTTCAAAAATCATCCTCTATATTTCAAATCCGGCATGAAAAACTGACCTTTACTTAAAACGTCTGACTGTTGCCTCTCGTCTATTTTTCAAATGGCCCACTCCTTCCTTTCCATCCTCTGCATGCCTCCTCCCTCTAAGCACCACCTTCTCAAAGTCAAATGCATGTTTGACTTAATCTCTATGATTATATTTCCAAAATTGCTCATAACTCATATCAAAGATCACTTGCTCTCCTTCTTTGAAAGTCATACACCTGCAACTTAGCAATACCTATTGTATTCATGTTCATCGTCTACCCCTCCAGCCATCTGCGTGAACTCACAGATAAGCCTGGGCGGAGTTCGCGGAGTTCCGCTACGCGAAACTCTGCGAAGTGCAAAAAAAACTCCGCTACGCAAAGCTCCGCAACCGGCGGAGTGCATTAGATAAATGCTGTTCGCGATGATCTTCAGTGCCAGATCCTTGTCCGCACTGTGAAATCATCGCGAACGGCACCATGCACAGCGCAAGCGGGCGCTGCTTCCTTTTCTGCAGCTCGAGTAGATTTTTACTTGAGAAGCAGCTTTCTCAACGCGAACGGACAGTTTCTCAATGCAAGAAGTTGCGACCATACACGACCACTCGCAATGAGAAATCTGACCGCCCGAGTTGAGAAATCTTGCCGGGAGGTTGATTTTCTACGCTCGCGATCGCCAACTTGATGTTAACGATCGCGAACGAGGAAAAGTCTCGCCGGGAGGTGGATTTTCCTCGCTCGCGCTCGCCAACTTGACCTTGACGAACGCGAGCGAGGAAAAAAACTCTGCTCCGCTGCGCGAAGTGGAGTTTTTCGGAACTCCGCAAGCTCCGCGTAACGGGGACTGCGGAAAACTCCGCAAACTCCGCGAGCGGAGCTCACCGCCCAGACCTACTCAGAGACCCCTCCACTAATGATCCCATCTAACTCCTATTAATTTACTCTACTAGAAAGAAAATGGCGTGAATGCATACAATGATTTGCTTGAATGCACGTGGCTGATACCAGTAACCAACAATAACTACTTACTATGAACTACCCAGAGCAGCTTGCTGCCCGGCATAAGGGCTACATAAATGCAATTACAATTACGGTACATGTTCAGCTTAGATACTGCAATTGCTCGGTTGGCTATTGGCGAAAATTGGAAAAAGTCTTGTGCTCTAAATTTTCAATGGAAGAGACAGGTATTTTGTATTATAAATATGAAATCATATATTCACACTCAGTCATTCTTTCTGTTTCTGTCATTAACACTCATTTTCACTCACACTACCACTTGGTCACTCTCACATTCTCATATAGTCTCACTTAATCTTACTAACTCACTCAATTTCCCTCACGGACTCGCTCACTTTCATTTATTTTCATTCACTCCCTTATCACTCATTCCCACTCACTTACACTCATGCGCGTGCACACACACACACACATGCACACGCGAACAAACAGACACACAAAAAACACAGTCTCTCTCTCATCTGCATGTCCACAACATCTGACAATTTTTTCTTCGCTTACTTTTAGCTGCGTTTGCTTAATGGACCCTTGTAACATGAGCACACTTCCTGCTACCCGCCACCTGTGCTGTTATGCACAGGTACCAATTTTCAGCTATTTGTTTTTTTCACCTCATCCTAATACAGGGTGAGAAGGGGGCAGTAAGGCTCCTGACAGAAGGATGGCGTCGCAGGATGATTGATGTTTAGGCCTGGACACCGTAGAGCTTAAGCCTAAAGTGCCCAGGGATACCTTTATGGGTGAAACTGCAGCATGTGGCAAATGAGGTGCCACTGAGTTGTGTGCCACCTATAAAGCATGTAAAAGAAATGTGATTCTTTAAAATGGGGCATTGCAACGACACAGGCAATTACAGGCCCATTAAACTAATAGATGCCATCCAAAAGATTTTCTGTAAACAAGTGCTTGCCCATTTGCAGGAATGGATCCAAGAACACGATGTGTTTTACGAGTTGCAGGCGGGTTTTAGTAGCAATGTTAGCACCATAGAACCGATCTCCTGTTTTACATGTATTTTTTGGAAGACGTCGGTAATCAGCAAGGGCAATATGTATGTTGCCTTTGTTGATTTGTGAGCCGCCTTTGACCTGGTTCCTAGATCTAAGCTATGGAAGGTCCTTGATGAAATGGGTATCACTGCAAATTTACTGAACATCCTGGTGTGGCTACACTCAGAAAATTATGCCTAAGTGAGCTGTGGCGAAAATGGGCAATTGACGAAGCCCATTAGGATAAAACGCGGATTTAGACAGGGCTATGTACTAGCCCGACCCTATTCTCACTGTACATTAATGGGTAGTGGATTACCTGAGTAAGGATGGGTGTGAGTCCCCAAAGGTGGGTGGTCAAAGGGTGCCAGCCTTACTTTTTGCCAATGACACCCTGCTACTTTCGAAATCTCCCACTTCAACAGCTGCTAAACAACTTCAACACATTTTGTATTAAGAGGGATTTGGAATTGAACAGCTCAACAACAAAATTTATGGTATTCAGCCCAGAAGGGCAAAAGAGCTATAGGAGGAATATGTCAGTGGGTAGCAATAAAATTGATCAGGTGCCTATTTTGATTACCTTGGTGTCAGGTTAACGCCAAATTTAAACTGGGCTCACCAACTCTAGAAAATGGATACAGTATTAATATGGCACACAGCGAGAATAGCAAAAATCCATAGATTAACAATTATAAGGAAAGTTGCACCGGCCATAGAGATTTATAATCTAAAGGCTCTAGGTGCTGCTTTGTCTGGCTCCAAAATGTGGGGTTTGTGAACACAAAATCTTAACAATAGTGGAAAATTAGTTTATTAGATCCCTTCTGGGACTACGAGCAAATACGGCGATGACTTCAATATGCTACGTTCTGGCACAAAGACTAATTTTCCAGAAAGTTGAGTGTAGACTTTTGATCTATTGGTACCAACTGTGGACCACAATAGCTTTAAGCTCGTACCTGGTGGGCCTAAAAGAGCTTGGAGCAGATTTACAAGCCCCTTGCGACACATTTGCGCCGCTGTTGAGTCACTTCTGTGACGCAGCGGCGTCGTAAACAATGCACCACGTTGCAACATATTTACAACGTGGCGCATCTAGGGAGATGCGTCACGTTGTAAATCCCTGCTCTACATTATACCTGCGTCAGGTATAATGTATGCAGGGTGGGCGTTCCGTCGCAAGAAAGCCTCGTAAAAGTGACGCAGTGAAATCTACAAGATTTCACTGAGTCACTTTTACGACGCCGCTGCGTCAAAACCTTATGCCTGCTTGAAGCAGGCGTAAGGAGTGACGCAGCACAATAAGTATAGGCCGCCCCTGAGCATTGCTGGAGTTGCGTCGCGCTTGCGACACGACTCCAGCAATGCGCTGCCCTTACGACAAAAGATGCGACACGCATCTGTCTATCCTTGCGCCACGGTGCGCCGCATTGTAAATGCGACGCATCCGTGGTGGCGCAGGGGTATTTTTGCGTGTCGCATCTTTACTGGCGCATCCCTGCTAATATGCAGAGATGCGCCAGTCCTTGTAAATCTGCCCCCTTATGTCTCCAGCAGGTGTTCACCAATCCTGTGGCTAAATTCTGTAATACTGTTACTGGGAAAATTGAGTATGGAGAAATTTTGGGCTTCACCTGAAGATATGTGCTCAATCTCTAAAGTAGGGCTAAAAGAAACATATTGGGAATATTTAACCATTCAAACTATAACAGATTGCAGAAGTACCTTGTCATCAGAGTTCCTGGATGTAAAATCGTTCCCATGCTATGAGTCTACAATAGATTAAGTCACTCCCTCGGCACGTAAACTGTTTATACAGTTTACTTATAGGACTCTCCTGACAAACAAAATCTGTAGCCTTACTTGGGGGAGATTTTTTCCCTGCCTATATAGAGGCCCCAGAATCACTAATGAACATCTTATTTTTTTGCTCAGCATACTAGTACAGAGAGCATATTGGGTAGCTGCTCTTTGTAGGAATATGGACACGGTACAAGGAAGCCTTTAGAAACCTCTACAGAGACACAAGTAGATTGGTGATTTACTCTATTTCCAGATTCCTTACGTCAGCCTAGATTTGGTGCTGTAAGTGCATCCAAGCTAGTGAACAGCTGGTGTAATCAGGTACTACATGAGGGTGGTGTGTGATTTGACATCTCACACTTTTTTAAGCGCCTGGAAGTAGTGAAACTGCTGCTGGATATCTCTTAATTCTTTTGTACAGATTGCACAGAGTATGTATATTTGTTGTTATGAAAAGAGTTCCTCGCTGATTTTAGTACATCTTTCTATGGTCTAATTTGCTTCTCTTTATGCCTCTCAGTGTATGGTTTACACCGAACACACTGTGAATATCGTAATCTGGGATTCCAAGCGGGTCACGCCATAGCACTTTATTGTTCTTTATATATTCTGAAATCGGGAACAGCAACTCTTAATCAAATAAGTTATTGTGGTATGATGGAATTAATGTAGCTCAACAAATGCTAATTTTGATGCTGTTGGTTTTAATCTTTGAATGTGTTAAATACAATTTGCAGCCCAAAGCTGATGGAGGCCAGTACTTTTCCATGTTATACTCTTTCTCTATGTTCTATGATAATGAATTTCTCATGCACTTGCACTTTCATGGTTTTAGGTGCAAACCCCCTTCTCTGAATCTGCACTTATAAACGACCTCATTATAGTCTTTAATATGTATGCCATAATTTAACAAAAAAACTTTTAGGGAAGGTTATTAGCGTTTTATGAATCATCAACAATCATCTAGCTTGGCAATTGATTTGCGATTGGATTGCATAAACTATCAGATCTTAGAATTGTTTAGTCTCTGAGCCCTTTTCCAAGAAACGTTGTTGATGTATTACTTGAGAGTGAAATGCAGAAAACTAAGTACTACTGGTCTTTGATCTTTGGTTTTATTCATCTGTATAATATTGTGATGATTTTATGTTTTGCCTGAACTTTTATGATCCTGAAGATCGAAATAAAGTTATTATGATGATCTAAAAGAAATTCAGCATTGTAATAAAGGAAGGAATGATGCAAAAATAATCTGTTAAAATAACTGTTAATGTCTCCCTGTGGGTATCTGCGGATTGCTTTATCAGTTGGCTGCCTTCGGGAATTCCACTATCTTGGTCGCCCGGAGCACCCGATTCGAATTCAGTTAGTGTTCACACTGCACACAACCATTATATGGGTTATTCATCAAGGACATTGGAAAACTAGATCCATCTTCACAAGGCCCACGACTCCACCCAGTGGCTGGGTGCACCGTTTTTGAACACCATTTGCGGTTATTCTCTAACACGGATTTCGTAGGACATTCCATTCATTATTAGTCTTCAGACTCATTGGTACTATCATCCCGTTTTTGATAATCTGCGTTGATAAATTCATCTTTTTCGGTCTTCTAGCCGTCGCTAGGCCCCATGGACTTTTGATACGAATGTACCTTCACGCCCTGAAGAAGGTGATACCCCGGACAGGGGGTGGTAACACCGAAACGCGCGTCGACGTGTTTTGATTTTTTTTGTCCCTTACATATGCATTTTTATTATCTGATTTAAGTAAAGCAAATTTATGTTAATTCAGTTTATGTTTTCAAATTATTCTCATAAAGATACACTGTGATTGCTTTATAAAAGAAATATTTGTTCTATCTATGCACATGTTTAGGGATGTTGTATTAGAACCAGGTATAACAATCTTTGATGTATGTTCAGTGTGGGTTCACGGTCTGAATGTGTTTATATGAACGTGAGATTGCATGAATGTTGTATGAAAGGTTGTCGATGGAAATTTTCATAATGAAGGGCCAGTGTTATTGTTGTATATATTTTATAATGTAAAGAATTGATTTTTGTATTGATTTGTTGTCTTTGAACAACAGCGAGATAAAAATAAAATGCTGTTTCAATAATTGATCCTTTTATTCTTTTGTGCAAATACATGGCTTAGCCTGAGTGATTTATTAATCCAACGACCTTATTGCGTCCTTATAAACAAATGGGTAGAGCAGCGTGTTAGATTTTTTGATACTTTGATTTTCCCCTATTGCTCTACCTCTATCCTCCCAGGGGTCCCCCTATTACCTAGTGGATGATTTTATGTTTTGCCTGTACTTTTATGATCCTGAAGATCGAAATAAAGTTATTATGATGATCTAAAAGAAATTCAGCATTGTAATAAAGGAAGGAATGATGCAAAAATAATCTGTTAAGATAACTTTTAGTCTAAATCTAAGCCAAGTGGAATACATGGTAGTGTTTTAAGTGTTATAAATTTTGTTCGTTTTGAGTAGGGTTCAATCCCTACGTCCAGGTAGCCGTTTCTTTTACTAATATTATTTTACTCAACTGAAAGTGGATTCCTTTGGAAATCACCCGCAGGCACTGTCTAAGAGATTTGTCGGATGATAGACATGATAAAACCAAAAGGAAAAAATGATGGACGGAATGCTAAACAATGCAAACATTCACCCCACTCACGAAGATCTGGGTTTAATCCATTGTCATTTTGCTCACCACGCTACCCCTGTTTGGACTCATATGCAAATCAGTCTTGACCCTGTACCTCATGGGAACAGTCCAGCCTGAGCTGCCAAGCCAGGTCCTTCCTGGACCGGAAACAAGCATCCTGGGACCCATTTCGGGGCATTACCCCATATCAGCCAGGCTAGCTTGAAACCAGTGGCGCAGTGAGCACGGGACCCACGTCTGGGCATACCCTTCCCACTTAGGGCGACAAAAGCAAAATGAACAATTGATGGACGGAATGCTGAATAACGCAAATATTCACCCCCAGTCACCAAGATCTGGGTTTAATCCATTGTTCTTTTGCTCACCATGCCACCCCAATTTGGACCCAGCCATATGCAAACCCATCTTGACCCTGTTCCTCATGGGAACAGTTCAGCCCAAACTGCCAAGCCAGGTCCTCCCTGGTCCGGAAACAAGCATCCTGAGACCGGTTTTGGGGCATCACCCCATATCAGCCAGGCAAGCTTGAAACCATGATAACAGCCTGTCAGAAATCCCTGACATGCTGTGACATGCAGGGAAAGGGTAATGTGTTGTGAAAAAAAAAACTTTAATTTGTGGAATGGCCTGTAATGAAAGAGTCTGAGAAAGAAAATATAAGCGGCTTATGCCAAGGTGAAAGGGAGGATGGGTTGTTAAGTATGAAAAACACTTGTGTATTTGTGGCATGTAAAAGAAAATCAGCATGGTAATAGAAGAAGGGCTATGGTACTATCTATAACCTAATAAGACATTTAGCAAAATGAATAATACTGCTGAATACTTGGTGTAGTTTATGTACGATTTTGTCTAGGGTTCAAGCCCTACCTCCAGATATTCTTTTTTAATTCTTTTTTTTTTAATTCTTCTCATTTTACCCAAGTGAAAGAGGGTCTTTTGGAAACACCCACTTGCACTGTTTGAGATGTTTGTAACACATCAGACATCAAGTAACACGTCAGAAATCAGTAACATGCTATACATGCTGTGGCATGTGTCAAACGCCAGACTTGTCATATAGTCCTTGCAAATGTTGTTTTCGCCACACCCTGCCACAACCTTAATTACCAGCCACCTCTTGCGCACATGTCAATCCCTCCACATTAAGGAGGAAGACTACAGATTTCAAGCCTAATCTCCCGCCTCCCGATTCCTGCATGCAGAAACATGATTCGGAGTTTTGTAAAACTGCCAAAAAATAAAATGTTGATGCCTGTCACGCACACTCCATTCTCCCTCTCCAAAAGTTGCCTCTGACATCAAACGTTAATGCTTTGTCCTTAATTCTTGGAGGGAAAAATTAGAGCATGTGACAGTGTAGTGTGTAAGTTTTCATGTGCTCCTTTAAGGTGTTCTTTTATATAATGGAATTTGGAATGTTTCTTGGGGAAAATGTTGGTGAGATTGTAAGCTTGGGCAGACGTTCTGGATGCCAAGCAGGGAAGCTGTCGTGGGTCTATTAAATGGATTAAACTCTACTTTTAAAGAGCGAATTTCTTCAGCCTGCGTGTGTTTCTTCAAGTGTTGTCCGCTACCCTACAACAGACATGCCTCGACATTTTATTTTTGGAAGTTTTACATAGCACAAACAAAAACAAAGTTTAAAAACTCCGTTTTTGTTTGGGTTATGTTATTAAACTGCCAAAAATGAAATGCTGATTGATTGTCACCAGACATACCAGTATATCCGATTCAGGCACCTTGCCTCGGCTTCAAAATAAATCAGTGGAGAAAATACATTCTCCCATTTTTTTTTAATCTCCCACTTTCCTGCTCAAAAATGTTGGCATGTATGCTCCTGCTCCATTGTTTTCTCCTTAAGCATGTATTTATGTTCGACTCTGGAAAGTTACTAGATGGGTGACACCTTTGTCCAACACTTTTCAGTTTTTTACCTGTCTTCCACACAAAAAGATAACTTCACTCTCCCGTGGCACTACGCTTGCTATTTGTTCTAAGCTGCTTCTCTGACCTTGTTTGCGCTAGGTTAGCGCTGCACCTCGGTAGCCTCTGTCTGAAGGCGAAATCGGGAATACCGCGGGGACACTAGTCTTTCTTTTCTTTCTTACCCTCCTGTAGGCGTCTGCCTTCATTCCCAGTGACGTCAAGAGCGGTATGGGCTCCGAATCCTTCGCCTCTGAACACGGCGTCTGTGGCCTTGTCCGGTTTGTTTTACAGTACGTTGCATTTTAGGATTGTCCCAGCTGCCTTGTTTTCAGTACATATCTCTCCTTTTTTGTTACACACGATTGTAGACTTTGGATTCGCCTTGTGGGCTTCGGATTTCTCAGAAGTAAGGCCTCCCTTTCCTCAGTTGGTATTATATTCATCTGCGTCGTTCTGCCTCTGTCAGGGCCGTGCCGCTTCCCCCAGCGTCTCGGTTGCACTTTTTTCTTCACTCTTTCTAAGCTCGGCTCTGCATATTGCACACTTTGAGTTGTGCATAGTTGTGACTGAGGGGCCATTACCTGTTTAATGGTGACTGGGATGGGCATCAGCACAGAAATTATAATTCACCTTGAAGCTTTGGCAGCAAGGTTACCTCAATTGCTGCTGACGAGGAGGTTAGTCATCTCCCTCAGGCTGGACCTGAACTACATAATTTAGCGGATTAGGTATCGAACATAGATTATTATTTCCCAACTTCAAATAAACAAATGTTTTACTGATATACATTTCCCGAATTTGAATGTAATATTTTTCGTAATGTAATGTCGAATGCAAAAGCGTATTTCACTTTTTACTGAGAACGTTCACACCAACAGTGAACGTGATTAAGTTCAGAATTTACCAGCTGCGGTATGTGACTGTTTCCCGAAAGGCTTTTACGATTTGCATTGCAGATGCTGATTTGAAGATGCACTATGCTTGTGGGTTGTCCGACATCCCCATTTTTATAAACACATCCTCAAAACGCAAAACTCGGGACAGAAAATATTTGCCTGGTGTCTAAATCTACTTGACAGACAGTCTTATAGTTATTTGATGCTAGTGCAATGTAATTTGTAATTGTATATTGTTTTTATATAGCACTTACTACCCCTGACGAAGTGTTGAAGCTGTTTGCGGTGACTAACACCTCACTCCGGAACCGAGGATTAGAGTTAAATATTTAGTAGACTAGTTATATGTGGGGTTTTCCCCCCGAAAGATGAAAGGGAATCTTAATGTGTGGATATGCGAAAGAGAGGGTAAATTCTTAAGAACGCCAGCGATGTGTGGGTATGCAAAAGAGGGTCTACATTCGTATTTAAGCCAGTTCTGAGCTCCCTCGCATGCTAACCAGAAAGAAACACAAAGGTAAAGCACCTTCACTAAGGCTCATCGTTGATGCTTTACTTGAGCAGCAAGGCTCCCTCCAGTGAAAGCATGTATGGTGTTGTGTGCAATAAACCATCCAAACAGTATTTCAAAAGAAATGTATCGCTTTAAGGTTCAAACTAAGTTTTAGTGAAAAGAAATTAAGTGATTGAAGTAAAACAGAAAACTAGTGCAGATCTCATTAAATGGAAACGCAAAGAATAAACTTAAAGAGGAGCATCAGTAAAAAATGTGAAAATCCCAGAGGTCAGCCGGAGCTCTAGGCATCGCAAATGGCCAACCCTTGAGGAATTTACCCTGGTTGGAGTTTTTAAGTTGACACTGTCAAGAATACCCTGATACTTGGAAGCAGCATGATACTTCATACCACCCACACCCAGGAACAGCCACCTCAAATGAACTTTAAAAGGCAAGCTGCAACTGAATGAGGTGCAGGGGATTAGGTGATGGGGCGCTAGAGAATAGATCCTGTTGAGATTGGAAGCCTTTAGTCGAAATTCTTCTTGATGCAGTTGCCAATAGTTATACACTATGTAAAAGATCCTAACTTCGATTTGGTCTACATTTTCCTGTGAATAAGGATGGTGGAAATCCCACTTCTAGTAATGGAAGAGGGTTTGGGTTTGAAGAGACAGACACTATTAACATATTTGAACTACATTCTGCTCCTCATCATTATTGTACAGAAACTTACTTGTGTAAGTTTCTGCTTACTTGTGTGATCAATTACTTCCAAGAAGACCTAGTTCCTGGCTTGCTTCGAAAAAGACTTAGTGCAAATTTGCCAGTGTTGAAAGAATTCTTGTGAAAGTCTTACATTAGACCTCGACCAAGTAACTCTCACTTTTATAGTCCTGTGGTTTGCAGAGTCGTTTTTCTAAAATCTCTTTATTGAGTACTCAGACTAGTAAATTATTCATACATCTCCAGGTTGTGATCTTAGTTACACACCTCACAGACTCACAAGTTTTCCTGTGCCATGCGCCAAGCGCTACAACCAGTTGTTCGAAAATCTACCAAAAAGGCACTCGCGTGTCTTCTTTCCTTAAGGCTCAATCACATACCCAGGATGTCTGCCGGCTCCTGCAGAAGTTCAGGTGGATTCTGAACTTGGAGAAGTCCCATCTGTGCCCCACTCAGGAACTGCTGTTTATTGGGGGGTCTTCAACAGGAGGCTGGGGAAGGTTTTCCTGTCGGAGCTTCGCAGACTGACCCTGGTGCGATAGCAGAGGAAGGTGTTGTTCTCCCCTTCTTCCACGGCTCGGCAGTGGTTAAGGGTTCAGGGGTTGATGTCTGCTACAGTGATGATTGTTCCTTGGGCCCGGTTGCACCTGTACTCTCTGGTGAATCATGTCCTGGGGCATTGGTGTCCGGGGTCTCAGGATTACGAACAGTTGATTCCGGGGGATGTGGAAATTTCCTGGGATATGTCCTGGTGGCTGGAGGATCAGAACCTCTTGCAGGGCTCTCTCTTTGTGTCCCAGGAGCAGTTGGTGCTGACTACGGATGCCAGCGAGCTGGGTTGGGGGGCTGTGTTGGCCCAGGAGTCTGTTCAGGGGATTTGGTTGGTCCAGGAGGCTGGGATGTCTTCGAATTGGAGGGAGTTGAAGGCGGTTCAGTTGTCCTTGGCACATTTTCTTCCTTGGGTCCTCCAGCGAGATGTGCTGGTGAGGACGTACAACACAGTGGTGGTGTGTTATGTCAACCACCAGGGGAGTGCGAAGGTGGCTTCCCTCAACTTGTTAGCGCAGCAGATTTGCTGGTGAGCAGAGTTGAACTTGTTCTCTCTGAGGCGTTGCATCTGCTGGGGGTTTTGAACTCTGAGGCGGATCGCTTGAGCAGGTTGTTTCCCTCCCTGTCGGACATATGTTTGACGCCGGAGGTGTTTGGGGGGCTGATTGGGAGGTTTGGGGTCCCTGTGGTGGACCTGTTTGCTGCCCTGGGAAACGCCTTGAGGGAGAGGTTTTGCTCTGTGGTTCAGTCGGACTCGGTGTGGAGGGTGGGTGTGCTGTCCTTTTGGTGGGAGGGGGGCTTGATGTATGCCTTTCCTCTGATTGCCTTGATTCCGAAGGTCCTGCTGAAGGTCAAGTTGGATAGGGCTTCTGTGATCCTGGTGGGGCCTGCCTGGAGCCGGAGACCTTGGTTTCCTATGTTGTTGAGGTTGGCGGTGGGCCCTTGCTGGCCGTTGCCAGTGGTTCCTTGTCCCCTGTTGT
Source organism: Calotriton arnoldi (assembly GCA_963921515.1). Taxonomy (NCBI): domain Eukaryota; kingdom Metazoa; phylum Chordata; class Amphibia; order Caudata; family Salamandridae; genus Calotriton; species Calotriton arnoldi. Next base: position 2,296,714 of record CAWUFW010000312.1, on the reverse strand, counting down.
TTCCTCCTCTGTCCTGGGCTTGCCTCATCCGCTTGCATCTGACGGGCTGGCTGTTGAGAGGATGAACCTAGTATGGGGTGTTCTCCTGAGGTGGCTCAGTTTATCCAGCAGTCCCGGCGCCCTTTGCTCTTAAGTCCTATGCTCGGCATTGGGTTTCTTATCAGGGTTGGTGTTTGGATCTGGGCTGGTCTGCTTTTGAGGTGGATCCTGTGCGTGTCTTGGATTTCCTGAAGAATGGCTTCGACTTGGGTCTGGCTGTGTCCTCCTTGCGGGCTCAGTGGGCGGCGGTGAGGGCCTTTCAGGGTCCGGCCTGTGAGCCTTTTGTACCTTTGGTGTCCTGGTTGTTAAGGAGTTGTTTCCTCAAAAAGTCTGTGGTTAAGTCCTTTACGCCAGGTTGGGATCTTTCGTTGGTGCTGAGGGCTTTACAGTCTGCTCCCTTTGAGCCTCTGGGGGAGGTGTCTCTGCGATTTCTGACGATCAAGGTGGTTTTCCTTGTCGCTATTACTTTGGCCCGGAGAGTTGGGCTCCTTGCTTTGTTCTGAGCCCTTGAGGTTTTTTCCGGAGTGAGTCGTTCTCCGGCTTGATCCTTCCTTTGTTCCCAAGGTACCTTCCTCGTTTCATTGCTCGGAGGATCTGGTTCTGCCTGTGTTCTGTCCTGATCCTCTTTCAGAGGATGAGGTGCGGCTGCATTGTTTGGATGTTAAACGGGCTCTTGGGGTGTACTTGGTTCGTACTAAACCTTTTCGTAAGGTGGATTCTCTTTTTGTGACCTTTGGCCTGGCAGGCCATGGTCTGAAGCCTTCTGGTGCGACTCTCAGTCGGTGGTTGAGGTGGGCTGTGGGGGCGTTGTATGAGGCGAGTGGGGTGCTGGTGCCTGGGTAGGTGCAAGGGAGATTGACTCGGGGTGTGGCTGCTTCCTGAGCTTGTTTTCAGGGGATGTGTATGGCTGAGATCTGCAAGGCCGCTACTTGGAGTACTCCGCACACCTTTATGTCCCATTATCGTTTGGTGGTGGGTGGGACAGGGCCTGCTGGTTTTGGGAACGCTGTGTTGCGTTCTGTCTAGGTGGTGTGACTTTCTTCTTGTGCTAATAAAGTCTGTTTTCTGCTCTATGGTGAAGTCGATTCTTGCTTTGGTATCTGCTCATGCGTTAATGACTGTGATGGGGAGGTCTGACGAGGCGGTAATGACCGGTTACTTACCGGTAATATTCATTACTTGGAGTCGTAGACCTCCCCGTCAAAGTCCTGTTTCCCATCCCTCCCTCCCTGTTCGGCTTCTTGTGCTTGGTGGTACAGGATGTGCCTCAGTGGGTCGGGTGTTATGAGTCACAGGTTGTGGGAGTGGCCTGGAGGGTAGAGATGGGGCTAAGGGAGTTTTTTCTTGGAAGTTCTGTGGGGGGAGCTATTGCTCAGGAGTTAATGACTGTGACGGGGAGGTCTGACGAGGAGGTAATGAGGACCTGATAGTGTTTCTAAAGGTTGTCCTTTCTCCACCCTCAGGCAATAAGAACGCAGGCAGTACATTTCTTCTGTCTGGAGAAGCTGCCCACATCCTCCACTGTGTGCCATGTTAAACCAGGGGCATCCAAAATGGATCCCACTGGCCCTAGTACTTGGACTCACACAACACATGCATATGACACACACTCACTGCACATTCACACATTGGGCATGCACATGGAATGTATGCTCAAGTTTCTGGGTTACGCATCAATGCTGAATTTTACACAGGAAGGGTCATTAGATTGCATTCTCACAGAAAAAATGGGCTTGTCACTCTGTAGATCTAAAAACACAGTGCACTGCCACCACACTTTAGGTGGTACATCCTTGGACAGGACAGTAATTCACTGGCTAATATGAGGGCATGCTTGGTGCACCCCTCCAGCTTACAGAACAGGTTCTGACCCTCACATTGTCAGGGACAAGCTTATCCCTCTGTACACACACTCGATTAGCTTGACGCTAGGGCCAAAATAAAATTCAGGCTACTAATTTCACTAGCAGTTCGGCACTTTGGACAGAGTAACACACCTGTTTACCATGCTGGAGATGGTTACACCTCCCCTCCCCTCCCCAGCATGCAAATTTAGGATTGCTGTCTCATTTGACTGGCCAGTTGAAAGGGCACGGTGCTAGGATTAAATGAGAAAAGCCTTGAGCCCCTGTTTGTTTAACAGAGGTTCTCAAGTTTGTTATTACTTCCTCATCATTGCAGCCCGCTATCTTTCTTTAAATTACCAAGTTAAATAGAAGCCCGCAACGCAAAGTTTCACAATCCCTAGCAGTGTTCACCCTCTGCTTAAGTGATTTTGGTTTGATATGAATGGCCCACATGTGATGTCGACTGCACTGTTGAGCCCAAGCACTATTTAAGACTGAGCTGTTGTGAGGGCTCCCGGTGCTCTGGAGGAAGCTAAACATGATGTGCCTTTCTTCACGGGCTCAAGACTCCTTCGACAAACAGATCCTCCTTGATATAGTGAGTGTGAACGAGAAGGCTGACGCTGCAATCTCAGCCTCCACTGTGGAACAAACAAGAGGTGGGCTGTGAAGCATCTGTACAAGAACCAATATTCTTAATACTGGTAAAATCATGAAATAGCCCATCTTTCTTCTGCTCACAGTCAAAATGACCACTGCCCAAATTTTGTTGGGTATTGTCATTTTAACAATTTTCAATACTAATGTTGAACTGTGATGTGCTTGGAAGGGCTTGTGGTGATGCAGGATCTCCTCTGTTGTCTGCCTAATACTGACCAGTATCAATGAGTTGTGAGAATTTGTAAAGAGATGTATCATATGCATGGAAATGCCCGCGCAGCTGCCCCTTTTGTCAAGGTACTATCATTGTGCAAACTGGACCAACGTGACATGCTTTGACCACAGACTTACAAACTCTACTGTAAAGAGATATCTGTTTACAAGTAAAAGGTTGAAACAAACAACTTTTCCAACATTTTCCCCAAGCAGATTATCAGGATATTCTCTGTACAGCATGCCTTAAGTTTTTACTTGTGACAGAAAATGTTTAACTGACTCCAAGATGTGCAAATTCAGGCATTGCCCTAACCTCATGGTACAATAAGTTGGAAGCTGAGTTGATTATAGACCTAATCATGTACAGAGAGTAGCTTGTATTGCAGTTGTGAACTCCCATCTAAAATCCTATTGCGTTAAAAACAATTTAAAATATAAACATTACGCTCAATTAGACCCTTTACTGGTAGTAATTGTAATTGCTATATAGTCTTCTCATATATTTTGTTCTTTTAATGCTGAGCCCTTTTATTTAGTATATAATTGAGTGTGTTTACTCTTTCCTATGCCCTTTAGATACAGATAGAGTGAACAACATTAATCAGTTTGACAATGCCATGAAGAAAAGCTGTTCAGTTAATCTTGATAAACTTATTGAGGACTACTCACTGATAGAACAGGTTTGTGTTATGTCTCTATTATGTGTTTTTAGTTTTATTGGAAGAATCGGGGCACATATATACTAAATCTGGGGCATAGCAATTATATTTGTTAGACAATCCAGACCATCTCATTAGATTTTTTAATTACAGACTGATCATTAAAAACAGTAATTGGGTAAAATCTGTGTGTAGTTTAATGGACCTGCCAGTCCAAATACCAGGCATGAGTAAAGCTTGCAGAAAGGTACACTGATTCCAACAAATGCTTTGAGGATGCAAAATTAAATGTAAAAATATACTGCATTAACTTTAGCCAGTTCAGTTTCATATATTTTCAATTTTCACGCCGTGTGATGTTTTCTGTATCTACAAAGACTTAAAAAGGATGTGAAACTTTTTAAGTATGTATTTTAGTTGAACGATGGTCTGTTAACACAAACATATCTGAAGCTTGAAAAGCAACCTGGTTTCAGTTCTATTAACCTAAAAATTCTGGAAATAAGATGGACAGTTGCACAAGTATAATATTTGATGTCCCGTCAGGGGTTAGAGCAACCCCTGCACCTCTTCAGGTCTCCCCCCTTCCATGCGCACAAACTCGCTGCTCAGGTCTCAACTCTGCTAGTCATGTTTGGAGCTTAGTGGGCGTGGCGAGCGGAGCAGGCGAATGGAGTAAGGAGCAGGGGGAGCGAGACAGCAAGCGAGGCAGCCCTAGGACGCGAGGGTGGCACGGTGCGTGAGGACAGGGGGGCTACCACCACAAGGAGACCCGCGAGAAAACGCCACACTGCAGACCCTGCTCTACGATGGAGAACCGCTGCCCCACAGAGCCGCCGCTTGCAACCGCAGCATGTAGGACACGGTGCAGTAAGCATGGTGCAGCAAAAGCACGGCGAGTGCAGCCACCGTTAGTTGGTGGCCGCGAAGTGTGTGCCCTTGGCGATACTGCGGAGGCGGCCCATCTAGGTGTGGGTGCAGCCTGCAGCACTGCCAGGAGGCCCCATTCGCCACAGAGGGGTCCGGAGTGGGGGGGGTGGGGGTGAATGCCTACAACAGGTTAGGTGTCAAGCGCCAAGCAGCAGGGTTTTTTGAGGAGGGCAAAGTGCGGCAAGAGACTTTCTCCCTCTTTTCCCACTGTCACAAAGGCAGCTGCAGCCACAGTGAGGGGGGAGACAGGGGAGCCCCTCAGTGCTCCAACTCTTTCAAATTGCCCCCTAAAATAAAAACAACACAACATATAAAGACGCTGGCCGTACATCACCCTTCACAGGCCCTCATTGGTGCTACAGGGGTGTGGAATTTAATAAAATATCTCCTTGTCCATGGGGCAGGTTGCTTCATAAATCTACTTGTCCCTTTGGTGCCATGTAATGCGGAGAGAAATTGTGGTAGCAATCTCATTATATAAGAGCTCTGAAATAGCCTCTCTGATCATGCCAGGGCTCCTTCCATAGTAGGGTTTGAATACTAGCAATTCCCTTATGTTGCCACGTTTCCGCACATCTACATACAGGGGCTGAAGGTAATTGTAAGCAATAGTTCCAGGGTTGGAATGCCCTTTTGAGTCTGTGCAAACCTACTAACTTGCATGTTTTAAGTGTTTTCACCAACTCTTCTCTAATCTTTTCTCATACTGAGAAAGGTTGGAAATTTACTCCTGACAATGGCAGACATACAACTTCTTCCAGGGTTGGGAAAAAAGTGGTTGGAGGGAAAGTGAACTTGCAAAGACTCAGATTTTCCCATGAGCAAATCTACACATGCAGATTTGCGCATGCTAAATGTAGTTCACAAATATTTTCTAGGAGTACTATTTCTTGGCCTACTTCTGTAAAGTCTTGTGAATTCACGAAAGCAGTATATCTGCACTTAATGCTAGGACATGGGTGCACTTTTGAGCCTTTATTTAATAATTGGGCCCTTAATTAGGTCTGGTGTTAACCATGACCTTTTGTGTTTATTAAAATTCTGTCTCTCTCTATCGGCTAGCTTCACTGTGAGTGACGGCATTCTGTTCGTTCACAAGTAGCATTTCGACACACAGTTGTTTTGTTCAGATCCAGGAACTACTGTGGCAATGTGTGCTTTTTGAGACCAAAAACAATTTTTGGGGAACGCTTAGAGAAGGGTTTTTAGTGGCCAGGGAAAATTCTTGGCGCTCTGCTAATTAACGCGAGTGTTTGGATGAAAACAAATCAGTATGGTGCAACTAGGTGAGGGGATAAGCCCTGTAACCCCTCAATTTTGTGTGGTAACTCCCTCACAATAACAATTAAAGCAAAAACCTAGGCACACAATAGTAGACAAACAGTATGTAGGTAAGTACAAGAACTACAGTGTAGTAGCCACAATTTCGAAAGAAATATCTTCAGATGAGTTGGATAACGTTCAGTCTTTTAATTTTTCTTAAGCTTAGAGCCAACGAACAGAAGAAAACCAGCCGACACGTGTTTCGTCGCATTTAGGAAAATAATTCCGCAACTTCCTCAGGGCTGTATACAGAGGATAGTTGTCTTGGTCGTCACTCAGCCGGTGATAATTCCAACCCGGCTGGGCTAAACACTCAAGCAGATTTGGCTGACTCTAGGGGTACCAATGGGCCGTAAGATAGAACATCCAGCACGTTTTGATAGAGTCCTAACTCCTAGTGTAGAAAGGCGGCAGAGAATTAACAAAAGTTACCGGGGTATCGGTAGTACTTCGTTGCAGGCGCCGTGAGGGAGACTGTGTAAAACGGATAATTCCAGTAACGTAAGAGATCTGAGGCGTGTAAGCCAGGACCCCTCACGGCCGATCACTGTGTTCCGGGTTGTGGACAATTTTTGGTTTTGGCAATGTTTTTTATAATGGTGAGGGTCCAGCAGCTCTTACACAAATAAGGTTTCACAAAAACCATGCCAAAACAAGTCATGCATCGACAAAAGCAAAAGTCTGACCATCAATTTCAGATCTACTGGCTTTACCAATGCTTGTTTATTTTTATGTTTCCCATAATCTTATGAAAACTGGTTACATTGATTCTTCATTATGAATATTTTTGGGAAATACTAGCATGCATGAACACATTTTACTAAATGATGCTGCAAAGAAATGATACCTACAATCTTACAGTAGTTTAGCGAAATGTTTTTGCATTTTTTTGTTAACATTTTTTTTTTTGAAAGCACAAAATCATCAATCTTACTTTTAAGCTTCTGCAAATATTTGCATCTAATCAGAGAGCATTCTGGGAGTATTATACATAGGGTCATATTGCTAAACATTGAAAAACGTGTGTACACATTTTTATACTGGAACCACTGTCAGTAGTGCAGTCTGAGCTTGCAACATTTACTTAAAGCGCTCACCTTAATAATAAAGGCTTTTCATTAATGAACCATAAATACAAGTTTGAACAGCTTTAACACACAGACAGAAATATTACCTTAACTGCAGGCGATTCCCTTCCCTGATCCATAATGTGGTACTGTAAACTGACAGCCAAAGGGTTTGTGCTGTAGTGGGTTGGGCCTACTTGTCCCAAGGACAAAATACACATCAAAACTTGTTGCCCTTGACCCCAAACAATGTGTCCTGGGTGTCGGGCTATAGGAATTCCACATCCCTGTGCTACAAGTATGCTACAGGTGTGCCAAACTAGCCTTTTTGCTCTCCAAAAACTCCTTACGACCTGCGAGCGTCATCATAACCTAGCTTTGGCTCCCCGGCCATATGAACATACGAACAAAAGGCTTCTCACTCAATTACTTAAAACTACTACTAACTGGTCCTGGGAAAATACATCGCTGCCTCAGTCTCCAGTAGCCACTAGTGGATAACAGCTTCTTTGTTCATAGCCCCATCAGGAAAGGTTTAATCAAGCAAGAAGGCAAGAAAGTAGAGACAGTTACAGCTGATTAGGACCACTTAAAGATACACCAAGCTTCAAATTACATAGGATAGCTACAGCACACCATGAGATCAGGCCGTGTACGAGGAGGTCCAAAGCTCAAAAGCAATTTAAATAAGTGTAAAAGAAAGCCTAAGACATCAGAAGGTTCTGCAGACGTATCACAGGCGAAAATCAGGCCAGGCCTACAGTGAGATTTCTCTTTAGAAGAAATAAATTCTGACACAACCGACTCAAGCGACGCCTCTTCGAGAATGGAAAAAGCTAAAACGTCGTCCGACTCTCCTTCAGCCAAATATCCACACGAAACTTTGCTTTTTAGAAAAAAATGCGGGCGACACTCTCCTCTCAAGCACCACAGCAGTGCTGGGCCTCCAAACACCCCTCCAGCCTCTACAACCAACTCGTTCAAAGGGTAGCGACAATAATAGGGAAAGCCCAAACACTGGGGTGGACAAATCCAGGTTAGCTGTCTCAGGACCGACCCCACAGTGCCAAACTACACTCTGGCCCCAGAACCCCCAAATTCTGGTCAAGCTGGTGGTAGCCGATGTAGCGGCAATCCGAGAGCATGGGCCCAAGAAAGTGAGGCAATCCTCCCCTGAAGGGTCAGGAGATCGTGTACCGAGTATACCTAATATACCGATTGCTGGAATTGCATTTCAAAGCAAAAACAAAGGTGGTAACTGTATTGCAACTGAGATATTAACTATATGCGAGCTGGATAGCCAGCGGTCGGACAACACACTGAATAAATCTGTGAAAGACATGATACTAAATCCAAATTTGCACTATCTGCACCATCAATGAACGGCTCGGACATAGAACATAAAATACCCCCATCATCACCATCACCATTAACCAAATTGGAGAGGTCACAAATATTCGAACCGGAGGACCCTGAACAACTTTCATACCTTGGCACGGAAGAGTGGGAGGGTCTCCTGGCAACCTACTCTCAGGGCTCCCAAGCTAAGTGTAAGAATGACTTTCCAGCAAAATCGACAGCTGAGGGGCACCAGGAAGTTGGGCAGATCCAAGAGGGGTGTAATTTACACACAACTAACTTTACTGAACACCCTGGCAGTTTTCGTGGTTGCCATCGATGGAAAGCTAGGTGCATTAAACACTTTTCTACAAAACATACAGGACCACACACAAGCTAACAACCTAAGCTGTGGATGTGGCCCGGTTGTTGATAAACTAGCTTCCCTTCCATCTATGCCGAGCAACTTGTGCACACAACTTAAAAGGGCATCCCAACGCTCGAATACACGGCCTCCAGACAATAAATCCACTACTGTAATCCAAGAATCCACGGCAACACACTTGTAACATCATAATAAGGCCATCCTTCCGGCTCTCTCCCGAAAGACAAACTGGATAATAAAATGAATGCAAGGCAAAGACGCGCACAAAGACGGAAAGGCCAAAACCAAAAAACGAGCTCAAATCAGGAACATTTTCTGTGCCTTTTTGGGTCAACATCCGCTCAAAACGAGATGAATCAAGAAAGCCAATCCACACCAGAATGGAAATATAAACAGGACACAGATGTTAAAATGGGACTAAATCAAATCTAGACCAGAGTAACGCAAGGTGTAAATACCACTCAGTCATCTACGAAAGCTGTGAAAGAAGAGACAAAACTTTCTCATCTAAACCACAACATTATCAACCTTCGAAGTCACAAAGAGGAGGAGTCAGCAGGAATTGCAACGAACAGCTCATTGCTTTGAACAAATCCAAAGTATTCACAAACCAGTATTCTATCAATAACACTCATCGATCACTGCGCCGTTAAGGGCGATAAGGCAACCATGGCAAGTCTGGAAAAATACAACGTCCAACATTCAGATCCCAGGGAGCCATACGGCACAATGATAAGCCAAGTATATTCCAAAAGCATAAGTAAAACACAAACTGACTCTATTGCACAACCAGGTTCTCAAGGGAGGCAGGAAGTCCAGGTATCCCCAAAGCAAAACCGAAACAGCTTGGAAACTTTCCGGCAGGGAAGCAAAGGACAACTGTCTGGAACTGTACACATTACAAAGACTCAAAATGGGGAGGGAAGCACAGTGTTTCCCAGCAGGCACTCGCCCTCACCAGGAGCATTAGGTAATGAGACCATCATTCAGCCCCCAAAAAATCACAAAACCTCCCAGCCTGAGACGTCAGGGAGGGAAATCTGGTTCACACCTGAATATAGATCAAAAGGCAGCCATGACATCTTGAATCGAGGGAATATACTGCACCTGCTGTCCCATATACCAACTTTGATAGAGGTGACGACGTTGGACTTGGTTTCAATAGAATTTATTAAACGCAAGGACTCCTTGGAAGGAGAAAATACAAAGATGACATGGGCGTCGTCATCAATTGCTGTACTTTTAGAAGAGCTGTACTTTTAGAAGCTGGGGATAATAATCACTCCATACACCAGGCCCGGATACCCTGATCTGCTAACCCCAGAAAACATAACAGCTGCACAAGCAATTCTAAAAAGAACTGAAACATCAGTGCTCAGAGGAGCAGTGGGGCACTGTCGAATGAACAAAGAGATTTTTCAGGAAAATTGTAGTAGCCGTCAGGATTCGGTAATGCCACCAAACTGGCAAACCGATCTAAGATGGATATCAAGGACAATAAACGATCAAAAAAACTGACAATACACCAGACCTCCGCAAACAACCAGCGCAAATGGACTCCTATGAATATGCTCATGGAATGTAAACGGTCTAGCCAATAAAATGACAGACCCAGATTTTGTCACCCACCTAAGGTCATTTGATATCGTAGTACTACAAGAAACCTGGCTAATAGACCCTCTGCACCTTCAGGACATATTTGAGTTTTTTCACCATAGCTCTTAGGGGGGGGCAAAATACGGGCTCCTTCAAGGAGGTCTTACAACGTATGTCTCAAGCACAAGTATATCTACAGCCCGTGAAATCAGTCCAACGTCTTCAGCAACAATGGCAATAAACCTTCTCACTCCGTCCCCAACACCAGGTAAAAGGGGTACCAATATCACAATAATCAATGCTTATGTCCACCCGAAACGGAAAACTAAGGCAGCAAAGGAACTGTGTGACTTTTTGGAGGCATGCATAAGCGAAGGGGCTACAACAGACCTTATTCTTACTGGGGATTTAAACGTCAACCTAATGGGTGCCTCAACAGATGACGAAGTGTCGCTTCAAAATTCAGTCTGGAACATCCCACAGCAAGGGAAACTGCCACCGGGCAAACAAACCAAAACCAGAAAGCGGCTACTTGAGGATCTTGAACATCTTAACCTCAGAGCAATCAACAGAAGATTTGCCGGGGATAACCCCCCTGCAATAACTCATTGCTCGTCAACAGCTAATACAATACTAGATTACACTTTTATTTCTTTAACCCTATTTCATCAAATCTCTTCATTCCAGCTGGGTGACAAAGCTGATAGTGACCATCGGCCTCAAGAACTCGCGCTTAAAACAAACATGCCTATGTTCGAACGGTCTCACCGCTGCACCAGAGCTCTTTTACTCCAGCGGCGCTCCACAGGATTCAACAGCCCGTCGGCAAACCCACGCTGTACGCACCACTTCAATACAGCGTGGCCCAAACCATGCTGCCCTGCCGGCCAGGCTGCCTTCATACAGTCACTCAGCAGATAACTCGGGCCAGATTCATCCCGAGAGTGCAGTATGGGGTTCTTCCATCCCGTGGGTGCTGTGCCACACTTGGGCCCCCCAAATATGTTGATGGATGTAAGCAGATTGGGGGGCTCCCGACGGGAGCTTTAGAAAGGCATGACCACCATCTTAGGCGGCTGGCCACGCCCCTTCGTAATATTGGTTTTATTGCGTTATAGTATTCATATTTTTATGTTTCTATGAAGGAGGAAGGTGTGTGGTAGGTATCCTGTTCTCTTCTATTATACATTCTCTTCCTTGTTTACATATAATTGTCAAGAATGTTATGCTGAGAATGTTAAGGTCTGCTATTGGTCAGTTACTCCAGTGTTGCAGTCCTGATTAGATGTACCTGTTGGAGCCCTTATACTTCTGTGGAATAAAGCTGCTGCTGACAACACTTTTAGTTTCTGAGCATCTTTATCATCCACTTCACACTTCCTTATGTACACAATATCATTATCAGACTTCACATGAATAATAACCAGTCACCACATACATCCAGTTGAGGAAACTAACAGTTATCAGGGTGGTTCTTCATCTTGTAGGCGTCTCCAGGGATTACTTTGAGCTAGATGCAGACTATCTGGAAGAATTTTTGGATATGAGCTGGTATATTAGAGCCTGTAAAACCAAAAAGCCCATCTTTTTTCCAGGTTTCAGGTTTAGTTTATTTGCATAGTTAATACAAACTGTTGCAATACGATAAAACGGCAAGTTAGATCTTTATACATATAATATTAAATAAAAGACATTTACTCGTTCATAATATTGAAACTATAGCGACTGAGAAGTAGTTCATCGTAACCAGTCTATTTTTGGTTTAGCGCATGTTTCAAGGGAGCAAAGTTCTCAGTTCCAGTCCGCTGTTTCGCATCGCGCCTGGTGTAAGGCTTAAACAAAGTGCTTCTTAGTGCAAAAAGTGCTTAAGTCTTTAATAAAGTGCTGATCTCATATTTCGACCCGGCATAATTTATTCGTTGTAGGTGGCTTTTATCAGGACTGATGTGATAAGTGGAAGCTGCCCTCTTCCAAAAGCCCGATCTGCGTAATTAAAATGAAGTTGTTCGAAAGGGACTGTCCTAGGTCAGGTTCATGTCTTTTCTACTGGCATTTTTTTTCCCACCAGACTCAATAACTTCACTAGACAGCAATTCAATTGTGGGTCAACAGGTGCAAAACGGCCAGCACTGCTTGTCTCCGAGTGCCTATCCCTCGCTGATTGAAGTGGTGTTTTAATAGTTGTTTACGTTCTTCCAACAGGTCTTTACATGCACATAGCAGATGCTGCAGGTCTTCTGGTGCTCAGCCGCATAGGCGGCAGGTAGAACCCACTATTTTTTTTAGCCAGTGTGGGAAATGCTGTATGCAGGGTAGCAGACCAAGTCGGTGCTTAAAGAACTTAATTTTGGTGGCTTTGGCATACCCCAGGTCAAAATAATTCTGAGCAGCTGGAGCTGTATAGGTGTTCAAGGGCATCCATCCGTGTGCCCTTTTTGAAAGAGAAGCCTTATCCTCAATCCACGAAAGATGCTTGACCGTTTTCCAAACCAATTTTTTTAATATAATGTTGTTTGTAGGAGTGTCCCAGAGCTGGTTTAGCCCCAATTAGTCCGGCTACTTTTGAGGTATTTAGAAGCGGGTAAGGTGACTTGTTGATGTAACTCTTTCCACAGGTATTGATTGAGAGTTCCTGGTGCAGATATCCGGACTTTGTCCCAGGTGATAATATATGCCCCTGTCTTGCCAAAGACTGTTTCTGTATACCAAATTCTAGTCTGATTTGCGCTGGTGAGGTATAATTGGACAGACCAAGAATAACCCTATACACTGTTGTAACTGTGTTATCAAGTACCTTTGCATCTGAAAGAGACTATTAGTTATGGATTCCTTACCTTAGAATTACCTCCAGGCGTCAGACTGGATCCAGAGAATTTTTCTTCAGCAGCACCCCTGCGCGTCGGTAGGTGGCGTCGGTCGACTCCGCGTTCGTCGTTGGCGTCGTGATCGCCGGAATGACGTCGTGGTATCTACTTACACGCCGCCCCTGTGCACAGTTCTTTCTTTTTCCGCGCCAGCCAGTGCAGATATGAAGAAAGCGGTACCCTTAGTCTTTTTTGACTAGAGTTTTTTCGACTTTTTGTCGACTTCTTTTTTCTAGTCGTTTGACTCCTGGTGCAAGGGATGGCACATCGACGGACCGGCTTTGAACCTTGTGACTCCTGTCACAAGTTGATGTCGGTCACGGACCCACATCTCGTGTGCCTCTGGTGCCTGGAGCGCGACCACGACCCAAAGTTGTGCTCCGACTGCCGGGCCATGAACCCGAAGTCTTTGCGGGAACGGTCCCGAAAGCTTCCAGAGGCCCGGCAATCAGCTCCGCTCCGCTCGAGGTCCCGGTTGAGAGGGAGATCGCGGGACCGGTCGCGAGATCACCACCATCACTCCTCTTTGAAGTCTTCGTCTTCAGGTAAGTCGAAGCACAAAAAGAAGGCGAAGAAGCACCGTCGCTCTTTGCCTTCTCCCCGTTGGTCGGCCGACACAACGTGGGATGTGGAAGGTAGTCGTCCGGCTCCGCCAGCAGAGCCTGTTGGGTCGGCTCCGAGCTTCCCTCCCTTCCCAGGAGCCGGGGGGCCCCCTGCCCAACTTCATAGCTTTTACAAAGCCCTCCACTCCATCTTTGGGCAGCCCAACTCCGCTGGCGCACCTTCGGGTCCCGCGGACTCGGCTGGGGGTTCTAGGCCTTCGATGCCGGCGGCTTCGGTGCCGCAGGGCCCCCAGGGATCCAGGCCTGGATCCAGATCGGTGCCGGTCAACCTTAAGACACCTCCTCTGGCACCGAATCCATTGGTGACACCTCTGCCCCCTCCGACGCCAGTTGTGTCCCCAGCCGGCATTGACCCTGGCCTCCCCCTCGACATGGACACGGAGCCGGACAGGCATCGACTGACGCCGGTACCGGCGCCGACCGGTACTTTTGTACCCCTGTTCTATCCTGGCGTTCCCTATTCCCCTGAGTGGCAGCCACAGGAGGGTGTGGAGGACTGTGAGGGGTCTATTGACCCTCTAGCAGACCAGTTGGAAGAGCCGGACTGGAGAGAGGAACTGAGTGAGGCCAGTGGTCTGGGTGCATCCCCAGACCTTGGTATGCTTTCTCCCCCTACCGTGGCTACGGAAGAGGGAGCCTCCTGCGCTGTGGTGTTGCCTAGGGCTGCTGAGGCCTTGGGCCTTGAGCTACCTACGGTGGCAGTCAGGTCTAACCTCCTGACTGAGGTGCTTCACCGAGCAGCAGCCTCTTCGGAGCCCCTGCTGCCGTTCAATAAGGCCCTCACAAACATCCATCTGGCCACCTGGTCCAAGCCCAGCACAGGGGCTCCTGTGGATAGGTTGATTGCCCGACACCACCGTCCGGCCCGGGCGACCCCATTTTCCTCTCCCAACACCACCCCTGAGAGCTTGGTGGTCCAAGCCTCAACATCCAAAGCCGCGTTCCCTACTGCTCCCCCAAATAGGGAATCCAAGAAGCTGGATCATCTTGGGAAGAAGATGTTTTCTTCCGTCAGCTTAGGACTGCGGTCGGTGAACACCGCATGTCTCTTGGGCCGTTACACCCACTCTGTGCTGGACACGGTTGCGTAGGTGCTGCCACAGTGCCTGGAGGAGGCCCGGGCCGTACTCTCCCGTGCGGTCGCAGAAGGGAGGGATGCAGCAAAGTTAGCCATTTGCTGTGGACTGGACACTGCCGACTCGCTAGGCAGGACGATTTCAATGTCGGTAGCCCTGCGACGCGATGTCCAATCAACTCTTTTGGACATGCCCTTTGAAGGCGGACAATGCGCTCAAGCGCTTCAAGGATTCTAGGGCTACAGCCAGATCCTTGGGCCTCGCTACCACCTCTTGCTCCGCGCAGTCTGCTTTTCGCACCTTTCGTGGCTACGGAAGGGGTGCCCCACCACAGGCCCGTGCAGGCTGTCCAGCCTCTGCGGAGCCGGGGACCCACCGCCATGGGTCTGGGGGCCAGCGGGTGGGCCAGTCCACCAGTGCCCCCTCTGCACAAGCCTCTAAACCTTCCTAGTCCGACCTTTCAGGGCCACCAGTTGCAAGTGGGCAGCAGGATCTGCCATCACCTCCCCCACTGGCACAACATCACGTTGGACAGGTGGATTTTGCAGAAAGTCCGAAGGGGCTACTCCCTCCCCTTCGAGACTTCCCCTCCCTTCATGCCACCTACACTCCATCGCATGTCGGAGGATCACCTGGCCCTTCTCCGTCAGGAAGTTGCAGCTCTCTTGGCCAAGGGAGCCATCGAACGAGTCCCTATGCCAGAAGTAGGTCGTGGCTGCTACTCCCACTACTTTCTGGTGTCCAAGAAGGACAAAGGCCTGCGTCCTATCTTAGACCTCAGGGACGTCAACTGCTTCCTCCAGAAGGAGAAGTTCAAAATGTTGACATTGGCTCAGGTCCTGTCAGCCCTCGACCCTTGAGACTGGATGGTAGCGTTGGACTTGCAGGACGCTTATTTCCACATCTCCTTCCTGCCAGCCTACAGGCTTTACCTACGGTTCACGGTAGGCCACGAGCATTTTCAGTTCACCGTGCTGCCCTTTGGCCTTACCAGCACCCCTCGGGTGTTCACGAAAGTGATGGCTGTGGTCGCAGCTCATCTGCGCAGATCAGGGGTTCCAGTCTTCCCCTATCTCGACGACTGGTTGTTGAAGGCGAGCTCGCCCTAGGCTGTCATCGCCCACCTCCAGACTACGGCGGACCTCCTGCATTCGCTGGGTTACACAGTCAACGTGCCGAAGTCGCACCTGCGCCCTTCTCAGAAGCTCCTTTTCATCGGAGCGGTTCTGGGTACAGCGCAGTTTCAGGCTTATCCTCCTGAGCCGGGATATTCGGGTTATGATACCGATGTTTCGGCCTCTATCCCGGGTTTCGGTGAGAATGACCTAAAGGCTCCTGGGCCTCATGGCCTCCTGCATCCTGCTGGTGAGTTATGCCAGGTGGCATATGCGGGCTCTGCGGTGGGACCTGAAGTTCCAGTGGGCGCAGCATCAGGGGAATCTGTCCGATGTCGTCCAGATCTCGGTGGTGGCTCACGAACCAGGATTGGGTCAACGGCAGATACCTCTCCCTTCTCCAACCAGAGTTCACAGTAGTGACAGATGCGTCCCTCATGGGATGGGGCGGCCACATGGAAGAGGCGGAGATCAGAGGCCTCTGGTCTCCGACGGAGTTCGGGCTCCACATCAACCTTCAGGAGCTCCGGGCGATTCGTCTAGCACTGAAGGCATTCCTCCCTTCTGTCAAAGGGAGAGTAGTGCAGGTGTTCACAGACAACACTTCCGCCATGTGGTATTGCAACAAACCGGGCGGAGTGGGGTCGTGGATCCTCTGTAAGGAGGCCCTTCGTCTCTGGAAGTGGCTGGAACATCAGGGCATGTCCCTGGTGGTTCAACACCTGGCAGGTTCCATGAACGCCAGGGCGGACGAACTCAGCCGCCGGTGCTTGATGGATCACGAATGGCGTTTTCACTCTGAGGTGGTGCAAGGTCTCTTTCAACAGTGGGGAGAGTCTTGGTTAGATCTCTTCGCCACCGCAGAGAACGCGCAATGTCAGCAGCTCTGGGCATTGGAATTTCCAAGGCGGCGCTCACTAGGCGACGCTTTTCGTCGCGAGTGGAGCTGCAGTTTTCTTTACGCCTATACCACTTCTGCCCAGTGTGCTGAAGAAGATCAAGCGCGACCGGGCCCAAGTAATTCTTGTGGCTCCGGACTGGGCACGAAGAGTCTGGTATCCCGAGCTCTTGGACATGGCCATCGATCCTCCGATCAGACTGCCCCTTTGGGAGGATCTTCTGTCGCAGCAGCAGGGGACGGTCCTCCACCCGAACCTGTCCAGCCTCCACCTCCTTGCGTGGAGATGGAGCGGCGACAGTTGACAGCTTTCGACCTTCCTCCTGAAATCTGTAATGTTATCTTGGCAGCCAGGCGTCCCTCTTCTAAAACAGTATACGCCTGTAGATGGAACAGCAAAGGCTGTGGATCCCCTTTCTGCCCCCCTTTCTGAGGTTCTCCTCTTCCTGCTTTCTTCGGCCCAGCAGGGCTCTGCTCTGGGCACCCTCAAGGGCTATCTTTTGTCCATTTTGGTCTTTCTTCGCCTGCCTAATCAGCCTTCTCTTTTCAAGTCCCCTCCTATAAATCGTTTCCTTAAGGGCATTACTCATCTGTTTCCTCCTATTCCCTTCATAATGCCCCAGTGGGACTTAAACCTTGTTCTGACTTACCTTATGTGCGCTCCATTCGAGCCGCTACATAATTGTCCTCTCAGACTCTTGACCTTAAAGACTGCTTTTCTGGTTGCCATCACCTCTGCTCTCAGGGTGAGTGAGCTTCAGGCCCTTTCTTCTAAGCCTCCTTTCCTTGCTGTTCATCCGGACAAGGTTGTCCTTCGAACTCAACCTTCTTTTCTTCCCTAAGTGGTAACCTCTTTCCACATAGGACAGACCATCACTTTGCCCACCTTCTTCCCGCCCCCGCATATTTCTAAAGAGGAAGAGAGGCTCCACCGTCTGGATCCAAAACGTGCGCTTTCATTTTACCTGGATCGCACAAAACAATTCCGGGTGGATGATCAGCTCTTTGTTGGCTATGTGGGCGCCAAGAAAGGTCGGGCCGTGCAAAAACGTACCATCTCTCGATGGGTCGTTCTTCGCATTAAAACTTGTTATTCTTTGGCGAAAAAGGAACCTCCAGTAGGGCGAGGGCAGCTACTACTGCTTGGGACGTGGAGTCCCCCTTCATGACATCTGCCAGGCAGCCACGTGGGCTTCATTGCACACGTTCACTAAACAGTACTGCCGGGACAGCCAAGTCCGGAGAGACGGCTTCTTTGGCCGCTCCGTTCTTCAGGACTTCCTGGTGTGAACTTGGTTTGCAGACCCACCTCTGGGGTTGGTATTGCTGGGGTATCTATTCTAAGGTAAGGAATCCATAACTAATAGTCTCTTTCAGATGAACAAGATACTTACCTTCGGTAACGATATATCTGTAAGAGACATATATTAGTTATGGATTCCTTACCGCCCCACCCATCCTCCCCGTTCAGTGAACTGACTTCTAGAGTAAGGGGCTCCCTTTCAGGGCCCTAGTTTTATGCACCAGTGGTCAGTGTCTTGCTTGGCTCTGCGCTTCTGGCGTGGAATGTCTTGTAAAGAACTGACGTCAGCGCGCAGGGGTGGCGTCTAAGTAGACACAGCGACGTCATTCCGATGATCACGACGCCAACGATGAACGCGGAGTCGAGCTACGCCACCTACCGACGCACAGGGGTACTGCTGAAGAAAAATTCTCCGAATCCAGTCTGATGCCTGGGGGTAATTATAAGGTAAAGAATCCATAACTAATATATGTCACTTACAGATATATCCTTCCCGAAGGTAAGTAACTTGTTCATCCCTTCCCCTCTGTGTTTCGCTGCCATAGGCAATTGTTGGTAAGAGCTTGGCGCTGACCACTTGTGCCAGGGGCAGAATCGACAGGCCACTTAGTTTGGAGTTGAGGTCTTTTAATGCTGGATTGAAGTGGCGTGTACAGCCTGGGTTCGCCGACGGGCTGTTGAATCCTGGGGAGCACCGCTGGAGTAAAAGAGCTCTGGTGCAGCGGTGAGGTTCTGCCCCCCCCCCCCCCGTTGCCTCCCCGCACTCTGCCTCAGACTTTGATTGTGCTGCGTGGCCCCAGGCAGGGACGAATGCCTGGGTGAAGTGAGGGCTTCCCGGCACGTCGAGAAGCAAACAGAGAGCCTGCTGTGTTTCGCCCACCTACTGGCACGGTGGGGGCCCTTGTTGGGCGACATGCCCCCGATCTAGAGTGGATCCTGTAGTTTGCATTGGGGGCCGCTCTGGATTGCGGCTCCCCATTCATCTGCTGACCTGGGCGTACGCCCCCCCGGCCGGAGCGAGACCTGCACTTGTCGCGCTCTGCTTTCCTGGGTGCCTGGAGGCCCTCCACCTCCCCATGGCCTCATTTGATCCTCCTATGGCCCTATCTCTAGTGGACCAGATGCCTTGGCTTTCCTGATGATGATGTGAGTAGCCATATGGCACGTGTGCTCCCCCGCCCCGAACCGTAACTGTGACAAGGCCTCATGTAGCGTGGCGTTGTTAACGCAGTGCCCGGCTGGCCCTCTGTGGTAGACTGGAGGGGCACCGCGTGTTCCCCCATGGGACTCGGACAATGGCTTTGTATAACCCTGTCATATGGCCTACAAACAGCAGGGCATCTATCTCTTCTGCTGAGAGGGTGCCTGACTGTCCCTGGGGCTCTCTGGCAGTGTGTGGGTGTCCCTTATTATCTGGACTAGGCCTTGGAGGGCCTCTCTTTGCATACAGTGGCTTGGTAGACTAGTGAACAGGCCTCCACTTTATTATCCATGTGATAGAGCTCACACGCTGTTTGCATCACCCATAGCGGTGTTGAGTGCCACCTAGGACTTGCTTGTTTGCTTTGCCAATGTCTGGTGTAGATTGCCTCCTCCCACGGTGCATGCCTCATCGTACTCCGATGAAAATATGGGTCGCACTAAGACCACTAGACTGACGGCCCGTCAGGGTCCTGGCCAAGCCCAACAGAGCCACTCTGATGGCTCCCCTATCCATACACTGGAGGAGTGCATACCTCCCACAACTTTATCTCCTCTGCCCGATAAATTGGACATCATACTGCAGGCAATCCGGGACTCCAGGAGCACCATCAAGAACCGAATTGACACGTTATTGGCAGATCTCGGACTACTGCGCGATGACCTTTTGTAAACTGACAAAGTGAAAGCTGCCGAGACGACGTTAGCCGAGATGGTCCCCCAGCTGGCTTCACAGTCGACTGCACTTGCCGAGCTCTGTAAACAACTTACAGTCCTACAGGATAGGGTGGAAGATGCCAAAGGCCATGCACGTCGCAATAATGTAGACATTGTCGTACTGCTGGAGTGTACGGAGCGGTCCAACCCAGCGCTGTTCATTGAACAATGGCTCCAGACGACGATAGCCCCACAGGGACTCTCGGCCCTATTCACAGTAGAGAGAGTGCACAGGGTACCGACCCGGTGGCCCCCCCCCGGTGCACCGCCACGCCCCATAGTTGCGCGGATCCTTAATTTTAGGGGTCGTGATGTCCTGTTGCATAAGGCCAAGGAGGAAGCGCCCATCCTCATGGACAATGTTGCAGTGTTGCTTCTTCCGGACTACACTTGGGAGGTTCAACGCCTGTCGAGCATCCAACATGGCGGCCAAACGACATCTGCGAGTGGAAGGACTTTCATATGCGTTGATGTTCCCAGCACACTTGAAAGTTATCCATGAATAGTGCTCTTTGTTCTACGATAATCTGGACACGGTCTGGAGCTGATTGGAACAAAAGTGCCCTAATGCACATCGTCTTCCGCCCTTGGAGCGGTCGTCTGGGTCGCTGCGGAGGCCTCCCCGGCATTGTGGCAGTCTACCCCCTGAACTACTGCTTCTGGGGCAGCCCCCTTCCCCCCCCCAACAGGCCCTGGAGGGCAGACATGTGGTCCTGGCCACAATGTCCTCTTTTGGATCCCAGCGACATCAACCCCCCTCAAGCTCCTCGCCCAGTGCAGACTCCGATTCGGACTCAAACATGAGCGCATCTCTCTTTCTAGCTGTGATGCCACAAACTGCAGAAAATATAACTTAATACATGCCTCCCAATGGTGTACTCCACTTCTTATACAGCTGCATCTGATGTCCTGAGCAGAAAAGTCCTAATTCGTGCCTTCCCTTCCCTATTCCCCCTCTGCTTCCCTTCCTCCCTTCTCCAACCCTCCCCTCCTTTTTCATTCTATTATATACAATGGTTGTCCTTGTTTGAGTCCGGGGAATGGTCTGTTGTCTCCTCCCGTTCTACAGGGTAAACAGTCAGAATATCGAGTAGGAAATATCGACTTGCACTAATATCGAGTGCAAAATATCGTGATACAGAAATATCGACTGCCAGAATATCGTGGTCAAGAATATCGAGTTTAAGGTAAGAAATATTGTTTTCCAAAATATCGAAGTCATTAATATCAATTGCAAAAATATAGTTGTTAAAAATATAGTTTTTTTTAGTTAAGTGTTATGTATTTTAGTATGTATTTTAAATGTATGTGCTATATTTTTTGTCTAAGTATTGCATTTTTTTTTAATGTATGTGTTACATTTTTAGAAGTTATTAATTTTATTTTAATAAAATTTTGCGTTTTAGTTCCGTAGCGGGTTATGGGTTTTAGGGGAATAGGGTGGGAAGTAATTTAATTATAATAAATTGAATATTAATTTTATTTTATTAATGTTTGCGTTTTAGTTCCTTAGCGGGTTGTGGGTTTATAGGGGAATAGAGTGGGAAGTAATGTAATTATAATAAATTGAATATTAATTTTTATTTATTCGTATTTATATAATTTTGATTTTATAGTGTTAATTATGGTAATTAATGTATTATTAATTAATAATTGGCTGTTAATTTTTATTTATTTATTAATTGGTAAATATGTTAATTGTCATTTTTTTAGGAGCGGGTTGTGGGTTTATAGGGGAATAGGGTGGGAAGTAATTTAATTATAATTAAATTATTAATATTTTTTCATAATTAATATTTATTTATTTAATATTTTATATTGTTAATTGTGGGAAATAATGTATTAATAATTTGTTATTAATTTGTTATTAATCATTAATTAATTGGTAATTATGTTAATTGTGTGATTTGTTTAGGAGTGGGTTGATAGGGGAGTAGGGTGGGAAGTAATTTAATTGTAATACATGTAATATTTTTTATATAATATTTATTAATTATTTTATAGTGTTCATTGTGTGAATTAATTTATTAATTATTTATAATTTTGTTAATTGTTAATTAATTATGTTAATTGTATAATTCTGTACGAAATTGTTGGTGGCATTTATAGGGTAATATGGTGGGAGGGAATTTATTTTTAATTAATTCTTTGTTAATTGATGCTAATTAATTACATTTTATTAATGTAAAATTAGCTAAGGAAATTGTGTGAATATTTTCAGGTGTGTGTTATGGTGTTTATTGGGGTAGATGGAAAGTAATTTAGTTTACATTAATTAATCATTATTTGATCATTAATATTTATTTATTAATTGTTAAATATGTTTGGTAATTGTTATTTTTTGTTTTTGTTTGGGGATTTATGTTGTATAGCTGTAAAGTTTGGTTACTACAATACTTTTGACCTTTTTAAATATGTTTTTTAATTATTAATAATTTTTAAATTGATAATTAACTGTATTATGAATGTACACTTTTTTATTTAATTTACGTGTGTTGTAAATTGTGTGGTGTTATAGGGTAGGAAAAAATATTACATTTATGTAATTATTTTTTTAGATTACAATTAAATTCTATTACAAAATATTTATTTGTTTGATAATTTCTTGTTAAAATTAAAAAATCTTTTTATGTACTTTTTTATTCTTTTTCATTATTATATGTTACTATGTTTTGTAAAAATTTATAATAGATATGTTTTGTTTTTGGGTGTTTTATTAAATGTTGTATAGTAGTTGATATTTTGTTTGTTTTTAAATTTGAATTTTCTTAAGTGTGAATAGTAATTTTTACCCCTTTGCTATCCAACACTTTCCCTACTGATGCATTCGCAGGAGTGGGAATATTAATTTATGCCCCTACACTATCCAACACTTTCCCTGCTGTTGTACTCGCTGGAGTGGGAATAGTAATTTTTACCCCTGCGCTATCCAACACTTTCCCTACTGTTGCACTCGCTGGAGTGGAAATAGTAATTTTTTCCCCTACGCTATCCAACACTTTCCCTACTGTTGCACTCGCTGGAGTGGAAATAGTAATTTTTACCCCTACGCTATCCAACACTTTCCCTACTGTTGCACTCGCTGGAGTGGGAATAGTAATTTTTACTCCTATGCTATCCAACATTTTCCCTACTGTTGCACTCGCTGGAGTGGGAATAGTAATTTTTACCCCTACGCTATCCAACACTTTCCCTACTGTTGCACTCTTTGGAGTGGGAATAGTAATTTTATCCCCTCCGCTATCCAACACTTTCCCTACTGATGCACTCATTGGATTGGGAATAGTAAATTATTCCCCTCCGCTAACCAACACTTTCCCTATTGTTACACTTGCTGGAGCGGGAATAGTAAATTATTCCCCTCCGCTATCCAACACTTTCCCTACTGTTGCACTCACTGGAGTGGGAATAGTAATTTTTACCCTTATGCTATCCAACACTTTCCCTACTGTTGCACTCGCTGGAGTGGAAATAGTAATTTTTACCCCTACGCTATCCAACACTTTCCCTACTGTTGCACTCGCTGGAGTGGGAATAGTAATTTTTACCCCTACGCTATCCAACACTTTCCCTACTGTTGCACTCTTTGGAGTGGGAACAGTAATTTTATCCCCTCCGCTATCCAACACTTTCCCTACTGATGCACTCATTGGATTGGGAATAGTAAATTATTCCCCTCCGCTAACCAACACTTTCCCTACTGTTGCACTTGCTGGAACGGGAATAGTAAATTATTCCCCTCCGCTATCCAACATTTTCACTACTGTTGCACTCGCTGGAGTGGGAATAGTAATTTTTACCCTTATGCTATCCAACACTTTCCCTACTGTTGCACTCGCTGGAGTGGGAATAGTAAATTATTTCCCTCCACTATCCGACACTTTCCCTACTGTTGCACTTGCTGGAGTGGGAATAGTAATTTTTATCCCTACGCTATCCAACACTTTCTCTACTGCTGCACTCGCTGGAGTGGGAACAGTAAATTATTCCCCTCCGCTATCCAACACTTTCCCTACTGTTGCACTTGCTGGAGTGGGAATAGTAATTTGTTCTCCTCTTTTCCTCCGCTATCCAACACTTTCCCTACTGTTGCAGTCATTGTCGTGTAAAGTGTAGGTTTAAAAAATATTACATATTTTAATATAATTTATAATATAATTTTTTATTTTTGTTACAGGTGTATGTATATACATATATTTATAAATTGTAATATATTTCTAACATTTTATAATTAATTAAAATGATTATTTATTAATTATTTTTCAGTAAATATATATATTACATTTTAAATATGTATGTTTAATTTATTTTTACATTACATTTATTACTTATAATTGTTAAAATATACAAATAAATCTAAATATATTTTTTAAGTTAAATGTATTTAATTTATTTTACATTATTTTTTATACATATAAAAGAACGATATTTTCTACTTCGATATTCTTAACGATATTTTTTTTCTCGATATTTTTGTACTTACCATTATGAAGATAGGAGGTCGATATTTTTGACAACGATATTTTTGTCACGATATTTCTGTATGTCGATATTTCTGTTGTCGATATTCTGTCGGTGATCCGTTCTACAGCTGCTCATAGTATGTCATAGAAAAGTTGTATCTAAATATACAGGTTGGAACTCATACTTTTGGTACCACAACCACAGCATGTATACATTTCCTAGTGTTCCACGTATTGTTCCCACCTGCTGCACTGCTACTGCTTATAGTCCTCAATTGATTGTGGACTGGATTCCCGGGGGCACCCGTGCATGTTGGCTGCACTCGTAGTACACAACGCTCTCACTCCCGCCATCGGTCAGACTTCCTTGCTCTCTCCACCCAACCACCAACCTCCTGCCGAGCGCAACCTCAGTCAAACAGGCTGGGGCCCTCTCCTACTCAGTGTTGCAATGGGCTTTAGTAGGTATATGGAGAGCACCCAATAAGGTAATGCGTGAATGTTCCTATTACTCCCCTCCACACGGCTTACATACTCCGCTAGATTGTATCATATGTCCCTCACACATAGTTGAGAAATTCAAACGGGCAACTTATTTAGGCAAAAAACTCTCAGATCATAATCTGCTCGAAATGATGTTGGAGTGGGGCAGGGTCTCAGCACAGATTCCCACTTGGCTCATGCAGCCCCTGTTCCTTGAAGATGTAGTATTTAGGGACACACTGGCTACCACCATTAACACCTATAGCGATGGCCACGGGTGCCAGACAGTTGGTACTTCGAGATTTGCAACACATAGAGGCACGCTTAGGGCTACTTGAACAAAAGGTGGTCCATGACCCTGCACACCTGGATGACTTGCAAGAAGCTAGGATGCAATATGCTGAACTGTAGCGTCTGAGAATTCTAGACCATAAAACATACCTCAAGAAGTTACACACTGAGGGAGTTCGAGCAGGATCCTTACTCGCCCGTATGACACGACCGACATTATCCCCACCCCAATACTACCCCTATAGGCTCCCGATAGGTTCTGTTGTAAAACACAGTTAGAAAAAGGCTTTCTGTCCTGCTACACAGAGTTGTATGCAGCTTAACCTTCTCACACCACTGCAGGCATGAGTGTTTCTGCTCAACTTGCAACTACCACAGGTTTCAGTAGCGTTGCATGTGTCACTGGGGGCCCCTTTGTTACCTGATGAACTGCGACAGGCCATTAAAGACATGGCACATAATAAAGCCCCAGGGATTGATGGGCTACCCATCGAGTTTTACTCTACATTTGCCTTCTGTTTAGTCCCCCGGCTGGAGAAACTATACAAGGCCTCGTTGGGTTTTGCGGTAGTTACCGTCTACTACTAGCCAGGCCCTGGTCAATTCTTTACTTAAGCCAGGTCAAACCTCAGACAACCTCTCCTCATATATACCGCTTTCTCTTCTGACCTCGGATTATAAAGTTCTGAGCAGGGTGTTGGCTCATCATTTACTCCTCCTACTCACAGAATTGATTCATATTGACTAGTTTGGATCCCTCCCTTAATAAACGGTGATTTTTATCAGGTCATGGAGTTAACCCATGACCTCTATCCTAATGCAGGCTGTCTGTCTTTAGACCTCCAACAGGCCTTTGACTTCCTGGGTTGGGATTACATGTTCCTAGCATTGCGCCGATTCAACATTCCTCCCGCCTACATTAATTGGGTCTAGCTCCTTTACGCTTATCCCACAGCGAGGGCCAGACACACATATCCACACAATATCCAATTTCCTGTGGAACCCATTATCCCCCTTTCGTTTGTATTAGCGATGGAGCCTCTAGCACAGAAACTAAGACAGGAATCAGCTGCCTGGAATATACCAAAGAGGCCTCAGTTCCACCCAGTTTCCCTGTATGCAGACGTCATGATAGTTTACGCTCGTGATCTAAGCGTGGACCTAACACCTCTTGCCACCATACTCAGTGCATTTGGGGATATCTCTGGCTTACAGGTCAGTCACACTAAATCACATGCATTATCCTTCCGCAACACTGTACCCCAGGATATGTTCCAATTGGGCATGCAACCCATACATGTGGGCCATCACACCTTGCGTCATCTGGGCATACAGATTTATAGGACACCCACAGATTTATTGGACGGCAACCTGATTAGGGCCATCACGTCGTTACGAGCCCAAATGCAATTCTGGGTGACATTGCCCTTATCAGTTTAGTATTAGAACAGTGGTCCTTAAAAAGAACAGCATGGTCATCAGGATAAATATAGACTCCAATCAGTGCTATATTACGAGTGTCCAGCCGGACATTCAATTTAATAATTCAAAAATGTCAAAAACCAAAAATATAAACACATCAATACAGTGGGACACAATCCTGCATCCTACATAGAAACATAACAAATACATTTAGGACAGGAACATATCAGGCAAGACTGGGTAGCTTGTGGAATATTGAACACAATTTCTAACAAGCTTGAGGAAACAGTAATTACACTTTTTTGATCAGATTTGATTAATGTGCAAACTGTTTAAATTGGTCGACGTTTCGATCCTCTTAAAAAGATGGTAGGATCATCATCAGGACAGTTATAAGTACAAGCCTGAATAATTAGAGATTGCCTCATTTGGGCTTGCGGAAGGTAAAGCCACAATTACACTCAGTGGTGGAGGCCGATTAAATATGATGTTCTAAGAGTGAATAACCTGGCGTTTAGACTGTAAAGTTATCAGTTCCAAGACAGCAAGTGGCGATGCACGTTATGCTGTATGATGCTTGATGACAGGGAGCCATCAAGCCTTGGATCATACAGCATAACGTGCATCGCTACTTGCTGTCTTGGAACTGACAACTTTACAGTCTAAACGCCGGGTTATTCACTCTTAGAACATTATATTTAATCGGCCTCCACCACTGAGTGTAATTGTGGCTTTACCTTCCGCAAGCCCAATTGAGGCAATCTCTAATTATTCAGGCTTGTACTTATAACTGTCCTGATGATGATCCTACCATTTTTTTAAGAGGATCGAAACGTTGTCGACCAATTTAAACAGTTTGCACATTAATCAAATCTGATAAAAAATGTGTAATTACTGTTTCCTCAAGCTTGTTAGAAATTGTGTTCAATATTCCACAAGCTACCCTGTCTTGCCTGATATGTTCCTGTCCTTAATGTATTTGTTTCTATGTAGGATGCAGGATTGTGTCCCACTGGGTTGATGTGTTTATGTTTTTGACATTTTTGAATTATTAAATTGAATGTCCGGCTGGACACTCGTAATATAGCACTGATTGGAGTCTATATTTATCCTGATGACCATACTGTTCTTTTTAAGGACCACTGTTCTAATACTAAGGGGCTGATTCCGATCTGGGTCGGAAAGCTCTCCGACCGATCTG
Source organism: Calotriton arnoldi (assembly GCA_963921515.1). Taxonomy (NCBI): domain Eukaryota; kingdom Metazoa; phylum Chordata; class Amphibia; order Caudata; family Salamandridae; genus Calotriton; species Calotriton arnoldi. The sequence continues at coordinate 2,268,998 of CAWUFW010000312.1, read as the reverse complement.
GATTGTTTTCTGACCGAGCCGGACTCCTGCAGTCCGACCGAGCGAGTACGATGCGGCCGCATGCTGCCGGACTCGGTTCGGTCGGACTCCCATTGAAGTCAATGGGAGCCGGTCGTACGACGCGTACATGGGCTCCCATTGACTCAATGGGTACGTTCCGCAAAAGGGTGCCCCCTGTAGTGGGTACGCGTTGGTGCCATCCGCACCGTACATGCATGTATAGGGGGGACCCTTGGGTCCCCCCTGTGTCCGACTCGTAAGGCTATGGGTGAAGGGGGGTCCGCTTCCCAGAGCTTTTACGTGTCGGAGGCTCCGACTCGATCCGGCTGTCCGGATCGTGCATCGTACTGGCTCGGTCGTGAAACGTCTCCATTGCGCGGTACGAATCGAGTGCGAACGAATCGTACGGAGCGGTTTGGACCCGGAAACGATTCGGTCTGCGATTTCGTGTTCATTCGCATCGTACTTGGGCGTCCGGACCTCTGTACGACTCGGTCGGAAACAAAGCCTCCGACTCGGATCCGGTAAAGCCGAATCCGATTCGGAGGCCTTCCGACCGAGATCGGAATCGACCCCTAAACTGTTACCCAAGGTCCCTATCTACCTTTTGGGTTCCCTTGTGTTTTTGTAAATATTGCCCTTATCAGTGGCAGGCCGCTTGGCACTTTCTAAAATGTTGATGCTCCCTAAGTTATTGTACTAGTTTGTGAGCATACCCATTGTGGTCCCTGGATTGGTTTTCAAGACGCTGGACTCCTTACTACTTGATTTTATTTGGGGCTCGGGTTATGCCCTGTGAGTCTTCTTAAATTACAACTACCGATGGAGGAGGGTGGATTGGGTGCACCAGACTTTAAATCCTACTGCTACACTGCCCATCTACAATGGCTGTCTTTCTGGTTTGCCAGAATACACCTACAGGAGATTGGCTACTCACAGTGCATGCTGCGTTCAGGCAAACTGCAACAATTGCTACTGTCTTTGACTGGTCCCTTCCTGCTCCCCTACGTGTTACAAACCAAACATTCCACTGTGTGGCCTGCCTACACCCACGGGCACCCTCATCATGTTAGCCTCTCACCACGGGAAGGGCAGGAATCTCTACCACTTGTTCGGTAAAGGTGAGCTGTTAACGCATCAGGATCTGAAGCAGCAGCATGACACATGCTAGTATTGTGTGCTATATACGCGTACATTGGTCGCCAACGGGTATAGAATGGGATACTCATACACTGCTTCAGTCTGTAGATGAAATGGGCACAGTTAGGTTTCTGGTCAAGTGGCTCTACAAGGGGCTACAGGTGCATTTACATACCTCCCTGCTCCCATTACGAACCCGATGGGAATTAGACCTTAATTGCGCCTTTCTTGACAAGAAATGGAGGTTCCTCATAGCGTATCCCAGCATGATACTTCTAAATACATGTTTTACATTTATTCAGTTCTCGTTATTGCTCGGGGCGTATTTAAACCTTCCAAACTTCATAGAATATTCCCAGCCACCTCGCCCTCCTGTCCGTGCTGCCATGCTGATGACGCAGACTTACGTCACATTATGTGGTCCTGTCCCATGCTACTATCCTACTGGATTTGCATTCGGGACTCACTGAGTCCACTGACGGGGCCTCCGCTTTGGGATACAGTCGAACATTGCATTTAAGGCCTCTACCCTCGACCTAAAACTTCCAAGGCTGAAACCAGGCTTGTCGTTTTACCACTCCTCCTTGCCAGAAGGCAGATTACGCGCAGCTGGAAATCATCCACTGCTCCCCTCATAACAGGTTAGCGGGAGGAAGTATGGCGCTGGGGCTCTGCTGAATGCCACGCATAACGTAGGGAGGAATACCCAGGGCTGCTCACAACACCTATAGCTATGTTGTGGGATACCCTGCTGGAACAATTTAAAGCCCAAGATGAAGATGCAGCCTGATGCCTATACACAAGCGGAATGCACTATTGAATCACTGTCAATGGCCAGTCCCCTGTTATGTTTTTTATGAGTATTATGTTGCCTTCTGTGTACCACTATGGAGAGGGGTGCCTCCCACGCTCACAGATGTGTGCTCTTCCTAAGATGGACCGGGACTCCACATAGTAGCACTGTGTAGTTACTTGTTGTTACCTTTGCTCATCTCCAGTTGCAACCTTGTATCAGGAGCGAGTTCCTCAGGAGCAGTACCCTCCAATGCCCACTTTCTGGCAGCACTGACTCTATGAAATGTACACCAGAGTCGGAGTGGCCGGAAGGGTTTTGGGGAGGGTACTGCGGGGAGGGAGACCTCGAATAGCAAGAACCTATAATTAGCAATGTGACTTCGATATAAGCTTAGTACAGTTAACAGAAGTCAATTATGATGAACAGGTTTTTTTAATTGTTCTTATCTTATACAGATATCTATTCAATCCAGTTTTGCAGACATTTGTGTTGAGCTCTAGTATCACGATGCATTCTTGTACTGAGTTTCATAAAAGTTTCGAAGTTAAAATCAACTCATATCTTCGGGAAATACTCTCTATTTTATGCCATCAAACATTCATCGTGAAGAAACAATCACACATTCTCCATGTCTTTTAGAAAGAATAGCATATGCAATCTTCTGCTTTCAATGATAACTAGTTTGGGAAATTAACTCTTCAATAATGTTCAGATTCTTTATTCAGACGTCTTCCATTGTTCCCGTTTTGTTTACCGACATCAGTTCTTTAATCATATTCTTTTTATCTTTACAGTTTTCTCAGTTATGTTTTTCAAACAATCAGTTCTTTAGTCTTTTTTTTGGGATTTGTAACTATCCGATTTCCTCCTTACTGTAACTCAAAGTAAAATACTTCTTGGGCACTGGTAATGGTCTTTCATAATCACTCGCATACGTGGGAAAAGAGAAATGTTTTACCGCGACTCAGCCGACGGGAACAGGAGCCGAAAACAAGGCGGGTACAGAGATCTGACTGCCACCAGAAGAGTCGTTAATCCCGAGTGCTCGTCAACGGACGGGGCTCGTTTTTAGGTCTCGCCTAGGCAGCGCTTGCGATGTCTCTTCGAGACATGCTGTATTCAGGATATGTGCATAAAGCTCCGCCTACTTTCCGCCCATCTTTTTAATTGGATCCTGTCCTTTGTAAATGTTGGCTTTTCATTGGATATTAGGCTTTGTTGTCCCTCCTTAGTACCTCCCCGTCTCTTTTTGTAACCTCCCATGAGGACACCCCCAATTACATGTGTTGTTACGCCCTAGGTTTTAATTACAACCTCAAGGCACTATTTTCTTGAAGGCCTTCAGACAGGACACTCACTTGGTCCTAAATAAGGTTGGCAGTGGTTACTTTACTCGCTAGCACATATCACATTTATATTAGACCTTCTATAAATTTCCCTTCATCAGCTCCACATATATTACAACCTAATCCGGCATTAATGTAATAATTCTTTTGTCACATTTCAAAGCTACTAATTGTATATATTGAATGTACTGTGGTACTGTCTTGCATGCAATGCATTATGGGTAGGGTGGATTTACCATATCTTCAACTTTATGATGCTCACTAGAGCCATCTAGGCGCAGCTTGCGGTACTGCACCTTCACATCTCACATTTATATTTGACCTTCTATAAATTTCCCTTCATCAGGTCCACATAGAGCGCAACTTAATCAGAATTAATAAAATAATAGTTTTTTCACATTTCAAAGCTATTAATTGTATATATGGACATAGCTATTTGAATGTACTCCTGGTACTGTCTTGAATGCAATGCATTAGGGGAGTACCATATCTGACCAAAAGTTTGATGCTCACTAGGGCCTCTAGGCGCAGCTTGCGGTAATGCACCTACACATCTATATTAGACCTTCTATAAATTTCCCTTCATCAGCTCCACATAGAGTACAACCTAATCCAAATTAATATAATTATTTTGTCACATTTCAAAGCTACTAATTGTATATATTGAATGTACTGTGGTACTGTCTTGCATGCAATGCATTATGGGTAGGGTGGATTTACCATATCTTCAAAGTTTATGATGCTCACTAGGGACCTCTATGCGCAGTTTGCGGTACTGCACCTACACATTTATATTAGACCTTCTATAAATTTTCCTTCATCAGCTCCACATAGAGTACAACCTAATCCGGAATTAATATAATAATTCTTTTGTCACATTTCAAAGCTACTAATTGTATATAATGAATGTACTGTGGTACTGTCTTGCATGCAATGCATTATGGGAAGGGTAGTTTTTGTTTTTTTCCTCCTGGTCAGGGCGTTGTTTCTGGTTCAGATACATCAATCGTCACCTTCCACAATACCCTATTTATTCATCAGTCGTTGGTAACAAACTTGGCAACAAGTGCGCAAGCTATCCCATTGACCTTTTACCTGTGAAGGGAAAAGGTCACGTTAGTCAAATACATTTAGTAAATAACTACATTTACTCCACCTGTCTTCATCCGCCTTCTCTTCTCCCCTGTCGCCAATCGGTTCCTGGGTTAAAGAAAAAAGGACAAAAACAGGTTAGTGGCCCCTCCAGGGTCCCCCCCGTGCAAGGGTACAAGGGGACCCCTTTGGGTCCTCAGTCATCTTCGTTGTCTTCATCTGATCCGTCCAGTGCAGCGTAGTCACGCAGGAGGCTGTGGATCACCTTACGGCACACCAGGATCAATGTCTCCTTCTTCACTACTACCAGGCGGTTTCTGGAAAGCAGAATAACATCTTTAAAACCGCACAGGAGCCTCCAGAAGCCCTGGAGGTCACCTGGTGCATGTGTCCCTGGGAACAAACCATACATCACAGAGTCCGCAGTGATGCATTAAGTAGGTATCCAGGCTCTAAGCTCCGTGCCTAGGGCCTTCAGCAGGTAGTGTGCGTACGTGCACTTCCAGAAAAGATGGTATGTCGTCTCGTCCATGGTGCACCCTCTCGGGCAGGACCTGTATCGGTTGAGTCCTCTTGCGTGCATGAAGGCTCTCACGGGAAGTCCTCCTTGGATGGCCATCCAGGCGATGTCTTTGTGCTGGGTCGTCAGGCGCTTGGATGCGACATTTCCCCACACGTGGTCCGCTGTGGCAGAGGGGAGGGCGCCGATCGGTTCGCTAATGTCCTCTGCTCGTATCTGGCGTCGGACAAGCTATGGGTTCCATGTGGCGGGGCGGCAGCCTCCAACCCGAACTCCTTCACGAACATCTCCTCTTCTTTGTAGAACCACGGGGTCTCCCAGTTGTACGGGACAGCGCTCACCCACTCTGCTCATCCGAGGCACCTCCACGTTGGCAAGAGGAATAAGCGTGCCATCAGAAAGCCGACCTGGCTCTCATTTTCGGTCCTCAGTGTGTTCCTCACTCAGTGGCACATGAAGATTCCCCTCAGGATGGTGGCGCTGTCTGGCACTCCCTTGCCTCCCTTGTCATGGGTCTTGAATATCACCGCCCTTTTCACTCTGTCCATCTTCGAGCTCCAGATGAAGTAGAAGATCATTCTCATGATGGACTTGGCCGTTCGGGTCTGCACAGGCCACACTTGAGCGACGTACTGGAGCACTGGCAGGGTCTCATTCTGCAGGACCAAAGACTTCCCTTCGATTGTCAGCTTCCGGAGGCTCTAGAATCCCAGCTTCTGCCTCGTCTTTGCCAGTCTCTCTTCCCATGTCTTCTCCGCTGCACTTTCTCCGCCGAACCAGACTCCAAGGATCTTCAGGAAGTCTTGCTTGATGGAGAATGGCAGACGGTCTCGGGTGGGGGTCCAGTGTCCGAAGAGTAGGGTTTGCGACTTGGCGCTGTTGATCTTTGCTCCTGACGCTTTCCCAAACTCTATACAGGTCCTCTCCAGCTCTTTCACAGATGGTCCGTCCGCGCAGAAGACTGAGACGTCGTCCATGTAGAGGGAGCACTTCACTTCGCCTTGTCCCCTGCTTCCTGGTGCCTTCACTCCTCTGATGTTCTTGTTCTGCCGGATGCGTTCGGCGAGGAGCTCAATCACGCAGATGAACAGGAGGGGGGAAAGCGGGCAGCCCTGCCTCACCCCCGACAGGACGGAAAGTTTATGATGCTCACTAGGGACCTCCAGGCGCAGCTTGAGGTACTGCACCTACACATCTCACATTTATATTAGACCTTCTATAAATTTCCCTTCATCAGCTCCACATAGAGTATAACATAATCGGAATTAATATAATAATTGTTTTGTCACATTTCAAAGCTATTAATTGTATATATGGACAGAGCTATTTGAATGTACTCGTGGTACTGTCTTGCATGCAGTGCATTATGGGAGTACCATATGTGACCAGAAGTTTGATGCTCACTAGGGACCTCTAGGCGCAGCTTGCGGTACTGCACCTACACATCTCACATTTATATTAGACCTTCTATAAATTTCCCTTCATCAGCTCCACATAGAGTACAACCTAATCGGAATTAATATAATAATTGTTTTGTCACATTCAAAGCTATTAATTGTATATATGGACATAGCTATTTGAATGTACTTGTGGTACTGTCTTACATGCAATGCATTATGGGAGATTTTTTTTTTTCTTTTGTCAGGGCGTCGTTTCCTTCCACAACACCCTATTTATTCGTCGGTCGTTGGTAACAAACTTGGCCACAAGTGCGCAAGCTATCCCATTGACTTTTTACCTGTGAAGGCAAAAGGTCACATTAGTCAAATACATACAGTAAATAACTACATTTACTCCACCTGCCTTCATCCGCCTTCTCCTCTCCCCTGTTGCCAACTGGTTGCTGGGTTAAAGAAAAATGGACAAAAACAGGTTAGGGGCCCCCTGGGTCCCCCTCGTGCTAGGGTACAAGGGGACTCCTTTGGGTCCTCAGTCGTCGTCGTCATCTGATCCGTCCAGTGCAGCGTAGTCACGCAGGAGACTGTGGATCATCTTACGGCACACCCGGGTCGATGTCTCCTTCTTCCCTACTACCAGGTGGTTTCTGGAAAACAGAAGTACATCTTTAAAACAGCACAGGAGCCTCCAGCAGCCCTGGAGGTCACCTAGTGCATGTGTCCCTGGGAACAAACCATACATCACAGAGTCTGCGGTGATGCATGAAGTAGAAATCCAGGCCCTAAGCTCCGTGCCTAGGGCCTTCAGCAGGTCCTGTGCATACGTGCACTCCCAGAAGAGATGGTATGTTGTCTCGTCCATGGTGCACCCTCTCGGGAGGGACTTGTATCGGTTGAGTCCTCTTGCGTGCATGAAGGCTCTCACGGGAAGTCCTCCTTGGATGGCCATCCAGGCGATGTCTTTGTGCTGGTTCGTCAGGCGCTTGGATGCGCGATGTCTTTGTGCTGGTTCGTCAGGCGCTTGGATGCGTTGTTTCCCCACATGTGGCCTGCTGTGGCAGAGGGGAGGGCGCCGATCAGCTAGCTGATCTCCCTTGCACGTATCTGGCGTTGAACAAGCTTCGGGATCCATTATGGGAGTACCATATGTGACCAAAAGTTTGATGCTCACTAGGGACCTCTAGGCGCAGCTTGCGGTACTGCACCTACACATCTCACATTTATATTAGACATTCTATAAATTTCCCTTCATCAGCTCCACGTAGAGTACAACCTAATCGGAATTAATATAATTGTATTGTCACATTTCAAAGCTATTAATTGTATATATGGACATAGCTATTTGAATGTACTCGTGGTACTGTCTTGCATGCAATGCATTATGGGTAGGGTGGATTTACCATATCTTCAAAGTTTATGATGCTTACTAGGGACCTCTAGGAGCAGCTTGCGGTGCTGCACCTAGACAAGCAGTGCTGGTGACTTGCTCACTAGGGACCTCTAGGAACAGCTTGCGGTACTGCACCTAGACATGCATTGCTGGTGCCTTGCACACTTGGGACTTCTAGGAGCAGGTTGCAGTACTGCACTGTCAGGGGTGTGGAATTTAATAAAATATCTACTTGTCCATGGGGCAAGTTGCTACATAAATCTCCTTGTCCTGTAACAAAATCCCATTTGTGCCATATAATGCGGCAACAAATTAAGGCAGCAATCTGATGATATAAGAGCTCTCATATAGCCTCTCTGATTATGCCAGGGCTCATTCCATAGTAGGGTTTGAATACTAGTAATTCCCTAATGTTGCTATATTTCCTCAGATCTACATACTGGGGCTGAAGGTAGTGGTAAACAACAGTTCCAGGGTTGGAATGCCCTTTTGAGTCTGTGCAAACCTACTAACTTGCATATTTTAAAGGTTTTCACCAACTCTTCTCTAATCTTTTCCCATACTGAGAAAGGTTGGTAATTTACTCCTGACAATGGCAGACGTAAAACTTCTTCCAGAGTTGGGAAAAAAGTGGTTGGAGGGAAAGTGAACACTCAAGATATTCGCATGAGCAAATCTACAAATGCATATTTGCTCATGCTAAAATGCAGATCACAAATATTTTCTAGGAGTACTATTTCTTGCCCTAATTCTGTAAATTCTTGTGAATTTATGAAAGCCGTATATCTGCGCTTAATGAAAGGACATATACCATGGGTGCACTTTTGAGACTTTCTTTAATAATTGGGCCCCTATTTAGGTCTGGCGTTAACCATGAGCTTTTGTGTTTATTAAAATTCTGTCTGTCCGTCTCTCTCTTCTCTCTGTATCGGCTGGCTTCTCTGTGAGTGACAGCATTCTTCTCTTTCACAAGGAGCATATCGGCACACAAAGTAGTTTTGTTCAGTGCCAGGAGCGACTGTGGCAATGAGTGCTTTTTGAGACCAAAAACAATTTTTGCTTTTGCCAATGTTTATTATAATGGTGAGGGCCTGGCAGCTCCCGCACCAATAAGGTTTTACAAAAACCATGCCAAAACAAGTCACGCATTGACAAAACTAAAAGGCTGACCACCAATTTCCGACCTACTGGCTTTACCAATGCTTGTTTATTTTTGTTTCCCATAAACTTATTGAAGCTGGTTATACTGATTTTTCAATTATGAATATTTTTGGAAATACTAGCATACATCAACATCTATTACTAAGTTGTACCTAAACTTTTACTGTAGTTTAGCAAAATGTTTTTCCTACTTTCATTTCTTTGTGAACATTTTATTTTGAAAGCAAAGAATCATCAATCTTGCTTTCAAGCTTCTGCAAATATTTGCATCTAATCAGAGAGCATTCTGGGAGCATTATACATAGCCTCATATTGCTAAGCTTTGAAAACGTGTGTACACATTTTTATACTGGAACCACTGTCGGTAGTGCAGTCCGAGCTTACAACATTTACCTAGTGCTTGCCCCAATAATAAAGGCTTTCAATTAATGAACCATAAATACAAGTTTGAACAGCATTAAAACATAGACAAAAATATTACCTTAACTGCAGACAATGCCCTTCCCTGAGCCATAACGTGGGATTGTAAACTGGCAGCCAAAGGGTTTGTGCTGTAGGGGTTTGGGCCTACTTGTCCCAAGGACAAAATAGACATGAAAACTTGTTGCCCTTGACCCCAAACAATATGTCATGGGCGTCGGGCTATAGGAATTCCACATCCCTGGCTGCACTGAGACATACAATGCTGGTTCCTGGCTCACTATGCAATCATTTGCAATGCACTAGGTCTCGCATTACTGAAAGTATGAGCTATTGGCGTTGCATCATTATTTGCAACGCCAATACCTCAAACTTTCAGTAATGCAAGAGCTATTTCATTGCAATTGCTTGTTATACTTTGCTGCCACACCCAATATGGTGGCAGCGAGGTCACAACACTCGCTGGACTACGCGATCATTCTCCGTCCTGAAACTGGAAAGACAACCACAATATTAATTGGAAAGGAGTAACACGCGTATACTGTGTAACTTCAGAATCAAGGTGTTGTTTTTGTGGTGAGGTTTTGTACTCGTAGTCTGTAACAAGTCACTATGGGAAGTCTCTATGACGTTGTCTCTCTATGGCATGTGTCCTTTTAAGATACACCAGGGAAGATACATGCAAGATGAAGGTGCTTTCATGAGCACAGGTACTGATTCAGAATGGAGGACAAAGCATGATAACACCAAGCAACCCATTCTTCATGCATAGGCACAGGCACTTGCAACAGCACAAGACACAGTGTTCTCAGACAGAACTGGTCCGATCACTCTGAGAACAGATTGCACGAGGAATGGGCCAATCACTCATGACACCTTGTGATATGTTTGCTAACATGCTTAAGTGTATTTTATGAAACTTCACACACCGCATGTACTTGTTCTCCTTAATCATAGGTATATATATGGCTGTTGCTATCCTGTTGACACTAGTTGCTATATATGTTGTCACTTATTGTAACAACGTTTGTTTATGTCTAATAATATGCAATAAACCACGTTTAAAAAAAAGACAAATATTACATGCTTGTTATCAATCTTAGTAACTATACATATATACATCATGCATGAATCTAATATACATTAAGTAATAAATTAATACCATACGAGAATTAGTATTCAAGTATTATACAAAGTCATCCTCCATTTTGGCAGGGAACTTGTGTCATCGTATATGCCTCCTAATACCTGAAACACTGCCTTTTTTCCGGTCTAGATGTGAAACCACACTTCTTGTTTATTAACCAACACTCATAATAATGGGTTCCCCTGAAACACATCCCAATGTTGCTGCTCTGCTCACATCTCCTACCCTTGAAACATCCAAAAAATACCAAAATAGATGATCATTTGCAGAATAAGAAACATTTAACTCACCCTGCTCCCAAACTCTTTCTCATCACACAAAGACACCTTATTAAAATTCCATACTGCACCACCTTTAATTCTGACGACATTATTTAGGACCTCAATTACTTGGTTAGGGTCAGGCCAATGGGCTGTCCCTTTTCCAGAGTCAGAAGCCAATGTCAGTCTCACCCAGTCACCCATTTTTCAAACTACTTCTCCTCCTTCTCTTAAGATCCATAAGGCTCCTTTGAGGTACTGAGCTGACGAGCTTGCGGTGATGCACCTGCGCCCAGTTAAGTGGTACAGAGACCTGAGAAGGCTTTGGGCAGCATTTCCAGCAGCCCAAAACGACTTGTTGCTCTCTACTGATGAAGGAATGAATCCAGACACACGTGTCTAGAGTTACACAGCACAGCTACACCAACAAGGCTGAAAAATGTAAGACTGCTACTGAAGTAAGTGTTATCATGCACTGCATTTACCATGAGACATTGGTGCAGATTGAGTGCTGGGATGTGAGGCAGTGTGCTCCCACCCTCCTTCTTTTCGAAAAGGCTCCCTTGAGGTACTGAGCTGACGAGCTTGCATTGATGCACCTGTGCCCAATGAGTAGTACAGAGACCTGAGAAGATTTTGGGCAACATTTCCAGCACCCCCAAAACGATTTATTGCTCTCTACTGATGAAGGAATAAAGTCAGAAACACGGGTCTAGCGTTACACAGCACAAGCTGGACCAACAAGGGTGAAAAATTAAAGACTACTACTGAAGTAAGTGTTATCATGGACTGCATTTACCATAATGCATTGTGGCAAATTGAGAGCTGTTATGAGGCAGTGTGCTTCCACCCTCTTTTTCGGATTTTTCATCAGTGTTAACAATGCACAATGGAAAACTCTTGCTCTTCTGCGGTTTGACTAGTTTGTTGTCACTACTGAGAACCAAATTAGGATTGATAACATCCAGATGTAGCATTTTCATCTTCAACTTCTTCTGTAGCAATAGTTACTTTGTTGCTGTCTGCACTCTTACACACTTCTGAAATGTCCCTTATTCTTACATTTTGAACACATTTTCTCTAAAACTGGCAATACTTAAAATTTCCTAAGTGTATTTAGCTATCACATGTATAACAAAATGGATTCGATTTTTTCTTTCCCTCCCATGAGCTGTTCTTTTTTTTTTTTTAACCTTTTCCTCAACATTTTTTTTAAACAATATTAGCTTGGACTTTGGGCTATCCTCTGATTTCCTTAACAAAACATTCAGAATGTTCACTCCCTTTAGCTATTTCTATAGCGGTGTTAAGTGTCATGCCTGCGGTCACCCATAACCTTTCTTGTTATTGGTGTTCATCAAGATTTGATCATGTCATTCTTGCTCATAATTAATATGTTCAAAATCACAGGATGCAAGTGACCTTAAGACTGAGACATAATCTTCTACTAATTCATCATTACTTTTTTTAGGTGAACAAAATGTATATCGTTCCATGACTACATTGGTTTTCTTCCCATAACGTACTAACATTTGTTTGGAAGCATATTCATAAACATCTATATGACCTGGCCCAAGCAAAGGAGGGATGTTCATAAATTCCTTTTAAACCATAACCACCTAAACAATGTTTCAATAATGATAACTAGAAGGAAGATAGGAATCAGCAGAACAAGAATTGACTTCTAAAGCCTTCACATAAGCAAGAAATACAGCTTCCCAAATGTCCCAATTCATTAGCGGTTCACCTATAGACCGTACAAACGATGGTGGTGGTACAATGCTAGACATTTCGAGCAAATTGTATTACTGTTGTCCAATAAACATAAACTAATAAAATAATGAATTAACAAAAAAAGTCACTGATGTTAATTGGAAAAATAAATAAAATAGAAACAGTTGTCAAGCCCCTCCTCAAGAAGCCCTTTGCAGACCCAACGGACCTCAAAAACTACCGACCCATCTCTCTCCTCCTCTTTGCGGCCAAAGTCACCAAGAAGATCGTCAACGTCCATCCTCGACCCTTCCCAATCCGGATTCCACAGCAACCACAGCACCGAGACTGCCCTCCTCGCCGCCACAGACAACATCTGCACTCTCCTCGACCAAGGCCACACCACGGCCCTCATCCTACTAGATCTCTCTGCAGCCTTCGACACCGTCTCCCACCGCACTCTCACCGCCAGACTCCACGATGCCGGCATACAGGGAACCGCCCTCGACTGGCTCCGCTCCTTCCTCACCGACAGAACCCAAAGAATCAGACTCTCGCCCTTCCTCTCCGAACCCACAGAGATCAACTGCGGAGTACCCCAAGGATCATCGTTCAGCCCCACGCTCTTCAACATCTACATACAGAACACCGCAGCCAGACTCATCCTCGGCATCCCACGACATGAACACATCACCCAACACCTGCGAAACCTCCACTGGCTCCCCTCCGAGAAGAGAGTAACCTTCAAGCTACTTACCCACGCCTACAAATCCCTCCACAACACTGGACCCCAATACCTCAACGAAGGAGTCTCCTTCCATGTACCCAAGAGAAACCTCCGCTCCGCCGACCTCGCCGAAACCACGCGGATCCGCAAAGCCAGAGCCGGTGGAAGAGCCTTCTCCTACATCGCAGCAAAGACCTGGAACGAGCTCCCGATCAACATCGGACGCTTCCCCACTCTGCACACCTTCAGAAAGAGCCTCAAGACCTGACTCTTTGGCTGACTCGGAGCTGCCCCCCTCCTCCCCACCCCAGGCCCTTGAGGCCCTCACGGGCCCTCACGGGCGAGTAGCGCACTTCACAATTCCCTGATTGATTGATTGAGTTGTCAGGCTGTTGAAAATAGTGAATAGTGTTGCATAATTATTTTTTTGAAGCGTGCCAATCACTGTTAGCACTTCCTTCCACTCAAATTGTAGGTTTTCTATTATTTAATTTTAAAGCGTGACAATCGCTGTTGACACAGACTCCAAAATATGATTTCTAAATAATTCAAGGACATATCCAATAGATGGTGCAGTGTACTTAGAAATAGCTTAGCAATCCAAAAGCCAAAGAAGAAAATGACCTGACGTGACAAGTTTCCTGGAACAGTCAATGTGAAAACAACCACAGAGATAAACAGTACTCTCCACCTTTACACAGAAAGCAAAGATGTGACGCTAGAGTCACAAGTTGATTTACTGGTGCCTAATAATCCTGCACACTGAAAAATTAGAAATGCTGCTCAAGTATAGCACAAAGGTCCAGAAGCATTGTTTCAAATCAGCGGAAGGGCATGAGAATGTCACAGAGGAAAAGCACAAGGCAGTACACTGAGCTTTTGAGTGTAGACTCAATTATGAAAAAATTGAAGGACCTGGAAATATTTGCCAAAAGTATCTAGCTTCTGGAACACGACACGCAGAAGGCTGCTGATGTTTCCTTGTTCCAATAAATTGAAAGTGCTGAGCAGAGCCAGGTCAAAGAAATCATAATAGACTTTTTTTGTTCAATTTTGTTTTATTGAATTCAGCATATATAACAGTAAAGGACATACAGAAAATAGTACTGTAACTGTAAGAAGGAATCCAGATAATAAAGAAGAATACTAACGATAACTTACATATTTATAAAGTAAAGTATTGGTAACTGACACATTAAAAGCATAACACATTCGGGTTACAAGCTGAAAAAAAGAAATAAGATACAATAGGCTTATAATACATTAGAGTTGCTTATATTAGAGCCAAGGGTATGCCACATGCTAGTGTTATGAGTAGTATAGTCTTTATGGGTATATAATAGTGAATATTGACCATGGTGTAGAAAAATTATCCAGTTCTACCAACGTTTAGCAGATAATAAACTTGCATCTTTTCAATTAGAAGTGATCGATTTAACAGCAGTAGATATGAGAAAATCAAAAAGCTTAGAATCAGCCGGTGTTAGGAAATGTTGAGCTGCCTGAGATTTACAGATAAGTATGCTAAATGATAGAGGCACTTGTAGTTGAAAAATCTGTAAAATAATATGCCATACTTGTATCCAGAAAGTAGAAATGACAGGAAAACTTAGATTTTCATCAGCTTGGTGTTAAGAAAATTTGGATTTTATTAAAGACACAGAGACTAATATTATTACATTACTTCGTTAATGCTCACCACACAGCAGCTCCTTTAAATAAATAGAACTTTACAACATTAGAATTCCAACACTATAAAACAGAAGAAGACTCCTTCCTATTCCTTCTTTTTGCCATCTGCATTAAACTTAAGCAACCCTTACATAAAAAGGTCCATAACTCCAAACACATGATATCCAGAAATCTTTAATATCCAGAAATCCTCCACGAAACATCTTCTTTTCCATTCCACTCCATCATTGTTGAGTTTGAGCTGATACATAAAAAACACCATTAGGATCAGGGCTGGGTTCAGGGTGGGAATAATATTAGCGTCCGTACCTTTAATAAAATCCAGATTTTCTGTACACCAAGCTGATGAAAATCTACATTTTATGGCAAGACCTGAGGATAACATTATTGCAAGTTTAAAGTCTTTCTAAAAGTAATAAAGCAGCACATTCTACAGGTATAAAATAACATTTTCTGAACACCACATCGTTCGACCAGTCTGCACAATGCAAAATATCTTGCAAAGCACGTCCAAATAGAAAAGCCTTAGATGCAGACGCTCCTCTCACAGAATGAGCCCCTTACATCCACACCTGTGCATCTCATCAATTCCTTCACCCAACGAGCCAGAGGGGGGGAAGATACGGTCTTAAATGGGCTTCTAAAAGAAATAAGCATCTGTTTTTCACCACTCATTCTTAAGGGAACTGTACTCCTCTCATACTCTTTTACTTCACGAACCACACATATATTTACCCTCTCATCAAAGTATCAGTAAAAAATTGAAAAAGAATTTGCTTTTGTCCTCCTACTTAAATGAAAACAAACCCCTTCAGGCTAAAAAATCCTACTTGACACAACCAAAGCTCCTACATCTGATACTCTTCTAAAAGAAATCAAGCACAACATAGTCACCTTCAGCGACAAAACCTTTAAAAGTAGACGTTCATAACTGTCCAAACTTTCTAAATAATGCAATACTCTAGACACATCCCAAACTGAATTGTATCTAGTCACTGGAGGTTTTGAAATCCTGATACTCCGCAACAACCTTCTAACCAACACATCCTGTCCCACAGAATTCCCATTAACCAACACATGTCCTGCTGCTATTGCAGACCTATAACCATTGATTGTTCTGTAAGACAGTCCCTTCTCAAATAAACTTGTCAAATAGTTTACTACTTCAACTACATCAACTGAAACATGATCAAATTCCCTCTCCACATACCATCATACCCATTTCTGCCATACCAATACTTACAACTTCCTTGTACCAGGTGCCCAGGAATCCTTAATAAGGTTTGTAGCCGCCTGTGAAAGTCCAGGCACTTCCCAAACACGCCTGACATTTTCCATGCCACCAGTCTCAACTGTCCTGACATCACTAACTTGAGTCTCTGCCCCCAAGGATTCAGTAAAATATCCTGAAACTCAGGGAGCAAAATCGGAATCTCCGCCTTTAATTCTAGGACAATGCCGGAAACCAAACCCGTGATTGCCAAAGAGGTGTCACCAGAACCAATGTTACCTTTTGCTTACGTAATTGACCTGTCAACTGAGTGATCATAGAAAACGGAGGAGATGCAATACGGCCTGAGGCCCCTCCAATTCTGATGAAAAGCATCCACTCCCACTGCCTCCGGATCTGGACGCTAACTGTAGAACCTTGGTAACAGCGTATTCAACTTGTTCGCAAACAGATCCACATCGCAAGGGCCCCTGAGGTACATTAATCTCTGGAAAACCTGACTGTCCAACTTCCAATCGCTCGAATCCCTGTAATGTCTTGAACACCAGTCCGTCTCCACATTCTTCAGTCCAGCAATGTGTTCTGCGTGTACTAAAATCTCCCTTTGAAGACAATCCTAAAAAACCTTTGCTAAATCTGCAAGATCCTTTGACTTTTGACCCCCCAATTTGTTCACATACGTTACAGCTGAAACATTGTCCATCTTCAGCAAAACTGAACAGTTTGCCTTGTGTTTCGTAAAACTCCTTATCGCAAAGGACCCTTCCAACAGTTCCAGACAATTTATATGCAGTGTCCTCTCCTCCTCCGACCAAATTCATCCCATTGTAACTGAACCACAACCTGCTCCCCAGCCTTCCAGACTTGCATCTGATTCTATCCCCATCTCTGGACACTCCCCATATATAGGATTTCTTTCCATGCCTCCAAGTTCCTTAACCACCAAACCAATTCCTCCCTGCTCGCCTCTGTGAGAACAATCTCCTCTGAATACTTTAGACCACATCTCAAATGCCTTGCTTTTAATCTCTGGAGAGCCCAGTAATTCAAAGGTCCTGGAAAAATAGCTTGTATAGATGAAGAAAGCAAACCTATCACCCTTGCCAAAGCTCTTAGCGACAATCTTTCCAAATTCAAAACCTTCCGTATTTCCTTCCTTATGCGTTTTAGTTTCTCTCTCCCTCGATATCTTCAATTGCCCATCCACTGTGTCCACCACGAAACCTAAAAACTGAGTTACCTGTCCTGGTACCAGACATGACTTTTTCCTGATCACCACAAATCCCAAACTTTCTAATAATTCCACTGCCAAAGTCGTGTTCTCTACCAATCTTGACTTGCACTGATCCATCAACAGGATGTCGTCCAAATAAATAATCAGCCTTATCCCTCTTTCTCTCAAATAAGCCGCCACTGGTCGAAGCACCTTTGTGAAGCATCATGGGGCAGATGACAGTCCGAACGGAAAACAAGTAAACTTCCTCATATTTTTTCCCCATCTGAACTGAAGATATTTTTGATGAGGCTCCCAAACCGGGATTGTCAGATAAGCATCTTTTAAATCCAGGCAGGTCATCCAGTCCCCCATTTGCAAAACATCTCTCACCAAATGAATACCTTCCATTTTGAAATGGTGATAGTCCACCCAATCGTTTAATTCTCTCAAATTTATTACTGGTCTCATACCCTTATCTTTTTTCTCCACTCAAAAAATATTGCTGACATAACCTCCTACAGCTTCCTTTCCCTCCACAATTGCACCTTTGGCGATCAATTCCTGAACCTCCCTGTCTACTAACACTGAGAGTTCCATGTTGAATTTCAACCTTACAGGCAGACGATTTTGAATTGGTTCCTCTATAAAATGTATCCGTTAACAAAAATATTTTGCAACAACTTATTTCCACCTCTGCACTGCCAGAGGATTCATCACATAACTCTGAGGAATGCTTTCGAACTTCAACGTTCTTTTTATCTGTATACTCTGGACCCTTAGCTTGGTTCCCATGTGTGTCCTTGACACCCTCACGCTTCTTATAACCACTTAAGTTTTTATCCATGTTACCTTTCCTAAATTCTTAGCCACAGTTCGCACTTCCACCAGATGTTTACTTTTCCTGCTTACTTTTCCACTTCCTCCTACTGGTGGACCTTCCCCTGCAGAGTAAAATCTTTCATCTTGAACTGCTAATCCCTTACTTTGAATTAAATCACCTAATTTCCTTTCCATTTTACTATTAAAATCAGTAGAGACTTTATTTAACATATTTAAAATTCTCTTCTCCATAGTACTGCTCTCCAAACTGCCTACATTACTAGGTTCACTCATCCTAAAAGTGAATAACTCTAATAAATCTCCCAAAACACAACAAAGCTAATGCCCTTCTTACAAATTATGTTCTTGAAAACCTGTCAAAGATCATTATTGTAACTGTCAGCTTGATTAAAACAAGTCCAATCCTTCAAAGCAACTCCCGCATACACTGTAATAGGTTTTCCCAATGCCTCAAAATGGCCATCACGTTAAAGTGGTGCGACCCCGAAGTCCTTCCTCACTTCCAATGACCTCCTACAGGGAAGTGACGCGCACTGCCTGCTTGCTTGTCAGAGCGCTAGATAATCTCAGCCTCATTTCAAAACTCTGATCGCGCTACTCACCGCAATGACCAAGACAATTCCCTGCACGCGACCGACGCGCGCACATCACGCCCGACTTCAATTAACTGCCATAATTTTTAAAACACCCCGGTAAGCCTAAGATCTCAAAACTAATCCACAATCTGCTCTCCTAAGTGAACTCTACAAATACTACCCAACTACGAAGTGCGTTCATACAAAATATCACTTTAACTACAAAGTTCTTGCTGAAAATAGAAGTACCAATCACACACAGTTGTTTGTCGTACAATCATATGCTCTTGCTTCCTCAAATATTCATGAAAAGGATATCGCATAACTCATCTTACCACCTATAATAGAATTAAAATAGAGAGCCTCTTTCATATACTTAGCTCATCATGCAGCAGCAAAAAAGAAGGAAGCGGAATGAGTGTTCTTCTGTTTTATAGTGTTGTAATTCTAATGTTGTAAAGTTCTATTTATTTAAAGGAGCTGCTGTGTGGAGCATTGAAGAAGTAATGCAATAATGTTAGCCTTCGCTCTTGCCATAAAATTATACAATATATGCTATAAATTCCCTACATTTGTTTTGCAGTGCCAGCATTTTGGTGTTTCAATGTGTTTTGCCTGAAACATTTTATCTGGAGGCCAAAAACACTTGCAACACGTATATTTTAGTTTGCTTAAGAGTAGGCGGGAGAGACCCTGCAGTGTTACACAACAAGATTGATTTGCAATGTACAATAGAAGGAATATCTAATTCCCTAGGCCATCTGTGTGCTAAGTTAACAAAAGAGGTTGAAGTAATGGTTAGTTTTTTATAAGCTTTGGATTTGATATGACCTGATCTGCTAAAAAACCTTAGATAAAATTCAGTATTGGATAGTTTAGCAAATGATAGTAGATTATTTTAAGCCTTTAAAATGAAATTAAGTATCAATTCATATTTAGAAAAATGGAATTGTGGGAGATGATATTTTTTTCTTAATTCAGAAAAAGAGTAAAATATATCTCCGAGGCAAAGATCACTAATATAAAAAAGGCAGCATTAATCCTATAATTCCAAAAAGCTATGGGCTTGTTAGTGTTTAGGTTGAGGTTGTGCCAAAGTGACTTTTTTTTGATGACCGAATATATATATATATATATATATATATATATATATATATATATTTTTTTTTTTTAATTTTCAAAAACCTTTATTGAACTTTAAGGCTTGTTACATGTTACAGATTCGACAAAGACCATAGCATCCAGTACGTTTACAGATAAGATTGACACTGTTACATGCATTTAACCGGTGCGTCTCCCAGCCAGTTGTAGCAGAGGAGAGATGTAAAGCCAATGCGGTCATGTTGTGTAAAAGTAAATTTCTAAGCTCATGGGGTCGATCTAGTCAGGGCCATTCGTTGTGATCAGTGGATCAATGGTGTGGGGGTTGTCAGTTTGTTCATCAGGGTTCACCAAACTTTGAAGGTAAGAGATGAGGGGGCCCCATATATCAGGAGGTCTGTTTGCCACAGGCATCAAGTCCCAGAATTCCCCCAAGAGCGATTGACAGTGGGCAGCGTCGGCCATCCAATGTTTGGTTAGCGGCGCTGGCCTGCGGCCCCAATGAATTGCCACCCGGCGCCTGGCAAGTACTAGCAGCATGGCAGTTAGTTTGCGGTTAGGGTCTGAAATGTCTTTGACATGTCCCAGTAGGCACAGGAGGGGGTCGGGACTATGCGCTCCATGATAATGTCGCTAATTGCAGAGCACACCTCCGGCACCAGGGGATGAGCAGCGTGCACATCTGTCGTTGTCTAGTAGCCCCATCTTATGTAGCGAGGCGGGTGTGTGGTAAAGTCGGTGGAGATACTTGAAGTGAAAGAGTCTAAGTCGATAATTTGGGGAAAGGCGCTTGTTTTGGCTGCAACAGTATTGCCACTGCGCGGGGGAGATGCCATCCTGTAAGTCCGTGTCCCATGCATTACGAGCGCGCGCTGTGTCCCTTGAAGAGGCTGTCGGTGTGAGCGCATATAATCTTGTGACTAGCTTGCGCGGGAAAGTGGAGGAGTGAATATATTCAAGCGCAGCGTTAAGCTGGGGCGCGAGTGAGAAGGTCGGATGAATATTTTTACATGTGGCCCTGATCTGATAGTAAAGCAATTTGTCGAGTGCTGCGGTGTCATCGGGAATAGTGAAGAAGTTGTTATTAGGGTAGAGATCAGCGTTGGTGCGGACACTCAAGTCTGCGTCCCGGCGAGCCATGCCAGCTGTCTGCAGCGAGGGGAATGAAGGTTTGTTGGCGAGCTGCATTGAGGGCGTAAAAAGTTCTTTGGCGCAAGTGAACCGATGAATCTCGTCCCAGGCCCAACGTACGCATTCCACTGTGTCGACCTCGTCGTGGGGGGGTCTTGTGTGGCAAAAACAAGGCGGTTTACAGTGGGCAGGATGAGGCCAGGTCTGTCTCGACCGCTACGTGAGGCTGGAAAGGCGTTGGGTGGATCCAGAAGTGGAGAAAGCTAGCTTGTGCACACCGTGCATAGAGCCTAAAGTTAGGCGCTCCCATTCCGCCGCAGGCCAGCAGCAGTGTCAAGAGTTCATAGGCGATATGAGGCTGGCGTCCAGCCCAAATCAATGTAATGATGGCAGAGCGTAGCTTTTTTAAAAATTGTGATGAAAGTGGGATAGGGATGTTTAGAAATAGGTATAAAGATTTCGGGAGCACGACCATCTTAGCAATTGCAATGCGCCCGGCGAGTGAGAGGGGGAGTATATGCCAAGTTTGTATTTTGGATTCGAGCCAGTCCATGGTCATACCGAAGTTGGACCTCCATAGCTCGTCCACATCCCTACTCAGCAAGTATTTAGTGGGACCCGATGCCCAGATGAACTGATAGTCGGTTGGGAACGACTTGGTAGCGTCCGTGAGGGGGAAAGGATGGATTTGCTCCAGTTGACCTGAATTCCGGAAAGGCAGCCAAAGCGGATCACTTCCCTTGTCATGGGGGCCAGGTTCTCTTGTGGGTTACGGATGTATATTGTGACATCGTCAGCATACATGGAGGTCACGAGAAGCCGATGCCCCGGTTAGTGTGGTGCGGACGCAGGCGCGCCGCCAGGGGCTCCATCGCAATGGCAAATAACATAGGGGATAGAGGGCATCCCTGCCTGGTGCCCTTGGTGATCGGTATAGGGTCGGTAACTAGCCCATTGATCCTGATGCGCGCAGTTGGGAGTGTGTAAAGGAGTTGAATCTTTTGTACAAAGCCCGGGCTGAAGCCCAGTCTGGGAAGGAGATAGAATAGAAAGGGCCACTCAAACGTATCAAAGGCCTTGGTGGCGTCCAGGAAGGCGGCCACTGCAGGCAAAGCGGGGTTGTTCTGGTGGATAACAGAAAAAATTGTGCGCAAATTGTGCAAGGTGCCCCGGCCAGGGATGAACCCCGATTGATTAGGACAGGCTATTAGTGTCATAAGGGGGAGAAGACGGTTGACCAGCAATTTTGCGTAGATTTTGTTGTCAGTATTGATTAATGATAGGGGCGGTACGAGTCACAGCTCTCGGGGGTTTTTTCCGGCTTGAGGAGGAGGGAGATCATGGCCTCGCGAAGGGAGGGGGGAAGTATGCCCGATTCTAAAGATTCGTTATACATTTCCGCCAGATGGGGAACAAGAAGGGACGCGTACTCCTTATAAAACGCCGGAGTGAGCCCGTCGGAACCGGGGGCTTTGTCGCCCGGGAGGCCGGCTATGACCCTAGTGATCTCTTCGGGGGTGAATGGCTCGTCCAGGTACTCGCGGTGCCCGTTGCCAAGCCATAAGAGCTCAATCGAATCAAAGTACTGATCCAGGATATCCCGGGACGCAGGCACGCCTGCTGTATATAGTTGGCCATAAAAGGCGGAAATCCTAGCAATAATGTAGCCCGGAGAGGTGGTTCTGCCTGCAGCCTCGTTGCTAAGGGCAGTGATGTAGGAGGAAGCGTGTGGCTGTCGTAGCAGTTTCGCAAGGGTCTTGCCAGGACGATCGCCCTCTCCGTAGCGGCGGGCACGTGCCTCCCTGCCAAGAAAAGCGACCTCTCTGTCAGCTTCCTCGTGGAACTCAGTAAGCTTAGCGTGGATGGAGGCTAAGGTGGCGGGACTGGGATCCTGAGAGTGTTGCAAATCTAGCGCTTTAATGTCCCTCTCCAGGTGCTCCAGGTTGCCTCTGATGGACTTTAGCACCCCCGCCTGCTTAGCAGTGCACTCCCCTCGGATCGTGGCCTTGAAGGCCTCCCAGAGCGTCGAGGACGACATAACAGAACCAGTGTTGCGCTCGAAATAGTCAGTGATGGTGCCTCGAAACTCCTCGCGGAACGCAGTCTCGATGCGAGTTGGGAGGCAGGTGCCACGAGAACATGCAGCAAAAGGGTATGTGGGAATCGCAGGTGCACCGGGCCGTGATCCTAGATTGTGCATGCCAAATGGTCCGCAGTGGTGGACCAGGACGCCACATTGCGAGTGGTGAGCCATAAATCAATGCCGGACCAGGTGCTGCGCGAGCCAGATGAGCAGGTACATTCGCGCGTCTCAGGGTGCGTGTGGCGCCAGATGTCTACTAGAGAGTTGTCTGTTATTATGGAGTGCAGTGTGGCTGTGGCCTGGTAGTGTAAGACGCGGTCCCCCGAGCGGTCAAGGGCTAGTGTAGGCGCAATGTTAAAATCGGCGCCCCAAATGAGAAGGTGGGGTCGTCCCAGAGAGGAAATGATATGCCAGACTTGAGTGAATAAGCTGGGGTCATCTACGTTGGGGCCATAAATTGTGGCAAGTATCAGTGGTTGATTGTAGAGGGTGCCGGCGAGGATCACGTAGTGACCATCTGCATCAATGGAGTGGGTGCCGTGCCAGGGGAGACCCTTTCTGAAAAGGATAGTGACGCCGCGCGCATAGTTAGAGTAAAAAGCGGTGCAGGATTCCCCCCAGTGACGGGAGCGCAGTCTGGGTGAGGTGGCGGGGAGGAGGTGTCTCTTGGAGGAAGCAAATTTCCACATTGTGTCCGATGAGATATGCATGCATGAGGCGCGCTTTTCGGCCATCATTTAGGCCCCTAATATTCCATGTTAAAAAGGTGTTGTCAACCATGCAGCCGCCAAGGAGGAATGGTGTTGTGGCATTCGTGACCAAAGGGCCGGCGCAAAGAGCCAGTGTCTAGAGGATTAAGATTGTGTAAGATGGATGCGAGCGGAAACATGCCAAAAACAGTACAAAAATTACAACAAAACAATTCCCCAGAGACAGGGCACCAAAAGCGGAGCCCAGGACTCAAAACCCGAATCCCCCCGCCTCCCACTCCAACCCCCCAATTAGGTTGAGCGTCAGAACCCCCCCACCCAGGGAACCCAAACTTAGAAGGGAAAATACAGAGGTGGGAATTATCCCTTCGGGGTGCGAGGGCCCAACCAGTTACCCCTTGCCATGCTTGCAAGGTAGCCGAGCGTTGCAGGCCTCAGAGGGAGGCAGGTGGAAGACAGCACATGTAGCCATGTGCAGGCATCTAGCAATGGGAGAGATGAGCATGACATGCATAAATCGTCTCCGGCCCAGAGGCATTAAATGATTAATAGAGTAAAGCATGATCGGGTGCTGCAAAGGGAAGCAACGGCCAGTAAAGATGAGCAATAGTGTACAGCAGTCCTTGCAGCTAGCAGGATATACGAGTCATGTGCCGGGTGCCAGACGTAACCATGGAATGCGACCAGATACCAACAACATTAGTCATTGTCACTTAGGTGGTCACCCTCAGGAAGAATGCGATGGCTTCGCGGGGAAGCCTTTTGTAGCTGTTTGGCGAATTTGAGGGTGGCCTTTGGATCGGTGAAAAATTTCGGTTTCTCCCCTGAGTCGATGCGCAGCCTTGAGGGATACAGCATAGCGTAGGTGATGTGAAGCTGATGTAAGATAGCAGAGAGAAAGTCCCTGCGGGCTGCCTGGACAGATAGGGTGAAGTCCGGGTAGAAAGATAAGAGGTTGCCCTGATGTTTGATCTCCCCCAGCTCCCGCGCCCTGCGAAGGATGGAGTCGCGGTCACGATAGTTCAGCAAGCGAGCGATGATGGGCCGCGCAGGGGCCCCAGGGGGGGGGGGACGTGGACCAAGAGATCTGTGGGCCCGCTCAATGATGAAGTGTTCAGAAAGAACGGGGCCGAAGAGGTCGCGCAGCAGGGACTCGAGGTAATCCTCCATCCTTCTGGTTGCGGTGGACTCCGGCAGGCCAACAAGTCGAATATTGTTCCGTCGGGAGTGCGCCTCTAAGTCCTCGTTTTTGGCATGTATAATTTCAGGAATTTTGTCCATTTTGAGGAGTTTCTGCGCGCCCTCGGCAATGGCGTCCTTCGCTTCCGAGACCCTGAATTCAAGCTGGGCAATGCGGGTGTCATGAGAGTCCACCCTCTGCTTGACTTGGTCCAAGCGTGACGTGAGATGGTCTATTTTGGCATCTATTGATTTTAAACTTGATTTCACCTCTAGAAGAATGGTTCGGAGGCTGTTGTCTCGCTCCGCAGGGAAGGTTGGTCTGGGTGGACTGCTCTCCGGCGTCAGGGGGGGGGGCTCACCGCCTTTGCCAGCTCCCCGCCCCGCGAAGTTGATCTTGGGCTGTCATGTGTCCATTTTCCCCATGCTGAACTCTGGGTGCGGCAAGGAGGAGAGGCCTCCAAGAATGTTAGCGCGTGGTCAGCCAAGGCCCAGAGCCGGAGGGCAGAGCGGGCCAGTCGCGGTTCCAGGGGATGCGGTGTGACAGCTCTGAGCAGAGCCGGCGCAGGCCATAGATGATTGTGGGGGGGAAAATAGGCTGGCAGGTGAGGCGCGACGAGCACCAGCGGGGAATCAAGGAATGCGGGGCGGACCAAACAGTCGCGGCCGCCCGAGTGTGCTACCTCTCGGCGGGCCACTGGCGGCAACCTCCACAGGGCAAAGCAAGGAGGGGCCCGTAGATGACCAGCGTGAGGACTGAGGGTGAGCAGGTAGGAGAAGGCATGATCAAATATTAAAATTTAATGAATCAATCAATCAATCGGGGAATTGTAAGCGCGCTACTCACCCGTGAGGGTCTCAAGGCACTGAGGGGGGGTCCGCAGATCTGTTTAGCCGAAGAGCCAGGTCTTGAGGGTCTTCCTGAAGGTGTTCAGGGAGGGGCGCGTCTGATGTCTGCCGGTAGCTCATTCCAGGTCTTGGCTGCAATGTGAGAGAAGGATCTTCCGCCTGCTCTGGCTCTGTGGATGCACGGGGTTTCGGCCAGTGCGAGGTTGGAAGATCGGAGGTTTCTTTTGGGTACGTGGAAGTTGATTCTGTCGTTGAGGTATTTGGGTCTGTTGTTGTGTAGGCATTTGTAGGCGTGAGTGAGGATTTTGAAAGTGACTCTTTTCTCCACGGGGAGCCAGTGGAGACTTCGTAGGTGTTGGCTGATGTGTTCGTGTCGGGGGATGCCGAGGACGAGTCTGGCGGCGGTGTTCTGTATTGTCTGGAGTTTGCGGAGTAGGGACTTGTTGATGCCGGCGTAGAGTGCGTTTCCATAGTCCAGTCTGCTGGTGATGAGTGCGTGGGTGACAGTCTTCCTTGACTCAGGGGATCCACTTGAAGGTCTTGCGGAGGATGCGGAGGGTGTTGAAGCAGCTGGAGGTGACGGCGTTGACCTGTCGGTTCATGGTGAGTGATGAGTCGAGTACGATGCCGAGGTTCTTGGCGTGGTCTGAGGGGGTAGGTGGGCTTCCAAGGGCGGTCGGCCACCAGGTGCTGTCCCATGCAGAAGGGGTGGTACCGAGGACGAGGACTTCAGTCTTCTCGGCGTTGAGCTTCAGGCAGCTGTTGGTCATCCAGACTGCGACGTCTTGCATTCCTTTCTGGAAGTTGAGTTTGGCAGTGGTGGGGTCTTTGGTGAGGGAGAGGATGAGCTGGGTGTCGTCTGCGTAGGATACGATGTTGAGGCCGTGTTGTCGGACGATGGCTGTGAGGGGGGCCATGTAGATGTTGAAGAGGGTGGGGCTCAGTGATGAACTCTGTGGGACTCCACAGGTGATTTTCGTGGGGTCGGAGAGGAAGGGTGGGAGTCTGATCCTTTGGCTTCAACCGGTGAGGAATGATCGGATCCAGTCCAGGGCTGTTCCTTGTATGCCTGCGTCGTGTAGTCTGGCGACTAGTGTGCGGTGGGAGACGGTGTCGAAGGCCGCTGATAGGTCGAGTAGGATGAGGGCTGCGGAGTGGCCTTGGTCCAGGAGGGTGCGGATGTCGTCTGTGGCGGCGAGTAGGGCGGTCTCTGTGCTGTGGTTGCTTCGCAATCCGGATTGGGACGGGTCGAGGACGGCGTTCTCTTCAATGAATCGTGTCAGTTTCCTGTTGACTGTTTTCTCTGCAACTTTGGCTGTGAAGGGGAGGAGCGAGATGGGCTGATAGTTCTTGAGGTCGATGGGGTCAGCTGTGGGCTTCTTGAGCAGGGGTCTGACTGCTACGTGCTTCCAGTCGTCTGGGAAGGTGCCTGTTTTGAAGGTGGTGTTGATGGTGCGATGTAGTTCGGGTGCGATGGCGGCCGCGGCTCTGTGGTAGATGTGAAGGGGGCAGGGGTCGGTGGGGGCCCCCGAGTGGATGCTTTTCATGGTCGAGGCGGTGTCTTCGGCCGTGATCGGTTTCCAGTTGGAGATGGTGGGCTGGCTGGTGTTTCTGGGGGGCAGAGGGCCGTCTGTGGCGCCTGGTGGATGGTCGATGTCGTAGAGGTTTTTGATCTTGAAGTGGAAATAGGTTCCAAGCTTGTCGCAGAGGTCTTGGGATGGGGTGATGTCTGTGGCTTCGCTGCATGGGTTGGTGAATTCTTGAATGACACTGAAAAGTTGGTGGAGTTGGCCAGGCTTTTGTTGTTGGTGAAGGTCCTCTTGGTGGTTCTGATCTGGTTGTGGTAGTCCGTCATGGCGTCCTTGTAGGTGGTGTGGTTTTCGGTTGTCTTGGTGTTTCTCCAGTTCTTCTCCAGGCGTCTGCAGGTGCGTCTGGCTTCTTGGAGAGCGGTGGTGAACCAGGCGGCTTTCCTAGGGCGTTGTCTGTCGGGGTTGCGTAGCGGGGCGAGCTCGTCTGCGCAGTTGGAGATCCAGGTGTGGAGTTCTCTGGCTGCGTCGTTTGCGTCGGGTGCCCAGGTGTGGTTGTCTTGGGTGAGGGTGGAGTTAAGTTGCTCGTCGGTAACCTTGCTCCAGTTCCTTCGTGGTGGGCGTGGGGCTGGTTTGGGTGCCTTGGGTTTGTTGATGGCGTAGTGTACGCAGTGGTGGTCGGTCCATGGCGGCTTCGTTGTGTGGCTGAATTGGACGCTGTTTCCTGCCGCAAAGATAGGGTCGAGGGTGTGTCCTGCTCTGTGGGTCGGTGTGTTGACATGTTGTTTAAGTCCGATGCTGGCGAGGTTGTCACAAAGGATAGTGGATTTGGGGTCGCTGGGGTTGTCGAGGTGGAAGTTCAGGTCTCCATTGAGTATGTAGTTTGTTGAGGCGATGGCGTGGGATGCGATGAAGTCGGTGATGGTGGTGGCGAAGGGTGTTCGGGGGCCGGGGGGTCTGTAGACGAGGGTTCCTCGGAGTGTCGCTTTGGGGGTGGTCTGGATCTGGAAGTGCAGGTGTTCGGCGGAGGGGAAGGTTTCGCTGGAGGTGATGAGGCGGAGGGTGCTCTTGTGGGCGATGGCGAGGCCCCCTCCTGGGTGGTTGGGGCGGTCTTTCCTCTGGATCTTGTATCCGTCTGGGATGGCGGTGCTGATTTCGAGGGTGGAGGATGCGTTGGTCCAGGTCTGTGTGAAGAAGGCGATGTCGGGCGAGAGAGAGTTGAGTAGGTTCCAGATGTCCAAGGCTTGTTTGTGTACCGAGCGTACGTTGAGGAGGATGCATTTTAGGGTGTCGCCGGTGTTGGAGGCCGGGGTGGCGGTAAGTGTCTGGCGGCAGTGGAGGCAGGAGAACTGGCCGTGGGTCGTGTTTGGCGAGGCCTGTTGGCATTCCCCAAGTCTTCCAGGGTTGAGTGCGAGGAGGGTAGTGGTGTCGTAACGATGGATAGTGGGAGGTCCAGGGTTCCTGGCGCTGGCTGCGGTCGGGTCGCGGACGGGCGCAGACGGGCTTGCCTTTGCGCGCCGGCGGCGCACCCGCTGCGCGCGGCCGCGCCGCAAACCCACTGCACACGTCCGCTGCGCGATCGCACAGCGGCCGCCATTAAGTAGGGAAGGTGGGAGGGAGGAGAGGCTGGGAGGCGGGAGCGAGGGAATTCCGGGGGGGGAATTCCGGGGTGGAGGGGCCGCAGGGGCAGCAGCAGCGAAAGGAACAGGCAGGCACGAGAAAATAAAAACAGTGGTGGAATTCGAGCAAGACCCAGATGGGCACAATAACAGTGGCACAACAGGGAAAAAATTAAGAAAAAAAACGGCTGAGAAACGTTACGGTGGTTGCAGTTAGTCCGGTCCCAGTTGGAGCGGGCAGCAGGCTCAGGAGCGGGCAGCAGCCTCCAACCTCCCTAGAAGGAGGTCGGGGTTTGGAGGCAAGAGACGGCACAGCGGAGCTGCGGGGAGAGAGTGGACCTAGACCGAGGGTCGGAGGTCTTACTATTAAATTTGTCATCAAGAAAAAATGTAATGCCAGTTTAGTGGGTTGTAATATGGATGAGCTTTTACCAACCTTTGCATTAGCCATAGTTAACACGGCGGATAAAGGAAAGGTTTGCAAAAGATTATGCTCTAACACAAGCCAAGTAGGAGTATAGACAGAGTCCATAGGTTGAAACCATAATGAGCCTTGGGCAACGAGGAAAGACGTGTGTTATTTCTTGATGTTAGGTAGACTAACCCCACCTTTTTTCTTAGGAATTTGTAAGTATTGAGAGCAGTACGTACAGGTTTATTGTTCCAGATATACGTATTAAACAATTTGTATATTTTAGTAAAGAAAATTGAAGGAAAACAAATTGGCAACATAGTGTAAAGAATTCACTGGTTATGACAATAGACGATACACCATAAGATACAATATCAACTGCAACACTAAGTTTGTAGTTTACATCATTGAGTGCGCTTGCGGAGGACAATATGTTGGCAGCACTATTCGACCACTCAAGGACAGAATAGGGGAACATGTTAGGGCACTACACCAACAAGATGCCAGATACCCTATGGCACTACACGCCAGCACATGCCCTTCACAAGGGCCACATAAACAACTGTTTTTCTACGGCATCGATCATGCGGAACCAAACCCACGAGGTGGGAACAGAGAATTTAGACTTAGACGCACGGAGGCAACTTGGATTATGCGCCTCCGTACGGTGGAACTAGGCCTCAACAGTGACCCTGAACTACAGTATTTCTTGGGGGACTGAACAGTAAGAATTGGATTTCCTGTATTACCAATCTACTAAACTACAACTCGAACTGAGAATTGAAGAATGGATGATTTACGATCTAAAAGAAAAAACAACCAACGTGGATGTAACTATATGGGCCCTATTTTTTCTCCTCACCTCCTTTTCCAACCTTTTTCCTTTTCCTTTTGTATAAATCTACGCTGTTTTCTTACACATTTTTATTACCATTTGATTAACTTCTTTATTTTTTGATGAACGTACTATCGTCTTAAATATTTGTTATGTCTCCATGGTTTTGACCGTTTGTTGTCATGTATACTCATCTAGATATGCTGCAGGTATTAGTTATAATAGTAACAACATACCCTCTGACTCTTACACTTTAGCAAACGTATTGCTCGATCTCGTTTTGACATTCACACTACTTTTTTTTAATTTCCTTTGTGGGTTTTACCACTTTAATATAGGTTTTACACTACTATGCGGACTAAGTACTTCAGTCTCAAACTGAGTAGATCTTAGCTAGTGTTGCGGGCCTTTGACTGGGAGGGTACTTAGTTGACTTTAGATTAGCTTGTTATTCAACCTAACCCCATACGGGATCTCACCGCTATGTGCTACCATTGATGCCTATACTTCACCAATCATCTATCTATTTCCACCTTTATTTTTTACTCTGATTTTTACATGTCCTCCACCAAGCCACACGCACGTTTAACTCCCAGGACGTGTGGCTACTTGACGTTTAATTTATTTAGAAGCCCTCCAAACATGATGGCTCTGCTCCTGTGTTTTTAGCCGATAAAGTTGTTAAACTTTCAATTTTCACACTAGCCCGACGCGCTCCAGTGTTTAAACAGGTGACGATATAAAAGTCACTTCCGGGTGCTCTCTCTGTCAATTTCTGGAACAGGGAACGCACCCGTTGCCGTCACGGACACCAGCGTACTCGCTGCTGGTAGGTTTTCTATCGCCTGGACGTTCTAACAATTTAGAAGCTCTTTACCTTGCATTTCTCCGGCGCTTTTACATAGTCCGCCCCGATAATTCGTTTTTAATCCTGTTCCAGATCGGAAGAATGTACAAGGCGGTCTAACTCCCTTCCGCTAATTTGGACGGCATGGTCCACGCATAACTACTGATACTTTGGTAAGGACTCCATTATATGCTAGCATACACTATTTTTGCGAAGCATGACATTACCTTTTGCATGTAGTTCCGTCTTTTAATTGAGAGAACTTCGCTACTCTTTAGGTGCTTCATTCAACATAGAATTTCCCACCTGCTCACGAGAGTACCGATATTTAGGTAAGGATTATGAGACTATATGTCACTGTCTCATGATTAGCTATTGTAACTACGTGGAGTGACATTCCTTCCCCCTTTTCTTATTCGACCATACTTGACTCTTTATTCAGGTACCCACTCTTAATACCTATACACCATACTTCTCACGTTGCTACTAGACGCCTTTTCTTTAGACCAGCCGGGTCGGAATTATCACCGGCAGAGCGGTAAGGGTTTTTTGATATTTCCACCATAGTCGCTTTATATCTCTTCTCTCCTCCGTGTACCTCTAGTACAGCCTTCCCTAACGGGCTCTTATTTTACCCTCTTCTTGCTATAGAAATTAGAAGGCTCATCACGCATGAAGTACAGGTAGCACCACCAGACATTTATACACTTACCTGCTTAGTTATTTTGCTCTATTTTCGCTTCCTTGCTGTAAATGAAATGTCAACTATTATATGTTTACTTGCACGCGGGCTATATGGTCCTCACCATATACCTAGAGTGGCACCTCATATGTTTTGTGTAATCTTGCTATAAGTTCTTATGACTTTGGTTTATTACCTTTTGTGCACTTTTGTTTGTTCTGAATAGGAATAAGTTTCATGCATATTTTTTTGTTTTTTAAAAATAGCGGGACATAAGGTTCTCAGCACACACCAAGGGGCCGATTCCGATTTGGGCTGGAAATCTCACCGACCGACTCGGTACGGGAATATAGTCCGACCGACACGTACCGGCGTTGCCCGACCTGGGAAGTACGATCAAATGCATGTGAATCACGACCGACTCGTACGGAACACAAGCCGAACGACCGAACCGGACGGAAACAAGCTATCCGGCCGGGAAACCACGCGAATAGAACCGACCGACACGCACCAGGAATCAACCCGAACGAAACGTACCCGCGAACTCCGACCTGCGCAGTTCGATGCAATGCGTGGAAAACCAGACCGAGTCGCACGGAGCTCAAGCCGAACGACCGACACGCATACAAAAGCCAGCCGAAGGAAGCCAATACTCGGCGACCGACGCGTACGCCGCACAAGAAACCCTGCAGAAACACAGCGTGAACGACTCGGAGAAGCTCACACGAGACAACTGCAGCGTCCTACTCGGTCAGAAGAACGTCTCCTACATGCACAAAAAATAATAAGGAAAAAAACAAAAAAAAGGGCCAAGCAAGCAATGACAAAGTCAATAAATACAGGGGAAAAAAACATGGAACAAGGACACACCCCCAACTCCACCTATATAAAGGCCACAAATCCCTACCATGATCCTTTGCAAATTCAACTGACCTGCCAGCACAGAACACCATCACACAGCAACCACAGACACACTCGCAGCTCATCCATCACACAAGCCACACACCATTAGCACCTCAACAAATAGCACCCTCACAAACACCCAGCAAAACCTACACTCACACACCCTCACCTGCACACACACACACATCAATCCCCACCACCACCCATCACCATGCCCCTAAAGAAGAATCCAAAGTTCCTAGACAGTGAATTGGAAGTCCTGGTAGATGAGATCCTCAGGGTAGAGCCACAGTTGTTTGGTACATTGGTACAACAGACCCCCATGTCGCAGAAAACCAAGATGTGGCAGAGGATCGTCGACAGGGTCAACGCACAATCACCATGTTTGCGCACAAAGGAAGACATCCAGAACAGGTGGTATGATGTGCGCAGGAGGGTCAGGGACCTACTAAAGAAGGATTACATCGTGAGTCAGCGCACCGGCAGTGGCCCTCCTGCCAAACCACTATACCTCAGGCCCTGGAAGGAGAAGGTGCGGGCCATCCTACCACCAGTGAGCGTATATGGTCTATCAAACATCCCAGAGCCTGGTGAGTACACAACAAATATACCCAATATTGTGTGACAATACACACACATCACTGTCAAGGGGATAGTCAAACCATGCACCCTTAGCAAATCCACAGCAATCAAAAGATAATCACCCCAAGATTTGTCTGTCAGTCAGATAAACACAATACATGCCATCTCATAGTGACATGTAACTGTGTCAAGATATGTACAAACATAACTACAAATACAGCAAGGCAGTGGCACAAATGTAACCAACAAACACAGTTAGACATTTTGCCACCACTAGAACACCACCTCACAGGGAAGCTCACTCAAAGGAAGGAATTCTGTGTATGCTGGTGAAGTCAGTGTAGCCGATAGCATGATGGGAGTTGTAGTCACAGATATTGGTCACACTCACAATTGGCCCATCAACACCACTCTGAACCATGCTCACATCACAGGGAGTGGAAAACAACTGACAAGATGGCTGACACTGGGTACTGCTGTGGGGAGCACAAGGCCCTGCTGGGAATTGTGCACCAACCAACAGCAGGACACCACTGTCAGCCATCTTGCCATTGCTGTCACACTCACACACAGTGAAGTCCACTCAAAAGGAAGGAAGTATGGGCATGCTGGGAAGGGGGGTGTAGGCCATAGCATGATGGGAGTGGTAGTCACAGCTCAACATCCCCCACCCACATGGCCCAGCAAGCTCACACTGAAGCATGCACACCTCACAGCCAGTGAAAAGCCACTTCAAAGATGTCTGACACTGGCCTCAGCTGTGGGGAGCACAAGGCCCCGCTGGGAACTGTGCAACAACAAACAGCAGGACACCACTGACTGACATCGTGAAAGCCAACGTGCACTCCCTGCAATGGAAGCACGTTCCATGGTGGGATATCTGGCTGGGTGGGAAGGAGGACTGACAGCTCTGACCATTGTTACAAGCAGCTTTCCTCATACACCCCCTTAACACAAACTCCACACAACTCACCTGGGAGAATGCAATGCCTCACACTCCAATTAAATATCCCACAAAGAACCACCACCCTGGGTTATGCTGTGTGAAGCACAGGGACACTATTGGGACTTGTAGCCGAACAACCGCCAGGACAACACTGTCAGCCATCCTGTCAGCACAGGCACACTACCCCACAGGGAAGCAGAGTCAAAAGGAAGGAAGTATGGGCATGCTGGGAAGGGGGGGTGTAGGCAATAGCATGATGGGAGTGGTAGTCACAGCTCAACATCCCCCACCCACATGGCCCAGCAAGCTCACACTGAAGCATGCACACCTCACAGCCAGTGAAAAGCCACTTCAAAGATGTCTGACACTGGCCTCAGCTGTGGGGAGCACAAGGCCCCGCTGGGAACTGTGCAACAACAAACAGCAGGACACCACTGATTGACATCCTGAGAGTCAACCTGCACACACTGCAAGGGTGGCATGCTTCATGGTGGGATAACTGGGCTGGGGGGAGAAGGAGGGCCGGATGTCCACCAAATACCACCAATGCTGGCCATGCACACACCTCAACATTCACATTGAAAAGCTTCAGGTTGGCAGGACAATGTGCTACACCAATATCAACCTCTGACTGTGACAACTTAGGACAATGCAATGTACAGGCCTGCATCCAGAGGTACAGTCACAACTGTCAGGTGTGTGAACCATTGATGCCCGTAGAAACATAACATACATTGTGTGTCTCTTCCAAAAACAGGTGATGATGGGGACACAGCAGCAGACGATGAGGAGTCCCTGTCCCAGGCTCCGGGGGACACTGAGCTCACTGGTGTGGAACAGCCTCTGCACTCCTCGGATGGCGAAGACCTACCTGGCCCCTCCGGTGCGAGTCATCATGCAGGACCAACATCTGCACCCCCTGCACCCACCCCTCCAACAACTGCCAACACGCAGACCACCCCTGCCAACACGGACAGACCAAGGACCACCGATGACAACAGCACAGGGACCCCGGCCCAACGTGGAGCAACGGACAACGACCCCAGTAACAACCCCCAAGTGGGCCTACGGTCACCTGTGCGTGCCACCACAGGTCCCGCACGTGTCGCCAGGGGTGGTGGGAGGGGTGGTAGACATAGGTCGCTGTTTGCAGAGGGGCCTGGACTGCATGATGACCCACAACTGGCACGCATTGCTGAGGCGTACCAGAATAGCACCGGAGAGGTCAGCCAGGTAGTGGGGATCCTCAAGGACATTCAACAGCAGCAGGCTGCCCATCATGCCCGCTTGGACTCACACATGTCCCGTGTGGAGACACACATGTCCCGTGTGGAGACACACATGTCTGGCATGGAGTCCAAGTGGGACACATTGGAAGAACTGACAGCGGTGCATAGGGACATATTGACATGCCTCCGCCAGATTAGCACCAACATGGCCACACCTCCCTGTGTGCCCACAACATCTGGTGCTGCAACAACTGCAACTGCCACAGGGAGGGAGGAGGACTCTGGCGGAGAGTCCTCTGCACCGCAGCAGCCTGCACGTGAGGGTCCCCCCGGAAGAAGAAGGGTCGTCCGAGGAAGGAAAACTGAGAGGCCAATGGCCATGTACATCCCCCAGGAACCCAACACCTGTTCTGGAAATTCTCCTTTGTGTGCAAACTGTTTACCCTGTCGAATGCAACACAACTCTCCCACATGACATGGGGAGCTTAAGTTGGCCCAATGTATCAGATGACTGTGGACTTTACTCAGGACATTTCTGCTACCAAGCCTTCCATCTCATCTGGGAACTTTGGATTCCAATCCCAATGTACAGCACCCACCATCCTGTGCACTATCCTCACACATGTATGGAAATAAACTCACTAATACACCATACTTGCCTCTGTTGTGATTCCAACGTGGTTTTTGTCATGTAGATGGTGATCTGCTAAATGACACTGTGCATGCTAACTGCTACAGCAAGTTCAACACCGTCATGTGAGTCATGGCGATGTGACACATATGAGGGAGACACACCACTAGGGCTACACAACACATACACACCAGGGCCATCAGACTCATCGCCTACACTGATGTTGCCAGGAAATACAGTGGAATGCACAGACACCACACCTATTCACAGTCTGTGTTAACTAGCCCACAGGTGCAGTAAGCACATGTCAGTCAGATGTGTGACCAGACAACGCACAACCCAAAGTGAAGCACAGGTTTATTACACATTTGTAACATGTTGTTTCCACTACAGATGCAAGGTAATCCTACGTGGCAGTGGCCACACAGTCAACAAGTGTAGAAGAAATAAAGTCCAGGGGTGTGTGGCACATCACCTGTAGGGAAACGACTGCTTCCACCCTGGAAGTTGAATCATGGTGTCGGGGATCACAGTTCACCAAACAACTCTGAAAGTACCCTGTGAAGGACAGACATGACACACAGTCAAAAGCACGGAAGAACAGGACAGAACTGCAATACTCATGGCCAATACATGTCACAAGATACTCACAGAAAACCAAGTTAGCATGTCAACACTGTTGGGAAGTACAGACTACCTGTAAGGACACATCGCTGCACGCTTCCAGTCAAGTAGCACATGGCCACACTCAAACAGCACCAGAGCACCACCAACACATATCACGCAAACACACATCATTGACATGACATCTCTGGATACTCACATTCAGCTGAAGAAGTTGGTGATGAGCTGTGTGCGGACATCACCATCATCATCATCACTGGCATCGTGGCCCAGGCCAGGATCCTCCACAGGTGGCGGACGTTGGTCATCGTCATCCAGGATGAGAGGCAACTCCTTCCGCACTGCCAGGTTGTGTAGCATGCAGCAGACGATGACAATCTTGCACACCTTTGCTGGGGCATATGGGAGGGCCCCTCCTGTCTTGTCCAGGCAGCGGAAGCGGCTCTTCAGGAGACCAAATGTCCGCTCGATCACTCTCCTGGTCCGACCATGTGCCTCATTGTAGCGCATCTGGGCTGGTGTCACAGGGTTCCTGAGGGGTGTCAGCAACCACGGCATGTTGGGGTATCCGGAGTCACCTACAGACAGACAATTGCACATTAGCAGAGTTGGAAAAGAGGGCGGAATACAACATAGCAGAACACACACAATGGTACAAAGTCAGTACACACCGACAAGCCAGGCACGCTGGTTCAGCATCTGTGACATCATCCTCGGGATGCAACTACTCCTCATCAATTAGGCATTGTGTGCCGAACCAGGGAAACGGGCACACACATGTGAGATGCTCATATCTGCAAGACATACCACCAGAGCATTGATCGAATGATAATGTTTCCTGTTCCTGTATGCCTGCTCATGTGCCTGTGGTGGTACCAAAGCCACATGTGTCCCATCAATGGAGCCAATGACATGTGGCATCCTCCCCAGGGCATAGAAGTCACTCTTGACGTCAGTGAGTTGTTGACGTGTAGGGAAATAGATGTACTGGTTCAGGCATCTCAACATTGCCTCCAAAACATCGCGTAGCACACGGCTGAACATAGTCTGTGACATCCCACCAGCAGTCGCCACAGTGTGTTGAAAGGTACCGGTGGCAAAGAAGTGTAGG
This sequence comes from Calotriton arnoldi, assembly GCA_963921515.1. Classification (NCBI taxonomy): domain Eukaryota; kingdom Metazoa; phylum Chordata; class Amphibia; order Caudata; family Salamandridae; genus Calotriton; species Calotriton arnoldi. The sequence continues at coordinate 2,231,335 of CAWUFW010000312.1, read as the reverse complement.
GCTGCCATCACCTTCACCTTGGGGGTCAGCGCTGTAGGGTGCCAAGAGCACTGCCAAATCCTCAATCAGCTGCCTGGTGAAGCGGTACCATCGGATGCTGTCACGTTCCACCATCGTTGCTAGGTCAGGGAATGGTCTATGGACAGCTGGTGCCCTGCAGTGCATAGGTGAAGAAAGAAAGATTGTCAGTATCCCCACATATGTGCCATTCACCATACTCAATTTCACATGATACATCATTACGAGACACAAGTACTTGATGTGTGTGCTGTTCTGTATGGACATATATGGCACCTACATGGACATCATCTAACATCTCAGTTCAACATGTGTTGACAACAGGTTCCAGGTTGTGCTATGGGAAACCATTAGGCTGTGTCACAGTACCCATTTACTGCTGTCACGTTCCACACACACACCACAGTGACATGTCTGGACAGATGCGCCACAGGCATCACAGCTCATTGACAGGTAGATTCCCAGTGACCCTGTCTTGCCACATGGACACTGGCATGACATGGCGTATCATGTACACGTCAGAAAAACAAACAGGACTCCCACAGGTAGTAGCCCCTGTTGCCTCCGCAGGACAGACATGGACGTCTGTGACACACACACGCACAACATCAAAGTCCATGCACAAACAACGTGGATGTGGAGACTGTCTCCCATTGTGCACATGGAATCAGAGACATCGGAAACACAACATGCACACAGACTGTGGAGGGCCATCACTATTGTGGCAATGGGTCACCCTGTGACGTACATGCCTTCCCACATGGGACTCTGGGGGTATGTGACATGTCATACACATACACAACCTGGAAATGTGACCATGCCACATGCTCTGAAATGAACAGTTGCACATCACAGTGGTCATGTGCACAACACACAAAGGATCCTGTCCCCATGAACACGTGCACAGCCTGGGAGTGGCTGCCCCCAAGTGCCACCCCAAAAACCACATGTTTACCCCCATACACAGAAAAGGTAATGCAGCCTTACATGTCTTAGGATACAGTGTGGACTGGGTGTGGTGTTGTAGGTGTGCCCCTGAGTCCCTGGCAAGTATATGTGGCTGGCATACGTTCACCAGTGACAAGCATGGTGACATATGCTAGTGACCTGTACAGGGACGCGTTGTACAGCAATGGACCGATCGGTGTGCACGCACTGGCCATTGCATCTGTTGTGAGCGGGTACGTGTTGTTTCCCGGAATACGCGTTGTACAGCAATGGACCGATCGGTGTGCACGCACTGGCCATTGCATCTGTTGTGAGCGGGTACGCGTTGTACAGCAATGGACCGATCGGTGTGCACGCACTGGCCATTGCATCTGTTGTGAGCGGGTACGCGTTGTACAGCAATGGACCGATCGGTGTGCACGCACTGGCCATTGCATCTGTTGTGAGCGAGTGCGCGTTGTACAGCAATGGACCGATCGGTGTGCACGCACTGGCCATTGCATCTGTTGTGAGCGGGTACGCGTTGTACAGCAATGGACCGATCGGTGTGCACGCAGTGGCCATTGCATCTGTTGTGAGCGGGTACGCGTTCAGCAATGGACCGATCGGTGTGCACGCACTGGCCATTGCATCTGTTGTGAGCGGGTTCGCGTTGTACAGCAATGGACCGATCGGTGTGCACGCACTGGCCATTGCATCTGTTGTGAGCGGGTACGCGTTGTACAGCAATGGACCGATCGGTGTGCACGCACTGGCCATTGCATCTGTTGTGAGCGGGTACGTGTTGTACAGCAATGGACCGATCGGTGCGCACGCATTGGACATTGCATTTGATGTGAGCGTGTACGCGTTGTACAGCAATGGACCGATCGGTGCGCACGCATTGGACATTGCATTTGATGTGAGCGTGTACGCGTCGTTTTTTGAAATACGCGTTGTACAGCAATGCTCCGGACGGTGCGCATGCATTGGCTAGGGCCTGGCATGGCAACGGACGCGTTTTCGAAGCTGTAATGAGTCTGATGCAGTGAATTCAGTTGGCCAGCCACAATAATGTTGCAAAAACATGGGTGTCATGAAGTTTAACTTTTGAAGGATGCTGTGGGCGTGTATAAGTGGTGCTATTCCATGGATTGGCCAGATTCAGAAGATGCAAACGACTTGGACCTATCACTTTGGACACATGGGACAGTATCTGCCTCTGCAGCACACCTATAATGCCGGCTGTTCCCCTGAGAGCTCACTTGCCTGCACTACATGCTCCAGGACGACATCTGCCACCAACACTGCTGCTGTTTATGCATCCTCTGGCTCAAGCAATGGCACGTACTGTGGAGAGAGCCCCAGCCTTCAGCCTTGAGGAGAACCAGGCCCTGCTGGACAGCCTCCTTCCACAGTACAGCAAGCTGTATGGGAAACCAGGGGAGCAGGTGAGTGTGCTGTCCACTGCCTTACTAATTGTGCATGTTGTCTGACTAGCAAGACTTACAGTGTGCACACCACTGGCTAGCATGCTCACTGAGTAGTTCTCACCCCCAAAGTGTGTAGTTACATGCACTGAACAGGTACAGTGCAGTAACGGTGCATTCCAACAAGGTTTACTTCCCATGCAATGATACCATGTAGTAACTGCTGGCAAACTGTTCATAACCTTCGTTGCACTGCCTGTGTACATCATATGCCCCTGTGATTGAGACATGTATATCCAACTGTGTGATGCACGTATATGTTGCATGTGTAGTAATGGCATTTTCACTTTGTCATCCTCACAGGTTGATGCCCACCAGAAGCAGGAAATCTAGCTGACCATCGCCCGGGCAGTAAGATCCGTGGGGGTCTACAAGCGCCGGATCCGCAACTGCCAGAAGAGGTGGCAGGACCTTCGGGGCTGGACCCGGAGGATCGCAAGGTTCCAGCTGAAGCTGTCGCCTCCTCGCAGGAGGGGCGGACACCGGACCCTGACCCCCCACATGCTCAGGATCCTGGCGGTGGTCTTCCCTGACCTGGATGGGCAGCTGAAGGCCAGACAGCAGCAAGGAGGGGGTGAGTCCATGACTGCACTGTGCACTTTGTCTGACATGCTATGTGCCCTCCTCTGGCCTGGTTAAACTTCCACAGTACATCAGTCTTGTGGTCCAGGACCCATGTCCCTCAATTGTGACATGCCCACTCCTCATCTGATACGCATATGTGTGGCCCTTACAGTCAGGAAATTGTGTCACTTGGGTACTGTCTCATTGCATTTTGCTTCGCTCAAGGTGGGGGACAGCATTTGTTCCCGTGACTATGTTGTGGGATTCATGGGTGGGTCAATTGCTTACACAATGCCTAAGTTCTGACATGTAATCTGGGTGTAACTTTGATATGTGGTCCACTTGCGGATCTGAATCACCACATGTCCCTGGGGTATTTGGCACACACCCATGCTGCGGGTGGGAACAATGTTTGGGCCTCAGGAGTATGTATATCAAGTGTGTCACACATGCTTAGCCACCTGCCTACTGTCCAGGGCTCATCCCTCTTTCAGGTGGAGCAGGACAGTCATGCCTACTCCAGGGCATACAATACACTCTGTACTCCCACTCCCGTGTATCAGCTGACATGTTGTGATCAGTGAAATGTTCCCTCAGGTGTCTGCCTCTGTGTCATTGTGCTGTGGCTTCGTTGTCAGGACTACTGGGATGTTTATCGTTTAGGGCTCAGCATGCCATCTGAGATGTGACCATGAGAGACGATACTTCTGTGACTCATAGGTGTTTGATCACTTGACTGTGCACACAGGGGTATGCGACTGTGAACTTCAGGCAGCTGTTTTACATTCACAGCAGACTGTGAGGTGCTCAGGTTCATAGAGTTGTGTTTCATGTCTCCCATATGTCCAATTGGCATGACGTGGCCAAATAAGAGTTCAGATGATGTGGTTTGTGGGGGATGGACATGTGCACTTGTCAGCTACATAACTTGCATTCCCCATTTCCTAGGATTGTGACAGTGCAGACTGTTGTTGGCTGGCTGCCATGCCCATGTGACTGGAGACAGTGATGTATGACTTTGCAGGCATGCCTGTGCCATGGCATTTAACTTCCTAAGGGTGATCCTGCAGGGGAGTGACATTTGCAACATGCACCCCATTGTGGCATTGACTATCCGGACATGGGTGCATCATGGTGTCTGGTGCTGGTATGCATCACATGCATTTCTAATTAGACTCTGGCCATCCCTTTACCCGGACACCTGTACTAACTCAGTGGCAAGAGATGTGATGTGTGCATATTCACATACAATGTCCAACAACTGTGTACGTGGTGCATGTGTCCACACTGGGGTATTAACATCCAACAGGTACCAGACAGATGGGTGCAAGGGCAGGAGGGGTGTGAGTGCCATGGTTGACCATCAGACTGACAATTGGCTTCTCCTAATCTGTGTGAGGACTTTTGGCAATGTTCAACTGAGGATGCCAGGGCTTGCTCTGTAATGTGCTGTACTTACTGTGGTGTGTGCGGTCAGTGCAGGTGACTGATGTTTGTCTGTTTCCCTAATTGTTTGCAGATACATCCACGGCCACAGGAGGGGACAGCTCCATGGACCAGGAGGAGCTGCAGAGCCAGACTGGGTCAGCAGGCGATGAGTGGTCGGAGGGACCCAGTGGCACGGAGGGCGAGGGGAGCCACACTGAGGAGTCCTCAGCACCATCCACCTCAGCTGAGGACCACAGCAGCTCGGAGGATGACTCCCTTGTGGAGGCGGGTGTCAGCAGCCACCACACCCCAGCTAGTATGTTTGGCCCCGCCACCACCACCGCCCTCCCATTAGCTCCCATTCCAGAGGTCCGTGGAGGCTCCCGTGTCCGGGAGCGTGTCTCCTTCGTGCCAGGCACCGCACTCCCTGCCCCTGTGTCCCCTGCTGCCCTGAGTGAGGAGTCTGTGTACCTACTTCGGCAGCTCCATGTAGGGCAGACAGCAATGCTGAGTGTCCTCCATGCACACACCACTCTGTTGACACAGCTGGTGTCGTTCATGGAGGGCATCACGATGGGTATGTCTGCCCTACAGAGGAGCAATAGGTCCATGGACTCCTCCCTGACGGCAGCAGTGTCCCTCCTCCAACAGTCCATCACCCCTCCTACCTCTGCCCCATCCACACTTCCTCGCACTCTACCTGTCCCAAGCACATGCACACCTGTACAATCACCCAAACACACAGACACGAGCAGCACAGAAACACACAGAACAAGGGCAAAACGTGCACACAAGCATCCTCAGGGGACTGATACCACACCCACAGGGGATGGGGAACAGACACACACACAGGCATCCACACTCACTCCGCAGTCCTCAAAATCCTCTCCCTCCAAGACCCCTTCCCTTGCCTCACCTGCAACCCCACCTACAAAGCAGCTCTTCCTCTGTGACCTCGGCCTCTTCCCCTCCGATCCCGCTGATCCAGCATACAGGGGGAAGAGGAAGTCCACCCACACAGAGGGAGTGCCCCTCGCCCCCGGACACCCTCCCCCAGGCGCAGACAGCCTGAGGCCCCCACCCGCAAGTCCCCCGGTCCCGGAAGAGCAAGACCCCGCCACCGCCCTGCAGGTCAATCACACAGTCTCCTTCCTCCATCCCTCAGTCACCCACAACACAGGTTCCCCCACCACACCCTGTCCCAGGTTCCCCCACCCACAGATACACCATCCCCAAAATGATGCGGCCTTCTCCACCTACCACTTGCTCTTCCAGCCCCACCCCCCGCTGCACATGTTTGTGCCACTGGTGTGGAGACCGTGTCCTCCCCTCTGTCCTGCCCACCTTACCTGAACCCCATTCTACTCCCCGGAGATGGGCACTGCAGTGGAGTCCACTACCACCCCGTCTGACTTGGGCACTGCAGTGGGGAACCTGTCCACTCCATCTGGCCAGCCCACTGGAGTTGTGCCGGCACCCACACCATCTGACTCATGCCCCCAGTTGTGCCGGCACACACCATGTCAGACACCTCCACTGCAGTTGTCAGTGACTCTCCAGCACCAGCCACCCCTTCCCTGCCTCCTTCTGGTGAGCCCTGATCCTGTCCCTGCGGTGCCTGGCCTGACCCCCGTATGCCCCTCCGAGGGGAGTGTCCCTGGTTATTAGCAGTGCAGGAAAGCAAAGGGTGACATCTGCCACTGTCACCCTGTTTGGACTTCAGTCATGGACTGGCCATTGGCCTTTGGGTTTTGTCTGGACTTTCTTTTTTAATATGACATATGCTGAATAAAGCTCCTTTCAGTTCTCCAGTGGTTTTGCTTCAGATGTACATGATGTTGAGGATGCTAAACATGCCCTTGCTGCAGTGATGGTGATTTTTACTATCAGGTAAATGAAGTGTTACTGTGCAGGACCCCATGTGGTCCAGGGTGAATGTGTCCTATCCTGGGGTGTAGCCATGTCATCCTTTGCAGCAATATGAGGGTGTCATGTTATTCATATTTGCCAATGGGATTCCCTACATGTTTTTGCAATATCACATCTGTGGCTTACACCCCTGCACATCAGATGTGCTTGCCATTGTTCAATTTGTCTATTTCCTGACCGTGTGTCCATCTCCACTGAACATGCAAGTTTGGGCATCAATGGGGAAGGACTCATCTGTGGTATCAGTGCAACTTGCTATACATGTGTATTTGATCGGTGCAGATGATTTTGGTGACACTGCCATGACCAGGCTGATGTGACGAGAGCCTTCATTTTGTGCTAATGGTTGACTGAGTGACCAAGTGTTCTGCTGACATGATTGAGCCCTGCAGAGACAACGTATGGCACAGCTTTCCTTACACAGGAGTGGAGTCCCCTCATGGCAGTGTGTAATTCCGTGACATTGCCTGAGCCCAAGGTGTGTGTTGTGTGAGCATGTCTGTGTGTGTTCATTTCCATTTTGCTACGCAGGCTGGGGTCCCTAGTGATGTTCCTGTTTGTGATGCTTGCTGAGTTGAGCAATGTTCCCCCCAAATCTTCGCCCTGGGTTCTCTGTGATGTGGGTGCATGGCACATTACTGGTCATCAGGGTGTCATCCATAGGTGTGTTTGCTGTCAGGGCTGAGTTTGTGGACAAACGCAGATGAGACACAGTCAGGATTCCCCTTGGCACTTGTTGGTTACACAAGTCATGTAATTTACATTTTGTGTTACCTTTCAGTGATTGTGACACGTGTGTGTGACTGCTGCCACTCCTCAGGGTCAGAGCTGCAATGTTGGAAGTTGTCTATGTGTGTTCTTGGTGGGTGACCTTGGCTTCTTCATTGATGTGTGACTGTGGCCGGGATCCCATTGGTTGGCGTGGATTTGACGTCATGCCCATGTACAGCGTACTGTGCAGTGTGTCAGATATTCACAAGTTTTGTTGACTGGCCATGTGTGATGGGTATCTCCACCTTAGTTCCCCCCACCACCCCTGGGATTGTCATGGGTGCATGTGCAATGTCACCAGTCCATGTGAGCTTCACTGCTGCACATTGGTGGAGGTCAAGGTGTGTGGTGTTGAGTGTGTGCAAATGAGAGTTGTTGCACGGCTAGACCCCTACCTCCATGTTGGCCTTGGCTGACAGGCCGTGCTGATTGATTTGTGCTTGTGTAGGTGTGATGGTAGTTAGTTGCTCAGGAAACATGACTGTGGTTCACAGTGTGTACGACATCTACCTTTGTCATCACAGTGGGATTATCATGCAGGCCAGTGTCACCACAATGTGGGGTCCCTGGGGGTAGTGCTGTGGTGGGTCTGTCTCTTGCTGTGTTAGTTGCTGTTCCTACAAGCTTGTGTGACATTTGTAATTTGTGCTCCCTCTCATCTAACAATGCCTGATTGCCCACATTCTGGAATCCGATCCATGAGTTACTTTTGTGTGGCACTGTATACACATCTGTGTAATAGGGATTCAGGCCTCCTCATGTGTTGTGTGGTTGCCTGGGGACAGTGGCACACCCCCCCCCCATCACCTGTTGTGTTTGATATGCAGTGTGAGTCTGCCTGTTTGTGTTTGTGCATTGGCACCACTGCATTGGCATTTCTTTAGTGTGCCATTGGCTGTATGTTGTTTGGTGGGTTTCCCCTGCTGTCCCTGGGACTCCTAGGTCATCAGTCAGAACAATGATCATGGTTTGTATGTCCTATTGCTCCCATGGAATGGTATTTGTTCACCTGACATCTACAGTCTCCACAGGATATAAAAAATTTGTGTGTCCATTGGTGCTGATGTGTGGGTCTGCATTATGATGGTCACTTCTGTCATTGTGTAATTCGTGAATGTTGACAATGTGAGCCCCCATGGGTGAGGTTTGTCTGCACATGGCCAAAGCGATGTTTCATTGGCACTGCACTGTTTGCCTCACCAAATCTATGTTGCTATGGGACACAAGCACTACTATGCCACTGATGTGTGTGTTTGTTGTGTGACCAGGAATCATCCATGCAGTTTGCATTTGCAGCTTTTCACATGACAACACTTACATTTTGGTCACTGTGGTGATGGGGCTTTAGACCCCATTGCCACAATGTTCAAAATGTGCTTCAGCTATGGACCCCACACTTACCTTTTGGTCACTGTGATGATGGGGTGTTAGACCCCATTGCCACAATGTTCAAAATGTGCTTCAGCTATGGACCCCACACTTACATTTTGGTCACTGTGGTGATGGGGCTTTAGACCCCATTGCCACAATGTTCAAAATGTGCTTCAGCTATGGACCCCACACTTACATTTTGGTCACTGTGGTGATGGGGTGTTAGACCCCATTGCCACAATGTTCAAAATGTGCTTCAGCTATGGACCCCACACTTACATTTTGGTCACTGTGGTGATGGGGCTTTAGACCCCATTGCCACAGTCGTCATGGTCTGCTTGCATTGTGGAGGCCACACACATTTATGTGTGACACATGTGATAGGGGGTCACATTGTATGTTCAATGTCATGTTCAGTGTTGTAGGCATTTGACACAGACTACACATGCTTGTCATGGTGTTGGGGGAGGGAGGGATGTATTTTTCAGACATTCCTTATGTTGGAGTATGCTGGTTGTGTCATGCATTACCCGTCCTATGAGTAGGGGTTGCGTGGGTGGTAGGCATCCAGGCCCCCATGAGTAGGGGTGGTGGTGGTGGTAGGCATCCATCCCCCTATGAGTGGGGATGGTATTAGTGGTAGGCATCCATCCCCCTATGAGTGGGGATGGTAGTAGTGACAGGCATCCAGGCCCCCCTGAGTAGGGGTGGTGGTAGTGGTAGGCATCCATCCCCATATGAGTGGGGATGGTAGTAGTGGCAGACATCCAGGCCCCCATGAGTAGGGGTGGTGGTAGTGGTAGGTATCCATCCCCCTATGAGTGGGGATGGTATTAGTGGCAGGCATCCATCCCCCTATGAGTGGGGATGGTATTAGTGGCAGGCATCCATCCCCCTATGAGTGGGGATGGTAGTAGTGACAGGCATCCAGGCCCCCATGAGTATGGGTGGTGGTAGTGGTAGGCATCCATCCCCCTATGAGTGGGGATGGTAGTAGTGACAGGCATCCAGGCCCCCATGAGTAGGGGTGGTGGTAGTGGTAGGCATCCATCCCCCTATGAGTGGGGATGGTAGTAGTGACAGGCGTCCAGACCCCCTGAGTAGGGGTGGTGGTAGTGGTAGGCATCCATCCCCTATGAGTGGGGATGGTAGTAGTGACAGGCATCCAGGCCCCCATGAGTAGGGGTGGTGGTAGTGGTAGGCATCCATCCCCCTATGAGTGGGGATGGTAGTAGTGACAGGCATCCAGGCCCCCATGAGTAGGGGTGGTGGTAGTGGTAGGCATCCAGGCCCCCTGAGTAGGGGTGGTGGTAGTGGTAGGCATCCATCCCCCTATGAGTGGGGATGGTAGTAGTGACAGGCATCCAGGCCCCCCATGAGTAGGGGTGGTGGTAGTGGTAGGCATCCATCCCCCTATGAGTGGGGATGGTAGTAGTGACAGGCGTCCAGACCCCTTGAGTAGGGGTGGTGGTAGTGGTAGGCATCCATCCCCCTATGAGTGGGGATGGTAGTAGTGACAGGCATCCAGGCCCCCATGAGTAGGGGTGGTGGTAGTGGTAGGCATCCATCCCCATATGAGTGGGGATGGTAGTAGTGGCAGGCATCCAGGCCCCCTATGAGTAGGGGTGGTGGTAGTGGTAGGTATCCATCCCCCTATGAGTGGGGATGGTATTAGTGGCAGGCATCCATCCCCTATGAGTGGGGATGGTAGTAGTGACGGGCATCCAGGCCCCCATGAGTAGGGGTGGTGGTAGTGGCAGGCATCCATCCCCCTATGAGTGGGGATGGTAGTAGTGACGGGCATCCAGGCCCCCATGAGTAGGGGTGGTGGTAGTGGTAGGCATCCATCCCCCTATGAGTGGGGATGGTAGTAGTGACAGGCGTCCAGACCCCCCTGAGTAGGGGTGGTGGTAGTGGTAGGCATCCATCCCCCTATGAGTGGGGATGGTAGTAGTGACAGGCATCCAGGCCCCCATGAGTAGGGGTGGTGGTAGTGGTAGGCATCCATCCCCCTATGAGTGGGGATGGTAGTAGTGACAGGCATCCAGGCCCCCATGAGTAGGGGTGGTGGTAGTGATAGGCATCCATCCCCCTATGAGTGGGGATGGTAGTAGTGACAGGCATCCAGGCCCCCATGAGTAGGGGTGGTGGTAGTGGTAGGCATCCATCCCCCTATGAGTGGGGATGGTAGTAGTGACAGGCATCCAGGCCCCCATGAGTAGGTGTGGTGGTAGGCATCCATCCCCCTATGAGTGGGGATGGTAGTAGTGACAGGCATCCAGGCCCCCATGAGTAGGGGTGTTGGTAGGGATCCATCCCCCTATGAGTGGGGATGGTATTAGTGGTAGGCATCCATCCCCCTATGAGTGGGGAGGGTAGTAGTGACCGGCATCCAGGCCCTCCTGAGTAGGGGTGGTGGTAGTGGTAGGCATCCATCCCCCTATGAGTGGGGATGGTATTAGTGGTAGGCATCCAGGCCCTCATGAGTAGGGGTGGTCGTAGTGGTAGGTATCCATCCCCCTATGAGTAGGGGTGGTGGTAGTGGTAGGCATCCATCCCCCTATGGGTGTGTATGGCATTGGTGATAGCCATCCCACCCCTATGGTTCTGCTGTTGCTGGTGTACGTCAATTGTGCATCCCTATGTGTGTGTGACATATTTCGGGTACGTGTCGTTTGTTTGTGTTGTGTGTGTTTGACTTACCATCTGCGCCGTACGTGTCCGTACCGGCCCCGGTAATAGATGTAGAGTATTGGTAGGACCTGCGCGATGGGATTCATGGTTGGGTCGTCTCGTTCAGGTTTCTCGTGGCTTCGACTCGTACTCGTCGCTGGCTTGTTCATCTCGTAGCCGTGGATCATCTTGTGGCGCGAATCGGAGCTTATGTACAGCTCTCCCGGATGCTCAAACGTGCCGGACGTAGCGACGGGTTCGGCGCGTACGGAAGGCGCATCGTACTAGTCCGGCCGGAAGGTGCTGTGTATTTGCTTCCGTGCGACTCGAATCGACGTTTACGGATCCGGCTCGGGCGGGGAACAGGAGCTGAAATGGGTAAGTACCGCTCGCTCGGAATCTGGGCTGTTGTGCGCATCGTACTTGTTCGGTCGCACGAGTGTTCGAATCGGTCGGGAAACACGCGTTCGGCTTGTATTTTTTCCGGACGAATACTGTTAGGTGCGCTTCCGGCCGAGATCGGAATCGACCCCCAAGTGTGGTGCATCACACCGTACCGTTCAAAAATATGCTGTGATTTTTTATGTTTGCACTTCCGGTCTGTTCATTCATGACCGTATTGTCTCATGTATTTGAGGGACTTTGTTAGGGTTTCCACGCTATTGGGTGATTCACATTCAACATTAACTTTTGGATAAGAGGCACTTATCCTCCCCTTTCATTACATGTCACAGTACTGTATATTCACACACTACCTGTCGTATCATCCCCAGCCCTGAAGAAGTCGAGGGATACTTCCCAGTGTGACGAAACACGTGTTGGCTGGTTTCTTACAAAATAAAAGACAAAGAACAGATCCATTTAAACTTTTTTTTGACTTTATGAACTATCATGAACTACTCATAAACGTGTGCATAGGACCGTGAATCAAAGAATTTGGGAGTGCTAACCATTTTAAGCGCATCAATACGTCCCTTCCAATTCAAGTGAAAAGTTGACCATTTATCGAGCTTTTCTTTCGTATTTGTAAGCATTTGAGAACAATTAAAATCTACTGTTGCTTTAATAGTACAAGAAAATGTGATACCTAGGTAAGTTAGGGAAGTAGAGTTCCATAGTATGTGTATCAGCTATCATATCAGGAGTACATAATAAAATTAAGGGAAAAAATTCTGTTTTGGTAACATTAAGAGTGTAACCAGAAATATTAGCATATTGATTAATAACATTGAGTATTATAGGTAATGTAGCAGGATTATTATTATTTTTTTTTAGTCCTCATACATGGCACTGGCCCGAGATCTAAAGCTATTTACAGTCTCACTGGGGTAGGCAATCAGGATAGCTTAGTCTTTGAGATCCGTATGGCCTTTTTCCAACTATATATCTTGGAGATATGCACGATCACACCATTCTCCAACATAGTTAAGGTGTGCCTTAATCATAGGACATGTTGGGTGGTATTTCAAATAGATTCCCCGGACGTGACTTCCCCCTTAAATGTTTTCTGTCAATGTCGCCCATATTGGGCTCCACATTGTTTTTCTTTTAACGGACCCCCTTGTACAGTCAGCCCTACAGGTGTTTCTTACATATACAATCCACTCACTTAGGGGTCTATTAGGATGGCGGTCGGAAAACCACCCCGACCGCCATGGGAGCGGAAAACAACCGCCCGCCGGTACCGCGGCAAAACCGGCGGCCAGATTAGGATGTCCCGCCCAAAAAAAACGACCGCGGCGGTAAGAGCCACCTAAAAACTGCCCGTAGCGGGCGGAGAAGGCGAAAACCCGTCCGCAGAGGTTGGATTCACGGAGGAAACGGACCGAAACCGCCGCCAGGACAGCGGAGACACCGCACGGAACATTAGGATATCCCCGATGTGACCGCGGTACTTTCCGCTGTATCAGACTGCCGAAAACGCCAACAGTGATGAATGGGAGAGCCGCCGGAAGAACTGCAGCATAGCCACCGCTGCGGACGCTCCGTTACAAATATGGCGGTCGACAGAAAAAACTCACAACAAGGCCACAAAGTGCACACAGCAAACTAGCCATGCACCCAAAAACACATAACACACCCCAATGACACAACCACATGGCAATTACAAAAATCCAAATCCCAGGACAACCCACACAACACACCTGACGGCAATACCCCGTTTGGAACCCACATAGCTGAGTATAAAACCAGCCCCTTCTCTGACCACAATCCTTTGCAATACTCCACAACTGAAGGGCCCATGACCAGAGCGCAAAGGAGAGGCAAATCTGCACACCATCACTACTCACACCACACACAGCACCACCACCACTTCCACACCTGCACCTCTAACCCCTCTGCACATCACACACCATACACATCACCCCCACCACTCACACACCTGCACCTCAAACCCCTTAGCACATCACACACCATGGCACCACAGAAAATGCCAAAATTCACAGAGAGTGAGTTGACAGTCTAGGTAGATGAGATAGTCAGAGTTGAACCACAACTGTTTGGGAACCTGGTCCAACAGACACCATTAGCCAGAAGAAATCAAATGTGGGCAAGGATAGTCGATAAGGTCAATGCAGTAGGGACCATCCCACGCAACAGACAGGAAATCATCAAGCGGTGGCATGACCTGAAGAGTGTTGTCAAAAAGAAGAGGAGCAAGAACCATGAGCTGGCTCAGAGGACTGACGGTGGCCCTCCCATTACACCAAGAACATTCACTGCATGGGAGGAGAAGGTGCTTGCCATACTACATCCAGAGAGTCTCACATGAATACCCGGGGGAGTGGAGGATGGTAAGTACAAACAAATGTAGACCATTACACAGCAATGTACTGTCCAGCACAACTACAAAGCTACATCTCAGAGGCCCAAGTATATCCATATGCACCACAATATCCAACACATGTCCCACAGATGTAACATCCACTACATCTGACTCACCCCAAAAGGTAGCCAACATTTACAGGGTTGTATGTGCCCAGGCAAATAGCACTACAACTCCCACCATGCCCCCTGTCCCACCCCTGAGCAGGATGGAGCACTCCACACCCAGAAGCATTTGGAAGCCATTGTCTCGCCACAAACAGGTAGGTAGCCATCTTCCCTGGGAGGGCTGTTTGGGGGTGGGAGGCCTGCACAACAACTCCCACCATGCCCCCTGTCCCACCCCTGAGCAGGATGGAGCACTCCACACCCAGAAGCATTTGGAAGCCATTGTCTCACTACAAACTAACAGGTAGGTAGCCATCATCCCTGGGAGGGCTGTTTGGGGGTGGGAGGCCTGCAGTACTACTCCCACCATGCCCCCTTGTTCCCCAGCTCATCAAGATGAAGCACTCCCTCCCACCCAGATGCATGTGTCAGTCATTGCACTGTCCACTTCAAACTAACAGGTAGGTAGACATATTATGCCCTCTTGTCCCACCCCTGAGCAGGATGGAAGCCTCCAACACACACACACACACATAGATGTGACACAGATCCAACACAAATGTGAAAACAGAACAGGTAAGTAGCCAGTACATGCACCCAGCCATTCCTCCCAAAAAGCATGGTGCCATATGACAACACCAGCCCTCTCATCACACAAAAATACACACAGATCCTATTGCCACTCAGTGTGCAGACAGCTAAGCAAATGTAACTGTCACAGCAACCAAAGTGTAACACACCAATTCACATGTAGAAGAAAGTCTGTGCACAATCATGCACAGCACTGAATGCCATGTGTAAGTGCCATGTGGCCAGAGCAGCAAGGACCATATGTAAACAAAGAAAGCATGATTGTCGGTACAAATTCAGATTTGCACATGACATTACAAAGGTATGCATGAGATGACAATAGCCAGTCCATGCTCAGATGTAACGTCTGCCAGGGCAGAGTGATCAACAAAGGCGTCACAGAAATGCTTTGTTGCGCTAGTCCCTAGATGGCAACATGTCCCTGTAATCATAAAACATGCACGTGACGCATGGTATGTTGTGACACCTCACACCATGGACAACTAATGCATGTACCTCAACATCATCTCAGGAGGCACAGTAGTGCGCATACAAACAATGTGATGACTAGTCAACTGTGTGGTGTGCAAACAGTGAATAATACACAGCTAACACAAAGCTTGCGGGGTGCACTACAATGACCATTTCCCATCTGTCCCACAGGTGACCAAGAACTGACTGCAGAGGACAACACCAGCAACCTGCAGAGCCAGTCTCCCCCCTCCCGGAACATGCACTCTTGGATGTTGACTCCCGGTATTCAGAGGACGAGGAGCTCGGACCCGGCCCATCTGGTGTGCCAGGGCGCAACCGGTCCCAGGACCCCATCGTCCCCCCCCACCACATCTGCAGCAACACCAACAGCTAGGCAGACCACTGCTGTTACGGCCTGTGCGTCCTACACCACCACCAGTGCTGCCTGCAACACCCTCCCCGTCCCAGAAGATGATCACCCCACACCACCAACTGAGGAGGGCAGGGAGAGGAGGTGGGTCCCTACAGTGGTGATGCAACAGGTCTGTGGCAGCAGGGCAGGTGGGAGTGGCAGGGTCACTCACAGACAACCAGAGCCTGGTACCGAAGCCCTGGACAGCATAAACAGAGTCCTTGGGGCATATGAACGGGCCCAGGGACGAACGGCCCGGTCAGAAGAAGATTCCCGCGAGCTCCTCCGGCTGAAGAGGTCCATGGACACCCGCATGGGACAAATTGTGGACCTCCTGGGCCAGATAGTGGCAGCAATGAGGGACAGGCCTGCGCCACAAACAACACCTCCACCTGCTGGGCTGCAGGATGACAGTTCAACATCCTCCCCTGCGGCCACAGAGAGGGGTGAGTCCTCAGACCCTACAGCAGAGGCCCCCCCTGCCAAGCGACGAAGGGGCCGTCCCAAGAAATCCCTGGGAGTATCCCGTGGCAAAACACCTGCCAAACGTCAGTTACGGAGCCAGCCATGATGGCAACACTGCACTACAGCATTGACTTTTTGGACTGTCCTTCCCCCACACTGCCTTGTGAATGGCATCTGTCTGTTGGACTGGGTCACCACATCAATGTGGTGACAACTCGATTCTCCCATGTACCATAACTGTCAACTCACTGCTTCACTAATCACCTCAATGTAAATGTTCACCCCCCTCATATGTCACCATTGTAAATAAATACACCTCACACACATGTTGGGCCTGATTCACAGAACTAACTTACGTAAAAAACGTAAAGTTTGTACTTTTTGGTATTCACAGAATACACTTACTCATTTTGGTATTCACAGAATGAACTTACTCATTTCGGTATTCACAGAAGTTAGTAGTCCTAACTTTAGGACTCCTAAATCTAACTTTACTACTCCTAAACTGAGAAAAATCCTAACTTTAAGACTTTCGGTATTCACAGAAGGCATTTAGGAGTCCTAAAGTTAGGACTACTAACTTCTGTGAATACCGAAATAAGTAAGTTCATTCTGTGAATACCAAAATGAGTAAGTGTATTCTGTGAATACCAAAAGGTACTAACTTTACGTTTTTGACGTAAGTTAGTTCTGTGAATCAGGCCCGTTGTTGTTTCTGCTCCGTCTTTATTCCAGGATGTGCAGTCATCACCACGATTAAAATGTACCACGAGTATGGAATGTATGTAGGCAAGGAGAGGCTGAAGTGACCTAGGAAAACACAACAGAACAAGATTCACTAGTCTGGGTGTGGCATCACAGACATCACACAACACATAGCATAAAGCTAATACAACATGCACACATCACAATGAGCAACAAGTGCCAACATACACATCCTGTAGATGTTCAAAATTACCCTGTCCCATAAACATTGTCAGCCACCACTGAGTCAACAACCGGCTGCAGTCACAAAGCTCACATACACCTTCACAACAACAGCAACATCATCAGACAATGGGTCCGTTGTACATTGTCCCTCACCTTCAAGTGAAGTAGCGGTTGATGAGCTGTTGACGCAGGTCAACACCATCCTCCTCTCCACTGTCCTCATCACTGGACACAGGTTGGTTTGCAGGTGGGGGCCTTGGCTGCTCATCATCATCCAGGATCAGGGGATATCCTTGCGAATGGCTAGGTTGTGGAGCATGCAGCATGCCACTGCAATCTGACACACCTTCCTGGGCGAGTACATGAGTGCACCTCCCGTCTTGTCAAGGCAGCGAAATCGTGACTTCAGGAGACGAAAAGTCCGCTCCACCCCACAATGTGTCCTCCCATGGGCATCATTGTAGCGTACACCAGCTGGTGTCCTGGGATTCCGCAGTGGGCTCAGCAACCACGGACGGTTGGGATATGCAGAGTCACCTAGGTGTGAGAAACACAGATAAACCTTGTAATTTTACTGTGGCAGAGGACAGCATGTCACACACACAGCACGCTACTGGACTCTTCGTACTCACCCACAATCCATGCACGCTCAGGAAGCAGATTAGCCAAGAGCTGTGGTACAATGCTGTTCCACATGATGTACGAGTCATGGGCTGAGCCTGGAAATTTGGCACACACATGTGTGATGATCATGTCCGCCTGGCACACCACTTGCACATTTATGGAGTGGAAATGTGCTCGATTCCTATAAATGTGCTCCCGTGCCTGTGGTGGAACAAGCCCAACATGGGTGCAATCAACGGCCCCAACAACCTGGGGGATGTGTCCAAGGGCATAAAAGTCTCCATTCACAGCCGCCAATTCAGGCACCCTGGGGAAATGGATATACCTGTCCTTGTATATCATCATGGCGGACAGGACATCATGCAGCACCATGCTGAACATGGGTTGCGACATCCCACCTGCACTGGACACCGTGTGCTGGAATGATCCAGAGGCAAAAAAATGCAGGGCCGCCATCGCCTTAGACGTTTGGGTGAAAGCTGTTGGATATGTTCTGCAAGGCTGCAGGTGGGGCTCCAACATAGCACATAGGTTTTGTAGGGTGGCTCTATCCAGACGGAATTTCCGGATGACCTCCTCATCCTCCATGTCTGCCAGCACTGTGTAGGGACGATGCAGATTTGGTCTCCTCCTAGTTGAGATGAAAGTGGACACATGTCAATTCAATACACCATGAGACGTGTACAACATCTTACGTTTTGACTGACACAACGCCAACAATGACTGTCATCACAATTGAGTTACAGAGCAGCTTACACGTAGGGACACCTTCAGCTACACTACTCGCACACTTGTCCCCTTTCACACAGCAAGTACATCCAAAACAACATCTGACTATGCGAATGCACGTAGGGATATGGCCACATCTAGCATGAGCAGGCCTGAGAGTATTTCATACAGCATATGTGTAAAACTGCAACACCACTGTCTCATACCTAGCTGCTGTACCTGACACACCTTCAGGCGTAAGTTGAACATGGCACACATCAACAACACAATGACCACAGGCTGAGCGTAAACAACAAGTGTGTGCATGATCCAAGAAAACAAGAGTCAAATCTGCACATTCTACATTAAGACATACATCACTGTGATTTTCACAGCACTTTCACACATTGACATGTGTACACATTTGCGAGTCCATAACAACACTGTTCTGTGTACATGCCCATCAATATCACAAGTGACATGTGAGTGAGTACATGCCAATGTACTACATGACATACACAAACATGGCATGTGTAGTCAGCAGTGTGTTAAATGTTACACTGGCATTCTGTGCACAAGGATGTGCCATTAATCATGTGGCCACTGTGCACTGTTGATGACTGCCCATTGGCCATTGACACAGCATGATGTGTCCATAGGTGCTGACAAAGTGCTCCGCCACCCAAATCAAGATCACTCACGTCAATGTATGGCACCCAAATCGCGGAAGCTACCGCCTGCCACCAGCGGTGTGTCACCACCAATCCCTAGAACACAATCGCGGTAGTGAGAGATATATATGTATTGCCAAATGGCGGTTGGCATGCTCCGCCACCCAAATCACGGTCACAGGCACCAATGTATGGCACCTAAATCGCGGAAGCAACCGCCTGCCACCAGCGGTGTGTCGCCACCAATCCCTAGAACACAATTGCGGTAGTGAGAGATATATATGTATTGCCAAATGGCGGTTGGCATGCTCCGCCGCCCAAATCACGGTCACAGGCACCAATGTATGGCACCCAAATCGCGGAAGCAACCGCCTGCCACCAGCGGTGTGTCACCACCAATACCTAGAACACAATTGCGGTAGTGAGAGATATATATGTATTGCCAAATGGCGGTTGGCATGCTCCGCCACCCAAATCACGGTCACAGGCACCAATGTATGGCACCCAAATCGCGGAAGCTACCGCCTGCCACCAGCGTTGTCACCACCAATCCCTAGAACACAATTGCGGTAGTGAGAGATATATATGTATTGCCAAATGGCGGTTGGCATACTCCGCCACCCAAATCACGGTCACAGGCACCAATGTATGGCACCCAAATCACGGAAGCTACCGCCTGCCACCAGCGGTGTGTCACCGCCAATGCCCATGCCCTTGCAGCCAATGGGATCCGCAATCGAGGTAGCCTAATGCAATTTTGAAAATCGCGGAAGACGTGCTCCGCCACCGCGGGGCCGGTCATTGGATGCAATTGAAAGATGCACCACCGCGGTAGCGCCCGCCTGGCCCCTGCGGTGTGTCACCGCCAATGCCCAAGCCCTTGCAGCCAATGGGAACCGCAATCGCGGTAGCCTAATGCAATTTTGAAAATCGCGGAAGGCGTGCTCCGCCACCGCGGGGCCGGTCATTGGATGCAATTGAAAGATGCACCACCGCGGTAGTGCCCGCCTGGCCCCTGCGGTGTGTCACCGTCAATGCCCATGCCCTTGCAGCTAATGGGAACCGCAATCGCTGTAGCCTAATGCAATTTTGAAAATCGCAGAAGGCGTGCTCCGCCACCGCGGGGCCGGTCATTGGATGCATTTGAAAAAGGCTGACCTGGCACACCAATTGCAGCAGCTTGGAACCACTGAAACTGCCCCAGGGGGCTATATATGTGGGAGAGAACCTCACATTTCCACAGCTTCCAGAGACTGCTGCCTGAGACCCCTCACCACCAACTGCTGCTGCTGCTGTCTCCTGGCCACAGGGATGGCGAGGACTGAGAAGATCCGGGCCAGTCCCTTCACCAGCGAGGAGCTGGAGGTCCTGGTGGACGAGGTGCTCACACAGTATCCAAGGCTATATGGTGCCCCAAATGTCGTGGTAAGTCTTCAACAGTGTGAGTGAGAGTGCAGGGGGGCACACATGAAGTTGAGCTGCTGCAGTATGTGCCTGGGAGTGTGGGGTTATGTCATGCACTGCCTAGCACGCTTTCTCCAGGGGGAAGGGGTGTGTAGCCTATTTCACACGTTTCCCTGCCTGCACATCAAGATTTGAGGGACATGTATTGTCTTGTCATCCATACAGTGACGCAGCAAGTTGGTAATGCAGGAGTCAGGACAGTGATTGCTTGTGTGAATGGCTGTGTGGGTCCCTGTTGTCCTTCTCAGTGTGAGCCCACCTGGCCTGCACAGTCACCGCCCAAACTGACAAGGACACATCACTGAATGTACAGAGTGTTACATGTCTTTTTTTCTTTACTCTCCTTCAATGAGCCATCTCAGCCCTGTAGCTTGCACACAACAGGCCTTGTGAGAAGGGTGTGGGTTTCTGAGATCATGTCCCTCAATGTGACCTCCATGACACAGTGAGCCATTCACAGGGCAAGGACATTGAGGGCTGCGCAGTGTTGGACACTAACCCCCAACATATGTTGATATGTAATGTATGTCTTGCTCTACCTAACAATGGACAGTAGATGTGGGCAGACTAGACATGGCTTCATGTGCTGGCATCCTGCATGTGTATGAGATGGGCAGGTACTGTGTCCACCCTCACACCTGCATGCATTTACGTGTTGTTCTCCCATGCTGATGTACCATGTGAGATGCATTCTTGTCTCTGTGAGACATATCTGTGGATTTGGTATGAGTCAGTATCATGCCACTGTACTGAGGGATATTGGTACATAACACTGTGTCACTGATGTTTTCCCCCTCTTGTCTCCCATGCCTGCAGCTCAAAGTACACCAGCGTAAGGACGTGTGGAGGGCCATTGCATGCAAGGTGCGGGCTCTGGGTGTCTCATACCGACTGCGCACCCACTGCCACAAGAGGTGGGATGACATCTGCCGGCTGAGCAAGAACGTGGCGGAGATGACGCTGGGTCTGCTCCCTCGGACTGGCAGGTTGGCGCGGCGCAGCATGACACCACTGATGGCCCGCATCTTGGCCGTGACACAGCCTGAGCTGGATGCACGTTTGAAGGAGCATCAGCAGCAAGCTAGGGGTGAGTATTCTGGGAAGGGTGACTTTGGCTGTGAGTGGCTGCATGTGTTCACAGCCTGGGACAGCGCTGGGCTATGTGATGTTGGTAGTGTGATGCAGTGGCTTGTAAGTGGCCTCTGTGCTGGGTGCAGCTGTAATGCATTTGCCCTACCTGTACTTCCTAGTGTGATTTGAGTACTGAGCATTGACATTGCATTCTGAGTCGTGGGCTTCAGGTCTCGTCTGCATTGGGGTAGTCTGGGAAATCATATGGAAGGGAACAGCAGTGTGCCTAATCTGAGTGTGCTCTCATCAATGCGTGCATTGCCTGACCTCAGATTTGTGAGGCTTAGACATCTGACGCCAATGTGCTACAGTACTTGTGCCCCACAGTACAACATGGTGGATGGCATGGGCTCATGGCCATTGTGGACTGTTATGTTGGAGTCTGTATCTGTGTTGTCCCCTTCTGCTCCATCCAGATATGACAGTGGCAACATGTTGTGGGGTTCATCCTTGCCCACATCAGGGCCCTAGGTGTGCTCAGAGCTATTTGTGTGTCTGGTTGAACGGAGCCACCGGCAGGATATTGTGCTGTGTGGTCATCACATGGCTCACTTATGCCTGGTTTTCTTGTTTACACGCACTGTTCGAGTTCTAAATTGAGGGTGCACAATGTCATAGCACAGGGTGGTGTGCAACATGTAGATTTCTTCATCTTCAGTGATGCTTTGCTTGCATATGTTTGTTCTGTTGATGCCAAGGAACTGACCCTACATCTCTCTCTCTCATGCAGCATCTCCCATGGGCACGGAAGGACAGGGGCGGACACCAGTGGTGAGGCATCAAGCACAACAGCTGCACACGGGCACAGTGACACAGATGTGACCACCGCCTCGGAGGGGGACAGGAGTCTGCTGGAGGAATCACAGCCAGAGACGCAAAGCTCAACGTCATCTGACGCCAGCAGTGACGCATCCATGTTGGCGGGCACAGGGAACGGGGACTCTGCCTCCTCTTCCACCACACAGCGTACAGTGCCCACCCTCCCAGCTACTTCCACTGTTGCTGCCCGTGTTCGCACCAGTAAGCAGGGAAGAGTGTCCTTCACCCCAGGCACCGCTGCCCCTGTCCCCCCTGCTGCCATCAGTGCTGAGTCTGTGGACCTTTTGCGCCAGCTGTGTGTGGGCCAGACAGCTCTCCTCAATGCCTTCATAGACCACGACAAAAAGTTGGCACAGGTGGTTGCTTTCATGGAGGGCATACATTCAGACGTGGGTGGGCTACACCGGACTGTACAGTCTTTGTCCTCCGCAGTGACGGCAGCCCTTCAACTGGCACAATCTCAGAGTCCAGCTCCAGTCCCTTTGTCCACCCCCCTGCCAGTGGCCACATCGGACGATAGTGACCACGTACAACAGACCTCAAGGTCAAGATACAGCACACGCAGCACACAGCAGCAACAGCCCAAGCGGTCCAGGGCGCAGACACCATCCCCACAGAAAACTAAAGCCACCCCAGAGCGCAAAGACATACGCTCGTCAGGCGACACCAAGGGCCACAAAGCCAAGAAGCAGACTTCAGGGTCACATGCCTCAGAGGCATCCCCAGCCAAGGACTCTCCTGTCCCAAAAGCGTCTCGCAAGCACAAGCAGACAGTTTCCGTGCCCGCTGAGAAGGTGGTGCCTGCTAAAAGTACACATAAGAAGAGCTCCAAGGCAGATTCACCCACAACCTCAAATCCCATCCAAAGCCCTGTGAAGCAGGGAAATGCGGGCACTGTAGGGGGAAAACCTGGTAAACAGGGGATGGAGGGGCAAAGGCAAGGCCAGGCCAAGCGAACAGCTGGATCCAGCATGTCCCCAGAGGGAGGGCCACCGTCTGCACCTGATGCAGCTTTGGTGGTGAGTGTGCCTGTTGTGGCCGCCCCACCTCGAATCCCCAAGAAGTGGAAAGGTACCCCTCCACATTCTCCCTCCCACACTGTGTCTCATGGCAGCACATCTCCGGCTCCCAAAGCCACTGATGCCTCAAGCTCAGCTGGTCCGCTCTCTCCCAGGGCCAGTCCTCCAACTGGCCGCGACACTCAGACAGCTCCCAGTCAGATTGACAGACAAGTCTGAGGCTAAATCCCCCTCACACACCTGTCTCTCCCACAGCGGTGCCTGTACTGCCCATTGTTATCCCCCTAGCTGTGTTGCTGACCATGACTGTGTACAGTCTCACACATTCCCTGTGCAGCTTCTCATGTACCTACCCTGCTGTTTGGACTGGCCACTGGCCTTACTGTACATTGCTGTGTTTGCCCATTCCCTGTGCAGCTTCTCATGTACCTACTCTGCTGTTTGGACTGGCCATTGGCCTTACTGTACATTGCTGTGTTGGCCCATTCCCTGTGCAGCTTCTCATGTACCTACTCTGCTGTTTGGACTGGCCACTGGCCTTGCTCTTGTCTACTTTTTATGCCTATCTGTGACATTTGTAATAAAGACAGTTGCTCCTGTTATCTGCTTTGTCAGTCTCCTTGCTAAATAAAGGGTTTTCTGTGTGGGTATGGTTTAATGTGACACATGTTCTGTATGCCACTTTAACGTTGCCAGTTGCTAGTTTCACTATTTCAGAGTTTGGCTGAGGTGAGAGGCACTTCAGTTCTACTTGACTCTGAGGCTTGGGGGTGCACTGATGGTTGTTTGTGATGATCTACTGTTATCCTAATGATTCTATGTTCAGGTTTGCTAAATTGTACTCATGTCATGTTAGGATGCACTACCAGCACAGAGTGGGATTCTATCCACAGGATTGCAGGCAGGCTGGCCAGGGTCATCATGTATGTGTGATCTTACTTTGTGTGCCCAGCAGTGTAGGTGTATAGTCATCTTGTGATGGTCAGTCTTCCTAGTCACATGGGTTACTTTCAATGTGTGCACTTGGGTGGTCAGGAAGTGTGCAGTGTGGAGGGGGTGACTTTGTCGTGAGTGTTGATGTGTGTGTGCACCTGCAATGTCAACTACACACGTGTCACCCAGGAGTAGGGTACCTGTTTGTGTAATTGTTCAGCCCTGTGATGTGATTGTGTGCACATGTGTGTGTTGTATATTGTGCAGTGTGTTGGTGTGTCCTTGCAGTTCTGGCTGACTCCTACTTGTTGTTTTTGGTAATTGTGAGTATGCAGAGTATGTGACTGGCAAGTCAGTGTTGTGTTTTGTTGATCATCCATGTGTCTTGATGCTGTTTGTACTCACTGTGCATCCCTGCTCAGCCACACTGACATTGTGGGTGTGTTTTCTCATGCATTGCGGTCACATGGGGCTTTATTGCCTCCAGTATGGCATGTGGTGTGTGGTGTCATACCATCCCCTATCTGTGCTTCAGATGCCTACCCATTGTGAGTCTGCACTCCATCTATTTGTGTATGGTACACTCCTGCCATGTCCACTACTGACGTACACACCACATCACTTTCATGTCAGCTGTCCCCTTGGTTTGCCTGTGTGTGTGCCTCCCCATCACTTCATTTGTAACACTGTGCTTTGTGGTGCAGATCTTTGCACAGGACCAATGTGCCACTCAGGACATTTTCCCTATTGGTTATATGTTATTTTCTTGTACTGTTTAGCAGTCATGGTTGCTCATATGCAGTTCAACTGTTTGTGCTGCACAGTACTCTGGTCAAGTTGTTTCCACTTTGGTGTCCCAGACTTGTGCATCTGTGGGTGTTGGGTTAGGTGTATGTGTGTTTGCTGAGGTACTGCTTCACTTCCTGAGTGTGATGTTGTCAGTGTGCTGTTTTGATTGTTGTTGTGGGTGTTCATGGTGTGTCACTCATGTCTGTGTGGGACTGGTATGTTTGGTGTGCACACACTGCTTGGTGTGCATGCAGTGCTGTGGCTGTATGTTGCCTTGTCCTTGCCTGGTGTGCATCCCCTGATGTCCTGCTGTGTTTGCAATGTGATTTATTGGCATGTGCTTCTGTTGTGTGTTTGATGTGGCTGTGTGCAGTGTTTGGGCTGTGTTGTCTCTTGCAGATGACAGATGCTCTGTGTGTGGTGTTCTATATGCATGCCAGTGTGTGTGTTTTGTTGGTGTGGTATGTTTCATTCAGATGTGTGTTGCCAGTGTGGTGTGCCTTACTTGTGTGTCTGTCACATGAACTTAGGTCTATTCTAGTTCCTGTGCTTGTGTTAGGTGTGTCCTTGTTGTTTTCTCCTCTCGTATCTGAGCTGTCTCTTGTCAGTCTTGTGCATGTGCAGGCATGTGGTACACTGTGACATCATGTTGACTTGATGGGTGGTGTGGTATGTCTGTCTGTGTGTCATTGTAGGTCCATTTCTCCCAGTTTGTGTCCATGATTGTTTTGTGATGGTGCACTTCTTGTCTGTGTTGTGGTA
Source organism: Calotriton arnoldi (assembly GCA_963921515.1). Taxonomy (NCBI): domain Eukaryota; kingdom Metazoa; phylum Chordata; class Amphibia; order Caudata; family Salamandridae; genus Calotriton; species Calotriton arnoldi. The sequence continues at coordinate 2,205,459 of CAWUFW010000312.1, read as the reverse complement.
TGTTGTCTGTGCATTGTTCCTGACTGATGGGGTTGTGCACTCCTGTTCTGTCTGTGCTCCCATTGCCTTTCCACAGTTTGGCTGCACAGTTCATGTCTGGTCTTGTTGTGCTTCTGTGTGTGTTTTAGTTGAGTTATATGTTTGGCTGTTGTTTTTGTGCAGACATTGGTTCTGGCATCCCTGTGTGTGTGTGATGTTTGTGAGTGCCCCCAGGGAGTGTGATTGTTTGTCTGTGTATTGACTGGACTTTATTGACACCCTTCTGTGTGTCTGGCACTGGTGTTGTGTGCTGCAGGTGTGATGGGGGTATGTGTGAAGATTCCTACTTGTGTTTGACAGTCATGGAGTGTGTCAATGGGCCCTGTGTGTTGTGCTGCTGACATGCTCCTGTCAAGTAGTTGGATACATATGTGTGGCTGTTCACTGTTTGACTTCAGGGCCTTTCTTTCATCCCTGTGCCTATCCATGGGTTGCCTTGCTGTCTCCCTGAGTTGTTGCACTGAGGTGACTGTGGTTTGACTTCACTCACTGTGCCAGCCATGTGTGATTTGATGGGCTGAGGGTGTTCCTATATATTCCTTGTCTTGCATGTGATGTACACATGCTTGGTAGTTGGCTCCTTGGCCTTCCAATTGTGGGCACCTCACTTTAGCTTTCCTATATGTTGTACTCCATTGCTGCTGGCATGTGGTCTGTATGTGGCTGTGTGTCAATGTGAGGTATGTCTGTGTGACTTGGCAGGCTGTGTGTCCAGTGGAGTAATTGTTCATTATCTGTGTGTGTGGGCATTTTCTGCTTGGACTCAGTTTTCTTGCCATGTGTGTGGTGTGTGGGTTGCCCTGGCCCTGTGCTTCTGTGCTGTGTGTTCCTCTGCAGCCACTCCTGCTGTGGCTGTCTCCCTAGTTGTTTGGTGTGTGGTGCAGGGTGTGGGTTCACCTGGCTTGTTGTGCATGGGGGAGCACAGGAGGGGCACATGGCATGTGCCTTCATGGGGGGGGCCTGGTGTGTGGAGGGTGGAGGTGTGGCCCTGTGGTCTTTGTGCACTACCCATGCCTGGCGCTGGTCCTACCTTCTGCATTGTGCGCATGTTTTCCCGCGTTTTCACCGCTGCGGTGACGTGACCGGAACATTACTTCATGATCGCGGTGGATGGGTGACCGGGATGCGGAGGGGTGATTTGGTGACAGGTAGGACATGTGTGGGAACACTTGTGGATGTGTTCCTGTCCCCACCAGGGTGTCTGGTGTGGACAGGAACCCTAGATCAGCCCATGCGTTGTGTGTTGTGGTTGTGTGCGGAGTTGTGTTGTTGCGTACCTGCGGCGTCGTCCGCGATGGGCCATGAGTTGCTGGTGATGTATCAGGTACAGCGCCGGGAAGACGTGCAAAGCTGGGTCCATTGCGCTCGGGACCGGGCGGTTGGGACCGGGGATCAGGTTTAGCGCTCCGCTGTGATGCTTCCGCCGTCTCTGGTTGGGCGGTTTCTCCGCTGCGGTGCGACTGGCTGTTTGGGGCATACTGATTTGTACGGCGGTCGGGACGTCATTCTGCACGGCGCTGAGCCTCCATTGGCTCCCACCGCCACGGTGGCGGGCGCACTTTGATGGCGGTTAGCGTCGCACCGCGCCGGACGGGAAATGGGCTACGTTTGGCCATCCTAATATGGCGGGCGTGAGGTCCGCTGCTGGTGTGCGGAAAAAAGCATTTTCCGCCACCGCCAGCACCGTGGTGGTGCCTCCGACCGCCATCGTAATAGGCCCCTTAGTGATGGTGCATCCTGTACAACCCATTTCGTACAGATTTCTCTGCGTGCCATAATTATCAATACAAATAACAGATGCGCCTGGGATTTGTTCACTACATAATTTCTATCACCTCTAAGTGAGATTCCAAATATAACCAGTTCAAGGCTTACCTCTATTTTGGCCCCAAGGGTTCTAGAGGCAAACTCGCCCACCTCGCGCCAGAAGATTTGGATTACCGGACATTGCCATAGCAGATGAACATCGTCCGCGTTTTCCAGCATGCATTTAGGGCATTGTCTTCTCTTACTTCCACCCATCTTGGATAACTTCTTTGGAGACCAATAAGCTCTGTATAGAGTAAAAAGATGATTCCTTCTCAAAGGTGCGAGTCTGACAGTTGACCAAAGTGTAGCAATTGATACTTGCCATAAACTTTGTATATCTGACTCCGGCATGTCCGATCTCCATATCTCCTCTGGCGCCGTTAAAGTATGATCCTCTGTTTCCACCAATATCCAGTACCATTTAGATACTTCCTTCGCGTAGGTTTGGTCTTTAACAAGCTCTCCCTCCCATTCTGTCTCCAACCCAATTTGTGATTCATTTTGGGACCAGCTTGTCAATTGAAGATATTTAAATCTTGATAATGTAGAGTTCGTTTTTAATGCAAGTGTATTCAATGATATCAGTGAGCCTTGATCGTATAGCTGCCCCCATTTTATCAAACCCGCCGTTAATAAAGGTAAGGCTAAGGCGTCTAAAAGACACTCAGGGGTACCTGGTGAGTTCCAGATCGGGGCATTACAACTGTAGTAAGGTATTCCCAAGAGCCGTTTTACTTGAACCCATACTTTACAGGCTGCTAATAACACCTTGAACTTTATTTATTTTTTAAATTTGGGGTGACCATATTGAATAGAAAGGAATTTCCTTCATCCGGGAGATTCTTTCTTAAAACCCGTAAATGAGGGGGAATATTTTGTGTATTGTCCATTAGAAGATGTCTAGTGTTCTTGAGAAAGAAGGCCCAGTGATACAATTTAAAATCCGGTAAAGCAATCCCCCCCATCTATTTTCTTTTTGCGTAGTTTTTTCCAAGCTATTCGCACAGCTTTGTTTTTCCATATAAAGCTGCTCAAATCTCCTTGCAGTTTCCGAAACCATTCAGTTTTAAAGTGTAAAGGTAAGGTGTTAAAAATAAAAGTAAATTTAGGGAGGATCATCATCTTGATCAAGTTTGCTCTGCCCAAGATTGACAAAGGCAAATGCATCCATGATTCTAAAAGTATCTTGGTTTCCAAATGAATTCTCTTAAAATTAATGAAAGCTAGCTTATCCAGATCCTTGACTATTTTTACACCAAGATATCTGATTTCTGACTTTTCTGATGGGGAATTGGCTGAGCCATTCCAAGTCATGATCTCGGTTTTATCCTTATTTACTAAGTAACCAGAGATTTTCCCAAAAGCTTCCGTTATGCCCATTATAAGAGGTAATGATACCTCGGGACTTGGTGTATAAATCATCAAATCGTCAGCATATAATGCTTCCTTTTTCGCCCAATCCAGATATCTAAAGGGGGGAATCCCATTTTTTAACATAATTCTCCTGGCAAGGGGTTCTATATGTAAATTAAAGAGTAATGGTGACAGGGGGCACCCCTGTCTAGTACCGCGTTCTATCATGATCTTAGGTGAAAGGGATCCATTTACCACCAACCTTGCAGTTGGCTCATCGTATATTGATCGTATGGCTTCTAGAAAATTAGTACCTAAATCATTACGTTCAATGACTTCGTTTAAATAAGGCCAACTTACCCGGTCAAAAGCCTTGGCCGCGTCAATCATTATTATAGTTAAGGGAGACTTAGTTGTGGTAGCTATATCAATTGCACTAACCAGCTCGTGTGTTAGATCATAGAGCTGCCTATGCTTCATAAAGCCCTTTTGATTCTGATGTATAATATCACCAAGTACACTATTTAACCTTGTAGCTAGAATGTGTGTAAAAAGTTTGTAATCACTATTCAATAGTGAGATCGGTCTATAAGACTCGCACTTCAAAGGATCTTTTGCAGGTTTTAAAATTAATGTTATAACTGCCTCTTTCCATGAAGCTGGAAGAGGGGCATGATGCACATAAATACTATTCAGTAATTTATTCAGATGTGGAACCAACACTTCTTTTAGGACGTTATACAACTCATTAGGAATGCCGTCCGGGCCTGCCGCCTTCCCTCTCTTTAAATGAGCAATAGATTTCTCTATCTCTAGAGTAGTAAGTTCTTGATTTAAAAATAGTTGTTGATTAATATTTACCCTGGGTAGGGGTTCTTGTTTCAAACACTGATTTAGTTCTATTTGGGTGGCCTTCGTGTCTTCAGTATATAAATCTTGGAAGAAGTTTCTGAATGCCTTCCCTATACTATAGTTGTCCTCACATAGTTCCTGAGTGGCGTCATCCTGTACCTTTTTGATCTCATTTCTTAACTGATCTTGCTTTGTCTTCCATGCAAGGAGTTTTCCACATCCTTCCCCATACTCATAGTGAGCCATTTTGCTGGCATCCCATCGCTCCCTGATCCTTCTCTCCAAAAACTCTACTAGATGTTCTTTGGCCTCATTTAGCTTGAAGTATTGGAAGAAGAAGGTTATGCTGTTCCTCAAGAGTGTACGAGCAAGGGAAATTGACACCATCCTGAACGTTTGGGTTCAGAGTTGGGAGTCCATTTATTGGATTGTAATGCCCTCACACACCCAATCGGGTGTCATGCTTCATCATCTGGGCTGCTCATCGTCGGGTCGGCGGTGCAATACCCAACGGGCTCCCTGTAGTAGGGGCACTTTGGCGGAGATCTTTTCCAATAGCCGTATGGTGAAGTGGGGGTGAGGGGCCAGAACTGTGTAGATGTATGTGTGTGATTTAAAATAAGGTTCGGAGTATCCGTGAAGACAATTTTAATCAGTGGGTCTCCTACCCTAGTTAAAAATATAAACAATGCGGTGCTTGGCTAAGTATTATGTCTTAGGTCTAAGCGTCGCTATTGGTGCAAATGAGGTCAACATGTTTCTCGCTCACTGTAAAAGTCTACATGCGATTCATCAGGACCTATATTGTGGAAACTATCTACACTTAAAATTGGCGACGTGGCAACATACTCACATCAACCAGGTAACTACCTAAATCGTGTACCTGTCAGACCTGGTCCTACCCATTGTTGTAAGCTAACCAGGCGGCATCAGTACCCGGTAGGTCAAACTAGAGGAGTTCCTCACGAGTTTTGTGCTGTTGTCACGTATCAAGTCGACCTACCCACATCTACCGGGTCATTTAGCTTGCCCTGGAGCTCATTTCTTAAGGTGGTATTATGACAATCAAGGAAACTTTCCTGCGCTTTTTCGATTTTAGCCTCGTACTCTCTTAACTCTCTTCTTCCCTTCTTTCCTGTTGAATGCTGCACAGCTCGTTACTCTGCCCCGAAGATAGGCCTTAAAAGTGTCCAACACAATGTGAGGCGCTGCAGACTCTCCATTTATTTAAAAAAATTCAGCCACATCTTTTTTTAGAGCATCAACCACCTCCTGTTTCCCCAAGAGTGTTCTATCTAATGTCCATCTATATTCAATCTGTTGTTTTTCCATGGAGAATTCTAACCTCACTGCCGCGTGATCAGACAAGTGCTCAGGTTAATGAGTAACCGTAAGATTATTTTTACTCAATCTTACATCAACAAGAAATAAGTCAATTCTGGAAGCGTGTGAGTACTTCTTGTTTCGATATGTAAATTCTTGCCTAATACCAGCATTAAGTCTCCAAATATCCAATAAACCAAGATTCTTAACTAACTGCTGTATGCTCTTTCTCATTTTTGGGGCATTAACTGTGTGCTTAGTTGATGATCTATCCAGGGCAGGATTCATTAAGATATTAAAGTCCCCTGCCATGATAATGTTGTACTTGGCGTCTAAGAGGTGCCTATATAGCTCATTGAGGGGGACGGGTCATCCACATTGGGGCCATAGTATCCTACCAATGTGAGTCCTAATTTATCGATTTTGATGTTGACTATTACCCATCTACCCCTCTATCCACCTTGTAGCTCTCTATTTTTGTGTTTGCTGATTTTTTTAATAATATGGCTACTCCTTTGACATTACATGATTGATTAGTGCATACCAACTGTGTTATCCACTTATTTAATTTAAGAACCCCTTCCCATTCCTCTTGTCGAAGATGTGTCTCCTGCAGTATTATTATATCGTTTTCAGAAAGTTTAATTCATTCTAGAATCTTTCTCCTTCTCCTATGTACCCTCAGGCCATTAACATTCCAAGATAGTATTCTAATTTGTTGTTTATTCATTTTCTTCTTCCCCTTGCCCTCTGATGCCTCCTTTTAGTGTATTGGCTAATGTCATGTATGAGGATATTATTTTTTGTTTTTTTCCCCTAATGCTCCCTACCCAGTGCTCATAATTACAAGTGAAAATGTGCAACCCTTGATCTTTGACCCTCCACCCCCCTACCCTGGGGAACCCTCCCTTAATCCATATGGGGTAAAACATTGCCCTCCTGATGCTCCGACGCTCCAACCCATTCCATGTACCTATTATGTAGCTTTTTGTGCGTTGATATAATCAATCAAATTTTCGACTTCCGAAACCTCCCTAAAGTTATGCATTTTATTTCTCCACATAACTTTTAAAGTGGCAGGGAACTTTAGCTGCGCCGTGGCCCCCAATGTTTCTAGGGTTCTGATGTGCTTTCCGAGCTCCCATTGACGATTTTGTGTTGTTCTTGCTATATCTGATCTTATGGTATAGGACCAATCATCTTTTTGGAAACTTTTTGCTTTAAGGGCAGCTGAGAGAATTGCCTCTTTTATAACATAGGTGCGAAAATTCAGGAGAATTTTCCTCGGTTTATCCCTTTTTGGGTCCCGTCTAAATGGATCTCTATGCACCCTTTGTATATCCTGTTCCAAGTCCCACGTTTGAAATTCCGGCATTGACTCCTTAAGTATATTTACCACAGTCTTTCAAATTTCCCTTTTCAAGTCCTTCCGGGACATTTAGCAGCCTCAGGTTGTTTCGCCTAGAGTTGTTTTCTAATGCCTCGAGCTTATCTCTGATCTCCTTTTCGCTGCTTATTAAAGTTTGGATCTCTCTGTGGTTAGCCTTAACCTCCTCCTGCAATCCTCCAATCACTGTCTCCATTGCTGTTAACCTTGCTGTTATATCTGCCATTTTAGCATCCAAACTCTCACACGACTCTTGTATTTTAACTTGGTTGCTTTCTGAAATAGCAAATTTATCTTTAATCTCTTTTGAAAGCTGCATTAGCATCAACCCCATGTCTGGAATCTGTGCATTTTTCTGTACATCCATTTGTACATCCATCGTGTGATCTCTGGGGACTATTTCACTTTCCAAGAGAGTATGTGTCGAGGGCACCTCGTCTCCCATACCTGTGTCGTTTTCCAGCAACGCAGTATACCTATTAGATATGGGGAGGTCGGTCAAGGCTACTGACTGCTTCTGCTGGTCCCCAGGGGACCTTAAAGTAGCCATAGCTACTTTAGCTGTTTTGGGGTCTGGCGAGGGGGTTTTGTTTAGAGACTCTGTTTCTTTTATTTTAAAGTATGACCTCAAAGATGGTGTGACTCTGGGTTTCCCTGAGTAGATTTTATTTTTCCTTAGAGCCTTCTCTGGTCTGCCCGCGTTGTCTTGCTGCAGTGGAACAGGCTTTGTTTGCACTTCCAGGGGGGGGAGACTAGTGTTACACCTACCCCTATATCCTTATTAGGTTCCCCCTTTCCTTAAGCTAATAAACATATACACTCTGTGTTTCGCAAGGAATACCTATTTTTAACAGTTCCCACGTTTTCAGTTGCTATATTAAGCCCTGGGGTGTTAATAGCTGTGCCAGTGCTTGCTTGATCGAGTCCTGCTTCTACTGCACCCTTTCTTTGTAAGCCTGAGTCGCCAGCCTTATGAAGACTCTTTTTCTTCCTAGGGAGTCATCTGCTACCTTTCTTTGGGGTCATATGGCTATTATGCCTCTCTTTTTGGTTTAAACACAGGAGCTGAGTGGTTTTGCCCTGTTTTAATTGTAGGAAAATTACACTCTTCTCCCTTTCCAAACTTGTTTCCCCTTCCGTCCCCCTCACCTTATCAGTTTTGTGGCTCTTGATCTGCCGATCTAGTCTCTGACTCCGTCTGTTCCTGCTAATCTCCAGCACTGCTCCTACTGTTCCGGACGCCCTGGCGACCCGGAAGCCCAAACGCGCTGCCGCTCGCCGACCTCTCCACAGCTGGTATGCGGCACGTAGTAGAGTTGAGCCAACCCCGGGCAGGGCAGCCGAGCACTCCCGAACAGCGGAGGGGCCAAGGTCAAGTCCCACGGATCCACAAGAAGGAATGGCCATAAACAAATATCAGGTATTCGTGTCCAAATTGTGGAGGTTTTTAAATGTTTAAGTTTTGGCCATAGTATCAAAAATCATGATATTCCTTGTTGGAGCGTCGGAGCTCGCAGCGCTCCCTAGCTGGCTGCCATGTTCCCCCTAAAGTGTAGCAGGATTATTGACATATAATGGTACATCCTCAACATAGGTTGTAACCTTGATAGCATCCTTGCAGATGATTCCAATAAAGTCTTTATTGTTTCATAAAGAACAAAGAATAGGTTCAATAGCAATTAAAACCAAGTGGGGATAATGGACAGCCTTGTCTAGTACCTCTATGGAGGTTAAATGAAGAGGAGAAGGAACCATTAATATGAACCTTGGCAGATGGGGCATTGTATAATGCTTTAACAATGTTTATATAAGTAGGACCAAAATTAAAAGCTTTTAAGTGTTCGGAACATTAATTGCCAGTTTACTTTATCAAAAGCTTTTTCAGCATCTAATGCTAATAGACCTGCTGGATGTTGCAGTTTATCAGCTGCGGCTAATACATGACATAGGAGTCTGGTGTTATGTGCAGCAAGTCTACCTTTCATAAAACCTGTTTGGTCAGGTTCTGTGATTGAATTGAATAAAGGAGTTAGTCTGTTTGCTTGAATTTTGAAATAGATCTAACAGTCTTGATTGAGTGATATGGGTCAATAATTGGAAACTAAAAGTGAGATCTTTGTTAGGTTTCGGAAGGACAATAATAATGGCTTCTTTAAAAGAACCTTTTATTGTAGAAGTCACTCGAAAGTCAGTATATAATAGAAGCAAAATGGGAGAGAGTTATGATTAGAAACATTTATAAAATTCTGCTGGGATGCAATGTTGTCCAGGAACTTTATTAGAATTTAATTCCTTTATTGCCAAATTAATTTCTTGTGTAGTAATTTGTTTATCAAGTTTAGTTCTGTCACCGTCAGAGATTTGGGGTAGATGGCAGTATTGTAGAAAATATCAATAACATCATTGAAAATGTCTGCAGGTTTATTAGAAAGCGAAGAATAAAAGGATAAGAATTCAAATGCTATTTCTTCTGTTTTAAAGAGCAAAGCACCATCAGATTTTTTTAATAGTTGGTATTTGGTTATCATTTTTTTTAATACGTAAGTAATTGGCTAAGAGCCTTCCAGATTTGTTAGTGTTAAAATGGTAAGTCGATTTGTCTTTAGATACAAGCAAACCAGCTCTTTTAGTGAGTAGAGTATTATATTGGTATCTAAGGGGCCCATTACGATACCCGGCGTAAAAAAATCCGCCAGGCATGGAAGCGGCAAAAATCCGCCCGCACACACCGTCTGAACACCGACCACGCCATTACGATTACACAAACCGAAAACCGCCACCGGCGGAAAAATCACACAAGATACCGCCCGCCATCGTCCGAGTCGGAGTCAAACCGCCCGCCACGGACGGAAACACGCACGACAACACAAAACCGCCCGCCCTCACGGCCAACACACCGCACGTGAGATTACGATCGCACCGCCATGAGCGCGGGAAAACTACAAATATACCGCCCGCCTGCGCAAACAACGCCGATGAGAATCGACACGGCAGAAGCCATGGCGCCCACGTCCCTGCACAGAAACCATCCGCTGACAAAAACAATCGCACACAACATGGCCAACAAGTCCACACAACAAGGCACGCACAAATACACAAGCACAGTACACATCCCGAAAACACCCCCTGGACAAACAAAAACTACAAAGGCCAGAACACCAGACACAACACACCTGAAAACAACAGACCATGAGGACACACCCACATAGGTAAGTACAAAAGCAGCACTCCCACAGACCACAACCCCTTGCAACATTGCAAACTAGAGAGGAGAGGAGAGGACACAGTGACACAGCAAGGACAGCAGCACACCACAGAAACGCACACATCACAACCACCACCACCACCACCACCAAACACCGGCACCACAAACCCCCTGCACATTACACAACACACACCGCACCAGCACCACAAACACCATGGCACCACAAAGAATGCCCAAGTTCACGCCCATTGAGCTGACGGTCATGGTCGACGAGATCATCAAGGTGCACCCACAAATCTATGGGAACCTGGTCCAGCACACACCACTAGCCACCAGAAAGAGAATGTGGAACCGGATCGTAGACCAGGTCAATGCAGTCGGGACCCTGCCCAGGAACAGAGTTGAAATCAACAAACGGTGGAATGACGTCAAGAGCCTGGTCAAGAAGAAGGAGAGCAAGAACAGAGAGCTGGCAGCCGTCACTGGCGGAGGGAATCCCGCGCTCTTCAAGACCTTCAAAGCGTGGGAGGAGAAGGTGCGAGTCATTATACATCCGGAGATCCTCGCCGGATTAGCAGGGGAGTGGAGGCTGGTAAGTACAAACTAATGTATACCAGCACACCGCTATGTACTCACATGCACTACCACCATGCCACAGCTCCCAGGGACAAACACCCCCATGTCCAGCACACAATACACAACACATCACACACACATGCAACAGACACCACCACACACAGCCCAAACCGAACAACTGTAAGATACGTGGGGACATGTGTACACTCAGCCAGCCACGTAACCACCAACAGGTCCCCAAGTATGCCAGAAGCGCCACAACGAGCACCCACCACACCCATGTGTCCGCCATAGCTGCACTAACCGACAAGTAACAGGTAAGTGGCAGGAACACAAAGTGCAGTGGGTGGGAGGGTGGACAGCCCAAGTACAACACACACCAGGCCCCTAGTCCCACAGCACAGCAAGGAGGAGCATCCCCCACCCCCACAGCCACGTGTCAGCCACCGCAGTGCACACCGACAGCCGAAAGGTAGACATCACGATCCACAACAATCGGTGTCAGTGGGTGTCCAGCCACCACCACGACCCACAACACCCCCCACCCCCACAGACCTGCAACATGGAGCACCCCCGCTTAGAACCATGTGGCATCCAGTACAGTGCACGCCCGAACAACCTGCAGGTGGGAAACTGGACAGGGCTGGATTACTGGAGGCATGAGGACCGTAACACGACCAACACATGGGACATGTCACGTAGCAGACGAACGCGCAGCACCGCCCACCGTCACGAACAAGTGAACAATGTGCACACGGACATGAACCACAGACTCACACCTCACATGACCCATCACAGACACAGCAACACCCAAGGAGCCACGTCTGCATGCACAAGTCACACTGAATATAGTACCACACGGCAGCCACTGTGCAACTCATCACACACAACCGAAACACCATTGAAGTCCTGTCCATGTAGCCCCTACTGCCTGTCAACCACACACCCCACAACTACGCCAATGTAAGACAAACAACACTAGACGCAACAGAGCGGAACAACATAAATGCACACGAACACCACTGAACCCATCAAACACAAAGACACACCATGCACATACAACATACCATCCATCCCATCCGTCAGCCCCAGTCTCATGAAAGGCATGTCATCCGCACAGCTGCCACACATACAGCAGTCACGCTAAGATACATGCCCATGACCAACCATGTGCCAGAAGTCAATGAAGCGCACGCCACACTGTGAGCAACAACACACAACATGGGCCACACCCCCCCACGAGCACTGCAGTGATGCACATGGCACAGGGCAGCACGCACACCAAGGAGATGGGACAACTGCAATACGTTGGCTGGCACACAACCATCACTCACTCATAACGATGCGTCCAATGCCATGTCCAGTAATCACAACAGACAGCAAATATGCAGGCCATGTCAGGCATGCACACACCTCAGACCATGCACTGTCATGCTGCCACAACACATGTCACGTTCGGCACCCATGGCTCACAGCATGTACCCCAAAAGCATATTCCCTCCCAAATGCGAATCTGGGGCATGGCCCCCATGTTGCCATATGCGTTCCTAAGCGTCCCATTTGAACACCAAAAGCAAAGTACAAACCAGACCCAGGATGGGCCAGGAGCCCGCATACACCAGAGTCACAATAAGTAGGGGCACAGCAACACACCCATCGGCATGGCCAATCCGTCCCATGCCACATGTGCACAGCACACAGTCCCATTGCCAAGCACACACAACTACAAATGGTACAGCCACACACACGCCTCCGGGAAACCCATGTACGAGATTGCACGAACTGTTAATGTCAGACGACAAATACATACTTCGCCAGGTGCAACACAATAACAAATCTCATTCTCTCCACAGGTGACGAACTGCTGGATGCTGGGGATGGAGACAGCAGCCAGCACAGCCAGCCTACAAGCCCCCAACGAGGACACACGGATGTGGAGGATCTGTCCTCCTCTTCGGACACGGACCACCAAGCAGGCCCATCTGGTGTGGCAGGGCCCAGCCGCTCCCCAGGACCCCTCCTACCCACCAACCCATCATCCTGGGCTGCTGAACATTCCCAGCCCCCTGCTGCCACTGTCGTTGCGGCCACACCCACGGACATTGCGGCCACACCCACGGTCATTGCGGCCACACCCACGGTCATTGCGGCCACACCCACGTTCATTGCGGCCACTACCACTGCCGCAACCGCCACCATCGCCGCACCGACCACCACCGCCGCCGCCACCACCACCACGTCTTCGCTGGCACCAGCCCCAGCGCAGGTGGTGGCCCGGCCGACTGGATCCACCCTGGGAGCCACAGCGAGGACCGTGGTGAGCAATGTGGCTAGTGGGCAGGCCGGTGGCAGCAGTACTGGTAGGAGGAGCAGGGTCAGGGAAACGCAAGTCTCCCCTGGGAGCCATGCCCTGCCTCAAATGGCCAGAGTCCTTGGGGCCTATGAAGAGGCCCAAGGACAATGGGCCAGGTCTGCTTCAGACACGCGGGAGGTGCTGGGGGTGCTGAGGTCCATGGACGCCCGTATGGGCCAACTCGTGGACCTCATGGGCCAGCTGGTGGTGAGGTCACAGCCAGGGACAGCAGCTCCACCACCGCCACCACCTGCCGGGGCGCAGGGTCGAGCAGCAGTGTCCAGTACCCCTGCGTCCACAGCCAGTGAGCACACCTCACCCCCCACCAGCAGGTCGCCACCACACACCCCCTCCCAAACGTGGAAGGGGCCGTCCGAAGTACAAACAGATCTCCCGGGAGGACTACGCACGCTCCAGACGCAAGTGAGGCAGCCAGCCAGCCTTCCTTGACCACCCACTGCATTGACTTGGACTACGATCCCACTCCACACAGCCATCTGGATGGCATGTGTCTGTTGGACCATGGACATGGAACAAGTGGGTACACCCTGAGCATCACGCAGCCGTGACCGACAGCTCATTGTCACTGCACGCACCACTTTTGTCATCACCTCGCACACAATCACATGTCACAGTTTGAAATAAATGCACCTCTTACACAAACTGCTGTTTGTGCCCTGTGTTTTATTTGTACGGAATACAACGGCCACCTTGGGCGGAAAGGCACCTGATGCGTGGCATGGCAATGGAACCGGAGGGCCTGTAGGGACCTAGGGGTGGGAGACAGAACAGGAGCACATTCAATGAGTGTGTCACACACCCATCACACAGTACATGTCAACAACTACAAGCAATGTACACACATCGCACAGAGCAATAGGGCACAATGCCACAGCCACCAACAGTGGCATACTACCCTGGCCATGGAGCGTTGACACACAGCACGCAGTGAACAAACGGCCACCCTGACACAGCACACACACACCTGCACAGATACAGCCACATCAGCCGTCGTACATGGACACTCACCGTCAAGTGAAGTAGTGGGCGATGAGCTGCTGCCGCACATTACCAGCTTCCTCCTCTCCGCTGTCCTCCTCACTCGAGCTGTCCTGGTCTGCGGGCTGGGGCCCTGGTTGATCTCCGTCATCCACGATGAGGGGGATCTGCTTCCGAATGGCCAGATTGTGCAGCATGCAGCACGCCACCACTATCTGGCACACCTTCTGTGGGGAGTACGCCAGCGCACCCCCGGTGCGGTCCAGGCACCTGAACCTGGACTTGAGGAGGCCAAAGGTACGCTCGACCACACGTCTGGTCCTCCCATGTGCCTCATTGTAGCGATCGTCTGCTGGGGTGCGAGGATTCCTCAATGGACTGAGCAGCCATGCCCCATTCGGGTACGCAGAGTCACCTGGGTGTGAGGGACACAGAGAACCGTTGCTATTCCAACTGGACAGGGGACAGCATCGCACAACCAGCACGCTACACCACTCCACATACTCACCGACAATACAGCCACGATCCTGTTGCAGATTGGACATCAGTCGTGGCAAGATGCTGTTGCGCATTATGTGTGCGTCATGGGCCGAGCCTGGGAACTTTGCACACACGTGGGTGATCACCATGTCCGCAAGGCACACCACTTGCACATTCAGGGAGTGCGTGTGCTTCCTGTTGCGGTACAGGTGCTCAGTGGCCTGTGGTGGAACAAGGCCAACATGTGTGCAGTCAATGGCTCCAACGACGTGTGGGATTCTGCCAAGGGCATAGAATGCACCCTTCACTGCCGCCAATTCACGAGCCCTGGGGAAGCGGATGTACCTGTTTCGGTACAGCATCATGGCTGCCAGTACATCCCTCAGCACCTTGCTGAACATGGGCTGGGACATCCCTCCTCCACTGCCCACTGTGTGCTGGAATGACCCAGTGGCGAAGAAATGCATGGCGGCCATCACCTTAGCCGTGGGGGTGACAGCTGTCGGATACACCCTGCGGGGACGGAGATGGGGTTCCAACATGGCACACAGTCGATGCAGGGTTGGCCTGTCCAGCCGAAACTTCCTAATGACCTCTGTATCGTCCATGTCCGCCAGCAATTGGTATGGGCGGTCAATGTTCGGTCTCCGCCTAGGGAAAATGGCAGTGGACACATGTCAAAGCAACACAACACATAGCAATTTCGCATACACATCACTGACATGACTGAGCAAGCACATGAGCCACAGCCCAGCTGTCAAGCTGGGACGGCACGGCCACAATACACTTACACAGGTCTCCCAACAATGGCAATGGCTAGTGATACAAACCACTGCCATGTGCATGCACATGGGGATCTAGGCCCCAATGACTTGCGGGGCGTGCTGATGGGGACTGACTGCATATTCGTCAAGCGGCAACGCCACGGCAACATGAATGTCTGCTGAGCATGGAACTGCTTCCGAGGCTGGATGAGTATGGCACACGACGACGACGATGTGGGCACAGGCTGAGCGGCCAAAACAAGTGGGACCTGTGGCACGAGGGGATATGAGACAGTAGTAGGTGTCAGCACTGCACCCTATGTACAGCACTGTACGGATCACACCTCCCGAAACATTGACAGGTGTCCACATTGACAGCCCCATGCCAAGACGGCTGTGTGCTTGCAGTCACACGTCACAGGTGAGAGGTTACATTGCACGTGCCAGGTGGCAGACGTACATAGTGGGAGCTGGCATGTGTGTGCATGTGTCTCCTGTTCAGGATCCACCAGATGGGCGCTGACTCTGTACTGACCATTGGACACAGCATGTTCCGTGGAAGGCTTGTGTGTGTGGGATGGTGGCACTGGATGTGCCTCCGTTGGGTGGGGGCCATGCACAGGGCGGGTACGTCGATGATTGCGCATTGTTGGTCACGGTGGGTGCACCCACTAAGATGTGTTGCCCTGTGTTCAATTCCTATGTCCGCATGATGATGGACTGTAGATGTGGGCAGACTACACATTGGTCGATGTGCTGTCTATATGCATGTGCCTTCACACCAGGCACAGCTGCCCCTGCACATGTGACCCCTGCTGGACTCGCTGCTGGGTCTGTGGAGCTGATGCACCTTCTGTGCGTGGGGCGGACAGCTCTCCTCACTTCCCTCATTGCGCATGTCATGACTTTGCCGCAGGTGACATGGATCATGGAGGGCCCACATGTACGCGTGGGTAGGCTACACATGATTGTTCACTGGTCGCCACCCCCAGTCAGTGTTTCGAATGGGAAGGTTGTCGTGCTGGTGGTATATTCGATGTGGCGGATGGGCGGGCCTAGGTGCGGGCTTACATTCCGGACATGGGGGGTAGTTGGATTGGCGACTAGTTGCAGTACACACGGGACACGTCTCTTCCTTTCCACATCTGGGTCATCCCTTGTACTCACTGACAGTGATACAGTCATCTTCGCCCCAGCCCTCATGTCCTCCCCTCGCTCCCCCAATATGCATGTGCACCTGCGAGGCTAGCGCTTGCACAGGCAGCCCCGAGCTCGCACCAGAGAGGGCAAGGAGTGTATGTGTGGGTCCAGTTGCACGAGTGGGCTGTCTCAGGGTATGATGTGTTGCGGGACGCCGTCCACCTGCGTGGTGCCCCAAATGGAGACCCGGCCTGCATGGACTATGCATCACAGTCTTCGCCTTCCGGATCCGCCACCTGCGACACCCAGTGGCTGTGGCTGCCCTTGCGGCCAGGCCGCGTCCGTCTGTGACTGATGGCCCACACATTCACTCTTTGGCCTCTCTGGGGAGGGCTCGGGGGTGGTGGCGCACGCGCTTGCACTTAGTCGCAATGGCATGTGGCGTGGTTGGTATAATGGGCAATGGATGGGATGGTGCGAGCCACCTCCCGTGACGTCAGTGCTGCTCGTGCTGTGGTGCGTCCCCCTACACTTCCATTTGACTTGTGCCATGCTAGACGTTGAGGTTCTATTGCCTGCGTGATATGACCAGGAGGAGCGCGAGGAGACCTCTCACACACCATGCTCCACTGCCATCCCGTGCCCTGTATCGCCTGTGCGGATTGACTATGTTGGGGTTACACCTGGTCGACTGGGGCTGTGTGTGCCTTGTCAAGGGGCATGGCGGGCGCACAACAGGATCCAGCTTGTCCACAGAGGGTGGGCTGAGGTGCGCCTGGTACCGCTTTGTACGTGTGCCCGGCTGCTGTGCACACACGTGTTCACTCCCCCGACAGGTGTCCTCTCACAATGCCCAGGGAAGCGGTGGTGTACTGTTCATGACCCCTCCCAACACGGCGTGCTCCAACTTGGCATGTGCGCATCTACCCGTCACACCCACCCACCTGAGCACTGCGTCCATACGACTTCACACGACACATGTGTGTCTTCCACAGTTGTGCTACTCATTTGCGTTGACATCCAATACCAGTGGACTACATGGTCATGTCACGACTGCCGTGTACTTCACATACTCTCATCCTCTCTCATTCGTACTTGTGAAATGAGTCAGCGGAGACAGTTTTGGTTTCAAACATTATATTGAGTCTTCTGTCCTCTGTGATGCAGTATAGTGGACACTACTGGCAGCGGAATACATGTTGAGGATATACTGAGCATGATTGCAAATGGGATAGGGTGTGGGGTTACATGTGATTGGCTGTTGCATGTGGGATGTGGGCTTCAGAGTTACATCTGCTTGGCCAAGGCTGTGCTAATGTACATTTACGTATAGCTGCGGAGCTGCGGACTTTGACACAGACGGTATACATGTAGCCTACCAGACCGCTTGGCATCATGGGCACAGTCCATCTCAGTTCCATGTGACAGGTTTGCTGCGGTTGTTCCTCATGCACGCGTGCATGTGAGATGACATCAGGGCATGTGCTTGCGTGCATGCAGCGGCGTGCCACTTGTTGTTGCAATGTGGTGGTTACTGGACATGTCACAGTCACTGGGGTCGTGTTGTTGTTGTATGCACTTGTCGTCCATGCAAGGGTCCTGGTATGGGATTCCCGGGGCGGGGGTGGGAGGGGTGCAGCACCCACAGACTCCAGGCGACCTATTCATGTCCACTGAGCGGTGTGTGTGTCCATGGGCGCTGGATCCATGTCGTGTCCTGGTTGTTCGTGCAGTTCCGTCCATGTGGGTGCGATACACAGACCCCATGCCACTGCCTCCCACGATGCATGCGGTGTTCCTGGATGTGATGGGGAACAGTGTGCATGTCCCGGTCATATCCGATGTCATGGCGATGTCGTTGATGGTGTGGTTACAGTTGCCGGTCGTTTGGTATGGCTGTTGTGGTGGTGACTGGCCAGTCCGTGCGGAAGCTAAGCATGGGTGCGGGGTTGGACATCATAGGTCAATCGGGGAACCTGCGTTGTGGTCCGACGAATTTACAGGTTGTCAGGTATGCGATGCCGTCCAGCAGGGCTTCCATGTCATTGGTGGTGTACATGTTTGCCAGCCAATGTAGCGGATGGTGGCTGTCAAGGTGTTGTTCGTAAGTTGTCCCTTGGAGGACCATGATGGGGCATGCTGGGTGACATTCGATGTAGCTGTTCTCGATGATCCGTCGTGTGGAGGCACAGTGGTCCCATTTCAGTGCGGGTGCGATGTTGGCCACATACGCCATGCCCCCATAGGCAGAGCAGGCCCTGTCGTGTGCGTCCAGAGGGAGGAGTAGTGGTAGCAGGTCCGCCTTTAGACATGCCGGGTTGGAGAGGCATATCTCCACGGGATGATGGTAGGGACACCTCCGACAGTAGAAGACGGGCATGACGCAGCTGAACAATGTGATGCGGTAAGTCAGTCGGTAACTTACGTTCAGCAGGGACAGGAGATCGCATCCCAATATATGTATCAGGTTGGTTTTGTACAGCTTGAGCTGTCCGGCGTAGTTGGGTAGGTGTGTTGCGGTTGCCATTTCGCAGCGGTGCGTTGTGGTGGCGTGCTCCGGCTGTGTGTGCAGTCTGCAATGTGCACGCTCCGAGGTTGCTGTGAGCTCTGTGTAGTCGTAGGGAGACAGGACTTGTGTTCTGTTGGCTTGTGCGGAGGACATGGGCCCTCATCCCACTTGCTTCTCAGACAGTTCAAGGTCAGTGATGTGTGACTCCTTCCAATTAACTTGCATGTGGCCGACATGGGGGAGTGTTATTTTTTTCCTCCCCGTCCGTTGTGTGCTTCTGTGATATGCGCTATCTGCCCTGTGGTCGGTCTCCTCGGCATGCCTGTGTTGGTCTTTTCTTGGACAATGGCTGTATTCACCGGCTTCTTTCGTAGGGCTGTGGTTTCGGAGTTGGAATGGAAGGTCATTCAGTGCTGTCTGCTCTCCCTTGTGTGGGCGGCAGGCTGCCTTTCCGCTCTGCGTTGGGCCTTGTGTGTGAATGTTATTCTTGGGCCACCTGTTGTCGGTCCCCGGGCTCTTTGGTGTTCCGTTTTATATGTCTTGTTCATATGTGCAGGGTGGTATGGGTGTTTCAGTGTGGTACTGGCGTTCCTCTTCCCGAAGGGGCCCTGCTTCTCCTAGTTGGTGTTGCCGCCGCTGTGTGCTACGCCATGTTTGTTACACTGGGGTGTGTCCTGCTGTTGCGTGACTTCACTGACATGTGTGCGTCGGTTGTGTGGCGTTGGGTGTTGTCCGTGAATTGGGCGTTGGGGACATGTCTGTGGCAGGCCTGTCACGTGTCATGTGCGTTCGGGGTGGGGCTGATGTGTGTGCTGCTTGGTTGTGTCCCTGTGTCTGTGTGCGACGCATGCATGGCGCTGCGGTTGGCCTCTGCGTTGTGCGCATGTGTGGCGGCGTCATCGCCGCTTTGGGGCCGTGACGGGGTGGTTGGTTCCTAGTCCCAGGTGGTGTGTACACATGTGTTACGCGATGTTACGATTTGGCCTGTGTGTCATATGTGGATGCAATGGTGGATGTGTAGTGTACACGCGCTGGTGGGGGGTTGTCCGCTTTTCCGCCCTTGCACTGTGTGCGCTGTTTGCGTGCACTTGTTGTGTGTGTGCCTACCTGCGTCTCCGCGGTACGTTGCGTCCTTGGTGGTGCATCAGCAAGAGCATGGGGAGGGCCTGCAGTGCTGGATTCATGCTCGGGGAGCCGCTTCTTCGTTGTCCGTGCTCGGCGTCCGTGTTACCGCTTCGGTTTGTCGTACGGTATCTCTTAGCCGTGGGAGCCGTTTGTTTGCGGCATCGTAATTTATACGCCGGGCGGGACGTGATTTCGTCGGACGGTGTGTGTCAATTGTGCTGCGCCGCTACGTGTACGGACGCACTTTGATGGTGGACGGTGTTGCTGGCTTGCCGGCGGTGTTTGGCCTACTTTTCGCATCGTAATTGGGCGGGCGTGTGGACTGCTGCGTGCCGGCGGTAACTGGTGGTTTTTGCATCCGCCAGCACGGCGGTTGTGCTTCCGCCCGCCATCGTAATGACCCCCTAAGTTTTTAAAGTTGAGTTTTGTATCTATCGTGACATGAAGAAATAAAAAGTTTCTCTAAATCAACAAATTGTTTTTAAAATACGGAGAGGGTAGAGCAGAATGATTTATTTTTGTTTGCCATTAAGGATATAGTGACTCCTCTTATGTTTGCTTTGAACGCATCCCAGTTAATAATTTTAGAGGTGTCATTAGGATTACAGAGTGAAAAGTAGTCCTTAATGGCCGTTGATAACTTAGTGGAATTTGTTGGATTTAGAGCAGTGTCACAGGTCATTCTCCATCTCTTCTTAGTAAAACTGATCTCATCCAATAGGAGGCAGAAGGAGATTTTGGCTTAGTCAGAAATCGTAATAGGTTCAATTGAGGAGTTGGTTATCTTATTACATAAGTGTCTAGAGTCCGAAAGGTAGTCAGCCCTAGAAAAAGTAGAATGTACGTTTGAGTAAAAGTTAAAATCTTTAGTAGTGGGGTGTGCTAGTCTCCAAAAGTCTACCAGTTTAGAAATACAATAGGCCAAGAGGATATATATATATATTAACCATCGAGTCTGAGGGCTGCGACTCCATAGCAATAGGATTGTGTTGATCAAGATATTTGGTCAGTTCTGCAGAAGAGGAGGATTTAGAGACATCATTTTTCCAAATACGCATTGTAGATGAACCAAAAAGACCACATTAATAGCCTGCATCCTTTAGTCGAGGTCTAAGTTCCGAGAATTGGGGACGAATTGTCACAGTCTCCTTCGCAAAATCCTGATGAATAAAAACTCTGTTGCCTTCAATAAGGAGCATTGGAATTTCTCTCACTGCCTTTCTGATAAGGAGGAGTTGGTGTTGTCGTAGAACTTTAAATAGAATTTCTCTTGGCTTGGTTTGATGTGATTTACGATGAGAAGGGATACGGTGAGCCTTATCAATTTCAAATCATTCTTGAAATGTAATATCAAGCAGTTGAGGTAGAGTGGATTACAGATAGACTCCACAGCTTTGACTTTCAACATGTTCAGGGACATTCAAAATGCAAAGGTTGTATTGACGATTTCTGTTGTCCAAATCTGTAATGGACGCTTGCATAGGAGAAATCTGGTGGACTAAGGGTATCCCTTATTTTTATCTCATTGTCTGAGATTTTCATGGAAAAAGATTGGATGTCTCTATGGATATGTTTAATATCCCTGCAAAGAGCATCTGTATTAATGTGAATTGCTTGAATTTCTTCCAATATTTTTGTCAAGGAAACTTCTTGCTATTCTATAACTTTAGATTTGGCTGTGGAAGGAAACGGTTTGTTTTCTTTTATTAGTATGAGCTGATGATGCTTTCGCTTCCATTGTATTGCTTGCAAAATAGAAATTATGAATATAATAGTTGGTGGTGTTGATAAAAGAAAATATATACAAGTAACTCCAGTTAGAGCAATCAGGATAAACTGGACAAATAGTAAGTGCTGCAGTGTCCAGAGTGTTAATTAGATTAAGGTTAGACAAGTGAATATGTTTTAAATATAGTGGAAGTGGTGGTATGTACTTTTAAATTGAAGTTGTATTTGTATAAAAGCAGCAGGCAGTCTGAGATGAAAATATTCGTAATGAGTCGAAGTTCACCAATGCCAATGTTCAAACACGCTAAATATCACACTGAATATCAAAGAAAATAACTTTAAAGCTTATAAGAGGCAATCCCTTTAAGAAGGAGTAAGATGAAGGAAGAGGCGGATCACTGACATAATATCGACAGACACAATATTGACCTACCAAAATATCGTAACAAAAATATCGATTACACTAATATCGACATCCTATACTTAATTAAAAAAACACACAAATATCGACTACATAATATCGTAAAACATTTATATCGTTTTCAACATTATCAAAGTCAAAAATATCATGATAAGTAATATTGCAGTGCTTGATTTGTAAAATATTAAGTGCCAGGGCTCTGACCAGGAGGCCACTGCAGCTGGCACCACCCATCGCCCCTGTCATTGCTGCCAAAACAACTACTAACCATCTCTCTTGCATGTAAATGCGACAGTTCAGATTATTCCAGGTCCCCAAAGCTAAAGGAATGGCTGGGGAGGCAGGCATTAGTAATTTTTTTAATGTATATTGTTTTCCTAAACAACTGTTATGCTGCTCATCTCTAAATTACATGAGCAGCGCCACCTTGTGGCAGAGTGCCCTAAGTGTGGTATTGACAATTAGGTGCCGAGCACCGGAAACCAATTAAGTGCCGGTGCTCAGCACCGGAAAGCTCCAGCTCAAATTAAGCACTGGCGCACATTAAATAAACATACAAAATAACAAATCTATCGATCACTAAAATATAGACAACAAAATAATCGTTAAAAAAAATATATCAACATGTTTATTTATAATAACTCAATACATACCCCCAAAAATATAAACATAGCAATAACACACATAACATACATTATAAATCACTTAAGACATATTTAAAAAAATAACAAAACAATATCATAAACATTTATAAATACACAAATATTTACTACTCCAAACATATCAGAAATAAAATGTAACTCTTTAACATTTAAAAAGTTATAAATATCAAATAATGTAGTACACCATTTTTTTTAATTTGAAAAAGTAACAAACTTAATTAGCGTTTTCCATATATAGAAAACAACTGACAAATTAATTAAAACAAAAAGTAACAACCAATGAAATACACATACAATTAAAATAACCCAATTAGATAGAAAAAGTAATTAATAACACACTATATAAACACACGCAAATTCAACATTATTTTACCTTGCAACCAAAAAAGAAACAATAAGGAGAAACTCTGCCGGATTGCTGACACAACACTGAACTGCATTACAGAAAACTCTGATTACATCTCCACAAGGTAAGTAAAAGAGCATTTTAAAACAACTGCTACTAAAAATGCTCTAAAAACATTTGTATTAAAATAATTAATATGTATTTTTTAAATTATATCTCCTCTACAGATAATTCTGAACAAACTCAAGGAACAGCAGAACAGTGTGAAAAGTCAATTTGCAAATAAGGCAAGTATCACTCTGAGATTAACTGAAACAATCTTTTTAAATACCAAACAGAAGAACTACCTAACCACAACTCCCCCCAGCTAAAAACGCAATTAGACACATTAATTAACATTACTCTTTTTTTAACCGGAATCTCTACAGAAATACCAAAACCAAACAGCAGAGAAAAACAATCAACATTTAAAAAAGTCTTCAAATTCAACATTGTAAGTATAAAATTGACAATGTTCATTTTCAGAAAATAAAACATAACAGGAATTATTTAATTAATTTTTATATACATTTCTATTAGCATTTGAAGCACCACCATGACTGAAGGGGCCCAATTCACTACTTCCCAAAAAGGCAAATTATTATTGTTATATGGGGTATGTGTACACCCAAGAAAAGCAAACAGGGGACAAAGTCAACTGTAAATGTAGCAAATATTATTCTAACAAATGTTATGGGAGGGCTGCTACAAAGGAAACAACTGTATTATATGTTAGAGAGCATAACCACCCCCTAACGTAGCTGAAATTGAAGTTAGAAATGCTATTCAAAATATAAAAGAAATTAGTACTGCATCTCAAAAGCCCACAACAGAAATCCTTAAACAAATGCTTACCAGAGTTCCAGAGCATGCAACTGGCCAATTGCCCTCAATATCCTCATTAAAAAGAACTATAGCTAGAACTAAAAAAGCTACTGCTACCACCACACCTATCCCCAAAACTTTTGCTGAAGTAGAAATACCACCTGAACTCAGTTTCACATACTGAAGAACAATTTCTTCTGTATGACAATAAATCATCTGACAAAAGAATAATAATGCTTGGGACTCCCACAAATTTACTAAAATTACAAAACTGTGAGACATGGATGATGGATGGGACTTTTAAAATATGTCCCAAACCATTTTACCAGTTATATACAATACATGGGCTATTTCAACATACAAACATCCCCTTCATATATGCTCTACTGCCAAACAAGCAAACAGCAACCTATGTTGAACTTTTAAGCAAAGTAAAGCAAGAAACTAACAATTATTTTCCCCAAAAATAATAGTAGACTTTGAGCAGTCAATGATCAAGCAATACTAAAAACTACCCTCACACAGCAATTCAAGGTTGCTACTATCACTTTAACCAATGCATTTGGAGGCACCTCCAAAATCTACATTAAGGGCCCCATTCTGATCTCGTAAGGAAGGCCTCCAAACGGGATTTGTAAAGACCAAATCCGATTCGGAGCCTATCGTTCCGCCCGAATCGTCCCTCGTTCCTAACGAGCAAGTACGATGCGAGTATCCTGTACGCGCCGTGCGAATCGTTTACGAACCCGAACCATGTCCGTCCGACACGTTCGTAGCCGAATCGTGCTGCGCAATGGAGCCATTTTATGACCGAGCGAGTACCATGCACGAATCGGACAGCTGTATCGCCTAGGTCTCATCGATACGAAACAGCTGTTGGATTCGGACTTTGATGGGCCATAGCAGGCCCCCTTTACCCGGAGCCCTCCGATTCGGTCACAGGGGGGGGTGTGCATGGCTCCCCCCGATCCAAGCATGCACAGTGGGGCGGGCCATATGGGGTGCATGCTACAGGGTGTACTGTTTTCCCCGCCCACCCCTTTTTTGCTATGGGCGCCTGTGTACACGTCTGTACACAGGCTCCCATAGAGTTCAATGGGAGTCCGAGAGAGCCAAGTCCGTAAGCATACGGCAGCATCGTACTCGATCGTTCGGACTCCCGGAGCATGTCTCGCTCGGAAAGCCCTCTAGATCCGAGTCGTATGGAGGGCTTTCCTTACGAGATCGAAATCGTGCCCTAAGTGTAGAATATGCAACAAATAGCAGCTTTGCGTATCAAATAAAAATATTAATAGCACTAGCATATGTACCTATTACTGACGTAGCTGAGCACTACAATTTATTAATTGAAAGTCCCTACTACCAACAAAATGAGCAAATATTAAGTCTCCTACTTGACTACTTTGAGCATACCTGGGTGGGAAGGCTACACAGATCTGGACACAGAAGGCAGCCTAAATATCACATTCCATGGTGGAATGTATATAACAGTACCCTAAATAAAGAAGCCAAAACTAACAATGCTGTGGAAGGATGGCATAACGCCTTCCAAGCCACAACAGGCAGAACTACACCAACTCTACAAAAACTATTGCAATCTATCCAAAAAGAACAAAGCTACCAACAACTAAGGGGCCGATTCCGATTTCAGCCGGAAGGGCACCGAACGATGGTCGGAGCCCTTCCGACCGAATCGGAACGTGCCGGCCGGATTCCTTTCCGACCGAGCCATTCCGATGGGCTCGGTCGGAAAGGAATCCGACTCGGATTTCCGGATGGCTTACAACGGGCTCGGAGAGCCCGACCGCCGTCCGGAAATCCTTCAGTACTCCCCGGCCGCCTCTTCACGACCGAGGAGTACGATGGCAGATGTTCACTGCCTTTTCGTGCCGGTCTTTCCGGCACGAAAAGGCAGTCGGTAACTGTCTTTGGGGGCCCCCAGTAGGGCCCCCATGGGTGCGAGACCGCCGAATGGCGGACTGGGGGCACCTATGGTGGCCCTCTGTTGATCCCTGCACCCGGTGGCAGGCACCTTGGGGTGCCGGCCACAGGGTGCAGGGATGAACTGCACCCCTGCTTTTCACAATGCAAGCATGCATTCCGCTCGGAATGCATGCTCCCATTGTGAAGTATACGAGTGCGACCGAACAGGGTTCGGTCGCATCGTACTTGCAGGGCCGTAACCGACGACAGCAGGTCGGTCGGTTACGGCTCCTGGACGATGTCGGACGGACCTGAGTCCGTCCGACATCGGAATCGGCCCCTAAGAATGGAACAGTCTATAACTCAACTAGGCCCAAAACTAACCAAGCAAACTAAACAAATGTTTGAGTACTTACAATTCAAAGTAAGACTCTACCCAACAACTAAAGGATTAGAGTATCTAGAAACAATAGCTAACAGCCTACTTTAAATAAATGTACTTCCAAACCACAAAAAGAATTAATCTAAAAACAGTCAAATATTTTTTTCAACTCCAAAAATATAATTATTTTGTCAATTATTTTAATTAAGATTCTAAAAATAAATTGACATAATTATATTTTATATAAAACAAATAACTATAACAATTACATTATAAACATTTCCCTCCCACTATAAATAATTTAAACTTACTTACAGTTTTCGTTGCTGAAGAAGAGTAATCCAAAGTTTCATAATAAAATCCACAGTTTAAAAAATCAATATTTAAAAAAATAAAACCCCAAAAAAAGATGTAAAAAAGAAACGCTCCAGGAAAACTCGAAAAATTAAGGAAGTGTAAAATAATCATTAGTTTACTAAAACTAATACACACTTCCTGAAAAAAAAAAAAACGCATTCTTCTCCGCACGATAACTTCCAATCGACAAAAACCTATTAGGAAATAAAACAATCTCTCCCGCACAAAAACGCATATACACTATATAATATTACAAATAAATACAGTACTAACAACAGACTTTAAACATAATTACACATCTATCAAACTCTAACACAGAGCGTTTAACAAACCAACCGCATTTCGCACACTTCTAATTTAAACATACAACTCACCTAAAATTACTAAATCTAGCACTACATACACTATATAGTACTACACTACCTTCAAATTACACTTATATTAAAGTTTAAACCGATAGCCTACAAAATACAACTTTAGTTTAAGAATGGCTGCCTTAAATAATAAAGATTTTTCATTTTCATTATTACAAGTTTTATATATTAAAAATGCCTTACTGGAAATGTTTGAAAAATACTACAAAATATTACTAAATTATAAAAAAATGTTTGACATATTTGTAATGTAAAATTATAATAATAAATATTATAAGAAAATGAATATTTATTATAATTAAAAAAATATACATGTAATGTGCAATGTATAAAATTTAATAATGTTATAAAAAATGTTTGTTTACAAAATAACTTATGTACTAATTAATATTATTTACATAAATATTACCAAAAATAAAACGTATGTTAAAAAATACAAACAATTATAAATGTTTACAATTATTTTTTTGTTAAAGTACATATATTATTAATATTCACTGTGTATGAATGTAAAAAATATGTATAATATAAAAAATTAATGTATCTACTGTTACCCAAAACATTGTTTTAAATATTGTACAAAAAGTGATTAATAACTACTCATTTGTTTTTCCAAAAATATACAACTGAATAATGTAATAAACAACCATTTGTAATACTATTTTTTCAAAAATGTTATATCTAAATATATAAACATCTACCAAATATGTAATATGTAAACAATTAACAAAATGTTTTTTTTCCTGGTTAAAACAATAGAAATTAAATATACTTGAAATTAAAATGCTTTTTCTAATTTTTTCTTATCAATGTTTCATTATAAATAAAAATATAAATAAAATATAAAGATGTTTCTGTGTTTTTTATATGTTATGAAATATTGTATCTATAATAAAATATCTATATTGTATCTATGTACTTTAAAAACTATTGTATTTGTTCAAACATTTATAACTATATCTTTATCCTTTCACCATAATATATTTTTATTTCTTCACTATTCCCACTGTAAACTACATTAACTCAGGGAAGGTGCTAAATAGCAAACATTATAATGTACTACTCCCACTTCAATTTAAATTAAGTCAGAGAAGACGCTGGACACTAACCTTATATAATTTACTGTTCCCACTCCAAACTATATTAAGGGGCTCATTACGATGACGGACGGAAGCCCATCCGTGCTGGTGGCAGTGGCGTAAAACCTCCATTTACCCGCTCCAGGTGCGGTCATTGCGACCACCAAATTACAATGGTCCAACAGAGGCCATTTACCGTCCACCGCGGTCTGTCAGGCTCCGCACGTTTTTTGCGTACGCAAGGGTGGCGGACGGAGCCAATAGAGCAGGACCGGCGTGCGGAAACACGTTCCGTCCGCCAACCCGATTACGATGTTGCAAACAGCCATTCCCACGGTGGAGTAAAAACCACCATGTTGCGGATGGCAGAAACACAACAACAGAGAGGAAGAGCCGAGACAGAACCCATCTAAACCGCCTGAGCCGCCATGGATCCTGTGCCACAGGCCTTCCCACTGCACTACCTGCTGCACCTCCGGCAGAGAAGACGCCGCCGCGCTCAACAGCAGAGGTACGTACCAAACATCTCCACGGATGCAACCCCTGAACCACTACAACTCCCAGCATGCGTGGCGACACCACGATGAATGTGGCAACCTGCCAAATGCAAAGTGCGAGGCCCACCCAATCCCCATGAGTGACCCTCGGTGCCCCAGAAGGCAATTGGGGCCAAAGCCGAGCCCCGTAGTTGCAGAGCACGCACACTCCAATATCTAAATATGTACGCCGCCGAAGATTGGATGATGGCTCATTCGCTTAGTGTGTGCCACACCGCGGCGGCACGGAAACTGCGACCGCAATCCTGCATCATTTAATTGGGGCCAATGCCTGTCAGCGCTGCGGATGCCAGCTAACGCGCATGCGAACACATACTGCATTTGCATTGGCGACCTGCGAATTACATCACACATCCCAACTCATTTGCCTAAAGTGATTGGTGCACCCCATGTGTAATGTTGTGGGGCACGAGGCCCCCATGCATATAAAGTAACCACACAGACACCGTACATGTATAGGAGAACTGGCCCAGGGCACATGCGTCCGGACCCGTTTGTTGGCAGGGTCACATGTCCAGTGACGTCTGTGCTGGGTGGCTGTGGGGTGGGGGGTAAGCCAGCCCTCTGAGAGTGGCTGGTACATCAGAGCAACTAGAACAGTGACCAACTGGTCACTACACTGTGAAGGGATGAGAGAGTGTGACCCGTGAGCCAAGTCTTTACACACATGGAATGTCCAAGGAAAGGAGAGTGAAATTACATACATAGTCATGCCTCGTGGCCAGATGGACTTAAATGAGGGAAGGAGTCAAAAAGGACAAAGGTCTCTCGCACTGTACCAATGTTGTGTAATGAAACATCCAACCTGTGAACCCCGCTTGAATATCCCTTGACATCTGACTGGCGTCTCTTGGCCAGGGGTCGTCTTGTGAAGGGTCAGTGACGTAGGCAGACAATCAGAGGTGTCCATTGTATGCAAATCAGACATACGTGTAATCCCTAGCACTCCCAACACACGTACTAGTGTGGCGTGCAGTGTGACTAGCTGCCTTTGACTGTAAATGTTCCCACACACGTCCTGAGTCAGTGCTTCTCCAGACCAAACGCCCTCAAAAATCCTGCCCACCAGCATGGATGACATGTGATTACCACACCTTGTAATCCTCATTGGCTTTTGTGAAATTCCCTGTGGACTGATACACTTACATACTTGCATGATTGATTGTCTCTGTACAATGTGTGCGTGATGTAAAGTACTGTCACACCCTACACTGATATCAGTAGCGCCATACAACAAATGAAATGCACATGAGCGAGTGGCTATGGAGAGATGAGGGGCGCTGGACGAGGGTGGCAGTGAGGGAATCCGAGGAGGAGGGCATGAGTGAGAGCATGAGAAGTGTCACTTGCCTGATACTTCCACCTCAGGAAACCTCCTCCTCCCATCAGGAGGACCTTTTATGGAAAAAACACACCTCTTGAGAGTGATAACATCTAGAAAGAGAATTTGGAAGGAAAGAATGCGTCTCCCTGGCCCTTGTAAAACTGAGAGATAAAGGAGGGCCCTGAAGCAGGCCTGGCGAGAGACATAAGTGACAAATAGGGCACGCAGTGGCCCACCCGAATGCCTCGTTGGACCACACAAATAAAGATTCCTGGAGCCGGCCCTGCCTGGGAGGCATCCCAAATGTTGATGGGAGCCATTGATGGTACACACATTGGCCACGTACCACCAAAGGCAAGTGAACCCATCTATAGGCACCGCAAACACTACCACT
The DNA here is from genome assembly GCA_963921515.1 of Calotriton arnoldi. NCBI lineage: Eukaryota > Metazoa > Chordata > Amphibia > Caudata > Salamandridae > Calotriton > Calotriton arnoldi. The sequence continues at coordinate 2,175,134 of CAWUFW010000312.1, read as the reverse complement.
CCATCAACGTGCAAGTGGTATGACAGGCGGAGCAGATCATCTCACACGTGTGTGCAGAATATCTGGGGACGGCACATGACTGCTACATCTGGCGGACCAGCAACATCATCCCCGCTCACAACCCACACATGCCCAGTGACGATGACAGTGGTGAGGAAGAAGGCCTAGACCAGCGTCAACAGCTCATCAACTACTTCAGATGAGTGTGATCCAACAATGAGTGACTATGACTGTGTCTGTGTGCCTTGCTGTTGTCTCAAAGACTTTGACAAATGTTCCTGAGATTTCATACACATACTGGACTATGCGCAGCATTTGAGAACTTATGCATGCAGGGACTGAGCACCCCAAAGCACCCCTACGCACAGGACACCATTGCCATACTGCCTCACTTGCTCTCCTACTCACTCTGAGGCATTCAAGCGCCTGTACACAAGCAGACAAGTTGAAGACAAGAAACGTTTCCAAATGTGAAGTTTTTACTACAGTGTCAAAGCATGCAACATACGTGCCACAACAGGTTGAAAATGCATGAGTACCTAACCAGTAACCACAGTGACATATCCATTTATCATGAAGCAAGATGTCGCATCAATAATCCCTCTGGACGTAGAACCACGAGCATATCCCCCCACCCTTTGCAGGAAGGAGTCGTATGGGATGTCCCTGGTCTATGGGCTTTGTCAGCAGAACCCATTACTCAGCCTATATATGGTGAAATTTACACCACATTTGCTGTGTCGCTCACATCACTGGATGGATCACCCTCCAAAGTGTGGGGCATCTAGCCCGCATTTCCATGTTATCTAAAGGGGATCCGTGTCCTCTTGCAGCTGTGAGACTTTGTTGAGTCGGGGTGCTATGGCCTGAACAGAACAGAATGACAAGGGACAATGTTCTCCAACCACGGACAGAATGTTCAGACAGTACTCCAGGACCGCGCAGAGAACAAGCTCTGCGGACACCTCCCATGTGACAGACATGTACTAAGGTACTTGCAGGGCACAAGTCCTAAAAAAAGAAGTGGGGGGACTGACCAAGTAAGACAAAATGCAAATGACCTCACAACGTCGCAACGTAGCGCTATGAAAGAATGAAAATAGTGCGACTAACATGATTTGTGCAAATACTGGGACAGACTAACCCATCTGACAGTCTTACAGTGTCTGCATTGATATACAGGGACAGAACAAAGGCAAAAGCATGCCTCCCTTAAGTACCTGTGAAGAGAAGGCAAGCTGTGTGCCTGTTTCCCTCTGTGGCATCTACATTCACATGTAAGGTTCAAGGCGGCCCCCAGTCAGCATGTACAAACAAAAGGAGGCCGTATGGCCCCTTTACTTCGGCCCGGCTGGAGGTGAAAAAAGGCTCACTCGCTGCCTGCACGTTGCTGCTGGGAGTGGAAAGCAGTCAACGTGCAGGTGCTGCTGAACATTTCCCGGGATCTGGAAAGTACACCGGGAAAAGTTAAGCATATTCCTGTGGGGACCAACGTCCTGGCAGGGGGGACGGCGTCCACCCCGTGCAAAGAGGGGGGGGGGACGCCGTGTACCTGCGTGTACCCCCGACTCGAGCCCTGGGTACTTGCAAAACAACAACGCCATGTAATCTTCGTGCGCTACAGCTGCATAATGGAAGCCGGGCTCATGCCAGACGACAATGTCCACGAAGGTCAGATGACAGCCTCCACTTGCTCAGTTCTGTGGTGCCAAGCGAAACAGACCGCAGAGCTCAGCATAATCCAAGCCAATGCAGACAGGGCCAAAGTCAGAGAGCTGGATGACAATTCTTGTCAGGAGGCGTGAAGAAAGGGAAACAATAATTGAATTAGTCACCAACAGTTCCTGTTGCTGTAAAGTAGTTACGAATCCAAGAAGGCACAGGCAGCTTCGAAGGCAATCCGGTCCAAAAGACGATCCAATTCATCTTCAGCGAAGAGGACCACCATCCAATCCAGCAGTATGAAGGAACAGATGTGCTCCTTGCACCACAAGGTTGAAAGGAGCATCCCATCGCAACCTGGGAGAGGTTCGATGTAGGCATTGCACAGGAGCCATTGTGCAAACGCACAGGCGCAGCTGTCAGCCTGCCTGACACATAGAAAGGCATCCCATAAACGTGTCTCACCGAAGCAGCGTTGCACGTGGACCAACAAAGGAGTCACCCACAGCTCATGATCCAGGTCAGCAAGGTATGTGTTTGAAAGGCAGCCATCCATGGCCCACTCAAACAGACATCTTCTGCAGGAAAAGACAGGTTGCACGCAGGTGAAATAGGCATAGCGGAACGTGAGCCTATAACTGATAACCAGCACAGCCAATGGGACACATCCAAAGAGAAGCTGCATGCGGTCACGGTACAGTTGCAACTGACCGGGCTCGGCCTGGACCACAGGACGGTCAGACATGGCGTGAGAGCAATCTCAGAACCAGGGCTCAGCTGTACTGCCAAAGTAATGATCTGAAACCACTAAATGCAGTGTGCAAATTGGAGGAATGACTCCCGGAAAAGCATGGAAGGAAGGGACAAGGCCTGAGCCCACAAGTCTGATAAAAAGTGTGCAACGGCCTTCAGTATCAGACGCTATCAATAATTTGTGTGTCAGTTCACCGCGAAAATAGTGGGGGGGAGCCGTGTTCAGCAGTAACTGAATTGCGCGGGACGGTCAAGACACCTGGAATTCGAAGGTCTCCGGGCTGGTGTGGGAGCGACTACTTGGCTAAACAGAGGCCCATTGTGCCTGCACACTCATTGAAGTATGCTTTCGCTGTGGGAATGTGAGGCCACAAATGACTATCCACAATCACTTATGGGGGAGTTAGCAGAACATTGCCACGAAAAGGACATGTTGTGCAACTGTTCCCATATACGTGATGCCTGGCCTGTGCACACAGCTGTTGTGCTCATGCAGGAACAGCTAAGTACGTTTGGAAAATAGATTTGGCGTGGGTATGTTGTCAGGGACTGGTATTCATGTGGTGAAACATGCATAAATCGCACATGTCTTATGAAAATCCCTGTACAACAGTACTTGAGTGTGTGAATGCGACAATGTCACCATCGTCCACATGACAGGATGTGGTGTGACTCTGGCTCCTATGGGCACACTGCTAAGGATTTCATTGGTCTGCGCTATGTGATCTGTGACAACTTCCGTCATGTTCATGTTGATGTTATTACGGGGGATGGGCGCACACTGCTTCACCTCCCAGCACAGTTCATCCCTTAGCATTCTGGTAAATGCAGTTCTGTCATGATGCTTACTTGTCATGGGACTGAGGTGTTTCGCCTGAGTTGGGCAGGGAGAGGAACAGAGACCCGAGTAGATTGTGGCAGCTTCCTCAGCAGACACCAATCACAATGTATCTTACCTCTACTGATGTAGGATGATAACGCGACACACATGTGTCTAGGGAATCACAGCACTGACCTGCACCAACCTTGGTGACACACGACAACGTTGACACGAGTAAGCATTTCAGCTGAACTGCATTGACCAGGGTGCTAAGGGGTGAACTGTGTTGGGAGGTGTAGTCGTGTGCTCCAGTCCCCCTACTGTCCATGTTGATGGTGTTGGCCGGTATTCTCTGGAAGGCATATTGTACAGTGTTGCCTAGTGGTGTGCTTTTGCGGTTATTCCATAATATGTCAACGCACTGTTATTTCCTTGTGTCTTTCAAGCTTCCTCCACTCTCTCATTGGATTTTCTCTTTTACATATTCGGATACATTGCAATGTGAGTTAACATGATACTTACTGTAATGAAAATGCTCTTACCACCAAGGCATACTGTTGTGAGTTGTGTTCCTTGGCCAATGTGTGACAGGTGAGAGGTGAATTTGAAAGTGATGGTACATGGATCGTTAGTGTAGGACACACAATGGTAGAGTCCAAAAGTAAAACAGAACACTCCCATCCTTGTGGCAATGTGGGTTCTGATTTACAACAAAGTCAATGTTTGGTGTTACAGTGGTGACATCAGCGGTTGCTTCGAGAACTAGTACGGCACGATGCTGTGCCACGTGATCGTCCCGGGGTCTTTTTGGGACGCCCCCTCAGCCGTTTGCCAGGGGGGGAACCTGCTGCATGCTCAGAGGTGTCTGAGGATTCGCTGTGGTGTGACTCACCCCTCCCTGTGGCTGCTGCTGCGGTGGTGTGACTAACATCCGGCTGGCCGGGGGGGGGGGGGGTTGGCCAGCTATTTGTGCTGCATGCATGTCCCTCAGGACACCCACAAGCTGGACCATGTACTCGGCAATTTGTCCCAAGCGAGTGTCCATGGACCTCTGCAGCAGGCGCTGTTCCCGCAGAACTTCAAGGCCCTGGCCCATCTGTCCCTGGTTCTGCTGGTATGCACCAAGGACAGTTAGCACGGTGTCCAGGGCCTCTGTCTCATTGTCCTCCTGTCACTGTCCCCCAGTTGTCCTCCCACCTGCCCTGAAACCACGGACATGTGGCATTGCCTGGCGCAGCCGCCGCACACCGTCCCCAGCATCCCCGGTGTGCCTGGTGTTATTCGCAACTGCTGGCAAAGGGACAGTGTTGGAGGCAGCGGTGGTGATGGTGGAGGTGGCTGACACACAGGTCGTTGCTGCAAGGATCTGCATTGGCGGTGCAGCTGTTGTGGTAGTCGTGGTGGTGGTGTCAGTGAGGGCCAGAGCATGGCATGCCCTGGGCACGCCGAAGGGGCCATCTAGGTCCTCCTCACCTGAACAGACCAGGGACTCTGCATCCGAGGGTTCAGCTTTCGAGGGGAGGCTGGCTGGGCTCGTCCATGGCACGGTCGCCCGCTGTTGCTAGCGAGTCACCTGTTGGAGTGAGGTTATATTGTCAGCATGTTCGGCAAACAGCACAACTTTGATGTTCATGTTTGGCACATTTAATTTGAGATGACATGACTTTTACCTTGACATTACTAGGCATTCATGTCAGTATGTCATCAGTCGCACATGATGTTGAGGTACATACAGGGCTTTAAGTGGGCCGGGTCTCACCGGTGCAGGGCACCGTCATTTATTTATGGGGGCCTCAGGACGGGTCTCTTTCGTGCTCTGTTTTGTGCCCTGCCACAGGCGGTCCGTTGTTTTAGCTGGAATGCATTGACAGCAGGCACATCGATGTGCGCATGGTCACACTCCTCACTTCTCACTGGTGGAGTAGTTACGGCAAGACGTCATGCCAGGTGAGCGTTGTGGGGAAGTGAAATCCTTTAAGGATTCATTTTGTCTGTGGAAGTCACTCCTTTGGAGACTCATGTGCAGCAATATCGTTATGGTGTCATCAGAGCTTTGAGTGTAAGATTTTCCAATGTTAGATGCAAGCCATAGTTGCTGCTTCTTTATCTTATGCAACTGACAAACATTGACAAGGCCAGTAGTCCGGAGTTTTAGTAGGTATCATGTTACTTGTATCATATATCTGGGTGCAATGGCAGTGACAGAAAAATGCTAGTGGGGTAGCCCAATATGCTAAGCCCAGATTTATGTCAGAGGTTTTTAGGCCACACCCTTAATTACATTGGCCAGGCCCCTTTGAGAGACCCCCCAGTTTTTTAATCCCACTTAAAGCCCTGGGTACCTACATTGCTCGTTAGCGATGTGACATGGCTGAAGGGCCAATTTCATTTGTACCGATGTTGTATTTCCGAGGACATGTCCTCTGGTACTAACTTGTTGCTCATCCAATTCAGTTAATGCTTGGACATTTGTATCTCTTCTATGTGTATCTGACTACTATGCCGCCACTTCATGCTTTGTGTTGTGCTTTTTGTGCTTACCTCCTGTGGTTTGTGAGGTTTGACAGAGTTTCCATGCATGTGTTGTGTTGACCCGAGTCTTTCTGCATTGAGGCAATGGGACTTGCACATTGGCTTTTTGGGGTCGCGTTCTTGTATTCTGCTTTCCAGTTGCATGTGACTTCATCAGTGACACTGTGAATCATGTGGCCTCTCGATGGTATTAGCTGTATGTGCACGGCCTAAAACGTTATGGGGGTTTCCAGAGTTGGCTACCAAGTGCGGCATGTGGGGGTCATTTGGCTCCATGCTGTTTGTGAGGGGAGACAGTGGGCCTTGTGGGAGTTGTGGTCTTGCTGTCAGGGCTCAACATCCCCCTCCCCAGTGAGATGGCTAGCTACCTGTTGGGAGGCACTGTCAACGGAGTTAGCTGCCACATGGCTGTGGGGTGGGGTGGGGAGGGTGAGCCATGCTGTGTGGGAGGGAGGCCAGGGTGCATGAGCTGACCACCTACCTGTGAGGTTGAGCTGATTAAGGAAATGCTGTCCTTGTGATCAATTCATATTGTAAGCGTGCATTCCAAATGAGTTTGATGTGGGCGGGCGATTGGAGCTCACTTGTTGTGCACAACAGTGCATTGTGGTGTGATGTGATCATTTTGTTGGTACTTACCAGCCTCCAGTCACCCCTCGATTCATGTGAGACTCTCTGGATGCATTATGGCAGGCACCTTCTCCTCCCATTCAGTGTAGGTTAGTGGTGGAATGGGAGGGCCGCCACCAGTTCTCTGGGCCACCGCGTGGTTCCTCTGGGCCTGATGCTTGACCCGGCCCTTGAGGTCGACCCACCGCTTCCTGATGTCACGCACAATGCGTAGGGTGGTCCCTATGGCATTGACTTTGCTGTGGATCCTTGCCCACATCTGATTCTTGCGCGCAAGTGGGGTGTGTTGGACCAGGTGCCCAAACAAATGTGGTTCTCCCCTGATTAGCTCGTCTGCCATCACTTTCAACTCTGAGTCGGTGAATTTGGGCATTTTCTTGGGGGACATGGTGCAAATGAATGAGGGGTGCAGGGTGCAAGGTAGTGGTGGAGATATGTCTAGTGTGTGGGTGAGAGTGGTGTTGTGTGGAGATAGGTGGGTGTGATGTTGTGCAGTGTGAGTCAATGGTGTCCTGTCTCTCTGTCTCGGCTTGTGGTGTGCAAAGGATGCTGGGCCAGGAAGGGGTTGGTTTTATACTGTGGTATGTGGGTGTGTCCACATGAGTGATGGCCTCCAGATGTCTCTTCCATGCTGCGCATGGCTTTCCTTACCAGGAGCAAGTTGGGGTGTATCATTGTGGCGTGTGTGTTGTGATTGAGGGCGGCAGGGAGTACAGGCACACTTCAGGCGTTGTTTTGAAGTTGGTTCCGTCCGCCATTCATTCCGCCTATGTGCGTGCACGGGGGTTGGACGCAGTGCTCGGTCCGCCAGCTCCGCATTCTCATCGTACTTGCCCGTGCGGTCATGCCGCGGCAGGAGCGGCTTTTTCAAGCCGTTGCACCGCTTTCCCCGTCCGCCGCGGTCGGATTTGCACCTTTTCCGACCGTGGTGGACGGTCTTTTGTGACATCCGTCCGCCGCGGTCTGATTTTGCGTACATTGCATCGTAATTTGACCGACGGAAATGCCGCGGGTCATGCGGGGGGATTTTTCCCGATGCCATGGCGGTCGGAGGGCTTTTCCGTACGCCATCATAATTGGGCCCTAAGTTAGGAAAGAAGCTGGACACTAAACATATATAATTTACTATTCCCACTCCAATTTATAATAACTCAGGGAAGGCGTTGGACACTAACCATATATAATTTACTATTCCAACTCCAAACTACATTAAATCAGGGAAGGTGCTGGACACTAAACATATATAATTTACTATTCCCACTCCAAACTACATTAAATCAGGGAAGTCGCTGGACACTAACCATATATAATTTACTATTCCCACTCCAAACTACATTAAATCAGGGAAGTCGCTGGACACTAACCATATATAATTTACTATTCCCACTCCAAACTACATTAAATCAAGGAAGGTGCTGGACACTAAACATATATAATTTACTATTCCCACTCCAAACTACATTAAATCAGGGAAGGTGCTGGACACTAACCATATATAATTTACTATTCCCACTCCAAACTACATTAAATCAGGGAAGGTGCTGGACACTAAACATATATAATTTACTATTCCCACTCCAAACTACATTAAATCAGGGAAGGTGCTGGACACTAACCATATATAATTTACTATTCCCACTCCAAACTACATTAAATCAGGGAAGGTGCTGGACACTAAACATATATAATTTACAATTCCCACTCCAAACTACATTAAATCGGTGAAGGCTCTGGACAATAACCATATATAATTTACTATTCCCACTCCAAACTACATTAAATCAGGGAAGGTGCTGGACACAGAACATATATAAATTACTATTCCCACTCCAAAAAACATAAAATCATGGAAGGTGCTGTACACTAAACATATATAATATACTATTCCTAATAGCAATTATATTAACTCTTGTAAGATACTACTCACTAAACATATGTATTTTACTATAATTAAATATACATTGCATAGTAAAATTAATTTTTTTAAACATATATGTTAAAATATGAGACATATAAATATTAATATCCCAAAAGTTTTTTAAAAATTGCAAAACAATTGTAACATTTTTACCAAAGACAAAATTATAACCAATTAAATACAAAATAACTACTCATTAATAAAAAATTTTTTTAAATAAATATAAAATTTAAATTTAACAAAATTACATTTTAATGAACTTAAAACATACTCAACTTCAACCACTATAAACACAACATCCCAGTATTCCAATAATTAAATTTAAAAAATAAATAGTACATTTTTTTAAATTATGATCAATAAATTTTAAAAACACTCAACACCCTTAAACACAATAAACACCATATTAAACTCATAAATTTATTTATATAATTTTTTTTCCAAATTTTGAAAATTTAGTAACAAAAAAATACCCACCCTTATCCCCTATTAACACAAAATCCCGCTCATAAAAAAATTATTGAATTAAATTTGAATTTTAGAATATTTTTTTAATTTCTAAAAATATTTAAAACACTCCCAACCCTTATCCCCTATAAACCCAACATCCCGCACCTGAAAAGTAAATTTATATTTCATATAAAAAATATTTACATTTTTTAAAATTTTAATTTCACATTTTTAAAACACTACCCACCCTTATCCCCTATAAACCCAACATCCCGCTCCTATATATACATATACATTACAATTTCTTTAACAAAAATTTTAAATTTAAAATAATTTAAATTTAAAATAATTTAAACAAATTTTAAAAACACTCCCCATCCTTATCCCCTATTAACCCAACATCCCGCCCCTAAAAAAAATATTATACATTCAATTTAAATTTTTAAATAAATGTTAAAAAAATTTCCCCAATTTTTTTAAAACACTCCTCACCCTTATCCCCTATAAACCCAACATCCCGCTCCTAAAAATTATTATACAATTCTTTTAACATTTATTTAACAGTTATTATATCATTTACAAACATTTTACAAAATAAAAAAATTAGTAAAACGATATATTTTGCTGACAATATTTTAACAAACAATATTTTTTACACAAAATCGATATTATATACATCGATATTTTATACTAACGATATTTTTAACTCGATATTATGTCAAAACGATAATAAATACTCGATATTCTGACTATTTACCGGAAGAGGCAATACGTGACAGAGAATTAGAGGCTGTTACACACTCTCTTCAGGTAAAGGCAGTTCCCTGTGTGAGGAGGTCGAAGGAACTCTTTTAATGAGCCTCACTGATGCAAATAAGGGCCAAACCAACAAAAAACCTCATCGCTCGGTCCGCGGCACCATTTTATATATATTCTGACATCCAGAAATGTTTAAAATCTCATCCTCCTCGTCGCTATTGTCATCGTCTGGCAGGTATGTGACAGAGCTCACAGCGCAGCGGCCATCTTGAAGCACGCACGCATTACTGTTTCGAAATCATGAAATCTTTTTAAAAAAACGGAATGTCCCTGCCTTCCACAGTTGTCGTCAGCGTGGAGTGGATCAAAAAGATGCTCATAAAACAAAAGTGTTGTCAGGAGCAACTTTATATCACAGAACTATAAGCAAACATAATCGTTCTAAGCATAGCATTCTGCACAATTATATGTAAACAAGGAAGAGAATGTGTGATAGAAGAGAACAGGATACCACAGGAAGTGCTTTTGATCAGCACAGGAGAACCTCGGACTTTTGCTGAGAAACCTCTTGCTGAGCTGCTCATGCATACTCCTGTATGCTGTTAAGAATAAACTCTTTATTTATTTATTTATAAAGTTTTATAAAGCGTGAACATGACCAAAATGTTGGTGTCAGAGCGCTGTACAACCTAATAAATAGCATTAAATATACAAGGAGCAAAATATAGAAAATACAGCATGAAAAGATAATACAAAGAGACATAGTGAAAACACCAGTAAAGAAATCAAATTGGCATGGATAGTCGCCTCAGATAGGAAGGACATTATTCAGCAGTCTAATTTTTACTTCGTTTTTGAAAAGAACGAATGAAGGAATGGTCCTGATCTCTGGGGGAAGAGAGTTCCAAATTCTTGGGGCAATTCCAGAGAAAGATCTTATAGGTTTTCTTTTTGTGAAATTTTGGGGGTTTCAGCAGTAGGGAGCATGTACTACGAGAAGCTCTATTCCTTCCGGATAGCACCAGTTTCTGAGCCAGGTAGCGAGGAGTGTTGTGGTGGATGGCTTTGTGTGTCATGCATGCAATTTTTAGGTGGATCCTAGATTCACAAGGTAGCCAGTTCAGAGAGTGGAGGGCTGGGGTGATGTGATCATTTTTCTTTACGCCTGTGATGAGCCGTGCAGCAGCATGGAGGGTAGCCCTCAACGGTGCTAGTTTTATTTTCGGTAGGCCAACAAGTGTAGCATTTCCATAGTCAAGTTTGGAGATCACAAGAGCCTGAACCGCCATCTTGAGATCTGCATTGGGCAGGAAAGGCTTTAGTTTTCTTAAGATGTGGAGACGGAAATTGGCCGCTCTGGTTGTAGAGCTGCTGTGATTCATCATGGAGAGGTTGTTGTCTAGTGTTATTCCTAGGGATTTTGCTGAATCAACAATATGTGGGGTACAGTTCAAGGCGGTGAGTAGTGGGAGCCAGTCTTTGATGTTAGAGGTGGTGTTGGGAGGCTCTGCATGCTCGTGTGTGCTTGAGCCAGAACTGTTCATCTTGCCTCAGAGATGGGCACATCCAGTGAGCAGAGTTAGCATGGTCAGAGCAGCACATCAATTACGAGTTACTAAAGTCAAGTATCAGTTTTTTAACTCCTCCATCTTATGTTATTTTGTTACGGAACTCTGTTCCTCAAACAACTCCATGTTCATTAAATCAAGCACTCCATCATCTCTACTTTCGAAAGCACCATCATTTAATTCAGGCTCATAAAAACTACTTGCTTGCTCAAGTTTATGAGCTATTTTTGACTGCTGCAATGTCTTTTTATGGATCAGTTGACCTACCCTGGAGTGGAGTTTGACAGGATAGGGCTCAGGTCTGCCATCTGCCTGATCACACTTTGCTTGAAAGCACTGAAGGCCAGCAATGATAAGCTTGTGGCTTCTCACACAAAAAATAAATTCACTGCATATGCAAAACTGGTGGGATTGTGCTTTCTCCTTCTTTGATGTAGGCTGTCAGTTACCCAACAGAAGGTTGTGCAAGCCTGTCATTTTTCACACTGTTCTGCACTGTCAGTCATGATTTAAGGTTCTTGCAAGTGGATACTCGGACACCCTTGTGTGTGCTTAGTAGAGGGCTGCCTTGTCATTGCATTCTGGAATGGAATCTCCAGTGAGTCTAACCACATTCTTCGGTGGAGAAGGCGGTTGGCTGAGGAACTTGAAGGATCAGAGGAAGCTGTATCTGTGCACCCTGCACACTCCAGACAATAAAGAGGCTTAACAGCTCTGCGTGTAGCATATATTACTACTCTACACTCCCTCCCTATCTTATTGCAGCAATGGCCCAGCGCTAAAAGAGAAGCTAAATGCCTTTACCTCACCTAGCCTCTTTCAGGTCATGTGATTGAGGCACTAGAGAGAGGAGTGACACCCCAAAGCCTTTTTTTTTATTTTTATAAACTTTAGTTTGCGTTTAATAAGCATTACATTGTGTCATTGCAAGTATCAGCACTGTAATATAACACTATGAGGTCAAAAAACCTCAACATCCTCCAGTAAGCAACATCTCTGACACACCTCATCTAAGCAGTTGTTCATGGTATACTTTGGTTTTACCAATATGAGTGCATGTGCTTGTGGCATGCAGACCAGTATCATTTTCTTTTACATGTTCCTCAGTTGGAAGTATTAGAGTCTCTTTTCATTATGGCAGGGAATTTAGCTATCACACCATGTGTCTTCTAGTCAGTCATGTGCGTCAGTTTGCAAGGAGCAAAGTTCATTGGAATCTGATGCTAGGTAGTCTAATCTGTCCTCGTATATCCCTGGGTCCGTAAATGTCTGGTTGTAATGGTAATTAGAACATTGGAATGTTGGGAGCTCCATTGTAGACAATGGAGTGCTCCCTGCTTCTACGGGCCAGTAAAGGCCCGCAGAGCAACATTCCAATGTCTTACAAAGGCCTCTCGGAGCTCGAGGGGATTTAAATCCCCTCGAGCTTCGAGACGTCTTTGTTTTATTTGTGAGAACATTCTGCCCTCTAGTGGCAGAATGTTCTAATAGCCTTATAGCCCTTCGTAGCAGGACTATACCGGCTATTAAAGTCCCGCTACCTTGTTAAAGTCCCTCGCCTTCGGCTCTGGCCTTTAATGCGGTAGCGGGCCTTTAATAGCCGGTATAGTTCGCTACGGCGGGCTATAAAGCTATAGTATATCTCAGTCCTGTTGTTGCATACTGTCAAACCTTAAGCCAGTCTTTCACTGAGAGAGCTGGCTATTTGAACCATGACATTGCACTTCTACTCTTGTCCAGTGCAAAGGCCTGGGCTGCTAAGTTCATGATGGGACTTGGAACGTGTTTACCATATCCCAATAGTGTAATCAGTGTGATAGCTGCTTTTGCAGCACACAACAAAATGTAAATATCTGTAAATAACCTTTATGCAGTCAGCATTTGGGATATCATAAATGAAGAACATTTATTTGGTAATCTGAAGTGTGCTGGGAACAAGGATTTTAATAGGATCAAAACAAATCACAACACTTTACTTGGTGATGCACAAATGATAAATATTCACAGAAACCCAATTTCCACACACGATTATTTATGTGCTGTAAGTTTTATCAATAAAACTCGGCTTGTGCAAGTTTAGTGGCCATTTCAATGGGAAATATTATCTGTCTGTAAATAACAATGCACTACCACACGATTCTTTAGTTACATTAAAAAATCGCACCTCTTTATCTCCATTGAAGGTTGGTGGCTTGCAAAAGTTTGTTGTTCTAAAAATTGGGTTGTTCTAGAAAGTTTGGAAAGCCCGGGCTTGCAGTGGTATTGTCCCCGTGCACTGCGGCAAGTCCAAGAGGTGTGCCAAATTAAGTGTAAAAGGGGCAACATAAAGACATTTAAAGTGGACTGCGGTTTGAGGATGTGGGAACATTTTGAAAAATGGATGTAGAGCTGATCGTGCTGTATGAAAGTGATTTCTGTCCTATGTAAATATTTTAATTTGCCTAAGAGAGCCGGCGCATCAAAATGGTTTAAAGATTTACTTGGCCTGAAACTGATGGAAGATATGAAACTTGATATTTGTAGAAGGGCACACAATACAACCTGCAAGTATCAGATATAGAATCTGTATATAAACTAGTCATACCCTAATACTGCACCCCATCTAGAATCCGTAAAGGCAATCTTCGGAAATCAAATAAGTACTGTGGAGGGTGCAGGGATGAGGAAACATCTCTCTATACTTTTTTTATTTGTACTCAGCTGAGGATATATTGGATGAAGCTGCTCGAAAATGTTAATGTATTTTTTTTAAATGTCAGTGTAGAACTCCCTAGCCAACCTGAGATTATTCTCTTAGTATACCCAGTCCTCATCTGCATCCTGTTGTCTTCCAGACATGGAAAAAACATTGCTTAACTTGTCCTGGTGGCTGGGCAGGGCATAAAGGCTTTGTGGAGGAAAGAGAACGGTTAGAATTCTGGCTACACTGAGTTTGGTTCATTGAGGAAATGGCTACATTGAGTTTAGTCCATCAAGGAAATGGAGTGATGACAACAATAGATACTGTGAGACATTTTGGGACCACTGCGAGTTCGTTTTCTACGTATTCTTGAGAGTCCTGTAAATTTTACCAAGAGAACAGACCCATCTGCCGTGACCTAAGGCAGGACAGGCTAGCTTCAACTACTCACACATGTAGCTCTGTCATGTTCTTTAGGATAGTCCCATCATGTACATACCGATTACATACATTGTGTCCCATCCACATGACATAACGGTCCTAAACACAGGTGACCTTTTACCTAGTAGCTTACTTCTGTCTCTTCGACAACCAGGCTCTTAGTATCCTATCTTAATCCCTGTACCTGACGTACATAAACATGTCCCCAGGCACGGTAGATTTATTCTGTATAAGGGTCACCAATTTTTTTTCATCCATGGCCAACAGCCAGCTGTGCATGAGTGTTTTTGTTTAGAAAAGGATTAGTGAATGTTTTAAAAACATATTGATTCTGGAAAAACCTTGAAGTGACCACTTTAGTATAAAAGCCCCTCACTCCCCCTTACAGAACAGAGGAGAATTCCTTCCAGACTGGACTGAGACTCTGCAGGCTGATCCTTCGACTGGCAGAGACCTGACATCCCTTGCGGGGTGCCATCCTCGACGCAGAGACGAGGTCCTTCATTCAGAACCATCAGGGTTTAATACTTCCCCGGGGGTTTCTTGGCTCCATTAGGATCTATCCTGACATTTACATACACAGGCTTCACCCACATACCTACGCTAGGTACATTTAGGTAGGCTACGCATCGTAGGAGTACGTCAATGCTACTGTTTTATATAATATGTTTTTATTCATCTTATTAGCACTATGGTAGAAATGTATCTACTTTTTACGATATTGGTACTAGCGATTACATTTGTCTGCTCCTGTCTTTTGATTGTCGCAGCTAATATGATTCACACTAGGCTAACGCTTGACCAATAAATAATTATTGAAACCGTTCCAATCGTCATTCTCTTTGTATTCTGAGAAAAGCAAGCACGAGTGACTGAGCGAAAGATACCGTATTGTTTCCACGATACCTGAGGAATCAGGGTTGTCATGTTCAGTAGTTTCCAGAAACTACCTACACCACTGTAGAGCAGAGGGGGGTGGTAGTGGCACCCTAGAGCTAGCTGGTCTAATGGCTGACTCATCCTGTGGGGGTGTCCAGAGTCTGTCTGCACACCAAGCCCTCAGTTTAGGTCATCCAAAACGCGCAGGTCCTGGGGGGTCCTAGGAACTACACAACAGCACGTTGTAAATTTGCTAAGTTATTGTCACTGTTTGGAAACCATACTTGCAAATTCCAATGCTAGGAGTGGGGAAAGAGGTGTGATGAACTTTGTTATGGATGATGTTGCAAGACTGATGGAACATTCATTCAAATTCATAGTAGTTGGGTCTTGTTGCATTAAAATATTTAAGGAACCAAAATCATCCTTTGCTTAACTGATGAGCATGTATAAATAGTTTTATACTGTTGAAAGAGTTGCTTAAAATATAGTGCTGCTTGCGCAATTTCTAATGTACTTAACTGATGTGGGATGACAATCTGCTGGGTCTCCTGGCAGCTGGTGAATAATATTAGGGCCTGGGGGAACTGGATTGGAAGCCCCAGCATACAGGAACTACTGTAAACCAAGTATGGGAATTGGGGTCTTTTACCATTGCTTTCCAAGGAACCCAAAATTGAATACCAAAGGCTTAATTACGAGTCTGGCAGTCAACGGACACCTAGACTCGCGGGGGTGCGTCAGTGACTTTCAGTCCATGCCGTTCTGAAACTGTTTTTGGCGTTCCCATTGTTGTGCCCATTTTTAGAGGCACCACTGTGGGAACGCGCAAAAAAATCCCGCCAGACATGAGGAAACTCATAATCTGTCGGGCGGCCAGACCGCAGCTTTGGCAGGACGGACCCAGCGCCACACCACCAAAGTCGTAATCAGGCCCTAAGTGTCCCCCTTTAGCACTTGATGCTTGGTGCACAGAAGGGAAGCTATCCTAGGCTTACTCAAAAAAGTGATGTAGAGTTAGAAACTCAGGGGTATATTTACTAGAAAAGTGGCGAAGCGTGTCTTTAAGCCAAGAAGGCTAACGACACGCACCGTCACTTTAGAAACTCAGGGCTGTACCATATTTACTAGAATATGGTGCAGCCCTGCGTTTCCCACTGCGCTGCGCTGAATTTAGCTGCCTAGCGCCAACACAGGGTGTCTGCTTTGCAGGGGAAGATTGTTTATGTGCAGGAAGGTGTCACTTCCTGCACATTAACAATCTTTAAATGGCATTTTGTAACTTCTATGTGTGCTGCTCAGTGCAGCACACATAGAAGTTGCAAAACGTATTTTTAATTTTTTTAAATGATTATTTATGTGCAGGAAGGCACACCTTCCTGCACATAAACAATCATTGGCGTTTTGCTGTTTCGATGTGTTCTGCACAACGCAGCACACATGGAAACAGCAAAAAGGAGGAGAAATTAAACTTTTCTCCTCTGTTCGCCAGGGTAAGACCAGGTTTTCCATGGTCTTAATTTTGGCGCTGCCCCATATTTACGCCACCCATGTAAATATGGGGCAGCGTCAAAATCAATGGGTGTTGCGCTGGAACTCCCGCAGCAACACCCATTGCTCTCCCTTTTCACACTAAGTATAGCGTGAAAGGGTGCCTTA
Source organism: Calotriton arnoldi (assembly GCA_963921515.1). Taxonomy (NCBI): domain Eukaryota; kingdom Metazoa; phylum Chordata; class Amphibia; order Caudata; family Salamandridae; genus Calotriton; species Calotriton arnoldi. The sequence continues at coordinate 2,158,383 of CAWUFW010000312.1, read as the reverse complement.
TTTACAAGGCAGCATTAAGCCACGTTAAGTGGCTTCACCCTGTCTTATAAATAAGGCGAAGCCTCTATGGCCACCACAACGTCCTGAAAAGTGACATTGTGGTGGCAATAGGGGCTTGTAAATATGCCCCTCAGTTCTCAATATAACGCTAATACCATGCAATAAATGAATGTACAAGCAGTGCTTTGCCCGAAAAAGAGAAAGTACTTTATTCTACTAACAACACAATACTACGCATTTATTGTCACATATTTTGGTATCTGCACAATTCGTCAATGTAACTAGAAGTCGGTGACTAATGTTAGTAGTTGAATTCCATACTAGGGACTCTTTCTAGGTCACAGTCTCTCCTGGATTGTATGTGGATTTACTCCTAGTGGTTGAAACACAACTGTAGCTTTGGCCTACCACCGAAGGATAGACTATTCCCATACCCTTGTATATCTTGAATTCCAATGGTTAACAGTCTTGAATGATATTTTTTTCACCATTGCCACGTGTGCTTCTTGGTGTGGGCCAATGATAGCTGGCTTCACCATGCTCTCTCTCTGGTGCATGTGCTCACATACTGTGACCTTTGCCCTATCGGTCAACACTGAAAATCAGAATCCGTTCTTGCTGGTACCGGAGATTAATACTCTGAGACCGCCACCAACTTCAGGACCTCAAATGGTCCTGGAGTTGGTGGCGGTACTAGAGGGGATTGCACAGGCCCATGGTAATTGGGTGTTCCTTGACAGGAGAATTCAAGATGAATGCTACAAAAGGACCTAGACTTCCCTCACCTGAATGATACACAAAGCTTGCCTGTCTTGGGACGTATAGAGCAAGAAAATGGCAGAAACTGCCCTTATAATTCAAAGGAGCCTGTCTCCCGCTTTCCTTTCACAGGAGGCTGATCCACTACAAAGACTGCAGTTATATTCTAGGGGCAATCTCCGATGCACATTCTCTGTGTAGCAGGCTCTGAAGTGACTGGCAGAACCATTCTGTTAGCAGGAAAGGCCAGTAGGTCACTCTTAATATACATGTAATAGGGAAAAAAAACATTCGCTTGAGAGGACAGTAATCTCTCTTGACCAAGAAAGGTTTCCCCTTTGAGCGCATATCCACAGCTAAGTCTCAGATAACATCACAGCTCTTCAGTGTACATGTGTGATCCTCCTGTGTGCTGAAGCAGAAGAGTAAAAAGACGGGGAGTTATGAGTTTTGAGCTGCGCTGGCGACATTCCCATTCCAAAAGAGTCCATTCTATGATATTGTGTGATGTGTGGGCAGAAGTTTTTTTGCAGTTTTATATAACGTGAACTCGACCCGCAGGTAATGGAAGGCTTTACATGAGCACTAGTTATATTACACAAGCTCACGCTCATTTTTTCGGGACGGGCATATTAAGTGATTTACCCAAAATCACAGGATGTTGAGCCGACGACGATACTCAAACCTGGCTCCCCAGTTCCAAACTCGGCGGCTCTGGCCGTAACGCCTCTTCCCCTAGAGTCAGGTTTTCTCTTACGTAGACTCGATGAACTGCTGGCTTCATCAAACAGCTCTTCAGGATATAATGACAGAGCTCGAAAAATCAAAACATTGTTACTAGACCTGAAGGTCTAGTAAGTTAAAAAATCTACTCAACCTAACTGTAATGCACGTGACCTCTGTGAGCAAATGTGACAAGTTAACAAGGTTTAAAGGCATTTTTATTGCTCATGCCTTTAAATCTTGATATCTTGTCACATTTGCTCTGCTTTTAGAGACAGAGGTCAAAAGTCAGTTTATCTTCCTACTCGCCAGAGAGGGTGAGTAGGACCTAAAAATAGCTTGTCCTAATTAAAGCTGGCTTGCAAATGCGAGTGGGCGAGTGGATTTTTCGAGCCCTGATGATATCCATAGATAATGTGCAATAAGGGCATAATTAATTCGAATATGCTTTGGAACTGAAAGAACTCATTTGACAGGTTAATTGACATGTTCTGTCCTTGTCCGGTGACAAAAGGAATACAACTATTATTAGAATGGCATAGTAAGATCAATGTTGATTTTCGTGTAGGAAAATATATCCCACATCTAACCATTTAGACAGTTATTGAAGGCTGTAGTTTTTGAGTGCGGCAATGTGCAAAACAAAAAATATTCAATTGCTGACTGTTGTAGAGGAAACTGGATTGACGTTTGGCTTGAGGTGTGCAGAACTTACAAGATCGAAGAAAAATTGTATAATTTTCTCGCAATATGTAGTATTATGTTATAATATTATTATAGGACAACCAATGTGAACGGCGCTGCAACCCTTTCAGGACCTCACTTTTCTCCCGACTGCATCCCCTGCTTTTTAGGTCTTGCTTGAGATAGCTCATGCGCTGTCCCTTGTTAGGTCTCGCCTGACAAAGTTCATGCGCTGTCCTTTGCGAGTTCATTCTTAAAATAAAAATCCTTAAAAAAAGGCATAGAGCTTCCCCTTTACTTACCATTGGTTGGCTTTAGAGGCAGTCTCATTTCCTTGCTCCGTATTAATCAGCCACTCTTAGTTTGTTTCGCTGTTCTATGGAGCATGGACTAAGTACTGATCAATTTGTTTATAAGTGTCCATTCGCTGCTTGTGCTTAGATGAGGTACTTTTTTTCCTGTTGTTGTTGCCATCCCTCCAGCCCCTCTCCATTGCTTGTTGCTGCTCTCCTTGCCCACCATGTTGCTTGTTGCCCCCGTCTTGTTGCTTGTTTGTTCTGCTTTCTGGAAAAGTACCAGCCTTCTTCACCTTCCCCGAACTCCTCGAGTCGTTAGGCTCGTATAAAGAAAGCCTCAGTCCAGTTGGCGCTTCATTGTTTGGGAGAATGTAATGCAGAGGAACCTCAGCACGCATCAACCAAGCAAAAGTTGGGCCAATAATTAGCCGCGAGGGCTGACATAGGCGATAATCCAATTGTGCACAGAGAATGCAGTGAAATCTACAACAGACATGCACAGAGACGTGTTTATTATCTATCCTGACAAAAGTATGTTTCTACCTAATGTTTACAATTAGCACTGTGTAATTCTTCATAGCCATGCTACTTTATGTGCTGCAAGACGCGCAGGCAATAGAAATTATCTTTCAACTGATTTATTTATGTGTGGTGCCGCACTAAAGCAGAGCTTGTAGTCTTGAGTTAGATTTCAAACACTCCAAAAATCTCTGATTTAATTACCAGGATTTGTCCTTACTTTCGGGTTCTTCTCAATTAGGTTCAACACCCGTCAGCAAATTTCACACACTGCCCGTTATTTGGACTCCTTATGTCCGTAATTCTGGAGATTGCAGCGAGCTGCGTTGTACCGCTGCGAGAACCCTCAAAGTTCTGTAGCATTCACTTTAGTGGTCAGCTTTCACTCCTGCTGTGAACTCAAGGACCTTCAGCAGCCCCTTCCAGACCTGGCACAGACTTATATCGGCCCATATTAATTCTGTTTGCTGGCTGATTGTCACACACAGAATGACAGTGGGCCACTGTGCTGGGCCTCCTCCTGCCCTGGCCTAGGGCATGACATTCTTTTGTTCAGGGGCTGGTGTCACTGCACCATGGGCTTAGATCTCTGGGGGGAGGTGGTTGCATTTTGACACTTCTTACAGGGTTTAAGGCACAGACTTTTGAGTCCCTTGTATGCCAACAATTTGTAGGCGATAATAAAAAAGTAAATTTAACTATAGTGATTAATTAATGTATCTGTTCAAGAGATCTGAGAGGCAAAGCACAATGTGTAACATGCAGATCAAATAATTGTTTTTTAAGTAGATTGTTCAGAGGGCTTCTGTTTTTTGTTCCATAGACCCTTAATTGCAGTTCTTAAGATACAATCCTAATATAGCACAGTGAGCTATGAACCAGCATCAAATAGCAGCATGGAAACTGCAAGGCATGGGTTTACAACCTTATTGTTTTTCACCAATCTTTCATTATCCTAAGGTTGCTCAATAGGGTTTCTGTGGATAATAATAAATATGTATTACTAGAAACAACCGCAACCACTATGTTTTGTTCTAAGTCCCGAGTTTGTATTTCTCTAGACTAAGCAATAAACATATAATGCCTATCAGTGTGGATGACATGTGACTCCTACATGTTGTAGTTCTCATTGTCTTAAGCAGGGCTAGCGGTATTATGAAGCGGGGGCAAATTATGCATCAGGGTTGAGTAAATTATGCAGCAAGAAAATGCAAATTATGCTTCGTAATGCAGCACATTTTGTGATAACTGCGTTTCTATGAACTTTTGAACCATTTGAGCTAAAATCTGAAGATTATGCTGCAGATGATGGATTATGTGAAAAATCTATAACTGCTAAAATCGCCGCACAATTGCATAATTCCAGTGGCCATGATCCCAAGTGACATTTTCTATACATTGACTTGCACATTTATATGAAACATTGTCTCTCTATAATTTGTGCATGGTATAACGCACTTCAACACCCTACTCTACCCTACATACTTGGGATGAGTAGCACTTTAAAAGAAATTAAATACACATGAGAGTGGGTCTATGTAGAGATGAGGGGCACCATTGGAGTGTGGTACTGATGGAATCCTTGGAGAAGGAGGTTTTTTTGGAGGGGGGCAACAAATATTCTCTGTCTGGCACTAGCACTAAAGTCAACCCTGTCAGGGGCGTAGCTATCATTCCTGCAGTGCCCCAGGTCCCGAGGTAAAAGCACTTCAGCAGCTGATTATGGGACGGTTTGGTAGGAAGGCATGGGCTATGAACGGAGGGATTTAATTTTATTATGATCCGTGTTTCTGTAAAGTATATATTTCAACATTTCCAGTTAATGGAGTGAAGAGCACAGGTAGAAATGCTTAACATAGCACCAGCACCGGTATGCTCTTATCCCAAAATCTTCTAGTGCCACACTAACCTGCCAGACAAATGCGGCGGGCTGAGACCATTGATGATTTTCTCCCTCATTCTTTGAAAAATAGCTCTTTCTTAGTAGTGATTTTCTGTATGTATGTATATGTATCTATGTATGTATATGTAATTTCTGTAGCTGGACCCTAGCCAAAAGGCAGCGGAGCACTGCACAAGGTCCAAGACAAAATTTTAGTCTGGATACCGGTGCAATATCTTTGAGGGATATATTTACTAACATTTCACGCAACACGGCGCAGTAAATTAAGTTGTTGTGCTGTGTTGCGTTAAAAAGAAAAAGCAGAGTAGCACCATATTTTTTAAAAATACGGTGCATTGGGATTGAAATGTCTGACATGCAAGTTCCAAAATGAACCCTCACATAATCTCTCTGTTCACTTCGTATTTACCTCTTTATCTCTCGGTTCCCTTTTCTCCGTCTGTTCCCTCCTCTCCTATTATGCTCTGCCTCTCACTCCCCCCACATGCTTTAGCTCAGTTCCCTCTACCTCGCCTTTTATATGCCCCTCTGCCTTTTTCCTCATTTAACCCCTTTCCTTTGTCACCCACACCATCTTTCTGTTCTGTTTTTTGCTCCTTTCTCTTCCCCATCTTCTTCTGTTGTTTTCTTTTCTCTTTTCACCATCTGCCCTTTCAGCAGGAGTCCCTTCCCTGCTTTCCTCTTCTCTCATTGTTCACTCTCACTGTTTCAACCTTCTGTTTCTCCCTCTCAGTATATAGCCCTCTTTTCATTTTCACCATCATTTGTCTCTCTTTTTCACACTCTCTATTAATGTTACTGTCTGTGAACTCTACGTCTATGTTCAGTAACATAGCACTGCATCCGGCACTATCATTCATGGTACAGGGGTAGAATTGTGAAAACTACCCCTTACGTCGGCTGTCAAATTTTGCTTCGAGTATATATGTTTGCCAGTTTTTTCGTCTTTAAATCTGTCCAGCTATGCATGATTGTTTGCTAAACAGTCAAATGTGTAATGCAATCTAAATAACATAAACCTATTTTGGCTTGTTCTTCATTTATAATCGTGCAACGTCCTCAGGTGTGTCCATAAAAATGACCATTTGTCCTGACTTTTTGCTGTCACTGTCCACAATTTGCTTTTTTACCCGGTGGTCACCCTAATCTCAATGTTAACAGTAAACTGGTGCTTCAAGAATCGATCCACTGCAGTAGGGGCAGAATTTAGATGGTCACTGAGTTGAGAAGCATCCTGCTCTTGAACAAGTTAGTATCTATTTCAAACAAAATATTTTTAGTCGAAGGTGGTGAGATGCCAATAGCCCTCAATTTTAGTCAAGAACAATGGTGCAGCTTCGAAAGGAAACATACGTTGACGAATAACAGCTTTCAAGCAGTTGTTGCACCATAGAATATTTGGGCACCTCTCTTATGAAACAATAGGTGATGAGTGGGTGGGCTTTACCACAGGAGTCTAGTATTCTGAGATAATCCCACAAAATCTCAGAATCATTTATTGCAATTCTGTTTAAACTCTGCAAGAAAAGAACTGGCGACTTTGGAACTGAGTAACCAGGTTCGAGTCTCGGTGTCTGCTCAACATCCTGTGATTCTGTGCTAATCTTGTAATCTCCCCATGAATAAAAGATGAATGTGACCTAGTTTAATGTAACCGGTGCTCACATTAAGCGCTCCAATACCTTTAGAATGCGTTTCCGCAATATAAATCTGCAAAAACAAAATGCCTCTGCGGTGGTCAACAATTGTTTTTTATGTTTGTATGTGCCCCTATGAGGTGGTGCGTATGTGAAAAAGTGTGTGTGTACCCGAGAGTGTGAAATCAGACCGTGTGCATTGTGCGAATGATTATGTTGTGCACTAATTGTGTATAGAGATAGAAAGAAACCGGGTACAAGTCCTAAAAAAAAGTGGGGTGACTAACCAACCTAGGCATAAGGTGGCATAATGGCGTGTGAAATCAAGGAGTGCAACATCACATGTGGCATCACAACTAATGACCTCACAAGAAGTGACATCAGGTAACCTCAAGCAAATGTTTAGCAAGTCTAATATGAGTACATTTGAGCGCATTACAATATTTAACAAATGATGATGATTTGCGTAAATACTGGGACAGACCAACACATCTGACATTTTTACACTGCATTCATATGTCCTATATGCAAAGTCTGAACACAATCAAAAAAATGCCTCTCTTAAGTACCTTTGAAGTGTTAACAAGCTGTGTGCCTTTGTTTCCTCTCCTTTGCATTTGCATGTAGGTGCGAGGCTCCAAGCCCCTCCCAGCCATGATACTAAGTCAACAAGCATTAGTAAATGCATTAGGTTTCGCCTGTGTGATTAATAATGCCCTTTTTTTAGTTGTAAGTTGTAGCTTGGTGGGCAGGTGTACAATATAAGTCACTGAAACTCAGTGAAAGTGTTATGACTTGTTTATTGAGAAAGGCAATATATTGTGCTGTTACTGGTGGTACTATAAACTGGGGCGATTAGGTAAAGGGCGGAGGGCAAAGAGAAAAAACATTCCCCCAGACAAGTACGTTTGAAATGGGTGCAGCTATGGGGAGATTAGGTAAAGGGCGGAGGAAAAACCAAACAAACACAGAGAGAGGCCTCAGGAATATGGGCAAACTACACAAAAGAGACTAGTCGGTAGAACAACAACATTGAGACACGTGGTAGCATCTGATATGTGTCACAAGGAAATGTAAGCAAACGGATAACACTGTGGTGATTTCTTCAAGTATAGCACATTTCTCAAAATATGTTTTGCGATATGCATGTTGTATCAGCAATCTGTATCTACGGGACAAAACATCAACGAGAATGAGAAGCTGCCAGTTACGAGTCAACAAGAGTGAAATTGGCCAGGAAAAGAGAAGGCAGCATAATTGCACAGAATCAGAATTTCCCCATTGACACTTGGAAGCATGCTTTTGTGAAGGGAGACAAAGATCACTTTTGTAGAGGGCGCCTCATGAGAGTGCAGCATTTAAAAGCAGGCATATCTCACCTTGTGCCAAAAGTGCTGTCTCTGATATGAAACTCATGCCGGGAACGGTGTGACTATAATAGGGAGTACTGTTTTCGGCCGCTGGTGATGGTATGTTGTGCAGATAAAAACCCCTGAGTGCAGTCCTGCTGCGTTGCTCAGAAGATGATGGCGTCAGCTTTGGAAAGCCGGGCAGTGCCACTGCTCATGACAACATTCTCTGGCTCTGATAACAACCAAGGTACCGCCGTTGTGCACGAGTGTGGGGCACAGACAACTGCATGTTCAGAGCCCTGACACGCGGCAGCTGTGCAGGCTCAGAGACTTTGCTACTACTGCGCTTGCTTAGAGCACAGACAACGCTGCCACGGAAACGTGAAGGGGAAAATATCTTTAAAGTACGTCCAATGTGAAATTCATATGCATACCTTGAACACGGACACCGCCACCCAGAGCCAGCTTGGAAACCTGAAGGGAACGATCTGTGCATGTTACGTAAACATGACCAGAGAGTGAAAGCGAATATAAGAAGTTCCACCCATCAACCCGATGAAAAGGAGCAGTTGGACCACGGGACACTGATAAGAAAAACAGAGAAGGGAGAACAGGCTACAACCAATAGAAATGGAGTAGAAGTAAAGTGGCAAGCAAACGGACCAATAAGAAGTGAAGGGATGTAAGTCCCTTTTAATATATATTAAAAACAATAGATTTCACAAGCGCTGTGCAGACAAAACCTAAATGGAGGCCCCTTAACTTCGGCCCAACTGGAATCTTGTAAGATCCCTGGCCTCCACCTTCCTGCTCGGAATGAAAGCAGACACCATACAGGCTCTGCTGAATGTGTCCCGGTGTCACCCAGACGAGTTCAGCATATTACTGTGGGGCCCAACTGCGTCCACCCTATGAAAAGAGTAGGTAGACACTGTCTACCCGCATGTACCCCTGACTTGTGCCCTGGAAAGAGATGTGAGTTTCAGTATGAGTGCGCATGAGGGAGAGATGTATGGGTGGAACAGAAGAGTGGGTGTCAGCCTGTCTTTGTTTTTACAACGGTTTCTGCAGGTGCCCTGGCATTTGAGTGTTGAAATAAACAACATCTGTTATCTACCCCCATGAATCAACATTTTAAAAACGCTGATAGTTAGGTCAATGCAGTCTTGTGTAACAAACTGGTGCCAATCATGTTTAAGCTACTATCAAATATGTTCCAGTGGGGAGGGGTGAGGGGCACGGCGAGGCTGCCCTCTCAGCAGTGAGGCTCCCTTCAGCCTGCCTCACAATACATATTCAGTGTGTGACCACCAAGAAGACTCCAGAGACGCCTCGCCTGCTCAGAGAGAGATTGTAGTTTATGTCAAACCTGCTGTAATGAATCCCTCAGCATCATAAATATTTTTGAAGTCCACTTTTCCTGTTCCTTTCTCCTGCTTTTTTCAGGACAGGAAAATCATCCTTTTACAGTGAACAGCTGTTTGTAGCAGAGATGTGTAAAACCTGTAAAGAATGGCACATGCATTTACCTAGTCATGTCTTTGCACTCCAGAACGAACATCACTTATAAATGTGAGGGAGTGGGGATGGTGGGAGGGGGTTGAAGGCATGTCAATGTGTTTTGGTTAATGCAGTCACCATGTGTTTTATGTTACTCATACCGAAGTTCTTTCAGAAATTAAGGGGCAGCATGCTCTCCTTTCTAATCTTGAGGTCAACAATTCTGAGAGAATAATTACTAAAAGAAACTAGTTTGCTAACTGGGGTTGGTGGAGCATTGGCAAAGCCAGTAAGCTCACCTATGTGAGAGCTATTGGCTTTGTCCATGTTTTTTAGCCATTATGCACAGCTGAAAGTTACCGCCCCCTCCCTGCACCACTGTGCAGACGCGCCCCCTGGCGCGTTGTAACTTGGAAGATTAAGTCCCCTTGAATCCTGAGGGTCCCTGGGGGCCAACTAGCCCACCAGGTACCTCCAGTAAGCGCCACAGAGCTGCGTTGCAGAGAGGTGTAAAAAGGGGCGTGGCCTCAAACCACCTCTCTGCAACGCAGCCCTGTGGCGCATACTGGAGGTACCTGGTGGGCTAGTTGGCCCCCAGGGACCCCCAGTATTCAAGGGGAATTAATTCCCCAACTTACAATGCGCCAGGGGGCGCGTTTGCAGAGTGCTGCAGGGAGGGGGCGAGTCCGGCTTTTTTTGTTTTGTTGCTTTTTTCAGAAGGGGGGCTGTGTGGCCCCCCTTCTTTTCTCTTTTTTGGGGCCCTGGGGACCCCATCCCCCAGGGCCTGACCTCTTTTTTATAAAAAAAATAATAATAATCGGGAAGGGGGCCGCGTGGCCCCCCTCCCGAGGCCAATTTCGGCTCAAGCCCTCCCCCCCCCCCCCCACAACTTTTGAAAAATTAAAAATAGGGCCCCGGGAGGTGGTGGTCCCCGGGGCTGCGGGGGCCTCCACGGGCCCCCGCTATTATTTTATTAGGAATGCCCCCGGGACCTGGCCCACCCAGGGGCCTCATTTAAATGAAGCGGGGGAGCCTGCGCTTCATTTTTTAAAAAATTTCAGCGGGATCCGCGACCCCAACGCAAATTCCGCCAATGCTTTTTTTGGCCCTGGGGGTCCTCGTGGGACCCCCTGAGCAGGCCTAGGGGGTCAGGGTGTTTCTACCCTGCCCCCTTTTCTTGTTTTTCATACTTGTTTCACTGTTTTCTTGTGACTCGGTTCTACCGAGTCACAAGATGGCTGCCAACACTTCCTGGTTTGGAGTGTTGGCAGCCAATCACAGTGAAGCTCCTGGTCGGGAGGGTTCGCGAATCCACCACGTCCCTAGATATCGAAACTTTTATTTTTTGAATTTCTCAGCAACTACTGAACGGATTTACACCATTTAAAAAAAAAAAGGACGCTTTCTGAACCAAGCACTATCTTTTTGCCAAATTTGGTGTATTCCGTTCAGCAGTTCGGGCTGTAGCCGTGTCTAAAGTTTCCTATGGGAAATTGATTTTCCGACCTCTATTTTTTGAATTTCTCAGGAACTAATGAACGGATTTACACCATTTAACAAAAAGGATTCTTTCTGAACCAAGGGCTACCGTTTTGCCGAATTTGGTATAATTCCGTTCAGCAGTTTGGGCTGTAGCCGTGTCTAAAGTTTCCTATGAAAAATAACATGGGGAAAACACGTTTTGGGACCCCCCTTTTTTCTCGACCCCCGCTTCGCAAATCACCCCGAAACTTTCAAGACAGGAGCTGACCGGAGCGCCCCACTAGTTTTGAAAATTTCACAAAGATTCGTCAAACAACGCCAAAGTTATTAGGAAAACAAAAAATGCTTTTCCTATGGAAAATAGGTCCTAACTATAACTACCTACTGGCGACCGCCAGTAGGTAATATATATATATATATACATATATATATATATATATATATATATATATATATATATATACACACACACTGAAAAAAACAAAGGTTACAGGGACGTTATAGTTAGGCTCACATTTCACTCATACAAAATCATAGAAATTCAGCAGTTATTGTTACCTGAGCTTACTATAACTTACGCCCCCGCAATGCACTGCTTATGACCACACATATTACATCACTCATGACATGGCCAGTGATATCACTGATGACATCACTGATCACATCAAAAAAATAGTTTTTTAATATGAATTTCTGTGGTTTTATGTTATTTCCTAACTGTAATGTCCCTGTAACTTTTATTTTTTTTGGTGGAGTTCTAAGGTTTTTTAAATTGTATTTCCTAACAGTAACTTCAAAACTTTGAAAGTGGGAGTGTTAGTGATTGTGTAGGTTGGTGACTGTCTGAGTGAATCTGAGTCTCTGAGAGTTTATGTGGGTGTATTAGTGTGCGAGTAGATGTATAGGACTGTGAGTGGTTGGATGACTGCTTCTATGAGTGAGTATATGAGTGGCAGTGTGGATGAGTGAACGAATGCAACAGTAGTTGTATACTTGTTTTAGTGGCATACCCTACATGGTTTCAATTTACTTATGTACTTCAAATGGGCAACTTCTCATTAGACCTGCTTCCTCCTTGGTCAATTCGCCCTATCTGCAATAAATGCTGCCTTTGCGGACAGTTTTAAGAGTTTTTACCCCACCTGCCCTGCATCTGCCCTGCATTAGTTGATGACCGTAGAAGACTCCTCCGTTATCTTCTTGTTAATCAACGAATTCGAACGATTCAGGCAGCTGTGAACTTTTTTCTGAATGATACACACCCTCAAGCAATCGCTGGAGTAATAACATTTTTGGACCAAGCACACAAAATGATAAGAAATGTAGATCCACTTCCAACCAATTCAGGTTTGTAGGGCACAGTACCAAGAACGCCTGTAGAATGAACTCGACCTATGAGCTTGAGTGTGCAATTTCCCGCCTTTTGACAGTGAACTTTATTATGAGTTGGCTGCTAGGTGAGCTCAGCCAGCAGGTTAAGGGCCACAAACTGCTCCTTATTTTGACAGTTTCTTGTCAGCACAATCAAGGATGAAATGCAAATAGATGTATATAAAAAATTGCACCCATTTGAGCATCAACAAACTGTAAGAAAATCTTGAAAGTGTTGCAAAGCACTTGAAATGCAATGACAGTAAACTACTGTCAGTAACCTCCTGATTTATCCACATTAAATTCACTTCTGTGATATGCTGGTACACTTTCTTTCTTGCAGCTATAATAAGGTGTCTGTAATACTTTATGGGGAGTCAAAACTGTCAGTGCTCAAAACTCCGATTTCTTTGCAGCAGTTACCTACTGAGCTATAGACATATTATAGATGGTATACGTTCTTTGCAGCAGGTGCATTACCCTTCTGTCCTACATTTTTACAACTGCCACTAAACAAAAGTTGGAATATTGTTGATATTAATTTTATTCCAGTTACCAACTCACTTAGTAAGGGGCCAAGATTGGAATGCTCTCACCTGGCCCCTTCATTTAATATACAAACAACTATTCAGTCCCGAGGACCATTTCCTGACAAACAAAATGGTGGACGCAACTTTTCTGTGAAGGTGTGGCCAGCCAATCAGGACTTTAGTTTGGCACAAGGATTGACCGGGGGTGGATCCGTGGAGGGTCTGCTCCCCTAGATATACAAATTTGATTTTCCCTAAATATCTCTAAAACTACTGAACAGATTTAAATCAAATCACCAAAAAGCGTGCTTTCTAGACCAAAAGCTAGCTTTCTGCTAATTTGGTGTAATTGCATCCAGCAGTTTAGGCTGCAGTCATGTTCAAAATCTCTATAAGAATTAACATGGAGAAAACGCGTTTTGGGGACCCCCCTTTTTCTCTAGCCCTGCTTCACTGATCACTCCAAAACTTTCCAGACAGCAGCTGAAGTGAGCATCCAATATCTGGGGAAATGTTTTTAAATATTCTTCAAACGGCGACAAAGATATAGGCAAGTCAAAAAACGCTTTTCCTATGGAAACAGGGTCCTAACTATATCTACCTACTGGCAACTGGCAGTAGATAATAAATATATAAATATATATATATGTGTGTGTTTATATCTATATATATGTGTGTGTGTATATCTATATATATGTGTGTATATCTATATATATGTGTGTGTATATAATATATATATGTGTGTACGTTAGTATGCATATATCTATGTATATATCTATATATATATATATATATATATATGCAACCTTGAAAGTGGGCATGCTATGGAGCAACAGTGAGTGAAAATGGACTTTATTTTCTGATACAACCAAGCAAACTCGTGGCATCACCCACTGGAGGGTTTCATTTAGTACCACAAGTCCCAGGATGCATTGCCAGAATCCACCGAAGGATGTCCACCAGGGGGCAAAAACTTATGAAATAGAGGAAGGAATCCAAATTGTGGTAACTGTGAGATGCCAAGGCTGAACCTTTGAGAAAGGTAGAAGATGACCGAAACGCGTCAGGACTGCCGAGGAATGAATAAAATGTATTTACTTTCACTGTGTGGAGTGCGGCTCATTGCTTTCCGTGAAGGAGAGAGTTGGAATGATGTTAAGGCGGCTTGGTTCAGCCCCGAGTTACGCACCGCCAGCAAGCGCGCCGTCACTGCCCGAAATTGAACCCTGTTGTGTGACCGTGAAAACGTTAAGGGTCAGTAGTGCGCCACCGAAGACTGGCTTCGGTATGGTCTCCCTGCAACCTTGAAAGTGGGCATGCTATGGAGCAACAGTGAGTGAAAATGGACTTTATTTCCTGATACAACCAAGCAAACTCGTGGCATCACCCACTGGAGGGTTTAAATTAGTACCACAAGTCCCAGGATGCATTGCCAGAATCCACCGAACAATGTCCACCAGGGGGCAAAAACTTATGAAATAGAGGAAGGAATCCAAATTGTGGTAACTGTGAGATGCCAAGGCTGAACCTTTGAGAAAGGTCGAAGACGACCAAAACGCGTCAGGACTGCCGAGGAATGAATAACATTTATTTACTTTCACTGTGTGGAGTGCGGCTCATTGCTTTCCGTGAAGGAGAGAGTTGGAATGATATATATATATATATATATATGTATATATATATATATATCCTCTGCATGCCCTGAGTGCCCAGCTGTACCTTTTTCTGGATCCCTAATGCTGATTTCTTTTGTCATAGGTGAACACAGATGATATGTATGCACCATGAAGGAAGCCTGTTTCATAAATAGTGGTCTTGTTGGACCAGGAGGGGAGCCCAAAGCGCTGCCCTCATAGAAGTGGAAGGCTATCGCCTTCACCTGAAGTTAAGCAGCACAAGCGTGGTGGTGGCAGCATACCATGTAGTGATCAGTAGTAGTGAACAGGAACTTTTTACCCTATGTCACTGGAGTGATGTCTGTCTACAGGCTCACTTACCTTTTTAAAAGTTCTGCTCCTGTGTGGTTAACTCACCCCTGGCCTACATCAGATAGATGTGGAAGTGCATGCGTGTTGATGGAAACATGCTGAGTGCCTGTGTGCCCACAAGAAGTACACTACACAAGGGGTGAAGTGTGGTATAGTGCGCACATGGTAAATGTGTGTCTGCTGCCAGTGTATGTTTTTAAAATAGCACACTGGTACAATACAGAATGGCTGCAATACTGAACAGTGTGCACAGACTGAATGCGATTGCTGCATGTAGTTATCCTTGTGGTGGCATAATACATAAGGATAACAGTGCTGTGCAGTAAATGTGCTGTGAATGTACACTGAGTGCAAGTGTGCCTGCACTGGTTCTTTACATAGAGGACCTTGGGTTCCATTTGGGAAGACCAGGCCTGCCTTGTCAAAAACATGAGGATTAGAGGAATCTCCGCCCACACAGATTTGTGTATCGCTGCATTCCTCTAAGCTGATAGGGACATGCACTGGATGATCGGAGAGCCAGGCTCTCTCTCTGCATTTGAAAGGGCTCTTTGATTTAATGATAGATCACAAGGGCGGTGCCTGGGGACAGTGCTTGGACACATCTCAGAGATGGGGCTGATAAGGGAATCATAAAGAGTAGGGCTGGGAGCCCAGGATTAACCTTTTGATGCACATATCACTGTGGCTGAAATCCAGGTGTGAACTCTGGTCACTACCATGAATCTTGTGGGTTAATCAGCTTTGGAATTCTGCCTGCTGTGACAAGACATCCTTCAGTAGGAAGAAGAAAGGTGAATCCCAACATAAAACATCAGAGACTGAGACACTAAATTACATTTTGTCTGGAAAAGGGCTATAAGTAGGGAAGCTTGAGACCCTAAACTTTGTCATTTGCCAAGCAGCCAGACTGGCTCTATGAGGAGGGGAAGTTCTGCAAGACTTCTGCCTGTGACCAGGACTGGGGACCCACACCTGCTAGTTTCCCTAATGGGTGAGGGGACATCACCCAGGGAAACAAAGACCACTTGCCCTGGAGCACCAGTGCCTGCCTGCTCGTCAAGATCAATGTGTCCTGTGAGGAAGATGAGAGCATTGGAAGGAGCAAGGTACAGGGAGCCCTATTGTAAGGACTCCCCTTGCAAGGTGTGAGGAATCCGCTCTTGCACCGTTTGGGCCATAGCCTGTATGCTGGATTGTTTCAGGGGCTCCAGTGTGCCAGGAAGGGCTGCCGTGGGCTGAACCTGAGAAGCAAAGGTTGTGTGGAGGGTGTCAGACCTGCACTACTTTATGGTGGGTGACCTGTGAACATCAATGCCAAGTCAGCGTGAGTGCCAAGTCAGCATGAGTGCCATGGCGGTGACCCCATATGCCAGGAGGGACCGATGGAGACGTTGAGGCCAAAGGTCCCGGGACCAAGAAACTGCTGCTGGACCAAGGTTGGTCCGGCCTGCACACTGCGAACTGCACCGAAAGAATTCTGAGGATCAAATGGCATTGTCTAGAGTTCCGTTGGAGCAAGGAAGATCAACCTCCCCCTCCTGTGAAGGAACATATCACGTAACATGCCATCACCGGAGCGGAGCAACCCTGAACACTAGAAGCAGCCGATAGCGTGGCTCGGAGGAGAGAGCCTGCACCTGCAGGGTGCTGCCGCTTGTGACCGCCCACTGCCCAACTTTGTTGATCCGGAGCAGGGCTTTGATGCACCACTGAGGGGTTCCGTTTGCCAGAGGAGGTAAGCCATGAACTGGGCCTTTGGGGCCCCTGCTGACATACTGCCATTGATACTGTGACCCTGGAAACTCTTGTGACTAAACTTCTGAAAGGATTCAGAGGGGAGAACTCTTGAGTATGGACAACTGGTTTGCATTCCCTGTAAAGAGCCCTGCGGTGGACCATGTCCTGGGGCCATTTCTATTAAAAAAATGAGGGAGCGCACGGGGGCTTATTATTGCCCCGGTGACCACCACCTCCCTGGGGCCAAATAGTTTTTTTAAATAACAGAGGGGGCTGGGGGCCCCCTCTTGGGCCACATGCAGCCCCAGGGGAATACCACCTTCCTGGGGCGGCCCATGCGAAAAGGAGAGGAACTGCGTGGCCCCCTCCTGGAGCCATACATGGCCCTAGGACCACCACCCCCCTGGGCCTGCTCCTACAATGTCCCAGGGTGCCCACCCCCGGGACATAACTGTGTAGTTTCGCTTGGCAGGGGCTTTGACAGCTTCCGCCAAGCAAAAGCAAGCACTCCATTTGCAACGGGCAGAGCTGTCAAAGTGCTCCCGCCCGCTGCAGACATTCGGGGAGGGAAAGAGATGAAAGATTGCTCTCACACGCAGCTAGCTGCATTTCCAGCAACTCCGTTCGTGCAAGAGCAATGCCGGCTAGGATCGGGGGGGCCTTGAGGCTCTCCCGCGGTCCCTGGGAAAAAGAGCAAAAAGAGGCAAAATAAAGGTCAGAAACAAGCAGAAAGTGGCAGAATAAAAGCAACGAGTAGAAAAAGGCAAAATAAGGTCAGCAAGGAGCAGAAAGAGGCGGAATAAAGGTCAGCAACGAGTAGAAAGGCAAAATAAAGGTGAGAAACGAGCAGAAAGAGGCAAAATATATTTGAGAAAGGAGCAGAAAGAGGCAAAATAAAGGTCAGCAACGAGCAGAAAGAGGCGGAATAGAGATCAGAAATGAGCAGCAAGAGGCAAAATAAAGGTGAGAAGAGAGCAGAAAGAGACAAAATAGAGGTCAGTAACCAGCAGCAAGAAGCAAAATAAAGGTGAGAAGCGAGCAGAAAGAGGCAAAATAAAGGTCAGCAACGAGTACAAAGAGGCAGATAAAGGTCAGAAAGGAGCAGAAAGAGGCAGAATAAAGGTTAGAAATGGGCAGAAAGAGGCAAAATAGAGATAAGAAACCAGCAGCAAGAGGCAAAATAAAGGTGATAAATGAGCAGAAAGAGACAAAATAAAAGGTTAGCAACAAGCAGAAAGATGCAAAGCAGAGGGCAGAAAAACGAGCAGGAAAGGCAAAACAGGTCAGAAAAACAAGCAGAAAAGACAAAACAGAGCAGAAAAGGCAACACTGTACTTAGACACACACACACACTCACAGACCCACTCAGAGACTCACACACCCACTCACAGACATACTGAGACACTCATGCACTCGCTCACACACTCACTGTCAAAGGTTAGTGGTTACATTTAGGAAATAAAATTCAAAAAACCTTAAAAAATTCACTTAAAAAAACCAAAGGTTACAGGGGCGTTGTAGTTAGGAAACAAAATTAAAAAATCCTTAGAAATTCACTGAAAAAACCAAAGGTTACAGGGACATTATAGTTGGGCTCAGATTTCACTCGTAGAAAACCAGCAAAAATCAGCAGTTATAGTTAGCTGAGCTAACTATAACTTACGCCCCCCACAATGCCCTGCTGCTTATGACTTCACATATTACATCACTCATGACATGGTCATTGACATCACTGACATGTCAAATGACATCACTGATGACATCATTCACAGAAGCACTCGCACACCCACTCACACTCCTATGCAACCTCTTATATACCCACTCACAAGCCCACACAACCACTCACATACCTATTCGCAGACCCATACAAGTACTCACACAACCAACCACTCACTCATCCAAAGAGCTACTCATACAGTCAGTCACTTACCCATACAGCCACTTACACAGCCACTCTCACACCCACTCACTCACCCATACAGCCTCCTAACACAGCCACTCACTAACCCATACAAGCACTCACACACTTACTTACACACCCACTTACATACCCATTCACACACCCATACAAGCACTCACACATCTGCTCACTCACCCATACATCCATTCACACAGTCACTCACTCATACAGCCATTCAGACACCCACTCACTCACCCATACTGTCACGTACACACCCACACAGTCACCCATGCGGCCACTCACACAGCCACTCACTCACCCACACAGCCACTGACACATCTACTCACTCACCAATACAATCACTCACTCACCTACACAGCTACTCACACATACAAGCACTCAGACACCCACTCGCACACAGATACACACAGCCACTCACATAATATATGTTAGAAATAGTATCACTCATTGGTAGTACAGAAAGTATACTATTTTAACTTGTGTAGTACCTTGGTAATATGTTTAACATTCATAGTCTTTTAGAAAACACACTCACTAGATGTTGTCATGAGTGATGTAATATGTGAGGTCATTAGCAGTGCATATTGGGGGAAGTGAGTTATAGTAAGTTTAGCTTAACTGCTGAATTTCACTGGTTTTGTATGAGTGAAATCTGAGTCTAACTATAACGTCCCTGTAACCTTTGATTCTTTTCTGTAAAAAAAATTATATGTATATATATTATTTTTTTTTTCACTGGAAAAAAACAGATTAAAGTGGAGTGTAATTCATGAGCTGAGAAGAACACATATCCAGATACAAGAGTCCATATAAAGTATTTAATTGATCTTCTCTTCAAACACTTGAAAAGGTTCTTTCTTCAATTGCTATAACATTAGTATCCAAGCTTCCAAATAGTTGATCAAAGTTCTTCATAACATATTCAAACACAACCAGCCAGCACGTGTTTCGCGAATAGGTTTTGCTTCTTCAGGGCTGTTAATTGAAGAATATATAACATTTAGTCCCCTATTTACAACATCACATACTGGTTAACTGTAGGTTTTACTTTTGAAAAAACACAAAGATACAATCTCCCTAGTATATTTAAACTGCATGAAATGGTATAGTAAAAAGGTACAGTGAAAAGATTAATTCATGACAAAGTTACCAAAATATACATATAATATACATATACTCATAAGGACATAAGAACATAAGAGCGTGAGGGAAATTAACATAATCGAGTACATAAGTCAAATTTTCTGGTAAGCAAAAAATTAGTGAGGTTAGAAATCAATACAATTTTCATTAGATTCATTTCTACAAGAGATACTCCAACATCTTATTTATATGTTTGGTTTTCATCTCATACTTAAATAAGTTTTTAAGGGTATTTTTCTAACATTCCTATATTCAGCATAATCTGTCATGATTTAAAATAATGGGTCTCATCCTATGTTATACACAGACCTCCAGTCATGATCTCATTTTCAGATCCAAAAAGATTTTAACATAACATGTCAAAAAAGAAATGATACCCATGTCTACCGTCTATTTCTGCACAAATTGTGATCATATTACAATAAGGGGAATACAAGTATCAGCACGGGTAACAATTCACACCAACCTGAACCATCTTTGGAACAAACCGCAGCAACATGTGCTATAGCTTTAACGTCCGAAGCCACCAGTCTCCCCACAAACTCCCTCAAATTTAAGCATAAAATATTTTCCAAAAGTTGCTCCTATTAGAGATTGGGACATATTATAGAGTGTCCGTAACACAACCCTTACCTTACAGCGGCTGTAGCCATTAACGGTAGAGTGTTCGCGATCGCTAGACGACGCAAAGCATGTCGTCCTTAAATACCCTTAGAACTGAAACCAATACCAACCGTTACAAACTAATTAAGCAATTAAGTTCAAAATTAAATGCCACAAGCCTATAGGTTACAAGAGCACAACAATATTGAATCAAGTACAAGAATGAATTTCGAAGTTCACTATAAAAGTCGCATCAGCCCCTTGATGCTAAGTACAACCGTCACAGATCTGTAACTGGAAATACATAACTTAGAACATTAGCGATTATGTGATTTATTTTGTTAGGTATGTATTGCCAATTACAGATCTGTGACGGTAGTTTTTTGTTTTTAAAATGTATTATCATAAGATTAAAAATGTATAACTCTGCTTTACGTTTTGTCTTTTCAGTGAATTTCTACTTTTGGGAGTCCTAAAAAAGTCCTGTAATATCGGCTGCAACATTTTTCTTAATATTGCTGCCACCAGACACATCGTTTAGCTCCCGTGGGACCAGAAAATCACAATTTTTTTTGTCTATTTTTTTTCTCGCTGGAGTTTCAAGCCACTAAATATTGCTAATATTTACACCTGAATTTCTTGAAAGCAGCTGAACAGATTTACACCAAATCACAAAAGCATGTTTTCTGGATTATTTTCTAGCTTTCTTGTCAAAATTGATGTAATTCTGTTAATTTTTCCTCTGGAAATTGCATGAGGAAAAATTGCTTTGGCCCATCCCCTTTTTTCTCAGCCCCCGCTTTACGGATCACCTCGAAACATTCCAGAAAAGTGCGGAGGTGGATGAATTTAAAAAAAAAAGTTTTGTGAAGATTCATCAAATGGCGCTAAAGTTATTAGCAAAACAAAAAATTCTCTTCCTATGGAAACTCTGACTCACATATAACTACACAGTGGCTTTTGCAACTGTGTAGTATTCTGAATCATACAATGTGTTGCATTATTTGCTTATGTTTTGTGTTTCTAATACAATATTCAGGCATGCAGAGACATGGTACCTTAAGTGTCTAAAGCCCATAGTCTATTTTAACATGTAATGATTCATTTGTTAAAGTATGCCATTATTGTAGTAGTACATGACATTCTTACAGCACATACTTATTTTGGTGAGAAATGTCCTTAGTATGACATCACTGAATAATATTGGTCACTATTTTAATATGTTTTGTTTTTTTCGACAGAAGATAGCTGAAATTAATGGCAAAAATAACCTTCTTGAAATTCAGCTGGAAAAATCAACCAGGCTATTAAAGATAAGTGAAACAAAGGAATCCAGTATTATAGAGGGTAAGATTGTGCATCCTCACTGGGTTCAGTTATGTAGTTGTGGGTGTGACATGCATGTCTCGTAAGTGACTAAAATATTCTGTGCCCGATTTTCAAATACATTTAGGCATCGAACTTTATGGTGGTATTATAAGGAAGCCATGACCTGGAAACTTTGGTCCACCTAGGACTACACATTTTGGTATATCCCTTAATGAACCTTGCTAAGACACAAGGAAACACAACTATTCTCCTTCAGAGCATTTCGTTGATAGATGTAAGCATTGATTGGTCCCGCTAATGTTTTGAGTAAAAAATATATTATTGGTAGTCTAACTGCAAGCTATTTCATTTTATTAAAATACAATTCTGTTTTTTGAAGGTAACTAAATTGAACAACAGTGACAAGAAAAACGATTTCACAAACCCTTTCTAAATTATATATAAAAGAATACAGGGCAATGTAGCTTGATAGGCTCAGCCCTTTAAATGCTAAAAACTGATATTTCTCTTTTACTTAGGGGCTCATTACGATGGCGGGCAGAGGCACCTCCGCGGTCCTGGCAGTGGCGGAAAATGTCCTTTTCCCCACTCCATCGGCGGTCCTTGCATCCGCCGAATTACGATGGGCAAAGATAGCCCATTTCCCGTACGCTGCGGTGTTTCGGGAACCACCAGAAATCCCCCTCCGTGGCGGACGGAGAGGGACCGCCGTGCGGAATGCGGTTACGACTGCCAGTCAAATCGCGATGCCACAAACAGCCCATCACACCGCAGTGGTGAATCCGTCTATGCGAGGATGGCGGAAGTAATATTGCGGATAGCGAAGATCCACTCCCGGACACTCCTGACCGCAGTTCGGACGGCGGTTCGGGGTGTTACCGCTGCAATCGGGTCCGCCGTGGACAGATTTTCAGCTTTTCCACACGTTCCCGGCGGTGTATCCTGGAATCCGACCGCCGCGGTAGGGAATTTCTGGCGGTGCATCCTAATCTGGCCGGCGGTTTTGCCGCGGTACCTGCGGGCGGAAATTTCTCGCTAGCACGGCGGTCGGAATGCTTTCCCGCCCGCCATCGTAATCAGCCCCTTAGTTAAGTATGTTATTTCAGTGAGTTTTGACATGCTCATACTACTAAAGAATGCTCCAAGTGTCCAGAGAATTTAGGAGGGAGAGGGGAAGATAACCTAAGGGTTAAAATCTTTCAGGAGTGAATGCTTGCAGAAAGAAGTGGGTCTGTAGTTAGTTCCGAAAAGGTCTAGTGTGTTTGTTGCAAAGATGCAGTCGGGGCGAGTTCCAGAGGGAGTAGCTTGCTGATGCAGAGACTTTCCCTCGCCATCAATTTCAGGCGTGACCAGACTAATGGGAGACATTGCTGAGAGGCTGACCGTAGGCGTCTGGTCAGGCAGCATGGAATAAATACCTTGTAGATACTGGCTAGGGCATTGTGTCCCATGCAGAAAATCCTTTTGTTTTACAGGCAGCCTAGTCAGCGTTTAGAAGATGAGGCGATATAGTGTGAGCCAGCCTTAGATGAGTCATGTGGCAAAGCTTTGTGCTGTTTGTAGTTTACTCAAATCAATGTCCTGCATTCAAGGTATCCATTTGTACTTTTAAAATGTCCTTTTTCTTATTCTGCCATTATTTCTGCAGCATTGCATTCACTTTCATATAGCCTCAGAAACCCTCATATATAACTAGAATTAAAATATCCCTTAACACTGTATCCTGATTGCTTGTACTCTGTGAAGTAGCTTGTGTACTTTAAAATGGTATGTTTTTATATGGCTAAATCTGTCTACTTTCTATATCTGGCTATTATAATGAATGAATGAAATGAAATGGAGATTTGTAGAGCGCGAAACAATCACCCAAGGGTGTCAAGGCGCTTGCTCATCAGAGACAGGATTTAAGCTAGGAGGTTCGCAGACATTTTAAAGATTGAACAACCATGTCTTTAGTGCTTTCCTAAAAGCTAACAGATGTGTTTCTTGTTTCAATCTTATTGGGAGAGAATTCCATAACCTAGTTGCGCCAACCAGAAAGCTTCTTCCCCCCCAGGAGCATTTTTTTACCCTGGGAACAATCAAATCATGGGCAGAGGATGAGCGGAGACAACGAACTGGAATATAGGGTAACAAGTTCCTCTTTAAAAAACCTGGTCCTATGTCCTGTGTGGCCTTAAAAACAATGCATAGAGCCTTAAACTCTATACGTCTTTTTATTGGCAGCCAATGTAGATCCTTGAGCACCTTTGACACAGATTTGTATCTTGGAATGTTCAGCAGGAGCCGAGCCGCTGCATTCTGTACAACCTGCAGCTTAGACAGGCACTTTTTCCGAAGATTGATAAAAAGCCCGTTACAGTAGTCGGCTCTTGACAGAACGAGTGCAGAAACCACCAGTTTACGTAGCTCAGCTGGAATAAATGGGAGGATCTTTCTCAAAAGCTTTAACGTATAGAAAGAAAGAGAAGTAACCTGGTTGACATGGTTTTCAAATGAGAGTTTGGAATCAAAAATGACTCCCAAATTCTTAACCTTGATCACTGGCGTGGGAAATGGCCCAAGCTCCAAGGGCCAGAGATCAGGTGACCAGAAATCAGTGTGAGCACCAAAAAGTAAAACCTCCGTCTTACCCGAGTTAAGTTTTAGACAATTGGCAGCCATCCAGTCCCCAACCTGACGAAGGCAGGTATGGAACTGTTTCATAGTGTTAGTGGGGGATCCTGACACTGAGACGATGATCTGCGTATCGTCGGCATAGGATATAGCCGAGAAGCCTAGGGACCTGATTAACTTCGCCAGTGGTGTAACATAAATATTAAAAAGAATCGGGCTCAAGGACGATCCCTGTGGCACACCACATGGAAGTATATAATTGGGTGACTTAAAATTTTCTAAGGCCACAAATTGTTCCCTGCCAGACAGGAATGATTCAAGAAGGGAAAGTGCATTCCCTTTGACTCCCAATTCCCCTCAGAACTTCCAAAAGTTTCTGATGGTTCACCGTGTCAAATGCGGCGGAGAGGTCAAGCAGCACAAGTGCTGCACTGCCCCCGAGTCGACTGTCTGCCTAATCAGTTCAGATGATGTGATCAACGCCAGTTCGGTACTATGATGTTTTCGAAACCCGAACTGAGTGTCATCGAGAAGGCCATGCCTTTCAATATAATCTGATAGAGTATTATTCATTGCCTTCTCCACCATCTTTGCTGGCAGCGGAAGTCTGGAGATTGGGCGGTAATTATTGGGGTCAGTCTCATCAAGGTTTGGCTTCTTCAGAAGGGGAAGCACGGATGCCAACTTCCAGCTAGTGGGGAATGAACCAGAGGAGAACATTTGATTAAATATAGGCGTCAGATGAGAGGCGAAGATCTCTGGTAGAAGATGAAAGATCTTTGGAGGGCATAGGTCCAGTGGAGAGCCTGATTTAGTGGATCTCAACAAATTAATTGTTGCTTCCATTGTCAGTATTGGGAAGGCAGATAGTTCAGGATGGTCCCTGTCTACAGCGTGGGTACTGGGGATAATACCGGTAATCCCAGGTCTAGCAGCAGCCTCTAAGGAAGGAACCATTCCTTGATCCGTGGACTTGATAAGTCCATTATAGACCGCCTTGACTTAATCCTGGAAAAACGTAGCCACCCTGTCGCAGAATGCCTGAGTTTTAGGTGAATCAGCCGCCACAGAGCAATTGGCTAATCGTTTAACCGTCGAAAAGAGTTCCTTTGACAAGTTTTTTGCTGAAAGTATAGCTGTGGTAAAATAGCTAGTTTTCTCCTTATCGATAAGTTTTTTATACTCAAGCAAGGCTGATTTATAGACTGTATTGTAGATCTATCCACTGACGAGGAACTGTTATACAAATGTATTGGAAATGATCTGCAAAGCAAACTTTGAATACATGTTATTTATTACAAATTTTAAGTTTTTCGATCTGCAAAACATACTTTGAACAAATCTTATTTACAATTAATTTAAAGTATTTATTTTTTGTTGCTTTTCAGATTGTGGCAAACTTCAAAAAGTGACCAAAGGTCTTCAAGATGCAATTATAAATCAATGCAACTTAAGAGGTGAGATCATTGAAAACTTACAATCACAGTGTGGCAATGTTGAATGTCTATTTCCTTTGGTAACACAAGACGGGCCGAAGTGTGTAAGAAATTGATGTGGTGTCTTGTTTTTACCTCCAGAATTTGGAACGCCCCACCTATAGCTTGACTAGTTAAAGATGACCTTATCAAAATTGCAAACGTTTTCAAGTCCTAATTCCATAAATAAGGGCCTGATTAAAAGGAGGTCCTGACAAACACAATTATCACACCCAGTAAAAAATTCCAACTCTGAGGCATGCAAATTCTATCTGCCTTTTTGGGGAAAAACGTGCATTTTGGTACTTATTGCCCAGGTAAATACTGGGTCTTTCCACTTGTTAAATTCCGCAGTGTTTTTTTTAAATAACAGATTTTATTGAGTTTAGTGGTACATGACGGGCGATGTCCAAAGCATACATCATGGATGCATTTCGAGTAAGACAGTACCTGTTACTTTTAAACAACAAGCTAGTCTGCGAAACTGCAGGCCAAAAAACTAAAACCAAAACTTGGCACAGGTTATCCCACAGCTCACTAAAGGAGATATGTCTAAGTGTGTACATGGTGACGACAGAGCGGCTCAGCTAGGGTACCTAGGAGTTGGGGAGAAGTATGGACCGGGTTTCAAGGGGGTCCGATGGTGGTAGGGGGAGTTAAGTCTATGCCCCTGTATGTCGCATAGCGATACCATATTTTCCTGTGTTTTTGTGGGCAACCGCGTGCCTGATAGACTGCAACTTCTGCCCTCATGCATCTATCCATAGCCACCTAAATTCCGACAGTGTTGACCATGATGAAATTTCAATCTGGTAATTACACGGTGCAATAAATATCACACCACTTTCAATTGCAATCCAGATCTTTTAACTCTGAGAAAATTACAAATGATTAGTAAACAGTGATAATAATATTAGGTACAGTTTACAAAATCTGTGGAGACAATAATTTGATTTTTCACATCCACAGACAATGGAATATAAAACCGGAATGCAAACCATTTACACTATAGTACTACATCCGAAGAGCTAGTCAGAATAGTGAATAGCAACACTTCCAAATTAATCATTTATAGTAGATAGAACGTTCATGTCACTGTGCTTTCAGTACAATGTCTTGGGTACTTGTTTCAATTGGGCAGTATGAGATATAGTGTAGTACTTCTCTCTAGATAAAACTAGATCAGCCATGCCCCCGGCACCTTCTCCTAATTACCTGCTGAGAATTTCACTAATCCCTGTTCACTGCTTAGTAGAGTTTATCATTGTGGATTTTATTTTGTTTTTTGTTTAATTTCCGTTGTATTTAAATGAAACAATAATATACACAATATCTAATTTATAATAATTTAAATATGTAAAAATACTTAAATTGCTGTTTCAGATAATTTATGTACTTTATGTAAATATTAAAATACATATATCAACTGTCTCATCTATAAACATTATACAGGCTTTGATCTCAAACACTCTGAAATACTAGAATTAATTTGAGTCAAGGATGCTTGCACAAATAATGTCAAAATAATTATCTCTGTTACTTAGTTAGAATTATGTCTCAGCCAGGGTTGCCAGTTTACACATTAAATTAATTCATACTTCTTGGAAATTTGTCCTTCTTGCAGGGTCACCTGGGATTTTATGCCTTTTTATTGAACCCTATTTTTGTTGAATGTGGCCTTCTAACCAGATGTAAAGTGCTTGTGCTGTCCTTGTTAAACATGGTAAAATTGGCATATCCCTGATTTGCACATTTAATGTGCTTGTAAGTCCCTAGTACATATGCCCAAGGCCTGCAAATGAAATGCTACTAGAGGGCTGCAGTCAGGGACGGCTTTAGCGCTGGTGGTGCCCAGTGCGACAATCTTTGTAGGCGCCCCCCACAAAAACACTTTCTCCACGAATTCCCTCACTACCACACGCCACCAATGCCTACTCTTACCAGTGTAGGGTGTCAGAATACTTTACATCACACACATTATACAGAGCCAGTGACGCATAAGTGTTTAAATCAGTCCATAGGAAACATTACATAAGAAAATGAAGATTACAAGGTGTAGGATTCACATGCCACGATACTAGTAGGCAATATAGTTTAAGACTGTTTGGTCTGGAGTAGTAAAATTAAGGATTTAAAATGCACCATAGTGGTTGCCTTTACTAATAAGAATGTACTTCTGCCCAAATTAACCCTCATTGTGCCACCCACTACAGTAACCCTGTAAAACATGTCTCCAGGCCTTTAACTGCATCCTGGTTGTGCAGTTTTAAACTGCCATTTCAACTGGCAAAATTAATCTTTTGCCAGGCCTGAACCTTCCTTTTCAATACTTATAGGTCATGCCTAAGTTAAGCCTTAAAAGCCCATAGGGTAGGGTGCATGGTATTTAAAAAGTAGGACATGTGCATTTAATGTTTTATATGTCCTGGCAGTGAAAAACCTCCAAAATTGTTTTTCACTGTGGCAAGCCTGGCTCTCTCATAGGTTGACACTAGTTTACACTATCACATTGAATAAGTTCTAAATTAAGTTTGGGAATAGCTAGGAAAACTGTACAAGGACTCATTTTAATAGTAATTTAAAATCCAACTTAATGGTCAAGTCGGATTTCATATTACTGTTTTGGAAAGTAAACTTTCTGCCTAAAACCAAAAGACTTTACTACCAGTGACTTGCTTTTACCTGACCCCTTTTGACTCCCCAATGGTGAGATGTGTATTGCTTCCAGACAATAGACAAAGGACTTTGGGTGGGGGAGCGGCACTTCTTCCTTGACAAGATTGCCAGGGGCTGTACCCAGCCCCTTCCTGAGCTTGATTACCTTGTCACTGGCACTCAGACCTAGGCCTGCCTCTCTATTTTCTCTGTAGTCAGTCTGGCACCAAACCCAGTGAAAGCAGAGGAACTGACCAGAACTGGTTTAGGGGGCCGACTAAGGCTTAGGGGCCGATTCCGATTCGGGCCGGAAATCCCTCCGACCGAGTCGGATTCGGAGAGATATCCGACCGAACCGGACTCTAGCAGTCCGACCGAACGAGTACGATGCGGACGCATGCTATCGGACTCGATTCGGTCAGACTCCCATTGAAGTCAATAGGAGCCGGTCGTACGACGCGTACACAGGCTCCCATTGACTCAATGGGTGCGTCGCGAACAAGGGCGCCCCCTACAGCGGGTACGCGTTGGTGCGACTTGCGCCATACATGCATGTGTAGGGGGGATGGGTCCCCCCTGTATGCGACTCGCGCGGCTACGCGTACAGGGGGGTCCGACACGGACCCCCGAAGTCCGGCTCCGACTGCTCTTTCGAGCCAGACGGCGCGAGTCGGTCGGACTGTTCGAGGCGCGCATCGTACTTGCCCGGTCGGGGAACGTCTCCATTGCGTGGTGCGAGTCGAGTCCGTACGAGTCGATCGGAGCGGTTCGGAGCCGGGAACGAGTCGGTCGGGGATTTCACGTACGCTCGCATCGTACTTGCTCGCACGGACGGGTGTTCGAATCGGTCGGAAACAGGGCGTCCGAATCGGATCCGGTAAAGCCGAATCCGATTCGGTGCCCTACCGGCCGAGATCGGAATCGGCCCCTTAATCTCCATCCACAGGATAGCACTGGGCATAAACATGGAGCCCACAGACCTCTCCTGAGAACACTCCTGGACCTTTAAAGAGCAGATATAGGACTACTGTCTGAAACCCGAAGAAAGACTGGGTCTGCTTGCCCTGAATTCAGGAACCCAGAAGTGACTCCAAGGCTCAGTTGGCTGACCTCCTATTTGAGCTACAGGGGCAAAACAAGCTTCCACAGGGCTCTCCCTGCAACTACTCAGCTGACCAAATTAAGCTGGACCTGCCTCGGACCCTGCTGCTGGCCTCTATTGGAGTGAGTCTTAACAACCAAGTGGTTTCCCCACAGGTCCTGGACCCCTAGCTGGAGTGTAGTCATCATGTTCCCAAACTTCAAGAAGTTGGACTTAGAAACTTGTGCCAACTTTCTGCCTTGAGATCCGACAGAGAATGGGACTGCCATCGAAGCTGCAGCCATTGAATTACCAGTTGGCCTCAGCTTGCAGGTTTGCCCCGCTGAAGATCATCTGAGTTTCAGAAAGGTTTCTAAGTCCGAACATAGAGGGTTTCATCGAGACTGACGCTGAGCAGCTTCCGATCGACGTTGACGCCTTCCCAGGCACGGACTTCGGACTTCACCTGCTTGGATCTTTCCTGTCTTCATTGATGACTTCACCGAAACCCTTGTTCTTCAGCACTCTGCTGTTGTTGCACGCAGCTTGCAGCCTTTCCCGCCGATGACTCGGCAACCACTTTTCCTCAAAAACGTTTCTAACTCAGATGGTAAACTTCCCAGTGGGACGAACCTGATCCCTGTACCTGACCTGCACTCCATCACAGTCGGCCTTTACTTTTGAGTTTGACGAGGTCTAGCGCAGGTACCAGATAACCACGGTTTGCGCTTTGAGCTTTTTGGCGCTAGTATTAATTCAGACTTTAAAAACTAATTTTTGCTTACCTTGGTCTGAAACTTGGAGGTTTTCATGGTTGAACCAATTGTATTTTCTCATACGGGAATCCAAGTGTTGTGGTTTGTTTACCTAACTCCTTTAATTTTTATCTTATTAATTTCTATAATTCAGTTAATGCGCAGAACAAGGAGGGGAATATTGAAACCATTTCCTTATTCTAAGTATTCTGAAGAACAGATCTCGTTCATCCTTGTTAGCTTTTAATATTATTATGGGAGGGTACTTTAATGCCAAAATTGGCACCAACGTTACTTGTCGTAACCCATTTGTAACCTGGGAGAGGGAGTCAAACATTTCAAGACTTGACAGCAGCTTGGGTAAACTATATAGTTACTTGTTAGAATTGTCTGTGACCTTCTCGATAAATATTAAGTTTTGTCTGGGGGAGGTCGTAAGTGTAGATTTTTTGAATGCTGTCATTTAATACTAGTATTCCAACTTCATGGCAAACAGCCATAATTGTACAGGTCTATAATAGAGGCAATAGACAAGATCCCAGGTATTATAGGCCAATCTCGCTTATTAGCCTAAAAAATTAAGATAGTAGGGCGAATTATCCTTCATAGGATAGAGGATTGGCTTAGGGAGAATAAAATGATATGGTGCAGTATGGATTTAGAGAAAGGTTGGGAACCCAAGAGCAGTGTTTGAATCTACACTTAATTATTGAAAAATAGACTGCAGCTAAAAGAGGGCCCATATATCTTTCCTTTATGAATCTCAGTATTGCCTTTGACCGAGTTAACCGATCAAAGTTGTGGGATATATTGACTAAGATGGGCCTACCGGAACCCCTTGTGAACTTCTTATGCGCCTTACACAATGGCGTATCTGCCTCCATGAGATATGGTTCGAAGGGGGAGCATACTGAACCGTTTAGCTTAGCTAAAGAGGCCTGCCAAGGCTGTATCTATGCCCCCATCTTATTTGTTTTATATATTAATGGGCTCATTGACTTCTTGACTGCCAATGGCAAGGATTTGCCATGAGTGGGATCTATGTCAGTACTGACACTGCTTTACGCAGATGATGCCGTCTTAATTGCTTGTACCCTGAACGGACTGAGAGGTCTTGTTGGCTGCTTTGTCAGGTTCATGGACAACTTAGAGCTTGAGAACAATATCTCTAAAATGCAATATATAGTCTGCAGTAATCAAAAACTGAAAGTCAGACCCATTACTATTAAAGGGAAGCCCATTTTGAGAGTTAACGAGCTACTTATTGGATTTTTGTTGTTTTGGTGTCATTTTATTTATTAAAATCGGTGGGAAGTTTACTTTTGGGAGCAGAAAGGAATGGCAGTCATGTCAAGGTCAGGCACAGCAGCAAGGTTGAAAAAACCTGATACTCCGACGAGATAGCAGAACTTTGATAGGACATTTGAGAAGCATTGACCAGTTTCCAAACCTGGTGTTACATTAAACAGTAAAGCGCGAAAAGACTGGGCCCATCTTGGCCTGGAGGAGGCCAGGCAGGGCCACCCATCTTAGCATCAGATCCTGCAGGTGCCGTTTACTCCCCAGGGTTCGTCCGGATTGAAGGTACTATCAGCTGCACAGTTTGGGGGGAGAGGGGGCAGTTATCCCTTCTCTTTCCTTTCATCACTATTTGGAAGTTCCAGGAAACTTGGTCCTCTGAAGATATTTTTGGGATGGTTGTCAAAGTTTTATTACCCCTACTGTATCTTTTACAAGTGGGTCGAGCATGGGGGGGGTTTGCTACCCTTGGTCCGAAACTTGGAGGTTTTCATGGTTGAACCAATTGTATTTTCTCATATGGGAATCCAAGTGTTGTGGTTTGTTTTACCTGCCACCTTTAATTTTTATCTTATTAATTTCTATAATTCAGTTAATGTGCAGAACAAGGACGGGGATATTGAAACCCTTTTCCTTATTCTAAGTATTCTTAGGAATAGATCTTGTTCAGCCTTGTTAGATTTCAATATAATGGGAGGGTACTTTAATTCCAAAATTGGTACCAACGTTACTTGTTGCAACTCGTTTGGAACCTAGGAGTGGGAGTCAAACATTTCAAGAACTGACAGCAGCGGGATAAACTATATAGATACCTGTTAGAATTGGGCGTGACCTTCTCGATAAATATTACGTTTTGTCTGGAGGAAGTGGTATTTGTAGAGGTTTTGAATGCTGAGAGGTCTTGTTGACTGCTTTGTTAGGTTCATGGACAACTTGGAGCTTGAGACCAATATATCTAAAATGCAATATATGGTCGACGGTAATCAAAAATCGAAAGTTTGACCCATTACTATTAAAGGGAAGCCCATTTTGAGAGTTAACGATTTTTCTTAATTAGGGGTGACCTTTGATGGCCCTGGATCCTGGTTACCCTGCAATTCCCATAGATGTCTTCAATTTAGTCAGACTGTGGGGCCGTTTTTCAGTTTGCCAGATAGGTGGGAAACAAACTTATTTTACATATTTTAGACATTTACCAACTAAAATGTATACTAGTTTAGACATATGTATGAGGGTGCCATCTGGAGTTATTGCCATTGCTTAAAATTGCAGCAGGAGTGAACCGTTTTTGTCATGGATTACCAGGACTGCCTCCCTCTAGCCCACACTTTTGCATTCATGAGGAGTTGGGTCTTTTCTATGTTGAGGGCTATGTTAGCCCCGCTCCTTCTTTGGATCTCTGTACGGGGAAATGAGCAGGCCCAGCTGATTGGAATTGTAATTACTGACTGCCTTTGACTGAGGTCTTGATATTCAATGGTTAAAATATTTCAAGAGTATTACGCCTTCTTTGAGAAGACCTGAACTGTCCACCTCCCCGCATTTGATAGTCAAGGGTGATGCAGCTTTGGTGACTAAATCATTTTTAATTTTAGGCAATGTGATTCGAGAGGAGGAAGTATTTAAAAATCCACTTGTAAGAGACAATGTCCTGACCCAAACCTCTGATGGCTTGGAACCTTTCTTGGACCATGTGAAAGATGTGTGGGAAAATGTCCTTACTGCCCAAATTTTGTTTAGGTTGTATAATGAGTCATTTGTTCTTTCCCCTAAGCCAGTACAACTATTTTAACTTCCTCCTGTAATGAGATCGCTGCACAGTCTTTGACGCGCTTTGTCTTTTTTTGTAAATATTATGCACCTCTTAAGCGAAAATTCTTAATACCAATTTAAAAAACAAATGGTTTTTACCAGCACAAACATGCACTTCATTTTTTTAAGTATTCCGTCTAGTCCCCTGGTATGTTCAGTGATTGGGTATTTTTTAAAGAAGGCCATTTGTTTGCATAATTCGATGAATTTTTAAAAGGTATCTGTTAGACCTGGCATCCTTGGCGTGGTTTCCCCTGACTATTTGCCTCTGCCTCCTTTTTGATGCAGTGCTGGATTTAGTTTTTGCTGGCTTAGATTCTTTGGGCACTTTGCCACTGTTGATCAGTGTCAAAGTGCAAGTGCTCCCTGTGTAAATTGTTATTGTGATTGGTTCTCCCTGATTGGCATAATGTGAAAATGCATCTTTTAGTGAGGGTGATTTTCAGTTGCCTCTGCTCCGACGACCGGTGTCTCGACGTCGACCGCCGGTGTGCTGATGTCGACGGAGACTTCTGTTTTGACGTCGGTGACGGAGTCTTGTGTCTCGACGTCGAAGATCTCTGACCCGATCTCGACGGAGACTTGTGCCTCGAAGTCGATCGCGTCTAGATGGCGATGACGGAGTGATCTGTCTCGACGTCGAACGTCTAGCGAACGTTGACGGAGATTTGCTCCTCGACGTTGAGCGTCGCCTGGTTGACGACAACGGAGGGCCTTTTACCTTGCTCAACGTTGAGAGCGCCGTCTTCGACTTCTTCGCTTGCACCACAATAGTCTTCGACGACGACTGCTGCTTCGCTGCCGGTAACTTCGACGCCGATCCCGACACCGAAGGAGAACAGGTCGGGACCTTTCCTCTCGACGTCGACTGTGTTCTCTTTTTCTTTTTCCTCACTGGAGACCTACCTCTTTCAGAGAGGCCAAACAGTCGAATTCTCTCCCTCTCCTTGATGGTTCTTCTCGACAACTTCTTGCAGTGATGACAGGTGGCAGAAGAGTGAGAATCAGGGAGGCAGAGTATACACACAGAGTGTGTGTCTGATCTAGCCTTCTTTTGCCACAGGCAGGGCAAGGGTCAAATAAGGAAGGCATTTTTGACAGAAAAAAACCTTTTCTGGAACTCCAAAAAGGTTTACCCTTCACTCTAAAGTCAAAAGACGTCGAGTGAAAGCAAAAAATCCACAAAATACTAGAAATCTTTTGACAGAAAAGTCAAAAAAAGGAAGAGCTGTGAATCCAGGGTCCTGTCTGAAGGAGCCGGAAAGAACAACTGACCTAACTGTCACCCCTGAGGCATGATGGGAAGCTGGGGGTCATGGCTGCCTTAAAGGCACGGTGCCAGTTTTTGTGTGCAAAGGCTTTCATTTTCTATGCTATTGGTTTACAATGCAGCCTGTAGGCTAACAATGTCTGCTCTTTTGCAGTTTTTTCATGAGTTTTACTCATTAAAGCAGAGTTCAAGTGGTACTTGCCCTCCTGTGGTTTATACATACATTATGTGTTTGCAAAAGCAGTTATTTATTATTGCATTGTTTAGCCTCCTAGATGGGGCTGCATTGATATGAGAAAAAATGATATATGTATATATATATAGAGCTGTATATATATGTTTTTCATATATTTTTTTTATTATTTCCGGGGTCCCCGCACATGGGCAGGAATATTCAGTGCTTATGACTATTGATGAGGATCCCCTGGAAGAGAACTAGGATTACAGGTAAGTAACATATCCGTCTGGGCACAGGCCTTCTCTGCACAAAGAGAACAAAGACATTTTTGGGGTATAAGTATTAGACCTAAAACCCCTGAACGTTAGACTACTTCGTGAATCAAGTGGAACCTTCGCCGAGGAGAAAAGCCGGATAAACTGGAGGAGGAGTACTGCCCCTTTGCTGTGTGCTGTCTGGGGTTGGCCTGCAGTAGCTGATTCTGCCAAGGGAAGGAAGAGGACTTTGCCATGTGCTGTGTTCCCCCCTTGCTTGAGGAGGCTCCAAGGACCTGTGCGTGCTGGCCTCCTGTTGTAGGAGACTCAGGGACATCAAAGTTTCCAAGTACTCTCTGCTTCCAACCGCACTGTGTGTGTGCCCTCGCACAGCGCTTTGTGCACCGTGACCTCTGTGGAGCCCACAAGCGTTAAGCGGGAGAAGGACTCTGAGGGTCTGCCTGTCGTTCATTTACCTCAGGCCTTGCCTTCTCCGTGTATCCCTGGGAGCCGCGATGCGCTCCCTCAGAGGAAGAGGCCTTCCAAAGAATTTGCCCTGATCACCGCCTTCGGTCCGAGTCCGGGGCCAAAGTTCATTTTTGAGGAAAAGAGCAGCGCTGCAGCACAGCCGACTGCGAGGCGTTGCCTAGCAACCGGGATCTCCCAGCGAGTGGAAGCCGCTGTCAACCTAGCCCCGCCCAGCAGGACGTCAGCTCCAGCCACCGGTTAGTGACGTCGTGCTCCATTCAGGAAGGAGCAGCCCGCTTCCCCGCGCAGCGTCATCGAGGATTTCCCTGCTTCCAGCCCGGGGATCGGAGGAGCCTCGAGCCTGTGTCTCCTGTTTCCCCTGGGCCGCCCAAGGCTTCCTTATGCTGCCAGGGTACCGTCCGAGGCATGGGCAGGCACGTGAGGGAGCGACGCAGAAGGGCGGAGCAGCCCCCGCAGGTGGTGGCGGTGCACGCTCCCAGCCCGGGCTTTCATGAACATAAGGCAGTCTGGAGGTGCACAGGGACAAAGGACAAGCGCCCAGGTAACGCTCAGTTCTGCGGGCTGAGCCGCGACGCCCTTGTAGAAATAAGTGCTTTTACTAAAGTGATCAGTGGCAACTGGGGCACCTTTATTTTGATACAGAGGATACGTACTTTTGCTGATATAATTAATGGAGCCTAATGCATTTTTGGAACAAAATATATAAAACCTGTGACTCATTGATACTACTGCTTTTTCTGAATAATACAAAGGCTATATTTTTTTACATACCTTAGTGTGGAGTTTCCTTTGTGGTCTGCCTAGTGTGATATTGGTGTGTGTGTGTGTGTTGCGCAGACGCTTTACACATTGCCTCTGGGATAAGCCTGACTGCTCTGCCAAGCTACCAAGGGGGTGAGCAGGGGTTATCTTCAGCGTGTAACTCCCTTGCCCTGACTAGAGTGGTGGATTCTGCCTGGCTTAGGCGCATGTCCTAGCCAACCAGGAATCCCATTCTAACAGTATCATATTTATTTAACTTCTTCATCTTTGCCCTTCAAGGTGTTTAGTGATTGGGAGTTTTTCTTTTTAAAAAATTGTATTCACGTGCATAACATGATGAACTTTTAAAATGTATTGTATGTATTTTTTGGAAGTTCTTTTATGTTTGTCACGAAACAATTAAATAAAGTTATTCATTGATTGATTTATTAAAGTATTCTCTAATCCTCTAAATCGGTTGGGATTTTTTTGTGTTGTATTTTTATATTATTGCTGTTTGAGTGCTGCATAAATACTCAACACAATACCTCTACGTTAAGCCTGACTGCTTTGTGCCAAGCTACTAGAGGGTTAAGCACAAGTTTATTTAGTGACTTTAGTGGTTCACCCTGACAAGGATTGGGACAGTTATTTGAGTTGGCTTTTCTCTCCCCTCAACTTAAAATACTTCAAATTTTAGGCATTCTTTGGAATGGAAGGTAGCTGATTTCCATTTTTTTCAGAATTAGGGGTCGATTCCGATCTCGGCCGGAAGCGCACCTAACAGTATTCGTCCGGAAAATATACAAGCCGAACGCGTGTTTCCCGACCGATTCGAACACTCGTCCGAACGAACAAGTACGATGCGCATAACAGCCCAGATTCCGAGCGAGCCGTACTCACCCATTTCAGCTCCTGTTCCCCGCCCGAGCCAGATCCGTAAACGCCGATTCGAGTCGCACGGAAGCAAATACACAGCACCTTCCGGCCGGACGGATACGATGCGCCTTCCGTACGCGCCGAACCCGTTGCTACGTCCGGCACGTTTGAGCATCCGGGAGAGCCGTACATAAGCTCCGATTCGCGTCACAAGAAGATCCACGGCTACGAGACGAACAAGCCAGCGACGAGTACGAGTCGAAGACACGCGAAACCCGAACGAGACGACCCAAGCATGAATCCCATCGCGCAAGTCCTACCTATACTCTACATCTATTACCGGGACCGGCATGGACGCGTACGGCGCAGACGGTAAGTCAAACACCAACAACACAAACAAACGGCACGTACCCGAAATATGTCACACACACATAGGGATGCACAAATGACGTACACCAGCAACAGCATAACCATAGGGGTGGGATGGCCATCACCAATGCCATACACACCCATAGGGGGATGGATGCCTACCACTACCACCACCCCTACTCAGGGGGGCCTGGATGCCTGTCACTACTATCATCCCCACTCATAGGGGGATGGATGCCTACCACCACCACCACCACCCCTACTCATGGGGACCTGGATGCCTACCACTACCACCACCCCTACTCATGGGGGCCTGGATGCCTGCCACTACCACCACCCCTACTCAGGGGGGCCTGGATGCCTGTCACTACTACCATCCCCACTCATTAGGGGGCTGGATGCCTACCACTACCACCACCCCTACTCATGGGGGGCTGGATGCCTGCCACCACCACAACCCTACTCAGGGGGTGCTGGATGCCTGCCACTACCACCACCCCTACTCAGGGGGGCCTGGATGCCTGTCACTACTACCACCCCCACTCATGGGGGGATAGATGCCTACCACTAACACCACCCCTACTCAGGGGGGCCTGGATGCCTACCACTACCACCACCCCTACTCAGGGGGGCCTGGATGCCTGTCACTACTACCATCCCCACTCATAGGGGGATGGATGCCTGTCACTACTACCATCCCCACTCATAGGGGGATGGATGCCTACCACTACCACCACCCCTACTCAGGGGGGCCTGGATGCCTGTCACTACTACCATCCCCACCCTTAGGGGGATGGATGCCTACCACTACCACCACCCCTACTCAGGGGGGCATGGATGCCTGTCACTACTACCATCCCCACTCATAGAGGGATGGATGCCTACCACTACCACCACCCCTACTCATGGGGGCCTGGATGCCTGTCACTACTGCCATCCCCACTCATAGGGGGATGGATGCCTACCACCACCACCACCCCTACTCATGGGGGCATGGATGCCTACCACCACCCCTACTCATGGGGGCCTGGATGCCTGCCACTACCACCACCCCTACTCAGGGGGGCCTGGATGCCTGTCACTGCTACCATCCCCACTCATAGGGTGATGGATGCCTGCCACTACCACCACCCCTACTCAGGGGGGCCTGGATGCCTGTCACTACTACCATCCCCACTCATAGGGGGCTTGATGCCTACCACTACCACCACCCCTACTCATGGGGGCTGGATGCCTGCCACCACCACCAGCCCTACTCAGGGGGTGCTGGATGCCTGCCACTACCACCACCCCTACTCAGGGGGGCCTGGATGCCTGTCACTACTACCATCCCCACTCATGGGGGGATGGATGCCTACCACTACCACCACCCCTACTCAGGGGGACCTGGATGCCTACCACTACCACCACCCCTACTCAGGGGGGCCTGGATGCCTGTCACTACTACCATCCCCACTCATAGGGGGATGGATGCCTACCACTACCACCACCCCTACTCATGGGGGCCTGGATGCCTGTCACTACCATCCCCACTCATAGGGGGATGGATGCCTACCACTACCACCACCCCTACTCATGGGGGCCTGGATGCCTGCCACTACCACCACCCCTACTCAGGGGGGCCTGGATGCCTGTCACTACTACCATCCCCACCCTTAGGGGGATGGATGCCTGCCACTACCACCACCCCTACTCAGGGGGGCCTTGATGCCTGTCACTACTACCATCCCCACTCATAGGGGGATGGATGCCTACCACTACCACCACCCCTACTCATGGGGGCCTGGATGCCTGTCACTACTACCATCCCCACTCATAGGGGGATGGATGCCTTCCACCACCACCACCCCTACTCATGGGGGCCTGGATGCCTACCACTACCACCACCCCTACACATGGGGGCCTGGATGCCTGCCACTACCACCACCCCTACTCAGGGGGGCCTGGATGCCTGTCACTACTACCATCCCCACTCATAGGGGGATGGATGCCTACCTCCACCACCACCCCTACTCATGGGGGGCTAGATGCCTGCCACTACCACCACCCCTACTCATGGGGGGCTGGATGCCTGTCACTACCACCACCCCTACTCAGGGGGGGCTGGATGCCTGTCACTACTACCATCCCCACTCATGGGGGGATGGATGCCTACCACTAACACCACCCTACCACCACCCCTACTCAGGGGGGCTGGATGCCTGTCACTACTACCATCCCCACTCATAGGGGGATGGATGCCTACCACTACCACCACCCCTACTCATGGGGGGCTGGATGCCTGCCACCACCACCACCCCTACTCAGGGGGTGCTGGATGCCTGCCACTACCACCACCCCTACTTAGGGGGGCCTGGATGCCTGTCACCACTACCATCCCCACTCATGGGGGGATGGATGCCTACCACTAACACCACCCTACCACCACCCCTACTCATGGGGGCCTGGATGCCTTTCACTACTACCATCCCCACCCTTAGGGGGGTGGATGCCTGCCACTACCACCACCCCTACTCATGGGTGGCTGGATGCCTGTCACTACTACCATCCCCACCCTTAGGGGGATGGATGCCTACCACTGACACCACCCCTACTCATAGGGGGCTGGATGCCTGCCACTACCACCACCCCTACTCATAGGACGGGTAATGCATGACACAACCAGCATACTCCCACATAAGGAATGTCTGAAAATTACATCCCCCCCAACACCATGACAAGGGTGTGTAGTCTGGGTCAAATGCCTACAACACTGAACATGACATTGAACATACAATGTGACCCCCATCACATGTGTCACACATAAATGTGTGTGGCCTCCACAATGCAAGCCGACCATGACCACTGTGGCAATGGGTTCGAACACCCCATCACCACAGTGACCAATGTGGGGTCCATAGCTGAAGCACATTTTGAACAGTGTGGCAATGGGGCCTAAAGCCCCATCACCACAGTGACCAAAAGGTAAGTGTGGGGTCCATAGCTGAAGCACATTTTGAACAGTGTGGCAATGGGGCCTAAAGCCTCATCACCACAGTGACCAAAAGGTAAGTGTGGGGTCCATAGCTGAAGCACATTTTGAACAGTGTGGCAATGGGGCCTAAAGCCCCATCACCACAGTGACCAAAAGGTAAGTGTGGGGTCCATAGCTGAAGCACATTTTGAACAGTGTGGCAATGGGGCCCAAACCCCATCACCACAGTGACCAAAAGGTAAGTGTAGTCATGGTAAAAGCTGCCAAAGCCAAGCTGCATGGATGATTCCTGGTCACACAACAACAAACACATCAGTGGCATAGTAGGGCTTGTGTCCCATAGCAACATAGATTGGGTGAGGCAAACAGTGCAGTGCCAATGAAACATCGTTTTGGCCATGTGCATACAAACATCACCCATGGGGGCTCACATTGTCAACATTCACAAATAACACAATGACATAAGTGACCATCATAATGCAGACCCACATATCTGCACCAATGGACACACAAATGTAGATATCCTGTGGAGACTGTAGATGTCAGGTGAACAAATACCATACCATGGCAGCAATGGAACATACAAACCATGATTATTGTGCTGACTGATGACCTAGGAGTCCCAGGGACAGCAGGGGAAAGCCACCAAACAACATACAGCCAATGGCACACTCAAGATATGCCAATGCAGTGGTGCAAATGCACAAACACAAACAGGCAGACTCACACTGCATATCAAACAAAACAGGCGATGGGGGTGTGTGCCAGTGTCCCCAGGCAACCACACAACACATGAGGAGGCCTGAATTCCAATTACACAGATGTGTATACAGTGCCATACAAAAGTTACTCATGGATCGGATTCCCCTATGTGGGCAAACAGGCATTGTTAGATGAGAGGGAGCCCAAATTACACATGTCACACAAGCTTGTAGGAACAGCAACTAACACAGCAAGAGACAGACCCACCACAGCACTACCCCCAGGGACCCCACATTGTGGTGACACTAGCCTGCATGATAATCCCACTGTGATGACAAAGGTAGATGTCATTCACACTGTGAACCACAGCCATGTGTCCTGAGCAACAAACTACCATCACACCTACACAAGCACAAATCAATCAAAACGGCCTGCCAGCCAAGGCAAATATGGAGGTAGGGGTCTAGCCGTGCAACAACTCACATTTGCACACACTCAACACCACACACCTTGATCTTCACCAATGTGCAGCAGTGAAGCTCACATGGACTGGTGACATTGCACATGCACCCATGACAATCCTAGGGGTGGTGGTGGGAACTAAGGTGCAGAAACCCATCACACATGGCCAGTCAAGAAGACTCGTGAATGTCTGACACACTGCACAGTACGCGGTACATGGGCATGATGTGAAATCCACCCCAATCAATGGGATCCCGGCCATAGTCACACACCAATGAAGAAGCCAAGGTGACCCACAAAGAACACACGTAGACAACTTCCAACATTGCAGCTCTGACCCTGAGGAGTGGCAGCAGTCACACACACAATGTGTCACAATCACTGAAACCTAGCAGAAACTGTAAATTACATGACTTGTGTAACCAACAAGTGCCAAGGGGAATCCTGACTTTGTCCCATCTGCGTTTGCCCTCATCCCCAGCCCTGACAACAATGACAACTAGGGATGACAACCTGATGAACATTAGTTTGCCATGCACCCACATCCCGGAGAAACCAGGTCCAAGATGCTGGATGAACACAGAACAACCCAGCAAGCATCACAAACAGGAACATCCGTAGGGACACAGCCTGTGTAGGAAAAGGAACATGCACAGACAATCAATCAATCAATCAATCATGTCACTTATAAAGCGCACTACATACCCGCGAGGGTCTCAAGGCGCTGGGGGAAGAGGGGGGTGGTGCTGCTACTGATCGAAGAGCCAGGTCTTGAGGAGTTTCTGAAGGCCAGTAGGTCTTGGGTCTGTCGGAGGTTGGTGGGGAGGGTGTTCCAGGTCTTGGCGGCGAGGTGGGAGAAGGATCTGCCGCCGGCGGTCGTTTTCCGGATGCGGGGGACTGTGGCGAGGGCGAGGCTGGTCGAGCGGAGCTGGCGGGTGGGGGTGTAGAAGCTGAGTCGTCTGTTGAGGTAGGCTGGTCCGGAGTTGTGGAGTGCTTTGTGTGCGTGGGTGAGGAGCTTGAAGGTTATCCTCTTGTTGACAGGAAGCCAGTGCAGGTCTCTCAGGTGGGGTGTGATGTGGCTGCGTCGGGGGATGTCGAGGATAAGACGTGCAGAGGCGTTCTGGATGCGTTGCAGCCGTCTCCAGGAGCTTAGCCGTCGTTCCTGCGTAGAGGGCGTTTCCGTAGTCCAGCCTGCTGGTGACG
Organism: Calotriton arnoldi; assembly: GCA_963921515.1. Classification (NCBI taxonomy): domain Eukaryota; kingdom Metazoa; phylum Chordata; class Amphibia; order Caudata; family Salamandridae; genus Calotriton; species Calotriton arnoldi. The sequence continues at coordinate 2,115,689 of CAWUFW010000312.1, read as the reverse complement.
AGGGCCTGGGTGACTGTTTTTCTTGTTTCGGTGGGGATCCACTTGAAGATCCTGCGGAGCATTCGGAGGATGTTGAAGCAGGATGAGGAAACGGCGTTGACCTGCTTAGTCATGGAGAGGGTGGGGTCGAGGATGACCCCTAGGTTGCATACGTGGTCGGTGGGTGGCGGGACTGTTCCCAGTGATGTTGGCCACCAGGAGTCGTCCCAGGCTGAAGGGTTGGAACCAAGGATGAGGACCTCCGTCTTGTCCGAGTTCAGCTTCAGGCGGCTGGTCCTCATCCATTCGGCGACGGCCTTCATTCCTTCGTGGAGGTGGGCTTTGGCGGTGTGAGGGTCTTTGGTGAGGGAGAGGATCAGCTGGGTGTCGTCGGCGTAGGAGATGATGTTGAGGTTGTGCTGTCGGGCGACGTGGGCGAGGGTGCCATGTAGATGTTGAACAGCGTTGGGCTGAGGGAGGAGCCCTGGGGTACGCCGCAGATGATCTTGGTGGCCTTGGATCGGAAGGGGGCGAGGCGGACGCTTTGTGTTCTGCCGGAAAGGAAGGATGTGGTCCAGTCCAGGGCCTTCTCTTGGATCCCGGCGTCGTGAAGGCGTGTTCGTAGTGTGTGGTGGCAGACCGTGTCGAAGGCGGCTGATAGGTCCAGGAGGATGAGGGCTGCTGTTTCTCCGTTGTCTAGCAGGGTCCTGATGTCATCGGTGGCGGCGATGAGGGCGGTTTCGGTGCTGTGGTTGCTGCGGAAGCCGGACTGGGAAGGGTCCAGGATGTTGTTCTCCTCGAGGTAGCGGGTCAGTTGTTTGTTGACGATTTTCTCGGTGACCTTCGCGGGGAACGGGAGCAGAGAGATGGGTCGGAAGTTCTTGAGGTCCTTGGGGTATGCCTTGGGTTTCTTGAGTAAGGCGGTGATCTCGGCGTGCTTCCAGCTTTCCGGGAAGGTTGCTGTCTCGAAGGAGATGTTGATTATTTTCCGGAGATGGGGCGCGATGGCTGTACTGGCTTTGTTGAAGATGTGGTGAGGGCACGGGTCTAGCGGTGAACCGGAGTGGATGGTGTTCATGATCTCGCTGGTGTCCTCGTCGTTGATGTTGGTCCAGGAGAGCAGGCGGTTGGTGGTTGTGGGGGCAGTGGTCTCGGTGGTTGCCGGGGCGGTCGTGGTGTTGAAGCTGTCGTGGATGTCGGCGATTTTGCGGTGGAAGAAGGTGGCCAGTGAGTCGCACAGGTCTCGCGACGGCTGGATGTCGTTGGTGTTGGAGCTGGGGTTGGAGAGTTCCTTCACGATGTTGAAGAGCTCTTTGCTGTTGTGTGCGTTGTTGTCTAGGCGGTCTTTGAGTGAGGCCCTTTTGGCGGATCTGATGAGGTGATGGTGACTGCGGGTGGCGCTCTTGTGGGCGGCATAGCTGTCCGCTGTCCGTTCGTGGAGCCAGATCTTCTCCAGTTTTCGGCATGTTCGTTTGGAGGCCTGGAGGCCTGGAGGTCTTCGGTGAACCAGGTGGCTTTCTTGCTGGTGTGGCTGTTGGGCGGATTCTTGAGCGGGGCGAGGGTGTTGGCGCAGTCGTCGATCCACTGTCTGAGGTTGCGGGCGGCGGTGTCGGGGTCGGAGGGTTCGGCGGGTGGGCTCAGGGCGAGGGTTGTGGTTAGCTGGTCTTCCGTGACTCTGCTTCCTGTAGGTGAAGTGGATGCAGTGGTGGTCAGTCCAGTGGGGTTCGGAGGTGTGGTTGAAGGAGACGTGTGGGCTTGCGGAAAAGATGGAGTCTAGCGTGTGGCCGGTGGCGTGGGTGGGTGTAGTCACGAGCTGTCTGAGTCCGAGGGTGGCGAGGTTGTCGATCAGGGTGGTGGAGTTGGTGTCCTTGTTGTTCTCGAGGTGGAAGTTCAGGTCCCCGAGGAGGATGTAGTCCGTGGAGGCGATGGCGTGTGTGCTGACGAAGTCAGCGATGGAATCGCTGAACTGTGGTCGGGGTCCGGGGGTCTGTAGATGAGGGTTCCTCTGAGGGTGGTGTTGGGATCGGTGTGGATCTGGAAGTGCATGTGTTCGGCGGTGCTGAGGGTGTCGTCGGTGTTGGTTGAGACTCTGAGGGTGTTCCTGTGGACGATGGCGATGCCTCCTCCGACTCCGTTGGTGCGGTCCCTGCGGGTGATCTTGTATCCGTCCGGGATGGCAATGGCGATGTCGGGGGCTGAAGCGGGATTCAGCCAGGTCTCCGTCAGGAATGCGACGTCTGGGGAGGTTGAGTCGAGAAGGTCCCAGAGTTCGATGGCGTGTTTGCGGGCGGAGCGGGTGTTGAGGAGGATGCATCTGAGGTAGTTGGGTTCTTTCCTGGGCGGTGGTTTGGCGGGGCGGGTGCTGGCGAAGCTGCAGTTCCGGCAGGTGAAGGGCCCTTGGGTGCGCTTCGGGGTGGCCTGGTAGCAGGCGTGATCTTTTCCGGGGTTGAGTGCGTGGAGGGTGCTGGCGTCGTATCGGCGTCTGTTGATGTGGCGGGCGCGGGGGATGCCCGGACCAGGGGGTCAGGCGCTGGGCGCGGTCACGGCGCGGACGGGCGCAGACGGGCTTGCCTTAGGCGCGGCCGCACAGCGGCCGCCATAAATGGGGAGGTGGGAGGGAGGAGCAGGGAATGGGGCAGCGAATGGGCAGTGAGGGGGCGGGGCCGCAGGGGCGCAGCGGCGGGAAACAGGCACAGAAGGGAAAACGAGCACAATCAGGGCATCAAGGGGGCACAGAAAGGAAAAACGAGCACAATCAGGGCCAGCAAGGGGGCACAGAAAGGAAAAACGAGCACAATCAGGGGCAGCAAGGGGGCACAGAAAGGAAAAAAAAACATGCTTACACAACACACAACATGGGCCCAGGCAATGTCACGGGATGACACACTGGCATGAGGGCACTCCACTCCTGTGGAAGGTCCGCTGTGCCAAACCTTGTCTGTGCACGACTCAAACATGTCAGCAGAACACTCGGTCAGTGAGTCAACAACTACAACACACTAAAGGCTCTGCTCACATCAGCCTGGGTACGGGAGTGTCACGTCAGTCATCTGCATACACCCAAAACACGTGTCAAGCAAGTTGCACTGTATACACAGATGAGTCCTTCAACATTGATGTGCTAAACTGCATGTCCAGTGGAGATGGGCAAACAGTCAGGGAAATAGAAACATTGAACAGTGGTAAGCCCACCAGATGTGCATCAGTGTAAGACAAAGATGTTAATTTACAAATGCAAAACGTACATCCCTGTGTCAAATGCTGAACATTACACCCTCAGACTGCAGCAAAGGATGCTATAGATCCAGACTACATCAGGACACATATCCCATGGACCACATGGAGTCCATCACAGCAACATTTCATTTTCCTGATCTGAACACTATTACAACTGCAAATGCATGATTATACTCATCTACATCATGTACATCAAAAGAAAAACCACAAGTAAACAAAAAGAGGCTTTATTCAGCAAATGTCAAACTAAAATTTTAAGTCCAAAGAAACTAAGGCCAATGGCCAGTCCAAATACACAGTCCCAACAGGGTGATATGTGACAACTTGTCACCCATTGCTTGCCTGCACTGGTACGGACAGGGGACATCCCCCTTGGAGGGGCATACAAGGGGCAGGCCAGGCACCGCAGGGACAGGATCAGGGGATGCCAGAGTGAGGCAGTGAAGGGGTGGTGGGTGCAGGAGTGTCACCGGCAACTGCAGTGGAGGTGTCTGACTCAGGGGGCCGGCACCACTGTAGGGCACAAGTCAGATGGTGTGGGTGCTGCAACCACTGCAGTGGGCCGGTCAGATGGAGTGGACTGGATCCCCACTGCAGTGCCCGAGTCAGACGGGGTGGTTGTGGACTCCACTGCAGTGCATGACTCCAAGGGAGTGGAAGGGGGGCAGATGAGGTGGGCAGGACAGAGGGGGGACCCAGTCTCCAAACCAGTGGCACAAACAGGCAGAGCGTCTGGTTTGGGGGTGGAAGAGCAAGTGGCAGGGGGAGGGCCTAAGCAGTTTGGGGATGCGGTATCGGTGTGTGGGGGAACCTGGGGCAGGGTGTGGCGGTGGAACCTGTGGAGTGGTGGCCTGGGGGATGGAGGAGAGAGACTGGGTGGTGGAGCTGCGTGGTGGTGGTGGTGGGGTCTTGCCCTTCCTGGTCCGGGGGGCTTCCGAATGGGGTCCTCAGTCTGCCTGCGCCTGGGGGAGGGTGTCCGGGGCGAGGGGCACTCCCTCTGTGTGGGTGGACTTCCTCTTCCCCCGGTATGCTGGATCAGCAGGATCGGAGGGAAGAGGCCGAGGTCACAGAGGAAGAGCTGCTGTGTAGGTGGGGTTGCAGGTGAGGCAAGGTAAGGGGTCTTGGAGGAGAGGATTTGGAGGACTGCGGAGTGACTGTGGATGCCTGTGTGTGTGTCTGTTCCCCATCCCCTGTGTGTGTGGTATCAGTCCCCTGAGGATGCTTGTGTGCACGTCTTGCCTTTCTTTTGGGTGTGTCTGTACTGCTCGTGTCTGTGTGTTTGGGTGATTGTGAAGGTGTGCATGTGCTTTGGACAGGTAGGGTGCCAGGAAGTGTGGATGGGGCAGAGGTAGGAGGGGTGAGGGACTGTTGAAGGAGGGACACTGCTGCCGTCAGGGAGGAGTCCATGGACTTATTGCTCCTCTGTAGGGCAGACATTCCCGTCGAGATGCCCTCCATGAACGACACCAGCTGTGTCAACAGAGTGGTGTGTGCATGGAGGACACTCAGCATTGCTGTCTGCCCTACATGGAGCTGCCGAAGTAGGTACACAGACTCCTCACTCAGGGCAGCAGGGGACACAGGGGCAGGGGTGCGGTGCCTGGCACGAAGGAGACACGCTCCCGAACACGGGAACCTCCACGGACCTCTGGAATCGGAGCCAATGGGAGGGCGGTGGTGGTGGTGGTGGTGGCGGGGCCAGACAGACTAGCTGGGGTGTGGTGGCTGCTGACACCCGCCTCCACAAGGGAGTCATCCTCCGAGCTGCTGTGGTCCTCAGCTGAGGTGGATGGTGCTGAGGACTCCTCGGTGTGGCTCCCCTCGCCCTCCGTGCCACTGGGTCCCTCCGACCACTCGTCGGCTGCTGACCCAGTCTGGCTCTGCAGCTCCTCCTGGTCCGTGGAGCTGTCCCCTCCTGTGGTCGTGGATGTATCTGCAAACAATTAGGGAAACAGACAAACATCAGTCACCTGCACTGACCGCACACACCACAGTAAGTACAGCACATTACAGAGCAAGCCCTGGCATCCTTAGTTGAACATTGCCAAAAGTCCTCACACAGATTCGGAGAAGCCAATTGTCAGTCTGATGGTCAACCATGGAACTCACACCCCTCCTGCCCTTGCACCCATCTGTCTGGTGCCTGTCTGATGGTAATACCCCAGTGTGGACACATGCACCACCTACACAGTTGTTGGACATTGCAGAGAACACGGTGAAGCATGTGAACATGCACACATCACATCTCTTGCCACTGAGTCAGTGCAGGTGTCCGGATAAAGGGATGGCCAGAGTCTAAATAGAAATGTATGTGATGCATACCAGCACCAGACACTATGATGCACCCATGTCCGGATAGTCAATGCCACAATGGGGTGCATGTTGCACATGTCACTCCCCTGCAGGATCACTCTTAGGAAGTTTAATGCCATGACACAGGCATGCGTGCAAAGTCATACATCAATGTCTCCAGTCACATGGCCATGGCAGCCAGCCAACAACAGTCTGCACTGTGTCACAATCCTAGGTCATGGGGAATGCAAGTTATGTAACTGACAAGTGCACATGTCCATCCCCCACAAACCACATCATCTGAACTCGTATTTGTCCACGTCATACCAATTGGACATATGGGAGACATGAAACACAACTCTCAGAACCTGAGCACCTCACAGTGTGCTGTGAATGAAAAACAGCTGCCTGAAAGTCACAGTCGCATACACCTGTGTGCACAGTCAAGTGATCAAAAACCTATAAGTCACAGAAGTATCGTCTCTCATGGTCACATCTCAGATGGCATGCTGAGCCCTAACCGATAAACATACCAGTAGTCCTGACAACGAAGCCACAGCACAATGACACAGAGGCAGACACCTGAGGGAACATTTCACTGATCACAACATGTCAGCTGATACACGGGAGTGGGAGTATATTGAGTATTGTATGCCCTGGAGTAGGCATGACTGTCCAGCTCCACCTGTAAGAGGGATGAGCCCTGGACAGTAGGCAGGTGGCTAAGCATGTGTGACACACATGACATACATACTCCTGAGGCCCAAACATTGTTCCCACCCGCAGCATGGGGGTGTGCCAAATACCCCAGGGACATGTGGTGATTCAGATCAGCAAGTGGACCACATATCAAAGTTACACCCAGATTACATGTCAGGACTTAGGCATTGTGTGAGCAATCGACCCACCCATGAAGCCCACCACAAAGTCACGGGAACAAAAGCTGTCCCCCACCTTGAGCAAAGCAAAATGCAAGGACCCTGTACCCAAGTGACACAATTTCCTGACCGTAAGGACCACACCTGCGTATCAGATGAGGAGTGGGCATGTCACAATTGAGGGACATGGGTCCTGGACCACAAGACTGATGTACTGTGGAAGTTTAACCAGGCCAGAGGAGGGCACATAGCATGTCAGACAGAGTTCACAGTGCAGTCATGGACTCACCCCCTCCTTGCTGCTGTCTGTCCTTCAGCTGCCCATCCAGGTCAGGGAAGACCACCGCCAGGATCCGGAGCATGTGGGGTTCAGGGTCCGTTGTCCGCCCCTCCTGCGAGGAGGCGACAGCTTCAGCTGGACCCTTGCGATCCTCTGGGTCCAGCCACGAAGGTCCTGCCACCTCTTCTGGCAGTTGCGGATCCGGCGCTTGTAGACCTCCACGGATCTTACTGCCCGGGCGATGGTCAGCCAGATTTCCTGCTTACGGTGGGCATCAACCTGTGAGGATGACAAAGTGAAAAGGCCATTACTACACATGCAACATATCCGTGCATCACACAGTCGGATATACATGTCTCAATCACAGGGGCATATGATGTACACAGGCAGTGCAACGATGGCTATGAACAGTTTGCCAGCAGTTACTACATGGTATCATTGCATGGGAAGTAAACCTTGTTGGAATGCACTGTTACTGCACTGTACCTGTTCAGTGCATGTGACTACACACTTTGGGGGGTGAGAACTACTCAGTGAGCATGCTAGCCAGTGGTGTGCACACTGGAAGTCTTGCTAGTCAGACAACATGCACAATTAGTAAGGCAGTGGACAGCACACTCACCTGCTCCCCTGGTGTCCCATACAGCTTGCTGTACTGTGGAAGGAGGTTGTCCAGCAGGGCCTGGTTCTCTCAAGGCTGAAGGCTGGGGCTCTATCCACAGTACGTGCCATTGCAGTAGCCAGAGGATGCAGAGACAGCAGCAGTGTTGGTGGCAGATGTGCGTCCTGGAGCATGTAGTGCAGGCAAGTGAGCCCTCAGGGGAACAGCCAGCATTATATGTGTGCTGCAGAGGCAGATACTGTCCCATGTGTCCAAAGTGATAGGTCCAAGTCATTTGCATCTTCTGAATCTGACCAATCCATGGAATAGCAGCACTAATACACGCCCACAGCATCCTTCAAAACTTCAACTTCATGACACCCATGAATTTGCAACATTGTTGTGGCTGGCCAACTGAATTCACTGCATCAGACTCGTTGAAGCTTCGAAACGCGTCCGTTGCCATGCCAGGCCCCAGCCAATGCGTGCGCACCGTTCGGTCCATTGCTGTACATTGCGTATTCCGGGATACAACGCGTACCCGCTCACAACAGATGCAATGGGCCGTGCGGGCACACCGCTCGGTCCATTGCTGTACAACGCGTACCCGCTCACAACAGATGCAATGGGCCGTGCGGGCACACCGCTCGGTCCATTGCTGTACAACGCGTACCCGCTCACAACAGGTGCAATGGGCCGTGCGGGCACACCGATCTGTCCATTGCTGTACAACGCGTACCCGCTCACAACAGATGCAATGGGCCGTGCGGGCACACCGATCGGTCCATTGCTGTACAACGCGTACCCGCTCACAACAGATGCAATGGGCCGTGCGGGCACACCGATCGGTCCATTGCTGTACAACGCGTACCCGCTCACAACAGATGCAATGGGCCGTGCGGGCACACCGATCTGTCCATTGCTGTACAACGAGTACCCGCTCACAACAGATGCAATGGGCCGTGCGGGCACACCGATCAGTCCATTGCTGTACAACGCGTACCCGCTCACAACAGATGCAATGGGCCGTGCGGGCACACCGATCAGTCCATTGCTGTACAACGCGTACCCGCTCACAACAGATGCAATGGGCCGTGCGGGCACACCGCTCGGTCCATTGCTGTACAACGCGTACCCGCTCACAACAGATGCAATGGGCCGTGCGGGCACACCGATCTGTCCATTGCTGTACAACGCGTACCCGCTCACAACAGATGCAATGGGCCGTGCGGGCACACCGATCAGTCCATTGCTGTACAACGCGTACCCGCTCACAACAGATGCAATGGGCCGTGCGGGCACACCGATCTGTCCATTGCTGTACAACGCGTACCCGCTCACAACAGATGCAATGGGCCGTGCGGGCACACACCGATAGGTCCATTGCTGTACAACGCGTACCCGCTCACAACAGATGCAATGGGCCGTGCGGGCACACCGCTCTGTCCATTGCTGTACAACGCGTACCCGCTCACAACAGATGCAATGGGCCGTGCGTGCACACCGATCGGTCCATTGCTGTACAACGCGTATTCCGGGATACAACGCGTACCCGCTCACTAACAGATGCAATGGACCGTGCGGGCACACCGATCGGTCCATTGCTGTACAACGCGTATTCCGGGATACAACGCGTACCCGCTCACAACAGATGCAATGGGCCGTGCGGGCACACCGATCGGTCCATTGCTGTACAACGCGTATTCCGGGATTCAACGTGTACCCGCTCACAACAGATGCAATGGGCCGTGCGGGCACACCGATCAGTCCATTGCTGTACAACGCGTATTCCGGGTACAACGCGTACCCGCTCACAACAGATGCAATGGGCCGTGCGGGCACACCGATCGGTCCATTGCTGTACAACGCGTATTCCGGGATACAACGCGTACCCGCTCACAACAGATGCAAAGGGCCATGCGGGCACACCGCTCGGTCCATTGCTGTACAACGCGTACCCGCTCACAACAGATGTAATGGGCCGTGCGGGCACACCGCTCGGTCCATTGCTGTACAACGTGTATTCCGGGATACAATGCGTACCCGCTCACAACAGATGCAATGGGCCGTGCGGGCACACCGCTCGGTCCATTGCTGTACAACGCGTACCCGCTCACAACAGATGCAATGGGCCGTGCGGGCACACCGATCGGTCCATTGCTGTACAACGCGTCCTTGTACAGGTCACACGCATATGTCACCATGCTTGTCACTGGTGAACGTATGCCAGCCACATATACTTTCCAGGGACTCATGGGCACACCTACAACACCACACCCAGTCCATACTGTATCTAAGGCATGTAAGGCTACATTACCTTTTCTGTGTATGGGGGTAAACATGTGGTTTTTGGGGTGGCACTTGGGGGCAGCCACACCCAGGCTGTGCACGTGTTCATGGGGACAGGATCCTTTGTGTGTTGTGCACCTGACCACTGTGATGTGCAACTGTTCATTTTGGAGCATGTGGCATGGTGACATTTCCAGGTTGTGTATGTGTATGACATGTCACATACCCCCAGGCTCACATGTGGGAAGGCATGTACGTCACAGGGTGACCCATTGCCACAATAGTGATGGCCCTCCACAGTCTGTGTGCATGTTGTGTTTCCGATGTCTCTGACTCCATGTGCACAATGGGAGACAGTCTCCACATCCACGTTGTTTGTGCATGGACTTTGATGTTGTGTGTGTGTCACAGACGTCCATGTCTGTCCTGCAGAGGCAACAGGGGCCACTACCTGTGGGAGTCATGTTTGTTTTTCTGACGTGTACATGATACGCCTTGTCATGCCAGTGTCCATGTGGCAAGACAGGGTCCCTGGGAATCTACCTGTCAATGAGCTGTGATGCCTGTGGCGCATCTGTCCAGACATGTCACTGTGGTGTGTGTGTGGAACGTGACAGCAGTAAATGGGTACTGTGAGACAGCCTAATGGTTTCCCTTAGCACACCCTGGAACCTGTTATCAACACATGTTGAACTGAGATGTTAGCTGATGTCCATGTAGGTGCCATATATGTCCAAACAGAATGGCACACACATCAAGTACTTGTGTCTCGTAATGATGTATCATGTGAAATTGAGTATTGTGAATGGCACATATGTGGGGTGACTGACAATCTTTCTTTCTTCACCTATGCACTGCAGTGCTCCAGCTGTCCATAGACCATTCCCTGACCTGGCAACGATGGTGGAACGTGACAGCATCCGACGGTACCGCTTCACCAGTCAGCTGATTGTGGATTTGGCAGTGCGCTTGGCCCCACATTTGCAACCTGGCCGGCCGTACCCTACAGCGCTGACCCCCAAGGTGAAGGTGATGGCAGCCCTACACTTCTTTGCCACCGGTACCTTTCAACACACTGTGGCGACTGCTGGTGGGATGTCACAGACTATGTTCAGCCGTGTGCTACGCAATGTTTTGGAGGCAATGTTGAGATGCCTGAACCAGTACATCTATTTCCCAACACGTCAACAACTCACTGACGTCAAGAGTGACTTCTATGCCCTGGGGAGGATGCCACATGTCATTGGCTCCATTGATGGGACACATGTGGCTTTGGTACCACCACAGGCACATGAGCAGGCATACCGGAACCGTAAACATTACCATTCGATCAATGCTCTGGTGGTCTGTCTTGCAGATATGACCATCACACATGTGTGTGCCCGTTTCCCCGGTTCTGCACACGATGCCTACGTGATGAGGAGTAGTCGCATCCCGAGGATGATGTCACAGATGCAAAACCAGCGTGTCTGGCTTGTCGGTGTGTACTGACTTTGTACCATTGTGTGTGTTCTGCTATGTTGTATTCCGCCCACTTTTCCAACTCAGCTAATGTGCAATTGTCTGTCTGTAGGTGACTCCGGATACCCCAACATGCCGTGGTTGCTGACACCCCTCAGGAACCCTGTGACACCAGCCCGGATGCGCTACAATGAGGCACATGGTCGGACCAGGAGAGTGATCGAGCGGACCTTTGGTCTCCTGAAGAGCCGCTTCCGCTGCCTGGACAAGACAGGAGGGGCCCTCCCATATGCCCCAGCAAAGGTGTGCAAGATTGTCATCGTCTGCTGCATGCTACACAACCTGGCAGTGCGGAAGGAGTTGCCTCTCATCCTGGATGACGATGACCAACGTCTGCCACCTGTGGAGGATCCTGGCCTGGGCCACGATGCCAGTGATGATGATGATGATGAGGGTGATGTCCGCACACAGCTCATCACCAACTTCTTCAGCTGAATGTGAGTATCCAGAGATGTCATGTCAATGATGTGAGTTTGCATGATATGTGTGGGTGGTGCTCTGGTGCTGTTTGAGTGTGGCCATGTGCTACTTGACTGGATGCGTGCAGCGATGTGTTCTTGCAGGTAGTCTGTACTGCCCAACAGTGTTGACATGCTAACTTGGTTTTGTGTAGTTATCTTGTGACATGTATTGGGCATGAGTATTGCAGTTCTGTGCTGTTCTTCAGTGGTTTTGACTGTGTGTCATGTCTGACCTTCACAGGATGCTTACAGAGTTGTTTGGTCAACTGGGATCCCCCGAGTCCATGATACCGCTTTCAGGGTGGCAGCAGTCGTTTCCCTACAGGTGATGTGCCACACACCCCTGGACTTTCTATCTCCTGCACTTTTTGACTTTGTGGCCACAGCCACGTGGGATTACCTTGCATTTGTAGTGGAAACAACATGTTGCAAATGTGTAATAAACCTGTGCTTCACTTTGGGATGTGCGTTGTCTGTGGTCACACATCTGACTGACATTTGCTTGCTGCACCTGTGGGCTAGTTGACACAGACTGTGAATAGGTGTGGTGTCTGTGCATTCCACAGTATTTCCTGGCAACATCAGTGTAGGCGAAGAGTCCGATGGCCCTGGTGTCTCTGTGTTGTGTAGCCCTAGTGGTGTGTCTCCCTCATATGTGTCACGTCACCATGACTCACATGACGGTGTTGTACTTGCTGTAGCAGTTAGCATACACAGTGTAATTTAGCAGATCATCATCCCCATGACAGTAACCACGTTGGAATCACAACAGAGGCAAGTATGGTGTAGTAGTGATTTTATTTACAGACATGTGTGAGTATAGTGCACAGGATGGTGGGTGCTGTACATTGGGATTGGGATCCGAAGTTCCCAGATGAGTTGGAAGTCTTGGTAGCAGAAATGTCCTGAGTGAAGTCCACAGTCATCTGATACATTAGTCCAACTTAGACTCCCCATGTCATGTGGGAGAGTTGTGTTGCATTCTACAGGGTGAACAGTTTGCACACAAAGGAGACTTTCCAGAACAGGTGTTGGCTTCCTGGGGGATGTACATGGCCATCAACCTCTCAGTTTTCCTTCCTCGGATGACCCCTCTTCTTTGGGGGGGAGACCCTCACGTGCAGGCTGCTGCGGTGCAGGGGACTCTCCGCCAGAGTCCTCCTCCCTCCCTGTGGCAGTTGCAGTTGTTGCAGCACCAGATGTTGTGGGCACACAGGGAGGTGTGGCCATGTTGGTGCTAATCTGGCGGAGGCATGTCAATATGTCCCTATGCACCGCTGTCAGTTCTTGCCATGTGTCCCACTTGGACTCCATGCGAGACATGTGTGAGTCCAAGCGGGCATGATGGGCAGCCTGCTGCTGTTGGATGTCCTTGAGGATCCCCACTACCTGGCTGACCTCTCCGGTGCTATTCTGGTACGCATCAGCAATGCGTGCCAGTTGTGGGTCATCATGCAGTCCAGACCCCTCTGCAAACAGCGACCTCTGCCTGCCACCCCTCCCACCACCCCTGGCGACACGTGCGGGACCTGCGGTGGCACGCCCAGGTGACCCTAGGCCCCCTTGGGGGTTGTTACTGGGGTCGTTGTCCGTAGCTCGACGTTGGGCCAGGGTCCCTGTGCTGTTGTCATTGGTGGTCCTTGGTCTGTCCGTGTCGGCGGGGGTGGTCTGTGTGTTGGCAGTTGTTGGAGGGGTGGGTGCATGGGGTGCAGATGTTGGTCCTGCTGGTGCTGCATGATGACTCGCACCGGAGGGGCCAGGTAGGTCTTCGCCATCCGAGGAGTGCAGAGGCTGTTCCACACCAGTGAGCTCAGTGTCCCCCGGAGCCTGGGACAGGGACTCCTCCTCGCCTGCTGCTGTGTCCCCATCATCACCTGTTTTTGGAAGAGACACACAATGTACGTTATATTTCTACAGGCATCAATGGTTCACACACCTGACAGTTGTGACTGTACCTCTGGATGCGGGCCTGTACATTGCATTGTCCTAAGTTGTAACAGTAAGAGGTTGATATTGGTGTAGCACATTGTCCTGCAAACCTGAGGCTTTTCAATGTGAATGTTGAGGTGTGTGCATGGCCAGCATTGGTTGTATTTGGTGGACATCCGGTCCTCCTTCTCCCCCCAGCCCAGTTATCCCACCATGAAGCATGCCACCCTTACAGTGTGTTCAGGTTGACTCTCAGGATGTCATTCAGTGGTGTCCTGCTGTTGGTTGGTGCACAGGTCCCAGCAGGGCCTGGTACTCCCCACAACAGGGCACCATTGTTAGACATCTTTGATATGGCTTTTCACTCCCTGTGAGGTGTGCATGCTTCAGTGCTAGCTTGCTGGGCCATGTGGGTGGGGGATGTTGAGCTGTGACTACCACTCCCATCATGCTATTGCCTACACCCCCCTTCCCAGCATGCCCATACTTCCTTCCTTTTGACTCTGCTTCCCTGTGGGGTAGTGTGCCTGTGCAGACAGGATGGCTGACAGTGTTGTCCTGGCAGTTGTTTGGCTACAAGTCCCAAGAGTGTCCTGTGCTTCACACAGCATAACCCAGTGTGGTGGTTCTTTGTGGGATCTTCAATTAGGGTGTGAGGCATTGCATTCTCCCAGGTGGGTTATGTGGAGTTAGTGTTGAGGGGTGTGTGAGGAGAACTGCTTGTAACTATGGTCAGTGCTGTGAGTCCTCCTTCCCACCCAGCCAGATATCCCACCATGGAACGTGCTTCCATTGCAGGGAGTGCAAGTTGGCTTTCAGGATGTCAGTCAGTGGTGTCCTGCTGTTGGTTGGTGCACAGTTCCCAGCAGGGCCTTGTGCTCCCCACAGCAGTACCCAGTGTCAGCCATCTTGTCAGTCCTTTTCCACTCCCTGTGATGTGAGCATGGTTCAGGGTGGTGTTGATGGGCCAATTGTGAGGGTGACCAATATCTGTGACTCCAACTCCCATCATGCTATTGCCTACACCCCCTTCCCAGCATGCCCATACTTCCTTCCTTTTGAGTGGACTTCACTGTGTGTGAGTGTGACAGCAATGGCAAGATGGCTGACGATGTGGTCCTGTTGTTTGTTGGTGCCCAGTTCCCAGCAGGGCCTTGTGCTCCCCACAGCTGAGGCCAGTGTCAGACATCTTTGAAGTGGCTTTTCACTCCCTGTGAGGTGTGCATGCTTCAGTGCTAGCTTGCTGGGCCATGTGGGTGGGGGATGTTGAGCTGTGACTACCACTCCCATCATGCTATTGCCTACACCCCCCTTCCCAGCATGCCCATACTTCCTTCCTTTTGACTCTGCTTCCCTGTGGGGTAGTGTGCCTGTGCAGACAGGATGGCTGACAGTGTTGTCCTGGCAGTTATTTGGCTACAAGTCCCAAGAGTGTCCCTGTGCTTCACACAGCATAACCCAGGGTGGTGGTTCTTTGTGGGATCTTCAATTAGAGTGTGAGGCATTGCATCCTCCCAGGTGGGTTATGTGGAGTTAGTGTTGAGGGGCTGTGTGAGGAGAACTGCTTGTAACTATGGTCAGTGCTGTGAGCCCTCCTTCCCACCCAGCCAGATATCCCACCATGGAACGTGCTTCCATTGCAGGGAGTGCAAGTTGGCTTTCAGGATGTCAGTCAGTGGTGTCCTGCTGTTGGTTGGTGTACAGTTCCCAGCAGGGCCTTGTGCTCCCCACAGCAGTACACAGTGTCAGCCATCTTGTCAGTCCTTTTCCACTCCCTGTGATGTGAGCATGGTTCAGGGTGGTGTTGATGGGCCAATTGTGAGGGTGACCAATATCTGTGACTCCAACTCCCATCATGCTATTGCCTACACCCTCCTTCCCAGCATGCCCATACTTCCTTCCTTTTGAGTGGACTTCACTGTGTGTGAGTGTGACAGCAATGGCAAGATGGCTGACGATGTGGTCCTGTTGTTTGTTGGTGCCCAGTTCCCAGCAGGGCCTTGTGCTCCCCACAGCTGAGGCCAGTGTCAGACATCTTTGAAGTGGCTTTTCACTCCCTGTGAGGTGTGCATGCTTCAGTGCTAGCTTGCTGGTCCATGTGGTTGGGGGATGTTGAGCTGTGACTACCACTCCCATCATGCTATTGCCTACACCCCCCTTCCCAGCATGCCCATACTTCCTTCCTTTTGACTCTCCTTCCCTGTGGGGTAGTGTGCCTGTGCTGACAGGATGGCTGACAGTGTTGTCCTGGCGGTTGTTTGGCTACAAGTCCCAAGAGTGTCCAGCATAACCCAGGGTGGTGGTTCTTTGTGGGATCTTCAATTAGGGTGTGAGGCATTGCATTCTCCCAGGTGGGTTATGTGGAGTTAGTGTTGAGGGTGTGTGTGAGGAAAACTGCTTGTAACTATGGTCAGTGCTGTGAGTCCTCCTTCCCACCCAGCCAGATATCCCACCATGGAAGGTGCTTCCATTGCAGGGAGTGCAAGTTGGCTTTCAGGATGTCAGTCAGTGGTGTCCTGCTGTTGGTTGGTGCACAGTTCCCAGCAGGGTCTTGTGCTCCCCACAGCAGTACCCAGTGTCAGCCATCTTGTCAGTCCTTTTCCACTCCCTGTGATGTGAGCATGGTTCAGGGTGGTGTTGATGGGCCAATTGTGAGGGTGACCAATATCTGTGACTACAACTCCCATCATGCTATTGGCTACACTGACTTCACCAGCATACACAGAATTCCTTCCTTTGAGTGAGCTTCCCTGTGAGGTGGTGTTCTAGTGGTGGCAAAATATCTGACTGTGTTTGTTGGTTATATTTGTGCCACTGCCTTGCTGTATTTGTTGTTAGGTTTGTACATGTCATGACACAGTTACATATCACTATGAGATGGCAGGTATTGTGTTTGTCTGACTAGCATTCACATCTTGGGATGATTATCTTTTGGTTGCTGTGGATTTGCTAAGGGTGCATGGTTTGACTATCCCCTTGACAGTGATGTGTGTGTATTGTCACACCATATTGTGTATATTAGTTGTGTACTCACCAGGCTCTGGGATGTTTGTTAGTCCATATACGCTCACTGGTGGTAGGATGGTCCGCACCTTCTCCTCCCAGGGCCTGAGGTATACTGGTTTGGCAGGAGGGCCACTGCCGGTGTGCTGACTCAGGAGGTAATCCTTCTTCAGTAGGTCCCTGACCCTCCTGCACACATCATACCACCTGTTCTGGATGTCTTCCTTTGTGCGCAAACATGGTGATTGTGCGTTCACCCTGTCGACGATCCTCTCCCACATCTTGGTTTTCTGCGCCATGGGGGTCTGTTGGACCAATGTGCCAAACAACTGTGGCTCTACCCTCAGGATCTCGTCTACCAGGACTTCCAATTCACTATCTTGGAACTTTGGATTCTTCTTTGGGGGCATGGTGATGGGTGGTGGTGGTGATTGATGTGTGTGTGAGTGTGCAACTGAGGGTGGGTGTGTGTAGGTTTTGCTGGGTGTATGTGAGGGTGCTATTTGTTGAGGTGCTAATGGTGTGTGGCTTGTGTGATGGATGAGCTGTGAGTGTGTCTGTGGTTGCTGTCTGATGGTGTTCTGTGCTGGCAGGTCAGTGGAATTTGCAAAGGATCATGGTAGGGATTTGTGGCCTTTATATAGGTGGAGTTGGGGGTGTGTCCTTGTTCCATTTCCCCCTGTATTTATTGGCTTTGTGATTGCTTGTTTGGCCCTTTTTTTTGTATTTTTTCCTTTGTATTTTTTGTGCATGTAGGAGACGTTCTTCTGACCGAGTAGGACGCTGCAGTTGTCTCGTGCGAGCTTCTCCGACTCGTTCCCGCTGTGTTTCAGCTAGGTTTCATGTGCGGCGTACGAGTCGGTCGCGGAGTTTTGTGTTGTTTCGGCTGGCTTTTGTATGTGTGTCGGTCGTACAGCTTGAGCTCCGTGCGAGTCGGTCTGGTTTTGCACGCATTGCATCGTTCTGCGCGGGTCGGAGTTAGCGGGTATGTTTCGTTCGGGTTGATTCCTGGTGCGTGTCGGTCGGTTCGATTCGCGTGGTTTCCCGGCCGGATAGCTTGTTTCCGTCCGGGTCGTTCGTTCGTTTTGTGTTCCGTACGAGTCGGTCGTGATTCACATGCATTGCATCGTACTACGCGGGTCGGACGGCGCCGGTACGTGTCGGTCGGACTAAATTCCCGTACCGAGTTGGTCGGTACGTTTTCCGGCCCGAATCGGAATCGGCCCCTTAGTGTCTTTCTTGTGGATGTCTCTTTTGATACAAACTTTGATGTCATATGAAACTTGGTATTTTCAGTGCCCCGATAATTAAAATCAGTAATTTGCTCAATTGTAAATTAAATCCTGTGATCCTCTGGGTTCTCGGGATAACCTAATTCCATAAAGGTGCTTTAGGCAGGCAGTTTCATGAGCAGATGCAGAGGACAACTTCTAGTCGACTTGCACTTCTAGTGTCTGTTATTGGTTGACAATTTAGGTTTATGGACCCATATTGTGCGCCCCGTGCAGACTGCACCATATTACTGAAAATATATGTCCCCATTACATGTGCAAACTGGCACACGCTGTTGGGACAGTGCAGCACCGAAAAGACAATGCTCCGGTTTCAAACCGCTCATTCGTCTTTCACTGAAAGCAGACAATGAAGAGGAGGGCATGGATCGTCGCGAAGATGGATGTTCCCTGTCCCAGAAGCCATCATCTAGTGCGCCTTCTGAGAGTCTGTTGCACCACAACCTATGTTGGTTAAATGGCGCTGGTGCAAAACGTTCTCTCACTTGAATGGGGCCACAACCCCATGTAAATGAGGAAAGCCCCTTGATAGCAAACGGGGACACATGTGTGCCCCATTGATGACATTAACAGAAGAGTCTGTAGAGGCATCTCAGCCCCTTCTATAATATGGGAGGGGTTCAATAATCGGGTACAAATGCATGTTTGTTTGCCCCTCCCTCCTGTAATATGTCCCCCCTGTGTCCAGTATGTCTTGAAACAAATCCTGTGATGATGAAACCATATGCTAATTCTCGAAATATCTCAAATATGTTATTGCATAGAGGGGGGCAAGATCCCATCCAACCTCTCTTCCCAGTCGATCCTGGATTTATGACATAGTTAAAGATCATCTCCCTGTGAAGACGTGTGTATATATATATATATATATATATACACACACATACATATAAATAAATAATAGTAAACTTAAACAACTTTTTTATTTTTTATTAATTTAGAATAACATTATTAACAAGAATAACATTCCCTGCTTTCTCTCTTACCACTCCTCTAGATAAATACATTCAAATATTCTCTCTAGCATGAAGTACTGTGGTATCGCTGATTTCGGTGGATTAATTTAATTAGGCTGCTGAACTTAACCACTTTGCTCACCTGAGTAAAGTGTTTGAATCGTATCAGACAATATGTCAACAATATGACATATTATCCTGCAGTGTCTTTAATAACTTGCATTGTTGAATCTTTATTATCCTTAAGGCAAACTTCTCAAATGGTTCGTTTCGCTATTAGTAAGCTTTATAAGTTCGTTAACTTTACATTTGTATATGTATGTATGTTGGTATTATTGTAGGTGGTATTTCTATAGCACAAACCTAGCCAAAAGACATATGAGCATTTTACAGGGTCAAAAGCCTGCATAAAGTCACCGAGTCACAGGAGAGTTAGCTGGTTTGTGGACTGTTAATGCCCTGACTTTTAGTGTTCTTTAAAGAGATGCATCCTCAACTATTTTCTGAATTGGAACAGCATTGGGGTGGTCCTGATGGATAGATGGAAAAGGCCTGCTACAGTTTCCTTTTTTGTTTTATGCTGCCTAGTCTGCAGTCTGATGGTGCGCCGAGAACCAAAAGAGATGGTGAGCTTGTCTACAAGATAAGTGGGGGTTCTGGTCTTGTTGGCTTTGTAAATGATGTAGCTGATTTTGACGATTGTGCTGGCTGGCAAGTAGAGGCAATGGAGTTCCATTCAGGATGAGGGTCATATTACCTCAGACCCTGGATGAGACGTGATGCAGTGTGTTGGATGCCCTTAAGCGGTGACGGTGTGACGTCTTGGAGGCTTTGGAGCAGGGGGTTAACGCCATTCAGATGCAAGAGTAAAAGCTTGAAGAGCAGTCTAAAGCCGCTTTCTGGAAGAAACGGTTTCATTTTCCTTGTAGTGAGAGCTGGTACCAGGCCGTCTCTGTCTGTTTTTTGTCAGTGAAAGTTAGGGTTTGAAGCTTTTGCGTCTTCCTCTTTTGTACATTTTCTTTTTCAATTTAGTACTTTTTGCCTGGTACAACACTGGTTTGTGAAAAAGTCAGACTTCTGTAGTTCTTTATATTTTATAATGTAAAACCACCTTACTTTTCAAAGAGAGCATTACTATAATTTTTATTCATTGGGAAATCTTTGAATTTCTTGTCTACATCATTAAACATTTACTAGAATCATTAAAGTGATTATTACTCAGGGTATATAATATTTTGATAACCCACTTTCATTTTTACAGCACTGATTTTCCTCTATATATTTATGGAGCCAGAGTTCCCCTTTTGTTCATATCTTCCTTAATATGATCATATGGTAGGTTTTTTGGTTAATCTGCCACACTTTAAGAGTGTTCTTAGGAAGTGTTTCACTTAATATTTTATTGATGTCTTAACCCTTTCGCTGCTAGGCCTTCCCCCCAGAGTGCCACCCCCTTTTTGGGCTATTTGGAGTATTTTGTGCTTAGGCCCCCATAACTTTTTGTCCACATAAGGTATCCACATTAAATTTGCGTCCTTTTCTTCCAACATGCCGAAGATTCTAAAGGTAGCCAGGGTTTGCGGATTCCCCTGGAGAAGATCGAGAAATTAGGCAAAAATCAGCAAAATATTGGGGTTTTGGAAAAAATGGGAAAAAAGTGCTGCAGAAGAAAGCGTCTGTTTTTTTCCCTGCAAATGGTATCAACGAAGGGTTTGTGGTGCTAAAATCACCATCTTCCCAGCTTTCAGGAACAGGCAGACCTTTGTCAGAAAACTAACATTTTCTACACAGTTTTGGTATTTTACTGGGACATAGCCTATTTTTACTATTTTTTGTGCTTTCAACCTCCATCCAGTTAGTGGTAGAAATGGGTGTGAAGCCAATAATGGATCCTGGATAGAATATATTTCTAAAAAGTGGACAAATCTTTGAATTCAGCAAGGGGTCATTTGTGTAGATCCTTCAAGGTTTTCCTATAGAAAGTAACAGTTGAAATAAAAGAATATTGAAATTTAGTTGAAAAAAACAGCCATTTGTGCTTACATTTTCACCTGTAACTTCTTCTAACTATGGTAGATTTTTTAAAACTATATACCGTTATGTCTGGGGGACCCTCCTGGTGGCGGAGATATTTGAGGCTTGTAAGTTCACCAAGAACCCGAGGTACCCAGAGCCAAAAACTGAGTTGCACCGGGTATACAGTAATCCTTTTGGTAAAATATAGGAGTGAAAAATAGGTATCAAGGAAGCCTATGTATATCTGAAATGGGAACAAGATATGGAGTTTAGAAGCTGTGGTTGTTTGTGCATCTCTGAATTTGTGGGTACCCATATTAGCATGTGAATCAGAGGGTATTGTTCAAAGTGACTTATTTTTTACACACTGTCTTACATTTGGAAGGCAGAAATGCATAGAAATACAAACGGTAATAACACGTGATCTACTATTCTGTGTTTTCCTAAGTCCCCCGATAAAAATAATACCTCACTTGTGTGGGTAGGCCTAGTGTCTGCGACATGAAATGGCCCAAAACGCAACGTGAACACATCACATTTTTCCACTGAAAACGGACCCTTTTTTCGCTGTGTGCCTAGCTGTGGATATTGGGCCCTAGCTCAGCCGACACCTAGGGAGACCTAGGGAATCTGTACATTTTTGAAAACTAGACACCCAGGGAAATCCAGGATGGGGTGACTTGTGTGGCTCTCACCAGGTTCTGTTACCCAGAAACCCTTGCAAATCTCAAACTTTGTAAAAAAAAAAAAAAAACATTTTCATCACATTTCTGGGATGGAAAGTTCTGGAATCTGCGGAGACTCACAAACTTCCACCCAGCCAGCATTCCCCCAAGTATGCTGATAAAAAATGGTACCTCACTTGTGGGAGTAGGCCTAGTGCCCGCAACAGGAAACGGCCCAAAACACAACTTGGACACATCACATTTTTCCAGTGAAAACCGACTCTTTTTTTGCAATGTGCCTGGTTGTGGATTTTGGGTCCTATCTCAGCCGGCATGTCGGAAACCTAGCCAACGTATAATTCTTTTTAAACTAGACACCCAGGGGAATCCAGTATGGGGTGACTTATGTGGCTCTCACCAGGTTCTGTTACCCAGAATCCCTTGCAAAGCTCAAACTTTGTAAAAAAACACATTTTCCTCACATTTCTGTGATGGAAAGTTCTGGAATCTGCAAGAGCCACAAACCGCCAACCACCCATCATTCCCCCATGTTTCCCGATAAAAATGTACCTCACTTGTGTGGGTAGGCCTAATGCCCGCGACAGGAAACGGCCCAAAACGTAACTTGGACACAATTTTTTCCAGTGACCACTGACCCTTTTTCTCAATGTGCCTAGCTGTGGATTCTGGACCATAGCTCAGCTGGCACATAGGGAAACCTAGCAAACCTGTACATTTTCGAAAACTAGACACCCAGTGGAATCCAGGATGGGGTGACTTATGCAGCTCTAACCCGGTTCTGTTACCCAGAATCTCTTGCAAACCTAAAACTTTGTAAAAGAAAAAACACTTTTTCCTCACATTTCAGTGATGGAAAGTTCTGGAATCTGCAGGGAGCCACAAACTTTCATCTACCCAACATTTTCCCCAGTCTCCCAATAAAAATGGTACCTCACTTGTGTGGGTAGGCCTAGTTCCCATGACAAGTGAAGGAAGTGGCCCTCTAGGGCCACTCGGGTTTTCTCACAACCACCTGCTATGCCTTCCCAAGAATGAAGAGACGGTCAGACAGTAGAGAATGCAAACTTACATTTTATTAGCAATGCTCTGCAGAGGAGTCCATCATGACCTGCACCCTAAGATGTCTGCAGAGGGACTGACTCCCCAACAGTCTACAGTGAGTAATCATTCTTCCCCCAAGAGCCTCCAACCCCGCCCACCATGGAAAACTACCAGCCTGGGCCGAACATGAACAAAGGAGGCACAGGGAGATGAGCTACCACCTGCCAGATGGGTACATGTTATCAGAGACCCAAGGCCACTGCGCTGGGTCTCAGCGTCTCCTAACGTGGGAGCAGAACTACACAATTGGATAGGTATGTGATAGCAGAATGGTCTCCTCATTAGCAAGTCGAGAAACAGCCTTGGACAGAAAGGAAAATAATAACGAAATAGTGACATCTATTTAGCCACACATTGCTAACCTAATATAACGTGAAAGGAGTGCCTTGCAGGGATGGGAATTTGAAACCTAACAGACCCTCCTTTTAGCATGGGTGGCTAAATGCTTTATTCGCTATCCGGTAGGGTCTTTACAATTGTAAGGGGGAGGAAGAAAATGCATAGTCACTCATGTTACAAGGGAAAAACAAGCAACACATGAGCATTGAAATCACCTAATACTCAAAGATGCCCTCATCTATGAGCATCATATCCTGAATTTCCTGCATCATCATAACAGAAATCTTGTTATCACTTCTTGGCAATGTAGGGGTAGGGGTAAGTTTACTCATACAATAGGTGCAACAGGCCGGAAGGCAATTAATGCATAAGCAACAGGTAAAGATGACTCCTGCGATGGCTATTAGGACCAGTAATATCTTCCAACCCCATGATGTCATCAGACCCCAGAGCCACCCTGTGAGAGACCATGAACCATTATCCTGATGGATATCTGAGGCAAGTCTGTGTAATTTCTGTATTGCGGAATACACAGTGGGGGCACTATCAGGGATGTACACACAGCAGCTGCTGCCGATGACGCGACAGGCTCCACCCCTATCAGCCAGAATGACGTCTAAAACCATCCTATTTTGAAGAGAAACGAGCCTTGTAGCCTGAAGCTCGACTGTAATATTAGTCAGTATACCAGCAGTAGTAATAATAACTCCCTCAACTACTCTAGCAAGGTGACGAATATTACGGCTATTGAACATGGGACCCCAGAACGGCAGAATGCCCTTCATTATGGCAGTAAATTGCTGCAAAGATGTATCTGTCTGATCAATATCGTCTGGATTAACAACTCTCTTAACTCGGTGTACCTGGAGATCCCTACGCTGTAGTCTATTATCCTTGTGGTAATTGGACGGTGCTATGTAAACTGGAGGCAAGAGAAAGGAAACATAACACCGGCCAGACCACTCTCTCGGAAGCCATGTATAAGCCTGTTCCCCACAAATGAAGTATACATTCGGAGGTGTAAGCAAAGGTGGGCTGCTGGTAGTGTTTAACCGGTATGTATAGTTACAATGACTCTATCCTACTGAAATGTTCCCTGTTCCTTCAATACAGAAACTAGCTGTTGCATTGATCACAGGGACAGGCATGGCTTTGTCCTCGGTGATATTACGTTCCTGGAAACATTTAAAGTATTCAGTGACATTAAATCCTTGGAAATCTAGCATTTCATTTCGTAACCAAGTGACATTTTCATGAGCTTCGAATACATTCATGCAAGTATCGGGGTGCAGGGTACCCTCCTTGCCATCTGCCCCACGTGTATATCCCTGGTGTACCACTATATACTCCAATCCTGCTTCGTAGTCGGCCTGTACCATTTTCATAGCGTCAGCATGATAATGCATGTATACCATAGAGAGCAGTTGGAACCAGGCTTCACAGCTACCTAAATATGACAGGGACAATGGCACTAGCAAATAATTTTTATGCATATCTGAGGGAAGTAGCCCACACACCCAGCAATTCGTGGCATAAGAAGTACTGTGTACCTGATGAAGCATCTGGACAAAG
Source organism: Calotriton arnoldi (assembly GCA_963921515.1). Taxonomy (NCBI): domain Eukaryota; kingdom Metazoa; phylum Chordata; class Amphibia; order Caudata; family Salamandridae; genus Calotriton; species Calotriton arnoldi. Next base: position 2,091,257 of record CAWUFW010000312.1, on the reverse strand, counting down.
ACATATTGTGCATAAGTCTGCCTATGTCTCTCCTTATGTGGGGCCACTGTAGCAAACGAGTGCTCTGCTGGAACCGGGGTAGTCCCTATCAAGGTGTACACAGGATGTTGTTCCTCTACCAGACCACCCCAAATACGACTAGCAAGGAAAGCTAAATTATTACGACAAACACTATTTTACTCTTAGTGGACCAAGAGGACCAAACAGGACCATCTGGAGTGGGAAGCTGAGCCGCAAAGGGCTGCTCCTCATCCGGGATAGGACGACCAAAGGGATACATTTAGAAAACTTCAAGGGCAACCTATAGGTGTCACAAGGGAAAGAAAAATTCACGGGCTAGAGCCACTATTGCAACAACAGTACCAGAGGGCACAAATCACCCAGCGTCCGTTTAGAGCCTCGCTGGCAGGCTCCTATTGTTCATCAACGACGGTGCTATGAAGCACTCCCACGGAGGAGCTGCACAACTGCAGCCCTTGCAGCAAAACAAGTCCTTCTTCTTTCAGGATAGGGCAACCTCTCTCCTGGGCAAATGCCCTCAGCTATCCTGTCCAGTGTCCAGGGCAGTGCACCAGTGTAGTTCACCCTAGTCTAATACAGGCACCTTAGACAGCACCTGCGCCCTAAGCTCAAGTCCTTCCCTAACTCCTAGACTGTTCAACTGGTGCGCCGTCCTTCTTTCGGGGCCTCAGATTATATTTCCTTACTCCAGGCACTGTTTCATCAACAAAAAGGGGCAGAAACTCAGGATCAGATGGGCATCAAAACTCAGATTCCTGTGTATTAGAGATGGTGTTATCCGGGGCGGCCCTTATCTCTGGTGGGATCGCCTCGGACAGAACTGCATCACTTTCTTTGTCCGTCTGCGCCCACCTCACCCGGGCGTCAGAGAAGGGAATGAAGCGTGGCACCTTCTCACACTCCTGATCACCGATGCCTTCGTTGACCCAACGGTCATACGGGAGCAGGAGAGGCACCCGTTTCACATGAGATGTATGGATCCAGTGCTTTCTGCCGTCTACCTTTACAGCCGTTCTAGTGGCGAGAAGAACAATGACAGGCCCCTTCCACCTCGGCTCCAGGCTACTTTTTCGTTGGAAGTTCTTAATCATCACATTGTCGCCGGGCTGTATGCAATGCCCGGGCTCCTCTGGTACTGGCCGCAATGTGGCTTGTATCTGTTGATGAAGAGAAAGAACATCTTTAGACAATTCATTCAGATAGTCTACAAGCAGGGGGTACTCTATCTCGGAAAAGCGCTTGGGTCTGGGGACGCCCCAAACATTAGCAGGGCGTCCGAAGACCACCTCATACGGGGACAACCCTGTTCAAGAATGCGCCGTCGCTCTGGTAGATAATAAAGCCAAGGGTAACGCATCTGGCCATCGCAATCCTGTGCTTTCTTGAATCTTTGCTAGCTTCAATTTGAGAGTACCATTGTACTTCTCAACCAGACCTGCTGACTAGGAATGGTTCGCTGCATGAAACTTCTGCTTAATATGCAAACCTGTGTACACCAATTCAATGACTTTTGCATTGAAGTGGCTTCCATTGTCACTCCAGATCACGCATGGCAAACCATAGCGCGGGAAGTACACTTTTAGAAGTGCCTTCGCCGTCGCCATAGCTGCCATAGCTGTATTCTCTTTAGTGGGGAAGCCTCAATCCATTTGCTGAATGCGCAGATCACTACTAGCACATACTTTAAGTTATTAACTTGTTCCATTTCGGTGAAATCCATCTGGAGAACCTCGAAAGGGAAGGAAGGCGGTGCAAAATTACCAGCGGGTGTAGGGGTACCTTTCCCAGGGTTATGCTTCAGACAAATGATGCAATGCTTCACTAGGTGCGTGGCTGTCTTGGCGATATTATCATTCTGCCATACTGGGTCCAGCAACTTGCATATTCCCTTGGCACTAATGTGCGCCGGGCCGTGGGCCATGGTAACAACAGGGAGCACATATAAATTAGGCAGCAACCATCGCTGCTTCCCTAACAAGTCAGTCCAACACCCATCCTCATCCAAGCGACCTGTTCTCTCCTCCCACATCGCTAATTCATCTAAAGTCGCCTCACCCTGGATTTCCCTGACATTCTCCAATGTGTCCTCGAACATTCCATTGTCTGGGACCCCACTAGCGGGACCTGCCACCAACATCTTTGTCATCTTTGATCGAGCTGTCTCCTTAGCTGTCTGGTCTGTGAAAGCATTCCCCTCCCAACATCATCTGTAATAGCCTTATGAGCGCTACATTTCACTATTGCTAACTTACTGGGAAGTGTCAGTGCGGACAACAATCTATGTATCAATGGCCCGTTCTGAATCCGCAGTCCGTGCGAAGTCAAGAACCCTCTCTCCACCCAGAGGCGCCCAAAATTATGGGCCACCCCAAAGGCATACTGGCTGTCGGTGTAGATATTAACAGCCAGTCCCTCACTTAACTCACAAGCCCTGAGGAGGGCAACCAACTCTGCACCTTGGGTCGATTGGTGTGGGATACGGGATGTCTCAACTACAGTGTGTAACGTTGTGATTGCATAGGCTGCAGTGGTGGTGCCATCTGGTAATTTGAAACAAGAGCCATCGACATATAGTTCCCCTTGGGGGTCAGATAAGGGAATGTCAGTCAGGGCTACCCGTCCCTTCGTTTCTTCCTCAGTCCGAAATAAACAATCATGGACATCATTGTCCTTTTCTTCCGAAGGGAGGGGTAGTAACGTGGCTGGGTTCAGAGTAGCACATCTTTTGATTGTAATGTGCGGAGCAAACAGAGTCAATTCATAGCCAGTCAGACGCGCACTAGTAAGGTGCTGCGTCTTTGTCTTATTCAATAGCGTATCATGACTGTGAGGTCCGTGTCAAGAACAAGCCCTGCCGATTGTCTGATAGAAACTGCCGCGGCAGCTCTCAGACAGCTCGGGAGCGCTCTGGCGACATTATCAAGCATGGCAGAGAAGTAAGCGCAGGGTCTCTGCTTACCACCAAAACCCTGTGTTAGAACAGAAAGCGTGCAACCGTCCACCTCATGCACGTAGAGCACAAAAGGCTTCTGGTAATCAGGAGTACCAAGCACAGGAGCAGAGCAAAGTGCAGTCTTTAATTGCTCAAAAGCTTGCTGGCATGCAGGTGTCCAAGGCAGGGGTTAATGCACATCTTTGGTGGTCAGGTAAAGAAGGGGTTTTGTTAGTAGGGAATAGGTAGGGATCCAATGCCGACAATACGATGTTATCCCAATAAACGCGCGTACCTCGCGTTGGGTCTTGGGAACAGACATATTAGTAATAGCAGCTATGCGCTCAGGTGTTAGTCTGCGACCCTCCTTCGACAGTAGGTGACCTAAATAGGTGACCTCTTGTCGACAATATTGAAATTTAGAAAGTGACACCTTGTGTCCATGATGCGCCAGATGCAATAATAATTTAACTGTGGCGTCTTTGCAACCATCCTCATTGTCCGAAGCCACAAGGAGGTCGTCAACATACTGCAAAAGCACATTAACAGGGGGAAGCTCCAAAGAATCCAATTGAGCTTTCAAGGCTTGGCTATAAATACTAGGACTCTCAGTATAGCCTTGTGGAGCACGACAGAATCTAAAGCTCCGACCGGCTATTGCGAATCCAAACAGATATCTGCTATCTGTATGGATTGGTATGCTGAAGAAAGCATTTTTTAAGTCAATTACAGAGAAGAATTTTGCTGATGGGGGAATCATTGTTAAGATCGCTGTAATGTCCGGAACCACAGGGTATTGGGGAACTACGATCTTATTAACCTCTATGAGGTCTATCACAAAACGGTAAACGTCAGGGTGGGCATTAGAAGAATCCAAGGGTACCTTTTTGAGAATAGGGCTATTACACACATTCGCTACAGTCTCTTCAACCACGCCAGACTTAATCAAATCCTGTATTATTTGCAATAGGGCCTTTTCACCTGCCTGGGATATCTTGTACTGGGGAATACTTGGTAATTTAGCATTGTCTCTGATCTGTATAGAAACTGGCGGGATCTGGAGTAACCCCACATCCGTGTCTCCTGTAGCTCATAACGTACGTGGCACATCTCTAAACTCAGCCGGAAGGGGGGCATCCTTCGTGAAGCACTGTTTGGCATGGGCTACCTGTGGTCCAATAGTCATGTAAACACCGTCTGGAGAACAAAAAATTGTCGCTTGCAACTTTTTTTAACAAATCAAGTCCTAACAAATTTTCTCCTCAATTTGACGTCAGTAAAAATGGGGAATCGACCGTAAAGGGGCCAATAGTCAAAGCAAGAGGTTTGGAAATGGGGCTAATGACCGGCACGCCTGAAAAACCCACCAACACATTGTTTTGGCCAGATAGAGCTGCCCCCAGGACCAGTGAACGGGAAACAGAGCTATTCATAGCCCCTGTATCAACTAAAAACTTTTCAGTGGTACCCTGTAAATCAGCAGTGACATAAGGTCCATGCTGATCTATAGGCACAGGAACTGGTCCCTTGCCCTGTCCTCGGCTGTCCTAGCTGTAAGACAACCCTGTCACTTCGTCCATGTCATAATCGTCATGATACTACTGTCGTCCTCGGGGGTTGTCAAAATAATTCCCGCTCTGCCTATTGTGTGATGCATCCTCTGACTGCATCCCCCCTCTACCTCCTGTTCTGCGTCCTCGAAAACCCTGACCCCTCGAGGCCTCACCTTTCTGTAACAACTCCGGGCACTCGTTCCGCCAATGTCCCTCCTGCTTGCAGTACGCTTATTGATTGAGCCCGAGGGGCGCGTTTGAAGCACCACCCCTACCAGACCGGGGCGGCCGTTGGGCCGAACCCGAACCTCTACCTCGTCCATTTCCCCTTGCAACTTGCTGCATCAATACCCTCGACTTCAAATCCTTTGACTTTTTCTCCACCCTTTCCTTGTCCTCATTCTCTCTATGTTCATAATATTGTGCCATACTCAATATCACTAACGGGGATGATGTCGTCCAAGTACTTTCCGAAGCCTGCAACCGTGTTGCAATCTCGGGAAGCAAGTTAGTGACAAATCTGTTGACAAATAAACGAACACCACCCTCCTGTGACAGGTCCTGTCCACTAAAATCTAAGAACACCCCTTCAAATTTAGTAAAGAAATCCGACACACTTTCATCCTTCTTCTGGCGACACGGTCAACTTTTCCCGATCCACTCTCTTTGGCGGGATAAGTGAGTGCATGTATGTGATAATACGCCCTGGCAAAGCGAGGATCTCCGCTTTCGGCTTGTCGCCGGGCTTACGCTCCTTATCCCAAGCCCTGATCTCATCCCACGTTCCCCCCAACTCTAGAGCATGATCCTGCGTATGGACCTGCCTCCATATATCCACCAGTACCAACAGGCCGAAAAACAACTCTATGTCAGCTAGCGTCATTACTGTGGAGGAGGCCGCCTCCGTCAATTCTTTATAATATGCAGTAGGGTTTTTCCGGGGATCCGGCAGCTGGCTCTTTAAGGATAGGACCTCACTCCTCTTCCAAGGAGTATAGATCCACTGTTCCTGAAACCGAGCGTCGACCCATGGTCTAATCACAGCATCAGTGGAATCGCGCAGTTCTGGAATTTCAGGGTGGTAAATGGGATGAACTTCCCTCATGGGATGGTGTGTCCCCATTGTCGGAACCTTCTGGAGCAATCTACCTCGGTAACCCACTAGTGTTGTTATATTGCTAAAAACCTAATTGGGACCCATACCTGCCGCATATACCCTATCCCGTATGTCATATATTATTTGCGGTGCAACACCTTGAAAACACTGTTCCCACAGCCCTATCAGCGTTGCTGACATGTGCTTAAGGGCGTGCTGCTGTACAAACGGCTCGTAATCTTTCATCACACTCCACACATCCTCCACACTATAGATCGGGTTCTGAGCCCACTGAGCTGCTTGATTTGCCACCATTTGCTTTTCCGCATCACCCACTGCAGAGCGCACCAACACTTTATCCATTCGATCTCGCGCTGCTGCCCAGTTCACATCATGTATTCCACGCGCAGGAGTTTCGACATTCAACTGTGCCTGGGGTTTCACACTCACGGGGGAAAGAGCAGACGCAGAGACAGGTACCATCATGTAGGGAGACAGGGTGGTAGGGGTGAAAGGGGAGTAGCAGTCGATCCAGAACTGATAGACTGAAGGGGGAGCTAACAGCACCCGCCCCGGTGACTGCTGTGAGTAGAAGAGAAGCAAGAGGGGCCGGGGCTGAAGCGGTAGCGCTAGAAACAGGAATGCTAGAAGGGGCGGCACTAGAGGCCAAAGACTGCAAGGTCAGGACTGCCAGTTATATCCGTTCAGTGGCATAAGGAGGAGGAGGACGAGAATCCAAGAGCTCTTCGACGAAATCGTCACCTTCCTCTCTAGTAACATAATATTTATCCGTCTGTAACCGAAACTTTCTATCTGCGCATTCTATACCCTTCTCTATCTTCCCTCTTTCATAGGCTACTGCTTTCTGTGTTATAGTTTGTGTCTGCCTCTTCCAGGCCTCTTTCACGGCTCTCATGCGCCGCTGCTTTGCTTCCTTCTGCCATACTCTTAGAGAATCAAACATCGACTGTCTGCTCCTCCTAGCGAACAACTTGTCCTGCAAGAAATTCAATTTCTGTTCATCAAACGAGCCAGTAAGCGGCCACTGTAACTCAGCATTTTCCCTCGTATATTTATGCCACAATGTGCTAAACATTACAGGGCCAATACCATGTTTAACGTATACGTCAAAATTTGGAGAACCCTCCGGAGGTGCAGGCTGGCTTTCTTCCAATCGAGCATCAGTAGAACAACATCGACATCCAAAAAACACCCCAATTTGCCGAAACAAGGCATCTTAATATAAGACACATGCACTGTCCCTAACGGACAAGTAGAACACCAAACTAAGACAAGATAAAGTAACAAATATTAGTCACGAACCAAACAAAAACGGTCCAGGGACCACTTCCTACAGTCTGGGGACTGTATCAAATTCGAGAAGACAGGCTCCAGCCCCAGACCTTTTCAAACATTAACCAAATTACCGGTTGGTCTGGCAGATTGTTCGCGGGCAGTCCCGGAACTTTTCAAGCGCTGGCCAAATTTCCAGGTGGTCCGGTGAACCACTCGGGTTTTCTCACAACCACCTTCTATGCCTTCCCTAGAATGAAGAGTCGGTCAGACAGTAGAGAATGCAAACTTACATTTTATTAGCAATGCTCTGCAGAGGAGTCCATCATGACCTGCACCCTAAGATGTCTGCAGAGGGACTGACTCCCCAACAGTCTACAGTGAGTAATCATTCTTCCCCAAGAGCCTCCAACCCCGCCCACCATGGAAAACTACTGGCCTGGGCCGAACATGAACAAAGGAGGCACAGGGAGATGAGCTACCACCTGCCAGATGGGTACATGTTATCAGAGACCTAAGGCCACTGTGCTGGGTCTCAGCGTCTCCTAATGTGGGAGCAGAACTACACACTCGGATAGGTATGTGAGAGCAGAATGGTCTCCTCATTAGCATGTCGGGAAACAGCCTTGGACAGAAAGAATAATAATAACGAAATACAGTGTTCTGCTGAGGCAAGCAATACAAGCCATGAGGCCTAACTCAGGCACAGTCTAAGCAGCCTAATAAGGATTACGAAAAACAAAATGGAGTCACACTCGCTAACTGACGCCTGCGCATTACGGGGATAACTCAGTGGGTTGCATAACGTGAATACAAATGACATCTATTTAGTCTCACATTGCTAACCTAATATAACGTGAAAGGAGTGCGTTGCAGGGATGGGAATTTGAAACCTAACACAAGAAACGTCCCAAAATGCAACGTGGACACATCACATTTTTCCACTGAAAACTGACTCTTTTTTTTGCAATGTGCCTATCTGTGGAGTTTGGGCCCTAGCTCAGCCGGCACCTAGGGAAACCGAAAAACCTGTAAAGTTTTGAAAACTAGACACCCAGGGGAGTCCAGGATGGGGTGACTTGTGTGGCTCTCACCAGGTTCTGTTACCCAGAATGCCGTGCAAACCTCAAACTGTAAAAAAAAAAACACATTTTCTCACATTTCTGTGATGGAAAGTTCTGGAATCTGCGGGGAGCCACAAACTTCCACCCAGCCAGCATTCCCCCAAGAATACCGATAAAAATGGTACCTCACTTGTGTGGGTATGCCTAGTGCCTGCAACAGGAAATGGCCCAAAACGTATTATGGCTCCCCTAACCTTTTTTTACCCGGAATCACCTGCAAACCTCAATTTTAGTAAAAAAAGAAAATCATGTTTTCCCCACAGTTCTATGTGGGAAAGTTGTGGAATCACCAGGCCCGCACAAATTTCCTACCAGCCAGCATTTCCCCAGGTCTCCCTATAAAAAGGGTACCTCACTTGTTTGGGTGGGACAAGTACCCACAGCAGGGAAGGGCCCAAAACGTATTGTGGAGACATCAAAATTATGTATCACAAAACAACCTGGTTTTGCAAGGAGGGCACCTGCGTTATTGGTCCCGGGCTAGGCAGTCATCTAGAGAAACCTACCAAACCGAGGCATTTCTCAAAACTAGACACCAGGGGGAGACCAGGAAGGTGTGACATGGGTGGATCCCCAAACGTTTTCCTACCCAGAATCCTCACCGCGCCAGCACAAATTTCCCACACCCAGCGTTCCCCTTGGTCTTCCGATAAAAATGATACCTCTTATGGTGCCTAGTGGGTGCATCTCTGCTTTGGGATCGCCCTCCTGCGGCAATACCCAAGTAGGAATCCATTAGGGAAGGGTACCATTGGAAAGGGGATATTCTCCCATTTCCGTTGATACCTCTCCCGTTTGCCTACATGCTCGGGGCTGAGATAGCCCCAAGAGCACGTAGGCAGTGAAAGTGAAATGAGCTGATCAGCTCATTTCACTTTCAGTGTAATGACGTAGGCGCGCCATGCCTTAAACTTTTATTACACATACATCACCGCTAAGGTAGGCCCTAGGTAGCCCTAAGGGCAGGGTGCTGTGTAACTAAAAGGTAGGACATGTATGTTCTTTTAAGATTTACATGTCCTGATAGTGACAAACAGCTAAATGTGTTTCATACTATTGTGAGGCCTACTCCTCTCAAAGGGTAGCATTAGGAATTCCTAAAAACACTTTCAAGCTGTAATTTCCCATCCGAAAGGAGTAGCTGCATCATGTTTTATGTCTTTGGAATGGTAATGATAAATCCTCTTTAAGGGTAAAGTTGGATTTAACATTACTATTTTAGAAATGCAACTTTTAGAAAGTGGGCATTTCTCTGCCGTTACTGCTCTGTGTGCCTTGCAGCCTGTCTCCAATACACATCTGGGGTGGGTGACAGCTACATTTGTGCATTCCCTCTAGACAGTCTCAAACACAGGAAGGATGGGTATGACAGAGAACTCATCTGCATTCATCTGCATTCTGATGCCTCTTCCCGGGCAGGAAGAGAGGGTGGGAGCTGACACTTACACCTGAAAAGGCAGTGCCCTCCTTCTCACACAAAGGACTGATTACACCCTACTGATAGTCTGGAACCAGTCCTGGGAAGAAAGGGGGACCTGTATACTTCAAGGGCCTGCTTTAAAGTCACCTCACTTTAAAGGCTCAACTGGGTATAAGTACTTGGCTTCTGACCCTACCAAGACAGCACACTACTGGACCTGTGAAGAACTCTGCCAGGAGTAAAAACTGCTGTGCTACAAGGATTGCCACTCTGCTTGACTGCTGCTGTGGAAGAACAGTTTTTCTGCTTTGCTCTGCTGCCTGTTGATCTCTGCCCTGCTAAAGACCAGGACTGGACCCATCTCACTTGAACCCAGAGTGACTCCAAGGGCTTGCCGGCTTGCCCCCTGTTCTGAAGTCTCAGGGCCATCAAGGACTTCCTTCAATTCTTTAACAGCACCTGGACTCTGCCATCTGTGAGTCCTGCTCTGCCAAGTGGTGCCAATCCAGCCCTGGGCCCTTGAAAGGTGGTTTCTGGTCTTCAGAACCATCAAAGTCGATGCAGTGATGACTTTGCGCCAATCGGTACCAACGTATTGCCCTTCGACGCCGACGCAGGAGCCGATCTATGAAATCGCTTTGATGGACTGCACAACTCTACGACAACGGACAGCGTGGCTCGACAACACAGTGCCTGCATCATAAAAGGGTTCGTCGACAAAGCCTTCATCGCCTGCGTGGATCGACTCATCGAATCTTTGAAGTCGAGGCTTGTTCCTTCCAAGGTACTTTTTTAGCAGGACCTCCTGGAGTCCTGTAGCCAGCCTCCCTCCATTGATGTCGGCCAGAACTTTGGATTTACCCCAGACCAGCACAACCTCAAGTAACCCCAAAGTACTATTTGCTTATAAGCACTACTTTTTGATGTATCCTTTAAAAATTCATAACTCTGTTTCTACTCATTGGATTTTTGTCGATTTGGTCTTGTTTTACTCATAAAAATATAGTCTATTTGTCGATCCCTGTGTGGAGTATTTTTGTGGTGTTTTCATTTTGTTACTCTGTGTGTGTGTGTTGCACAAATACTTTACACATTGCCTCTTTAGATAAGCCTGACTGTGCAGTGCCAAGCTACCAGAGGGTGAGCACAGGTTATCTTTTACTGTGTATCTAGCTTACCCTGAGTGGTGGTCCCTGCTTTTACAGGGTGCATAATCTGACAACCAGAAACCCCAGTTCTAACAACGCAAATGTAAGAATGAATGAGAACTTTGTTACATATTATTTATGAAAACATTAGAGACATTTATATGAATGGATCTCTAGTTTCTACAGGTAATCCATATCTAGTGTGTGTTTTAATAGGGGCTACATATTACATTTCTCATTAATGATGTTAAGGTACTTAATGTATATAGTGTCAGCAATGCACTTCTGGGACGTTTACGAGAGAGCCAAAATCATGCTGCTCCAGTCTCTGTCAACAAGATAGGTCCTAATTACCATGTCGGTCGGAGTTGCCTCCGACCGACACCGTCTCAGTGTGGGAACTGACCGATTGCAGGTTGGCGATTCCGAACACCGTATTAAAATGCCACTGCACTCCCATTTCCCTATGGGAGCTTGTGCAGCTGTCGGAAACCAACCGCAGCACAAGCTCCCATAGAGAGATGGGAGTTTCTGTAAATCCCTTCACCGCGTGGCAGGCACCTCACGGTGCAACATAGGTGCCCCCCAGGCACCCAACCGGAAGCTGCAGAGGCATGGGGGCCCCCAAAGTCGCTTTCCAACAGGCTTTTCATGTCGGAAAGCCCGACATGAAAAGCCTGTCGGAAACCAACATCATAATCCCGACGGCGGAAACGCGGTCTCTAGGGGATTATGTGCGGCCTCCGACTGGCTGATGCGCTCCTTGAGCCCGTCGGAAGCCAATCGGTCCGACCGGCCGGTTTAAACTCCGACTACCTACATTGTAATTAGGCGGTCAGACTTTAAACCATGGATGTCGGCCGAAGAACCCCATGGTGTCTGTATAAAGGATGACTTTATATTCTTGAGGACCAAAACGAGCCCACAGTTGTTTCTTTCATTCCTTATGTTCTGGAGCATCGACTGCAATGGATGTGCTCCCAAAACAAAATGGTGAGTAAGTCTGGGTAGTAACAGATGGGGAAGTCATCTGACCTGGAGCCTTATCTGAAGAGGTTTCTTTCATTCCTTATTTTCCATCCTATAATCTCAGCTGCAGCGAACATGCTCCCAATACAAAATGGTGAATATAACTGGGAAGTGACAGATGGAGAAGTCGACTGACTTGGAGCCATTACCTGAAGCGGGAGGTGGGCAGGGGGCACTGTTCACTGTTTGGAGGTATGCCCATCTTACGACAGATCATCTCTTTTAGGATTGCCATACTTTTGTATGACAAATTTAGTTTTCATGTCTTCTCTGCACGGTTAAATAAATGCTTTACTAAAGTATTTTCCACTGGTTCCACAATTTAGAATCCTTTGAAGGAGGCACATCTGCACAATATCTACCTTTGAGTGTAGTCAATCCTACCACAACTACTTTTTCATATGAAACTCTTCCTTTGAAATTCAGTCTTCGCATACTATATATAGTGCTCAGTTGCAAACTTAGCTCCAATTTCAAAATATAAAGTGAGAAAAAGGAATGTGATGAATTAAATGGTGAGGAAGGTATAAGTCGAAATATATTGTGCCCTGTAATGGACAATTAGGTTGAAAACAAAAAGTTATCTTTTTTCGATTTCTCATACAGTAAATGTTGTTTTTACGGCTACCCACCCATGCTATGAAGTTACCCTGCGCTAACCGAATCACTTGCCTATGCTGTTAAATTCTCGGCCCATAATTCCTGATGCTAGCTCTATTGCATCCCATCCTTCATCCCTTATCCCTTACTCCCACTTTCATTACCACACATCCCTAATGTTAACCATATAACCCTCATCATAAACTTTTCGAAGAGTCCTGTCCTAACTCTTATTACAGACACTTACCCTAAACCTTATCAGACCTTAAAGCTTCTCTAACCATTTCTATATTAAACCAACTTAAATGCCTCTTAAAATGTGCATACCTTTTCAGAAATGACAGCAGCTTTTTTCGTAAACTTTTAGTTTTTGTATAATTAATTGACTGAACTGGAGACCTAATACTGCTTAGTTACCACCACCTCCACTGAGCTGAGCAAGTGAATACAAGCTAGCCGACTCCCCAAATTCCAAAACAAAACATTAAAATGCTGGTAATTGTAAAAAACAAAATCACCCCCTATATTTATTGATATCAAAATCGAAATTGATATTGCCAAATCGGCTAAGTTTCAGTTGTCATACCGATCAAACTTGGATGTTATCTGACTTGCTTCTATTTCGAATGTCAACAGGCATCAAACAGAGTCCACTAGATGGCCCTCTAACCTCATAAGTAATGTAGTTTAATATATTACATTTGTCTTGCCACTTCTTAAGGCTTATGTACTTTGGATCGTTTGAAAGGTTGGTGTGGTATCTGTCCGTCATCTATATCACTTGCACTGTAGAAGATACCAGAACATTGTAGAAGAGATTAGAACAATAGAACCTTGCGGTCACGAAGTTCTAGAATGTAGAGTATGGAGCCTGCGCTCTTCTGAACTGGCAGTTGGCATGCTGCGGCTGAGGTGTATGGACTAACACAGATACTTCTCTTCACTCTCTGGTCTGCTTATTGTGTATTCCTTTTAGCTTGCATTGGACACTGGCAATGAGGTCTGGATACATCCAGGTACACCTCAACAAGCACTCGCAGTGGGAAGACGGAGTGTGGCTACTCTCAGGACTTGAAGGGTATTCAGGGAGGTACCCTGGTTACACGATTGAGTCCAGGATCGTTTGGTCAAACTGACTCTGGTACACAGTGAGTACTTTTGTGGATGATCGCTGGCTGTGAACCTGAGCAGCGAGTAATTAGCTACTGGCGGCAGTCTTTTTGGTGACTTAACGGTCATCCTGACGTGACCCCTGTTCAAAGCTTGAGTTATTGACCTGGGAAAGAAACTGTGTGCCAGAGGGATGTGGTGATTTCAACCTCTGTCAAGCGCGTTAACAGTTAGATAGAGAGAAGAGTGTCTGGTGTCGCTATCCGCTTCTGACGTCAGCGTGAAGAGTGTGTGGCTTTCTGACTAGGGTGTGCACCGTACATGAGAAATCCCCTCCTTTTTTACCGCCGAACTAAAGCAGCTATGAACTGATGGGAGTGTGTTTGACGCTTCGTACACGCAGCAATGAACTGTTGTGATTGCGAGGGGTGTACGTTGAGCACGAGAATTCATCGCTGTTGGTGTTCCTCGCTAGCTGGGATGTGTGATAAACATGAGAATTTGTCACATAAGCAGCTACGAAGTGGTGTGAGCATGACTGACGCCACGCACAAGCAGCTACGAACTGTTGTGAGCGTGAGGGGTGCGCGCTCAGCACAAGAATTCACCACCATTAACTTGCTTCGCTCGCAGCACAATAGGGAGAATTCGATGCCTAGGAACCTGAGTTAGGGTCTCACTTCAGTAGGACCGCTCACCTTCTTTAAGTCTGTCTTCCAGGGTGCAAGCCGCATCCTTGTTCCCACATGGTTCTGCTGGAGCCAGGAGCTAGGTGTCTTAAAAAGACCATCTGCGATACGCTACCTACTGCCTGCCGGTTACCGCTTTTTGTCCTAGGCCTGCAAGGTGCACCCGCCTAATCCATTCCAGGCTTCAGAGTCTTTTTCTGTCTAAACAGAGCCAGCACCACCTGGAGGCAGTTGAGGAAAACCACACTGATGTTGGCAGTGATAAAAAGAGAACAGAAACTCAATGTCTGAATACATTTTGCTTTACCATATACTGCGAGGCCTAAGTCCCAATTTGGTTTTGTGGATAGAGGGGTTGGAAGAAGTGGGGTGGGGGATATGTTATGTGACATTAGAAGGAAGAAATGAGTATATAGAGTGTTACTCCTCCCTCATTCATTTTAACATCCCCTGGGGAACTACCATTGTAGTGAAACAAATGGAAAAAAGTCTTTCACAATTATTCCAGTTTGTGAGCCCAATTTGGGTCTAGACCGGAAGATAGCACTACTACAACATTATTTAGGAGCAGAGGGGTGAGAAATCCTAGAGCATCTACCTGATCTGAGCAATGATGAATCTAGGGAGTTAAACGAATATGCGATAAGCATTAAGAAATTAGATTATCATTTCCTTCCTACGCTCAGTACGATCATGGAGTGTTATCATTTTGGGAAGTGCTCACAAAAGGAAGGAGAAACAGTAGAGGAATTTGTGTCTGAATTGCGTAAATTGGCAGCCTCATGTAAGTTTGAAGCAACAAATGGCGAATGCTTCGGTGACCAATTTTAGTTGTATTGTAAAATTAAAAGGATACAGAAGGAACTTTGGCTAAAAGATGATCCTCCCTTGGGAGATATGTTGATTGTGTCAAAATAAGTAGAGCACATGATGAGATTTATTAAAGAAATTAAGCAAGATACCAATAGTAAGGAAAATGCACAGATAGTTGGGAATGAGAAAAATGAGTTAAAAGTAGTCAAGGATACTCCTATGACAAAGGACAGAAGGAGTGTCGGTGCCTTCAAGGGTCAATGCTACAGATGTGGGAAGGTTGACGAACAGTAAAGAATGCCCAGCATTGAAAACCGTACGTAATAAGTGTCGGAGGAAAGGACATTTTATGGCTTGCTGTAAAGTAGCTCTGGTAGTAAGAAACCTGAGAAACAAGGTGTGTCTTATGTGTGCGAAGAAATTGTACTGCAGATGACTGATGGAGGGTCTAGCAATCCCAAAGATGTGGTAAGAATAGAAGACCTCGAGGTTAAGGTTATGTTTGATTCATGATCTAGACTAACAATAATTTCAGAGGAGATACTCAATAACCTGTTCAAGAAACAGATGAAGCTACACAAAATGGATATACACCCGGAATGGTATGGTGGTCAGACAATAAAGATAATAGGATAGTTTGTAGGAAAGATTGAGTATAAAGATATATACAGTGTAAAAAGTTTGTTTCATATAAAGGAGATAACATTTTAGGATGGCCAGCACCAAAACTCATAGGAGTTTATCTGAATCGCAATGCAGAACCTCAAATACTGACCCAGAATGTTAACAAGGATATAGAGGTGGGATCTGATTTTTGAGAAAGAATATTATGAAGTATTCACAGAAAGTTCCAATGTCAGTTAAAGTATGTAGTCTTCCCTTAAGTGTACAGAACGCAGTGAGAGAAGAATTAAAAAAAATTGTGCAAGCTGGATGTAAGTTGTGTAAGCAACTGAATGGTTAGCACCCATTGTAGTGGCAAGAAATGCAGACAGCAAAATATGCCTGTGTGTTGACCATATGGCCCTCAACAAAGAGGTAGTTGTTGATAAGTTTCCTTTGACAAACATAACAGAGATGATCACAACTGTAGCAGGAGCAACGCTCTGTTCAATATTAGATTTAACATCCGCCTATTACCGGATCTGTCTACACCTGACTCTCGAGCTCACTGCTTTCATCACGCTCATAGGGGCGTACAAATTTACATGATGTTCGGTCTGGTAACGGCAGCGTTGGTCTTTCAGAGAGCCATGTCTAATATACTGTCTGGAATCTCAGGGGTGTTCTGTTATCAAGACGATGTGCTGATATTTGGGAATTCTAAGGCACAACATAATGAAAGGCTTAGACAGGTTTTGGACAGATTAAAAAAGTATGGCCTTACAGAAAGGAATCACAAATGTAAACTTCAATGTACTGAAATAAACTATCTTGGGCATAAATTCACTTCTAAGGGGGTACAACCCAAAGCAGATCTGGTTAACACTTTAATGAAAGTGGCACCCAAAACCAAATACGAGCTGAAATCCTTTTTGGGAATGATAGAATTGTATAGTAAATTCATCAGCAACTTTGCCATATGCACACATTGTTGAAAAATAGGGTAACCTTTGAGAGGGAAGGGCATTGTGAGAGAGAATTTAAAGATGTTAAGAATGCTCTGACCAGTGCACCAGACTTGAAAGTATTTGTTCCAGGAAAAAATAAGATCATTGCAACAGATGCCAGTTCAAAAGGGCTGGGGGCTCTACTTCTAGAAGAAAGTGGACAAGGTGAGGAAAGCATTGCATTTGCCCCAAAAGCACTTAGGCAATCTGAGGTCAACTATTCTATAATCGAAAAAGAGGTATTGGCAGTGTACTGGGTGCTAAACAAATTAAGGAACTTTATTTGGGGGACTCGGTTCAAGTTAAGAACAGACCACGAACCATTTTATTCACAAAAAGAGAAAGGAGGCAATTTCCAATAGAATTAAAAGATGGGTCATTAATCATCAAGAGTACACATTTGATGTAGAATATATCCCTGGCACACGTAACTTTGCAGCAGATTGCTTGACCTAATTGGTGGATGACACAGAATAGGAAGAGAAAGTCTGTGATAACCAAAGTGAGGATATAGAATTGCACAAAGAAAATGTTTATATGATAACCAAGGGGTAGTTGAGGAGGAAAATTGGAAAAAAGTTAGAAACGAATCCTATTCTAAGTAAAGTATGAGATTTGATAATCCAGGGGTGGGATAGTGTTGAAAAAAATTTAGAGCAGCTGAGGCCATATTGGATGGTCAGAGTAGAATTATCAGAAGTAGATGGATGCCTTTTCAGAGGCACAAAATTGATACCTGAGCAACACAGAATCGGACATACAGAACTCATTTAAAAGACGGGTGAGAATAGTGCAGCGCCAAAAGGGTCAGAAAGCAGTGCAGGGTTTTGACAAAGCTGGGTATTAATTTTGGGAGAGGGAGACC
The DNA here is from genome assembly GCA_963921515.1 of Calotriton arnoldi. NCBI lineage: Eukaryota > Metazoa > Chordata > Amphibia > Caudata > Salamandridae > Calotriton > Calotriton arnoldi. The sequence continues at coordinate 2,073,954 of CAWUFW010000312.1, read as the reverse complement.
TTAGCAACTCATTAAAATACTATCCTGCTAGTTATGAAACAGTTCAATGAGAAATATCCGCTCAAAACCTAGTCGCTAGTGCACAAGTGGGTAGATACATACAGTACCAAAGCACAAGTAAAGTCAAGAAAATAAAACCGTAAACTTCCCAATCCAATTTAGAAAAATCATGAAGACTTTGATAAGCAACGTCTCAAAAATATTTAAAAACTGATTAAGATAATCGTACAGATGGAATTGTAAGGTTTTATGGTACAAAGCACCAAGAAAACACAAAAAAGCTCTTATTCATTGTCAGAGTACATGGTAGACCAGATCCTTAGTACGATACTAAGCTGATAGTGATGGCGTAGAGTCAGTTTAGCAATGGGGGTGGGAGTCACATGAGTCACACGTTTTACCGTGGGACTTACTCTTTTTTCTGGAAATGGACTCCTCCAGCAGTGCAACGCAGAATGTTGAAGCCAACAAGAGTTCATAGTTATCAGATACACTGTTGTTGAGCTCCTGCTGAAATTTTCAGTTTTTGTGCCAAACGTCTAAGTGGAACAGAACTGTTTTTCATAGCCAGTGAGGTATCTTTGCTGCCTCGCCTTTGTCCCAAGTCTTACCTTTCAGGTTTATTCTTGTTTTTCAGAAATCTCCACTGGTGCAAGGCAAGAGGGTGTAGTCTATGAGATCGCCATAGAGTTGGATACTTTTTTTTAATTGGCGGTCTCGCTAAAGCCTCAGTCTTCTTTGGAAAAAGACCAAAGCAGGCCAGACTATCAATCCTTAGACAGCTATTTGACACTTTTCTTGGGGGAACTTTGGTTCATCACTCCCTCTTCTGAAGGCCAAACAAGTGACAAACTTCCACTTTCGGATTCCTGTTCTCTCCTACAGCTCCAAGGCTCTTTAGGTTCGAGTCTTTTTCTGACCAGGACTCCCACAGGGTCTAGTCCAGATCACTCCCACTGGCAGCTGATTCTTGCACACAGGACAGAATCATTTTTCAGCCTTTTGGTCTCTTAGGCACCTTAGGTCCAGGTGTTAGCTGGGGGAGGCCAGCTAACACCTGGAGAGCACTTTCACTTCCTGGGTTCAAATGGAGAACAGAAGATACCTTCACAAGCAGGGCGGGTGGGACTCTTCTTTCCTCAAATGTTTTCTTTCAGGTCCAAGAATTTGTGATGTACTGAGGCTGGTGGTGAGGTACAATTGTTTTCTAGTGCTCTAACAAGTGATTGTTGACTTTCCATGATTATTCCCACCCCACAGCACATCCCACCACACTTGACTTTAAACTGTCTCAGAACTCTTTGTTCAAGATGGCAAAAGTCAGGCTTCCCATTTCAGAACTCCATGTCTGCTTCCATGTACAGTCCTGTGGAAATGAAGAACCACCTCCCTTCTTGATCTGGGATATCCCCTGATGAAAGACTTACTCTGCATCATGCACTTGATGGCATTGTCTTGTCATAAGCCATCCCTTTGCCAGGGTCTTTATGATACCATCTGTTCCTGGCCACTGTCAAAAGCCAAATCCCAAGTAAGTGTAAACATTTTTAAATATATCTTTTTTCAAAACTTTTTATTGATTTTATGCGAACCATTGATCAGCAGACAATGAGTCAGTACAATAACAGCCAGTGTTTGTAAAACAATAACATAAGCCATATGTTGATGTCCAGTAGTGCACCTATATCCCATGACGCACTGACACTAACAGGCATATATGATATCAAAGTAATAGCATTGTCTCAGCCATCCAAGAAAAGAAAAGATGAAGAAAAAAAGAAAATCCAACTTATCAGGGAATCATTCAAAAACTAATCAAACCCACAAGTGCCATCCTCATCTGTCATCCTCCGCCATCCCCTCCCGCCCACGTGCGCTCAATGCAATACAATTGTATTAAAGGAGATCGAAGAATTCCGAAGTCTGTACGGCAAATCCCAGGGCCTCAACCACCAGGGGACACCAATGTATTCAAACTGGCAATATAGTCTACCCATTGTTCCATAAAGGTGCACTTCCCATCCCTTTCGCGGTTATCAGATCTAATGGAGAGTTCTGCTGACGCCCAGCAGATCACATTGGTCTGCTATGTTAAAATGACTGGGGTGAATGTCGCCTTCCGGGACATGGCAATGAGACGCTTTGCTAAGACCAGTGCCAACACAGTAATTGTGTAGTCTTTTTGGTTAATACCCCTATATGAAGGAGACAGCGTGTAGGGTCACATGGCAAGGTGGAGTTCGTAAAGGCCGAGATACAAGAGGTCACCGCACGCCAGTAATCTGAGATCACTGGGCATGTCCAGACCATGTGAAAAAAGTCCGCTGTATCATGATTACATCTGGGACAGTGTGTACTAACCCCCGGGTACATCTTGGCTATTCTGTTGTTATATGGCCCTTAGGGTCATTGTCGACATTGCTATGTTAGCATGAGCTTTGCTGCCATGATGCTGCTTTTGCGCACGTTACTACTTGACTTTATTTCTGCAAGACGCTGTTTGTGCCTTTCACATGAGAACTGTCTGCTTTTCGTGTTCTTTGCTGAAGTTCCTGGAGTTTAGTCTGAACACGATGTGCAAGGTCGATAAACAATGCCCCTTGTTATTCTATTCTGGTCAGTCCCTAGCACCTAGACATAACATGCTAAACACAGCTGCAATGCTGGAGACTCGTGCTTTGATATTATGGGGATGCATGTTGTTTTAACAACACACTTGGAGAGAGTCCTTTCATGGAGAAGAGCTATGCTGTTCCTATGTTGTAAACCTTGCATCTAGGCTTTAAGGTATGGGGTCTGCTGTCAAAGCCCAGAGATCTTCTTTTTTCTAATAAACATCTTCCAGCCAAGGGGAGGGTGGTTAAGTCTTTTAGCCCTTTTTCCACTGTCTTTGTAAAATGACTTCCCCCTTTGTGCTATATGGAATTGTAACAATGCTAATTGTTTTGAGTTTATGCATTTTGCTGCTGGTAGTGGCTTGTATACTGTATTGTAGAGCACGATAGTTAAAATAAACATTTTGAACTATTACAGTGACTCTGCCTAATCTTGTTGTGGACAAGTACGAGTGAGCGAGCGAAAGAGCATGTCTTGCTACCGTGATTCCTGAGAGAGTCTGGAGTGTTGTGTTCTGGGTTGTCTAATCATTGTAGCTATGTGATTTTTGGAGGAGAACGAATGAGACACTATAGCTAGTCGGTTTGGGGATTTTGGGCACTAAGGTGGTAGGTTGGTACACCCCTATACACCGAGGTCCCGTTTTCCTGCGCATAGTTCTGTTTAGGTGCAGAATCCCCGCAACATGGCGCCGCTAACGTTTGGTCTGGTTCTTATCTGCGAGACTCTTGAGTAGTGCTTGTGCTTGTCCACAATCCCCTCACATCTGTTTCCGGAGACAGTTGTGACGGTGTAGCCTCCTACTTTGTGATATATCATAGGTTTTTCAAGCTTGAATTTTAAAAGGTCTTTCTTTTCTTTTCGCCCTTTGTTGCGCTGCCACGCTTAGGTTGTTATTCTCTTCTTCATTATGGCGGTTGACATAACCCCTCCTAGCCGCGCACTGCTTAAGGCATACTTGGCTCGGTATGGAGTACCTGATGCGGGTGCCGCGCTCATATTTGTTGTGGAAGCGGATCCAGCTTTCTGCTTCGAGGTGTTTTATTCCTGGGTCACCTTTCCGGCAGTGGATGGGACAGACAATTTGTTTCACGAGTATACTGCCACCGCAACTCCGCGGGAATATAAACCATATAGTACTCTTGAGGTTCCGCTCACAGCTTGGCAACACCAGATTTGGTTTAATGGCGCCCTTCCTCACCCAATAACGCTGGTCCGTCTAGGCCCTTTGTCGATAGACAGGGCCACATGGCCCGTTTTGGCTGGGTATACCCCACACCCACGTTATTTGACTGCTGCAATTGCAGACCTTCGCGTACAGTTCATGTTGTGCAACTTCCAGGTAGGACCACCTGGCTTTTTAAAAAAAAATTTAATAACTTTATTAACATTTTGCAAGTAACACAGAGGTACAAAGTCTTATAGTGTATCCAAGAAGACATATAGAAATTATGCATATTATACATCATAGCCATCTATCACACAATCTAATGACGTAGACACTGACTGCCATTGTTGCGCATTATTGAGCACAACCTAAGCTTTCACTGGTAGCGAAGCAACATCTAAGTCAATTCACATTTCTATCATACCTTTAACATTTCTACGCAGCTAACTCAGCACAGACCATCCGTTAGTAGCTCAGACCCCAAGTCTCCTGCAACATTGCTTCCTACTGCCATAACTCCGAAGCCTCCCTCTTCTCCTTTTAATCGTGCACAGTAGCATCATCACTCCCAGCCTCAGCATCTTTGGTAGGCAAATATGTTTTATACAGACCCCAGAAGTTTTTCGGGCGGTTACGCGGAGGAAGGAGCTCGCTGTAATTTTCAGTTTGCGTACTGCAGTACAGCATGTCTCTCGACCAGCATGCGATTGTGGGAGTCGGACCTCGGGACCAGCAGATCGCCACTCTGTGCCTAGCTATCAGCAGCGCCATGTCCACCAGCCTACGAACTGCTTTAGGTACAGGCTTGGAATACCCCAATAAGGCCAGCATAGGGTTGGGTGTCAATGTCATATCAATAATGTGACCCAAATTTTAAAAAATCAGAGCCCAGAAATTAGCAATCCCCGGGAATAACCAGGGTAGGTGGAAAAAGTCTGCCACACTTTCACCACAGTGGTCAAACTCTGCAGAGTCGCGTAACCCATACCTGTGCAGTCTCTCAGGGGTGTAATAGACCCTGTTTAAAAACTTAAAATGGATCAGCCTATGACGACCCTTCAGAGAAATACGTTTCGAGCTCTCACAACAATATCTCCACGTTATGTCATCTAGGACTGTTCCCAGGTCTGCCTGCCAAGCTAACCTGGCTTTAGTGTAGTGGTTTGCCCTATACCCCTGTGTAAGTTTGTATATGTGAGATACTATCTGGGTGGGGTAGTCAGATTTAATCGTATGGGTGAGAGAGACCACTTCAGGTGGCTCAACAAGATCACTGCCCAGGATTTCCAACAGCGCATGTCTTGTCCTATGAAACTGGAATCTGGTGAGCAGCGAGGCGTTCTGTCCCGGTAACTCCACCTCATCCCATTTTTTCACTATGCCCTCTGAGAACATGTCTCCTATCGTCAGATTACTTATAGAGCTTAATGCCCGAATTACACCCCTGTCTCTGCACGGTGGGAGCCACAGGCACCACTCCAGTGGCGTCAACGGAGAGTACAAAATAGCCCCGGCCTGCAATTTCAGAAGATGCTGCCAGGCGTGGACAGTCGTGTTAATAGAGTCCAGAATACCAGTTCTGCGATCAGGTGGGTTAAATAATAGGGCCAGCAGTGGGAGGGGTGCAGCTACGACTTTCTCAATCTGTATGTGAGGAATGCCAGGGAGGCTGTGCATCCAGTAATGGGCATGGGCGCATTGTGCCACCCGGTAGTATAGATCAAGGTCCGGGGCGCCTAGACCTCCCAAGTGGTATGGGAGCGTGAGAATGTCCCACTTCACCCGAGCATGTTTCCCAGCCCAAGCTAGTCTAATTAACAATGTGTTCAGTGTACGGAAGAAAGAGCTAGGCAGAACCATAGGGATATTGGGAAATAAGAACAAAAACCTAGGCAGTATCACCATCTTCATGATTGAGACCCTTCCTGCTAGTGACAATGGGAGACGGATCCATCTATCTATATCTTCTTCCAATCTGATGACTGCAACCCCGTAGTTTTCCCTAAACACTACCTCTGAGTCGGTGTGGATCATGATTCCCAAGTAGCGCACCGGTTCCTTCGTCCATCTCAACGGGTAATCAGGGGTGAAGGGAGTTGTAGCTGCTGTAAGAGGGAAGATGATCGACTTAGCCCAGTTGACTTTAAGCCCAGCCATCGTACCAAACTTGACTACTTCCCGCAATGTTGGTGACAGGTTACGGTCGGGATCCCGTACATATAGCAACGTATCATCAGCATATGTGGAAATAATCAGCTCATAACCCGGGAATCGAATACCCCTGTGACCATGGTACTCCCGTAGCGCACAGGCTAAGGGCTCCGCCACTAGCGCGTATAATATTGGGGAGAGCGGGCATTCCTGACGCGTGCCTCTAGAAATACTAATCGGATTAGAGACCATGTTGCCAACTTTTATTCTGGCAGTGGGGGAATTGTATAAAACGCCTACCATTTGAAGGAAGATGCCCCCCCAACCCTAATCTCGTCAGGACATGTTTCATGAACGTCCATTCAACAGAATCAAACGCTTTTTCCATATCAAGGAACACTGCTACAGCCTGTACGTTGATTCTTGTGTGCTGGATCGCCCCAAATACTGTACGCAAAATATAGGTCAGATTTCTACTGGGGACGAACCCTGCTTGTTCCGGCGCCACCAATATCGGGACCAGAGGTGCTAGACGATTCGCGAAGATCTTGGCATAGATCTTTGTGTCCACATTTAGTAGAGACAGTGGGCAATACGATGCGCAATCGATCGGTGGCTTATCTGGCTTTAGTATAGCGACAATCAATGCCTCTCTCATCGAGGGCGGCATAATTCCGCACTCACTCATTTCCTCAAATAACGTTGCCAAATGCGGGATTAGGGCTTCCTGAAACTCTTTATAAAAAGCGACCGTTAGGCCATCCACGCCTGGCGCACTGCTGGTTTTCATCCCAGCAAGCGCTGCAACAATTTCTTCTCTATCCAGGGGACGCATGAGATATTCCCGGTGCGCATTTGTCAGCCAGGGTAATTTGATGTGAGCCAGGTAATCTATAATGTCAGCTTCGTTGCCCCCGCTGTGCGAGCTATATAAAGTCGAGTAATATTGTTTGAATCTGTCGACTATCGCCGTAGGGTCAGTTAGTGGCACCCCTTCCTTACTGTTAAGTTCAGCGACTTCCGTCGTCTCCCTACGCTTCTTTAGTAACGAGGCCAGTACCGAGCCTGGGCGCTTGTATTCTCCATTGGTACGAGCCGTCGCATATTTCCCTAAGTGCTTTATTTCAGAGTCAGCTGCATCATGATATTCTTCCAAGAGTTCCTGAAATTCCCTCTTAACACTGTCTTCTGAGCTAGCAAGGAACCTTTGTTCCAGAGACTTGAGTAAGCTCCCTAGGTCTGAGAGACGCTTGCGGAGCGTACGAAGGACCCCAGAGTGTTTGGCCATGGCTATCCCACGAATGTAAACTTTAAACGTTTCCCATACTACAGAGAAAGTGTTGACTGACCCAATGTTACTCTCAAAAAAAGTGTCTATAGCTTCAGCCAGTTCAGTTTTAAAAGCTGAGTCCAGCAGTGAGTATGGAGTGAAGCGCCAGGTGAAAGGGGGGAAGTGTGCATGTGGGCTTTCCACAACCAGCAGTACCGGCGAGTGGTCCGAGTAGGTCCGAGGTAGCACCATACAATCCCTGACCTGGCTATATACAGTCCTAGATACCAACCAATAATCAATCCTAGTGTGCAAGTCATGATATGCAGAATAATGTGTGTACCCACTCTTCCCGGAGTGGCGCTCCCTCCACGCATCGCAGAGTTCCAATTGCGTAATTGAACATGCAAAGTCCGTGCCGCAGCTGTGATGCGCCGTTCTGGCCCCCCCGACCTATCCAGCCGAGGGCCCAGCACACAATTAGGATCGCCGCCCCAGAGTTGTGTGGCCCTCCCATAACCCCGCATTTTCTCCAGTAGTAATGTGGAAAATTTAGGATTGTCAAAGTTTGGGCCATAAATATTGACTAGGGTCAAGTCAACTCCCTTCCCCCTGCATCTAGAAATGGCAAATCGCCCCTCAGGGTCAGTGTCGAGTGGTTCTAATTTTAACTCTGACTTTTGATTCACCCAGGTAATCACCCCACGGGCATGGGACGTAAATCCCGCTACATGTACGTTGCCCTGAAGACCTCTACTACAGAGCATTGCTATTGAGGGGCAAGTGTGATTCCTGCAACAGAGCTATATCTATGTTGTGTCTGGCAAGGTAAGCCAGTACCTTCCTTAGTTTCCTATAATCGTTGAGCCCGCGTACGTTCCAGGTTAAAATGTTTAACTTACTGTTTTGAGTCTGTGCCATGTGTGCCACCAGGCCGCACCTCTATCACTTGTAGATATGACCTGATACCTCCCCGCTGTCTGGCATTGTGAAATAGACTTTGCTTATTCAGAACAATGAACATAACATAACGTTCTCCCCAAAAAATTAAGGTTCTGTGCCCCTCCCTCCCCCACCCACGCCAAGCATACCCCAACTCTCCCATGGCGAAGTCCCCCCGAACAAACCCCATTCTTCACGATGAAAATCACTTCGGAGAATTTCAAACAACAAAACAAATTTGGCAGTACTTTAGGTTGTGGTTCACACACGTGGGCAGATGTTGCCTTCGCACTGTATAAACTAACCCTTGGGAGTGTATGTACCTAATACCGCCTGCCATCAAGCATATTAATTGCATCAGTTTACCTACGACTAAACTCTGTATTTGCCATGCCAACCTATTAGTATGGTACCAATCACAGATATAGGGGCCACCTGAACAGCCCGACATGGCAAACAGTGCCGGGTAGCCTTACTTAATACTGTGAGCGCACTGCAGGTCTTGTTACCATACAACAGTAGAAAAGCAAACATTACACTTTATAGTTCCCCTCCACCCCCTCAAACCCAAATCTTATCTGCCAAAAAGAGCGTCCCAACAGTTAGTCTTGGTCATCCAAACTGCCTCCTGCCGCTCCCTCGGGGCATGGCATCTCGGCATTGCTCGGTATGTCCTTCGACCTATGTTCCCCCTAAGCTGCGCGACTGTGCGCCCGCGCATACTGTGATTTCTCCCCCCGCAGAGGCTCAATCGATGCGCGCATTACAAAGGGCATTCAGTAATGGGAGAAGAGCTATTTACGAGGTGTGAAGAGAGATAGAGCTGAAACAAACTGCCTGCCAGGGACGCCAAAGGTATTCAGTCTCCCACTGTGAAGCACTTTTGAAACGGGACCCATTCCCTTCCCATGCAGCCACTGGGACTGGAGTTTCCACTTTAGGAGGTATTTCACTACACTGGGCCAAAGAATGGCTGTTTTAACTACTGAACTTAGTCTCCCACAAGGCATCACTTAAAAGTAATGCATACTAATTAGCTTGCCTTTGAAACTCAGTTAAGTCAAGTGCATACCTGAGTACATGGTGGAGCAGACTTTGCTTGGATGTAATCTAAATTTAGTTCTAGGAAGTCTTTCGCAGTAATCCTCGGAGCTGTCCATACTGTATTCTCAGTAGAGTGCCCTACAAAATGATTGCTGCCCCATCCACTCCCTATTCAAAATTTGACTCGTGCTGACACATTAATTGCACTAGGTATACGGTCATTCTTGTTTGTTTCACACGTTTGACTTAAGTGTACATTCCTTAGGAGAATGAACCCTTTCAGGATGTTGTGTTTCTGTATTTTTTATGTAGCATATTACTCTTGCATTTGTTGCTTCTATGTGTTTTTAACGGGCCACGATTGAGCACTCCAGGGCGGAAGCTGAAGACACTGTGAGTTTCTCACAAGGCCTGTCAGTGTGACATAAAAGTGTTCAAAATACATGGTCATCCAATCCTTGGCCTCTTTGCAGAGCGCACAGAGCAATACTCATGAATTCTAGCCACAATTGTGATTCTGTGCAAAAACAATTCTAAATGAGGTTCACAGTTGTCAAAATATTGACAAGGTGAAAGAAAAGAAAATACGGTGCTTACACGTGAGTGGATGTGTTGTATGTTTGGGGGGGTGAATTGGAGATGCAAGAAAGTGCATTGGAGAGAGAGTGAAAAGAGAGTGCTGAAGAGGACAAAGATGAGGTGTTAGATATGCAGATTTGGCAATAAAATGGGCTTAAATGTCTAACAGAGTGAACACAACGGGTGTGATTGAGACACTGAAGATCACTACCCCTTTCACAGCCACAGTAAAATTTAATTAACAGTCTCACAATTTCCAAACTGAAACATTTTCAATAATAATTATTTACAACAAAATTATTGTTGCTATTAATTTACCTTAAACAGCTAACAACCATTGACAAAGTTAATAGCCCTGGCTGGTTTTAGGTGTATGTCAGTTGTTATGATATGTATGAATAAAAGCAATAACAGAATGCGTACAGAGGAACCAAAATACTGGTCGAATAGCATACAATACGAAAACCACAGAATTTTTGATTACGTGTTTAAGTCACTCCCTTAATTATACAGGCCACACTCCTTTTTAAAGACCCTCACTTTTTAGATCCCACTTAATACACTGCTTCCAGTGCTTCACCAGTGTTATTCTCCAGGGCTGTATGTTTCCCCCTGCTCGTCATGCTCTTCTAAGATGCTGTCTGCTGCACCCTTCTCTGCTTGCTCTATTCTGTTACTCTCTTCCGGTGCTCCCCACCCCTCCCTCTTCTCAGTGCTCTATGCTGTTCTGTTCCAGTGCTCTCTGTTCTTGCTCTTCCCTAGTGCTCTTTGTTGCCCTCTCCTCTTTCTGGCCTCATCCAGTAGACTGGGCTGCCCACTCCTCTTCGCCCTCTTTTCTAGCACTTTCTTTTACACCCTCCTCTTTATGCTCCCTTCCAGTACTGGTCACCTCCCTCTCCTCTTCACGATCTCCTCCACTGCTTTCCACTGCCCACCTCCTCTTCACGCTCTTCTTCAGAGGTCTTCTTCAGCGCTCTCCTCTAGTGCTGTTTTCCAGTGCTTTCCTCCAATGTTCCCCACCTCCCCCTTCTCTTCATGCTCTCCTCCAGTGCTTTCCACTGTCTACTCATCATGCCCTTCACCAGAGGTGTCTTTTGGTGCTCTTCTAGCGCCTTCTTACAGTGCTTTCTTGCAGTGCTGTCTTCCTGTGTTCCTTGCTGATCTTTGTGCTCTCCACCAGTACCCCCATTGCCTGTTCCTGACAGTGTTCTATTCCAGTGCTCTCCTCTGCCACCTCCTCATTGTGCTCTTCTCCAGTACTTCTTTGTGCTTCCCTTCAGTTCTCCTTGCTCCTTTTTATTGATCTTTTTAGGTGCTCTCTCCTGGATCATGCTTTCTGATCTACATACCATGATAGAGACTTGCCTTTTAATTTCAAGTGGATGGAAAGATAATCTGTCTCTTGGTGCATGCTTCTGCACAGAGATGTAGGGAAACCAGTTGGGAAGTAACAGCAACATGCAACTCTTGCTAATGCAGCCAACTCCACAGTCCGTTTCTGGGGTACTCAGTTCTCAAATATTGGCAGATTAATAGACCCAGGCACAAGGGGAATAGGATTTGCTCAAATTCAAATGGTTTGGCAAACTAGTCAAACTGAAACTGCAATGTAGTAGTGCTAGCTCCAACAGCTGTAACTTTCACGCGTAAGCATATTTGGTAAATATACCATGAGACTAAGTTTTGTCTCTCACAGGGTTGTAGCCAATGAGTTCCAGTCCAGTTTTTTAAATCTCATATTTATTGCAGCCTTCAGCCTGACTATAAATTCTCCCTTTGTTGTCAAAACATGAGCGCAGAGGAGTAAGTTCAAAAAGCGATTGACAAAGAACACATAATCTGCCCATGTGGGGAGGGAGGCTGGGATTATAATCCATTTCTCCTGATTCCACAGTTTTCACCCTGTCCACTAGACCCCAAACTATGTGGGGTAGTTCTAATGGCACGGTGAAGACACTGCCCTTCTCCGGTAAATGCAACTATGTTGGGGGCCATGCACACATTTCTTTTATAATGTTTATTACTAGCATGTTTAGGTAATGGTAAAACTGGGATTTAGATGTTGAGTATCCCATTTCCACATCTAAAATGTATCCACTGGACCACATCTAGCAGTGGTGCCAGCCCAAACCAGTGAATTGCCCACCTTGCTGAGGGGGACACTGTCATTGTCATTTTTTATAGCAGTCACTACATAAATCAGACCCTGTTTCGAAGCACTCTTAAAGTTTGCAGAAAAAAAGAGACTAATAGCATAAATAAATCATCACAACTGGGTGTTTTTCTTTGGGCTCTGGGGTCGTACGCGGCAATGGGGCAGTATCAGTGGTGGATACTGTTGTGTTCCATTGGTGTCCCTGGAACAAGACACTCTTATTCCAAGGGATCAAGAAAGGAAGGGTGAAAAGCTCTGGCATCACCTAGGAAGGAATGATAAAAACTTTAGCATTTGAACCAACTCATTTTAGCAACACATACAAGATAGATGAAAGTCTGATACAACAATGGGAATCAAATCAGAAGCACTATTTGTAGCATTTAAAATCTCACATTATTTTGCATATTGAATTGCCACATACCTTTTGCGCACTGTAGCCTTGGTGCAGTGCACAGAGACCCTTCGTTGCCGCACAGAGAGTTAAAAAATTAGGGGGAACATTGCCTTCAACCACTCTTTCAAGGCTTTCTGTAACACTTTAGGGTCCGTGAAGATCCGAGATCTACCCTGTCTGTTCACTCGAAGCCGCGCTGGGTACAACATGGCGTAATCCAAGTCTTGCTCCAGCAACTGTGTCTTTAGTAGCGCAAATGGTCTTCGTGCCTCCTGCACCCGCATCGTAAAGTCAGGATAGAGCGAAATTGCAGAACCTTCATACTGTAATGATTGCTTCTCCCGGGCAGCTTTCAGGGCCGCATCCCTGTCCCGGTAGTTAAGCAGTTTCGCGATGATAGGTCTCGGGGCTGCTCCGGGAGGGGGCTTCGGGCCCAGCGAGCAGTGAGCACGCTCCACCACGAACATCGAAGAAAACGTTTCACTTCCCAGCAGTGTCACCAATAGCTTCTCCACGAACAGTTCCATATTACCAACACTTGTGGTCTCCGGAAGGCCCGTGATGCGGATGTTACTTCTTTGGGACCCGGCTTCTAGATCCTCCGCCTTGTCTTGAAGAGTTTGCAGTGCCTTTCCCATCTGCTTGTGTACAGAATCCATTTCCGTGTGAGCCTCCTCCACTTCTGTGACCCTGCGCTCCGTCATGTCGAGCCACTCTGCCTGTTTGTCCAAACGTTCAGTCATTCGATCCATTCGGTAAGCCAAAGAGTCTATTTTACTATCAATGGTGGACAAACTCTTTTGCATAGCCACCAGAATATTGCGAATGTCCCCCTCTTCTGGCTCTGGTGTGTCCGTGCGGGGGTTTGGGCCCTCTTCGAGAGTATACTCCCGTTGTCTGGATTTCCTCTGTTCGAAGTGAAGCTTGGGCTGATTTTTATCTACCTTTCCCATAATGGCGGCGCTGGTCTGCCCCTTGTCGTTGCCTCAGTGAGTATGGAAATGGCAGTTGAGCTAGCTCCCTCAGCGCGCCTTGTAGGGATTTCCACTGCAGTGTCAAGTTGCTGCTGCACTTAGTTCACGGCCGGGGCGGAACTTCTCCAAATAGTATTGCCAGCAGAGGGGCGCAAAACGTCCCTGGTCGTAATCTTAGCTGTACCCCAGCTCAGCGCCTCTACAAGTCTCTCTGGGCCTTGTGTCACCAATTTGGGCGCTTAAGTCACCTTTAGTTACAGTTATCCAGTCAGACAGCAGTCGCATCCATGTATTAGCAAGCCCCTAGGCAAGGTCCCAGCCCATGCGGCAATACCTGCTGGAGGGTCTCTTGTCTCTCTGCAGCACTGGGATCAAATAGGCCGTTTCAATGCGAGTGAAGAGTGCTGAGCTGCTGCGCCAAAAGCGAGCGTTGAAGCAGCAGCAATTATGCCCTCACTTGGACCCAATCGCTCAAGAAGGCTGCTCCGGTTCACAAGTGGGCCACCGAAGGGCCAGACCAGTCTCAAATTGTCGCACCTCCGCCTCCTGCACCGCCAGACGAGGGGAAGCAGGTAGTGGCCCAAGGCAGAGTCACGCGGCCGCGCAATATAACACAATCTGCCCAGCAGCTCACCTGCTCACTCCAGGGGTCCTCGCCTCTGTGCCGGGGCCAATAATCCGTTTCGGGGCTAGCGAGGGGATCAAGACGGCTGTGCCGAGAGCGCGGGCTCAATCCACTACAGTGACACCCTCCGGTAATCCGATATGTCTAATGAGGCTCCACAGGCCCACGTACTGGCCGCCGAAGGCCCCGCCCAGTCCCGGCTCTCCGCTCAGCAGCCCCCCGCAGGCCCAGTTAGAGGAAGCAGGCAATATCTCGAGGCCGAGACGTGCGGCCACACAGCTTGATGCAATCCACCCAGCGGTTCCCTGTCTTACGCGCGGGGGGTCCAATGGTTGTCACGGGCACGGGACCCGCGTCTCGCATGGCGGCCTGCTCTGCATTTCCACAGCAGGCCCAGTAGTCTGAACCACGCCCCAAGCCTCCGTGGAGCTCGGACTACGGGCACTCCACACGCCCCGCTTAGTTCGCCAAGTCGTCAGGGAAGCAGGGGCTCACCCCAGTCTGAGGCACAGTTGAGACCCACAGCCAATCGCGCAGCAGGTCCGCCGACAGGATCCTACCACCGTTGAGTCCGAGCAGTCACGGTGTCTGCGACGTATCACCGGCCTCCTCAGCTCCAGAACAGGCTTCCAAGCCCGCTCCCAAAATCGATAGGCGTAGGCCGTTTCCGGGCCCCCCAGGCGGCTCGTTCGATAGGCAGTGCGTTCCAGCCCTGATATCTTTGTAGGTTAGGCAGTTAACACCGCCCCGATGCAGGATAATTTTCGGATATTTCGATGGCTAGCCGGAGCGCTCGAGCTAAGCAGCCATCTTGGTCTCAGGCAAGCTCCGCCCCCCCCTGGGGACCACCTGGCTTTGCTGCGCAACCTGCGGGTCCTGGTGGTGTGACCATCAGTCCCCTTATGGTTAATTCAGTGATGGGCAAGCGTCCACAGAATAAGGATGAGTTCCCTTATTGGCTTGCTGAAAAATTTGAACAACTAGAGGCTGTTTTTCCAAATACCACTCCTGTGGAGAAACAAAGGATCTTAACTATAAGTTTGCCTAAAGACTTAATTCTTGAATTAGCTGATTGTAACACCTGGGGCAAGGTGTTTGCGACGGTCTATTCAAAGTGTTTCGGCACTCCCTCCATGACCGTACTCCCCTCCGTGATTAAACGTGTTCAAGATGAACACGGAGCCGAAGCAGCTGTAGAGTTGGGGATGAGACTGGTGGGGGTGTTCGACGTGGTTGCTGACATGATCCTTGCTAATGTCAAGGGTGATGCTGTGAGCTTCCAAGTGGCAAACCGCTTGGAGGCTGTACCAGATGCAGACAAGCCACGCGAATTACCAAAGATTATTGCGAAGGCTTATAAAACCATTGGCCGCAATAGTCTGGGAGTTGAGCCTTTTGCTCAAACGCTAACGCAATCTCAAACTCAACAAAAAGCCCAGTCTGATAAAGACGGACGCCCGTTCTTTCTTAAAAAGAACTGGAAAAATAAGAAACAGGGACAGCAACAGCAGAAGCAAGGTTCGCGTGCGGGTTCACCGACACCTGAGTCTTCTGAGTGTACTTATGATTTGCGCGACCGCGCGAAAATTAAGACTCCTGATAGATTTCAAGTCCCTGACCAGCGCTCTCCTCGTTCTTTACAGGGCACATCGAGCTCTCAAGTCGGTGGATGGGAGCGCCAGGATCGTGGCAAAGTACCAACTGGTCAACAGGGACGGGATCAACTCTCGACAGTTTGACACTAAAGCCAAACAAGAAGATCTGCCTCGTTTTAGACCCCCGTATCAGAAGAAAAAGGTTGCAGCTTTAACAGCAAGAAATGGCTCAGACGGTGAGAACGCAACTCCTGGACTCGACATGGGTGGTGACTGCTCGACAGCGCAGCGGAAGTTACCATAGTGCGGGAGGCACTGCGTCCCTGTCTGGAGGCGACAGCAACTGATACCTTCATAACAGTGGAAACAGCAGATACCCGGGTTGCCCCCCCCCCGGATAGACTGTATGACATTATTTTTCAAATTGAAGGTGATGTACAACTTCTAATCAAGGCGGTTTTCTGGGAAAATCTAACCTCATACGACATTTTGTTGGCGGAGGCGGATTGGCCTCCACCGTTTGTGTTAGGCGCTTCTCGAGGGGAGGACGTGATACTTCCGAGTTTTCCGCGTTCCGTCCCTGAGGAGCATGCAAAGGCTTTAGCAGCTGAGTGGGCTTTGGCCCTTGCCCCCGCTGTGTACCATAACCAGGTGGGCTGGGATATAGATTCACCGGCACATGAGATACCTTTACGGTCTACACCACAGCCACAACCGCAATATCCAATCAAACGCGAAGCTAAGGCGCACGTTTGTGACATTCTAACACAGTTGGAATATAAGGGAGTGATTGAATCATGTACATCACCGATGAATAATCCTCTATTTACGGTTTCAAAACCTGACGGTTCATATCGGATTGTATTGGATTACCGAAATTTGAATAGTCATTGTCGCACTTTTGCAGTGCAAAACACACACAGCTCTGCGCTGTTGAACAACCTTGTTCGTAAAAAATACAAAACTACACTGGACCTATCCAATGGTTTCTACAGTCACAATCTGGTTCCTGAGAGCCGTGACTTGACAGTATTCACCGCCGTCGGAAATCAGAAAAAATTTACACGATTGCCCATGGGGTATAAGAATAGCCCCGGGGCATTTGCTGCGCGTGTTGTGTCTTTGTTACACGACATAGATCCAGATGCGTTCTCATAAGTGGATAATATCTATCTCACGGTCAAAGAGCTTATGCCGCATCTTGTCCGAGTCGACCGCATAATTTCTGCATTCGCAGACTATGGATATAAATTTAACTTTGCAAAGTCACACATCGCTCATTTGGCGGTGCTCTTTTTGGGCTATGAGCTCAATAATGAAGGAAAGGGGTTAGCTCCCCACTTCCTGGAGAAATGTGCACATTTGCAACCCCCTTCTACTCTGAAAAAACTTCAGTCCTTGCTGGGTTTTTTTAATTTCGGGAGGACTTACATTCCAATTATGCCCAGCGTATCAAGCCGCTTTATGCATTAATACAACCGACATATTCTTCTGCCAGCTGGCTTCCGGAACATACCTCTATTCTCCTATCTCTGCAATCTGACATGCTTGCAACTAACTACTTGTTGACGCATGATAACACCACGAACCTGGTGATACGTATCGTACCTGGGAAGGTGGGTTTCACATACTTGACGTTCTATGAGGGAGACACAGTACATATTGCATATAAAACACATTTGTACACTGCAGCTGAACTGCGTTTTTCCAATGTTGAGAAAGTGTTGAGCGCGGTCCAGATGGCGATTCTGAAGGAACGCTCATTGGCGCAAGGTAAACGCATTCTTATGGTCACGCCCTTCCCTGCTTTGGAGGCCGTGACTAAGGCGAGTGTACCTAACTCTAAAGCATTACATCCCTGTTGGATACAATGGGCTACGTCTTCGACATCATCAGATGTCACTTTTATCTTTGACCCTGCACTACAGACACAGGAGTTTTTACAGTATGAACATGTTCAACCTCCTCCGTTGTCTTTGCTTCCTTTACATGAATACAAATGTGTCATTTACACCGATGGCTCGGCTCAACCGGCCACAGGTTCCAAACATGCTTATTCAGCGGCTTGCGCAATTGTGGCTGGATCAGCAGTAGCCATGTGTTCCGTAGCAGCAGTTACAAGGTCCATGACTAAAATAGATAATGATATTTTGGCAGCGGTGGCTGCTGCAAGGGAGGGAACCGCTTATCCTCAGGGTTTCCCTTCGAAATACTCTTATCGTGTATCTCCCGAACAAGTTCCTTACGCTTCTATTCCATCTGTTGGGGATCGGCTGATTCCCAACTTGGACCGCAGACTTGCTTTGATCAGAGTCGCACACAAGGGCATGGCTTCTGCACATGCCGGGGTGCCTGCGACAGACTTGATTTTACAGCAACGTTATTGGTGGTGTGGTTTATATAAACAGACCCGTACTTATGTGCTTTCTTGTGACACTTGTCAACAAATCAAACCATCTACGGTGTCACGCCCACCACATGCACAGCTATGTATTTCTAATAAACCATTTGGCTGTGTATATCTTGATCACTGCGGTCCATTCTCTTCTGATACTGCATATAAATATATTTTAGTTGCAGTTGATTCGTGCACACGATTCCTTTGGGTTTGGCCACAACGCAGTGCTGACGCTCAGAATGTCATCAGGGATTTGCGTGTTTTTGTCTGGATGTTTGCCTGTGGCACCTTCCATTCGTACCAAGGTCCAGCGTTCGCCTCTAAGGCTTACAAGGACGCGATGAAGTCCATGGGGGTGCTGGTGCAGTTTTCGTCTCCATACAGGCTTGAGGGCAATTCAATTGTGGAGCGAATGAACCGTGACTTAAAGCAATCCTTGACAGCTAGAGTCTTAGGTACTGGCAGGAACTGGCTGGCCCATTTGTATGGTGTTCAACGTGCACTCAATAATCTCCCTAGAAGATCTCTGGGTGGGAGGACCCCATATGAAATGCTCTTTGGCATCAAAATGTTTGTGTCAGACCTTGATGGTCTAGACGCTGTGGCGGCTGCTGCAACCTTTGATGTAGATAATCATTCTACTGTGTTACAGGATCTACTAAAGACCCGTGACAGCTATGCAACTGAACATTTACCCTCTTCCGATGATGCACCACTGCTGATTCCGGTTGCCTGCTGGCTTCCAAAAGTTGGAGATCTGGTACGAGAAAAGTTGGAGAACAAGAAAGAATTTGGTCCCTCTTATCGTGCACCAGTTCCGGTACTTGGATTGAAGGGTACTCGTACAGTCATTTTGCCACCTTTACCTGGTCGCAAAGACAACAGATACATCTCAATAGACAATGTCAAGCTACACCGTCTGGCCAATTCTGAATAGTGTCACACCTGCAGTTTCGTGCAACGCTATTTCTTTGAATCCGGCCCCCTCCACCGCCATGAATACAAACAGTGTCAGTGAGGCTGAGATGGAAACTGCTGTTGACCTTTCTCCTGTTTTGCCTCCTACCTCTTCCAACACAGAGTCGAGTATACATATCCCACTGATGAGTCGGACAGGGAAGTGCCGAGCGATCATCAACAACATCATGCTGATACCTCTCAACCCGCCAGAGGTGACAACGGGTATTTTGGGGACCATGCCAGCTTCTCTTATGACTCAAACTCCTGGTCTTCTACTTTGGCAGTACCAACGTCTAAATTAAGTGTTTTCTTCTCTTGGTTCAAGAAGACGTACTTGGTCCCTCCATTGACCTACATCTGGTTGGTGCTTATCCTAATTTTCCTCTTCATGTCGATTGGATTTGTGACAGTGTTCTTTTTACTCATCAATGGTCATTATTTGCCAGAACGCTCTGCTGTGAACTTGGTCGATGGTACTCTGGCCCCACACACATCGTCCCATATCATGAAACGTGATCAGACTCATGTGAACATTTCAGCATTCCCGGTTACAGATGGCATCGTTTGGGATAAAGTAGCCTTCGAAGTCCACGGCCCGACGGAGGTGCTCAGGGTGCCTTCACGTGTTTTGCGTCTCATTAGGAGATGTGGTAACACGGGACATACATTCTGATGATTGGGATGTGCAAGCAGTACATTCATTATTTTCCGATTTGAAGTATTATGCTGCTTTTGATGCTGAAGATTTGTACTTAAATTCTGCCGATTATGCTGATCTCTTTTGTTATCAACACTATGGGCATCATTTTTTACATAAAACGAATACTTTGAAGCCGGTTTATAATTACACTCAATGGGAACACTGTCCTACTCCCATCAAAGGGAGTTCAAAAATTCTTCTGAATAAGTTTACATATTTTACAGATTATAACACGTCCAATCCGGAATCTTATTTCTTTAAATTACAATTGTCTTCTCAATCCAAATTTATACTGACCCACACTAAATTGATTTATTCCAACTCATTCAGGACTAATTAGCCACACAGGGTTATGATCACTGGAAAGAGACCATTGATTTGAAATCAATCTGGGGTACAAAACACTGGCAGGTTAAGGGAACTGAGGCACTACATCGTGCCTGTCTAATCCCGGTTCAAATATTATTTTTAAATGATACTGTTTATCAAACCACATGCTTTGGTATGGCTACGGTAAAAAATGTGAATATCCCTTCCATTCTGTCTTTAGCGGAATATGACAATTGGCGTGCTCGCACGAATTATACCATCGATGCATTGCACGCTTTGTTCCAAAATGACACCTTTAATGTCTCAGGAATTGATTCATCCGGTTGGTTGGTGTGGCAAACCAATTCAAATGCATGTCAATTGCGTTTTTATAATGTAACACCTGGTTTCACCCAGACTAGACCGGACCCACGTTATCCACGTTCACATTCGGTTACCACTTACTTGGTGGGTAAATTATGCCAATGGTTGGAACATTCAACCCTATCGTCAGTAAAGCAACACCTGTCGCTCTTGTCGAGTGACATTAATTTGGCTGCTTTTCTCTTAGGACCCAGGGTTCCCAGAGCTAAGAGATTTATATATGCAGCTTACAATGAAATTTGGAAACTTTCACAGATGGAAGCAGCCTTTCGTCTGCGTCAGATTGATCAAGCAAATTTAGAAAAGGTTCTAGCCGTGGTCGGCAATAGCATCAATATGCTTTAATCACGCATTTATACTTTGGATAACATTGTTTCTTCTGTTATTGATATTGTTCAGAATGATGTGTATGTGCTAGATCATGGTCAAAATCAGTTACGATCAGTTATGCAGTTTGCATGGACATTACAGAGCCTTAAAATGGGAAAAGTCCCTTGGGATTATTTGAATGCTTCTGCTCTGTTTTTACCATTTAATCTGACTGATAAACAGCGTTTTATGTCAATGAAAGATCTACATACACGCTATTACACATTGAACAATTGGAACCCTTGCCATTCTCTGTGGCGGAAATGGAATCTGCTGTTTGGTTAATTTATGGAGTTATCTCCCTCCCATTCTCACTGTTTCAATTTAAATCTTGCATGCAACATTGTCCAATTGGCCGCTTTGAATCCCTGGGTAGTGCCTTTTTGCATGAATTATGGTCCCTACCTTTTACTTACAGATGTCAACGGGAAGATAAGGAGGTCTTCCTAACAGGGGAGGACTGCGATTCCACAGTAAGACATTCCCTAGTTTGTAAACACGTTAAATTGCACAGCACGTGTAATGTATCAGCGCCTAATCTTGCATGTTTTTTTAAAGGGACTCCAGTGCCATCAATATTTCCCGCTTTTACCCTGCTTACTAATGGTAGCTATCTTATTTTGAACAACTAGGATTGCTGTGGTTTATGAACAGGTGTCCTGTATTTGGTAACTGTTTCACAACGCGTTGCTTGTTGTAGCAATGTGCTTTTTCCGCCCCCGCATGGGAGTGTAGATAGTTCTATTTGGCCTTCCATTCCTACTTTGAAAACAGATTTAAACAAATTAAGCAGGCTAAAGGCCCTTTTGTTCCAACAAGAAGTGGCTCTCACTTCAGCCCGAGAGACCTTCGAATTACAGGTGGCTAGACCATCTAGTGAGATTCAGTCACTTCTGAATACTAACCTCCCACTACACTTTGGGGAGCTTATACATCAGATATTTAATGCGTCTTACACTAAAGGCCTAGCACATTTTTTTAAACAAGTGGGAGCAGGCCTTGTGACTTCTTTTCAGACGATATTTGGAGTAATACCGCATTTTATTCATTCTATTTTTTCCAGCGTCTTCGGTGGATTCCCTTTGTTACTAGCGTTAGCTGGTGGAATCCTGCTTCTTCTGCTCGTACTGTGCAATGGCTGCTCAGCTTGTGGTCCTGCACAGATCAGGCCAATTGCAGCTGTACCGTGATCGGATGCGACAAGTTTTTGGATGCCTGCCTTTAGCGACGCTTGGCGTGACTTATGGATTAACTTTTCGCTTTGCCTACTTTACTTGTGTGCAACCAGTCTTCTACTGCCGACGATGCCCCTTCTATTGGGCTATGGATTTATGTCTCTCCAATACGTCATGTTCAGTTGATGGGCCCCTTAGAGGCGCATGACCAGGCTTTTTCTGGGGATGGCTGTATGGTGCGTGCAGCTGCACTTGGAGTGTTGGCTGAATGGGATATCTGTGCGGCTGCGCAGAGCCTCTTACATCAGAGTTTCATCGAATATCACGCAAGTTGCCCGATGATGCTTTTGGAAGCATCGGATTATGAGGAGCACGTTTGTTCCTTCGATCTACTTGATTGGATGGCATCCCTTTTTTGTACTAACGATAGAGATGCTCTTCTGTAGGGAATTGCATTCTTAAGTTCACGTACGTTGATGGACTTACCACCTTCTTCATCATTTTTTTTGTTGATTTTTTTTTCCAATTTGGTTTTTTTCTCATATGTTTTTGGTCTGCTTGTTTTTTTTAACTCTGTATCCGTCCTTTCTCTATGTTCTACGGCCTTACCAGGGGGAGGGTGTTATATGGCCCTTAGGGTCATTGTCGACATTGCTATGTTAGCATGAGCGTTGCTGCCATGATGCTGCTTTTGCGCACGTTACTACATGACTTTATTTCTGCAAGACGCTGTTTGTGCCTTTCACATGAGAACTGTCTGCTTTTCGCATTCTTTGCTGAAGTTTAGTCTGAACACGATGTGCAAGGTCGATAAACAATGCCCCTTGTTATTCTGTTCTGGTCAGTCCCTAGCACCTAGACATAACATGCTAAACACAGCTGCAATGCTGGAGACTCGTGCTTTGATATTACGGGGATGCATGTTGTTTTAACAACACACTTGGAGAGATTCCTTTCCATGGAGAAGAGCTATGCTGTTCCTATGATGTAAACCTTGCATCTAGGCTTTAAGGTATGGGGTCTGCTGTCAAAGCCCAGAGATCATCTTTTTTCTAATAAACATCTTCCAGCCAAGGGGAGGGTGGTTAGGTCTTTTAGCCCTTTTTCCACTGTCTTTGTAAAATGACTTCCCCCTTTGTGCTATATGGAATTGTAACAATGCTAATTGTTTTGAGTTTATGCATTTTGCTGCTGGTAGTGGCTCGTATACTGCATTCTAGAGCACGATAGTTAAAATAAACATTTTGAACTATTACAGTGACTCTGCCTAATCTTGTTGTGGACAAGTACGAGTGAGCGAGCGAAAGAGCATGTCTTGCTACCTCGATTCCTGAGAGAGTCTGTAGTGTTGTGTCCTGGGTTGTCAAATCATTTGTAGCTCTGTGATTTTTGGAGGAGAACAAATGAGACACTATAGCTAGTCGGTTTTGGGATTTTGGGCACTAAGGTGGTAGGTTGGTACACCTCTATACACCGAGGTCCAGTTTTCCTGCACATAGTTCTGTGTAGGTGCAGAATCCCCGCAACACTGGGGAGATGTTTCTGTGGTGTAGATAACTGAACTGCGCGTAGTGGAATCAGGCGTTCTGTGATATCAGTCTAAGGGAACCAAGACATCTCTTCCAAACAGGGTCCGTTAGCTCTGTGGGCAGCCGGTTTGCCCACCATTCTCTGAGGGCGAGGGAGCGTGGGCCAGATGAACCACAGTTCAGGTTGTCATATAAGAATGATATTGCACGGTGCGAAGTCGTAGTAGTCAGCATCAGCTCCAGAGGTTCATCAGTTCGAGTCCCATCTGTTTCAGCAGGCCACATTTTGCCAGCCACATCACGAAGGGCTGAATACACCATGAACTGTCCCCAGGGGAGGCTATCGCTCTCCACTAAGTTCTCAAATGTGCACATGGTCCCCTCTACGTTCAATTCCCTCCATGTCGTGTAACCAGCTGCCGTCCAGTCATCTACAAATAAAGGGTTTGTAAAGATCTACAAAATGGCAGTTCCCACAGTGGCAAACTAGGGGCATACGGGACGTCTCTCTGACTATTATGAATGTATTTCCTCCAGTACCATGCAGCCACCTGTGTTAAAACATTAAGGGCCTCCCATTGAGAGAGGCACGTCAATAGCCAACCAATTATAGAACTCACCACTGGGCCACTCAAATCAAGGCCGAGTGTTTCCCTTCCAGGGCATGACACAGCATGAATCCACCTTAGTGAGCATTGTAGCTGAGCAGCAGCATAGTGTAGCTCCTAATCGGGAACATCCAGTCCCCCCAGTTCAAATGCCGGGGTCATCGCTTCGATCTTGACTCTGTGCCTCTTAGGGCCCCAGACTAGAGGGATAAGAGCTCCCAAAAAAGGGCTTCTTTAATATCACTGGGAGTGCCTCGAAAAAGTAAAGGAGGCGCAGTAGTATTAACATCTTAGCAATGTATATCCTGCCCATAGGGGAGAGTGGCAGTTGCGACCAGAAGGGCAGCGAGTGACAGATGGACAAGAGTGCTTTACCCAGGTTACCTTTCACTAAGTCTTTTACCGTGTGGTAAACATGTAAGCCTAAGTACTTAAATAGTTCAGGAGCCCACCACAAAGGGGAGCGTATCTCCGTCTCACGTTGATCTGAGGGAACTCTCAATAGAAGAAAGAGGCATGTCTTTCCCCAGTTGATTCTCAGTCCGGATACTCGGCCAAAGTCATCTAAAGCCGACATGACTGCCAGCAAAAGCAAGAGGCTGGCCTTCAGGTAAATCAACATGTCGTCAACGTACATGGAAACTATTTGGGATAAATCTGCTGCCTGGTCTCCCCATTCGTCTGCCTGTTCCCTAAGCACACTGGCCAATGGTTCCATAGCCAGAGTGAGTAGTAATGGGGAAAGGGGGCATCCCGCCTGGTCCCATGTTCAATTGGAAAACTGTCCGACACAATGTCCCCTGTGCGTTCCCTGGCCATGGGAGTTTAAAGTATCCTTATTCATTTACAGAAATACTAGCCGAAACCTAACCTCTGCAGGACACCCTGTAGGTAGGCCTAATCCAGGGTGTCAAATGCCTTCTCTATGTCTAAAGAGGCCACCCATCCCTGCATGGACGTCCTATGCGCCCAATCAGTGACATTAAATAATCGCTGAATATTAAAGATCGTATTGCGGCCCGGAATGAATCTGTTTTGGTCCCTATGAATCACTGTATGCACCATTGGGGTCAGCTGGTTTGCTAAAACCTTCCTCAGTACCTTGTAATCTAGGCTGAGAAGAGACAATGGACGATAAGATGCTACCTCCAGTGGGTCTCTTCCGAGCTTAGGAAGCACAATAATCAGTGCATTTCACATACTTTCCGGCACCTTTCCATGCTACCTAGCGTTCCGGCCTGCTTATACAGCACTAATAAGCGAGGTGCCAAGAGTGCCTGATATGTAGTGTAAAATTCAATAGGTAGGCCGTCAGTGCCAGGTGATTTGCCCCTCGCTATGTGTTTGACGGCCAACGCAATCTCTTCTAGAGTCAGCTCATCATCCAGCTCTCGTGCCAGTAAGGGAGCCAGAAGGTGAATTTCGATACGTCGTAAATAGGCTAGGATTGCCCTTGAGGTCACCTCTGGTAGGGCCCGATATAGGTTCCTGTGATAAAGTTCATGCTCTCTATTGTTGTCTAATTGGGAGTTCACTATATGACCAGCTCGAATAGCACCAACTGTGGTGTGGGGGGCGATCAGATTTCAACAACCATGCCAAGAGGCTACTCGCTTCATCGCCTAGTTCATGTTGTTGCTTGGTGTATTCTTTAAAAATCTACGCGAGTGTGTCGCTAAGGTAGTTCTCAAGGATTCATCAGGGGTGCATGATCGTTCACTCTCCGGGTCGCCTCCCAGGATCCAGGACCGACCAGGAGGGCAATGGAGCCCGTTGAGCTGGTCGGGCAAGAGCCGCCATATGGTGGTGAAGTCCTCAGCGACGCACGGCCTTCCTCAGCTCCGGGCAACCGATGCAGCCGTACGACTGGGCTACTGCTGTACTTGCACTGTAGGGTGCCTCGCTCAGAGGAACAGAGCGGAGGGGAGTCAAGGGCCACAGTTGAACAGCCTCCGCTCCATGCGCCTCCATCCCGGGCAGGTGAGACACTTCCGCCTGGGCCACAACCACGCACTGCGTCCCGGGAAAACGCACCTGTTCAAGCACCTCCTGTCCGGGCACGATAGGGTGTTGCGGGGGGAATCAGGAGCCCAGCTAACAGCGAAGGCGGCAGTGGTAACTCCTCAGGATACTTTGACAAAGGCCGAGGGCTGCGGGCTGCGGAGCTCCTTCCCGAGCGTCCTACTTGGTCGCCATCTTGGCCACGCCCCCTATTTTTTTTAAACATATCTTTTATTGTTTTTTCAGCACAAAACTCACAAGTAAAACATGAGGAAATACAGCCTTGCAGTATGCAGATGACAACCAATCCTACACACAAGCACATAAACCCTATTAGGAAGTTCACCAGAAAGCACACTACACCCTCATCACCACCACAACAGTTGCTCACTTTTAAGTTACAATACACCTATTATATGTTTCTTCTAAGCCTGAAGTGTTCTGGGTTGGTGAGTGTCTGTGGATTCTGTGAAGCGTCACAGCATCTCAGCCCATTCCATCATGCATTTTTTGCCTGTACGTGTGTCCCCATATGAATCTCTTCCGCTATGGCCCATTCCAGTACATCTTTTTTCCAGGTGACATAGGTTGGTGGTCTTTTTTTTTCCAATTAATTTCAATTCTGTGTTTCTCCAGTACCATCCCTCAATAGGAATTTTCGATTCATTTTATTTGTTTTCTGTATTTATATCCACCGAGCAGGCACTTTTTCATTTTGTCTATTAATGCACCTGCCACTGACCTAAGCGCAGCCACAACTTTATCCCAGAACTCGTGTGAGATGATACCAAACAATGTGGTTAAAATCAGCTGTCAGCTCTACAATTTTGCTCCAGCAGGCATCAGCGCACGGGTATATTTCTGCCAGCTTCTGAAGTGTTCTGTGCACATAATAAAAATATGCTAGCTTGAAATGGGCATTTGTGGAAATTCTATGAAAACAATGTACAGCGTGTCGCTGCAAATTACAAAAATGTATCCAGTAGGCCCAATACTCCTTGTTCCCAGGGTTATTTCAATATTTCCAATTTTACCCTAAATCTCCCACTGTGCCCATGAGTGTATCCAATTCTTTAAGCGCACTTAATGGAATTGGGCACATTGTACTTACCAACGTATATAGTCATCTAGGCAAACAATAATTTTAATCAGGGCTATCTGCCCAATTCTAGTCAATGGGAGGGTGTTCCAAAGTTTTTCAGAGACCCACCTTAACTCCTCCCATGTTGTCCTGTAAATGCTGAGTTGGCACCATAAAAACATGTATTTCTAGGAATCTAAAGCTGGCTAGCTCCCATTTTATACCCAGTGTTGGTAGTTGTCTAAGTTCTACACAATGCAGAGAGCCTATTGGGAACAGTTTAGATTTACCCCAATTAAAATGGAGTCCCAACACCTCCCCAAAGCAGTGCAGCAACTTCATTTAAATAGGCATCATCCCCTATGGGTTTTGAATGTATAGGATATTGTTGCCTGCATACAGAGACACCAGGTGAGTGGTATTGCCAATGGTTATTGAATTGAATTGAATTAACATTTATATAGTGCATGGCTACCCGGAGGCATCCCAGCGCTGGTAGTAGCAGTAGTGGGGAGTTTCGCCAGTTAGGGGAAAAGCGAAGTTTTTAACAATTTGCGAAAGGCTAAGTGGTTGGTTTCTACACGTAGGTGGGGAGGAAGGGAGTTCCAGAGTCTGGCCGCGTTAAAGAAAATTGCCGACCCCCGCTTCTGGCTTTCCTGATCCTAGGGACGATGACAAGATTCATAGTCTTAGAGCGAAGGCTTCTGTTGGGCCGGTAGGGGCTGGATGGTGCTCTGAAGAATGGAGGGACCTGTTCCAGCTAGAGACTTGTGGGTAATACATAGAGCTTTAAAATTGACTCTCTCCCGGATTGGTAGCCAATGGAGTGATCTCAAGGCAGGTTTGGCTGAATGATGTTTAGGAATGCCTAATAGAAGTCTTGCTGCCCAGTTTTGTATTGTCTGTAGTTTGGAGAGGGTAGCAGCGGGGGCACCCAAATAAAGGGCGTTCGCGTAGTCCAGCCGGGACAAGATAAGGTCCTGGACCATAATTTTCCTTGCTTGGAAAGGAAAAAGGGGAAGAACCTTCCGAATCATTTTCAGGATACCATAGCACGTGGCTGCCGTCAACCGTGCTTGTGTCTTAAATGTGAGGTCTTGGTCGATCCAGACACCCAGGCTTTTTAACTGGGTCGTAGGGGTGGGGGCTAGGCCGAGAGAGGTCGGCCAAATTGCTTTTAGATCATGGGGAGAACGATTGCCCAGGATCATAACTTCGCTTTTTTCCCCATCCAGTTTCAGGAAGGACTCGTTCATCCAATTGGCAATTTCTTCCAAGCATGGACGCAGACTGGGAGGGGAGCTTTCGGCTTTGTTGAGCCCAATCACAAGTTGCGTGTCATCTGCATAAGTGACTATGTGTACTCCAAAGGTGAGACCACCTCTGCAAGGGAGCAAGTGTAAACGTTAAATAAGGTGGGACTCAGGGAAGATCCCTGAGGTACTCCACAACAGAGGGGCATCTGCTTAGAGTTCACCTCATTGTCAAAGACCTGAAAGGATCTGTTGCTCAGGAAGGACTGTAACCATGACAGAGCGATTCCAGTAACACCCAGTTGTCTGAGTCTGTGGACCAGGATGCGATGGTTTACTGTGTCAAAGGCCGCGCTGAGGTCAAGAAGAAAGACCACAGCGGTGCCTCCGGAGTCCACTATTTTTCTTGACTCTTCCACTACTGAGAGCAAGGCCGTTTCTGTTCCCTGGAGGGGACAGAAGCCTGTCTGGGACCGATGGAGAAGCTTGTGAGTCTCTAGGAATGAGGATAATATTGAGTTGAAATATTTTTCAGCAATTTTGCTGACCCCTGGAAGCAGAGATATGGGGCGGTAGTTTCCCAAAATGGAAGGATCAAGGCTGGTTTTTTTAAAAAGTGCCTTTACCATAGCTTCCTTCCATGGGGTAGGGACCACTCCAGAAGAGAGTGAGGTGTTAATCAATTCTAAGATTACAGGGGAAACAACGCCTGCCACCTGCCTCAGTATCTTTAGAGGGGCAGGATCTTTGGATGATCCACTTTTTACCTGAGTCAGAAGGCTTTCTAACACAGGCATTTCCATCACCGGAATAGTGTCCAAAGAGGGCTGGTTACTACAGGATTGGTGGGACAAAGTACAGTCTTTAATGGGGGGAAATGAGGTAAAAATGGTTTCAATTTTATTGGAGAAGAACTCCGCTAAGTTGTTACACCGTGCACCTGAGGTATGCCCCAATCGCTTATCTACTGGCTAATGTGCTGTGCCGGTGGCTCCATCACTAACACAAATAGCAATGGTGACAGGGCACGCCCGTCTAATCCCTCTCTCGCAAGAAAAGTATGCAGGCATTAGCGTCTTGGATGGGTAGCAACTATCTTAGACTGAATGGGGACAAGACTGAGGTTTTGATTTTTGGCAACCATCCCTCCATCTGGAATAAGTCCTAATGGCCAGATATACTAGGGTATTGCCCATCCTAGCAGACTCCGCCAAAAATCTTGGAGTACTAGTGGATACCAAGTTATCGCTTGACCTTCAGATCAATCGTACGGTATCAACTTGTTTTGTATTATTAGGACGTTGAGGAAAGTGTTCCCCTTTTTCCCTTTGAAAGCACGCAAGCAGGTAGTTCTTGCCTTGATTTCTTCTAGGCTAGACTATTGTAATGCACTTTATTTGGGGATCAATAGAACAGCTACTGCTAAACTACAGTTAGTGCAGAATGTGGCAGTGAGATTGATACTTGAAATTCCTAAACATCAATTAGTCTCAGTGGGGATCTCCAAACTGCATTGGCTACCAATGAACAAAGGCATTACCTTTAAGGCTTTATGCATTGTTCATAGGGCAGTGCAAAATATCTGGCCCGGGTGTCTGACAAAGATGCTCCAGAGATATACCCCCACTAGACATCTTTGGTCCGCTAGCTACAATCTCGTAGTCATTCCCAAATTTAGGAATACTAGGTGGGGGTAAGGGGTGGCTAGGGCCTTTTCTGTGGCCGCAGCAAAATTGTTGAATTCTCTCCCACGAGCCATTAGTGATCTGCAGGAACACAATAGTTTTCGGAAAGCGTTGAAGCCCTGGCTTTTCACTCTTTCATTTCTGGCTAGCTTTTTCTCTTTGTGATAGGAGTTTCTTTCTGTTCTTTTCCTTCAGAGCTCTCCTTTCTTTAGCGCCTTGACAACCTGTGGTAATTGTGCGCTTTATAAATCATTGTAATTTCATTCATTTAATTTCTCTCTGCAACTGCCATTCCCTGGTTACCAGGCCTGCCATGCACATTCTAGCAGTAGTCTGTGCATATAGCAGCTTACCCCACCTGACAAAGTTCGTGACTATCCCCATCCTATGAAGTACTTGCCAAATGTAATCCTACCCCACTGTGTCAAATGCATGTACCACGTCCAACACGACCAATGCCTGAGGCCTGTCTGCATTCTCCAGAGCAGTCAATATATGTGTTAATTGTGAAACGTTGCTCATGGTTTATCTGCCTAGTACAAACCCCCATTAATCTAGGTGTACTAATTCAAATATAGTCATAGCCAGTCTGTTTGCCAATATTTTGCTCTACAATATAACATTTTGGGAATGTAAAATGTAACAATGTAACATCAGTATTAAGCATAGACAGCGGCCTGTGTGTCTTTATATTCTTAGGATCTCTATCCTGCTTAGGTATTATAACCACCATTGCCTTTCGCATTGATTCAGGCAAATATTCATAATCCTCTTGGCTTACCTCTAATAGCATGTCTTTCAGTATGCAGACATTGCTTGATATATTTCACTAGGTAGGCCATCGCTCCCTGGTGTTTTGCCTTTCTTCATATCGCTTAAGACTTTATGCATCTCCTTTCTATCTATTAGCTTTTCTAATAATTCTGTCTGCACTGCACTTATCCTAGGCAACAGCAGCTCCTCCAAGTATGCATTTATTTTAGTCAAGTCTGGCTCCGAGGTCTCCTGACACACAAGTTTCAGCCATTCCTGGAAAGCATCCAGTATACCCCTCCTGATCTGTCACCGCCACACGTGGCTGCTTGTGTAGTTTCATAATATGTGAGAGTGACTGTTCTCTTTTTAAGAGCCAATCCAGTAGTTTCCCTGGCTTGTTCTCCCTGAATGCAGTTTCTGCCTAAATTACATGTGCTTGTATTTTTCCAGGGTTGTTCAACCGTCCTCCATATGTCTCTTAGGTTGCACTATCTGCTTCCACTTATTAGGGTCTAGTACTCACTGTGTCTCCAGCACCTGCCATATCCTTGTCTGGCAGCCTGCGAAGTAATTGTGCCTGTATGCCAAATGAGCTTGCTATGAACTCTCCTCTGAGGGAAATCTTCATTGCCACCCACTAAATACCCCTAGAGCTTGCTGTAATCCAAATTTGGTCAACAAATGTTTTCAAATAGGTGTTTGTATGGTCAAAGAAAACAGCATCTGTCGAACCTTCAGGTCATAGTCGCCAAGTTGAAACTCTGACTCGTGGCCTTGCCAATTCTAATTCCACAGATAGTTGTGAGTGGTCTGACATTGAATGTGCTAGATACATTGTCTGGAGACACTGCCTCATGTCCTCTCTACGTAAGATCTAGTCTATTCTTGTATGCGTGTTATGTATGTGAAACGCATTTGGGTAACACAACAAGCTCTGTTGATACCCCCAGGTAAGAAAAAGGTCTAACTCATGTATTGTATCTAACAACGTGTTAGTCAGGTTAGGTTAGTGCATTCTTTTGGTGGTGATATGTCTATACGTCTATCTAGCATGCAGTTTAGGTTTCCACCCAAAACTATTACAAATTACAAACTATTATAACTATTACTATTACAAACTATTATAAATTACATAAATAAAATAAATAAATAAATTACACTCTCCAGAGTGTGAGCCATCTTTGATGGACGTTCTGGGAAGAAATCTCCATCATCTACTTTGAGAGGATACACATTAATCAGCAGCACCTGCAGCCCATCTAGCCTCCCCCGCACCAGGACATTTACTCCTTCCGGGTCCACCACAGTCTCTAACTCCTGAAATGGTATTGCAGCACTAATCGAAATCAATACTCGCCTCGAATTTAGAGTAACCAGTAGCATATATTTGCCCTCTCAATTTTTCTGAGCATTTTCTACGGTCAAGTAATATGGGTGAGTTGCACTACTCCCCCGCCCCTTCCCGAGCCAACATTCACCATTCCCACCCAAATAGCAGTATATGACACACACACCCTCCCAAAACCTGTTGAAAGCTTCTAACTAATCTTCCAACTTAAATTAAAAAGTAAACAAAACTAGGTGGCCCCTCACTAACTGCTTGATGCAGGCGTCTGCTACGGTACCCACCAGGCCCTCTTGTGGGCACTTATCTAGTCAGACTACCAGTTGGATTAGGCCATCAAAAGGTCCAACAAACCCCCTTGGTGTTGCATATCCATGTCAGGCGATCCCCAGCACCCCTAGTCTTCTTAAACCACGCTATTATAAATGAGAATCTGGAGTAGCGTAAACAGTTTATTGCTCACAATGTGTAGGTAACTTTGTTCACTAAAGTCTCCACATTAGTGTTGATGAAAGAAATATCATATCTGTGTATATGGATTCAACTGAGCTAAGTTTCTTTTATTAAACAGTCATCTGTCTGCGTGTCTGTGTCAGTAACCTGCAGCCCAGGTTCATTTCCCCATTCCCATGAGTCGTACACTCCCTCATCCCTCTTGGACCAATATACGTGACGTTCTTCTGTTCGCATCTCGTGGCTGCGTCGAT
Organism: Calotriton arnoldi; assembly: GCA_963921515.1. Classification (NCBI taxonomy): domain Eukaryota; kingdom Metazoa; phylum Chordata; class Amphibia; order Caudata; family Salamandridae; genus Calotriton; species Calotriton arnoldi. The sequence continues at coordinate 2,041,178 of CAWUFW010000312.1, read as the reverse complement.
CTACAGGACTCCCTTCCTCCTGTCCTTTAGTGTCCAGAGAACATTGTCGCAGACTTCCCAGTTTGAGACCTCACCTTAACCCAGGGTTCCAGCCACTCCTAGACTTCAGTTGGCTCAGTGAAGAAGTGAGCCTTTTCATCTATAATTATCTTTAGCTTCGAACGATATAACAACATATATTACAGTCCCATGTTTCTCAGGTGCTGGTTTACTTCCACAAATGTTTTGTGTTGCGTTTGAACTTTTCTGCAAATATATAGAACACATGGATTTCATATTTTAGCCAATCATGCCGCTTACTAAACCATGTCCTTGTCTCTGGTTGAGGAAAAGGGCAATTACTGCTCTTGATGGTGCCCTCGGAGGTGGTGTTTGGGCGTTGTTGGGGCACGTGCTCTGTGTGCTCTTTCCACCGCAAAGCAAGATGAAAGTTCCACACTGTCTACCACTGGGTGTACCCAGTTTTCCAGAAACCCTTCCATGGAGGGACCTCTACGTTTTCAGGGAATCCAATAAATCATTGGTTGTTCCCCCTTGAGTGCCCTTCAGTGTCCTCTGCTTGGTCTTCAGGTTTTTTCTTTATAGTGTGCTATTCTATGACAATGTTTCTTAGATCTCTCACCTCCTAATTAGTCATGTTAACCACAGCTTCAGTGTTCTGGGCTTTTTCCGCCACATTTCTGATGGCCACCAGGAATAGCTTCACCTCAATCAAATTACCATCCAATCAAATTACCATCTATCTTTGCTTCAGAAACTGCCTCCAATTTTTCATGGCCACCAGAATATCTTCCAATGAGTATGCTCCCCCACCACCCCTCCACCCCAGCGTTACTTCTGTTTTTTCAATTGTTTTACATGTCCTTTGTGCCATTGAGGAGGCATAGTAGTCAGGCGTATTGCTCTGCTGATTGGACGTTTGTGTCCTCCCCATTGCAGAAGAGGGTGGGAAGTTCAGCATTACAAATGTTCCCCAATTCTTCCACTTGAGAGAAACTAAGGGTTATGTCTGAGGCCCACTCTGTTGATACTTTGTCATGGTATTTCACAGTTTGAGTAAAACATGTAGCTTCTCTATATGCTGTGCTGGCCTTGTTCCAGAGGATTAATAACTTTTAGTACAGTCACTTCATGACCCAGTTTGTGTTCCCACCTTGCCTGACATCTTTGAGTGCCTGCATTACTTGAGCTCAATGCAGCACCCTACTCTACCCCGACCCAACCCATGGCCTGTTTGAGACCTCGTTGTGTCTCGAAGTCTCATGCCCCTCATTTCCAGGGGTTTTATCGTTTTTGTGCACAGGGCCTCTTTGTGTCAATCTGTTTATCGCAGTTTCAGCTGAGCAGTTACTGGCTATGTGGCTTGTCTGTTAATATGAAACAGTGAAAACATACCTCCCCCCCTTATACAGGTGTCTCACCCACCTCTATGTGGGCTATTCTTAGCAGTTGAACCGATAGTCGATTCGAAACCCCAAAGTATGCCCCACAGTATCAGCATGTTGCTCCTTCCTTGGGCCTACTACTGTTTCCACTCCTGTTGGGAGCACAATTATCTTCCCTCTCCTTCTCTCTGTATGGGCCAGGGCATTGCATGTTGTCATGTAGAAATGCTTCTCTCAAAAGATCCCCTCTGCAGTCCCCTATGTCTGCACAGCTTTAAAGGCTTCCTCTGTTGCTCCCGCCAAAGGTTTGCCTCACATCAAGAACACAGCCCTCCACCTTTGATGCCTGCTCTCCTCTCCGGTCACTGTGCCTGTTGTCCAGGGTGTCTCTCTCACTGCAGGCCCGCCAATCCTCCAGGCATGCAGGGTGCAGAGGTTTCCTGCCATCCTTCATGGTGCCCCAGGAAAAAGGTGTCCAGTAGCACCAGCATGCTCAATTACACACACCTTGCTCGACCCACCTTACTCCAGTCACCCAAGCCACTCTCTGATAGTTTGTGGCCTTCTGGCATCACCCAGTGCCTTGCCAGAGAAGCAGCATAAAAAAGTAAGGGGTCCACTCAAAAGGGGTTTTATCACAGAGAGTTTGAGAGTTTTACATGGTCACTGGAGGCCAAGAGCAGTACAGGATCCAGACAGTGGGATAGCAGGGCCAGAGTACAAAGAGCTGTACTGCAAACTTCACTGGGGGCAGAGAGCGATGCATAGTGGAAAGCGGGCAAGGGTCCAAAGGGTGTGGGAATCTGCAGAGTGCATAGGAACAACCAGCAACACAGACAGAACAAGATGAGGGTAGTGGAATGTAACACAAGGTCTAAAGAGTTCAGGAGCAGCCAGGGTGGTTGTAGTATGGAGCAGGACATGGTCCACAAGGAGCAGATAGCGCAGGGTCCAAATGAGAGGAGCACATTGTAGGGTTAGCAGATGGCGAAGAGCAGGGCAGGGTCTACCTCAGTAGTCAGCCATCTCTGTGATGGCGTTGATTCCTAGTTAGTCGCAAGAATGGCAAAATGCGTTCATTCCTATCCATGAGGTTGGTCGATTCGCAACACACTAGGAATCGTTATTTTAAAATTAAAAGTTTCATACATTAGTCATAGCGATTTTGCTAATTCCAATTCGGTATTAACCGCAATTTGGAAATCAAAATTACTAATGTTGATACACATGCCCCAATGTTCTGTGCACCCTGGTCTTACTACTCTTATCTAAGAGTTTCAGAATTTGAGTACTGCCAGACCTGCCTTTTGCAGGCCCCAGACTGGATCTGGAAACGCTTCCATTGCTGCATACTTCATTAATGCTGAGTGACACCTCATGATATCACAGAAGGAGCTGTGTGATTTTGCTTGCAATGACGAAGCACACATATACAGTGCACCAGGCTATTGGTAACACGTTTCTCTTTTCTGTGCCAGGAACCACTGAGGTTTCAGTGGTTGCTTTCAATGCTGTCAAGTGGTGGTTACTATTTTATGGGACAATGGGGCACATGCATCAAAAAACGATTTTGCAATTCCTTAATAGCGATTATTAAGAAATCGCTATTACGGAATCGCAAAAGTGAATGCATCAAAAAATTCGCTATATTTTAGAGAATCTGTAAAATTCGCTATTTCCAATAGCGAGTCCGCTATTACCGAATCGGTAATAGCGAATTCGCAATTACAGATTCGCTAATAGCGATTTACCCATATTGCTGCATTGGGATGATATCACAACCAGGAAGTGAATGCACACACCTGTTCACAGAGAGAGTCGGAGGAGGAGGCAGACTGGTGGAGCTGAGCAGGAGGAAGCTGTGTTTGGAGCATAAGAAGTGAGAAAACAACAGCATGGCCACAGAAAATGGGAAAAAGAAAGGAGAAGGCAGGAAAAGAAAGCTCAAATTCAGTGAGAAAGAACTGGAAATCCTCATTGAGGAAGTGGTTTTGAGCTACGATAAGCTTTTTGGTAAACTCTCCCTGCAGGTTGCAGAGTCAGTCAAACGAAAAATTTGGCTGGCAATCCAAGCTCAGGTCAAGGCTGTGGGGGTAACACAGCGTGCAATCTCAGACCTGCGATAGCGCTGGTACGACCTGCGCAGCCAAGCTAAAGAGAGGGTGGCTGAAAGGCTAGCAGCTGCAAAATAAACTGGAGGGGGACTCCCCAGGGGTGTGGAATTTAATAAAATATCTACTTGTCCATGGGGCAAGTTGCTACATAAATCTCCTTGTCCTGTAACAAAATCTCATTTGTGCCATATAATGCGGCGACAAATTAAGGCAGCAATCTGATGACATAAGAGCTCTGATATAGCCTCTCTGATTATGCCAGGGCTCATTCCATAGTAGGGTTTGAATACTAGCAATTCCCTAATGTTGCTACATTTCCGCAGATCTACAAACTGGGGCTGAAGGTAGTGGTAAGCAACAGTTCCAGGGTTGGAATGCCCTTTTGGAGTCTGTGCAAACCTACTAACTTGAATATTTTAAAGGTTTTCACCGACTCTTCTCTAATCTTTTCCCATACTGAGAAAGGTTGGTAATTTACTCCTGACAATGGCAGACGTAAAACTTCTTCCAGAGTTGGGAAAAAAGTGGTTGGAGGGAAAGTGAACACTCAAGATATTCGCACAAGCAAATCTACAAATGCATATTTGCTCATGCTAAAATGCAGATCAGAAATATTTTTTACGAGTACTATTTCTTGCCCTACTTCTGTAAATTCTTGTGAATTTACGAAAGCTGTATATCTGCACTTAATGAAAGGACATATACCATGGGTGCACTTTTGAGACTTTCTTTAATAATTGGGCCCCTAATTAGGTCTGGCGTTAACCATGAGCTTTTGTGTTTATTAAAATTCTGTCTGTCCGTCTCTCTCTTCTCTCTGTATCGGCTGGCTTTACTGTGAGTGACAGCATTCTTCTCTTTCAGAAGGAGCATATCGGAACACAAAGTAGTTTTGTTCAGTGCCAGGAGCTACTGTGGCAAAGAGTGCTTTTTGAGACCAAAAACTATTTTTGCTGTTGCCAATGTTTATTATAATGGTGAGGGCCTGGCAGCTCCCACATCAATAAGGTTTTACAAAAACCATGCCAAAACAAGTCACGCATTGACAAAACTAAAAGGCTGACCACCAATTTCAGACCTACTGGCTTTGCCAATGCTTGTTTATTTTTGTTTCCCATAAACTTATTAAAGCTGGTTACACTGATTTTACAATTATGAATATTTTTGGAAATACTAGCATACATCAACATCTATTACTAAGTTGTACCTAAACTTTTACTGTAGTTTAGCGAAATGTTTTTCCCTACTTTCATTTTTTGTGAACATTTTATTTTGAAAGCAAAGAATCATCAATCTTGCTTTCAAGCTTCTGCAAATATTTGCATCTAATCAGAGAGCATTCTGGGAGCATTATACATAGCCTCATATTGCTAAGCTTTGAAAACGTGTGTACACATTTTTATACTGGAACCACTGTCAGTAGTGCAGTCAGAGCTTACAACATTTACTTAGTGCTCGCCCCAATAATAAAGGCTTTCAATTAATGAACCATAAATACAAGTTTGAACAGCATTAAAACATAGACAAAAATATTATCTTAACTGCAGACAATGCCCTTCCCTGAGCCATAACGTAGGATTGTAAACTGGCAGCCAAAGGGTTTGTGCTGTAGGGGGTTGGGCCTACTTGTCCCAAGGACAAAATAGACATGAAAACTTGTTGCCCTTGACCCCAAACAATACGTGTGGGCTATAGGAATTCCACATCCCTGTGGGACCTTCTTCTGAATGTCCAAACACACCCCTGGAGGACATGGTGGAATCCACATTGCAGCCAGAGGCAGTCGTCAGGATAACACAGATTGACACCTCTGAACAGGCGGGTACCTCCCAAGGTAAGAGCACTGCTAAATATTTTTCAATGTTAAATGTAACTAAAATAGTCCCAAATGCATACCCTACGTAGTGTAGCACACCTGAGTCCAGGCCACATTTTACTTGCAACACCCAAATGCATTGTGGGAGTTGTATACAGACAAATGTAAGGGCAAGGCAAGGAGGGGCCAAAACAGCTTTAGTGCAGCAGAGTACAGCAAGGAAGTGACTAAAGTAGACTTTGTCCATAACATAAGTACATTTATTAGACATTTGCATGCGCTATGTCACAAACATGTGCACCAAAAAATAACTGAACTTGCACTGTTTAAAATCACAGTTGCAAGCAGTGCAGGAGAGTGACGTGGCTGACGTCCACAAGTCAGAGGGACCAGTGGAACAGTCTGAGGAGGAACCAGAAGTGCCAGCATCCTCACCCATACCTGCTCCCACTCAACGCAGGCGAATAGTCCCACCAGTGCCTGCTTTGGACAGTGATGAAGAGAGGCACACAGGAACTCCCACACAGCAGGTTGGCAACACACCACCAACACCAACAGAGGTACCAATGCGGCGCAGGTCCATCCATTTCCGCAGGCGAAGGCCCAGGGCAATCCTGACGTCTGCAGAGGACAATGGGGCAGCTGCCTGGAGTGGGCTGGAGGGCAAGATGCTGAGGGTCCAGCGTCTGCAAGGAAGGAACATGAGGATTATGCAGGGCCAACTGGGGGCAATGGCAACATACGTGACTGCCTAAGAGAGCTCATCACTGCTGTAGTCGAAGGGCACAGGGCAAACACGGAAAACCTAGCCAGTGTTGCAACAGCTATGCACGACTTGTGCAGGGTCATCCAGGGTGAGCATGCCTCCCATGGTAGGAGGCATCACAATTTGATGGGGCGCCTGGACGGTTACACCAGGGCAATCAATAGGCTGAGCACAACTACAGCTCAGCTTTCCCGTCGTGTTGTCAGCATGCAAGTGGAGATGAGCCACTGCTGCGGGGATGTGGCCAGGGGCCTCATCCAGGTCACTAATGCAGTGGAACAACTCCAGACTGCTGCAGCTGGTGGCACCAACGTACTTGCAAGGGGGGGATAGTGAGGAGGCATCCAGCCTCAGTAGCCTACTGGCACCTGTCACAAATCCCAGGAGGCGCAGTACCAGGAGCAACACTGGCACGGAAGGCTCAATTAGGGATGTGGCTGAGCCTACTGAGAGGCACACGGGAGTGCATGGCCGGAAAAAGTAGTGACCTGGACAGGTACTATGCTGGTGAGGTAACCAGCAGCATGTACATTGTTCATACTGATGTGTAAGTGCCAAGGCAATGTCATTTAATTGTCTGTATTCACACTACACTTTTCTGCACTTGGTATGTGTGCATTAACACTACCACATTATTGTTACAATAAACCGTTGAGCACCTACTGTGTTGTCTCATGATTACCCACCTTAGAAATAATGTTGAGTTATTTCTGCAAGTCTCCGCCTCCCCTCTGCTCAATTTGGACCGCCTGCCGCTTGTGGTGGTTGTCTTGGCTGGATGTCTACCTCTGGCTCGCTGTCAGAGTCTTCCAGGGGAATGCCTCTATTTGTGGCTATGTTGTGCAACATGGCACATGTGGTGACTATTTTGCAGCAAGTCTCCGGCCTATACTGTAATGCACCCCCAGTTTTGTGGAGGCAGCGAAACCGAGATTTTAATAACCCAAATGTCCTCTCAATCACGTTGCGTGTGGAGATGTGTGCCTCATTGTATCGCTGCTCACTTGGTGTAGTAGGATTTAGATATGGAGTCATGATGAATGAGCGCACAGCGTATGCGCTATCACCTACAGGATGTAAAAAAGAAAATACATTAGTCAATGCAATGTGTCACCATGGCCGACAGGTGTGCAAGTCAGTATTACATCTGTTTACCAAGCAAATATCCTTCTCCAAATTCACCCACAAGTAGACGTCTGTGTATGCCACTATGTCTGAAGATATATGAGTCATGTGCACTGCCAGGGTAACTAGCCACAATGTCTGTGATTATGTTTTCACTTGTATGTTTAATGAATGGTAAGATTTCCGGTTTCGGTAAATATACTCCTTCCCTGAGGGGGGGACAAATGGCTACATGCATCCCATCAATGCAACCTATGACATGTGGAAAATGGGCAGCATGATAAAAATCTAATTTTAGATTTTAGTTAGCTGCAATTCCTGTGGTGTTGTGGGGAACCTAATGTGGTAGTGTATCCTCTGCAACATGGCATCAAGGAATGCATTAAAAAATCTGAAAAGGGCACTTTGGGAGACACCTCCAGCAGCAGCAATTACTCCCTGGAAGCTCCCTGAAGCTAGGAGGTGCAGAGAACAGAGGACCTGCACATGAGTGGGGATGGCATGTGTCCTGCGAGTCTGACGCTGCAGTATTGAATCCAATTCAGCTATGAGCTCATAGATTGTGTCAGCATTCAGCCTATATTTATCATAAATCTCTTCCTCCGTCTGCCCTAGCAAAGTAACGCGCAGTCTGAATATGCGCTCCTGTATCCTCCTTCTTCTCTGTGCTGCTGCTCTTAGCCTCATCCTCCTCGCCATGACGTAGAGCGCTGCCATTGTGTAACATTCTGATGCCTTCTGGGACTGTTTAAGTAGTTTGCTGATTATTAGCACCTGATTTGTTCAATTTGAAATTGTTACCACCTGATAGAATTTGTTCTTATTTAAGAAATGCTAATTGCGAATTTTTGTAGAATCGCAATTTGCGATTTTTCCTTGCATAGGTTTTGCGAATCTCTAATTGCGATTACCTATTACAGAATCGCTAATTCCGATTCGGTATTTAGGTAATCGCAATTTTTTGCGAGTTTGTTTGCGATTCAGCTATTTTGCTTCATGCATTGCATTAGGCTATTTAGCGATTGCAAACTGCCTTTTTTTGCGATTCGCAACATTTGCGATCGCAAAATAGCTTGATGCATGTGCCCCAGTATTACCTCTAAAAATCTTTGAATTTAAGGTTGTGCTCTAAGTGCTGTTTACCGGTGTTAGATACAGCTCTGCACTCAAGGTGCTAATGGTGTCTGACCAAGTTCCATGATGCTGATTTGTGTTCCATGCTTGCTCTTATGCACTTGAAAGCAATTTGGGAGAGGGAGGCAAAGTATATGGTGACTTCTATGAAGAGTAAATTCAAGATCCTGTGGTAGAGTCAAGACTTCCAGCCAATCATGGTCTAGACGCCGTTCCCCATTCGCAAAGCATGAGTCACAAGAGCTGGCACCAGAGATCTTCTCCAAAGCATGGTAAGAAGAGGTAGAGGTCTGAAGAAGGGACATCGTCTTCCTCTGAATCTCTTCCTTTGATAGAGCCTTTAGCAATGCCAACTTTTCCTACTTCAAGCTCATCTGCGGGGCTGAGGCTTTGGTTTTGATGCTGGCAGCTTCTGCTTCATCAGTGGCCTTGATTATGACTGTTGTACCGGCTGTACCTTCTGGTCCAAAGTCTGTTTTGATACCTAAAAGGGGGGTTCTAGTTTAGAAGACTGTTTTGCAATCACTTGCAGTGTTGGTAGTGTCGGGCTCAGTACCTGCTTCAGTGCCTGATCCTGGTTCGACTTCAGTTTCTATGACTTAACCTTTTTGTTGACTGCTAAGGCAGAAAACAAGACTTAGTTGAGAAAGTTTTCATACTCTGTCACCCTCTAGCCCTCTCCTATGAAATCTGTACAGAGGATGCATGATTTGTCTGGCTAAAATTCTGATCCAGTTCAGATGCTACATTGCTCTTGGTAGAGTGAGGCAGAAAACCTGATTCCACCTTTGGATTTGGATGCAGCACCCATGGCAGATTTGTAGAATGCTAGTAATCTTGACATGTCCCCAGAGGTATACCTTTCTGTTTTTTGAGAGCCTCTTTCGGCTGAGCAGGTCCGATTTTCAGGGGTCATTAATAAAAAGGCTGCTGAGTGTCTTGCTGTTCGAATGCACACAGTAGACACGCAGCTTTGTTTGTTCATGGAGTTATTAGCTGGTAGGCAGCCACTGGAGGGCGTTTCCAATGAATTGAAACCCTTGATCAGGTTGCTTGTTCATGGGATAGACTTCAGTCAAATGTGGCCATATCAGGAATCGTAACTCTTGACTAGAAGGTACAGCGTGGCAATGCCAAATTGCCTTACTTGGGTCCTCGTCCTACACCTTAAACTTTAGTGGTGAAGATGTTGGCTTGCATGGTGAAATCAGGGATGATTGCTTCTGCACCTCCTGATGGGAAGTCCAGAAGGTTATGTGATTTTGGAATTAATGGATTTTTTTTAGACAGTGTGGCTTTAAAGTCTTCTTATGGTGGCCACCAGTATTATCATGCACTTTTGGGAAATGGCAGCACTTGCTGTTCCTATCCTACCTAAACATATGTAGAAATACTTTGAGTTGTGCAGCGTTGGTATATGCATATCTAAGCATTCCAAGCAGCCTGGTTTGGATACTGTTGATTCTGTGTCTCTTGCCATGAGGTCTACTGTCATGCTGCATGGGTAGATGCCCTTGTCCAGCTTCTCTGGCGATGTCCAGTCTCAGATGGTGTATGTGCCCTTTGAAGAGCAACTATTGTTTGAAGAAGAAGCAGATAAATGCCTGGAAATGGTTAGATAAAGTAGAACTACATTAAGGGCTTTGGGTCTCTGCTTGCTGTCTAAGAGATTCCATCCACAGTTCCAGTCATTCCAGTGTTTAAGCTCACTAAATTGTTAGGAATTAAATGTGTCAATTTCAACTGTAGCAGCAGACTTCTGCTGCTTCAGGTGTGGAGGTTCAGGGAAGGGACACAAATAGAATGTGTCGACTTCTTCCTGTTTAACCCGCTTGCTAAGTCTTTTTAAACTTTGTGTTCTGCAGCATCACAATACGCTAGTTGGGAGTTCGTTGGCAGGTTTTTTGTCAGTGGTATAGGATAAGCCCACCCAAGTGGGTCTTGCAGATGATTTTCAGAGGTTACTCTCTGTCATCCCCCCAAAACCTCAGGCTGTTCTCTTTTTACCCCTCAGAAAAACATGGTTGTTATTCTTGATACTTTCTTATTCTCGGGAAAGGAGAGGTTTAAGGTAAATGTTTGACCTAAGATATTGTCAACAAGTTTCTCAGGAAGGAGAAGCTCAAAATGGTCCCTCACCTTCATAGCCATTTGGCATTACAAGGTCAAGACTGGTTAGTCTCTTTGATCTGCCGAAAGCTATTTTCCATACTCCAATTGCTTGTTGCTAGAGGAAATTGCTGAGATCTACTGTAGGAGATCAATATTACCAATTTGTTTTTCAGCCCTTGGTGTTGAGGTCAGCTTCTCAGATGATAAGCAAGGTTCAAGCGATGGTGGTAGCTCATCTTCACTAGCAGGATATTCACTTTACTCATATTTGCATGATTGGCTACTGAAGGCCAGTTCATAGGCGTTCTGTTGATGAACTTTTCAGATACAATCACTCATTTGCATAAGTTGGGTTTTTCAGTGAAATACAGAAATTTCCATCTGATTCCCTCTCTGCATGCTCCATTAATATGGGTAGACAGGATACTACATGTTGCGCAATGGAGAGAAAAAAATATGTACACTTACCTTGCCACGGGGTCCCGCGTCTCTGTTCATGCTCTCCTCGTGGGACTGGAAGCCAGGAAAAACAGCCAGGCTTCCCTGACCAATCCCAACGCTGCAATGCAGCGTTGTGATTGGTAGGCACCCAGCTTCCCCTGACCAAACACAATGCTGCAGTGCAGCGTTGTGATTGGTTTTGAGCGTCCTGGTTGGACTCTCAACCAGGGAATGGGGGCCTGGGTATGTTCTCCATGTAGGCTGTAATGCAGCCTGCATGGAGAATGGGGAAAGTGCGCATGACTGGTTTGGGCGGCCCGAGAGGGCTGACCAAACAGTCATTGCACACTTAGGAGTGGGCAAACCACTCCTCCCCTACCCTGCTCCTAGAGCAGAGCAGCCCCGCCCACCCGCCCGCTGGCCCGCAAAGGAAATATAACATGATAATAAATCAAAGTCGCGGGTCTCTTGTCCCGATCGACGAAACACGTGTTGGCTGGAGCTACTACAAGAGAACATTAAACTCATCCATATATGCCATGATTGTTTCTTTACTATAAGTGATTGACTTTGAATATTGTCTTATGAGTGCCGGGGCTTGATATATATTGTCGTACAGATCCTTGGATCTGAATTGTGGGGGTGTTGGGTGATTACCCCCTCCCTTAGCACCATATACCTAAGAAGAATAATATCAGATATACCGGTAATAGTGAGCACCACTCCCACACAGGGCACAATCATCCCACTCGCATTCCATAAATCAAAGTTATTATCATTTTATATTTCCTTTAGTTTGCACTGCTCAAAAGCAGTGGGGCGACGCTCCCCTGCCATAGTGGAGGAGCCAACACTGCCCTCTTTCTCAATGCCAAAAATACCTTTTACACCAGGTCCTGCTTTTTCTCTTCACAGCTTTCAACACCATTCACCATTTATTCACAACCTGAAAACTACCATGGGCTTTTCTGGCACAGTCCTACAATGGTTTACATCATACTACACAATTCAACAGCAACTTCTTTGAATAGGAACTTCCATATTCTGGACTATCACCGTCACCTGCGGTGTCCGCCAGGGCTTCACCCCGTCACCCATCATTTTCAGCCTGTAAATGGAACACTTGGGAGGTATCCTTCCAGGCAGCAATATCAAGATCTCCCAGTATGATGACAATACCACCTCTTTTACAAACTCTTCTCACCAATGACATACAGAGACTCAAAGCCTGCCTTAAACGTATCCAGTCCTGGATCTCAGCAAACCACTTAATTTTAACCCCCACCAAGACGGAATTCCATCTGTCTGCTAACCACGCAGTCTCTGGTTCAGGCATAACTCTGCAATTTAAACCTAACTGCTTCACACATCAACTCACAGAAAAGTCCTTATCCCTGAGATTCACCCTTGCCTTAAACCTCTCACTCCAATTTTATTCCAAATATGGGCAGAATCGGACCCGCTGTCAATTTTTTGACAGTTTCACTGCCGGCCTACTTGGCGGTCCGCCCCCTGGATTTAGATGTGGGCGGGTCAATGGGTGAAAGACCACTAGAGTCCCACCTCCTCCGCCAGGAATCTTCACCCGCGTTGGCGGCGCCATATGATGAAGCGGCGGGAGTCCAGCCAAGGATTCCGCCGAGCTAATTACAATATGCCTTTCCGTCGAGGCAACTGTAGTGGTAATACCTCCTACTTTGAGTTGGCGAAATTGAAGGAAATGAGGTAAAAACGTACCGTTTTTCCTGTTTTCCTCTTTTGTTTCTGTCTTGTACCCCATCGTCCAGGTCCCTTCTTTGCTGCTTCCGACTTCTCCACAATGCCAAATGACTCCGTTGTCACGGGGATCTAAGGTAAGCTACTTGTACAATTGTCCCACTATGATTTGTGTGTTGACAATTGCTGTAGCCTCGTGTATCTTTTGCATTGCTCTTTTATGCAATATTTGTCTTAGGTGTAATGCAGTAGTGTTCATTTTCCTACTTAACAAGGTAAATTGAACACACCTGTGTTGGCACTTAAAAAAATAATTGTTGCGTGTTGGTTTTGGGTGTGCATTCAATAGTGTGTAGGTTGTGTGTGTAACACAAAGGGCCATAACACATTGCCTACATATGTTTCTGATGCAAACATGACATATGTGTATTGATACATTAACAAGTAGTACTTATTAGTCTCCCCTTCACCAGGGACTCACTCTGTCAAACCGCTGCTAAGACACCGCCAGCACAACAGGAAAATCTAAATCGCCGGCGATTGAGTACTGTTAGTCAGCAGGGGAGACCGCAGCGGTTCAGCCAGCACACATCTAAATACAGCTGGCAGAATACCGTCAACTCGACTGAGTACTTGGAACCGCCACCACTGATTGACGGCGGTTGTCCCGCCAAGCTCTAAATCAGGCCCTCTGTCTCCTGAAAACAGTAAAACCGTTTCTCCCATAGATAACATCAATGTTACAGTGCAAGCCCTAGTCCACTCTGACCTAGAAGGAGGAAATGCCCTGCTCAGTGGCATCCTAGATACCACCCACGCTCTCATGAAACTCATCCTTCATGCAGCAGCACAGCTCGTTAAAGGGCTGAAGAAATCCATTGGCATCAACCTCTTGCTAGGGTATCTGCTTTAGCTTCTACGCAAGTCTAGATCTGCTTCAAGTTTGAAAACATCACTTACAAGGCCCTCTGTACTAAAACCCCTGTCCACTTAGCTAATAAATTAACAATATCTGGAGGTTGAAGCCAGAGGAGGATCTCCAACATCGCCAGATAAGAAACTCAAAGTTGCTGGTAGTTGAAAACAAGCCCAAACCTACGCCCCTAGGATATGGCACATCCTCCCATTTGATGATAGCACAGTTGCTTCTGTGTCCGCCTATGGGAAAATTTCCCACTACAATTTCTCTTTTAAAAAGGGGAAAATGGAGAAGAAGTACTCGCAGCAGTGCTGGAATAGATCATGATCAAATTAGTCATTTTCTAATGGATGTTGATATTTCTTTTACACAGCTATACTAAAATGTGAAAAAGGCATCATATTTCTCATTTTATTCGGGGAGTTTTCGCACTGTCCCTTCATTTGAGTGGAGATATTCAGTGTTTGAGTTAATGAAGATTCCCACAATTCATCTCTTTCCAAGTGAGAAATGCTCTGTAGCAGGTTTGTGAATTCCCACAAAGTTCTGATAATGTGGGTGTTTTCATGATTTTGCATGACCTCCTCATGAAACTTCCATATTGCCCGATTTTCCGTCCTACCCTACTCATATAGAAATGTACACCAAGAAAACCTAGAAGGCTTGTATTTCCTTAGGATAGATAGTATTTCTGCCTGGAGAGCCTTATCAAGATTTTCTATTTTGATGTATAAATTATGCTTTCTGGGCATGTAAGTATAATAAGGTTTGGTTATTTTGTTCGTATGTACCCCTGATTAACTTTATATGCACAGATTTCGGATAGTGTCCAACATGCCTCTAGTTACGGGGGTATGCTTAATATTTATACAGATTATTGTAGTAATATTTGCATATGCTAGCTCGATCTTGCCTGCATAATATTAGTACATGCAGTACATTTGTTTATAGTGGTCCTAGACAATACCCCTTTGTATTTGTTGCATGTACTAATTTTATCGTCTCTGTTAAATTGCTTTGCAGTTTTATAGCTTATTTTTTCTGTCCTGTTTAATTTGGATGAACTAAGTTGCAGCCAAAAGTTAGTAGTCTTGAGGTGATCATTTGAAGAAAAAACAACTCTCAAGGTGGCTGGGTATAGCTGTCAGCGCACACAAACAGTTCTTAATAATATTTTGAAGCTTGTGAAGTAATAATTTTGGGGCATATTAGCAAGACCCACGTTAAAATTATCGCCGTTTTAGCGGCAGGAAACTGCAGCTAAAACGGCGATAATGGGCTTGCTAATATGCGTTATAGAATTCAATAGAAGCCCAGGTTAGATGTGCAGGACATCTAACCTGGGCTTCTATGGAATTCCATAACGCATATTAGCAAGCCCATTATCGCCGTTTTAGCGGCAGTTTCCTGCCGCAAAAACGGCGATAATTTTAACGTGGGTCTTGCTAATATGCCCCTTTGTTCGTACGTCATTTGAATATGCTGAATTCAAAATGCATTACTATAAAATGAACTCGGCTTCCTATATCTCATGTTTAGTAAATGCCTTTCTGGAACTGGGAATTTAACAGTTTGCATTGAAGAATGCCATTGTATTACCATTTCTGACTTAGAGTCCAACTGTCTAGTAAACTACAAACCAATCTGAACAATGTGTTTTTTGTCCAAAATCACAGATTTGATAGGCCCAAGTCGAAAGAAAGAGTTTGAAGCTAACACTTCAAATTTCTAACTTCCAATCTGGTTTTCGTCTTAACATGTGCACAGAGACCGCAGCTTAGGATATTTTTGAACCTCTCTTGCACCACCAAGACATTAGCTTGATGTTATTAGTCCTTTCCGCAGCAGGGCCAGCAGTTGGAAGCAAAGGGAAAGGGACTGTATAGCATCTGTTCATTATTAGAGGGATTATGTGGTTTATTTTTCAACCCTCACCTCCCCCATAGATTGGTATGCCTCGTTCCCCTGGGTTCTGCCCTTTCCCGCTTGCTGTTCAACACAGAAATAATTTCAGTCTGTGACTTTTCAATTTTGTGCTTATGACACTCAGATCCTGGTGGTCCTGAGTGATGCTGTGTAAGACAATCATTCTATCACTGCCTACCTGCAAGACAGAAGTATAGATGGGTAACTGTTAATAAGTGATTTTTTCACCAAGGGGTTCATTAAAGGCAATGAGCAAAGCCTGAGTTGGCAAAGTAGCTTAGAACCCTCAGGTGAGAAACATCTGAGTTATTCACAGTTATCTATCTATAATTTTATTTTGTATATGGTCTCTCTAACCATTGACTATTGTGAATAGGCTTGTCTAAATAACAGGAATATTCTCTGTTTTTTGTACTTCTCATTTTAAATGAAATAGAACAGTCTTTTTTAGTGAAGAAAATATTTATTTGTAACTATGAAATAAAATGATTTTTAATCGGCGTCACTGTCTGAATAGATTATGTAATGCATTTTTCTTTTCTTGTTGAGAGTTTGCTACTGTGAACACCTCTATCATTATGGGAGCATTGAAAATGGTGTTATGCCACAGATGGTCATTTGTTATAGATTGAAGTTTGGTGTTTAAACTGGTGCTTGTTCATGATAGGTGAAGTATTGGTTATGTTGAAGATGATGTATTTCCTTTTCAGTTATAGTGCTTGGAATGTTGGAAATATTTTTTGTTTTTGCTTCTGATAATACTTAGTAGTTTGTCGTGTAGTTCCTATATTACCTATACAGGATCTGCGCGTTTGGATAACATAAACTGTGGGATTGGTGGCAGACTGATTACGTGCACCCCCACCGGATACGTTAGCCTGTCTGTATTAGTAGCTCACAGTGCCACTATAATCTCCTCTTATCACGGAGAGAATAGATTCTGGCAACCTCAGAACATGACAACCCTGATCCACCAGGATCGTGGAAACAATATACTACCTTTCGCTCAGTCACTCGTGCTCACTTACTTTGTCTCAGAGAGATACACAGAATAAACAGTCTGGGCGTTTCAATAAGTATTTATTGAACAGTTGTTATTCTAGTGTAGAATATATGAGCTGCAACAACCATTAGACAGTAGCAGAGATATATGATTAGCAGTACTACGAAAGTAAAGGGATGGTATAGTTCTACCATCTTGCAGAAATCATGAATATATACAAGTACATAAAACACATGATAAAAAGTGCGTACTCCTACGATGTCTCCCTAACTAGATGTACCTAAATGTACCTAGCATTTGTGTAGGTGTTATGCCAAGAATCCCTCTAGGATCTAGTCCACCCCATTACCTGAGAGTTTAGAGAATATGGGACCCCGTCCTGGTCTCGAGTTGAACACCCTGCGAGGGATGTTAGACCACTGCAAGCTGGAGCGTCTGCATGCAGGAACCTCAGCGTCTCTGGTCAATGTGTCAGCCGGGAAGTCACGGTCTCCCCTATCTTCCTAAGCAAGATGTGCTGTATATATACCCATAGGTCTCCCCAGGGGTCCTACCTTGCTGTGTTACTGTGTCGGCCTAAAGGATGATGTTGGGCCTGAACTTTATACAGAGATATTATACAGGAGATGGTAATACTACTGTTAGTCCTGCTGTGCTTCCAAGAAGCCTCATGCATAATGTATGAGAATCGAACCAGGGAAAAACCCGCTTTCTGAATGCAGTGTCTTATCTAGGTAAAAGGTCAGTGCCTAAGAACCGTTATGTATGTAATGTAGGGAAGAATATAGGTGAAAGGTTGCAGTGTTACCTGCGCCTATATAGGGTACCTATATGGAATATATCAAGTTGTTGATTGATTGAATGTTTTTCTGCCTTCATGTTTGGCAGACATCATTGGACGAAATAGTGTTGTCAGCTCGTTTTTCAAATTGATGATTTGCTTGTGCTTTTGTTATTTATGGCCTGATGTAAAGTTTGGCATTCCTTCATCATTGAGGCACTGATTTATCTGTCAGGCCATCGGCTATTCATCCACCATATTAGGCTTTGGCCTGACGGATCAATGTTCGTTATGCTGGATAACAGTCTGTCGGCTGAACCTCAGTTCACCTTTGTTGGCCCACGTCCACGGACAACACTCTGTCAGCATTTTTTTGTGTCCGGGTTTCGGGTTTCTGACGTCGGATGCATCTGTCCATGTTGACAAGTGTGTCTTTTAACACACCCCTAATCCAAATGTACTGCTAAACAGCACCTTCTGTGTTAATGTTTGGGAGAAAACAACCAGGTTCTCTGAAAGCAAGTTAATTACAATGATGGATGAGATAATTAAGGTTGAGCTCCATTTGTTTGCAGCACTGGTCCAGACAACAACCGTGAGCCAAAGAAGGGAAGTATGGACCAGAATTGTGGATAAGGAGAATGCTGTCTCCAACACCAGACGCTCATACCAGAATACCCATACAAGGTGGAAAAAACTGCTTGTGAGAGTCTGTTCCCTTGCTTCCAGGGTACACTAGGTGGTCCTGGAAACTGGTGGTATGTCTCTGAGGCCCCTCAACCTCATGCCTTGGAAGTGATTTTGTTGTCCATTCTCCACACTGAAGGCATTGTGGGGATTGGTAACTTAAAAAACTAGCTCTATCACAATAACTAATTCTCCTGTCCACACTCTCACACTCCTAATGCAAATCTCTACACTAATAAGAACCTATTCACACAAGTATGCTAACTGATGTCTGTCACAACTCACTACATTATTTATGCATTAATTAACTCGCATATACTTATTCTGGTACAAAATTCTCATTACCATAGCTCAGACAGGAAACACAATCAAACAGGTGTAATTTTACATTTGAACAACAAACCACCCACCCCATACGCATAGACAATTTCTATCAATCTACGCTTAACAATGTAAGCTCTGACCACTCTTAGCAGGTTCACATAACACATGCTATCTCCCTTGATCTGATACATTATAAAATAAGTAATTTGTGGTAGTAAAAGTTTGAACAGATGAATGCAAGTCACCATGACTATAATGTTGCAGTTCTAGTTTTAGAAATCACACATCACTGCATTCTGGAATTTTTTTTTAATTCATTTTCTTTATTGCTGTAAACGCATGATCTTAATGATAACTAAAAGCTAAGGATCGGCAACATGGAGTCATATTAAATTTTAACTATTTTGTTTAATAAAGAACACTCTACATTCGTACATATTATCATCACAAATAGTGGCTGTTCCTTGAAACGTGCAAACAACTTATTTTTATTAAAATCGCAAACACACATCACTGGCCTCTCCACACAGAAGTGGAAATAGAGTGATACATATAAGTCACTAAAAAGTAGTGCAAAGTGGTCTGTGTCTGCTGGCCAGAGTGGGTCAGGGTTTTTACTCAACTGTGGCACAACATAACTTTGTTTACAACAGATTGTCAATGGATAGGATACCCTTGCCACCTGAAGCCCAGAGATTGTCAGTCTGTAGGAAAACTACTATCATAGTTAGTATGTAGGAAATGAGTGATAGTGCTGTACCTTCTCTGTGTATGTAACTAATAGACCCAACTCTGCAAAAGGTAGATGGTGGAGTGACGGAGAATCAGGTAACCTAGATGTTATTTTTTTCAATAGTAAATATTATTACTGTAGCACAGTTGTTTCTCCTACAAATCAAAAGATATACATCAATGAATAAACATTTATTAATGGAGTATACAGTGAATGGTGAAATCTTTTTGTGCTGTATGTCCTCACTAACCTCATAAGAAGACCAGGTTTGTTCAACATTAGACATATTGACATACAGGGGTTTGAGGTACTCTACTTCACACAGTATTGCATATAGTATGATGGACTCCGGGACAGGAAAGCAACACAGCCCAGGATTCACAGTTCACACACACTAGCCTAGCCCTGAATTGCAAAACAACAGGTAACTTCTTTCCACTGTATATCAATCTTTCTGAACATTTTGTTGTTTAATACTAATGGAATAAATTATGGACCCTCAATTTGATTAGTACTGTAAAAAACATTGAAGATCAATTTGACATTGTAAACATGAATGAAGGCCATATGTTTCCTAGATAATATATTGCTTAAAATTAGTATAAACTACCATTGTCTAATTTTGTTTGTACAAGGTGAAGCATCAAGAGTTCAGTCATCAGCCACAACTGCGTTGGCCACTCTGCCTGAGGAAAGATCACAAGCCTTTAGTGGGAGCAGTATTCCTGCTGCTGAGGATGATCTTCAAGACCAGCTTGACCCATCAGGCTTGTGTGGCCAGTTCCCTAAGCCTCTACCTCAGGACACAAGACTGAATATTTCCAGTAGAGGCATGTCCCCATTACGCAAATACTTTTTCCCACAAGCCCCTTGTGGACCCTCACCACCAACAACTATGGCTACCTCTGTCCTGGCTCCTATGACAATCACAGCTGTAATATTTGCTGTGCAGCCACGAAACACCTGTAAACAGCCACTCAAGGTCACAGGGGGGTTTGGAAAGGACCTGAGCAGAACCTGCTGCAGGGAGGGACACTGAGTGTGTTGTCACCAATGTCAAGGCCATGAGTAGAGACTTGATGGGTTCAGCTGTGTGGCGGGAGGATCAGCTTGGCCAAATTATTGAATTCTAAAGTTCCAGCACAACCTTGTGAGGGCCCAGAATGAGATCCAAGGGCCTAAAATGATCTGGAGCATCGCCCGAGTTGTATGCACCATAGAATCTTTGGAGGTACAGGATGGCTTCAGAGCATTGTCTGCAGCAGTGCACATTTAGCTGCTACATTCTGTGGTGAAGCACCACCTGCTGCCAGCTCGGTCCCAGAAACTTCTACAGCTGGCAGCTCCACGGAAAGCAGGACACTTGAATACAGAGCCACCTGTCGTACCACCACCGTTGCCACTCAGATTGCTTCATTGGCCCTTGGGAAGGGTTGTTTTTCTGGCCTGGTTGAGAACAGTACCCAAGAAACCATCACCAAGAAACACAAATATCGATGTCCTAAGTTGAGCGTCTGGACTATTCATTTTATCTACCTTATATCCACACATTTCCAATCCACTAATGGACTGTTTTCTAGAAAAAGACTCTAAGCAATTGTTGGCTCATCTTTAATTCCTCATCCAATATACAAGTTAACTTATTTTCAAATAACCTAAAATTATATTTTATGTCCTACTTTTTTATAAGTTAGTAAAATAATGAATAAAAATAGTGTGTTATGAACTTCTTCCAAAATAAATTAAATGTTACATTGATGTGTTATGAAAAAATACATACAACTCTAGACATTTAACATGTTTGCCAACAATTATTGGTATATCCATAAGACGCAATTTATCATAACACAAATGTTTTATTACTGTCATCTCAGTATGCCAAACTACATCTATATTAGTGTGTTACATTTGCATTTTAGTAGAAAAGTGTTATACACCCCAAAGCCCAGAAAGGGACCAGGATACATCATTAATCTGTACAGAATAAAATTTAAAAAAATCTTTAACATTTGATCTTTTATATATACACACGATTGAATCATTTCCCGTCAGCAGACTGGGAATCCCTGGTACATTAAAATAACAGTTGTATTGGTGCACTCTGAACTCACACCGAATACCCATCCACACAAAGGAAGAAACACATGACCATGCGACTCACTCTCACAATGACCCTCAACCCCAAGGTCCTGAACAACATGCACAGGTCAACTTGTTCCTTAACAATCCCACACTCTCCATTTCAACCTTATGTCCACGATTGACTTAATTGAACGTCTGACTCGCATTGAAAGACAACTCAAGTCACTCTCACCTTAGGCCCACGAATGTCATTAATGAATGTCTAACTCGCCTGGAAAGACAACTTGACATAGCAACGCAGGGCATCAACAACATCCTTATGAACCCTAAAACCTATTCTGAACACGCTCAATACACGCACCTCCTCTCTTCCAAAATCACCAGACAACACCTACGGCCAGACAACTCCCAGCCGAACAGCTGGCGCACAACCCCACTCAACAACCAATCTCACAGACTGAAAAGAACTTGCTCAAGGTGTCCATGAGCGAGGCGACAGACCTAGCGAAATCCTACAACAACCCTGAATCCCCCCACCTCCAACATCCAGGTGATCACTGGAATTGGCAGAGACATCAACCCGCCTAGGGCTGCCAGACCACCATCACAGCTCATCCCAACACCTATGACACCCCCCTCCCAGAAGCACACTAACAGCAGCAATACTAACTGCATGCTCATAAACTGTAGGTCAGCAACCAAGCATGCAACAGACCTGGCTGAAAACATCCTACTCCACAACATTGACATCGCATTCATCACAGAAACTTGGCTTAATGAATCCTCCTATCAGATCCTTCACCTTCTAGTCCCTCCAGATTTCTCCATCATTAAGAAGGATAGGGAGGACTGCCACGCTGGTGGCCTAGCCATCATCCACAAGAACAACATCACTATGGCAGAAACAAATTCCTTCTCCTAGCCTACATTTGATACCTTAGCACCACCGTAGCGCTAAAAGACAACATAGTGACGAAGCCTCCTCTAGCATCCACCAGGAAACAAGATTTCCTTTGGTGAACACCTGTCAGATCTGACAACGCACTGCTCTCCCTCTAACGCCAATAACATAATCCTAGGTGACTTCAACCTCCACTGGAATAACGAGAAGGACACACCAACCCAATCCTTAGACAAACTCCTACTCAGCAAAGATCTTACCCAACTCTGCAAAGGGCAAACCCACAACAAAGGCTCAATCTTAGATCCCATAATAGCCCAATAAGTAAACAATAAACATAAACAACATACTTCCAGTCGACTGGTCAGATCACCACATCATTCTGTTCCACATCAACCAAGCGGATGCACAATTAAGAAGGGGCTTTTACGAGTGGCGCTATCGCTCTCTTTTAAGTTTCTATTAATTGTTTTTTATATCAACTCTTATATCAACTTTTTATATCTATTTTAAATTTTGTGCTCTGTTAGTTGCATTTTGTAGTTGCTATCTTACACTTGATCAATGAACTGGGCATTTAGGGATTAGAGTCACCTACCGTAGCAGCTCTTTTAGTCTGGCCGGTTCTTCCACCTCCCCGGTCCACCGCAGTGCTGTTGTGCTGTTTGTGTGGAGGGAGGGAAGACGGTTGTTTCTTTCTTGGCCTTCCACTCGTGTAGGTCACATAGGGAGGGTGGCGGTCTAGTTGTTTTGGTTTCACCGCCTCCTTCCGGGATAAAACTCAGCATGGTGCCGAAGCGCAGCGGACGCGCCGCTGGCGCGCCAAAGGCAAGCCCCTTGGACCCCTGCTCCGTTCCCTAAGGTATGATGCAACACATATCGGTGTACACCGGTAAGAAACTGCGCGCCTTTAACAAGCCATCTAAGATATTCCAACATGCCTGCCTGCGTTTTAATCCAGCGGACCTACTTAAGAGGACCAAATTATCTTGCCCCATTTGTAGTTTCTCATTGGAGGCTCAAGAATTGGTACAGTTAGATTATGTATTCCTCTATTAGTAACGTTCCTACTCACAAAAATAATGAAAGCGACAAGGTTCAGGCTGCCCTTATTAATGCGCTCTCGCTCCCTAGGCATAAATATGAAATAGCTGAGTTCCTTGACACCTATCAACTTGATCTTTTATTCATAACGGAGACGTGGGCTGACCCTTTAGCTGGTCCAGATTTCTACATTGCCACCCCTGCTGGTTTTTCTAAGTATAGACTGGATAGACTCAAGAAAAGAGGGGGAGGTCTGGCACTTATATATTGAAATACTCTATCAGTAAAATGAGAGATGGTCCCTTCAATGGTTTGCGAGGCACTTAGTTTTAATATAGCACTCTCGGAACATCAGCCATTCAAGGGGATCCTTCTTTATCGCCCGCCTGGCCAAAGGGGAGACTTTCTATCGCTGGTGGGAAATCTATTTGAATCCTCCGCGGGTGAGTTGAGTTTCACTATTCTGTGGGATTTTAATTTTCACTTAGAGGCCACAGATGATAAGGATTCAACATCCCTTATTACTGAATTAGAATCTGTAGGACTCTCTCAAAAAGTTAGCTGCACGACCCATATTGCCGTACACATCTTGGCCGGCCTATTTACCAATAATGAGCGGATCAGTATAAAGGAGGTCCCCCCCCGACCTGGTCTGATCACCATGCAGTATTATTTGATGTTTGCCTTTTGAAACAAATTCCTCCATACACCAGGCTGGGGCCCCCTAAACAATTTAGATCCTAGAGTAGTTTAGATCATGCTCTTCTTAGACAGCATTTGTCTGTCACACAACCAGAACTCTCCACAGATCCAGAGCAGGCCACCACGAGTTATACGGACTGGCTTCAAGATTCCTTTGCTAAACTAGTCCCTTACAAAACAGCTTCTAAAAACAGAAAAACTCCTTTGGCCCCTTGGTTTTCTGAGGCTCGAGAAAACAACAGTGCAGGAAATGAGAGAGGCGCTGGCGTCAAGATTATGACAGCCAGGAGAAATCTCTTTATAAGTTAGCATTGGCTAATTACAAACGCCTCTTAATAAAAGAGAAAAGTAACTACTATACACGGGAAATAGAATCCGCTCAAGACTCCACTAAACAATTGTTTCAGGTTGTGTCTAAACTTGCGGCTCCTTCGGGTAGCCATGCTAACGTAGCAACTCAAGCGTTCTGCGACTCTATAGCCCTTAGCTTTCAGGCCAAAGTAGATCAAATCTACTCTAATTTTAATGCCCCCACTGCTGCCATGAGTCAGTCGGACTTGAACATCGAGTAATCAGATAGTTCCTCCCTTAGGGAATTTGCGCCAGTTTGTTGGGAACAGATAGCTGATTTGGTGAGTACTGCCAAATCCGGTTCACCATTTGATCCGTGTCCTCCTATTGTCCTGAAACTGATTCCGGACCTCATAGGTACCAATCTGGCCAATATTTTTAACTCTATGTTCATCTCAGGCATCTATCCCTCTCAATGGAAAAAGGCCTTTATTCTTCCGCTACTAAAAAAACCTAATCTGGACCCAGCGGACACTAATAATTACCGACCTATTGCGCGTCTCCCGTTACCTGCTAAACTTGCTGAAAAAGTTATGAATTATCAATTGGCCCAATACATCTATGATAACAAGCTGCTGGACGAAACCCAATTCGGTTTCAGAAAAGGCCATAATACGGAGACTGCACTTATCAAAGCCACCGATGAGGTTAGGTTTGTTTTAGACAGAGGAGAAGCAGCTGTCCTTGTGCTACTAGATTTATCAGCAGCCTTTGATACGGTTGATCATGGGCTTCTGATCAACCGTATCTCCTCGCTAGGCATTAGGAACAAGGCCAAATCTTTGTTGACATCTTTTTTGTCGAAACGCACTCAACTAGTCAGCTTGGTCGACTTTGACTCCCCTGTCTTTTCACTCGCTTGTGGAGTTCCGCAGGGTTCTTCTATTAGTCCCACGTTGTTTAACATTTATGTTACCGACCTGGCATGGGTGATCAAATCTTTTGGCCTAGCGCTTACGTCTTATGCAGACGACACCCAAATAGTGCTCTCCGTTCACAAGAACGGGGACAATGTGTCGGTCAGCTTTCATGATGGCATGCTGGCCATTAGCGCTTGGATGTCAAGACATTGCCTCAAATTAAATTCCTCCAAGACTGAGGTAATTGTCTTTCGAAATCTATCCCAGGACTGCCCCTTATCCCAGTTACTAAAGCCAAGAATCTGGGTGTCGTCTTAGACAACAAGCTGTCCTTTAAATGTCATGTTAACGCTGTGGTCTCCTCATGCTTTTATACTCTCAGAATGGTGAAGAAACTGTTCCCTTTCATCCCGGTTGATGCCAGGAGAAAGATAATATCCGCTTTGATTATGTCCAAAGTGGATTATTGTAACAATTTATTGATCAATGCACAAGAAATGGTTTTAAATAAGTTACAGCTGGTACAGAACGCAGCTGCTAGGATGCTTTCTGGCACACCGAAATTTAAGTTTGTCTCTACGGTTGTTAGACAACTTCATTGGTTGCCCATAAGAAGCAGAACAAAATTAAAAGCATTGTGCATTGCCTATAAGACGATCCACAATATACGGCCAGAATTTCTGAAGAACTTATTGCAGATATATACTCCCAACAGATCCTTGCGGTCTTCAGGTGCTAACCTGCTTGTCGTCCCAAGAACTTATAGAACTAATTGGGGTGACAGAAGCTTTGTGGTTGTCACAGCTAAGCTATGGAACTCTCTTTCTCCTCAGATCAGAGCCATGCCTTCCCTATTGCAATTTAGGAAGTAATTAAAAACTTGGCTCTTTAATAAGTAGGCTTTTTTAACATCTAGGCCATTGTCCTGCCCCCTGGAGTAGTTAGCGCCGAGACACCTGTTGGTATTTGTGCGCTTTATAAGTTGTTTTAACATTAATATTAACAATAACTTCCTAACCTATCTTGGAAAACTCCCCAATGGTCTAGAAACCTCAATCAGATCCCCTTAACTGACCTAAAAAAAAAGTCATCCCTACTCTGCTCTTACAAACAACCTCACAACAGAGGAGATTACCACTTATTATAACTCGATGATAAAAACCACCCTGGACCAAGTAGCACCCCTGAAATTAAAAAGGGCCAGAGACACTCCCTCAAGATTCTGTTTTAAAGAAGACATCAACTTGGAAAGAAACAAGTGAGAGCTGCTGAAAGACTCGGGAGAGGTAACACTTACACATCCACCTCCACCAGCTTAGAAGAGAACACAGGAAATACAAAAATCCCGTCCTAAAAGAAAAATACACCTTCTTCTGCAATGCCCTAGATAAAGCAAGAAACTACCCCAAAGAACTTTCTAACATCATGAAACAACAAACCTTCAAACCAACCACAGAATCTCCCCTCACCTCAAAAGAACGCTGCAACAACTTTGCCAAATTCTTCAATGGCAAAACCGTGACAATCAAACTCTCCCTGGATTGCCACCCACAGATTTCCACTAGCAACTCTGCCCCCACAGCATAGTTTAACTTAACCCCAGCACACTCCTCGGTCCCCAAAACAGAAGCTTCTCCCCCAGTGACTATCGGTCTCAACCAGTGCCCAAGGCCCTCCTCAGCACCCAAGAGTTGGAAGGCATTCAATCAATCAATCAATCAATCAATCAATCAGGGAATTGTAAGCGCGCTACTCACCCGTGAGGGTCTCAAGGCGCTGAGGGAGGGTCCGCAGATCTGTTTAGCCGAAGAGCCAGGTCTTGAGGGTCTTCCTGAAGGTGTTCAGGAGGGGCCCGTCTGATGTCTGCCGGTAGCTCGTTCCAGGTCTTGGCTGCAATGTGAGAGAAGGATCTTCCGCCTGCTCTGGCTCTGTGGATGCGCGGGGTTTCGGCCAGTGCAAGGTTGGAAGATCGGAGGTTTCTTTTGGGTACGTGGAAGTTGATTCTATCGTTGAGGTATTTGGGTCCGTTGTTGTGTAGGCATTTGTAGGCGTGAGTGAGGATTTTGAAAGTTACTCTTTTCTCCACGGGGAGCCAGTGGAGACTTCGTAGTTGTTGGCTGATGTGTTCGTGGCGGGGGATGCCGAGGACGAGTCTGGCGGCGGTGTTCTGTATTGTTTGGAGTTTGCGGAGTAGGGACTTGTTGATGCCGGCGTAGAGTGCGTTTCCATAGTCCAGTCTGCTGGTAATGAGTGCGTGGGTAACTGTCTTCCTTGACTCAGGGGGATCCACTTGAAGGTCTTGCGGAGGATGCGGAGGGTGTTGAAGCAGCTGGAAGTGACGGCGTTGACCTGTCGGTTCATGGTGAGTGATGAGTCGAGTACGATGCCGAGGTTCTTGGCGTGGTCTGAGGGGGTAGGTGGGCTTCCAAGGGCGGTTGGCCACCAGGTGCTGTCCCATGCAGAAGGGGTGGTACCGAGGACGAGGACTTCTGTCTTCTTGGTATTGAGCTTCAGGCAGCTGTTGGTCATCCAGACTGCGACGTCTTGCATTCCTTTCTGGAAGTTGAGTTTGGCAGTGGTGGGGTCTTTGTTGAGGGAGAGGATGAGCTGGGTATCGGCGTAGGATACGATGTTGAGGCCGTGTTGTCGGACGATGGCTGCGAGAGGGGCCATGTAGATGTTGAAGAGGGTGGGGCTCAGTGATGAACCCTGTGGGACTCCGCAGGTGATTTTCGTGGGGTCAGAGAGGAAGGGTGGGAGTCTGATCCTTTGGCTTCTTCCGGTGAGGAATGATCAGATCCAGTCCAGGGCTGTTCCTTGTATGCCTGCGTCGTGTAGTCTGGCGACTAGTGTGTGGTGGGAGACGGTGTCGAAGTCCGCTGATAGGTCGAGTAGGATGAGGGCTGCGGAGTGGCCTTGGTCCAGGAGGGTGCGGATGTCGTCTGTGGCGGCGAGTAGGGCGGTCTCTGTGCTGTGGTTGCTTCGGAATCTGGATTGGGACGGGTCGAGGACGGCGTTCTCTTCAATGAATCGTGTCAGTTTCCTGTTGACTGTTTTCTCTGCAACTTTGGCTGCGAAGGGGAGGAGCGAGATAGGCCGATAGTTCTTGAGGTCGGTGGGGTCAGCTGTGGGCTCCTTGAGCAGGGGTCTGACTTCTGCGCGCTTCCAGTCGTCTGGGAAGGTGCCTGTTTTGAAGGTGGTGTTGATGGTGCGTTGTAGTTCGGGTGCGATGGCGGCCGCAGCTCTGTGGTAGATGTGAGGGGGGCAGGGGTCGGTGGGGGCCCCCAAGTGGATGCTTTTCAAGGTCGAGGCGGTGTCTTCGGCCGTGATCGGTGTCCAGTTGGAGATGGTGGGCTGGCTGGTGTTTCTGGGGGGCGGAGGGCCGTCTGTGGCACCTGGTGGATGGTCGATGAAGTTGTCATAGAGGTTTTTGATCTTGAGGTGGAAATAGGTTCCAAGCTTGTCGCAGAGGTCTTGGGATGGTGTGATGTATGTGGCTTCGCTGCGTGGGTTGGTGAATTCCTGAATGACACTGAAAAGTTCCTTGGAGTTGGCCAGGATTTTGTTGTGGATGAAGTTCCTCTTGGTGGCTCTGATCTGGTTATGGTAGTCCTTGTAGGTGGTGTGGTTTTCGGTTGTCTTGGTGTTTCTCCAGTTCTTCTCCAGGCGTCTGCAGGTGCGTCTGGCTTCTTGGAGAGCAGTGATGAACCAAGCGGCTTTCCTGGGGCATTGTCTGTCGGGGTTGCGTAGCGGGGCGAGCTCGTCTGCGCAGTTGAAGATCCGGGTGTGGAGTTCTCTGGCTGCGTTGTTTGCGTCATTTGCGTCGGGTGTCCAGGTGTGGTTGTCTCGGGTGAGGGTGGAGTTAAGTTGCTCGTCGGTAACCTTGCTCCAGTTCCTTCGAGGTGGGCGTGGGGCCGGTTTGGGTGCCTTGGGTTTGTTGATGGCGAAGTGTACGCAGTGGTGGTCAGTCCATGGCGGCTGCGTTGTGTGGCTGAATTGGACGCTGTTTCCTGCCGCGAAGATGGGGTCGAGGGTGTGTCCTGCTCTGTGGGTCGGTGTGTTGACGAGTTGTTTAAGTCCGATGCTGGCGAGGTTGTCACGAGGGATAGTGGAGTTGGGGTCGCTGGGGTTGTCGAGGTGGAAGTTCAGGTCTCCAATGAGTATGTAGTTTGCTGCGCCGATGGCGTGGGGTGCGAAGAAGTCGGTGATGGTGGTGGTGAAGAGTGTTCGGGGGCCGGGGGTCTGTAGATGAGGGTTCCTCGGAGTGTGGCTTTGGGGGTGGTCTGGATCTGGAAGTGCAGGTGTTCGGCGGAGGGGAAGGTTTCGTTGGAGGTGGTGAGGCAGAGGGTGCTCTTGTGGGCGATGGCGAGGCCCCCTCCTGGGTGGTTGGGGCGGTCTTTCCTCTGGATCTTGTATTAGTCTGGGATGGCGGTGCTGATGTCGGGGCGGAGGATGCGTTGGTCCAGGTCTCTGTGAAGAAGGCGATGTCGGGCGAGAGAGAGTCAAGTAGGTTCCAGATTTCCATGGCGTGTTTGTGTACGGAGCGTACGTTGAGGAGGATGCATTTTAGAGTGTCCCCGGTGCTGGCGTCGGCGGTGTTGGAGGCCGGGGTGGCGGTTTGGGTCTGGCGGCAGTGGAGGCAGGAGAACTGGCCGTGGGTCGTGATCGGCGAGGCCTGTTGGCATTCTCTAAGTCTTCCAGGGTTGAGTGCGAGGAGGGTGGTGGTGTCGTAGTGATGGGTAGTGGGAGGTCCAGAGTTCCTGGCGCTGGCCGCGGTCGGGTCGCGGACGGGCGCAGAACCCACTCACAGAGGAAGACATCTCCCTGGTGATTTCTAGTACAAAGCCCTGCTCCCACTTTGCAGACCCACTCCCAGCCTCCCTGGCAAAAGCATCAAACATGCCTTATCCCCTCTATGGACCAAGATCATAAACAGCTCTCTGAACAACAGGATTATGCCCGACTGCTTCAAACAGGACCCCTGCTGAAAAAAACCAGACGCAGACCCAGAGGACCTCAACAATTTCAGGCCTGTATGCAACCTTCGCCCCCTTGCAAAACTTCTTGAGAAATGTGTTCTCTCCCACCTCAACCAACTCATTGACACCAATAACCTACTCAACTCAGACCACTCGGGCTTCAGGAAAGGATGCAGCACGGAAACAGCTATACTGAATATAGCCAATGACATACAAAAATCCCTAGACACAAACAGATCCTCCAAGACCTATCAGAGGCCTTCGACATGATCAACCATAAGCTACTTTTGGACTCCCTACAACAACGAAACTGAGCAGACAGCACAGTTCTGCAGTGATTCACCTCATTCCTGCATATTTGCTCCTAACTAATAAAAATAAACAACTTGATGTCCGATATTTTGTGCCATCACCGAGGTGTCCCACAAGGCTCAGTCCTGTCACCAACATTTTTCAACATCTACATCGAACACCACATCGCAATACTTAAACAAACATTGCCTACCACCTTTATGCGGATGATACCCAGCTCTACCTGGAAAGATCCTCCCTGAAAGACATACACTGGCTTAATGCCACGCCTATAAAAGTTCCAAACCGGCTATCGCACAATCACCTCAAACTCAACCAAGAAAAGATGGAGATTCTTGTTTTATCAACCCACCACCATTCACCAAAGCTCCAAGAATGGCTAAATAACCTAGATGCTCTGAACTGCAACCTGACTCTGGCAGACTCTGACAAATCTCTGGGGATCACCCTGGACTCAAGTTTGAACATGAGCACGCACATAAGGTCTTCAGGGAAGGGATCTTCCTAGAACCTAAAACTCCTCAACAAAATGTAGCCCTTCCTCCCACCAAGGGCCAGATGTAGCAAGAAAAATTGCGGTCGCAAACGCTGAAATTCGCAGAATTTCAGTGTTGCGATCGCAATTCAGCTGTGTGCAATGCAGGTAAGTAGAAACCCACTCACAAAATAAGGAATCGCAAATTTTGCGATTCCCTATTTTGCGCAAGCATTTAGAGAATCGCAATTTGCGATTCCCTAAATGCTATTCTGGGAGACATCGCAAATTGCGATTTTGCTGTTGGAATCGCAATTTACCACCAACTTCAGGTTGGTGGTAAATTGCGATTTCCTTTAAAAATGCAATTTTATGCATGTTTCGAAGTGCCAGGTGGCACACATACAGGCCCTTTGGGCATGTATGTGCACCACATGTGCACACCTGCACATTTCAGGGGTGCAACAGGGTGTCCTTTAGGAACCCTTGCATCCCTGAAATTGCGCACGCTATTCCCATTCATTCCTATGGGCCTCTTGGCTCATAGGAATGATTGGGAGGCCATTCCTTATTTGCGACTCGCAATTTGCGAGTCGCAAATAAGGAATGCGTAGGAATCGCTAAATATTAGCAGATTCCTACCTACATAGCAGTTTGCGAGTCCTTAATAGCGATTCGCTAAAAATCGCTATTAAGGACTCGCAAAACTGATTTTACCTACATCTGGTCCCAAATGACCTAAAAATCGCCATGCAAGAGCTGGTTCTGTCCACACTAGTCTACCGGAATGCCACCCTCACAGGTGCACCGAAAGCATACTTAGCCCCCCTGACAACCACTCTGAATGCAGCAGCGAGGATGGTCACCGGATCAAAGAGATACGACAACATATCTGCCTCACTGAAATATTTAAAGGGGCTACCAATCGAAGCTCACTGCTGCTTCAAAACTGCTTGTCTCACCCACAAAGCTCTGCACACTGGTAAACCAGAATACCCTGCATTGAAACTCACTAAGGCAGGCTAAACGAGAAATCTAAGAAGCTCCAACACACTTCTTCTCATCCACCCCACAAAAACCTAAACAAAAAGCCTTCTCTCACTCTTGCTCGGTCAAAGCCCACAAAATCTGGAACTCTCTACCAGAACATATCAGAACTAACCTCTCCTTCAGATTCTTCAAGAGACAATTAAAAGAACTCCTCCTAAATTGATACCTTAACCCTCCAGGATATAACCCCTAGCATACCCTGGAAACACTACCTCGTTATATGCATGTCTCTCCCAATGTCTACACAATGATTGACACTCGACACCACTATTTTACTGTATTGTGATTGACTGATAATTGTCTTGATGATGCTGTAAAACGCTCGGATACCCTCTGGTCTAGCCGGAGCTATATAAAACTCTTTAAATGAAAAATAAAGCAGTATACATTGTAAAAATGTATATAACATACAGTATATAATGGGCCTGAAACAACACAGTATGTTTAGTAACACATCCACCTCATTTGAAAGAACCTAAACTTCAGCCAATGAGGTGGTAGCTTGAGCACTCATATTCCCCCCTAGAGGCCACCATAGCTTCAGATTTCTACTGCACATCGTGTGTGAGGGAGTCCCCTGTCAGAACTCAACTCTAACCTTTCAGTTAACCTTAAATGTATCTATTTTAGTCTGCTCTAGATTTGAACCAGCCCTGTCTTCAGCTTCTGTATTTTGAGTTGTTATTAGGGAAGATTGTTTCAATTTCTGGTCCAATGAGATCTTTTGGTCTGACAAGTAACTGTCACCAACTGTAACTATGTCTGATAAAAACAAGAGATCTCTTTTCAAATCTTCTTTATGTTGTGGCAGGAAGAAGAGTTATACGCTAATCCACACTGTCAGTATATTTAGTGTAAGTAAATAAATACGTTTATTGACTGTTCGATTAATTAAAACCTTTACAGTAAAAAAAGCATAAAAGTGGCGCCTTACCCCCCCTCCCCCAGCCACTCACCATCCATGGCAGCTTGGACCTACAGTTCATGCATCGTTGCAGTTTGTTGTCAGTTCGTGCATGCCGGAGAAAGAGCGTGTATCCAAGTATTTTTTTTTTTTATTAAAAACCCTTGTATGTTAAACTATAGAGAACTAGAAATAAATACATTGGTGGGCACAATTAGCGATACTGTCTCCCTGCCCAAATTAGAGGCGTGTTTCACAGCAGCTTAATTGTTAAAGTGCAAGGAGCAATTTTAAAGTGCAATGTTCTGTCGCCTTGGGCCGGTTGTGATGCATTAGCAACAGGCCAATGTTCACCTGTAGAATTATTGGTTCGAGGTCCAATCTGCTTTTCTTGTACTATCTGTAGGTGGCCCTTACCGTGCGCTTCTTCATCACATGATGGAAGGATGTGCTTCTGCCACCTTGGAATGATGTAAAGAGCCTTGTGCATATTTAGGATACGTATCTGAATCTCTCAGTTGCCTGGATCCCGCTGCTCGTTGTTGATAGGTTAAGAAGCGCAAGGTCGGTTTTGCTGTTTTATATTTTGGCCTGTCGAGGGGCTAACAGATCTGTAGCGGATCTTCGTGTGCTAGTCTAATTTGATGTGTAAACTTCGCAGCTCTTGCAAGGTTAGAGACCTTAGTATCGAACTAACACCAGCCTGAGGCTTCCCTGCAAGTCCTCGCGCCCCTGGCCCTGAAGAACGGGTGAAGCAGCCAGTGGCGATCTTTGGGCAATTTGGGACAGCAACACAGCAGGTGCAACCAAGATTCCTTATGGTATGAGCATAGCCTGAAAGATGCTGCTTTCCCCTTGCATGCCCAGGCTAGGTTAAAGTCAGTGATTCTTAGTGCGATGAGCCTCATGTAGGGTATTTTCCTGCGGGCCTGAGCTGAAAGTGCATCGAGTAAGTATTGTTGGGCTTTCCCCCTGGGTGTATGACATGTCCAGTGCCGCCGTAACGGGGTTGTGGAGAAATGTAGCCATGTCCTTTTCAAATGAGATGACCTGTACCTGCCTTTTCACTGCTTTTTTCCAGGCGGATATCGGGATCTCGGGTGAGAACAGGCTCTCTGCTTCGATCTTCAAATTGCCAGTTGCTTGCCTCAGCTTGGAGTGTCAGGGGGAGTCCTCTTCCATGAAGATGGGCCCCAATTGATGTTTGAGTGTGTTATCCGGGGCTCTTAAGACCCTTGTGTAGAACTTAATTAGGTCCCCCTGTAGTGCCAAGTCTGGTCTGCTGAGACTGAGCTCCAGCTTTAGCCTTGCTTGCCTGGCTTGTCTCAGAGCTAACAGCACTGATTTATATGCTTTGACCTGGGCTGCTATGAATCCAGGTCACCTTGGAAGGCCAGATGTCTGTAATTGATAGCTGGAATTAGTTTCGCTTTCATGACTGTCAGCATTGGCTCCGCAGTTGGGCTTGTCAGGCGTTGGCTTAATCGCTTCAGTGTGTAGATTATGCGGTCAGCCTTTGTGCTTTGATGATTTATTTGAGAGCCAGACCCCAAGGTAGTTGTAGGCAGATGTTGTCCCTATTTGATGTTCTCCCAGTTGCCAGAGGGCTTACCTTTTGTGTGGATATTTACCAAATACGACTATCTTGGTTTTGCTCTGGTTAACTTGCAGGTGGTTTTCCTGATTGTACTTGTGAAGTTCATTGAGGGCTCTCTGGAGACCCACACTAGTATGGCCCATTATTGCTGTCATCTGCGTATTGTAGGATGGGGAGCTTCACCTTGCCCAGCCTTGGGGCGACTATACTAGCACCTTTCAGGGTGGCCCCCAATTCAGCAGTATAAAGATTGAAGAGTAGTGGGGCCAGAACACAGTCCTGCTTGAGCCCGTTGTTGGCAATTCTTGAAGTTACTGTGGTGAGGCTTGCTTTGCATTGGACCCATGTACCCTCATATAAGGATGTAATAGCCTTCAGGAGCTTGAGCGGGATCCCCCAGGCGGTCAATTTTCCCCAAAGCCTGCCTAGGTCCACCCTGTCAAAGGCCGTGCTGTAATCTATGAAGCAGCAAAACAAGGGCGGGTGCTTTTCCTTGACCACTTGTTTGGAAAGATATGCCAGCGCAATGATGTTGTCCATGATTGAGCTGTGTGGCTTCAATCCAGACTGAAAAAATGGGAGGATTATTTTGTTATTTACCCATGAATCCAGTTCCTTCAGTATGATTCGCGCATAGGCCTTGGCTTCTAGGTCAAGCAGGGCAGCAAGCCTTTACTTTGCGGATAAGAGTCGTCGCCTTTTTTGTGAATGGGGAATAGGATGGATCCTCTCCAAGACTGGGTGTCTATGCTGTTGTGAAAGCATGGTTAAAAAGTGGGGTCAAAATTGGAGCTAAATATGCGTGAGCTAGTTTAAATATTGGGGCGGGGATCCCATTAGGACCTGGGGCTCCATCATTTCTCATTATATTGATGATCTTGATTACTTCGCCTTCTGTGAATGGGGTGCCTTGGGCTGCTTCCTGGCCTCTCTTTGCGACGGGCCCATCGTCTAGAGAAACTTTTGTGTACAGTTCTTTAGCGTACCATTTCCACTCGTTTCCAGCTACCCCGTTCTTCTTTGTTGTACCTTGAGTATCAAGCTGGTGGATGTATCTCCATAGTTTGGAATGATTCTTTTCTTTCAGCAATGTAAACACTTTGAGCCATTTCCCTTCAATGAGTTTTCTTTTGTGCTTCCATGCTTCCTTTCTATATGCTGCCCGCAGGGCGTCTATAGATCTCCCCTCAGGCGGTTTGCCACCTCTTTTCTTCACTTTGAAAACCTTTCGGAGGGCATGTTTGCACTGAATTAAGCCCTTTCGGAGCGCGTAGCACCTGAGGTAACATTTCTGAACTCCTTCTCTTGTTTTTGTGTTAGACCTCCCCCAGGTTCTGATGTAGGTCTGCTATGAGGGCTTCCCAGCCTCTTATTACCGTTGTTGGGGAGGCTGGCTTTGGGCATGATTTCCTCTTTTCAACCAACTCCAACAGGTTTGCTCCGAGGTTGGCTGTCCATTTAATTCTTTGTAGAACCTTGTGCCGCTCTTCTCCCGTGGGTCCCTTTTGCAGTGAAGCTGCTGAACGCACTGCTAAATGTAGAGAGCCACGCAATGGCCTATGGTCGCTTTTGCCTCTGCCATCGACTACAAGTCCCCAGACTATCAGCCAGCTTTTCAGGAAAATGTAGTTGATTGTAGATTCATTCTTGAAAGTCAGTTTTTAGTGTCTTTATCCTATGCATAAAGCAGCAAGATGTAAGATCTGTAAGTCTTTCTCTGCTAAGACTCTTAAGGACAGAGAAAGGAGGATGGCATTATTTCTGATGAAGAAAGAGAATATTTCTCCTTTTAAAGGAGATGCCCCCTCTTCAGGGGAAGATTCTGTGAAGTGACCCACTTCAGTGAAGGCAGTGCACAAGAAAAGACTTTTGCAGTTTCCAGAGCTTAATCTGTTTGGTACAGCGCTAACAGCCACCTTCTCTGCTGACAAACCAGTGTCTAAGCGCTACAGAGACTCATCTCTGGCAAAGAAAAAGAAGTCTTCAAAAGAAGCCTTGTCGAATACAAGACCAAGGATGCCAAGCCCTTTAACTTCTTCGTCAACAATGAAGATACCGTCAACGAGGACACAGTCATCAACAATGACGTCGAGCATTCCATCGATGACAACACTATAGAGCATGTCATCGATGGCGAGAAGACTGTCTACAATGACCATATCATCAACATTGAGCATGCTGTCATCGATGACCATACCATCAATGACTAAGACCATATTGCCGACGACCATACCGTCGACAAAGTGGACCACACCATTGACTGCAAAGACCATACCTTCGACAACGACATTCATACCGTAGATGACAATGACCATATCATATCGGCAACGGCATCACTGTTGGGAACAATGCAGTCATCAGAAAACATGGAAATAAATGTTTTTTCACCTTTAAGGGTGATGGATGTGCCTCCAGTACAATTATTGCATTCGGATCAAGAAGAAGAGGCTAGTGATTATGTCTCACTGACAGCTTAAAGCCCAACGCCGTTGGATGTGAAATATTTCCCGTAATTTGAAGAGGACACAATGCGTGATGACAAGTCCTACAGCAGGAGTACAAGTCTGGAAGTACTTGGATGGATTTAAGGGAGAAACCACCTACATATCATAGAAAGCCAGATGCAGTCCAAGTGCCGGTGGCCTTCTTATCAACATTGCAGCAAATGATGGATACTTTTACTAAGCTATTGCTGCAGCCAGCTAATAAATCTAACTTGGGGACTCATGCTGCTCCCATCCTTCCACCTCCTCAACCAGCTTCAACCTCCTAGGCAGCTGTAACCACTACCTCCTTCTCCAACACAAAGGGGATCGGTCCATGGAGAAGACATAGATGAGGTTGACTCTAATGGCTCTGCCTATTCCGATATAGAAGGAGAGCTACCACCGGATAATAACGATCGGGGTTTTGTTAACCCAAGTGAAGACGATGTCCAGCTCCACAACATTCTACGTATGATATCTCTACATTTCCTTCCTACCAGTTACCCCTGTAAATCAGCCACACTTTCTTTATGACTTTAAGGAACAAAGTAGGATATATATTAAATCCATACCTATTCTGGATTGTCTGGTCGGAAGGTCTGAAGTTAATGGAGAGGCCTGCCACCATTTCAGCTTTAATACCTTGCCTGGAAAAGAAATACAAGGCCCCGTATTCAGATCCAGCTTGCCTCACTGGTCATCCCAGACCGGATTCAATAATTGCTTCAACGGCTCAAAGAAGGCACAAGACCCTAATAACGCCATCATATAGTCCGCAGGCAAGAACAGCAAACGTATTGACAATCTGGGCAGTAGAATATCCTCTATGGCAGCAACTTCAATTAAGACAGCCAATACTCGAGCAATTCTAGGTAATTATGATTGCCAAATGTGGCACAACAGAGCTCCTTTGCTGGATCTTTTTCCTGAGGATAAGACGGCAATGGGGAGAACTATCCTAAAGGAAGGAGAACTAACCTCTTTTATTATTGATGGGGCTATGGATGCTTCAAAGGCAGGTTTCCGCCAGTTGGCAGGTGGTACTATTCTAAGGAGGCAAGGTTGGTTAAAATCCACAGTTTTCCACACTGGTGTCCAGTCTAAAATATTAGATATGTCTTTTGATGGTTAACCCTTTTTGGTAAACATGTTGATGAAGCTCTGCAAAGCCGTAAAACTGCCACTGATACAGCAAAGACATTAGGGCTGTTGCAGGATCGCAGATTTGGGACATCTACTTTTCAAGGATGCCCGGCTTATCCTCAAAGACAGTCTGGATATGATCAGGAATATTCCTTCAATCGAAACCAAAGGCAGGCTTGCGGGAGGTCTTCAGGATGGAAGAAAAGTTCTTCACAAGACCGAACCAATGACAATCAGAAAAGAGCTTGACTCTAAGCTCGTACCACCTTTTTTTCCGTCTGGTCCTCACAAGTTGGGAGGGAGAATTTCTCTTTTTGCTCCATCATGGAAGAACATAACATCAGACAAATGGGTGTTACAAATTGTCCAGTCAGGCTATACATTAGAGTTCATCCAAAAAGAGCCTAAGTTTGTCAACCACAAATATGAACAACATCTTCATTTGAAGGAGCAGTAAGTGGAAATTCTCATGCTTCTTTCCAAGGGAGCAGTAGAAATTGTCACCAGATCGCAAAGGAATGAAGGTTTCTATTCCAGGTTCTTCCTAATAAAAAAAGACGACGTCAATGGAGGCTGATACTGGATCTCAGAAAGCTGAAAACGTTTCTAAAGAAACAGTCATTTTGATGCTTACTCTGCAGGAAGTCCTCCCTGGATCTTCGTGACGCTTACATCCATATATCCATTCATCGAAAACCCAGAAAGTACCTCCAATTCTCAGTAGAGGATCAGGACTACCAGTTCAAGGTGCTCCCTTTTGGGCTCAAATCAGTACAGAGAGTATTCACCAAATGTCTAGCACCAGTTCCCACTTTTCACAGAAGAGAAGGTCACCAGGTTTTCACATATCTGGACGACTGGTTTTTCAAATCGCCATCCAGGTAAAAGGGCAACAGCTTCCACAAATGCTTGCATTAATCTCTTCCGTAGATTAGGTCTCACTTTGAACAGGGAAAATTCATTGTTGGAACCACAAACAAAGATCCAGTTTCTGGGAGCAATACTCAACACTTCGTTGGGAAAGGCCTTTCCATCTGCAGAAAGAGTGAGAAGTTTACAGAAAATGTCAGAGTATTGCTGGAAAACAATCAATTTCAGTAAAACAATAGAAGTCCGTATTAGGTCTGATGGCATCAAGTATAGGCCTCATTCCATTTTGCAGGCTTCATATGAGACCTGTTCAGCAGGAGCTGGATTTGCAATGGAAACACATGGAAGGCTCATGTGAAGATATGGTCTGTGTCACAAGGCGCTTGAAACAAGCTCTAATGTGGTGGAGAATTCCAGCAAACCTAAATACAGGTCTTTCTTTCCTGACAATAACAGAGAGATTATTACTCACCACGGATACATCCACTGGACGGATGGAGAGCTCACCTGCTACAGCTTTCAGCTATAGGTCTTTGGTCAGATGCAGAGAAGAAGCTCCACATTAATGTGTT
This sequence comes from Calotriton arnoldi, assembly GCA_963921515.1. Taxonomy (NCBI): domain Eukaryota; kingdom Metazoa; phylum Chordata; class Amphibia; order Caudata; family Salamandridae; genus Calotriton; species Calotriton arnoldi. The sequence continues at coordinate 2,001,868 of CAWUFW010000312.1, read as the reverse complement.
TAAACTCTGTGCCGTAAGGCTAGATTTACAAGCGTTCTTTCCCAGATTGGCTGGTCAGCCGGTCCTAATCAGAACAGACAACAAAAAATGTATGTTCTACATAGGCAAGCATGGAGGAACATGGTTCAGGAACCTTTCAGAAGCTCAGCTGCTGTGGAACTGGGCCCTTTCTTACCCGATAGATGTTGCTGTGGAACATCTGCCAGGCTGTCAGAATGATCAGGCAAATGCTCTCAGAAGGCAAATAACAGATTGTCATGAGTGCGAACTATAACAAAAACAGGTGAATTAAATTTTCAGTCGGTGTGGTCACCCCACTATCGATCTGTTGGCCACTACGAACTACAGGAAATTCCCGTGCTCCGCAAGCAGGTTTTGGCATCCAGGGACGATGAGCAATACTCGTTCGATCAGCTGGTCGAAGATATTTGCCTACGCTGTTCCACCTTTTCCCTGATCCCAAGGGTGTTGAAGAAGGCGAAGGTAAAGTGTTGCACTCTGTTCCTCATTGCTCCAGTGTGGCCTAGCCAGTACTAGTACAGCGAGCTGCTGTGGTTGGCCGCACGTCCAGCCATTCCATTGAAGGTGTGTTAGACCTGACAGCCTTAGGGTGGTCTTCCCCCCAACTTTTTGCCTTCCTCCTCCATTTTTATGACCTTGTTTTTGCTGGTATTCGGACTCTGCACACTTTACCCCTGCTAACCACTGCTAAAGTGCTTGTGCTCTCCCCCTAAACATGGTAATATTGGTTTATCCCCAGTTGGCATATTTGATTTGCTTATGAGTCCCTAGTAAAGTGGTGATACATGTACCAATGGCTTGTAAATTAAATACTACTAGTTGGCCTGCAGCACTGATTGTGCCACTCACTTAAGTAGCCACCTAACCATGTGTAAGGCCTGCCATTTCAGAGCCTGTGAGTACAGTTTACACTGTCATTTTGACCTGGCAATAAACCTTTTGCCAGGCCCAAACTGTCCTTTCTAATACATATTCGTCACCCCTAAGGAAGGCCCTGGACAACCCAGAGGGCTTGTTGCACTTTATTTAAAAGGCAGGACATGTACTTTTACATTTCACATGTCCTGGTAGGGAAAACGCCTCAAATTAGTTTTTCACTACTGCAAAGGCCTATCTCTCTCATAGGATAACATTGGTATTACCTTTTATAAGTCTTTTTCCCAATTGGGAATAGATAAATCCTACAACTCTGGTGTCTGTGATATCACAATTTAAAATACAAACTTATGGTAAAGTTGGATTTTAAATTGCAATTCTGAAAATGCAACTTTTGGAAGGTTTGCTTTAGCCATTTGGTGCCTGTAGCCTCTAATCACACGACTGGGTGTAGTTGGCAGTTGGGCTTTGCGTAGTCCTCCTAGATAGCCACACAACAGAAGTTTAGGTGTATCTCAATGGGCCATCTCTGGCAGGACGGGAGGCCCACTTACACCTGAAAAGGCTGTGTCCTGTCTACACACAAAGGGCTGCATACCTACCTCCCCCACATCAAAGGTACCACCTGGTCTAAATACTGGACCTCAGACACCACCACATCAGTACACTGCTGGACCTGTGGATATCTGTCAGGAAGGACTGCTGTGCTGCTGAAACACTGTCATTCTGCTGGACTCCTGCTTTGTTGTGCTGATCTGCTTCCTGCTGCCCTCTTACCTAGGTGAGAAGTACTGGACATGCATCTCTTGAACCCAGAGTGACTCCAAGGGCTAGTTTGCTGGTCTCCTGATCTGAAGCCTCGGGGACATAATAGTCTTCCAACCCTTGCACTTGGACTCTGCCATCTGTGAGTCTCCCCTGCCAAGTGGTGCCACCCCAGTCTTGGACACTTGGAAGTGGGTCTATGGTGCTTGCCAGCAGAACCGACACATCTTCTCTTCTGAGCAATGCATGCCCGAGCAGAACCGACGCATCGCTGTCTCCCGCATCTTGGGACCAATGCATTGCCCTCAAAACCGCAGCTGTGCGACGCTTTTGCGACGCAAGCTCATCGCATCCCTCATCGATGACAGCCTGGACAACGACGCCGAAACTCTGCATCGCAGCTTCACTTCTCCTTGGAGCCGACCCATCGCCTCGACTGCACCTCACATCCTCGACACCGGACTTTGCATCGCAAACCCCGTCAACAGGATCCTCGATGTCGACGCTTCTCACGGTTTCAAGTTTATTTAGTATTGCTTGGTTAATTAAAACCTTTGCAACATTAAAACCGTTAAAACCATGATTAAAACAATTCAAATGGCGGTGTCACCGTACATCAATTACAGAACGGCAATTTCCAATTTAAATAAAATGCTTAAAAGCCTGGCATATATTTACAGTGCATTTGAGTCTTAAAGTGCCGAAAGGCAGACCGATAAGGGTTGGATTTTAGACATATTGGAACATAGAAAGAGGAGTTTAAAAGCTTAGGGTGCAATCTAGGCAGTCTACAGTGCAAAGCACATTTTTGTAAATCTTTTTTAAAGGAATGCAGAGACATTTAAGGTAAGCTATGTGCACAATAGCAAGTTGTATAACTGAAGTAGCTTTACCCCACCAATCATTGATTTGACAATAGTATTACATCACAGATTAAAAACAGTTCCGCGGTGGAGCTATCTGATAGAGACATCTAGCCGCAGATTCTTTAACTTAGAATATCCCCAGGCGTCAGACTGGATCCGGAGAATTTTTCTCAGCAGCACCTCTGCGCGCCGGGGACAGCGCCGCATTGCTCCGCCCTGACGTCGTCCATGGACATGAAGTCAGTGGAGCCATATAAGTCCCTCCCGGCGCGCTGACATCAGTTTCCTTCCTTTCCGCGTCCCAACGTGGATCCAGGAGTAGCGGTTCCTCTGGCCTGTTTTGTTTTCAGGCCTTCTCGACGCCTTCAGCGTCCGGGAACAGTGTGCGATACCTTCGGGCTTCAAGTTGTGTGGGACCTGTACGCGGCAGATGTCAGCGACGGATCCGCACGCGATCTGTATGTGGTACCTGGGAGAGCACCACGACTCCGAGGAGTGCGACGCCTGCCGGCAGTTGAAGCCGAAGTCTCTGCGGGAGCATCGGATGAAGTTGCTGACCGCCCGGATGTGCCCCGTTCGGAGTCTTCGCGTCGCCGGTCTCCATCTCCAGCTGGGGCTCCTGTTCGGGTCCGGTCACGGAGTCGTTCCCGCGGACGTTGTTCGCCTGAGGCAGGTACGCGCAAACACAAGTCACAGAGGTCGTCGGCCTCGCATAAACGTGACGGCGGGGCCCGCTGCTCCCAGACTTTACCGGACACGGGCACCCAGGAGTCCGCCCCCCCTACCCACCATTTCCTGGTGTTGGGGCGACTCGAGCCCAGATGGAAGCCTATTCTCAGGCTCTTCAGTCCATCTTTGGGTCACCCCCTCTTCCTGGGGCGCCTTCGGGCCCCACAGAGGGGGTAGGGACTCAGGTCGGGTCTTCGCCCTCTGCGCCGATCGAGTGCCCTGACTCTGGTTCCGGAGTCGCTGCGACGTTGGGACACGGCCCGGAGGGGCATCCAGGTCGGATGTCAAGCCCTCCTGTGACATCTCCGCATAGCCCTGTGAGGCTCCCTGCGCCGACGCCGGATGCGGCTGCAGCACGGTGCTTGACTCCGAGTCGACACCGTTCTTCTCCCCAGTTCCCCATCTCGGTGGAGGTCGGGTTGACGCCGGTCCGACGCCGGGTGGACGAGTCACCTTTGGTGGTCATCGACGTCGATATGACACCGTCTCCACGTCGGTCGACGCCGGTGCCGGCCCCTGCTGTTCCTCTGTTAGGAGAGGATGAGGCCCATGAGGGTTCCCTGCACCCAGCGTTGTTGCGGTGCTCTTCGGAGCAGGTGCCCATAGGACAATGGTCCTTTGATCGACCTCGGGCTACTGCGTCTCTACTGTCTGGTGGACGGGTTAGCCTCCAACCGTCCCCTACAGATGGTTTATTGTCACCACCTAGAATGGCCACGGAGGCTAGTGCGGCGTTTGCGAGGGCTGTTCGCAGGGCTGCAGATATTTTACACCTGCAGCCTCCATCAGTCTCTTTGCCTTCTGATCCTTTATTGGATATACTCCACCAGGATGCCGTTGAGGTGGAGCCCTTGCTGCCTTTTGGCGGGTCGTTGGTTGACTCCCTTCTTGGGACGTGGGCGCGGCCCTCACCTGGGGACCCAGTGGATCGGGCTATAGTACATCGTCATCGCCCGGCTCCAGATGACCATGTCTGTTTGTTCCTCCATCCTAGGGCTCAAGGACTGGTAGTCCAGGCGGCTTCAGCCTCGCTACCTTCCTCTCCTCCCCCGCTGCTTCCTCCCACTAGGGAGTCTCGCTGGTTGGAGTCGTGTGGCCGTCATATCTTTGCGTCCACCAGTTCGGGCCTCCATGCTCTAAACACGTCTTGCGTGTTTGCCCGGGCTACTTTTGCCCTTTGGGACTCAGTCGAGTGTCTTCTTCCATCTCGTCCAGAGGGTCCCCGTGCTGACCTGGATCGTCTGTTGCATGATGGCCGGGAAATGGCACAGTTTTCCATTAGATCAGCCATAGACACCACTGACTCTGTGAGTCGGGCGATGGCCAGGTCAGTTGCTCTGCGTCGCCATGCTTGGCTGCGCGATGGCAGTTTCCCTGAAAATGTTCAGGAGCGTCTTAGGGATCTGCCCTTTGATGGGGTTGCCCTTTTTGACAGACATCCTGACTCAGCGGTCCACCGTCTCATGTCTGAGCTTCCATGACTTTGTATTTTCTAGTCTTTCTGCGGACTTTTACTTTCATATGCAGTGTTGTCTCGGTTTGTTCTGGCATCAGTCAATGGGTTCATGACGTTAATTCCCAGACGGTCTGTGCGGCTTCTCTGCCGTTTTTGCCCTTATTTGGTGCAGCTGATTGTGCTTTTCCTTTCGCGTCCTCTGTCTATGAGTTCGTCTCAAGAGGTGTCCCCCTTGCTTATGGGGAGGAGACTTACCCTATGTGGGGTATCCTTTGGCTATTGTATAGCTGTCCTTCCTTGCCGGGAAGCTTTGTAGGCTCCTGCGGAGTCTTCTTAGGCCGGGTTGTCCTACGGTTCCGACTGTGGTCTTTTCCTGCTATTGTGGGACCCCCCTCTTCCTTCCCTCTCCCAGGTGCGGCCCACAGGTTGGCATTGCTTTCTTCTAGTGCTTCTTCTTAGTGGCCTGCGGTTGGTCCGTAGCACTCCCCTGCATCGGTGGATGCTGACTTCTTTGAGGTGTTGTTGGGTTTCTGCCACGAGTGGCTCACCCCGGCGTGTTCTTTCAGCTTCGCTATGCTCTTTTTGTCTACGTTGGCTGTCATTGCCGTCAGCAAGTGTCCCTTGGGGGCATGTTGTTCTGTTCCGTTCCGGCACAGTTCTTACGTTTTCATGTGGGTACATCCAAGTATGTTCACTGTCACGGGGTGCCTGCGATATCCCTTGCGCCTCTGAAATTGCTGTTTGTCTACTCTCCACCCTTTGGGGTGGGGAAGTGCTTTGGTCTTTTCTCGTGGCTCAGACCCTGTTTGGTCTTTGTCTATGGGCGGTGGAGTCCCCGCCAGACATGTCAGTGCTGTACGTTGCCTTGTGCCCTACTTTCCTGTGCACTTCCCAGGGAGGGGTTCAGGTTCCTCTGCTCATTGCCGCGCAGGAATTCAGATACTTTCTGCTCTGGGCTTTTGCTACTGTTGTCAGTTGAAGTGCTCTCTTCAGGATACTCACTGTCATTGTGTGGTCTTTGTATATGGATCTCTATACAATTTACTGTTACTCTATGTACGTGTAGTACTAACTCATTCCTCGTTCGTGTGGTGATCAGTCTCCCCGTCTGTCACGCGGGGGACCGGGGTTCCTCTCTGACAGGTAGCTGTTGTAGCCTTACGTGCCTGGACATTGTCCTATCCTGCTGTGCTTCTCACCTGTACTGTTGGTACCTATGGTGTGGCCTTCTTTCTCTAGGGCATGCTCTTCGAGCCCTTTTCAATTTTTTCATAGCTGTGTACATGTCTATATGTATATCAGTCTTGCGATCTACAGACAACGAGAGGTCACGCATACAAGGTTTTTCCTTGCTGCTGTATCTGAGGTATTTTGCCCCAACCCCCCTCTCTCTCTCGCTCTCTCTTTCTCATGGTAGCGAGCCTTCTGTGTGTGTGTCCGGCTTGCCGGGTCCCCTTTGCCGGTTGGCTGGTTGACTACCTGGTGATGCGTCTCTCTCTTTCTCTCTCTCTCTTTCTCTGCTGGCGCATCCATGCTGTTAACGCTACATTACATTGGGCATTACATATATGTGGTGTGGTTTTCACAGTACACACTGTCTGCTCATGTGTACTCCTGTCCTCCACATACATGTATCTCCTGGTAGTCATGTTTCTATTTATACTCTGCATGGTGACATCTGTTCCCTCACATGTCATTGTTTGGGTATCCACTGTTGTGCATGCTCAGCCTGTATGCTCTGACTCTGTCATGCCGTCTTGTCCCTTCTCTGGGTCTTTATCTCTTGCGGATCCATCGGATCCTGTGCTCAGTTCACCTTCTTTTGCAAGAGTTTCTGGAATCTCTCACATTCAGCTCTACCATTCTGGTTTTGTGCTTCCTTTCATCCCTGTCTGGACGAGAGAGGTTTCGTACCGTCCCTTGACGGATTGTGGTGCCTTTGCCTCCCCTTGGTTTTCTGCTCCTTACAGAGCTTACTGGTCTGATGTCGGCCACGCTGGCATTGCTGTCCCCACCGTGTTTTAGTCAACTTGTTGACGACTAAGTTCTCTTTGGAACTTGGTGGGTTTCAGTCGGAGACCCTCCTCCAATGGGGTATGGCTTTGGTATCTATTCTAAGTTAAGGAATCTGCGGCTAGATGTCTCTATGAGATGAACGAGTTACTTACCTTCGGTAACGATGTATCTGGTAGAGACACAGTCTAGCCGCAGATTCCTTAATCCCCACCCATCCTCCCCTCCCTGCGAGGACCTTTTCAGGTTGGGTTTTCCTCACTCGTCTCCTTTCAGGGGGCTTTTGTCTTCCTGCGGGATGGCCTCTTTCACCTCCCTCCTTGGCAGGATGGCTCATTCTGTTTTATATGTTATTTCTCCACCCATTATCGTGATTGGGTGGTAGGTTCATGTGTCCTTCTACGCTCCTACACCCTGGTCCTTCCAGTATGGGGCTTACTCATGTTCTTCTTCCCTCACTCCCTCACTCCCTCACTCCCACCATCCCCTGTCTTTTCTCCATTACTTGGGGTCTCTTGACTCTGCTACAGTCAATTGGTTCGGGGTCTATTTGACTCTGCCTCAGTCCATAGGCCTCTTATAGGGGGTATGGTTGCACATTCCCTGTTGTTGCCGACCTGTGGTCGATTATTGTGAGTCATGTTGTTCCGGTCTTGTTGCCCTTCACGGTTGCATCCTTTGGTTGCAGACTTCCTGTCGTTTGCCATGACATTCATTTCAAATGCCGTTTTGCCTCATAGGAGGGCATAGTTTTCGGTTTTCTAAGAGCGGGTACTCTGCTCTTTTCCTTCAATTCCTTTCAGTATAAAGTGCTCTTTCACTGTCAATTATGGTGATTTTCTCACCATTCTATTCTTTCTGTCATTGTTTCAATGTTTTTTTTCCCATCCTTTCTGGCACACTGTTCCCACACTCTCACAGTTTTAGAAGTGGCTCTGTGTTGTGGCACGGAAAAGTTTCACCGAAGAAAACTGACGTCAGCGCGCCGGGAGGGACTTATATGGCTCCACTGACGTCATGTCCGTGGACGACGTCAGGGCGGAGCCATGCGGCGCCGTCCCCCGGTGCGCAGAGGTGCTGCTGAGAAAAATTCTCCGGATCCAGTCTGACGCCTGGGGATATTCTAAGTTAAGGAATCTGCAGCTAGACTGTGTCTCTACCAGATACATCGTTACCGAAGGTAAGTAACTCGTTCATCAGGGTGAGCAGGAGCAAATTAGAAAGAGATTACATTCTGCAGTTTAAAATGACCTATGTACAAAATTGTGAGTTTTTCTAAAGCATTCTAAGATAAGAAATGCATTGGTGCTTAAGGTGTCTTGTGTGCAAAAAGGTAATTCCAGCTGGGTGCATGCTACCAGTTGAGGTGGAAATTTCTTTTCTACCTTAGTGAGGAATTTAAAAAAAGCGACAGTTTAGTCGAAGCATCAAGACCTCCCGCCGCAACCTCACTGCATCTTGGAACTGACGCATCTCCTCGGCTGTGCAATGTATCTTCGACACGAATCCACGCAACGCTTAGCTATCAGGATTTAAGGTATTCTACTGAGTGGGCCTAACTAGGTCCATGTAGCCAGCCTGCGCTCCATCATGGTCAGCCTGAACTTGTCACTTTGTCCTGGTCAGGCATGACCAGATAACCCCCAATAGCGCTTTGTGCTTGACGGTGCCATTTTTCACTATCAACTTTAAAAATCAATATCTCCAGTTCTACTAATTGGATTTTTGTTGTTTTGGTCTTGTTTTATTTATTACACTAAGATTTATTTTTCTAACCTGATGTGGGATCTTTATGTGTGTTGTTTATCAGTGTGTTACTGTTTGAAGTGTTGCACAAATATGCCTCTAGGTTAAGCCTGACTGCTCTGCACCAAGCTACCAGAGGGTTATCACAGGTTAATTTAGGGTTTATCTGCCCCTTACCCTGACAAGGATTGAGGTTGCTGCTTCACCAGGGCTCATACCCCAGTCAACCAGTAACCCAATTTCTAACAAGGTGCATCACAGGATGCTGTCCAGACATTTTGGAGAGATTATCCACCACGATCCCAAGTAGCTGAACTTCACAGCATGGTACCTGAACACCTAGAGTTTGGCCATTTGGATCTCTCGCAAGAGTGTTAACAGATTGTGGCGCGAGCTTGAGCTCCAGCGACTAACAAGACTTACAACGCTAAATGGAAGCGTTTCTGTGTCTGGTGCAGGAACAATGGTCATCGTCCATTTCAAATAAAGCTTTCTCAGGTCCTTCCATATTTGCCAGTTTGATTAGGAGTGGTCTCAAATACTCTTCAGTCAGGATCCATCTGATTGCAATATCGAGATTTAGAAGTACTGACACATCATTGTCTGCTCTGTTTTCCCAAAAGATTATTAAACAGTTTATGAAAGGGCTCTTCAGAGCATTTTCACCTCATCCTCCAGTCCCATGGGAGCTTAATACAATCCTCAGTCAGCTGATCTTACCTCCTTTTGAGCCTATACATAGAGTAAACTTGAAGTTTGTCTCATGGAAAACAGCACTAGTCCTGGCTCTGACATCCACTAGGAGAGTGGGAGAGAGTCAGGCATTCAGCATCAGAGAAACGGTTTACGCAGGACAAGTTAATACTCAGAACCAATCCTAAATTAATTCCTAAGGTATCTACTGACAGGGCCGGACTGGCCGTAGCAGGCACCGGGCGTTTCCCCGGTGGGCCGGAAGGGTGGGGGCCGGTTTTGCAGCAGTGCAGCAATATCGGCCCTCTATTCCAAAAGTAGCAGCAGTGTTTCCTAACAAACCCTCCTCCCACCTCCCCCCGCCTGCGGCCGGTCAGACTTAATTGCCAGGGCCGGTTTGCCTTCCCAGTCCGGCCCTGTCTGCTGACTTCCATTTGAATGAGCCTGTCATTCTTAGATCGTTTATTTAAAACCATCTTCACCAGCAGAAAGATCATTGCATTCTCTAGATTTGAGTAGGTGTCTCAAATTCTATATTAATAAGACAAAGGACATACGTGCATCAGATCAGCTCTTTGTTTCATTAAGTCATGCACGAAAAGGCCAACCCCTCTTCAAACAGAGGATAGCTCATTGGCTCTCAGCCTGTACTGCTTTCTGTCGTACCAAAGCCAAGAGTCCTTTCTAGGAAATAGTGAGGACGCTTTCCACCAGAGGAATGGCTTAAAATGCAACACTCTATGCTGGGGTTCTTTTGCGAGATATCTGCTGTGCAGCCACCTGGAGGAGCTGACATACATTCAAGAAGCATTACTGCCTAGGCAGGGACGCAGAATCTGTCGCAGCAGTTGGACAGGTAGTCCTAAAAAATCTTTCACCAAAGGTGAGCCTGCTTCCGTCTTTGTTATATTTCATAATGTGTACTGCTTGCTATTCTAATCCAAGCATGTAAATATATAAAAGATACAATGTTGAGGAAGAAATTAGGTACTTACCTGTAACCCCAGTTCTCCAACATTGGTCTCTTTTATATATTCAAATGTGACCGTCAGAGGCTTATCGTATTCTATTTTCACACTTGTGCTTTCCAATCTGAAGCTATGGTGGCCTCGGATCACTGACAGAATATCGACAACAGAAATATCGACCTACAGAAATATCGTGACAAAAATTTCGTTGTCAAAAATATCGACCTCCTATCTTCATAATGGTAAGTACAAAAATATCGACAAAAAATATCGTTGTTAAAAATATCGAAGTAGAAAATATCGTTTTTTTAAATGTATAAAAAATAATGTAAAATAAATTAAATAATACATTTAACTTTAATAAAAATATTTAGATTTATTTGTATATTTTAACAATTATAAGTAATACATGTAATGTAAAAATAAATTAAACATACATATTTAAAATGTAATATATATATTTACTTAAAAATAATTAATAATTCATTTTAATTAATTATAAAATGTTAGAAATATATTAACATTTATAAATAAATATATATATATATATATATATATATATATATATATATATATATATATACATACACCTGTAACATAAAAATAAAAAATTATATTATAAATTAAAATATTTAAATATGTAATATTTTTTAAACCTACATTTTACACTACATTGACTGCAACAGAGGAGAAAAAAATACTATTCCCACTCCAGCAAGTGCAACAGTAGGGAAAGTGTTGGATAGCGGAGGGGAATAATTTACTATTCCCACTCCAATAACTGCAACAGTAGAGAGTGTTGGATAGCGGAGGGGAATAATTTACTATTCCCACTCCAGCGAGTGCAACAGTAGGGAAAGTGTTGGATAGCGTAGGGATAAAAATTACTATTCCCACTCCAGCAAGTGCAACAGTGGGGAAAGTGTCAGATAGCGGAGGGGAATAATTTACTATTCACACTCCAGCGAGTGCAACAGTAGGGAAAGTGTTGGATAGCGTAGGGGTAAAATTATTATTCCCACTCCAGCGAGTGCAACAGTAGGGAAAGTGTTGGATAGCGGAGGGAATAATTTACTATTCCCACTCCAGCAAGTGCAACAGTAGGGAAAGTGTTGGATAGCGGAGGGGAATAATTTACTATTCCCACTCCAATGAGTGCAACAGTAGGGAAAGGGTTGGATAGCGTAGGGTAAAAATTACTATTCCCACTCCAGCGAGTGCAACAGTAGGGAAATTGTTGGATAGCATAGGGGTAAAAATTACTATTCCCTCTCCAGCGAGTGCAACAGTAGGGAAAGTGTTGGATAGCAAAGGGGTAAAAATTACTATTCCCACTCCAGAGAGTGCAACAGTACGGAAAGTGTTGGATAGCGTAGGGGTAAAATTTACTATTCCCACTCCAGCGAGTTCAACAGTAGGGAAAATGTTGGATAGCGTAGGGGTAAAAATTACTATTCCCACTCCAGCGAGTGCAACAGTAGGGAAATTGTTGGATAGCATAGGGGTAAAAATTACTATTCCCACTCCAGCGAGTGCAACAGTAGGGAAAGTGTTGGATAGCGGAGGGGAATAATTTACTATTCCCACTCCAGCAAGTGCAACAGTAGGGAAAGTGTTGGATAGCGGAGGGGAATAATTTACTATTCCCACTCCAATGAGTGCAACAGTAGGGAAAGGGTTGGATAGCGTAGGGGTAAAAATTACTATTCCCACTCCAGCGAGTGCAACAGTAGGGAAATTGTTGGATAGCATAGGGGTAAAAATTACTATTCCCACTCCAGCGAGTGCAACAGTAGGGAAAGTGTTGGATAGCAAAGGGGTAAAAATTACTATTCCCACTCCAGAGAGTGCAACAGTACGGAAAGTGTTGGATAGCGTAGGGGTAAAATGTACTATTCCCACTCCAGCGAGTTCAACAGTAGGGAAAATGTTGGATAGCGTAGGGGTAAAAATTACTATTCCCACTCCAGCGAGTGCAACAGTAGGGAAAGTGTTGGATAGCGTAGGGGTAAAAATTACTATTCCCACTCCAGCAAGTGCAACAGTAGGGAAAGTGTTGGATAGCGGAGGGGAATAATTTACTATTGCCACTCCAGCAAGTGCAACAGTAGGGAAAGTGTTGGATAGCGGAGGGGAATAATTTACTATTCCCACTCCAATGAGTGCAACAGTAGGGAAAGGGTTGGATAGCGTAGGGGTAAAATTTACTATTCCCACTCCAGCGAGTGCAACAGTAGGGAAATTGTTGGATAGCATAGGGGTAAAAATTACTATTCCCACTCCAGCGAGTGCAACAGTAGGGAAAGTGTTGGATAGCAAAGGGGTAAAAATTACTATTCCCACTCCAGAGAGTGCAACAGTACGGAAAGTGTTGGATAGCGTAGGGGTAAAATTTACTATTCCCACTCCAGCGAGTGCAACGGTAGGGAAAATGTTGGATAGCGTAGGGGTAAAAATTACTATTCCCACTCCAGCGAGTGCAACGGTAGGGAAAGTGTTGGATAGCGTAGGGGTAAAAATTACTATTCCCACTCCAGCGAGTGCAACGGTAGGGAAAGTGTTGGATAGCGTAGGGGTAAAAATTACTATTCCCACTCCAGCGAGTGCAACAGTAGGGAAAGTGTTGGATAGCGCAGGGGTAAAACTTACTATTCCCACTCCAGCGAGTACAACAGTAGGGAAAGTGTTGGATAGTGTAGGGGTATAAATTACTATTCCCACTCCTGCGAATGCAGCAGTAGGGAAAGTGTTGGATAGCAAAGGGCTAAAAATTACTATTCACACTTAAGAAAATTCAAATTTAAAAACAAACAAAATATCAACTACTATACACATATAATAAAACACCCAAAAACAAAACATATCTATTATAAATTTTTACAAAACATAGAAACATATAATGTAGAAAAAATATAACATTTACATAAAAAGATCATTTTTTTAATTTTAACAAGAAATTATCAAACAAATAAATATTTTGTAATAGAAATGAATTGTAATCTAAAAAAATATTTATTACATAAATGTAATATTTTTTTTCCTACCCTATAACACCACACAATGTACAACACACATCTAAATTAAATAAAAAAGTGTACCTCCATAATTAACACAATTAATTATCAATTTAAAATGTATTAATAATTAAAAAACATATTCAAAAAGTTCAAAATTATTGTAGTAACCAAACATTACAGCTATACAACATAAATCCCCAAACAAAAAAAAATAAACAATTACCAAAAATATTTAGCAATTTATAAATAAATATTAATGATCAAGTAATGATTAATTTATGTAAACTGAATTACTTTCCACCATCTACCCCAATAAACACCATAACACACACCTAAAAAAAAATTACACAATTCCCATTACTAATTTTAGATTAATAAATTCATATCAATGAACAACAAATAAGTAATTAATTTAATTTTTTTTACTTCCCACCATTTTCCACTATAAACACCACAACTCACACATCAAAATTATTACAAAAATGACAAAATTAAAATATAATTAATTAATTAGCATCAATTAACAAAGAATTAATTAATTAAAAATAAATTACCTCCCACCATATTACCCTATAAATGCCACCAACAATTTCGTAAAAAATTATACAATTAACATAATTAATTAACAATTAATTAATTAATTAATAACAATTAACAATAAAAATATAAATAATTATTAATACATTAATTCACACAATTAACACTATAACATAATAATTAATTAATATTATATAAAAAAAATATTACATTTATTAACATTAAATGACTTCCCACCCTACACCCCTATCAACCCACAACCCACTCCTAAAAAAATCACACAATTAACATAATTACCAATTAATTAATATTAATTAATAAATTAATAAATAGTTAATATATTATTTCCCACAATTAACAATATAAAATAGTAAATAAATAAATATTAATTATGAAAAAATATTAATAATTTAATTATAATTAAATTACTTCCCACCCTATTCCCCTATAAACCCACAACCCGCTCTTAAAACAAATGACACAATTAACATATTTACCAATTAATTAATCAATAACAATTAACAGCCAATTATTAATTAAATAATAATAAAATAATTACCATAATTAACACTATAAAATCAAAATTAAATAAATACTATTTTGATTTTGATACTTATAAATCGCAGCATTCACCCGAAGGCATCAAGGCGCTAGAGACCAGCCGTACATACCATGGAGAGAAGAAAAAAGAGAGAGAACTCCAGCTCACCGCTAGACTGTGAACAACCAGGTTTTAAGGGCTTTTCTAAACGGGAGCAGAAGAGGGATAGATCTGAGAGCAAGAGGTAGGGAGTTCCAGAGTTTGCTTGCTGCCACCGAGAATGCCCTGTCCCCCCACTTCCTCTTCTTGGTTCTTGGTACCAATAGTTGCTTTTGGAGCGAAGAGCGTAGTGGTCTGCTAGGAGAGTGCCATTTGAACATAGTCTTCAGCCTTGAAGGGTAGGGAGCGTACAATGATTTATGGACCATACAGAGAGATTTAAAACTAATGCGTTGTTCAATGGGAAGCCAATGCAGGCGTTCTAGACCCTTCCTGGCAGATTGTTTTTTGGGAATGTCCAGAATGAGTCTTGCCAGAGCGTTCTGCAGTACCTGAAGTTTGTGCTGCAAGCTCTTGTTAGCAGCCAGGTACAGAGCATTACAGTTATCAAGTCTGGACATTACCAGGGCCAGTGCTACCTGTATCCTAGCTGGTCGTTGGATAAAAGGGAAGATTTTTTTTAACATCCTTATGAGCCAGCAGCATGTAGAAATGGTACGATTCACTTGGATATTGAAACTAAGTTCAATATCCATCAGGACTCCAAGGTTCTCAGCCTTTACGCTCGCGGCAGGACAACATCCCAAGGATTGAGGCCAGCAGCTACTATTCCACTTGGATACCCCTGATCCAAATATCATCACTTCGGTTTTCTCCCCATTAAGTTTCAAGAAGTTAGCAGACATCCAGTCTGCCACTCTGGTCATACATCCAAGGACATTTTCTGACAATGAGCCCAGTCCCTTAGGGATGGTAACCATAATCTGTGTATCATCTGCATATGACGCCACCTCCAATCCAAAGGAGTGGACCACAGTTGCAAGGGGTGCCACATACAGATTGAAGAGAGTAGGGCTCAGAGAAGACCCCTGCGGGACACTTCACAAGGTAGAACATAAATACTAATAAATAAAAATTATTATTCAATTTATTATAATTAAATTACTTCCCACCCTATTCCCCTATAAACCCACAACCCGCTACGGAACTAAAACGCAAAATTTAATTAAAAGAAAATTAATATTCAATTTATTATAATTAAATTACTTCCCACCCTATTCCCCTATAAATATTTCTTATGAGGCATAATGACAAAGAAATTATGGCTTTTACAATGCATTGTATTCAATGATTCTACCTGATGTGAAGATATAAGGTCTGTGTTACCTTCAGTTAGCAACTGGTTCACCAAATACATTAGCAGCACACATGACAGTCTTCAGTCACACATTGGGCTATCGCCTTTTTTTTTACACATATATTATGCTCAGATGCAGTCAGAAACAGTACCAAAATAACCAGTATCTGACTTGCAAGTGCCCCAGCAGATGATAGAATGACATGACCCAGGAAGAATTTTGCAGGAATATTAATTTGTGACTAACTTTACAATGTTTTTCTATTTTTAACTATTTACTGAGAATCAGACATCAAAAGCTGTAAAAAGGAAATTCTCATATATCATGCCCATCATGATATCTAAGATATTGGCAATACGCAATGGTAGTTTCAAAGCCTTTGTGAACTGTTATCTGCGGCTACCGCGCCGAGCGATCTCCTCAGAACAAATAATAATAATATTTAAAAACAAACACTTTAAATTTAATGACAAAATCAAAAATCTGAATTGTAATTAGTGGATTAATAGCATACATTGTAGAAGAGGACATTATATTTATAGGGAATACAAACAAGTGACATTTTCTTTAAGGTCAATTAACATCAGGATAAGATGTATTCACTCAGTTCATGCCTGAAGTCACTGCCTTCATCCTCAGCAACATTACTCTGGAGGTCCCACTGGAAATCGTCATCAAGAAATTATCCGAGCACCTGAGCCGCACCTTCAGGAGCCCACATGCCCGCTTGACAGTATCCCTTGTTCACAAAAGGGCTTCACTGAAGCAGACTTCCCCTAGCATTATTTGGGATCTTAGAAGAGCTGGTTATGACTAAGATAAGATCAGTCCCTTCAAAAATATAATCACAAAAGCAGACATAAGTGAAATTATGTTTGGAAGGGCACAACTTTCCTTCAAAAAATCACATCAACAGAATTTTTTTAACTTACCAACAAGCCAAGCCCTCCTTGGTGGAAGGTCTGCCATCTATTATGGTATGGAGCTGTTATGCAGCACTAGAGATTCATGGGTGGAACTTGGAAATCTTGCACACAGACTGGTGATGTAGAGCTCTGCTATGCAAACCACCTGCACAGATATGGAGTGAAAATGTTTCTTATTGTGTTACAATTGCTCCTGGTCATGAGGTGGTACCAATGCTATGTGGGTTCCATCTATGACACCAGCCATATATGGTATGCCTCTCAAGCCCTAGAGCTTTATCCTGATATTGTTCAGTGGAGCATTATCTGTTAAAAATTGAATATATTCAATCATACGTCTGAGCATAACATCCAGGACCTGGCTGATGACTGCTGAAAAAGTTGGCTGTGACATCCCTTTGGAATTACTAACTGTACTGAAAGGAGCCAGTAGCACAAAAATGCAGCACGTTCATTATCTTCATACTAGGTAGGATGGCAGCCTGATTTCTTATTTATGGCAAAAATACAGATTGAAATTATTGTGATAAAGCCCCAATGGTGTTATAGTTCAGTCTGTACTTCTTTATGATGTGCCTTTCCTGCATAAATTCTAGATTTGGACATGTTTTGTACACTCATTCATTATATTGACGGGTCCTTCTCTATCATCCCTGGGGTGGTTGATAGATTATATCTGCAACATATGAGTGCAAT
Source organism: Calotriton arnoldi (assembly GCA_963921515.1). Lineage (NCBI taxonomy): Eukaryota > Metazoa > Chordata > Amphibia > Caudata > Salamandridae > Calotriton > Calotriton arnoldi. The sequence continues at coordinate 1,984,660 of CAWUFW010000312.1, read as the reverse complement.
ATGTCACTGTTGTATTTTCACCGATTGTTGGACATACTAAAACAGTTTCTAATTTTACAAACACCTATAATATTTCAAGAATATTAATTATTTCTCTGCATTTAGTTATAATATATATATCTTTACAACCTTTATAAGCATGTACTGTTAAAACCTACAATTTTATAAAAATGTGCCTAACATAAAAAAAGAACAATAAACAGCTTTTTTAGTTCCAAAACAAATATTTTCAATTTGAAAAATGTCTTCCATTTAAAAAAAAAAAAAAATCAAATAAGGTATGTATGGTCAAGTTTTCTTTTCACATTTGCTGAAAATTGTTACGGTTGACATAGGATACTACCAACCATTTGGAAAGGAGTACCCTCTACATAGGATCCTCAACTACTGTTTGCCAGAGTGGCTACTCCATCACAATGTGACATATAGCCCATATGCATGATTAATAAGTACTAAGGTGGACCGCCCATACTGGAATAACTTGCCTTAAAAACTAATAATTCTCCCTTCATAGGAAACCTTTTTGGGATCACTCAATATTGAGTGATGATCTGAGTAAAAATAACATAGTTTTTCAAAAGATTTGGAGAAAAAACATAACTCATGATTTGTAAGTTGTTTGACATTTTAGTCCCTCACAGGGTAATGGATATCCCTTCCACTTTATTACAAATTGCATAATATATTACGCACATATGTGTATGTTACTACAATGTAAAAGACTTCACCTTGGGACTTAGTGCCATATTCACAAAGAGCTAGCGCCGCTGCTGCGTTAATTTATTTTGACGCAGCGGAGGCACAATCAGTGCCCCACACTGCTACATATTTACCAACTGATGCATTGGGCCCATTGAGTCAGTTGTAGAGGCCTGCGTCACATTATACCTGCGCCAGGTATAATGTATGCAGGGTAGTCGTTCACTCATTAAAAACCACGTAGAACTGATGCAGTGAAATTTACAACTTTTCACTGTGTCACTCTATGACTTGACTGTGTCAAAATCCCTACGCCTGCTCAAACCAGGCATAGGGATTTACGCAGGGCTTTTAACATTGGACTCGCCTTTGTGTTCTGATGCATTACTGGAGTAGTGTCAGTCTTACAACCAACTTCAGCAGTGTGTCACTTTAGCACAAAAAAAAAGAATTTCTGACACATCCGTGAATCCTTGCGCCATGTATTGTAAATACAGCAAATCCATGGAGTCGTTGAGGCATTTGCTGCAGGCGCAAGAAATCTGACGCATCGATGCTGATGCATCAGTTCTTGTAAATATGCCCCTTTGGGGCCGATTCCGATCTCGGTCGGAGGCGCACCCAACACCATTCTGTCGGGAAAAAAGCCATGCGAAAGCCTGTTTCCCGACCAATCCGTACAGCACACCGAACGAGTAAGTACGATGCGCACAACAGCAAAGAATCCGGCCGAGCCGTACTCACCCAAACCAGGTCCTGTTCCCCGACCGAGGCGAATCCGGAAACGCTGAATCTAGTCGCACGGAAGGGAAAATGCAGCTCCGTCCGGCCGAACGAGTACGATGCGCTTTCCGTACGCGCCGAACCCGTCGCTACGCACAGCACGTCAAAGCATCCGGGAGAGGCGCACATAAGCTCCGATTCGCGCCACAACACGATCCACGGCTCCGAGACGAACACGCCAGCGACGAGGACGACGCGAAGCGACGAGGACGAGGCGACGCGACGAGGACGACGCGAAGCAACGAGAAGGACGAACGACACGAACCAACCATGAATCCCTTCGTCCCGATCATACCAATATTCTACATTTACTACCGGAACAGGCACGGACGCGTACGGCGCAGAAGGTAAGCCAGACACCAAACACAAAACACATACAACACGTACACGACACATCACACACACACAGAGGGATGCAGAATATACTTACACCAGCAAAAGCAGCACCATAGGGGCGGGATGCCCATCACCAATGCCACATATGCACACAGGGGCCTGAATGCGCAACACCACCCCTACCCAGGGGGGGCTGGATGCCTACCACTACTACCACCCTCACCCAGGGGGGGCTGGATGCCTACCACTACCACCCTTAGCCAGGGGGGGCAGGATGCCTACCACTACTACCACCCTTACCCAGGGGGGGCAGGATGCCTACCACTACTACCACCCTCACCCAGGGGGGCAGGATGCCTACCACTACTACCACCCTTACCCAGGGGGCAGGATGCCTACCACTACTACCACCCTTAGCCAGGGGGGCTGGATGCCTACCACTACTACCACCCTCACCCAGGGGGGCAGGATGCCTACCACTACTACCACCCTTAGCCAGGGGGCAGGATGCCTACCACTACTACCACCCTCACCCAGGGGGGCTGGATGCCTACCACACTACCCTTAGCCAGGGGGGCAGGATGCCTACCACTACTACCACCCTCACCCAGGGGGGCTGGATGCCTACCACTACCACCCTCAGCCAGGGGGCAGGATGCCTACCACTACTACCACCCTTACCCAGGGGGGCAGGATGCCTACCACTACTACCACCCTTACCCAGGGGGCAGGATGCCTACCACTACTACCACCCTTAGCCAGGGGGCTGGATGCCTACCACTACTACCACCCTCACCCAGGGGGCAGGATGCCTACCACTACTACCACCCTTAGCCAGGGGGGCAGGATGCCTACCACTACTACCACCCTCAGCCAGGGGGCTGGATGCCTACCACTACTACCACCCTTAGCCAGGGGGCAGGATGCCTACCACTACTACCACCCTTAGCCAGGGGGGCTGGATGCCTACCACTACTACCACCCTCACCCAGGGGGCAGGATGCCTACCACTACTACCACCCTCAGCCAGGGGGGCAGGATGCCTACCACCACCACCCTTAGCCAGGGGGGCTGGATGCCTACCACCACTACCACCCTCACCCAGGGGGGCAGGATGCCTACCACTACTACCACCCTCACCCAGGGGGGCTGGATGCCTACCACTACTACCACCCTTAGCCAGGGGGGCTGGATGCCTACCACCACTACCACCCTCACCCAGGGGGGCAGGATGCCTACCACTACTACCACCCTTACCCAGGAGGGCAGGATGCCTACCACTACTACCACCCTTAGCCAGGGGGGCAGGATGCCTACCACCACTACCACCCTCAGCCAGGGGGGCTGGATGCCTACCACTACTACCACCCTCACCCAGGAGGGGCTGGATGCCTACCACTACTACCACCCTTAGCCAGGGGGCTGGATGCCTACCACTACTACCACCCTCACCCAGGGGGCAGGATGCCTACCACTACTACCACCCTCACCCAGGGGGGCTGGATGCCTACCACTACTACCACCCCCACTCATAGGATGGACAATGCATGACACAACCAGCACACCACAACCTAGGGAATGCAAGAAGAAGACATCCCCCCAACACCATGACAAGCGTGTGTAGACTGTGTCAAATGCCTACAACACCGAACATGACTTTGAACATACAATGTGACCCCTAGCACATGTGCCACACATATATGTGTGTGGCACCCACAATGCAAGCAGGCCATGACCATTGTGGCAATGGGGTCCAAACCCCCATCATCACAGTGACCAAAATGTAAGTGTGGGGTCCATAGCTGAAGCACACTTTGAACAATGTGGCAATGGGGTCCAAACCCCCATCATCACAGTGACCAAAATGTAAGTGTGGGGTCCATAGCTGAAGCACACTTTGAACAATGTGGCAATGGGTTCCAAACCCCCATCATCACAGTGACCAAAATGTAAGTGTGGGGTCCATAGCTGAAGCACACTTTGAACAATGTGGCAATGGGGTCCAAACCCCCATCATCACAGTGACCAAAAGGTAAGTGTGGGGTCCATAGCTGAAGCACATTTTGAACATTGTGGCAATGGGGTCCAAACCCCCATCATCACAGTGACCAAAAGGTAAGTGTGGGGTCCATAGCTGAAGCACATTTTGAACATTGTGGCAATGGGGTCCAAACCCCCATCATCACAGTGACCAAAAGGTAAGTGTGGGGTCCATAGCTGAAGCACACTTTGAACAATGTGGCAATGGGGTCCAAACCCCCATCATCACAGTGACCAAAAGGTAAGTGTGGGGTCCATAGCTGAAGCACATTTTGAACATTGTGGCAATGGGGTCCAAACCCCCATCATCACAGTGACCAAAATGTAAGTGTGGGGTCCATAGCTGAAGCACATTTCGAACATTGTGGCAATGGGGTCCAAACCCCCATCATCACAGTGACCAAAAGGTAAGTGTTGACAAAGAAAGAGGTGCAACTGCCAAACTGCATGGATGATTCCTGGTCACAGAACAACAAACACATCAGTGGCAAAGTAGTGTATGTGTCCCATTGCAACATAAATTGGGGGAGCCAAATCCTGCAGTGCAAATAAGACATACCTTTGGCCATGTGCAGACAAACAACACCCATGGGGGCTGACACCGTCAACAATCATCAATGACACAATGACAGAAGTGACCATCAGAATGCAGACCCACATATTTGCACCAATGGGCACACACATGCAGATACCCTGTGGAGACTGCAGATGTGAGGTGAACAGATACCATACCATGGCAGCAATGGGACACACAAACCATGATCATTGTGCTGACCGATGACCTAGGAGTCCCAGGGACAGCAGGGGAAACCCACCAAACTACATACAGCCAATGGCACACCCAAGATATGCCAATGCAGTGGTGCAGATGCACAAACACAAACAGGCAGACCCACACTGCACATCATACACAACAGGTGAGGGGGGTGCCAGTGTCCCCAGGCAACCACACAGCACATGAGGAGACCTGAATACCAATCATACAGATGTGCATACAGTGCCACACAAAGGTAACTCATGGATCCAAATCCCCTATGTGGGCAAGCAGGCATTGTCAGATGAGAGGGAGCACAAATCACACATGTCACACAGGCACGTAGGGACAGCAACTGACACAGCAAGACACAGACACACCACAGCACCACCCCCAGGGCCCCCACAATGTGGTGACCCTGGGCTGCATTACAATCCCACTGTGATGACAAAGCTAAATGTGGTTCACACTGTGAACCACAGTCATGTGTACTGAGCAACTAACTACCATCACACCTACACAAGCACAAATCAAACAGCATGGCCAGTAAGCCAAGGCCAACATGGAGGCAGGGGCCTAGCCGGGCAACAACTCTCATCTGCACACACTCAACACCACACCCCTCGACCTCCAACAATGTGCAGCAGTGAAGCACACATGCACTGGTGACATTGCACATGCACCCATGACTATTCCAGGGTGGTGGGTGGGAACCAAGGTGCAGAAACACATCACACATGGACACTCAACAAGACTCCTGAATGTCTGACACACTGCACACTACGCTGTACATGGACATGACGGCAATACCACACCAACCAATGGGATCACAGCCACAGTCACACACCAATGAAGAAGCCAAGGTCACCCACAAAGAACACACATAGACAACAACCAACATTGCAGCCCGGACCCTGAGGAGTGCCAGCAGTCACACACACAACGTGTCACAATCACTGAAAGATAACACAAACTGGAAATCACATGACAGGGGCAAACAACAAGTGCCAAGGGGAAACCTGACTGTGACCCATCTGCGTCTGCACACAAACTCAGCCCTGACAGCAAGCACACCTATGGGTGACACCCTGATGACCAGTAATGTGCCATGCACCCACATCACAGAGAACCCAGGGAGAAGACTTTGGGGGAACATAGCTCAACTCAGCTAGCATCACAAACAGGTACAACACTAGGGATCACAGCATGCACAGCTAAACGGAAGTGAACACACAGACATGCACATACAACACACACCTTGGGCGCAGGCAATGTCACAGGAGTACACACTGCCATGAGGGGACTCCACTCCTGTGTGAGGAAAGCTGTGCCATATGTTGCCTCAGTAGGGCCCCACCATGTCAGCTGAGCACTTGGTCACACAATCAACAATTAGCACCAAATGAGGGCTCCCGTCACATCAGCCTGGTCATGGAAGTGCCAACGGAATCATCAGCACAGATCCAACACACTTGTATAGCAATGTTGCACTGACAACACAGATGAGTCCTTCCCCATTGATGCCCAAACCTGCATGTCCACTGGAGATGGCCACACGGTCAGGGAAGTAGACGAATTGAACAATGGCAGGCACAACAGATGTGCAGGGGTGGAAGCCACAGATGTGAAATAGCCAATCTAAGTAGGAAATCCCATTGCCAAATACTGAACACATGACACCCTCAGATGCTGCTATGGATGACATGGATACACCACAGGATAGGACACATTCCCCTGGACCACATGGGTTCCTGCACAGTAACACTTCATTATCATGAGACCAAATATCACCATCACTGCAGCAAGGGCATGGTTAGCATCATCAACATCATGTACATCAGAAGCAAAAGCACTAGAGAACAGAAAGTTGCTTTATTCAGCATATGTGGCATTAAAAGTAGAAGTCCGGTAGAACATAAACAAAGGCCAATGGCCAGTCCATCAACAAAGTCACAAGTGGGTGACAGTGGCAGATGCCACCCTACACATGCCTGCACAAAACCAGGGACAATCCACTAGGAGGGGCAACCGGGGGGTAGGCCAGGCACCACAGGGACAGGATCAGGGCTCACCAGGAGGAAGCAGGGAAGGGGTGGTGGGTGCTGGAGAGCCACTGACAACTGCAGTGGAGGTGTCTGACATGGTGTGTGCCGGCACAACTGGGGGGCATGGCTCAGATGTTGTGGGTGCCGGCACGACTGCAGTGGACCCTGCAGATGGAGTGGACAGGTCCGCCACTGCAGTGCCCAAGTCAGACAGGGTGGTAGTGGACTCCACTGCAGTGCCTACCACCAGGGGAGGAGAATGGGGAACAGGCAAGGTGGGCTGGACAGAGGGGGAGGACACCCTCACCACATCAGTGGCACAGACAAGCGCAGCGGGGGTGTGGTGCCGGGAGAGCAAGTGGCAGGGGAGAAGGCCGGAGCCTCTTGGGGATGGTATATCTGTGGGTGGGGGAACCTGGGGCAGGGTGTGGTGGGGGCACCTGTGGAGTGGGGGCCTGAGGGATGGAGGAAGGAGACCTGGTGCTTGAGCTGCAGGGCGGCGGCGGGGTCTTGCTCTTAGCACTCCGGGGGACTTGCGGGTGGGGGCCTCAGTCTGTCTGCGCCTGGGGGAGGGTGTCCGGGGGCGAGGGGCACTCTGCTCCGTGTGGGGGGCTTCCTCTTCCCCCTGGATGCTGGGGCAGCTGGATCGGAGGGGAAGAGGCCGAGGTCACTGAGGAAGAGGCGCTGGGTCTTTGGGGTTGCAGGTGAGGCAAGGGAGGGTGCTTTGGAGGGAGAGGCAACTGAGGACTGCGCAGTGCCCGTGGATGCGTGTGTGTGTACCAGGGCCCCATCCCCTGTGAGTCTGGTTTCAGTCCCCTGACTGTGCGTGCGTGTGCGTTTAGTTTGTGGCGTGTGTGTCTGTGTGCTGGACGTGTGTGTGCTGGTGTGTGCCTGTGCCGGTGTGTGTGTGCTTGGGACGGGTAAGGTGCTGGGGAGTGTGGATGGAGCAGAGGCAGGAGGGGTGAGGGACTGTCTGAGGAGGGACACTGCTGCCGTCAGGGAGGAGTCCATGGACCTGTTGCCCCTCTGTAGGTCAGACATGCCCGATGAGATGCCCTCCATGAACGACACCAGCTGAGTCAACAGTGCGGTGTGCGCATGGAGGACACTCAGCATGGCTGTCTGCCCTACATGGAGCTGGCGAAGGAGGTACACAGACTCCTCACTCAGGGCAGCAGGGGACACAGGGGCAGGGGGTGCGGTGCCTGGCCCAAAGGAGACACGCTCCCGAACATGGGAGCCTCCACGGACCTGGGGAATGGGAGCCGATGGGAGGGCGGTGGTGGTGCTGGTGGTGGCGGGGACAGCAACACTAGCTGGGGTGTGGTGGCTGCTGACACCCGCCTCCACAAGGGAGTCATCCTCCGAGTTGCTCTGGTCCTCAGCTGAGGTGGATGGTGCTGAGGACTCCTCGGTGTGGCTCCCCTCGCCCTCCGTGCCACTGGGTCCCTCCGACCACTCCTCGGCTGCTGACCCAGTCTGGCTCTCTGGCTCCTCCTGGTCCGTGGAGCTGTCCCCTTCCGTGGCCGTGGATGTATCTGCAAACAATGGGGAAACAGACAGACATCAGTCACCTGCACCAAACGCACACACCACTGTGAGCACAGCACATTACAGAGCAAGCCCTGGCATCATTAGTTGTACATTGCTAAAAGTGCCCTAACTGAACAGGAGAAGCCAATTGTCAGTCTGATGCCAAGCATGGCACTCACATCCCACATGGCCTTGCACCCATCTGTCTGGTGTCTGTTGGATTGCAACACCCCAGTGTGGACACATGCACCAAGTACACAGTAGTTGGACAGTGCAGAGGACACGGTGTGGCATGTGGACATGCACACATCACAGCTCTTGCCACTGAGTCAGTACAGGTTTCCGGATGAAAGGGATGCCCAGAGTCAAATAGGAAATGCATGTGATGCATACCAGCGACAGACACCATGATGCACCCATGTCCTGATAGCCATCGCCACAATGGTGTGCATGTAGCACATGTCACTCCCCTGCAGGACCACCAATAAGTTGACACATGCCATGGCAGAGGCATGACTGCTAAGTCATACATCACTGTCTCAGTGATGTATGACTTGGCAGCCAGACAACAACACTATGCACTGTGTCACAATAGTAGGTCATGGGGAATGCAAGTCCTGGAGCTGCACAAGTGCACATGTACATCCCCCACACAACACATCATCTTAACCCTCATCTGTCCAGGTCATACCTATTGGACATATGGGAGACCTGTGACACTACCCTCTGAACCTGAGCCCCTCACAATTTGCTGTGAATGGGGAACAGCTGCCTGAACTTCACATTCGCATACCCCAGTCTGCACGCGCAGCTGATCAAACACCTATGTGACACACAAGTATCGTCTCCTATGGTCACATCTCCAGGGGCATGCTGAGCCCCTACCAAGAAACACCCCAGCAGTCCTGGCAACTAATCCACAGCACACTGACACAGAGGCAGACACCTGAGGGGTCAAATCACTGTGCACAATGTGTCAGCTGATACACGGGAGTGGGAGTACAGAGTGCATTGCATGGCCTGGAGTAGGCATGACTGTCCTGCTCCACATGAATGAGGGATGTGCCCTGGACAGTGGATAGCTGGCTATGTATGTGTGACACACGTAATCTGCACACTCCTGGGGCCCAAACATTGTTCCCACCCGCTGCATGGGCGTGTGCCACATACCCCAGGCACATGTGGTGGCTCAGCTCAGCAAGTGGACCGCATATCAAAGCAACACGCAGATCACATGTCCAAACACAGGCGTTGTGTGAACAATGGACCCACCCATGATGCCCACAACAGAGTTAGGGAAACAGATGCTGTCCCCCACCTTTAGTGAAGCAAACTGCAAGGACACAGTCCCAAGTGACACAATTCCCTGAATGTAAGGGCCACACCTGGGTATCAGATGAGCAGTGGGCAGTGCACAATAGAGGGACATGGCTCCTGGACAACATGACTGCTGCACTGTGGCAGTTGAACCAGGCCAGAGGAGGGCACAAAGCATGTAATACAGAGTTCACAGTGCAGTCTTTGACTCACCCCCTCCTTGCTGCTGTCTGGCCTTCAGCTGCCCATCCAGGTCTGGAAACACCACCGCCAGGATCTGGAGCATGTGGGGGGTCAGGGTCCGTGTTCCGCCCCTCCTGCGAGGAGGCGACAGCTTCAGCTGGACCCGTGCAATCCTCCGGGTCCAGCCCCGAAGGTCCTGCCACCTCTTCTGGCAGTTGCGGATCCGGCGCTTGTAGACCCCCACGGACCGGACGGCCCGGACGATGTCCTTCCAGATCTCCTGCTTCCGATGGGCATTAACCTGTCAGGATGACAAAGTGAAAAGGCCATTACCACACATGCAACATATCCGTGCATGACACAGTTGTATATACATGTCTCAATCACAGGGGCACATGATGTACACAGGCAGTGCAAAGCTGCCCATGGACAGTTTGCCAGACGTCACTACATGGTATCATTGCATGGGAAGTAAAACCATGTTCAAATGCACTGTCACTGCACCATACCTGTCCAGTGCAAGTCACTACACACTATGGGGGGTGACAACTACTCAGTGAGCCTGCTAGCCAGTGGCGTGCAGACTTCCAGCCTTGCTAGTCACACAAAATGCACATTCAGAAAGGCAGTGCACAGAACACTCACCTGCTCCCCTGGTGTCCCATACAGCTTGCTGTACTGTGGAAGTAGGCTGTCCAGCAGGGCCTGGTTCTCTTCAAGGCTGAAGGCTGGGGCTCTCTCCACAGTACGTGCCATTGCAGGGTCCAGAGGGGCAGAGACAGCAGCAGTGCAGTGGCAGATGTCGTCCTGGAGCATGTAGTGCAGGCAAGTGAGCTCTCAGGGGAACAGCCAGCAATATATATGTGCTGGAGAGGCAGATACTGTCCCTTGTGTCCAAAGTGATAGGTCCAAGTCGTTTGCATCTTCTGAATCTGGCCAATCCATGGAATAGCAGCACCAAAACACGCCCACAGCATCCTTCAAATCTTCAACTTCATGACATACATGATTTTGCAACATTGTTGTGGGTGACCAACTGATTTTCCAGCAACCGACTCGTTCGAAATTCGAAAACGCGTCCGTTGCCAGGCAAGCCCATTGTCAATGGGTGCGCACCGATCGGTCCATTGCGGTACAACGCGTACAGGGGTACAACGCGTACAGGGTACAACGCGTACCCGCACACATTGAATGCAATGGGCCGGCCGGAGGCACCGATCGGTCCATTGCAGTTCAACGCGCACAGGGGTACAACGCGTACCCGCACACATTGAATGCAATGGGCCGGCCGGAGGCACCGATCGGTCCATTGCAGTACAACGCGCACAGGGGTACAACGCGTACCCACACACATTGAATGCAATGGGCTGGCCGGAGGCACCGATCGGTCCATTGCAGTACAACGCGCACAGGGGTACAACGCGTACCCGCACACATTGAATGCAATGGGCCGGCCGGAGGCACCGATCGGTCCATTGCAGTACAACGCATCACTGTATATGTGACTGGCATATGTCAGCATGCCTGTCTCAGATGGACATATGCCAGCCACAGATGGCTCCCAGGGAGTGAGGGGCACACCTACATCACGACAGCCTGTCCAAACTTTATCATAAGGCATGTAAGGCTGCATTTCCTATTGTGTGTATGTTGGTGTACATGTTGTCCTGTGGGTGTCACCTGTGGGCAGCCACCCCCAGGCTGTGCACGTGTTCATGGGGACAGGATCCTGGGTGTTACGTGTACATGACCACTGTGATGTGCAACTGTTCATATCTGTGCATGTGCCATGGTCACATTTCACGGTGGTGTATGTGTATGTCATGTCACATACCCCGTGAGTCCCATGTGGGACGGTATGTTTGAGCCAGGGTGTCCCAGTGGCACAATAGTGATGGTCCTCCACAGTCTTTGTGCATGTAGTGTTTACAATGTCTCTGATTACATGTGCACAATGGGAGACAGTCTCCACATCCACGTTGTGTGTGCATGGACTTTGATGTTGTGTGTGTGTGTGTCACAGACGTCCATGTCTGTCCTGCCGTGGCAAGTGGGGCCACTACCTGTGGGGGTCATGGTTGTTTTGCTGTGGTGTATACATGATACTCCATGTAATGCCAGTGTCCATGTGGCAATACAGGGTCCCTGGGAATGTACCTGTCGTTGAGCTGTGGTGCCTGGGGCACATCTGTCCTCACATGTCACTGTGGGGGTTATTGTGACACGGCAGCAGGAGATGGGAACTGTGACACGGCCTCATGATATCCAATGGGCCAACCTGGGACTAATTGATGCCACCTGTTGGACCGTGTTGACAGATGTTGGCCATGTATGTACCATACATGTCCTTCCGGAACTGCACACTTCATGTAGTTGTGCCTCATAATGATGTATGTTGGGATCTTGAGTGTGTCTCAATGCCGCATATGTGGGGTGACTGACAATCTTGCTTACTTCTCCTCTGCACTGCAGGGCTCCTGCTGTCCATCGACCATTCCCAGACCTGGCAACGATGGTGGAACGGGACAGCATCCGACGGTACCGCTTCACCAGGCAGCTGATTGAGGATTTGGCAGTGCAGTTGTCCCCACATTTGCAGCCTGGCCGGCCGTATCCTACAGCGCTGACCCCCAAGGTGAAGGTGATGGCAGCCCTACACTTCTTTGCCACCGGTACCTTCCAACATACTGTGGCGACTGCTGGTGGGATGTCACAGACCATGTTGAGCCGTGTGCTCCGCGATGTTTTGGCGGCAATGTTGCTCTTCCTGAACCGGTACATCTATTTCCCTAGACTGCGACGACTCACTGACGTGAAGAGTGACTTTTATGCCCTGGGGAGGATGCCGCATGTCATTGGCTCCATTGATGGGACACATGTGGCTTTGGTACCACCACAGGCCCAGGAGCAGGCCTACAGGAACCGCAAGCACTACCACTCGGTCAATGCACTGGTGGTGTGTCTTGCAGACATGACCATCACACACGTGTGTGCCCGTTTCCCTGGTTCAGCACACGATGCCTTTGTGATGAGGAGTAGTCGCATCCCCAGGATGATGGCACAGATGCAGAACCAGCGTGCCTGGCTTGTCGGTGTGTACTGACTTTGTGCCATTGTGTGTGATCTGATCTGTAGTATTCCGCCCACTTTTCCAAGTCAGCTAATGTGCACTTGTCTGTCCGTAGGTGACTCGGGATACCCCAACATGCCGTGGTTGCTGACACCCCTCAGGAACCCTGTGACACCAGCCCAGATGCGCTACAATGAGGCACATGGTCGGACCAGGAGAGTGATTGAGCGGACCTTTGGTCTCCTGAAGAGCCGCTTCCGCTGCCTGGACAAGACCGGAGGGTCCCTCCCATATGCCCCTGCGAAAGTGTGCAAGATTATCATCGTCTGCTGCATGCTCCACAACCTGGCAGTGCGGAAGGAGTTGCCTCTCATCCAGGATGACAATGACCAACATCCGCCACCTGTGGAGGATCCTGGCCTGGACCACGATGCCAGTGACGATGATGATGATGATGATGATGGTGATGTCCGCACACAGCTCATCACCAACTTCTTTAGCTGAATGTGAGTATCCTGAGGTGTCATGTCAATGATGTGAGTTGGCATGATGTGTGGGTGGTGCTCTGGTGCTGTTGGAGTGTGTCCATGGGCTACTTGACTGGATGTGTGTTGCGATGTGTGCTAACAGGTGGGCTGTACTCCCCAACAGTGTTGACATGCTAACTTGGTTCTGGATGGGTATCTTGTAACATGTATTGTGCATGAGTTTTGCTGTTCTGTCCTGTACTCCATTGCTTTTGACTGTGTGTCATTTCTGTCCTTCACAGGGTACTTTCAGATTCGTTTGGTCAACTGTGTCCACCGACGACGTGATTGCACATCCAGGCTGGTAGCTGTTGTGTCCCTACAGGTGATGTGCGCCACACCCATGGACTTCCTTCCGTCTACAGTTGTTGACTGTGTGCCCGCTGCCAGGTGGGATTACCTTGCATCTGTAGTGGTTACGACATGTTGCAACTGTGTAATAAACCTGTGCTTCACTTTGTGATGTGCGTTGTCTGTGGTCACACATTTGACTGCCAATTGCTTACTGCACCTGTGGGCTACTTGACTACAACTGGGAATGGGTGTGGTGTCTGTGCATTGCACCGTCTTCCCTGGCAACATCAGTGTAGGCAATGAGTCAGATGGCCTAGGTGTGTATGTGTTGTGTAGCCCTGGTGGTGTGTCTCCCTCATGTGTGTCACGTTGCCTGTACTCACATGCCTGTGTTGTCCTTGCTGTTGCAGTTCGCATACACAGTGTAATTTTGCAGTTCATCATCCCCATAACAGCACCCACGTTGGAATCACGACAGAGGCAAGTATGGTGTATTAGTGTGTTTATTGTGATACATTTGTGTTAATAGTGCATAGGATGGGTAGTGCTGTACATAAATCTTGCAATCCGAAGTTCCTAGGTGAATTGAAAGTCCTGGTAGACAGGATCCCCAGTATCGGGGCCACAGTTGTCTGACACATTGGTCCAACTTGTACTCCCCATGCAATGTGTGGGAGTAGTGTTGCCGTCAACAGGGTGAACAGTCTGTGCACAAAGGCGAACATCCAGAACAGGTTCAGGCTTCCTGGGAGTTGCGCTTGGCCATCGGCCTCTCACTTTTCCCTCCTCGGACGACCCCTCTTCTTGGGGGGGCCCCTCAAGTACAGGCTGCTGCGGTGCAGGGGACTCTCCGCCAGAGTCCTCCTCCTCCCTGTGGCAGTTGCAGTTTGTTCGGCACCAGATGTTGTTGGCACACAGGGAGGTGTGGACTGGTTGCTGTTCATCTGGCGGAGGCATTGTAAAATGTCCCTGTGCACCGCCGTCATCTCATGCAGTGCATCCCACTTGGACTCCACGCGGGACATGTGTGAGTCCACGCGGGACATGTGTGACTCCACGTGGGACATGTGGGAGTCCAAGCGGGCATGATGGGCAGCCTGCTGCTGTTTCATGTCTCTGAGGAGCCCCACTACCTGGCTGAGCTCTCCGGTGCTGGACTGGTACGCATCAGCTATGCGTACCAGTTGTGGGTCATCATGCACACCAGCAACGTCTGCAAGCAGCGACCTCTGTCTCCCACCCCTCCCACCACCCCTGCTGACATGTGCAGTGTGTGCAGTGGCACGCACAGATAACCCTGGTCCACCTTGGGGGTTGGTGGTGGTGGTGGTGTCCATGGCCCCAGGTTGGTCCAGGGTCCCTGTGCTGGTGTTGCTCCTTGTTCTGTCCATGTCGGCAGGGATGGTATTCGTGGTGACAGTCGTTGGAGGGGTGGGTGCAGGGGGTGCAGCTGGTGGTCCTGCTGGTGCTGCAGCTGGTGGTCCTGCTGGTGCTGCATGTTGACTTGCACCGGATGTGCCAGGTTGGTCTTCATCGTCCGAGGAGGACAGAGGCTGTACGACGCCAGTGAGCTCCGCATCCTCTTGAGCCTGGGACTGGGACTCCTCAGCGTCTGCTGCTGTGTCCCCATCATCACCTGTTTTTGGGAGACACAAACAATGTATGTTATGTTTCTGCAGGCATCAATGGTTGACACACATGACAGTTGTGACTGTGCCTCTGGGTGCGGGCCTGTACATTGCATTGTCCTAAGTCGTCACAGTCAGGGGTTGATATTGGTGTGGCACATTGTCCTGCATTATTTGGGCATTTCTATGTATTTTCTGGGGTGTGAACATGGTCTGCATTGGTTGTGTTTGGTTGACAGCCGGCCCTCCTTCCCACCCACCCAGCCAGTCAGTTATCCCACCATGGAACGTGCTTGCGTTGCAGGGAGTGTAAGTTGTCTCTCAGGATGTCACTCAGTGCTGTCCTGCTGTTTGTTGGTGCACATTTGCCAGCAGGGCCTTGTGCTCCCCACAGCAGTAGCCAGTGTCAGCCATCTTGTGAGTCCTTCTCCACTTCCTGTGATGTGAGCATGGTTCAGGGTGGTGTTGATGGGACAGTTGTGGGGGTGAGCTATGTCTGTGACTACGACTCCCATCATGCTATTGCCTCCACCCCACTTCCCAGCATTCCCATACTTACTTGCTTTTGTGGGGAGTTCAGTGTGTGTGGGTGTGAGAGCAATGGCAAGATGGCTGACAGTGGTGTCCTGCTGTTGGTTGGTGTGCAGTACCCAGCATGCCCTTGTGCTCCCCACGACACAGCAACAGTGTCAGACATCTTTGATGGGCCTTTCCACTCTCTGTGGGATGTGCATGCGTGAGTGTGAGCTTGCTGGGCCATGTGGTGGGGGATGTAGAGCTGTGACTACGACTCCCATCATGCTATTGCCTCCTCCCCCTTCCCAGCATGCCCATGCTTCCTTCCTTTTGACTCTGCTTCCCTGTGGGGTGGGCTGGCTGTGCTGACAGGATGGCTGGGAGTGTTGTCCTGGCAGTTGTTTGGCTAGAGGTCCCAAGAGTGGCCCTGTGCTTCACACAACATAACCCAGAGTGGTGGTTCTTTGTGGGATCTTGTGTTAGGATGGGGGCATTGCATTCTACCAGGTGGGTTCTGTGGAGTTTGTGTTGGGGTGTGTGTGAGGGGAGGTGCTTGTGACTATGGACAGTGCTGCAAGTCCTCCTTCCCACCCAGCTAGCCAGATATCCCACCATGGAACGTGCTTGCATTGCAGGGAGTGTAAGTTGTTTCTCAGGATGTCAGTCAGTGGTGTCCTGCTGTTTGTTGGTGCACAGTTGCCAGCAGGGCCTTGTGCTCCCCACAGCAGTAGCCAGTGTCAGCCATCTTGTGAGTCCTTCTCCACTCCCTGTGATGTGAGCATGGTTCAGGGTGGTGTTGATGGGACAGTTGTGGGGGGCAATATGTGTGACTGCGACTCCCATGATGCTATTGGCTACACTGACTTGGCCAGCATACACAGAATTCCTTCCTTTGAGTGGTCTTCACTGTGTGTTGGTGTTGTTGTGGTGGCTACATGTCTGGATGTGTTTGTTAGTTCTATTTGTGCCACTGCCTAGCTGTAGTTGTAGTTGTGTTTGTACATGTGTTGGCACAGTTGGATGTGACTTTTTTGATGGCATGTGTTGTGTTTATCTGACTGACATACACATTTTGGGATGATTCTGTTCTGGTTGCTGTGTAATTGCTATGAGTGCATGGTTTGACTCTCCCCTTGACAGTGATGTGTGTGTTTTGTGGCAGTATATTGTGTACATTTGTTGTGTACACACCAGGCTCTGGGATGTCCTCTAGTCCATATACGCTCACTGGCGGAAGGATGGCCCGCACCTTCTCCTCCCAGGGCCTGAGGTATATTGGCTTGGCAGGAGGGCCACTGCCGGTGTATTGGCTGTTGATGTAGTCTTTCTTCAGCAGGTCCCGTACCCTCCTGCGCACGTCATACCACCTGTTCTGGATGTCGCTCTTTGTGCGCCGACATGGTGATTGTGCGTTCACCCTGTTGATGATCCTCTCCCACATCTTGGTTTTCTGGGAGATGGGCGTCTGTTGGACCAGTGTGCCAAACAGCTGTGGCTCTACCCTGAGGATCTCGTCTACCATGACTTCCAATTCACTGTCTAGGAACTTGGGATTCTTCTTGGGGGGCATGGTGATGGGTGGTGATGGTGAGTGATGTGTGTGTTGGTGTGCAGGTGAGGGTGTGTGAGTGTGTGTTTTGCTGGGTGTATGTGAGGTAGGTATTTGTTGGTGTGCTGATGGTGTGTGGCTTGTGGGAGGGATGAGCTGTGGGTGTGTGGTTGCTTTCTCTTGGGTGCTGGCAGTGGAATGGCATTTGCAAAGGCTCATGGTTGTGATTTGTGTCCTTTATATAGGTGGAGTTGTGGGTGTGTCTTTGTTCTCTGTCCCCACCCCCCCAGTATTTATTGGCTTGGTAATTGCTTGTTTGGCCTTTTTTGGGTGATTTTTCCTTTGTGCTGTTTGTGTATGTTGGAAACGTTCTTGTGACCGAGTCGGACCCTGCATTTGTCTCGTACGGTGTTCTCCGTTTCGTTCGCGCTGTGTTTGCGCAGTTTTCTATGCTGCGTACGTGTCGGTCGCGGTGTTTTGTGTTGCTTCGGCTCGGTTTTGTATGCGTGTCGGTCGTACGGCTTGGCCTCCGTCCGACTCGCTCGTGGTTTTCGCGCCTTGCATCGTACTTTGCGGTTTGGAGTTCGCGTGTATGTTTCGGTCGGATTTGTTCCGGGTGCGTGTCGGTCGGTTGGATTCGCGTGTTTTTCCGGCCGGATTGCTGTTTTCCGTGTGGCTCGGTCGGTCGACTTGGTTTCGGTATGTGTCGGTCGGATTTTTCACGCCTTGCATCGTACTTGGCGTGTCGGGCGCCACGGGTACGTGTCGGTCGGTATTATTTCCGGATCCGAGTCGGTCAGTGCTTTTTCCGGCCCGAATCGGAATCGACCCCTTAGTGTTTCTCCATGACATGTCATGGAACACTATTACACTTTAACACTTTTTAGAATCACTAGAGAAATAAATAAATAAAATAATGGGGCATATTAGCAAGACCGGCGATAAAATTATCGCCGTTTTAGCGGTAGGAAACTGCCGCAAAAACGGCGATAATGGGCTTGCTAATATGCGTTATAGAATTCCAATAGAAGCCCAGGTTAGATGTCCTGCACATCTAACCTGGGCTTCTATTGAATTCTATAACGCATATTAGCAAGCCCATTATCGCCGTTTTAGCGGCAGTTTCCTGCCGCTAAAACGGCGATAATTTTATCGCCGGTCTTGCTAATATGCCCCAATAATTTCTATTTTTAAGGGTAGAATCATATTGTTTATGAGTTAGCTGAACCAGGAGGTAGATTCTATCTTTACACCTCTTTACTCCCTCCCCCCATTTGTTATTTTTCATCCCTTTATCCAGACACCTGCACTGACTCAGTGGCAAGAGATGTGATGCGTGCATGTTCACATACTTCACCGTGTTCCCTGCAATGTCCAACAACTGTGTAGGTGGTGCATGTGTCCACACTTGGGTCTTACCATCAGACAGGCACCAGACAGATGGGTGCAAGGGCAGGAGGGGTGTGAGTCCCATGGTTGACCATCAGACTAACAATTGGCTTCCCCGAATCTGTGTGACGACTTTAGGCAATGTTCAACTAAGGATGCCAGGGCTTGCTCTGTAATGTGCTGTACTTACTGTGGTGTGTGCGGTCAGTGCAGGTGACTGATGTTTGTCTGTTTCCCTAATTGTTTGCAGATACATCCACAGCCACAGGAGGGGACAGCTCCACGGACCAGGAGGAGCAGCGGAGCCAGACTGGGTCAGCCACGGACGAGTTGTCAGAGGGACCCAGTGGCACGGAGGGCGAGAGGAGCCACACCGAGAAGTCCTCAGCACCATCCACCTCAGCTGGGGACCACAGCAGCTCGGAGGATGACTCCCTTGTGGAGGCGGGTCTCAGCAGCCACCAAAGGCCAGCTAGTCTGTCTGGCCCCGCCACCACCACCACCGCCCTCCCATTGGCTCCCATTCCTGAGGTCCGTGGAGGCTCCCGTGCTCGGGAGCGTGTCTCCTTCTTGCCAGGCACCGCACCCCCTGCCCCTGTGTCCCCTGCTGCCCTGAGTGAGGAGTCTGTGTACCTCCTTCGGCAGCTCCATGTAGGGCAGACAGCAATGCTTGGTGTCCTCCATGCACACACCACTCTGTTGACACAGCTGGTGTCGTTCATGGAGGGCATCTCGACGGGTATGTCTGCCCTACAGAGGAGCAATAGGTCCATGGACTCCTCCCTGACGGCAGCAGTGTCCCTCCTCCAACAGTCCCTCACCCCTCCCACCTCTGCCCCATCCACACTTCCTGCCCCCCTACCTGTCGTTCCTTCCACTGCATTGGAAGTGAGGTCGACTAACGAGGTTCATTTGATTCATTCTATGGAAGCAAAGTAGATGGCTTCCACCTGTTGATCGATGGTTTGTCCACGATTTTTATCGCAGCTTTCACAATTTGGAGTACTACCCATGTTTTGGAGTGTCCTGCTCTCTCTCTCTTCTGAACCTTGGAGCCATTGGGCCCTAATTTGTCCGAGACGACATTTGTTGCCTTTGAGGACTTCTTTCTAATTAAGTCGCGGTGCCCTTATTTTCCCCCCCTTTTTCACTTATTCACTTGTCCTGAGGAAGACCCCGCTAGTAAGGTTTCTAAGAACACCTACATACATCCAGGGGTCGAAACGTCGACATATTATTGATGCCAGTATCGCCGACAGTGCATGTTGCACTGTGACTTTCTATGTTACATGGCTATGTAACTTATTGTATTCATTTCGCTTTCGATAAAGAAATGTGTGGCTTTGAATAATATGCCTACCATTTTGATTGTGATATTCACTACTAGTGTCTTTCACTTACCTCACTGCCTCACTTACGTCACTGCCCTTTCCCTCCTTTACTCATTTGGGCATATTAATGATGTTTTGTAATGTATTTCTTTAAATCTGTCTTTTGTGTTCAGTGTGATTAAATAACACTGTTTACACTATTGATTCGTAATTTTGATTTATTGTTGTGAATATAACTGTATATATTTGGTTTTACACTGTTTGGATGTAATAGTGCTGGGACCACTACTTTCTATATCCCCTACCTGTCCAAAGCACATGCACACCTGCACAGTCACCCAAACACACAGACACGAGCAGCACAGACACACCCAGGAGTAAGGCAAGACGTGCACACAAGCATCCTCAGGGGACTGATACCACAGACACAGGGGATGGGGAACACACACACTCACAGGCATCCACATTCACTCTGCAGTCCTCCAAATCCTCTCCCTCCAAGCCCCCTTCCCTTGCCTCGCCTGCTACCCCACCTACACAGCAGCTCTTCCTGTGTGACCTCGGCCTCTTCCCCTCCATTCCTGCTCATCCAGCATACCAGGGGAAGAGGAAGTCCACCCACACAGAGAGGAGTGCCCCTCGCCCCCGGACACCCTCCCCCAAGCGCAGGCAGACACAGGAGCCCATTCGGAAGTCCCCCGGAGCAGGAAGAGCAAGACCCCACCACCACCACCACGCAGCTCCAGCGCCCAGTCTCTCTCCTCCATCCCCCAGGCCACCACTGCACAGGTTCCCCCGCCACACCCTGCCCCAGGTTCCCCACACACCGATACCGCATCCCCAGAATGCTTAGGCCCTCCCCCTGCCACTTGCTCTTCCACCCCCAACCCAGACGCTCTGCCTGTTAGTGGCACTGTTGTGGGGACCGGGTCCCCCCTCTGTCCTGCCCACCTCATCTGCCCACCCTTCCACTCCCTTGGAGTCATGCACTGCAGTGGAGTCCACAACCACCACGTCTGACTCGGGCACTGCAGTGGGTACCCAGTCCACTACATCAGTCCAGCCCACTGCAGTGGTTGCAGCACCCACACCAACTGACTTGTGTACCACAGTGGTGCCGGCCCCCCTGAGTCAGACACCTCCACTGCAGTTGCCGGTGACACTCCTGCACCCACCACCCCTTCACTGCCTCACTCTGCCATCCCCTGATCCTGTCCCTGCGGTGCCTGGCCTGCCCCTTGTATGCCCTTCCAAGGGGGATGTCCCCCAACCGTACCAGTGCAGGCAAGCAATGTGTGACCAGTTGTCACTTCTCACCCTGTTGGTACTGTTATTTTGGACTGGCCATTGGCCTTAGTTTCTTTTGGACTTCCGTGTTTACCCTGACATTTGCTGAATAAAGCCTCTTTTTGTTTACTTTTGGGTTTTCTTTTGATGTACATGATGTGGATGAGTAGCATCCTGCATTTGCAGTTGTAATAGTGTTCACATCAGGACGATGAAGTGTTGCAGTGTTGGACTCCATGTGGTCCATGGGATATGTGTCCTGTTGTAGTCTGGATCTATGGCATCCTTTGCTACAGTCTGAGGGTGTAATGTTCAGCATTTGACACAGGGATGTCCTTTTTGCATTTGTAAATGAACATCTTTGTCTTACACTGATGCACATCTGGTGGGCTTACCACTGTTCAATGTTCCGATTTCCCTGACTGTGTGCCCAGCTCCACTGGACATGCAGTTTTGCACATCAATGTCGAAGGACTCATCTGTGTATACAGTGCAACTTGCTTGACATGTGTTTTGTGTGTGTGCAGATGACTGACGTGATACTCCCGTACCCAGGCTGATGTGAGCAGAGCCTTCTGTGTGTTGTGGTTGTTGACTCACTGACGGAGTGTTCTGCTGACATGTTTGGGTCGTGCACAGACAAGGTTTGGCACAGCGGACCTTCCACAGGAGTGGAGTGCCCTCATGGCAGTGTGTAATCTGGTGTCATTGCGTGGGCCTGTGTTGTGTGTTGTGTAAGCATGTCTGTGCGTGTTCCCTTCCCTTTTCCTACACAGGCTGTTACCCTAGGGATGTTCCTGTTTGGAATGCTTGCTGAGTTGTTATGTGTTCATCCAGCATCTTGGACCAGGTTTCTCTGTGATGTGGGTGCATGGCAAACTAATGTTCATGAGGTTGTCATCCCAGGTTGTCTTTGTTGTCAGGGCTGGGGATGTGGGCAAATGCAGATGTGACACATTCAGGATTCCCCTTGGCACTTGTTGTTTACACGAGTCATGTGATTTCCAGTTTGTGTTAGCTTTCAGTGATTGTGACACGTTGTGTGTGTGACTGCTGCCACTCCTCAGGGTCAGAGCTGCAATGTTGGTAGTTGTGTATGTGTGTTCTTCGTGTGTCACCTTGGCTTCTTCGTTGGTGTGTGTCTATGGCCAGGATCCCATTGATTGTGGTGGATTTCACATCATGCCCATGTACGGCATACTGTGCTGTGTGTCAGACATTGACGAGTCTTGTTGACTGGCCATGTGTGATGGGTTTCTGCACCTTAGTTCCCACCACCACCCCTGGTATTGTCATGGGTGCATGTGCAATGTCACCAGTCCATGTGAGCTTCACTGCTGCACATTGGTGGAGATCAGGGTGTGTGGTGTTGAGTGTGTGCAAAAGTGAGTTGTTGCCCGGCCAGACCCCTACCTCCATATTGGCCTTGGCTGGCAGGCCGTGCTAATTGATTTGAGCTTGTGTAGGTGTGATGGTAGTTAGTTGCTCAGGACACATGGCTGTGGTTCACAGTGTGAACGACATCTAACTTTGTCATCACAGTGGGATTATCATGCAGGCTAGTGTCAGCACAATGTGGGGTCCCTGGGGGTAGTGCTGTGGTGGGTCTGTCTCTTGCTGTGTGAGTTGCTGTTCCTACAAGCTTGTGTGACATGTGTAATTTGTGCTCCCTCTCATCTAACAATGCCTGATTGCCCACATAGGGGATTTGGATCCATGAGTTACTTTTGTGTGGCACTGTATGTGCATCTGTGTAATTGGTATTCAGGCCTCATCATGTGTTGTGTGGTTGCCTGGGGACACTGGCACCCCCTCACCTGTTGTGTTTGATGTGCAGTGTGGGTCTGCCTGTTTGTGTTTGTGCATCTGCACCACTGCATTGGCATATCTTTAGTGTGTATGTTGTTTGGTGGGTTTCACCTGCTGTCCCTGGGACTCCTAGGTCATCAGTCAGCACAATGATCATTGTTTGTGTGCCCCATTGCTGCCATGGTATGTTATTTGTTCACCTCACATCTACAGTCTCCACAGGGTATCTACATTTGTGTGCCCAATGGTGCAAATATGTGGGTCTGCATTTTGATGGTCACTTCTGTCATTGTGTCATTGATGGATGTTGACAGTGTCAGCCCCCATGGGTGATGTTTGTCTGCACATGGCCAAAGGTATGTCTTATTTGCACTGCACTGTTTGCCTCCCCCAATCTATGTTGCTATGGGACACAAGCACTACTTTGCCACTGATGTGTTTGTTGTTCTGTGACCAGGAATCATCCATGCAGTTTGCCAGTTGCAGCTTTTTCAATGTCAACACTTACATTTTGGTCTCTGTGATGATGGGGGTTTAGACCCCATAGCCACAATGTTCAAAATGTGCTTCAGCTATGGGCCCCACACTTACCTTTTGGTCACTGTGATGATGGGGGTTTAGACCCCATTGCCACAATGTTCAAGATGTGCTTCAGCTATGGACCCCACACTTACATTTTGGTCACTGTGATGATGGGGGTTTAGACCCCATAGCCACAATGTTCAAAATGTGCTTCAGCTATGGACCCCACACTTACCTTTTGGTCAGTGTGATGATGGGGGTTTAGACCCCATTGCCACAATGTTCAAAATGTGCTTCAGCTATGGGCCCCACACTTACATTTTGGTCACTGTGATGATGGGGGTTGGACCCCATTGCCACAGTGGTCATGGTCTGCTTGCTTTGTGGGGGCCACACACATTTATGTGTGACACATGTGATAGGGGGTCACATTGTATGTTCAAAGTCATGTTCAGTGTTGTAGGCATTTGACACAGTCTACACACGCTTGTCATGGTGTTGGGGGGATGTCTTTTGTTGCATTCCTTATGTTGGTGTGTGCTTGTTGTGTTATGCATTACCCATCCTATGAGTGGGGGTGTTGTTGGTGGTAGGCATCCTGCCCCCCATGGGTAGGGGTGGTGGTAGGGGTAGGCATCCAGCCCCCCATGGGTAGAGGTGGTAGTAGTGACAGGCATCCTGCCCCCCATGGGTAGGGGTGGTGGTAGTGGTAGGCATCTGGCACCCCCTGAGTAGGGGTGGTAGTGGTGGTAGGCATCCAGCCCCCCATGGGTAGAGGTGGTAGTAGTGACAGGCATCCAGCACCCCCTAGGTAGAGGTGGTAGTAGTGACAGGCATCTAGCACCCCCTGGGTAGGGGTGGTAGTAGTGACAGGCATCTAGCACCCCCTGGGTAGGGGTGGTGTTAGTGGTTGGCATCCAGGCCCCTATGTGTATATGTGGCATTGGGGATAGCCATCCCGCCCCTATGGTGCTGCTGTTGCTGGTGTAAGTAATTTCTGCATCCCTATGTGTGTGTGTGATATGTCGAGTACGTGTGGTTTGTTTGTGTGGTGGGTGTCTGACTTACCTTCTGCGCCATACGCGTCCGTGCCAGTTCCGGTAATAGATGTAGAATATTGGTAGGATCGGCGCGATGGGATTCATGGTTGGTTCGTCTCGTTCGTCTTTCTCGTTGCTTCACCTCGTCCCCATCGCTGGCGTGTTCGCCTCGTAGCCGTGGATCCTCTTGTGGCGCGAATCAGAGCTTATGTGCGCCTCTCCCGGATGCTTTGATGTGCCGTGCGTAGCGACGGGTTCGGCGCGTACGGAAGGCGCATCGTACTTGTCCGGCCGGACGGGGCTGCATTTTGGCTTCCGTGCGACTCGATTCTGCCTTTCCGGATCCGCCTCGGTCGGTGAACAGGACCTGTATTGGGTGAGTACGACTGGGTCGGGATTTGGGCAGTTGTGCGCATCGTACTTGCTCGCTCGGACGTATGTGCGAATCGGTCGGGAAACAGGCATTCGCCTGGCTTTTTTCCCGGCCGAATGGTATTAGGTGTGCCTTTGACCGGGATCGGAATCGACCCCTTAGTCTTTGAAAAGTACTCAATTCGAACCGTGAACGCTGCTGTCCATTGGGCCTATTCTTACGAGCGGTTGTTTCCAGCGGGAACTATTTTATCAAGTTGACCGAGCAGTGCGCATGAATGCGCTTGCCATTGTCGACGTTGTAGCCTATGCGATGCACCCCCATCTTGGGTGAGGTCAGCGCATTGCGTAGAACCATTCAGCTGTGTTCTTCTCTTTACAGGAGAGGGGCATGTTTTGTGGCCTAAGGGGTTTGCGTAAGTGTGAAGCTCGTGCGCCCCCTTTAGCTGTTAGTTGCTGGGCAATGGACAGTGCCCGTTTTCTTGAGCTGAGAGAGAGCGCGTTACTGAGATTGTTAAAAGCTCTGTGAGGAAACAAAATTCAAAATAATATATTTGAGACATAATATTTAAGGTATTTTTAACAGGGAAAAAAGGATATTAAGAGAAGGTGTGTTAAGAGATTAGGTGATTTGTATTATCTCTTATTTTTCTTCAAGTGAATTATTGGTTAATATGTCTGAGAAGGAGACTGTGCAGTCTTCTCAAGAGGAGATAATTTGTAAAATAGTTACGCAAGAACTGCAACAGGCAGTGAAAGAAACTATTAAGGAAACTTTATGAGGTAAGAATAAGGGTCAGGAGGAGGAGTATTTCTCCATATCCAAAGGAGAAGAGGTTACTTCTAGGGGTCCAGGGGACAAATGTGTTAGAAAGAGAAAACACATGACAAAATAGAGAGGAGTCCCAAGCGGCTCAAAAAGAGTTTTTGTCCAAAATGACAAATGTGATGGGCATTTTGACACTGCAATGGAAGGAGACAAGCTGGATGAGCTTGATCAGGAAGATGGACGTCAACATTTTGACAAATGCATACTGGACTTGGACTATAAAGCTGGTCTAGATGAGGAGTTTGAGGATAATTTCAGAAAGAAGGAAAAGAAAAGAAGTATGGTTTTGGACCTTTTGGGTGAAAAACTCTTTGGGGCATATTATCAACGGCCAGCGATAATTATCGCTGGCCGTGCTTAGCGATAGATTTCTTATCGCTGGCTATCTCCGGAAATTATCGCCCTGGTAGCGCGTTATTAACAACACGCTTCTCCAGGGCGATAAAAATTCCAGAGATAGCGAGGTTATCGCCGTTTTGCAGGGAACATCGCTGGTTTTCCAGCGATGTTCCCTGCAAACGGCGATAACCTTGCTGATACGACCCTGTGGTCGTATCAGCACAATCCACCCCTATGTTAGGGATGGCTAAGTCGGGATAATAGCAGACGTTAGATTTTGGCGAAAACGGCCGTTTTCGCCAAAATCTAACGTCTGCTATCATCCTGTGGGCTGCCTTGTAAATATCGCGATGTGCACATCGGCGATATTTACAACGTAGCCTATCTGGGGTACGCTCAGTAACGCCCACCTTGCATCTCATTAGAGATGCAGGATGGGCGTTGGGGAAAGAGGCGATAGTGCAGGGATTCACGCGATAGCGTGACCTTGCTGATTAGGCGATAGAATTATCGCCGCTTTCCGTCCGAAAACGGACGCTAAAGCGGCGATAATTGACTATCGCCTGGTTGTTAATATGCCCCTTTGTTCCTAGGGAGATTAAATATCCCAGGGGTAAACACTGGTGGCTTTTGGACCACGTAGCTGATTACATTAAAATGTGGTTGTGGAGGCCTTTGGAGAAGGAGAAAAGAATTGTTTTAAGAATCAGTCGCGGCCCGTGCAGGTAAGCGGGGTGGGGCGGGGTGGGGGTGGGTAGATGGAAGTAACTCGACGATGCGGCGAGTGAAGGGAAAGTGGTTTTATTTATTTATTTGTTTTATTTTCCCTATTCTGTCATTTATCACTTACACTCCCCCACCCCCGCCCCACCGTGCTTACCGGCATGGGCCACCACTGTTAAGAGCACAATGTTCACACCCAATTATTGATGAAAAGGTGGCTCTGGCCCCTAATATTGATCATGAAATGATCACTTGTTTATTCAAACTGGGGAACGATCCGAGGAAAGGATTAGAAAAGTCCCTCAAATCTTGCCAGGATAAGATTTTGGACATTCTTGGTCCAGTGGCAAGGATTTTCGATCAGGTTGAGGAGGCCTATGTTGAAGGAACGGATGTGAATATCCATCTTTTATGCGACTGGTGCCAGAGGACAATTTGTTTTATTGGCAATGCCAATGTAGGATTACTGGCCGAAAGGTGCAAGACTATCCTGATGAGGATAAATTTAGTGGATTTTAGTGTGAAAGGGTCCATTGAGAAGCCAAAGTTCTCTTGTTTGGGGACAGAATGGTTAAAATATTGGGAAATATATCCAGACTTTTACAAGTCTGGACAAGGCTCAGTATTTGATGGGAAGAGTGTTCTCAGAGAACAGTTTTTATGGAAGGACTGGGAGGAGAGGGCACCTCCCAGCTGAGGGTTTTACAAGTCCCATTTTTCCGGAGCACAAAGTACTAGTTATCAAGGAGGTAGTTACTACAGACAGCCTTCTGGCTTCCATCCCCAGAAGGAAGGAGGGCCTAGAAATATAGCATCATGGGCCAGAAGACAAGGCCAGAGCTCAACATCAGGTCATGGTGAGTATGAGGATGAATTTTGGTTCTACCATAGGAGGGGTTGGGGGAACATTGAAACTGTTCATCGATCAGTGGAAAAAGTTAACAGACGATCCATGCGTTATTTCTGCAATAAAAGGTTAGATCATAGAACTGGAGAAGGAGCCTTTTCAGGTGAAAGAGCCAAAAGAGTTGTGTTTTCAGAAGGATTTAGAGGAAGTGGTAACACATGGGGTGGTTCAGATGTTGAGAACAAATGCAATAGTTAAAGTAAACAACGACATGAGGGGTTTTGTGAGTATGCTTTTTCTAGTGAAAAAGAATGACAAAGGGTGGAGACCTGTCATAAATGTAAGAATGCCGAATCAGTTTGTTACTTACACTCACTTCAAAATTTAGGGTATCCATCTGTTGAGGGATATGTTGTTGGAAGGGGATTGGCTGATCAAATTTGATCTTAATTCTGATTCATCCGGAGAGTCAGAGGCTGTTGCAATTCCGATGGTAAGGTCAGTTGTACTAGTTTCAATGATTAGCATTTGGGCTATCATCGGCCCCATTGTGTTTCACAAAGGTGTTGAGACCAGTGGTAGGCTAGTTGAGAGAAAGAGGTGTGAGACTGATTATATATCTGTGCGATATATTGATTATGAATCAAAGTGAAGAAGAATTGAGGGAGTATTTGACGTTGGTAAAAGGTCTTTTGGAGTCTCTTGGTTTCATAGTCAATGTAGAGAAATCCATGTTTACTTTAGGTCAGACGATGGAGTTTCTGGGTTTTGTGGTGGACACAATGAAGAGTCAGTTACAACTTCCAGTGAGGAAAATAAAGGAGGAGATAAGGAAAGTGTTGAGGAAAGGAGAAGTCATTCTAAGTGATTTGGAGCATGCGATTGTCCTTCTGTCATCGTCACTTCAGGCGGTATTTCCAGGACCCTTACATTAGAGGGCTCTGCAGAGGTTGAAAACAGCTGCTTTGGCAGGAGGTTTATGGTACGGGGACAGTGTGACACTGTCTATGAAAGCAAATATGTAAGTGAAATGGTGGATGGAGAAATTGGAAGCACAGTAAGGGTGTTTGATTTTTGGTATACAACTAGATTTTATTCTGGAAACAGATGCCAGTTTGTCAAGTTGGGGAGCAACTTGCTCGAAACAAAGGGATAGGTGGCAATTGGAATCTCTTAGAGAGGAAAGATCATATCAATTGTGTAGAGATGAAAGCAGGGTTGTTTGCCCTGCACAATTTCAAACAGTTGCAAGGGTCTTCAGTCTTGTTGAAGATGGACACTATGGCCCCGATTCACAAAGGTAAAGTGAGACGAAAGTCTAACTTTTCGACTTTTGGTATTCACAAAGGGCATTTACTACTCATAAATGCCCTATGTGAATACCGAAAGTCGTAAAGTTAGACTTTCGGTATTCACAAAGGGCATTTACGAGAAGTAAATGCCCTTTGTGAATACCGAAAGTCGCAAAGTTAGACTGTTGTGAATCAGGCCCTATAACAGTAGTGACATAGATCACAAGTTAGGAAGTTGCAGATCAAAGAGATTGACAGATTTAGCATTAGAAATGTGTGATTTTTGCTTAGAGCACAAGATTGGTTTGAGAGCAGAGTATTTTCCAGGGATAAACAATGTCGTGGCAGATTGGTATTCAAGAAACCAGATGAATTTCAGCGATTAGAAGCTAGACAATTGTCTTTTCAGGAGAATTCAGAACCTTCTGGGTCATCTGGATGGGGACCTGTTGGCATATAGACTGGCCTATCAGCTAGCAAACTATGTCAGCTGGAGACCAGATCCAGGGGCAATGGCGGTGGATGTATTTATGCAGGATTGGTCAGGGATGAGAGGTTATGTTTTCCCTCCTTTCTCAATGATTCAACGAGTACTGCTGCAATGCAGGAGGCAAAGGTGTCGGATGGTTTTATTAACACCATATTGGAAGACACAGGAATGGTTCCAGATGGCTTTGAAGCTATCGATGGAGAGTCCTTATTTAATATGGTGCAGGAAGGGATTTTTGAAAGGTATAGAAGGAAAGGAGCATCCGTTAGTGCTTTCGGGTTCGCTCAAGCTTCTAGTTTGGAGCATCTCAGAAATTCAGGAAAATTCACAGGGCTTTCAGAATTAGCTTCAGGGTTAGTTGATGAATCCTGGGCCCCAGGCACTAAGAAAAGATATAGAGCAGCATGGAGCATTTGGTTGCGTTGGTGCATGGAGAGGGACTTGGATCCCATGGAGGCAGATGAGATAGAAGTAGCAAATTTTTTAGCAGATCTGTTTGATAAATTTTGGCTTACAGGACAGTAAATTGTTATCACTTAGCTATTGCAGCGGGTCATTCTTTGATTCGGCAGAAGCCCCTTAATTTGTAGGGTGATGAAAGGGATAAGTTTGAAGAGAGGACCGAAACCTAGATATCAGTCACTTTGGGATGTAGATTTAGGGGCCGATTCCGATCTTGGTCGGTAGTCCCAAAAATCCGACCGAGTCCGATTCGTAGAGCCGATTCCCGACCGATTCGTACGCTTCCCGACCGACTCGGACACCTGCACGAACGAGCAAGTACGATGCGAATGTACACGTGTATTCCGACCGGATCCGACCCGCTCCAACCGACTCGTACGGACACGATTCGCACCGCGCAATGGAGACGTTCCCCGACCGAGCCAGTACGATGAGCGATCCGGACAGCCGGATCGAGTCGGAGCGTCCGGCTCGACAAAGCTCCCGGAGCCGGACTTGGAGGGTCCGTGTCGGACCCCCCTTCACCCGTAGCCATACGAGTCGAACACAGGGGGGGACCCAAGGGTCCCCTCTACACATGCATGTACGGTGCAGGTTGCACCGACACGTACACACTTTAGGGGGCACACTTGTTCGCGACGTACCCATTCAGTCAATGGGAGCCCATGCACGCGTCGTACAATGGGCTCCCATTGAGTTCAATGGGAGTCCGACCGAATCGAGTCCGGCAGCATGCTGCCGCATCGTACTCGCTCGGTCGGACTGCACGAGTCCGGCTCGGTCGGAAATCTCTCCGGATACGGATCGGTCGGAGAGTTTTCCGACCCAGATCGGAATCGGCCCTTTAGTGTTAAAGTTATTTCAGGATTGCCTTAGTGATAAATACCTAGGTACAAGAGAGTTGTCATGGAATGTAGTGACTTTGTTGTGTTTAATATCTTTTCCTAGGGTGTCAGATGTTGGAGCGTTGGAAGTAACGAGTAGGTATTATCAACCAATGGGAGTTTTGTTTAAGATTTTGAAAAGGACAAAACCATGTCTACTTTTATTTTTTATCCGAATTTGGATGATTTGACAAAGTTACCAGTAGTTAGATGTGTTAAAAAGTATGAGTCTCGTATGTTAGAGAAAAGGAGTGGTAGAGTGGATCAGTTGCTGATTTCGTATGATAAACCTTATCAGGCGGTTACGACTACAACCATTGCAAGAAGGGTGAGGTCTATTATGAAGGAAGCAGGTATTGATATGTCTAAATTCACACCGCACTCGGTGGGGGGTGCCATGGCATGAAAGAACTTTATGTCAGGGGGAATGTTAGATGACATTGTGAATGCAGCAGATTGGTCTAATGCAGATACTTTTAGGAAGTTCTATTTTAGACCAATTGATCATGTTTCACACTGCGCTTTGAGAAACGTTCAACATGTAAAATAATGCTAGCCTCCTGTCTTGCCATACAATGCAGACTCTTATAGGTTTACTGAATAAAGAATCTTGATTTTATTAAAGACAAGGAGGCTAGCCTTATCCCACCACACCCACCCGGATGAGTAAGAAAAGGTGCGATCAACTTCAACGGAGAAGTAAATTATATAGAAAAGAAGAAGTCCTATATTGTTTTAATTTGCAATTTATAAGTTGGGAAAAAGGATATACTTGTTTTTGGTATATTTTTTAGATCAATGAAAGGATGAAGTCACAAGGAATAAGAAGAGAAGGATAAGTTGAAGAAGACAAACATATGAGGGGAAACATGGGAACTTGGGAGACTTATATGTACTTGAGTGTTCTGTTTATTTGTGATGTTGTTGGAGTTCTACTGTTGGAACTTTTAAAGGTTGCTGCTCAGATGATGGTGAATAACAGTTAAATGCATAATGCTAGCCTCCTTATCTTTAATAAAATTATGATTCTTTATTCAGTAA
This sequence comes from Calotriton arnoldi, assembly GCA_963921515.1. Taxonomy (NCBI): domain Eukaryota; kingdom Metazoa; phylum Chordata; class Amphibia; order Caudata; family Salamandridae; genus Calotriton; species Calotriton arnoldi. The sequence goes on along the minus strand of CAWUFW010000312.1, from coordinate 1,952,729 downwards.
ACCTATAAGAATAGACATTCTCCGAGCACAGGGCAAAATTAAATTTTATTGTTATGTTGCTCTCCCCCTCTGTACACAGCCACAGTTGAGGCCTGTATTTGCCACTTCCTTATGGTAGTGCTGAATGGTGACTGTCAGGTGAACTCTTAATGCAACATCAGCAATCTATCCAATATACCTTCTGTTTGTGTGTTTCAGGACCAATGACCTGGAGGATAACTGCCTGCCACAGTGTTCCCTTGGGTAAATGGTCACAATATCGAATTTTAAATATCGACTTACATAAATATCGATTTTATTTTATCAACATTACCCAAATATTGATGTGATTCATATCGATGTAAAAAATATCTTAAAAAAAAAAAATATCGAAGATTGAAATATCGAGTACAAAATATCCTTATGACAAAATGTCGTTTTTTAGTGTTGTTAAAAATATCGAAAAAATAAATATAGAATGTATAAAATATCGTTTTTTGAAAATGTCGAAATAGTATTATTTAATAGTAAAATATTGTTGTTTTTATTGTCCTAATAGTTCTTGTAAATTGTAATAAAATAATAATTGTAATATAAATTTTAGGAGCGGGATGTTGGGTTATTAGGGGATAAGGGTGGGGAGTGTTTTAAAAATATTAATTAAGAATATAAAAAAAAATTGAAAATTTAGAATTCAAATTTGAAATGTTGTTTTAGGAGCGGGATGTTGGGTTATTAGGGGATAAGGGTGGGGAGTGATTTAAAAATATTAATTAAAAATATTTGTAAAAATTTACATTTTGATTAGAAATTTGATATGTTTTTTAGGAGCGGGATGTTGGGTTATTAGGGGATAAGGGTGGGTAGTGTTTTAAAATTTTCATTTTAAAAATGATAAAAATTAACAACATTTTAAAAATTTATATTGAAATTTGTAATGTTGTTTTAGGAGTGGGATGTTGTGTTTTTCGGGGATAAGGGTGGGCAGTGTTTTACAAACAATATTTAAAAAAAAAAAAAAAAATTAAATATAATTTTGAATTTTGTAATTTTTATTTTGGTGCGTGATGTTGGGTTATTAGGGGATAAGGGTGGGGAGTGTTTTAAAAATTTAATTTAGAAAATTTAAAAAAAATTAATTTAGAAGACAAATTTGAAATTTTGTTTTATGAGTAGGATGTTGTGTTTTTATGGTATATGGATGGGAGTGTATTAAATAAATGTAAAATTATTTGTGAAATTTTCAAAGTTAATTAGTTGTGAAAAAATTGTTATTGAGAGTTAGAAAAAATGGGGTTTTATTGATTATGTGAAAATTTAAATGTAAAAAATAAATTTAAGAATCATAAATTTTTATTACAACATTTTAAAAATATATAAAAAACATTTCTAGAACAATTGTGTTTAAAATATTTCTATTAAATATTGAGATTTTTGGAAATTTTAAAAATAATGTGATAAATATTTTTTCCCCCAATTTTTTTTAATTAATGCATTATATTTAGTATATGTATTTAATTTGAATAATATTGAAAATTGTTAATTTTACAATAATTTATAGAATATAAAGTTTAAACTCAAACATGAATGAATGAATGAATGAAATGTCATTTATAAAGCGCAATGGCTACCCGGAGGCCTCCCAGCGCTACGGACAGGTGCAGAAGGCAAAGCTTCCAAGAATTATTAATAATTCTAGTGGGAATATTTAAAAAAAATAATAATAATGTTATTCACCTTTCCAGATTTAATACAAAGTGGAGTGGGAATAGTAAATTATATATTTTTAGTGTCCAGCACCTTCCCTGATTTAATACTAACTGGAGTGGGAATAGTAAATTATATATATTGAGGGTCCAGCACCTTCCCTGACTTAATATTAAATGGAGTGGGAATAGTAAATTATATATCTTGACTATCCAGCACCTTCCCTGACTTCATACTTATTGGAGTGGGAATAGTAAATTATATATCTTGAGTGTCCAGCACCTTCCATGACTTAATATTAACTGGAGTGGGAATAGTAAATTATATATCTTGAGTGTCCAGCACCTTCCCTGACTTAGGGGGTCATTACGATGGCGGGCGGATCGCAACGGAAAAAGGGACCGCCCGCAAGAGGTGCGGCGGTCCATCTGTGCGTATTATGATGCCACCGCCACCGTGGCGGTGGCATCCTCCATTCCCAGCATTGTGGCAGGCGGTGCTCACAGCACCGCCCGCCACAATGCTGGGAATGCACTGTGTGCATCGTCATGCACAAGGTGACAGGCACCGCGAGGTGCCTTCCACCATGTCCATGACAATGCAGGGGGGTACCATAGGTACCCCCCATGTGCGCCCCCACCCTCCAATACCGTGGGGGCCCGCAACGGGCCCCCAAAAGCAAACTCTGCATGGGTTTCCATGGCGGTGTCTCCGCCATGGAAAGCCCTGCACCGCTGCCCATGATAATATGGATGGCGGTGTCTAGCAGACACCGCCACCATATCCAGCCCCTTTTCCGCCCGGTCGACCGGTGGCAAACCGGCGGACGGTCTTGCCGTCCGCCTGGGTCCCTACCGCCATACTAATATGGCGGTGGGAAAATGTGAGGCGGGCGGTGGGAAATAGCGGGCGGATCACCACCGCCATACGGGCGGTGGCGATCCGCCCGCTATCCTAATGACCCCCTTAATACTTACTGGAGTGGGAATACTAAATTATATATCTTGAGTGTCCAGCACCTTCCATGACTTAATATTAACTGGAGTGGGAATAGTAAATTATATATCTTGAGTGACCAGCACCTTCCCTGACTTAATACTTACTAGAGTGGGAATAGTAAATCATATATCTTTAGTGTCCAGCACCTTCCCTGACTTAATATTAACTGGAGTGGGAATAGTAAATTATATATGTTTAGTGTACAGCACCTTCCCTGACTTAATATTAATTGTAGTGGGAATAGTAAATTATATATTTTGACTATCCAGCATCTTCCCTGACTTAATATTAACTGGAGTGGGAATAGTAAATTATATATCTTGACTATTCAGCAACTTCCCTAACTTAGGGGCCCATTACGATGTCGGGCGGAAGCAGCACCGCCGTGCTGGCGGATGCAAAAACTGCTACTTACCGTCCACCAGCAACGGGCCACACGGCCGCCAAATTAGGATGTGAAAATCCAGGCAAACAACGCCCGCAAGCCCGCGACGCCGCCTGCCATCAAAGTGCGCCCGACCAAGTAGTGGCGCGAGCCAATGGAGACACACCGTCCGACGAAATGACGTACCGCCCGGCCTACAAATTACAATGTCAGAACCGAACAGCCTCAACGGCAAAGATACACCGCACGAGAAACCAAGGCGGAAAACTGACTGTGCAGTACAGGGATCGAAAAGGCGGCCCACCCAGACATGAACCCTGCACTCCAGGCCATCCCCATGCTCTACCTGATGCACCACCTAGGACTGAACGCGCAACGACGACGCAGGTAGGCAGACACACAATAAGGGCACGCAAACACTGCACATAATGCAAGTGCGGAAAAAATGTACATGGCCCCCCCCAGGCACCCCTGTGTGGACAGGACACATCCACTACTGTATCCACACATGTCCCACCTGTCAAAACAACACAACTCGCAACATCCTGGGCACCCACTACCCGGGACCAGGAACAGACGTCCCCGGCACGGCACAGCAGCGTAGCGGCGATGACGCAGGTACACATGCGCACAACGCAGAGGCCAATGACAGCGCCACGCATGGACTGCACACAAACACCACAGGTCCACAACTACACACCACACACACCAGCACCACCCTGAAGGCACATGTCGTGTGGCCCCCCTGCATCACCCATGACCCCAACCGACAACTCACAGTTGTCAACGTGACGTCACACAAGTGTCCCGAACAGGGAGTAATGTGATGGCAAAATAGGACACACCCTTGTGTGGAAAACATGGAGAAGCACACGGCGGCTGCTACATAACAGCGCACAATCTCGACAATGTCCGGAAAAGGCACGCCAGTCTCAACAAGAAATACCTATCCCATCCTGCTTGCAACAACAAGACATGCAATGTGCAAAATAGGAAATCCTGCAGCCTGAGAACAGGTGTGCTCAATACCACACCCACACAGAAGCAAAAACGTACAGCGCCAACGGAGTGTCCCTCCCACACACGGGAGAGCAGATAGCACTGAATGGCCTTCCATTCCTACTCCGAAATAACAGTGAAAAAAATCATGCAGGACAACGGAGCCAGTGTACTAACAAGATGCGAAACATAGCCATGCAGAGTAAAACGTCCACTGGCAGATAGCGCACAACATGAAAGAAAGATAACACCACAAAATACATCAATACCACTCCTACATGTGGACCAAATGCAAGTAATCCGGAAAGAGACAGACACCACTGGCCTTGACTATTCATAGAAGCATGTGGGATGAGGGACTGTGTCCTTCACCCAATCCATACTCCAAGTCCTGCCGCCGTACATCCATACCAGAATTCACAGCATCGTTGGAAGCTGCACTCTGCTGACTGCTCAGGCATCCGGAGCACGCCATCACATCACCCCGTAGCAACATGGCTGTTGCACCAGTGAGCCCCAACTACGTCGGACAGATCAAGTTGTACAGTGACAGCTTGCTGCAGATAGTGGGCTGTACAAATCTGGCAATGCTGAATGTGAGTTACCGAGTAACTTACCGCATTGCATTGTTCAGCTGCGTCATCCCCGTCTTCTACTGTCGGAGGTGTCCGTACTACTGGCCTGTGGATTTATGTCTCTCCAACCCGGCATGTCCAAAGGCGGACCTGGTACACCTGTTTGCACCCCTGGACCACCACGACAGGATCTGTTCAGTGAATGGGGGCATGGGGTATGTGGCTGCAATTGGGCAAACACTGCAATGGGACCAGTGTGCCTCCACACAATGTCTCCTGGCATACAGTTACATCAAATGTCATCCAACATGTCCCATCAGGATCCTACAAGGGACAACCTACGAACAACACGTTGCAACCCACAATCCGCTTCATTGGATGACATCCATGTCTACCATCAATGGGATGGATGCCCTGATGGAAGGTGTCGCATACACGTCAACTTGTCAATTCATGGGACCCCGACTCAATACCCCCAACTGAACATTGATGTACAACACCATACCCATGCATGGCATTCGCACGGAGTGGGCAGTTAGCTGTACAAGAACTACACCATATCATCTGCGACTAATACCTTACCATCAACTCCACTGCCATGACATCTGACATTTCCGGGACATGCACCCTGTTCCCCACCATATCCCGTGTCTCTGCATGAACAGGGGGAGGCAGAGGTATGGGACTTGTGTACAGTAACCACATGGCCAATACAGCACGAACAACTATGCCATAATATGTAGTCTGCGCACCTGGACACATGCACCTGTCAGTGCACACTTATCTGTCTGCTGTAGTACGTGCAAACTGTCACCTCACCTTTGTCTGTACTTCCGTGCCAGGACTTTTGCATGGACAACTAATGCAACCCCCTACAACATGGCCCTAGTAACAGTGTCACGTTCAGTAGCCACCACATTGCAACAACTGGTGAGACGCTGCTGCATGCAGGTAGGCACATGCCCTGATGTCACCCCTGACGCAGGTGTGTCGGAGTCACTATTGTACTAAACCAGTGCCATGGAACTGAGATGAACTGTCCCCATGATGTCAAGCTGTCTGGTAGGCTAAATGAATACTGTCTGTGTCAAAGCCCATAGCCCATCAGTAATGAGCAAATGTACTTTAGCATAGCAAGGGCAAGGCAGTTGTAACCCTGAAGCCTCCATTCCACAGTCAACAACTAATTACATCTACCTGTACCCCCTTCCGTATGTGTAATCATGCTAAGTATATCCTCCACATGCATTTTGCTGCCAGTAGTGTCCACTATACTGCATCACAGAGGAAGTAAGTCCAAATACATCCCTCGAAGCTAATATGTGACTCTGTGGAATTATTCTCAGAAGACAAGTACGAATGAGAGTGGATGAGAGTGTGTCAAGCTGCATCAGGTGTAGGCGTTAGCCCTCCCTCTGGGGACATGCTGGATACTGCTGTGCGTCTGCCCGGCCCTTGCCAAGGCACTTACATCCCCTGTCCTCCAGGTGTATCCCCCACATTGTCCACCTGCACAGGCTACCCAGGGCACGGGAGGGCAGTGGAGCTTGGTGGGTGGGAGGTCATGGCGCCCTTCTCCTGGTTACATCTCGCAGGCAACACATTCGCAGTGTGCAGCAGGGCACAGGTCCGAAAGGTGAAGTGGGGGGACGCTGATGTCACAACAGGAAGTGACGTCACGAAATGTGGCTTGCGCCATCAGACTCATTGCCGCCCCTCGCTCACCCCTCACATGCCATTGCATCAGAGAGGCCAGTGCGTGAGCAGCAGCTCCAAACTCGCCCCAGAGAGTCCAAAGAGTGAATGTGTGGCTCCACTTGCTCCAGTAAACGAGCTCACGGTAAAACAAGTGTGGGGACGCCGTCCACCCGCGTGGTAGCCCGACTCAAGCCCTGGACTGTGCAGGCGAAGTGTCCTATTGGACTACCGAAATGTGTGAGTTGCATGACACTCGTTGGCGGGGTAGGGCTCGGAGGCCCGTCACCCTGCAGCACATATCTCACTCTCTGGGTCCCTTGTCAATGGCAGCGGATGTAATGACTATGCGCGCAGGGGTTGGCCTACCTTTCGTCTGGGATGGTGTTTGCAGCCTGTCCCGCCATTCGCTACGGCTACTGTGTGTTGCATGTGGTGTATCCGAACTCCGGAGACTGTCATGCATTGTCACTGTTGTCCAGGGCCAGAGTCGGGGTACCACACGGGTGGACGGCGTCCCACCACTCATCCTACCGCGAGCAAGATGACTGGAGCAAATCGAGCCACACATCCACTCTTTGGCCTCTCTGGGGCGAGATCGGAGCCGCTGGTGCACGCGCTGGCTTCTCTGACGCAATAGCATATATTGGCTGTGCGAGGGGGGCAATGAGACTGACGGTGCATGCCACCTTTCATGATGTCACTCACTGTCGTGACGTCAGCGTCACCCCACTTGTATTTGTCAGTGGCACATGTGTTGTGCACAGAGCACAACACCCGGACTGTGTCACCCTGCGACCATAGCCACTAATCGCTGTGTGCACACTCACTGTCCTGATGGTGGAAAGGATGACCACTACGTAAGTAGGCCAAGGACATACCTGCATGGAGCGGAATGGGACACCACTCACACAGACTGCTACATGACAGTCCACAATGGTCATGTGCCCATGCCTTCCACCTGTCGTTCGCACGAGCACAACTCCTGTTGCACAGTGATCCGGATGTGTAGGTACCAGGAATATGAGCTGAGGCATCGCACACATGTGTCCGGACGTAATCAGAGTAGGCACAGTGCCTCAAACATACATGTGAATTGCCACTCCAGCCTACTACAGGTCGTTGCAGAGGGCTACGACTCTGGATGCATTGACATTGCAGAGTGCTCTAATTTCATCTTGGACCCCAGGAATCGCATATGCATGTCAGATGCACCCAGCACAGAGTACACTTTCAACCCACTGCATCACACAGCAGACATCACATTCCCAGATTATGGGTAGGCTGTGGACACATGCTGCCTCTCACACCAAAAGACACCATCCCACTATGCTGTACACTTGCCTGCTGCTGCTGCCCCTACACACGTGCATCCGGCACAGGCTGTGTGACTGTCAAGATGCAGACCACCAGTGGTGACATGCATCACCGTGCCAACCTGACTATACGAGGGGGCATCCCCCGAGTCGTCTCCGCCACGTAGTCGCTCATCCGGCAGAATACGTCACGCCCTTTGTGGAGTTGGCTGCACTGTCGGTTACACATACACAGAGGCATCAACTTGGATGCAATGGCTCATCACAAGGCCTTGGGCTGGAGGACTTCCAACTGCAGGGGTGGTACACAAGAGGGTTGGAATATCACTCATACACTTCTCATCATCACCCACATCCAGCAATCACAGTGGCATGATGCTAACCCATCCAATACACTCAGGGTTGTGTAACAGCGCCAAGAACTACTCGGACATGTCATCACAGCATGTGTACAGCACACGTTAATGCATGCTGGTGGGAGTGTGTACACAGTACCTGTCCATCCCATTCACATGCAGGATGCCAGCACATCGAGCAATGTGTAGTCTGCCCACATCTACTGTCCATTGTCAGGTAAAAGCAACACATAGTACACAAGGCAACACATCTTTGTTGGTGGACTCACTGTGTCCAAAACTGTGCAGCCCTCAACGTACTCGCCCTGTGAATGGCTCACCCCGCAATGGAGGTCACATTCAGTGCCATTTTCTCTCACACATATCCCTATCACGATGCCTGGGGTGTAGAATCGACAGGGCTGAGGATGCGCATTTCCGGAGCGTTGTGAACTGAAGACACATGTAACCCACTGTACAGTCAGTGTTGTTTCCTTCTGGTGTTGGGCGGTCAATGTGCAGCCCAGGTCTGCTGAGACTGAGAAGGCCAGCAGGGCCCCAGCCAGCCATTCACACAAGCAATGACTGCCCTGAGTCCTGCATTGCCAAGTGGGATGCAGTACGCGCAACGTAATTCGTTTTATTAATTTCAATGTCTACTTACCTGTATTCGTCCTTAATCCGTAGTTTACTACCCCCCACCCTGCCCCTCCCCCGCCCCACGTCACCGCCCGACCGGCACTCCTACCACCGACCGCGCCTGGGTGTGTGCCATACTCACCCTGCCTCGGAAGCTGTGTCAGGCATGGCAGCTAGGTGTATCGCCGTGGTGTTGCCGCTCCACACATATGCAGTCTGTATTGATCATCATGCCTTTCATGCAATTGTGGCCTAAATCCCCATGTGCATGCTCATGGCAATAGTTGGTGTCAGTGGTCATTGCCATTGGTAAGGGGACCTTTGTAGGAGTATTGTAGCTGTGCTGTCCCTACTTGTCAGCTATACTGTGTTTCCATAGTTTTGTCATTGATTCTGGTTTTGTGTATGTGGAAATGCCATGTGGTGTGTCGCATTGACATGTGTCCACTTCCATCTGTCCTAGGAGGAGACCAAACATACATCGCCCCTCCCAATTGCTGTCAGACATGGAGGATGTGGAGGTAATCAGAAAGTTCCGTCTGGACCGACCCACCCTGCATCGCCTATGTGCATTGTTGGAACCCCACCTTCATCCTCGCAGGGTGTATCCGACAGCATTCACCCCCACGGCTAAGGTGATGGCTGCACTGCATTTCCTCGCTACCGGATCCTTTCAACACACGGTGGGCAGTGGAGGTGGGATGTCCCAGCCCATGTTCAGCATGGTGCTCTACAGGAACCGGTACATCAGATTCCCCAGGGCTCGTGATTTGGTGGCAGTGAAGGGTGCTTTCTATGCCCTTGGACGCATCCCCCACGTTGTTGGTGCTATAGATTGCACCCATGTTGGCCTTGTGGCGCCACAGGCCATGGAGCATGTCTTTCGAAATCGCAAACATTACCACTCCCTGAATGTGCAAGTGGTGTGCCTGGCGGACATGATTATTACACACGTGTGTGCGAAGTTTCCCGGATCCGTCCATGACTCGCACATCATGCGCCACAGCATCCTCCCACGTATGATGACCAATTTACAACCGGACCGTGCATGGATTGTTGGTGGGTATGCATTCTCGTGTAGCGTGCTGTGTGTGACCTGCTGTCTTGTATCCTGTTGGAATTGCAACCATTCTCTGTGTTTCTCACACCCAGGTGACTCTGCATACCCAAACGGGGCTTGGCTGCTGAGCCCAATACGCAATCCTCGGACACCAGCTGATGTCAGGTACAATGAGGCACATGGGAGGACCAGACGTGTGGTGGAGCGGACATTTGGACTCCTGAAGTCCAGATTCAGATGCCTGGACCGCACCGGGGGTGCACTGGCATACTCCCCACAGAAGGTGTGCCAGATAGTTGTGGCATGCTGCATGCTGCACAATCTGGCGATTCGCAGGCAGATCCCCCTGATAGTGGATGACAGTGATCAGCCAGGGCCCCCGTCTGCAGACCAAGCCGTGTCCAGTGACGAGGACAGTGGAGAGGAGGAAGCAGTGAATGAGCGTCAGCAGCTCATCGCCCGCTACTTCACTTGACGGTGAGTGACCATGTACGACGGCTGATGTTGCTGTTGTTGTGTAGGTGTATGTGTGCATTGTCACTGCGGCCTATTGTTCACTGAGTGCTGTGTGGCAATGGTCCCTGTCCAGGGTACTATGCCACTGACAGTGGCTGTAGCATTGTGCCCTGTTGCTCTGTGAGATTTGTGTACATTGCTTGCACTTGTTGACATGTACTGTGTGATGAGTGTGTGACACACACATACAATGGACTCTTGTTCTGTTTTCCCCCCTAGGTCCCTACAGCCTCTCCTGGCCTATCGACATACCACACTACAGATGTATTTCAGATCATGGGGACGGTTGCACATCTTTCATTGAACACAGAGCAGATGAGACACAATGTGATCAAGGTGTATTTATTTTAAGCAGTGACATGTTATTGTGGGCAAGGTGATCACACAAGTGGTGCATGCTGGAACAATGAGTTGACGGACATGGCCGCGTGATGGTCTAGGTGTCCCCATGTTGTACTGGGTACCCAGTCCGACAGACACATGCCATTCACATGGCAGTGTGGGGTAGGATAGTAGTCCAAGTGAATGCAGTAGTTGGGCACCGTGGCTGGCTGACTCACTGGCGTTTGGAGCGTGCGAAGTCTTCTCTGGACACCTGTTTCCTCTTCGGACGACCCCTTCCACGTTTGGGAGGGGGGGGTGTTGGTGTGGGCTGCTGGTGGTGGCTGAGGACTGCCCACTCGCTGTGGACGCAGGGGAACTGGATGTTGCATGACCCTGCACCCCAGCAGGTGGTGGCGGAGGTGGAGTGGTTGGCCTTGATTGGGCCCGCACCGCCACCACTAGCTGGCCCATGACGTCGACTAGTTGGCCCATACGGGTCACGAATTGGCCCATATGGGCGTCCATGGACCTCAACACCCCAAGGACTTCCCGCGTATCGGCCGCTGTGCGGGCCCATTGTCCCTGGGCCTCTTCATAGGCCCCAAGGACTCTGGCGATTTGCGGCAGGGCTTGGCTCCCAGGCTCGGATGGTGTTGTCCTGACCCTGCTCCTCCCACCTGTACTGCTGCCACCGACCTGCCCACTGGCCACAGTGGTCACCCGGGGCCTAGTTGTCGCTCCCAGGGTCGATGCCGCCGTGCGTACGACACCTTGCGCAGGGTTGGTGGTCAGGGAGGCCCTGGTGGTGGTGGTGGTTGCGGCGGTGGTGGTGGCCGCAATGACCGTGGCAGCAGGGGCCTGGGACTGTTCGCTAGCCCTGGGAGATGGGTTGGTGGGTAGGAGGGGTCCTGGGGAATGGTTGCGCCCTGCCACAGCAGATGGGCCTGGTCGGGCGTCCTCGTCCGAAGAGGTGTCCAGGTCTTCCACATCCGTGAGTCCGTGTGGAGGGCTTGGAGACTGACTGTGATGGCTGCTGTCTCCCTCTCCGGCATCATGCTGTTCGTCACCTGTGGGGCGGAGACGAAAAGGTTACTGTGTTGCACCTTGCAAGGTTTGTGTTAGATGTCTGTCATTCAGAGTTTGTGCACAGTTGTGCACTGATTTCCCAGATGCGTGTGTATGGCTCTGCGATGTGTGTGCGTGATCAAGGCAATGGAATAGTGTGATGGGTGCATGTGGCATGGGACGGATTTGGAATGCCAATCGGTGTGTGTTGCAGTGCCCCTACATTTCATGGCTTTGGTGGAAACGGGGTACAGCCCCATGTACGCTTTTGGGATGATATATGTTTTTGGGGTACATACTGTGACATATGGGTGCAGAAGGGGACATGTGTTTTGGCCACGCGACACTGCAGGGACAAAGGTGTGTGTATGTCTGACATACCCGGCATATCTGCTCACTGTTATCATTTGGGGACATTGCACTGCAGGCATTGTGGTGTGTGTGTGATAGTTGTGTGACACACAACGTATTGCAGATGGGACAATTCCTTGTTGTGCGTGCTACCCTCAGCCATGTGCGGCAATGCAGTGCTCTTGGTGTGTCGACTATTTTAGGTATGTTGTAAATCACTGTGTGACGTACGCTTCAGACACTGCAGACACATGTATGGTCATCGGCAGGGATCTTTGCGGTCCTACTGTATATGGGACAACTGTTTAGGTGATATACCTTACATGACACTGGGGCTTAGGGATGAGATGGATGTGATTATGAAAGTGCATTGTGTAGCTGTGTGGTTCATGGGTGCAGTGGTGTATGTGACATTACTGGGGTCCCACTCTGTTACATTGAGACAAGATGTACTTACATGGGTGATGTTGTACAATGTCAAGGGAACAAGCAGACACGACTACATGGACAAGACTTCGATAGTGTTGCTGTGTGTGTGATGACTGGCACAGTGCACGCCATGTGGGTCAGTACTCCAGTGGGACTTGTGCATGCAGACGTGACTCCTTACATGTTAGTGTATTTGACATGGCTCATGTGGGCTATGACTCTGTGATTCATGTCCGTGTGCACAATAGTCACATGGTTATGCACGGGTGCAGTGCTACCTGTTCCTCTGCTACGTGACATGTCCCAAATGTTAGTCATGGTACAGTCCTCATGCCTCCAGACACCCCGCCCTGTACAGTAGTCTACCTACTTGTTGCTTTGGAGGGTGCAATGCAATGGCTACCACATGGTTATGGGAGGGTGGGGTGCTCCATCTTGCTGAACTGTGGGTGTGGGGGCCGTGTTGTGTGTTGTGGTGATGGCTTAGCACCCACAGCCATCCCTCCATGTAGGGTGACATATCTACCTGTCGGGTGCAGGTGTGCACTGCAATGGCTGACACATGGGTGTGGGGAGTGCTCCATCTTGGTGCGCTGTAGGACTAGGGGCCTGTTGGGTGTTGTACTTCTGCAGTCCCACATCCGATACACGGACCTTGTGGTGGGCTACTTACCGGTTACTTGTTGGTTTTTGCAGCTATGGCTGACACGTGTGTGGGTGTGGGGAGTGCTCCTTCCTTCGCATCTGGGGTGCAAGGTGACCTGGTGGGAGTTGTGGTGCTGGCTGACTGTACACATGCCCCCATGGTTTTGTTTGTTGATACCTTTGGGCTGCATGTGTGGGGGTGTCTGTTGCATGTGTGTGAGTTGTCTTGTGTGTTGTGTGCTGGACATGGGGGTGTTTGGGCCTCGGAGCTATGGCATTCTGGTAGTGCATGACAGTGCATAGCAGTGTGCTGGTATACATTTGTTTGTACTTACCAGCCTCCACTCCCCCTGGTATTCCGGTGAGACTCTCCGGATGTAAGATGCCTCGCACCTTCTCCTCCCACGCCTTGAAGGTCTTGAATGGCGCAGGATTCCCGCCGCCAGTCCTGTCAGCCAGCTCACGGTTCTTGGCCTCCTTCTTCCTGACCACGCGTTTCAGGTCGTGCCACCTCTTTGTGATTTCATCCCTGTTGCGTGGCACGTTCCTAACTGCATTCACCTGATCTACTATCCTTCTCCACATTCTGTTCCTGGTGGCTAGTGGTGTCTGTTGGACCTGGTTGCCATAGATTTGTGGGTGCACCTTGATGATCTCGTCGACCATGACCGTCAACTCAGTGGCAGTGTACTTCGGCATTCTGTGTGTTGCCATGGTGTGCGGTTTGGTATATGTGGTGCTGGTGTGTGGTGTGTGGTGTGTGATGTGCAGGGTGTTCGTGGTGCCGTTGTGTGAGTGGTGATGGTGGTGTTGGTGTTGGTGATGAGTGTGATGTGTGCGTGCGTGTGGTGTGCTGCTTTCCTTTGGGGCTGTCTGGGTTCTCTAATGGCGTCTTCGCTTTGTAGTGGTACAAGGGGTTGTGGTCTGTGAAGGGGCTGCTTTTGTACTTCCCTATGTGGGTGTGTCATGATGGGCTGTCGTTTTCAGGTGTGTTGTGTTTGGTGTCCTGGGATTTGTAGTTTAATTTGTTTTTTCCAGGGGGGGTGGTATCTTTGAGATGTGGTCTGTGTTTGGATATTTTGGCGTAGTTTGCTGTGTGGACTTGTTGGCCATGCCATGTGTGTTTCTTAGTTCCGCCAATTATGTGCGTGCACGGACGTGGGCGCCAGGCCTTCCGCCGTGTCATTTATTCATCGCTGTTGTTCACGATGGCGGGCGGGGAATCTGTGGATTTACTGCGCTCATGTCTGGGTGATCATAATTTCACGGTCGTTGTCTCGCTCTGCGGGGCGGGCGGATTTGGGTTTTCGTGCGGGATTGCGTCTGTGGCGGACGGATGATCATCTACTCTAGATTGGGCGGGCGGTATTTTGTGTGGTTTTTCCACCGTGGGCGTGGATTGCTTCGCGGCATTGTAATTGCTCGATCGCTATTCCCATGGTGCAGGCGGGCGGTTCTTGCAGGCATGGCTGGATGGCGGATTTTTTTCCGTCTGCCATCGTAATGACCCCCTTAATACTTACTGGAGTGGGAATAGTAAATTATATATCTTAAGTGTCCAGCACCTTCCCTGACTTAGGGGGTCATTACGATGGCGGTGGACAAAGTCCGCCCGCCACTGCAACGGCCAAAGGGACCGCCCGCTATAGTTGCGGTGGTCCCGCAGCTGCAATTATGATGCCACCGTGGCGGTGGCATCCCCATTCCCAGCATTGTGGCGGGCGGTGCTCACAGCACCGCCCGCCACAATGCTGGGAATGCACGTTGTGCATTGACATGCACAAGGTGACAGGCACCGCGCCGTGCCTGCCACTTTGTCCATGCCAATGCAGGGGGGTACCATAGGTACCCCCCATGTGCACCCCCTACCCCCCCAACATTCTGGGGGCCCGCTACGGGCCCCCAACAGCAAAGACCGTATGCCTTTCCATGGCGGCAACGCCGCCATGGAAAGGCTGCTCTCCGCCACCATCCTAATATGGATGGCGGTGTCTTGCAGACACTGCCACCATATTAGTGCCCTTTTCCTCCTGGTCCCCTGTCAGACCGGCGGAAAACCGGCGGATGGTCTTTCCGTCCGCCGGGGTCCCCCCGCCATCGTAATATGGCGGGGGGAAATGACATGTGGGCGGTGGAATATGGCGGGCGGATAGCCACCGCCATACGGGCAGTGGCGATCCGCCCGCTATTGTAATGACCCCCTTAATATTTACTGGAGTGTGAATAGTAAATTATATTTCTTTAGTGTCCAGCACCTTCCATGACTTAATACTAACTGGAGTGGGAATAGTAAATTATATATCTTTAGTGTCCAGCACCTTCCCTGACTTAATACTTACTGGAGTGGGAATAGTAAATCATATATCTTTAGTGTCCAGCACCTTCCCTGACTTAATATTAACTGGAGTGGGAATAGTAAATTATATATGTTTAGTGTGCAGCATTTTTCAAAAATTATTACTAAGTACAATAATTACATGTATATATTGATATAATATTTATTAGTACAAAAAAAATATATATTGAATTAAAATAAATTTTTCTGGAAATATGTTATGATAATAATTTAATATAAAAAGAATGACACTTGTTAACTTTTAAACATTGTTTTATTTTTCAATAATAACATGTTTAGGGTGAAAGAATACATTTTATGCAGGCAATATTATAGGAGTCAGGAAACAGAGAAAATAAATACATATTTTTTATTAAGAAAAAGGAAATAATTTGCATGTATATGTTTTTTACATACATTACATTTGTTAACATACATGTTTTTAACATTTTGAAGATTTACAAAATAGGTATTTGAATTTTGCAGAAGGAAACATTTTTAACATTTTTGGGGTCCATTATGATAACCGGCGGAAAAAATCCGCCATCCACCATAGCCTGAAAAAACCGCCCGCCTGCACCATGGGAATAGCGACCGAGCAATCATGATGCCGCGAAGCAATCTACGCCCACGGCGGCAAAAACACACAAAATTCCGCCCGTCCAATCCAGAGTAGAAGATCATCCGTCCGCCACGGACGCAATCCCGCACGAAAACCCAAATCCGCCCGCCCCGCCGAGCGAGAAAACGACCGTGAAATTATGATCTCCCAGACATGAGCGCGGTAAATCCACAGATTCCCCGCCCGCCACCGTGAATAACAGCGATGAATAAATGACACGGCGGAAGGCCTGGCGCCCACGTCCGTGCACGGAAATCATTGGTGGAACAAAGAAACACACATGACATGGCCAACAAGTCCACACAGCAAACTACGCCAAAATACCCAAACACAGAACACATCTCAAAGATACCACCCCCCCTGGCAAAAACAAATAAACTACAAATCCCAGGACACCAGACACAACACACCTGAAAACGACAGCCCATCATGACACACCCACATAGGTAAGTACAAAATCAGCCCCTTCACAGACCACAATCCCTTGCACCACTACAAAGCGAAGACGCCATCAGAGAACCCAGACAGCCCCAAAGGAAAGCAGCACACCACACGCACGCACACATCACACTCATCACCAACACCAACACCACCATCACCACTCACACAACGGCACCACGAACACCCTGCACATCACACACCACACACCACACCAGCACCACATATACCAAACCGCACACCATGGCAACACAAAGAATGCCGAAGTACACTGCCACTGAGTTGACGGTCATGGTCGACGAGATCATCAAGGTGCACCCACAAATCTATGGCAACCAGGTCCAACAGACACCACTAGCCACCAGAAACAGAATATGGAGAAGGATAGTAGATCAGGTGAATGCAGTTGGGAACGTGCCACGCAACAAGGGTGAAATCACAAAGAGGTGGCACGACCTGAAACGCGTGGTCAGGAAGAAGGAGGCCAAGAATCGTGAGCTGGCTGACAGGACTGGCGGCGGGAATCCAGCACCATTCAAGACCTTCAAGGCGTGGGAGGAGAAGGTGCGAGGCATCCTACATCCGGAGAGTCTCACCGGAATACCAGGGGGAGTGGAGGCTGGTAAGTACAAACAAATGTATACCAGCACACTGCTATGCACTGTCATGCACTACCAGAATGCCATAGCTCCGAGGCCCAAACACCCCCATGTCCAGCACACAACACACAAGACATCTCTCACACATGCAACAGACACCCCCACACACTCAGCCCAAAGGTACCAACAAACAAAACATTGGGGGCATGTGTTCAGTCAGCCAGCACCACAACTCCCACCAGGTCACCTTGCACCCCAGATGCGCAGGAAGGAGCACTCCCCACACCCACACACATGTGGCAGCCATAGCTGCACTAACCAACAAGTAACAGGTAAGTAGCCCTACCACAAAGTCCGTGTATCGGATGTGGGACTGCAGAAGTACAACACCCAACAGGCCCCTAGTCCTACAGTGCACCAAGATGGAGCACTCCCCACACCCATGTGTCAGCCATTGCAGTGCACACCTTCACCCAACAGGTAGATATGTTTCCCTACATGGAGGGGTGTCTGTGAGTGCTAAGCCATCACCACAACTCACAACATGGCCCCCACTCCCACAGATCAGCAAGATGGAGCACCCCACCCTCCCATAACCATGTGGTAGCCATTGCATTGCACCCTCCAAACCAACAAGTAGGTAGAATACTGTACAGGGAGGGTGTCTGTAGGCATGAGGACTGTACTACGACTAACATTTGGGACATGTCACGTAGCAGAGGAACAGGAAGCACTGCACCCTGTCATAACCATGTGACTAATGTGCACACGGACATGAATTACAGAGTCATAACCCACATGAGCCATGTCAAATACACTAACACGTAAGGAGTCACGTCTGCATGCACAAGTCTCACTGGAGTACTGACCCACATGGCGTGCACTGTGCCAGTCATCACACACATCAGCAACACCATCGAAGTCTTGTCCATGTAGTCGTGTCTGCTTGTTCCCTTGACATTGTACAACATCACCCATGTAAGTCTATCTTGTCTCAATGTAACAGAGTGGGACCCCAGTAATGTCACATACACCACTGGACCCATGAACCACACAGCTACACAATGCACATTCAAAATCTCATCCATCTCATCCCTAAGCCCCAGTGTCATGTAAGGTATATCATCTAAACAGTTGTCCCATATACAGTAGTACAGCAAAGATCCCTGTCGATGACCAAACATGTGTCTGCAGTGTCTGAAGCGCACGTCACACTGTGATTTACAACATACCTAAAATAGTCTACACACCAAGAGCACTGCATTGCCGCACATGGCTGAGGGTAGCACGCACAACAAGGAATTGTCCCATCTGCAATACGTTGTGTGTCACACAACCATCACTCACACACCACAATGCTTGCAGTGTAATGTCCCCAAATGATAACAGTGAGCAGATATGCTGGGTATGTCAGACATACACACACCTTTGTCTCTGCAGTGTCGTGTGGCCAAAACACATGTCCCCTTCTGCACCCATATGTCACAGTATGTACCCCAAAAACATATTTCATCTCAAAAGCGTTCATGGGGCTGTACCCCTTTGCCATCTGCGTTTCTAAGCGTTTCATTTGAACCCCAAAAACATATATCAGCTCAAAAGCGTTCATGGGGCTGTACCCCGTTTCCACCAAAGCCACAAAATGTAGGGGTACTGCAACACACACCGATTGGCATTCCAAATCCGTCCCATGCCATATGCACCCATCACACTATTCCATTGCCTTGATCACGCACACACATTGCAGAGCCATACACACGCATCTGGGAAATCAGTGCACAACTGTGCACAAACTGTGAATGTCAAACATCTAACACAAACCTTGCAAGGTGCAACACAATAACCTTTCGTCTCCGCCCCACAGGTGACGAACAGCATGATGCTGGAGAGGGAGACAGCAGCCATCACAGCCAGTCCACAAGCCCTCCACACGGACTCACGGATGTGGAAGACCTGGACACCTCTTCGGACGAGGACACCCGACCAGGCACATCTGGTGTGGCAGGGCACCACCGCTCCCCAGGACCCCTCCTACCCACCAACCCATCTCCCAGGGCTGGTGACCAGTCGCAGGCCCCTGCTGCCACGGTCATTGCGGCCACCACCACCGCCGCAACCACCACCACCACCACCAGGGCCTCCGTGACCACTAACCCTGCGCAAGGTGTTGTACGCACGTCGACATCGACCCTGGGAGCGACAACGAGTCCCCGGGTGACCACTGTGGCGAGTGGGCAGGTCGGTGGCAGCAGTACAGGTGGGAGGAGCAGGGTCAGGACAACGCCATCCGAGCCTGGGAGCCAAGCCCTGCCGCAAATCGCCAGAGTCCTTGGGGCCTATGAAGAGGCCCAGGGACAATGGCCCCGCTCATCTGCCGATACACGGGAAGTCCTTGGGGTGTTGAGGTCCATGGACGCCCATATGGGCCAATTCGTGACCCGTATGGGCCAACTAGTCGACCTCATGGGCCAGCTAGTGGTGGCGGTGAGGGCCCAATCAAGGCCAACCACACCACCTCCGCCACCACCTGCTGGGGCGCAGGGTCGTGCAACATCCAGTTCCCCTGCGTCCACAGCGAGTGGGCAATCCTCAGCCACCACCAGCAGCCCACAACAACACCCCCCCCTCCCAAACGTGGAAGGGTCGTCCGAAGAGGAAACAGGTGTCCAGAGAAGACTTTGCACGCTCCAAACGCCAGTGAGTCAGCCAGCCACGGTGGCCATCTACTGCATTCACTTGGACTACTATCCTACCCCACACTGCCATGTGAATGGCATGTGTCTGTCGGACTGTGGACCAAGAACAACATGGGGACACCTTGACCATCACGCGGACATGTCCGTCAACTCATTGTTCCAGCATGCACCACTTGTGTGATCACCTTGCCCACAATCACATGTCACTGCTTCAAATAAATACACCTGGATCACATTGTGTCTCATCTGCTCTGTGTTTAATCAAAGATGTGCAACCGTCCCCATGATCAGAAATGCATCTGTAGTGTGGTATGTCGATAGGCCAGGAGAGGCTGTAGGGACCTAGGGGGGAAAAACAGAATAAGAGTCCATTGAATGTGTGTGTCACACACTCATCACACAGTACTTGTCATCAAGTGCAAGCAATGTACACACATCTCACAGAGCAACAGGGCACAATGCTACAGCCACTGTCAGTGGCATACTACCCTGGACAGGGACCATTGCCACACAGCACTCAGTGAACAATAGGCCGCAGTGACAATGCACACATACACCTACACAACTACAGCAACATCAGCCGTCGTACATGGTCACTCACCGTCAAGTGAAGTAGCGGGCGATGAGCTGCTGACGCTCATTCACTGCTTCCTCCTCTCCACTGTCCTCATCACTGGACACGGCTTGGTCTGCAGGCGGGGGCCCTGGCTGATCACCGTCATCCACTATCAGGGGGATCTGCCTGCGAATCGTGAGATTGTGCAGCATGCCACAACTATCTGGCACACCTTCTGTGGGGAGTATGCCAGTGCACCCCCGGTGCGGTCCAGGCATCTGAATCTGGACTTCAGGAGTCCAAATGTCCGCTCCACCACACGTCTGGTCCTCCCATGTGCCTCATTGTATCTGACATCAGCTGGTGTCCTAGGATTACGAAGTGGGCTCAGCAGCCAAGGCCCGTTAGGATATGCAGAGTCACCTGGGTGTGAGAAACACAGAGAATCGTTGCAATTCCAACAGGATACAAGACAGCATGTCACACCCAGCACGCTACACGAGTATGCATACCCACCAACAATCCATGCACGGTCCGGTTGAAGATTGGCCATCATTCGTGGGAGGATGCTGTGGCACATGATGTGCGAGTA
This sequence comes from Calotriton arnoldi, assembly GCA_963921515.1. Classification (NCBI taxonomy): domain Eukaryota; kingdom Metazoa; phylum Chordata; class Amphibia; order Caudata; family Salamandridae; genus Calotriton; species Calotriton arnoldi. The sequence continues at coordinate 1,931,872 of CAWUFW010000312.1, read as the reverse complement.
ATGGACGGATCCGGGAAACTTCGCACACACATGTGTGATTATCATGTCCGCCAGGCACACCACTTGCACATTCAGGGAGTGGAAATGTTTCCGATTCCTATAGATGTGCTCCTTGACCTGTGGTGCTACAAGGCCAACATGGGTGCAATCAATAGCACCAACAACGTGGGGGATGCGTCCAAGGGTATAGAAAGCACCCTTCACTGCCGCCAAATCACGAGCCCTGGGGAATTGGATGTACCCGTTCCTGTACAGCATCATAGCTGACAGGACATCCCGTAGCACCATGCTGAACATGGGCTGGGACATCCCACCTCCACTGCCCACCGTGTGTTGGAAAGATCCGGTAGCGAACAAATGCAGTGCAGCCATCACCTTAGCCGTGGGGGTGAATGCTGTCGGATACACCCTGCGAGGACGAAGGTGGGGTTCCAACATTGCACATAGGTGATGCAGGGTGGGTCGGTCCAGACGGAATTTCCTGATAACCTCCACATCCTCCATGTCTGCCAGCAATTGGTAGGGGCGATGTATGTTTGGTCTCCTCCTAGGACAGATGGAAGTGGACACAAGTCAATGCGACACACCACATGGCATTTCCACATACACAAAACTAAAATTACTGACAAAACTATGGAATCACAGTACAGCTGACAAGTAGGGACAGCACAGCTACAATACTCTTACACAGGTCCCCTTACCAATGGCAATGACCACTGACACCAACCATTGCTATGAGCATGCACATGGGGATTTAGGCCACAATAGCTTGAAAGGCATGATGATCAATCCAGACTGCATATGTGTGAAGCGGCAACACCACGGCAATATACCTAGCTGCTGTGCCTGACACAGCTTCCGAGGCTGGGTGAGTATGGCACACACCAACAACACAATGTACACAGGCTGAGCGGCCCAAACAAGTGGGTCTTGTTGCACAACGGTATATGAGACAGTCAATGATGTCCCTAGTTCACCCAATGTACAGCACTGTACGCATTACACCTCCAACACACATTGACAGGTGTACACATTGACAACTCCATGACAGCACAGCTGTGTGAATGCAAACACACATCACAAGTGACACGTAACGTTGCACGTGCCAAGTGGGAGATGTACATTGAGAAATATGGCATGTGTGTGCATATGCACATACCATGCTACCATGCTAATGTGTACATGATGATGTGCCAACAGACATGTGGAGGCTGAGCACTGTCCGTCAATGCCTATGCACACAGCATGAAGTGGCCCTGTCTAGTGTGGACATGCTCCCACACACAAATCATGGCCAGACCTGCAAATGCATGGCGCACATTAAACTGTGGATTCCACATGGCACCAGCGGACTGTACCCGCAATGGACCATGCCCTTGAGGCCAAGTCTAATAGCCCTCGCGGTTACATCCTGCCTGTTCGACTATAGAGGTAAGCGTACCGGGACAGCTCGGAGCAGGCCATTGTGTGCAATTGAAGTAGGCAGACATGGTACACCAATCGCAGCAGCTTGGACCCACTGAGACAGCCCCAGGGGGCTACATGAGTGTGGGAGGGAGACCGGCATTACCACAGCTTACAGGGACTGCTGCCTGGCATCCCTCAACAACACCTGCTGCTGCTGCCACCTGTCCACCTTCATGTCGACGACTCTGAAGATATGTCCAGCTCCACTCAACAGCGAGGAGCTGGAGATCCTGGATTCCGAGCTCCACGCACACTGCCCAAGGCTGTCTTGCAAAAGTTGTGTGTGTAAGGCAACTACAGTGTGTGTGGGAGTGCATGTGGGGGACACACATGTTGCTGATCCGCAGCACTATGAGTCAGAGCCTGTGGGGTTCCAAAATGCACTGCTTACCATGCTTGCTATAGGTGGAAGGGGTATGTAGGCTCTCTGGCGCTTTCCCATGCACGTCCCTCCAGAGTGGTGGTACATGGCATTTACATGTCAGACATCCAGTGACACAGCCACTTGGCAATGCAGGACTCAGGGCAGTTATTGCTTGTGTGAATGGCTGGCTGGGGCCCTGCTGGCCTTCTCAGTCTCAGCAGACCTGGGCTGCACATTGACCGCCCAATACTAGAAGGAAACAACACTGACTGTACAGTGGGTTACATGTGTCTTCAGTTCACAACGCTCCGGAAATGCGCATACTCAGCCCTGTCGATTGTACACTCCAGGCCTTGTGATAGGGATGTGTGTGAGAGATAGTGGCACTGAATGTGACCTCCATTGCGGGGTGAGCCATTCACAGGGCGAGTACGTTGAGGGCTGTGCAGTGTTGGACACAGTGAGTCCACCTACAAAGATGTGTTGCCTTGTGATCTATGTGTTGGTTTACCTGACAATGGACAGTAGATGTGGGAAGACTACACATTGCTCGATGTGCTGGCATCCTGCATGTGAATGGGATGGACAGGTACTGTGTACACACTCCCACCAGCATGCATTAACGTGTGGTGTACACATGCTGTAATGACATGTCCGAGTACTTCTTGGCGCTGTTACACATCTCTGAGTATATTGGATGGGTTAGCATCATGCCACTGTGATTGCTGGATGTGGGTGATGATGAGAAGTGTATGAGTGATATTCCAACCCTCTTGTGTACCATCCCTGCAGTTGGAAGTCCTCCAGCCCAAGACCTTGTGATGAGCCATTGCATCCAAGTTGATGCCTCTGTGTATGTGTAACCGACAGTGCAGCCAATTCCACAAAGGGTGTGACGTCTTCTGCCGGATGAGCGACTACGTGGCGGAGACGAATCGGGGATGCCCCCTCGTATTGTCAGGTTAGCACGGCGCTGCATTTCACCACTAATGGTCTGCATCTTGACAGTCACACAGCCTGTGCCGGATGCACGTGTGTAGGATCATCAGCAGCAAGCAAGTGTACAGTATAGTGGGATGGTGTCTTTTGGTGTGAGAGGCAGCATGTGTCCACAGCCTACCCATAATCTGGGTAATGTGATGTTTGCTGTGTGATGCAGTGGGTTGTAAGTGTACTCTGTGCTGGGTGCATCTGACATGCATATGCGATTCCTGAGGTCCAAGATGTAATTAGAGCACTCTGCAATGTCAATGCATTCAGAGTCGTAGCCCTCAGCAACAACCTGTAGTAGGCTGGAGTGGCAATTCACATGTATGTTTGAGGCACTGTGCCTACTCTGATTTCGTTCGGACATATGTGTGCGATGCCTCAGCTCATATTCCTGGTACCTACACATCCGGAACACTGTGCAACAGTAGTTGTGCTCGTGCGAACAACAGGTGGAAGGCATGGGCACATGACCATTGTGGACTGTCATGTAGCAGTCTGTGTGAGTGGTGTCCCATTCTGCTCCATGCAGGTATGTCCTTGGCCTAATTACGTAGTGGTCATCCTTTCCACCATCAGGACAGTCGGTGTGCACACAGCGATTTGTGGCTATGGTCGCAGGGTGACATAGGACGGGTGTTGTGCTATCTGCACAACACATGTGCCACTTATTAGCGGCTTCATTTTCTGTCCGCCAGCCATTACGTGTTGATTGTGGTGGCTGTATAATATTGCACAGGTATCGTGCAACATGTGGGTTTGGGAATGTTCTGTGCTGCTTCCCTTGCACATGTCTGTTTAATTGATGCCAAATGAGTGAGGCCACCTCGCTCTCTCACATGTGGCATCTCCCGTGGGTGCTGAGGGACAGGGGATGGTCAACAGTGGTGAGGCATGGGATGAAGCAGCTGCACAGGAGCTGAGTGAGACAGATGTGACCAGCGCCTCGGAGGGGCCAGACGTGTGCTGGATAATCACAGACCGAGACGGCAATTTCTGCGTCATCTGAGGACAGAGGTGATGCATCCATGTTTGCTAGCACAGGGGACGTGGACTCTGGCTCCTCTTCAGCCATGCGGAGGCCAATGCCCGCACTCCCATCTACTTCCACAGGATGAAGGATAGAGTGCCCTTCACACCAGGCACAGCTGCCCCTGCACATGTGACCCCTGCTGCCCTCAGTGCTGGGTCTGTTGTGCTTGTGCGGCATCTCTGCGTGGGGCAGACGGCTGTCCTCAATTACTTCATTGCCCATGACATCACCTTGCCGCAGGTGACATAGTTCATGGAGGGCCTACATGTACGCGTGGGTGGGCTACACCAGACTGTCCAATGGTTGTCCTCCCCAGTCAAGGTGGTCCTTCAACTGGCCCAATATCAGGCTGACATTCCTGACCCTTTCTCAACCCCCCTGGAAAGTGGCACATCTGACAACAGCAGGGCACGAGTCCTAAAAAAAGAAGTGGGGGGACGCTGATGTCACGACAGGAAGTGACATCACGAAAGGTGGCTTGCACCATCAGACTAATTGCCCCCCCTCGCTCAGCCATTATATGCTATTGCATCAGAGAAGCCAGCGCGTGCACCAGCAGCTCCGATTTCGCCCCAGAGAGGCCAAAAAGTGGATGTGTGGCTCGATTTGCTCCAGTTATCGTGCTCGCAGTAGAATGAGTGGTGGGACGCCGTCCACCCGCGTGGTACCCCGACTCTGGCCCTGGACAACGGTGACAATGCATGACAGTCTCCGGAGTCCGGATACACCACATGCAACACACAGAAGCCGTAGCGGCCCTAGCGGGACAGGCCGCACACACCATCCCAGACGAAAGGTAGACCCACCCCGGCGCGCATAGTCATTACATCCGCTGCCATTGACAAGGGACCCATAGAGTGAGATATGGGCCTCAGGGTGACGGGCCTCCGAGCCCTACCCCGCCAACGAGTGTCATGCAACTCACACATATCGCAAGACCATTAGGACACTTTGCCTGCACAGTCCAGGGCTCGAGTCGGGCTACCACGCGGGTGGACGGCGTCCCCACACTTGTTTTACTGTGAGCTCGATGACTGGAGCAAGTGGAGCCACACATTCACTCTTTGGACTCTCTGGGGCGAGTTTGGAGCTGCTGCTCACGCGCTGGCGTTTCTGATGCAATCGCATCTAAGGGGTGAGCGAGGGGCGGCAATGAGTCTGATGGCGCAAGCCACATTTCGTGACGTCACTTCCTGTTGTGACGTCAGCGTCCCCCACTTCTCATTTCGGACTTGTGCCCTGCTGCACACTGAGAATGTGTTGCCTGCGAGATGTGACCAGGAGAAGGGCGCCATGACCTCCCACCCACCAAGCTCCACTGCCCTCCCGTGCCCTGGGTAGCCTGTGCAGGTGGACAATGTGGGGGATACACCTGGAGGACAGGGGATGTAAGTGCCTTGGCAAGGTCCGGGCAGACGCACAGCAGTATCCAGCATGTCCCCAGAGGGAGGGCTAACGCCTACACCTGATGCAGCATTGATCGTCTGCCCGCCTGTTGTGCCCACACAAGTTCACATTCATCCCCAGACAGGTAGGCTTTCCTAATTCCCAACACAGTGGAATTGTACCCCTCCGGGATCCTCCCCACACAGTCTGTTTCAACACTGCATGAGTGCACCTACCCGTGCCACCCACCCACCTGGGCCAAGCAGCCCTCCCGCTTCACATGCCACATGTGTGTCTTCCACAGTTGTGCTCCTCTCTCAGGGGCGGACCTCAAACTGTCCCGTAGCACACAGGCAGCACCGAGTCGGACTGGCATCCTGTTTGAATGGTAGGCACCCTCACACAACTACCTGTGACACAGTGGTGGCTGTAATGGCTATTGTGACTGCCATGGCAGTGTTGCTGGCCATGGCAGGGTACACTCACACACAATGCATGCGCAGCTTTTCGTATCACTACTCTGCACATCGGACTGGCCACTGTCCCTGGTGTTGAACAATATTGCCGCCTGTCTATGTAATCTGTGACTGGATGCTGTTGTTCCTGTAGTCGGTTGTGTCTGTGTAGTTGCTGATTGCAGTTGTTACTGTGTGTGCATAGTTAAGTGAGGCACATGCCTTGTATGGTACCTCAACAATTGCAATGTCTGGTCTCACATTCCAATGTGTTTTACACGTGGCTGGGACTTCACTTCTTTCAGACTCTGCTACTTGTGTGTGTGATGAAGAAGAATTTTAGTGACACGGATTGTCTGCATGTATTTGCTGGTATTTCATGGGAAATGTATACGTGTCATGTTTGCGTGCAAGCAAAGCACGGGGTGTGAGTCTGGCCACAGGATGACAGGTAGCATGTGCATAGTGTGCGGGTATGTGTGAGCTTACTTTCTGGGTGGCCAGCAGTGTAGGTGTATGTTAATCTTGTGATGAACATTGAGCCTGGGCACATGGCTTACTTTCAAAGTGTGTATTTGGGAGGTGTAGGTGTGTGTGGTGTGATGTGTGTGACTTTGGGGTAGTGTTGGTGTGTGTGTGTGCACTCTGGCAATGTCGATTGCACACATGTGTTACCCAGGGGCATGGTGGGTGTTTGTATCCGTGTTCAGGTCTGTGAATGTGAGCGCATGTGTGTATTGTATGTTGCACAGTGTGCAGTGTGTGGGTGTGTCCTTGCAGTTCAGGATGGCTCCTACTTAATATGTTTTGGCCATTGTGCGTCTGCAGGGTGTGTGACTGTCGGGATTGTGCCTGGTTTAATTAAGCATGTATGTGAGTTTCAGCAGTTCGTACTCACTGTGCAGACCTGCCCACCCACACTGGTATCCTGTGTGTGTTTTGTCATGCATTGCTGTAGCATGCTTCTTGCGTGGGTCCTACTTTTGCTTGATGAGTGTGATGTCCGACTGTGAAGTTAATTATACACATATGTAGGACTGTGCTTTGGAGTGACCAGCCCGTCAGTGTTACTGTGATGATCTGTTGGGCCACGTCAGAGTCTTACAATAAAAGGCCCACGACCTGTAGTATTTCACTAGGGCCACTGTGGCGGCAATTCATATGCATTGACATCCAATGTCACTGGACTACATGGTCATCTCACGACTCTCGTGTACTTCACACACTCTCATCCTCTCTCATTCGTACTTGTCTTCTGAAAATAATTCTACAGAGTCACATATTTGCTGCGAGGCATGTATTTGGACTTACTTCCTCTGTGATGCAGTATAGTGGACACTACTGGCAGCAAAATGCATGTGGAGGATATACTTAGCATGATTACACATACGAAAGGGGGTACAGGTAGATGTAATTAGTTGTTGACTGTGGAATGGAGGCTTCAGGGTTACAACTGCCTTGCCCATGCTAAAGTACATTTGCTAATTACTGATGGTCTCTGGGCTTTGACACAGACAGTATTCATTTAGCCTACCAGACAGCTTGACATCATAGGGACAGTTCATCTCAGTTCCATGGTACCGGTTTAGTACAATAGTGACTCCGACACACCTGCGTCAGGGGTGACATCAGGGCATGTGCCTACCTGCATGCAGCAGCGTCTCACCAGTTGTTGCTATGTGGTGGCTACTGAACATGACACTATAACTAGGCCCATGTTGTAGTGGGTTGCATTTGTTGTCCATGCAAATGTCCTGGCACGGAAGTGCAGACAAAGGTGAGGTGACAGTTCTCACGTGCTGCAGAAGACAGATAAGTGTGCACTGACAGGTGCATGTGTCCAGATGCGCAGAATTCATATTATGGCATAGTTGTTCGTGCTGTATTGGCCATGTGGTTACTGTACACAAGTCCCATACCTCTGCCTCCCCCTGTTCATGCAGAGACACAGGATATGGTGAGGAACAGGGTGCATGTCCCGAAAATGTCAGATGTCATGGCAGTGAAGTTGATGGTAAGGTGTTAGTCGCAGATTATATGGTATAGTTCTTGTACAGCTAACTGCCCACTCCGTGCGAATGCCAAGCATGGGTACGGTGTTGAACATCAATGTTCAATTGGGGGTATTGAGTCGGGGACCCATGAATTGACAAGTTGACGTGTATGCGATACCTTCCAGCAGGGCATCCATCCCATTGTTGGTAAACATGGATGTCATACAATGAAGCGGATTGTGGGTTGCAACGTGTTCGTCGTAGGTTGTCCCTTGTAGAATCCTGATGGGACATGTTGGATGACATTCGATGAAACTGTGAACCAGGAGACGTTGTGTGGAGGCACACTGGTCCCATTGCAGTGTGTCCCCGATTGCAGCCACAAACGCCATGCCCCCATACACTGAACAGATCCTGTCGTGGTTGTCCAGGGGTGCAAACAAGTGTACCAAGTCCGCCTTTGGACATGCCGGGTTGGAGAGACATAAATCCACAGGCCAGTAGAACGGACACCTCCAACAGTAGAAAACGGGGATGACGCAGCTGAACATTGCATTGCGGTAAGTTACTCGGTAACATACATTCAGCATTGCCAGATTTGAACAGCCCACTATATGTAGCAAGCTGTCACTGTACAACTTGATCTGTCCGGCGTAGTTGAGGGTCACTGGTGCAACAGACATATTGCTAGAGGGTGATGTGATGGCGTGCTCCGGCTGCCTGAGCAGTCAGCAGAGTGCAGCCTCCGACGATGCTGGGAATTCTGGAATGGATGTACGGCGGCAGGACTTGGGGTATGGCTTGGGCGGAGGACACAGTCCCTCATCCCACATGCTTCTATGAATAGTCAAGGCCAGTGGTGTCTGACTCTTTCCGGATTACTTGCATTTGGTCCACATGGAGGAGTGGTATTATTGTATTTTGTGGTGTTATCTTTCTTTCATGTTGTGCGCTATCTGCCAGTGGACGTTTTACTCTGCATGGCTATGTTTTGCACCTTGTTGGTACAATGGCTCCATTCTCCTGCATGATTTTTTGCAATGTTATTTCGGAGTAGGAATGGAAGGCCATTCAGTGCTATCTGCTCTCCCGTGTGTGGGCGGGACACTCCGTTGCCGCTGTACATTGCGGCTTCTGTGTGGTGTAGTGATTGGGCACACCTGTTCTCAGGCAGCAGGGTTTTTCTATTTTGCACATTGCATGTGTTGTTGTTGCGAGCAGGATGGTATAGGTATTTCTTGTTGAGACTGGCGTGCCTTTTCCGGACATTGTCGATATTCTGCGCTGTTATGTAGCAGCCGCCGTGTGCTTCTCCATGTTTTACACACAAGGGTGTGTCCTATTTTGCCATCATATTACTCCCCTGTTCGGGACACTTGTGTGACGTCAAGTTGACAACTGTGAGTTGTCGGTTGGGTCATGACCACAATACAAGGAGGGAGGGACAAGGAGCTGTTAGAAATAGGTCCTGTACCAATGCTCCTAAGGACACCGTAAAACTCTATAAATGGTATCAGTTCCTACAAAGAGAAAAGAGAGGGCGCTCAGCAGCCTTAGTCGGTTGCGAGTGGGAATATTAGTCTCCAAAACAAGGAATGAGTATGCAAAAGTGGGGAGTATTACTCCTGTGTGTCTTGTGCCCTCACACACCCTTGCGAGTGTAAAGCATCATCATTGGGCACTGCTCCTCGTGGGGGTGGCGGTGCAGTCCCTCACGGGCCCTACTAGGGCTCTTTGGTGGAGATCTTTTCAGGAGTATGCCGCAGTTGTGCATGTGGGTATGTGGGCCAAGTGGTGGGTGTAAGTGAAACTAAAATAACCCGTTGGTACCCTGATAGATTTATTAAGGGGTCCTCTGGGCTAAACTAAAATCTGAACGGGGATAGAGATGCACATTAGGCAAAAATATGGAGGGGAAAGAAACCATTGAATTCCCGCTGCTCTCAACCCGTAATTCAGTGTAAAGGTGTTCTTAAAAGTGAAAGATGGTCGACATGTTTCGCGCCGTCAACGCGTCCCTAATGGATCCCTACGCGCTTCATCAGGACCGTAAATTGAAATAAAAAGAATGCGAATCAGGGAAAGACACCCTATATTCACACCATACCTACAATGAGGTCAAATCAACATAATATGTCTGAGCCACGTCTTATTCGTGTACTCTGGACCAAACCCTCCCCGTGTTGGAGTAGAGCCGCATCAGCGTTTACCGTCAGGCGGAGAGTGGAAATTATTCGCCCTCCTTCCTGAACCTGAAGACCTGTCAGCCAAACAAGTACGCCCATCTTTCACTTTTAAGAACACCTTTACACTGAATTACGGGTTGAGAGCAGCGGGAATTCAATGGTTTCTTTCCCCTCCATATTTTTGCCTAATGTGCATCTCTATCCCCGTTCAGATTTTAGTTTAGCCCAGAGGACCCCTTAATAAATCTATCAGGGTACCAACGGGTTATTTTAGTTTCACTTACACCCACCACTTGGCCCACATACCCACATGCACAACTGCGGCATACTCCTGAAAAGATCTCCACCAAAGAGCCCTAGTAGGGCCCGTGAGGGACTGCACCGCCACCCCCACGAGGAGCAGTGCCCAATGATGATGCTTTACACTCGCAAGGGTGTGTGAGGGCACAAGACACACAGGAGTAATACTCCCCACTTTTGCATACTCATTCCTTGTTTTGGAGACTAATATTCCCACTCGCAACCGACTAAGGCTGCTGAGCGCCCTCTCTTTTCTCTTTGTAGGAACTGATACCATTTATAGAGTTTTAAGTTGTCGGTTGGGGACATGAGTGATGCAGGAAGGCCACGTGACATGTGCCTTCAGGGTGGTGCTGGTGTGTGGGGTGTGTAGTTGTGACCCTGTGGTGTTTGTGTGCAGCCCATGCATGGCGCTGTCGTTGGCCCCTGTGTTGTGCGCATGTGTACCTGCGTCATCGCCGCTACGCTGCAGTGCCGTGACGGGGACGTCACTTCCTGGGCCCGGGTAGTGGGTGCCCAGGATGTTGCGAGTTGTGTTATTTTGACAGGTGGGACATGTGTGGATACAGTGGTGGATGTGTCCTGTCCACACAGGGGTGCCTGGGGGCCATGTACAGTTTTTCCGCCCTTGCATTGTGTGCAGTGTTTGCGTGCCCTTGTTGTGTGTCTGCCTACCTGCGTCGTCGTGGCGCGTTCACTCCTAGGTGGTGCATCAGGTAGAGCATGGGGATGGCCTGGAGTGCAGGGTTCATATCTGGGTGGGCAGCCTTTTCGGTCTCCGTACTGAACAGTCGGTTTTCCGCCTTGGTATCTCGTGCGGTGTCTCTTTGCTGATGAGGCTGTTTGGTTCTGGCATCGTAATTTTTACGCCGGGCGGTACGTCATTTCGTCGGACGGTGTGTCTCCATTGGCTCGCGCCACTACGTAGACGGGCGCACTTTGATGGCGGGCGGCGTCGCGGGCTTACGGGCGGTGTTTGCCTGAGTTTTCACATCCTAATTTGGCGGGCGTGTGGGCCGTTGCTGGCGGACGGTAACTAGCGGTTTTTGCATCCGCCAGCACGGCGGTGCTGCTTCCGCCCGACATCGTAATGGGCCCCTTTGTTTTTAACAATTTTTGTAAGAAACATAATTTTTGTAACATATTTTTACAGTTTTGTATTTGCATTTTTTACATTTACTAACAAATTATATATATTTTTGCAATTATAGAATATCATAGAATACATATTTTCACAAAAAAAAACAATAGTCACTTGTTAGTTATTTTTTAACATGTCATATATATTTTTAATTAATATTATTAATTTATGAAAAAATAATAATATTAATTAGTACATTTTTGCATTTTATAAAAATATGCTTTTCAAAAGGTAAGCCTTTTTTAAACATTTAATACATTTTTAGTCATTATTGGAAATGTATTGTAAATGATACAAAATAATAAGTAATTATAATAATTATTAATAACTTTTTTAATTATTATTATAATTTTACAATATACTGAAAATGTTACATTTATTAAAAAAAATAGTACAATGTTCTAATATTTTTAGTATACATAAAAGTTGTTTATTAATGTCTGTATCCTATGTTTTGGAATTGTTTTGTATGTGTTTTATTATTTAAGCAGCCATTTTTGTTTTACAGGGACTATTTTGTAACCGCTTACTGTTGTTTTGGGTCATTTCACAGAGGAGAAGCTTGCGGTTAGATGCTGCGTCGCGTCGAAGAATGTAAGTTTAATTTACTATATTTAAAATACATTTTAATTGCATTTGCATGTTGCTAGGTGGTAGTTAGTATGTGTAGTGTTACCTTGTTGTGTTTTTGGTATGTTTTGGTTGATAGGTATGGTTTAGCGAAATGTCGATAGGTTGTGTTTGCGGCCTAGTGTAGAGAGGGTAGGATATGAATAGAAATGTGTGTTTATGGTATATAAAGTGTGTGTACATTTTATTTTCTATACTGAATGTGTATGTTTGTGTGGGTGGGTATATTTATTTCTATTTCTACAGGTTTCATTATCGGAATCGCGTTTTGGAGAGAATAGCGTTTTTTTCAATTAGGAAGTGTGTATTAGTATTTAATACTAATATTTACTTAACACTTTCTTAATTTTTCGGGTTTTCCTGGAGCGTTTCTTTTTTTAAATAATATTTTTGGGTTTTTTATGGTTTAAACCCCTTAGATTTATCGATACTGGATTTTTAATTTGGAACAGTTGTATTTTTAAATTTTTTTGGGGGTTCATTTTAATATTTTTGGGATTGAGAGATACCTGGATGGATTAACGATGTTTGGATTACGTTTTCTTTAGCTACAGAAACCGTAAGTATTTAATTTTATTATTGTGGGAGGGTATGTTGAGTATATTATTTTATATATGTCTGAAATTTGGTAAAATGTAATTAAGATGTCAATATATATTTATATAATTACTTTAAATATATATGACAAATTAATTATATTTTACAAAGTTAAGAACAATTATATGTACAGTTACCAATTGTATTTTTTAGGAAAGTTATTGTAGATTTAAAAAAAAAATATTTAAAGAATTGTTTTTTTGTTTTAGTGATAGGTATTCTAGACCTCTTGTAGTTGGGTATAGTGTTACCTGACTTTGCAGTAATTCGTACATTTTTTTGGTTTGTTTGGTCAGTTTAGGGCCTATTTGAGTCACAGATTGTTCCATTCTAAGTTCCTGGTAACTTTGTTCTTTTTGGAGGGCTTGGAGTAGTTTATGTAGGGTAGGTATCCCTCTCCCTGTTGTTGATTGGAAGGCATTATGCCATCCTTCAACGGCATTGTTAGTTTTGGCTTGTTTGTTTAGTGTGCTCAAATACACATTCCACCATGGAATGTGGAATTTGGGCAGTCTTCTGTGGCCTGATCTGTGGAGTCTTCCCACCCAGGTATCCTCGAAGTAATCTAATAGTGGACTTAGTTTTTCTTCATTTCTTTTGTAGTAGGGGCTTTCGATTAGAAGGTTATAGTGCTCTGCTACCTCAGTTACTGGAACATAGGCTAGTGCAATTAATTTTTTAACTTGGTATGCAAAAGTACTGTCTGTTGCATACTCAACACTTAGGGGGTCATTACAATGACGGGCGGATCGCCACCGCCCGTATGGCGGTGGCGATACGTCCGCCATTTCCCACCGCCTGCATGCCATTTCCCCCGCCATATTACGATGGCGGGGGGAGCCCGGCGGACGGAAAGACCACAGGGGACCGGGCGGTAAAGGACCCTAATACGGTGGCGGTGTCTGCAAGACACCGCCATCCATATTAGGATGTTGGCGGGAAGCAGCCTTTCCATGGCGGTGTTGCCGCCATGGAAAGGCATGTGGTCTTTGCTTCTGGGGGCCCGTTGCGGGCCCCAGGTTTTGGGGGGTGGGGGGTGCACCCCCCCTACATTTGAATGCACAAGGTGGCAGGCACCACGCGGTGCCTGTCACGTTGTGCATTCAAATGCACAACATGCGTTTTTCGCATTGCGGCGGGTGCTGGTGACAGCACCCCCCGCCGCAATGCGAAGAATACGGGATGCCACTGCCACCGTGGCGGTGGCATCCTAATACCCATGGCGGGACCGCCGCACCCCTTGCGGACGGTCCCGCATTCCGTTGCGGTGGCGTGCGGACAAAGTCCGCCCGCCATCGTAATGTGCCCCTTAGTGTTGTCTTTTGCAAATGTCTCCATAGACATTGGTAAATATGGTAATAGCAACCCTGGATTGCTGTATGTGGGTAGCATTTTAGTATAGTATTGATCATGGCATGTTCAAAATCAATAATTATTTTCTGAGGAAAATAATTATTGGTTTTATTTTTTATTTGGTTTAAAATTTCAAGGTAGGTAGTTTGTTGTTTATTGGGGAGTAGAGTATAGATAAATGGAATATTAGTATTTTGGAAAAAGCCATGTATTGTGTACAATTGATAAAATGGTTTGGGACACATTTTGAAGGTCCCATCCATCATCCAAGTGTTACATTGTTGTAATTTAAGTAAATTGTTTGCAGTAGCAAACATAATAATTCGTTTGTCTTTGCATTTATTGTCAAAAAATATAAATGGTTCATTGCTGTGTGTTACACTTAGTTCTGGGTGAATTTCTGCTTCTTGAAAGGTTTTAGGGGCAGGTGTACTAGTTGTAGTGGCTTTCTTTTGTCTAGCTATTGTTCTTTTTAAAGAATCAATAGATGGTAATTGACTAGATGCATGTTGGGGTACTGTTAGTAACTGCTCCTTTAGTATTTCTGTGGTAGGTCTATCTGTGCTAGTGCTAGCTTCCTTTATTGTTTCAAGAGCACCTCTTATTTCAATTTCTGTTACATTTGGTGGGTGGTTATGTTATTTAACAGATGTAACAGTGGTTTCTTGTGTAATAGCTCTTCCATAGCATTTATTAGAATAAAATTTGCTACATTTCCAAAACACTTTTAAACCACTTTGTTTTTCTTGTGTGTATACATAACCCATATAACACAACAACATTTTCCCTTTTTGTGATGTAATAAATTGTGCGCCTTCAGTCATGGTGGTCTTTTTAGTTCTACAGAAAATATTTATAAATATTAATTGATATAATGCAGTACAGTTTTTAGGAAAATATATATACATTTCGTTGAATATACTTACAATGTTGATGATTTTATTGAAGATGGTGGTGATTATTTTGTAAACTTCTGTTTTCGTGTTGTTGAATTTGTTTCTGTTGGAAAGATGAAATATAATGTTAAAATTTTTGTTCTATTAATTTGTAAGTGATGGGGAGATTGGGGATAAGTGGGTTTTTGGGTGGGGTTTTTAGGGAATTGTTGAGTAAAAATAGGAATATACTTACTTATTTAGTAACTTTTTTGTTGATGCAGCAGAAGTAGTATTTTTGTGCTTTTTAGAAGGTATCTGTAGAGGAGATATAAATTTAAGAGTCACATATTAGTACATTATATTTTCATATATTTTTTTGTGAAAACTATAAGTAGTGTTCTATTCAAACTGGCGTTTTACTTACTTAGGGGCCTATTACGATGGCGGTCGGATGTCAACAGTCCGGCCGGCGGCGGTGCCCGCCGGACCGGCGGTGGAGATCCGCCCGCGCCTCAAGCCAGAAAACCGCCGGTCCGATTAGGATGGCGGTGGCGACCGCGGTGGTGGGAAATTCCGACCGCCGCTTTTCCGCCGGTCGCAATCCGCACTCCAGCCTGGCGGGCGGAAAAGGACTGGGATAATGGTGGCGGTGCAGAGCAGGCTCCGCCGGCACGATTATGATGCCGGCGGTAGCCAGCCTTTCCGCAGCGGTCAGACCGCCATGGAAAGGCATGCAGAGATTGTCTTCCGGGGGCCCGTGGCGGGCCCCTGATGTTTGGGGGGGTGGGGGTGCACTGGTGGGGTACCCATGGCCCCCCCGACATTCCCCTGTAGCAGGTGGCAGGCACTGTGCAGTGCCTGCCACATAGTGCAGGGAAATGCTGGACATGCCCATTTGGACATCGCGGCAGTGCTGCGGGTAGCAGCAACCGCCGCAATGTTAAGGCCCGCGATCCGACCGCCGCGGTTGGATTTCGAGCGCGGGTCATCGTAATTCGACCAGCGGTGATGCCGCGGTCCATGCGGGCGGTCTTTTCCCTCTACCATGGCGGTCGGGGAGGTTTTCCGACCGCCATCGTAATGACCCCCTTAGTGCTGTTGTGAAGTATTTTTCTGAAATGTAAATCTGCGTCCTGGAAGAAATCCGGCAGAGTATCCTCTTCTTTTTTTCTGTAGAGTTGTGGTTTGTATTATATGTAAAATTTCGTTGTTTATATAGTGTTTAGTTAATTGATGGGTTTATTTCATTGGTGTATTTGATTAGTGTGAGGTTTTTATTCGTTGTTGTTCATGTTTTTCAAGTTTGTGGCAGTTAGTTTCCACATATGAGAAACGCTAATTAAGAACTTGTTAGTGCTAATTATTTTATTTTTACACATATTTATTTGCTTATGTATGTTTTCTATAGTTTATAATGTTTTAACTTGTATGTGTTATGTGTAATAATATTTAATGTAAACTATAATAGTGTTATTTTTAAAATTTAGAGGAATTTATATGTTCTAATAAGGTTATATAATATTTATAATGTGTGTAGTTATTTTTTATATATTGAAAATACGTTTTGGGGTCAAGATATGTTAATTGTAGTTATTTTTTAAATGTCGATATTTATATAAAATCGATAAAATTGCTGTCTATATTTTAGTTTTCGATATTTAGGACCTTTTAATGTTTATTAAAGATAGTTCGATAATTTATTTAACAATCGATAATGTTGTATACGATATTTTTATTGTCGATAATATTGTTTCGATATTTGTGTAATTTGTTAACTAAGTATTGTCAGTCGATATTAGTGTAATCTATAATTTGATGCCGATATTTTTGGCACTCGATATTGTGCTCGTCGATATTATGTCAGTGATTCGTTCCCTTGATAAATGCAGATTATGTAGGAATGTATCTTGTAACTCATCATGGTGTTACAAAACATGTTAGGGCCGATTCACTGCAGCATTCCCACTAGTGGGGCATGTTATTCATTGGTACTTTTGGCAATGATTATGCAAATGCAGATTGTGGCTGTAGAAGCATTGCATACACCATAGTGACCATGGCCCAATATAAGTACTGACATCAAATGTGTACTTCATTGGTTTGAAATTCAGTGGCTGGAATGTGCTCATCCAGATCCTCAAAGGGACTTGTTCATCATTGCTAATTCGATAAGATCGAAACGATGGTGCACAGGATGTCATATCTTTGGAGCTTCTTTCTACAAAGTCTGCATTCAGCAGGTCATCACTTGCTGTGTTTTTTGGGAAAGAATTGTGTCAGAATAAAATGTATAGCACCTGAAGTGCCGGGAAGGGGTGGGGGTCCCAGCAGAGTACATTCCGAGGTTCAGAGGGTAGATACACGGTAACATTTAGGAAGATTGACTAGAAGCTATTGAGTGAGTCTGAGGCCAGAGCAGACGGTGTGTTTTCAGTTCTCTTCCAAACATTAGATGATGGGGTTCCATCCAATCACCGGTGGAAGGGAGTTTCAGTGTGGAGTCTTGAGTATGTGGTGATCTTCCAACATGGTACTCCTACTTCACTTTGTGGAGGAACAGTCACTTGAAGGAACTTAACCCTAAATATCTTGTAGGCTGCTAGGGGAGGGACTCTAAGGAACAGTATCTGGGACAGGGTAGCATAGTGCATTGTGTATGAGAGACAGGGCACTCATACACAATGCACTATGCCTTTCTTCTCTTGGCTGCAGAGGTTTGCTTTCTATAGCCAGCTTACTTAAGCCAGCCCATCATGGCCGCTCGGAGCCTGATGCTCCGTGTTGAACCTTTCCCTTGACTTTCCGAGCGGGCATCCCGCCGCGCTGTTTCCTCACTTAAAACAACGTTTGTGCGACCGGAATGCGGGCTGATTTCAAGAAGATCCTTAGCGCCCTTCTCCGACCTGTCATCTCGGAGAAATGAGCCTCGACGTCCCCGCCGATAAAAGGCTAAGATGGCGCCTGCCGAGCGGAGAGGTCTTTCCCAGTGCCTTTGTAGCTGCACCGTATGGCTGCCGGTTACCGTGTTCGCCCATCTAGCAGTTACCCCTCCCTGGGTCCACCTCGTGAGCGGGGGGCTACTCAATGCGGGCAATTAACAGCAGGACGAGCGGGACACCTAGAGGGAACACCGAGTCCAACTGATGTGAGATCTTCCTCTGTGCCGGTGGGAAAGGGGCGCGCTACCTCGTCACTGAAGTTCTGGGCGATTTTAATCAATAGCGCTGATGCTGCCCGCGAATTGTGAGGAGCTTTTTTTGGTGAGGCCGTTTTCAGCTCCTCGATTATCTCCTCGAAAATATTGCCTGCCCCTAAAATGGCGGCTAAACAAGGACTATGCCTCTTAAGAAATGCGCCTGGTTCCAAAATGGCGCCTGCAGTAGATTGTGGTTAATTTAACTCTCGGTGTGGAAAAGGGTCCCTGGATGCCTGACCCCAACATGGCCACCAATGGTGACTTTTTCTCCCCCTTGCTGAACTTTTACTTACACAACCCTCCCAGGACTGTGCCCGACCTCAAGAGGACGACTGGAATTCTTTCAGACCATGGCTCCCTCCCCCCCTGCACTATTCTGACAATCCCTGATTACACTTGATCTCTTTCCTGACAGCGGAGTCCGAGCATTATGTCCGACGCCCGGTGGAGCTGCTCTGTTCAGCTAATGAGGAGATCGGACTTGGTTCATCCCCTGACCGTCACCTGCCCAGCCGGACCTTGGGCGCAGTTTCTCCCTTCTCCCTGTCTCGCCCCCCCTCCCCCTCATCGTATTTCTACCGTCATGTTTTTCCCTTGTCCCAGGCCTTGGATTACCTCCTTGGCCGTCACCTACCCATTCGGTCTTTGGGTTGACTTGCCCTTTGTCTCTTATTCCGTCTTCCTCCTCGTCCCCTCCCTTCTCACTTCCACCCTCTCCCTTCCCTCTCTACCTGTCTCTCCTTCTCTCCCTTTAATGTGTCTCTTATATTTGATGTAACGTGTAACTGATATCATTGTTGTAACATTGTTGACCTTATGTAAAGCGCTCTGATACCTACGGGTCTAGCCAGCGCTATATAAAACTGTTTAAATAAATAAATAAATAAATATATGATCAGTGCGTTTCATATGAAAGATGACATGAAAAATGAAGGACTGAAGTTTTGTTAATTTTTTTGGCTTGTACCTTTATGTAAAATTGAAATTCTCAGTCTTATGTCTAGTATATTGTAACCATGATTTTTCATTCTAAAGAGTGTTCATAGTAACATATTGATTTAGTGACTATACGTGCACATGTATCCAGATATCGAGTACCCATTAACTGTTATGCTAACTTAGTGTGACCAAAGGCCTTAAGCTTTTGGGTTTCAATGTTTAAACTTTCACATGGAAATTGTTTGCTTGCATTTTCTCTCCTCTGCAGGTGCAGACACAAGGCTTCATTAGCATTGTGTATTGTTGCAATGGTAAGGTCAGGGAGGAAACATTTGGCAACAAGAAGTCACGCTAACAAAGCTGGAGACAGGTTCTCATGGCAGAGAAAGGGACGCTCAGGTTCAATCAATGTTCCAATTTGGAGGTGCGGGAGAAAAGTAGAAAGTTGCTAATTGCTACTGAAGAATCACAACGACAATGAATCCATTGTAGTCACGCAATAAAGCTAGGACTACTAGAGGAAGTTAGAGGATTTTATTACAAACTCAGAAACAAGCTAATATAAATGCGTCTCAGAAGCATATTGTAGAAATACAATATCAACAGAATAAATCAGAATCTCCTATTAAAATTCAGTCTAAACAATGAAAATCACACTAGAAACTCTGTGGCAGCAATGCAAAAGATGAGGAAGAGGATCTGAAGATTTTACTGCAAGATTCTATCTTCCTGCTACTCATTAGTAGAGCTAAAGAAATATAGGTTATACTACTGTATTCTAACATTTCTGGAAATCCTGAATTAATCAAAGAAGCAAGGACAGGTGTCAGTATAATGGAGACTCGAATACAACTGCTCCAAATCTAAAGAATATCGTGTAACATGAAGACACACTCTGAGAGGTATCACAAGAGGTCTGCATTGCATGAAACCCGAAAGGCGTATATCCTCTAAATAACTTCACAACCCCAATTAACACACAAAGCATTAAAGGTAAGCCACGTCATCATATCCAGTACATTTTCATCTTCTTCTGTAATGAACATCACTGTTTAGTAATATAATCATTACCCTAAAACCTATCCTCTCCGTCACAGTCCATTACTCTATGAGGAAATACCTGAGGTATTATTGTAATTCCTCAATGACCAGGCTCTGCATATTGCCATTAGGGGAACCTCGTTTGCTTCCACCCTTCTAGCTGCAACCCCACTCAAGGACCTGCCCCGAATACACCTTCGAACCTGCAGTTGCATATTAGAGTAGGCTTTCTAAATGGCCTGTATATCCATTTACCAATAGTCTTTGTAAATGTTTGTTCCCCTTATTTGCTGGGCCAAAAGAAACAAAAGGAGGATTTGATTTATTGAAATCTTCTGTCCCGTCTAAGTAAATCAACAATGCTCTTCCCACATCCAACCCCACAGTGACCCCTTCATCACCTCCATCTGATATACTGGAAGGACTATTTCATGATCTTTTTGTAATTGTGCCTTCAGATGAAATTTGGGGTCCAACTTGAAAATAACCTTATCAGGAAAAAACGAATGTGAGGTGATGACACAGGAAGAGCTCCTAATTCCCTCAACCTCCTGGCTGGTGTTAGGGCCACCAGGAAGACTTCTTTGATTGTCAACCACTGCAGGGATGCTAACTCCAAGGGTTAAACAGGAGGGCCCAGAAGATCCTTTATCACAGTAGGTAAGTCACAGGATGTTCTATACAAGACTGGATAGGTAATGTAATCCTGAAAATTCTCAGCAACATCTTAACAATGGAGCAAATTTTGTAAAAATTCTGAAATTAGTTACCATAACCTCTAATAGCTGCCCACTATGAGGACAATGTTAAAGGAGATGACCCTTTTTAAAAAACCTTCCTCCAAAAATTACAACATCCTAAAGGATCACACAATGCAACCACCCAGCTGTTGAGTAAATACCACTTTTCAAAATTGTCACAGTGTTTCGTATTGAGTAAAAACCCTGATTCCTCTTCAGTACTGGTACCTCTGTTATTGCCTTTTTTGCAGCAGACTTTCTATCACCTTCAAGAATTAATCTTTTTTTACTGTATCCCTGGGCATCGATTCTTCCTGAAAACAAGGATATGGGTTTTCTTCTAGATCTATAAAATAATCACTGCTTACAACTGTAACAAACCCATTTGTCTCTGATTACTTGCTTCCATCTCGAGAAAATTGAAGCAGAGACTACACCTAAGGTTGGGCATCAGGGAGATGCCAGAAAGGGGAATGGGGCAAGATGGGAGCCCAGGTTTTTAATAAAGGGCAACTGAGACAGTATCTATAATTAGTGAACCAAGTGCAGCATCACTGTGCCCCGGGCTCTGAGGGGTCCAAAGCATTGCAATTATGATTATCTTAACTTAAAAAAGGGATGGGGCTCATTTTCTTTCTCTAGCATTAGGTTCAAGTGCACCATTGCTGCAGAACAGGAGGCAACCTGTGGGAGCTTATGTTTTGTCTGAAAGGGGCATGCAGCCTTTTGCAGGATTGGAGTTATGATCAGGCATTCTGAGGAAGGGGTGAAACAGGCATAGGAGATAACCTGCTACTCTGGGCCACAGCTATCATTACTGTAGAAGGATCAGTTGCATTGGGGACCAAGAGTGGGAGGGCCTCACAACACCCCAATCGTAGGGAGCACGCTCCCGAACATGGGAGCCTCCACGGACCTGGGGAATGGGAGCCGATGGGAGGGCGGTGGTGGTGCTGGTGGTGGCGGGGACAGCAACACTAGCTGGGGTGTGGTGGCTGCTGACACCCGCCTCCACAAGGGAGTCATCCTCCGAGTTGCTCTGGTCCTCAGCTGAGGTGGATGGTGCTGAGGACTCCTCGGTGTGGCTCCCCTCGCCCTCCGTGCCACTGGGTCCCTCCGACCACTCCTCGGCTGCTGACCCAGTCTGGCTCTCTGGCTCCTCCTGGTCCGTGGAGCTGTCCCCTTCCGTGGCCGTGGATGTATCTGCAAACAATGGGGAAACAGACAGACATCAGTCACCTGCACCAAACGCACACACCACTGTGAGCACAGCACATTACAGAGCAAGCCCTGGCATCATTAGTTGTACATTGCTAAAAGTGCCCTAACTGAACAGGAGAAGCCAATTGTCAGTCTGATGCCAAGCATGGCACTCACATCCCACATGGCCTTGCACCCATCTGTCTGGTGTCTGTTGGATTGCAACACCCCAGTGTGGACACATGCACCAAGTACACAGTAGTTGGACAGTGCAGAGGACACGGTGTGGCATGTGGACATGCACACATCACAGCTTTTGCCACTGAGTCAGTACAGGTTTCCGGATGAAAGGGATGACCAGAGTCAAATAGGAAATGCATGTGATGCATACCAGCGACAGACACCATGATGCACCCATGTCCTGATAGCCATCGCCACAATGGTGTGCATGTAGCACATGTCACTCCCCTGCAGGACCACCAATAAGTTGACACATGCCATGGCAGAGGCATGACTGCTAAGTCATACATCACTGTCTCAGTGATGTATGACTTGGCAGCCAGACAACAACACTATGCACTGTGTCACAATAGTAGGTCATGGGGAATGCAAGTCCTGGAGCTGCACAAGTGCACATGTACATCCCCCACACAACACATCATCTTAACCCTCATCTGTCCAGGTCATACCTATTGGACATATGGGAGACCTGTGACACTACCCTCTGAACCTGAGCCCCTCACAATTTGCTGTGAATGGGGAACAGCTGCCTGAACTTCACATTCGCATACCCCAGTCTGCACGGGCAGCTGATCAAACACCTATGTGACACACAAGTATCGTCTCCTATGGTCACATCTCCAGGGGCATGCTGAGCCCCTACCAAGAAACACCCCAGCAGTCCTGGCAACTAATCCACAGCACACTGACACAGAGGCAGACACCTGAGGGCTCAAATCACTGTGCACAATGTGTCAGCTGATACACGGGAGTGGGAGTACAGAGTGCATTGCATGGCCTGGAGTAGGCATGACTGTCCTGCTCCACATGAATGAGGGATGTGCCCTGGACAGTGGATAGCTGCCTATGTATGTGTGACACACGTAATCTGCACACTCCTGGGGCCCAAACATTGTTCCCACCCGCTGCATGGGCGTGTGCCACATACCCGAGGCACATGTGGTGGCTCAGCTCAGCAAGTGGACCACATATCAAAGCAACACGCAGATCACATGTCCGAACACAGGCGTTGTGTGAACAATGGACCCACCCATGATGCCCACAACAGAGTTAGGGAAACAGATGCTGTCCCCCACCTTTAGTGAAGCAAACTGCAAGGACACAGTCCCAAGTGACACAATTCCCTGAATGTAAGGGCCACACCTGGGTATCAGATGAGCAGTGGGCAGTGCACAATAGAGGGACATGGCTCCTGGACAACATGACTGCTGCATTGTGGCAGTTGAACCAGGCCAGAGGAGGGCACAAAGCATGTAATACAGAGTTCACAGTGCAGTCTTTGACTCACCCCCTCCTTGATGCTGTCTGGCCTTCAGCTGCCCATCCAGGTCTGGAAACACCACCGCCAGGATCTGGAGCATGTGGGGGGTCAGGGTCCGTGTTCCGCCCCTCCTGCGAGGAGGCGACAGCTTCAGCTGGACCCGTGCAATCCTCCGGGTCCATCCCTGAAGGTCCTGCCACCTCTTCTGGCAGTTGCGGATCCGGCGCTTGTAGACCCCCACGGACCGGACGGCCCGGAGAATGTCCTTCCAGATCTCCTGCTTCCGATGGGCATTAACCTGTCAGGTTGACAAAGTGAAAAGGCCATTACTACACATGCAACATATCCGTGCATGACACAGTTGTATATACATGTCTCAATCACAGGGGCACATGATGTACACAGGCAGTGCAAAGCTGCCCATGGACAGTTTGCCAGACGTCACTACATGGTATCATTGCATGGGAAGTAAAACCTTGTTCAAATGCACTGTCACTGCACCATACCTGTCCAGTGCATGTCACTACACACTATGGGGGGTGACAACTACTCAGTGAGCCTGCTAGCCAGTGGCGTGCAGACTTCCAGCCTTGCTAGTCAGACAAAATGCACATTCAGAAAGGCAGTGCACAGAACACTCACCTGCTCCCCTGGTGTCCCATACAGCTTGCTGTACTGTGGAAGTAGGCTGTCCAGCAGGGCCTGGTTCTCTTCAAGGCTGAAGGCTGGGGCTCTCTCCACAGTACGTGCCATTGCAGGGTCCAGAGGGGCAGAGACAGCAGCAGTGCAGTGGCAGATGTCGTCCTGGAGCATGTAGTGCAGGCAAGTGAGCTCTCAGGGGAACAGCCAGCAATATATATGTGCTGGAGAGGCAGATACTGTCCCTTGTGTCCAAAGTGATAGGTCCAAGTCGTTTGCATCTTCTGAATCTGGCCAATCCATGGAATAGCAGCACCAAAACACGCCCACAGCATCCTTCAAATCTTCAACTTCATGACATACATGATTTTGCAACATTGTTGTGGGTGACCAACTGATTTTCCAGCAACCGACTCGTTCGAAATTCGAAAACGCGTCCGTTGCCAGGCAAGCCCATTGTCAATGGGTGTGCACCGATCGGTCCATTGCGGTACAACGCGTACAGGGGTACAACGCGTACCCGCACACATTGAATGCAATGGGCCGGCCGGAGGAACCGATCGGTCCATTGCAGTTCAACGCGTACAGGGGTACAACGCGTACCCGCACACATTGAATGCAATGGGCCGGCCGGAGGCACCGATCGGTCCATTGCAGTACAACGCGTACAGGGGTACAACGCGTACAGGGGTACAACGCGTACCCGCACACATTGAATGCAATGGGCCGGCCGGGGGCACTGATCGGTCCATTGCAGTACAACGCGTACAGGGGTACAACGCGTACCCGACACATTGAATGCAATGGGCCGGCCGGAGGCACCGATCGGTCCATTGCAGTACAACGCGTACAGGGGTACAACGCGTACCCGCACACATTGAATGCAATGGGCCGGCCGGAGGCACCGATCGGTCCATTGCAGTACAACGCGTACAGGGGTACAACGCGTACCCGCACACATTGAATGCAATGGGCCGGCCGGAGGCACCGATCGGGCCATTGCAGTACAACGCGTACAGGGGTACAACGCGTACAGGGGTACAACGCGTACAGGGGTACAACGCGTACAGGGGTACAACGCGTACCTGCACACATTGAATGCAATGGGCCGGCCGGGGGCACCGATCGGTCCATTGCAGTACAACGCGTACAGGGGTACAACGCGTACCCGCACACATTGAATGCAATGGGCCGGCCGGAGGCACCGATCGGTCCATTGCAGTACAACGCGTACAGGGGTACAACGCGTACCCGCACACATTGAATGAAATGGGCCGGCCGGAGGCACCGATCGGTCCATTGCAGTACAACGCGTACAGGGGTACAACGCGTACCCGCACACATTGAATGCAATGGGCCGGCCGGAGGCACCGATCGGTCCATTGCAGTACAACGCGTACAGGGGTACAACGCGTACCCGCACACATTGAATGCAATGGGCCGGCCGGAGGCACCGATCGGTCCATTGCAGTACAACGCGTACAGGGGTACAACGCGTACCCGCACACATTGAATGCAATGGGCCGGCCGGAGGCACCGATTGGTCCATTGCAGTACAACGCGTACAGGGGTACAGCGCGTACCCGCACACATTGAATGCAATGGGCCGGCCGGGGGCACCGATCGGTCCATTGCAGTACAACGCATCACTGTACATGTGACTGGCATATGTCAGCATGCCTGTCTCAGATGGACATATGCCAGCCACAGATAGCTCCCAGGGAGTGAGGGGCACACCTACATCACGACAGCCTGTCCAAACTTTATCATAAGGCATGTAAGGCTGCATTTCCTATTGTGTGTATGTTGGTGTACATGTTGTCCTGTGGGTGTCACCTGTGGGCAGCCACCCCCAGGCTGTGCACGTGTTCATGGGGACAGGATCCTGGGTGTTACGTGTACATGACCACTGTGATGTGCAACTGTTCATATCTGTGCATGTGCCATGGTCACATTTCACGGTGGTGTATGTGTATGTCATGTCACATACCCCGTGAGTCCCATGTGGGACGGTATGTTTGAGCCAGGGTGTCCCAGTGGCACAATAGTGATGGTCCTCCACAGTCTTTGTGCATGTAGTGTTTACAATGTCTCTTATTTCATGTGCACAATGGGAGACAGTCTCCACATCCAGGTTGTGTGTGCATGGACTTTGATGTTGTGCGTGTGTGTGTCACAGACGTCCATGTCTGTCCTGCTGTGGCAAGTGGGGCCACTACCTGTGGGGGTCATGGTTGTTTTGCTGTGGTGTATACATGATACTCCATGTAATGCCAGTGTCCATGTGGCAATACAGGGTCCCTGGGAATGTACCTGTCGTTGAGCTGTGGTGCCTGGGGCACATCTGTCCTCACATGTCACTGTGGGGGTTATTGTGACACGGCAGCAGGAGATGGGAACTGTGACACGGCCTCATGATATCCAATGGGCCAACATGGGACTAATTGATGCCACCTGTTGGACCGTGTTGACAGATGTTGGCCATGTACGTACCATACATGTCCTTCCGGAACTGCACACTTCATGTAGTTGTGCCTCATAATGATGTATGTTGGGATCTTGAGTGTGTTCAATGCCGCATATGTGGGGTGACTGACAATCTTGCTTACTTCTCCTCTGCACTGCAGGGCTCCTGCTGTCCATCGACCATTCCCAGACCTGGCAACGATGGTGGAACGGGACAGCATCCGACGGTACCGCTTCACCAGGCAGCTGATTGAGGATTTGGCAGTGCAGTTGTCCCCACATTTGCAGCCTGGCCGGCCGTATCCTACAGCGCTGACCCCCAAGGTGAAGGTGATGGCAGCCCTACACTTCTTTGCCACCGGTACCTTCCAACATACTGTGGCGACTGCTGGTGGGATGTCACAGACCATGTTGAGCCGTGTGCTCCGCGATGTTTTGGCGGCAATGTTGCTATTCCTGAACCGGTACATCTATTTCCCTAGACTGCGACGACTCACTGACGTGAAGAGTGACTTTTATGCCCTGGGGAGGATGCCGCATGTCATTGGCTCCATTGATGGGACACATGTGGCTTTGGTACCACCACAGGCCCAGGAGCAGGCCTACAGGAACCGCAAGCACTACCACTCGGTCAATGCACTGGTGGTGTGTCTTGCAGACATGACCATCACACACGTGTGTGCCCGTTTCCCTGGTTCAGCACACGATGCCTTTGTGATGAGGAGTAGTCGCATCGCCAGGATGATGGCACAGATGCAGAACCAGCGTGCCTGGCTTGTCGGTGTGTACTGACTTTGTGCCATTGTGTGTGATCTGATCTGTAGTATTCCGCCCACTTTTCCAAGTCAGCTAATGTGCACTTGTCTGTCCGTAGGTGACTCGGGATACCCCAACATGCCGTGGTTGCTGACACCCCTCAGGAACCCTGTGACACCAGCCCAGATGCGCTACAATGAAGCACATGGTCGGACCAGGAGAGTGATTGAGAGGACATTTGGTCTCCTGAAGAGCCGCTTCCGCTGCCTGGACAAGACCGGAGGGTCCCTCCCATATGCCCCTGCGAAAGTGTGCAAGATTATCATCGTCTGCTGCATGCTCCACAACCTGGTAGTGCGGAAGGAGTTGCCTCTCATCCAGGATGACAATGACCAACATCCGCCACCTGTGGAGGATCCTGGCCTGGACCACGATGCCAGTGACGATGATGATGATGATAATGATGGTGATGTCCGCACACAGCTCATCACCAACTTCTTTAGCTGAATGTGAGTATCCTGAGGTGTCATGTCAATGATGTGAGTTGGCATGATGTGTGGGTGGTGCTCTGGTGCTGTTGGAGTGTGTCCATGGGCTACTTGACTGGATGTGTGTTGCGATGTGTGCTAACAGGTGGGCTGTACTCCCCAACAGTGTTGACATGCTAACTTGGTTCTGGGTGGGTATCTTGTAACATGTATTGTGCATGAGTTTTGCTGTTCTGTCCTGTACTCCATTGCTTTTGACTGTGTGTCGTTTCTGTCCTTCACAGGGTACTTTCAGATTCGTTTGGTCAACTGTGTCCACCGACGACGTGATTGCACTTCCAGGCTGGTAGCTGTTGTGTCCCTACAGGTGATGTGCGCCACACCCATGGACTTCCTTCCGTCTACAGTTGTTGACTGTGTGCCGGCTGCCAGGTGGGATTACCTTGCATCTGTAGTGGTTACGACATGTTGCAACTGTGTAATAAACCTGTGCTTCACTTTGTGATGTGCGTTGTCTGTGGTCACACATTTGAGTGCCATTTGCTTACTGCACCTGTGGGCTACTTGACTACAACTGGGAATGGGTGTGGTGTCTGTGCATTGCACCGTCTTCCCTGGCAACATCAGTGTAGGCAATGAGTCAGATGGCCTAGGTGTGTATGTGTTGTGTAGCCCTGGTGGTGTGTCTCCCTCATATGTGTCACGTTGCCTTTACTCACATGCCTGTGTTGTCCTTGCTGTTGCAGTTCGCATACACAGTGTAATTTTGCAGTTCATCATCCCCATAACAGCACCCACCTTGGAAGCACGACAGAGGCAAGTATGGTGTATTAGTGTGTTTATTGTGATACATTTGTGTTAATAGTGCTTAGGATGGGTAGTGCTGTACATAAATCTTGCAATCCGAAGTTCCTAGGTGAATTGAAAGTCCTGGTAGACAGGATCCCCAGTATCGGGGCCACAGTTGTCTGACACATTAGTCCAACTTGTACTTCCCATGCAATGTGTGGGAGTAGTGTTGCCGTCAACAGGGTGAACAGTCTGTGCACAAAGGCGAACATCCAGAACAGGTTCAGGCTTCCTGGGAGTTGCGCTTGGCCATCGGCCTCTCACTTTCCCCTCCTTGGATGACCCCTCTTCTTGGGGGGGGGCCCCTCAAGTACAGGCTGCTGCGGTGCAGGGGACTCTTCGCCAGAGTCATCCTCCCTCCCTGTGGCAGTTGCAGTTTGTTCGGCACCAGATGTTGTTGGCACACAGGGAGGTGTGGACTGGTTGCTGTTCATCTGGCGGAGGCATTGTAAAATGTCCCTGTGCACCGCCGTCATCTCATGCAGTGCATCCCACTTGGACTCCACGCGGGACATGTGTGAGTCCACGCGGGACATGTGTGACTCCACGTGGGACATGTGGGAGTCCAAGCGGGCATGATGGGCAGCCTGCTGCTGTTTCATGTCTCTGAGGAGCCCCACTACCTGGCTGATGTCTCCGGTGCTGGACTGGTACGCATCAGCTATGCGTACCAGTTGTGGGTCATCATGCACACCAGCAACGTCTGCAAGCAGCGACCTCTGTCTCCCACCCCTCCCACCACCCCTGCTGACATGTGCAGTGTGTGCAGTGGCACGCACAGATAACCCTGGTCCACCTTGGGGGTTGGTGGTGGTGGTGGTGTCCATGGCCCCAGGTTGGTCCAGGGTCCCTGTGCTGGTGTTGCTCCTTGTTCTGTCCATGTCGGCAGGGATGGTATTTGTGGTGACAGTCGTTGGAGGGGTGGGTGCAGGGGGTGCAGCTGGTGGTCCTGCTGGTGCTGCAGCTGGTGGTCCTGCTGGTGCTGCATGTTGACTTGCACCGGATGTGCCAGGTTGGTCTTCATCGTCCGAGGAGGACAGAGGCTGTACGACGCCAGTGAGCTCCGCATCCTCTTGAGCCTGGGACTGGGACTCCTCAGCATCTGCTGCTGTGTCCCCATCATCACCTGTTTTTGGGAGACACAAACAATGTATGTTATGTTTCTGCAGGCATCAATGGTTGACACACATGACAGTTGTGACTGTGCCTCTGGGTGCGGGCCTGTACATTGCATTGTCCTAAGTCGTCACAGTCAGGGGTTGATATTGGTGTGGCACATTGTCCTGCATTATTTGGGCATTTCTATGTATTTTTTGGGGTGTGAACATGGTCTGCATTGGTTGTGTTTGGTTGACAGCCGGCCCTCCTTCCCACCCACCCAGCCAGTCAGTTATCCCACCATGGAACGTGCTTGCGTTGCAGGGAGTGGAAGTTGTCTCTCAGGATGTCAGTCAGTGGTGTCCTGCTGTTTGTTGGTGCACAGTTGGCAGCAGGGCCTTGTGCTCCCCACAGCAGTAGCCAGTGTCAGCCATCTTGTGAGTCCTTCTCCACTCCCTGTGATGTGAGCATGGTTCAGGGTGGTGTTGATGGGACAGTTGTGGGGGTGAGCTATGTCTGTGGCTACGACTCCCATCATGCTATTGCCTCCACCCCACTTCCCATACTTACTTGCTTTTGTGGGGAGTTCAGTGTGTGTGGGTGTGAGAGCAATGGCAAGATGGCTGACAGTGGTGTCCTGCTGTTGGTTGGTGTGCGGTACCCAGCATGCCCTTGTGCTCCCCACGACACAGCAACAGTGTCAGACATCTTTGAAGGGCCTTTCCACTCTCTGTGGGATGTGCATGCGTGAGTGTGAGCTTGCTGGGCCATGTGGTGGGGGATGTAGAGCTGTGACTACGACTCCCATCATGCTATTGCCTCCTCCCCCTTCCCAGGATGCCCATGCTTCCTTCCTTTTGACTCTGCTTCCCTGTGGGGTGGGCTGGCTGTGCTGACAGGATGGCTGGGAGTGTTGTCCTGGCAGTTGTTTGGCTAGAAGTCCCAAGAGTGTCCCTGTGCTTCACACAACATAACCCAGGGTGGTGGTTCTTTGTGGGATCTTGTGTTAGGATGGGGGCATTGCATTCTACCAGGTGGGTTCTGTGGAGTTTGTGTTGGGGTGTGTGTGAGGGGAGGTGCTTGTGACTATGGTCAGTGCTGCAAGTCCTCCTTCCCACCCAGCTAGCCAGATATCCCACCATGGAACGTGCTTGCATTGCAGGGAGTGGAAGTTGTCTCTCAGGATGTCAGTCAGTGGTGTCCTGCTGTTTGTTGGTGCACAGTTGGCAGCAGGGCCTTGTGCTCCCCACAGCAGTAGCCAGTGTCAGCCATCTTGTGAGTCCTTCTCCACTCCCTGTGATGTGAGCATGGTTCAGGGTGGTGTTGATGGGACAGTTGTGGGGGTGAGCTATGTCTGTGACTACGACTCCCATCATGCTATTGCCTCCACCCCACTTCCCAGCATTCCCATACTTACTTGCTTTTGTGGGGAGTTCAGTGTGTGTGGGTGTGAGAGCAATGGCAAGATGGCTGACAGTGGTGTCCTGCTGTTGGTTGGTGTGCAGTACCCAGCATGCCCTTGTGCTCCCCACGACACAGCAACAGTGTCAGACATCTTTGATGGGCCTTTCCACTCTCTGTGGGATGTGCATGCGTGAGTGTGAGCTTGCTGGGCCATGTGGTGGGGGATGTAGAGCTGTGACTACGACTCCCATCATGCTATTGCCTCCACCCCCTTCCCAGCATGCCCATGCTTCCTTCCTTTTGACTCTGCTTCCCTGTGGGGTGGGCTGGCTGTGCTGACAGGATGGCTGGGAGTGTTGTCCTGGCAGTTGTTTGGCTAAAAGTCCCAAGAGTGTCCCTGTGCTTCACACAACATAACCCAGGGTGGTGGTTCTTTGTGGGATCTTGTGTTAGGATGGGGGGCATTGCATTCTACCAGGTGGGTTCTGTGGAGTTTGTGTTGGGGTGTGTGTGAGGGGAGGTGCTTGTGACTATGGTCAGTGCTGCAAGTCCTCCTTCCCACCCAGCTAGCCAGATATCCCACCATGGAACGTGCTTGCATTGCAGGGAGTGGAAGTTGTCTCTCAGGATGTCAGTCAGTGGTGTCCTGCTGTTTGTTGGTACACAGTTGCCATCAGGGCCTTGTGCTCACCACAGCAGTTGCCAGTGTCAGCCATCTTGTGAGTCCTTCTCCACTCCCTGTGATGTGCGCATGGTTCATGGTGGTGTTGATGGGACAGTTGTGGGGGGGCAATATGTGTGACTGCGACTCCCATGATGCTATTGGCTACACTGACTTGGCCAGCATACACAGAATTCCTTCCTTTGAGTGGTCTTCACTGTGTGTTGGTGTTGTTGTGGTGGCTACATGTCTGGATGTGTTTGTTAGTTCTATTTGTGCCACTGCCTAGCTGTAGTTGTAGTTGTGTTTGTACATGTGTTGGCACAGTTGGATGTGACTTTTTTGATGGCATGTGTTGTGTTTATCTGACTGACATACACATTTTGGGATGATTCTGTTCTGGTTGCTGTGTAATTGCTATGAGTGCATGGTTTGACTCTCCCCTTGACAGTGATGTGTGTGTTTTGTGGCAGTATATTGTGTACATTTGTTGTGTACTCACCAGGCTCTGGGATGTCCTCTAGTCCATATACGCTCACTGGCGGAAGGATGGCCCGCACCTTCTCCTCCCAGGGCCTGAGGTATATTGGCTTGGCAGGAGGGCCACTGCCGGTGTATTGGCTGTTGATGTAGTCTTTCTTCAGCAGGTCCCGTACCCTCCTGCGCACGTCATACCACCTGTTCTGGATGTCGCTCTTTGTGCGCCGACATGGTGATTGTGCGTTCACCCTGTTGATGATCCTCTCCCACATCTTGGTTTTCTGGGAGATGGGGGTCTGTTGGACCAGTGTGCCAAACAGCTGTGGCTCTACCCTGAGGATCTCGTCTACCATGACTTCCAATTCACAATCTAGGAACTTGTGATTCTTCTTGGGGGGCATGGTGATGGGTGGTGATGGTGAGTGATGTGTGTGTTGGTGTGCAGGTGAGGGTGTGTGAGTGTGTGTTTTGCTGGGTGTATGTGAGGTAGGTATTTGTTGGTGTGCTGATGGTGTGTGGCTTGTGTGAGGGATGAGCTGTGGGTGTGTGGTTGCTTTCTCTTGGGTGCTGGCAGTGGAATGGCATTTGCAAAGGCTCATGGTTGTGATTTGTGTCCTTTATATAGGTGGAGTTGTGGGTGTGTCTTTGTTCTCTGTCCCCACCCCCCCAGTATTTATTGGCTTGGTAATTGCTTGTTTGGCCTTTTTTTGGGTGATTTTTCCTTTGTACTGTCTGTGTATGTTGGAAACGTTCTTGTGACCGAGTCGGACCCTGCATTTGTCTCGTACGGTCTTCTCCGTTTTGTTCACGCTGTGTTTGTGCAGTTTTCTATGCTGCGTACGCGTCGGTCGCGGTGTTTTGTGTTGCTTCGGCTCGTATGCGTGTCGGTCGTGCGGCTTGGCCTCCGTCCGACTCGCTCGTGGTTTTCGCGCCTTGCATCCTACTTTGCGGTTTGGAGTTCGCGTGTACGTTTCGGTCGGATTTGTTCCGGGTGCGTGTCGGTCGGTTGGATTCGCGTGTTTTTCCGGCCGGATTGCTGTTTTCCGTGCGGCTCGGTCGGTCGACTTGGGTTCGGTACGTGTCGGTCGGATTTTTCACGCCTTGCATCGTACTTGGCGTGTCGGGCTCCACAGGTACGTGTCGGTCGGTATTATTTCCGGATCCGAGTCGGTCGGTGCTTTTTCCGGCCCGAATCGGAATCGACCCCTTAGCTTCTGAATACCCATATTTCTGAAATATGTGTTTAGTTTGACAGGTTTTTATTTACTTGGAGTAACGTGTGTAGATTGTGAAAAGGCTGTATTTTGTTTTAAAAACACCAATAGAACTGTGAGAACAAGGGCTGTATTTCAATTTAAAAACACCAATAGAACTGTCTTTGAAAACGAATCTCTGTTAATAAAATGGTTACACAACATGAAGCAAAAATCACCAAAACATCAAGACTTTGCTGATCTGAGGAAGATCAGAATGAAGGTTCATTAGGAATAGTATTCTATATGTACATCATGGGAAAAGGAGGCTGGGAGTAACTCACTGGGATAACCACCTGTGGCAAAGGGACAAGTGTCTGGATAAAAGTTTCTTCAGGAAAGTGGAGAATCAAATGAAAATCAATTAACAGCATTGCACAATGTACAGATGTGTTACTAGTGTCACGTCCACAGTTAAATGGACATCATTGGCTGTAACATGACATTACAGAAACACACAACAACCATATCATCTATTGAAGGAAAGAAGAGGCAAATCTAACCATACAAAATATACAAACTATTCAAAATGAAAATGTTTAAAAATATCAAACTTACTTACTGGACCCCCAAATTAAATATAGCAACCCACACATTGCCCTGGATTGGGATCATCCTAGTAGGAAACTGCAACAGTCAGTATAATATAACAGAACATGAATACAAACTCAAGGCAATCTTGTTTTTCTTTCAACAAAAATATGGATTTACCATAATTTGCTCAGAGTTACAATGTGGAATTGTTGTGCAAAAAAAAACTCTGGGTTACCTCTAAAAGGTTTGTTTTCACACCCGTGGGTGACACGAGTAAAGTTAGTTCAATGCACCAACGCTTGAATGTGAAAGACAGGTTATTGTAGCCCGGCAGAACTCCACCCAACAGATAGTTGAAGTGGTGTCAATGCTTTTGGGTTACTAACAATCCCTAAACAGCGATCCAGGAAAGCCATGGTGATTGGAAAGAAACCTGTTTCATTCTTTACAATATCACACACAAACTGTACTAAGGAAAAGACACTTTAACTGAAAAGTGTTTATTACATCAGTCTCAACCTATTGCATTGTACATCTAAAATAACCACACAGAATAGCATTAAATCATCACAAATGCATGTTATGAACAACAAGAATAAAATGCACTTTTCTACCATAGTAAGAATGTCATCTAATAAGCTAACACCGTAAAACTACTCCTATGCGCTACACTAGGAGAGCATGGAGTAGCATTAGTTGCTTCTAGAGCTTCTTAGGGAGAATCAATGCGCTGCATACCTGTTTACAGCAAAGTGCTGTAGTTATCAGAAATCGGTGTGGAGTGTCCTCTGCGAAAGGTAAACACATGTAGCATCAGCTCCTCTTCTCCCAGACATGGCTCGAAATCAGCTTTTAGCAGAAAGTGCGATGCAGCAGCATCACTGAAAGCAAAGATCTTCTCTGGTAGTATCTTGCGTGATAATCTGGGGCAAAAGGACCTCTCCTGACAAGTGGTCAAGTGGCAGACCTTGGATGCTGTATCTTATCTAAGATGGGAATTTCTGACATAACCTTAAAAAAGTCTATGTGCATCAAGATGCTAGTCTTAGAAGCATTCTTAGGAACAATTTTTAATGTAAAAACACGTCAATTCAGACTATACAGTTTTTATTGTTCTTGTCTGCCTTCGAAATAGAGATAACAAGGCACTTGCCCCAGACAGAGGTGGCATCAGATGTTCTTATCGATGTCATTGTCTGCGCATCAGGTGTCTTATCTGTGCCATTGCCTGGCTGTTTGACAATTTCATAGGTTCTTGGAAAGATAAGGACAGATGACATCTGTGTCAAAGGCAGATATGTCAGTAATTCTGCAAAAGTAGAGAAAATGGAGTCTCTACCTGCTCAAGATAGAGTCGGATCTTATGGACTTTAAGTCAGGGTAAGCCTGTGCTCACACCTTACTCAGTTCTGAAGAAAGGGCCAGCTCAAATTTATTTATCTAGAATTATTGTATGCAAACTGATCTATTTGCAGAGAAGACATGAACATTTTGTATAAGATTAAAAGGGAAAAAAGCCAGCTGCATTATCGTTACGCCCCCGACGCAGAAAAAAATAAATGTAGATAAATACAGATATCATGAGTAAAAAATAATTATGGATAACTACAAACTGAAATGTCAAACAATAAATTCCACAAAACCGAGAACCTTAATTATGAGTTAGACCCAGTGCTTAATTTGCTCTAGTGGTTGTCAGTGGAGACCACTGGCACTCATTTTTGGTGACTTGCATTTATTTTTCCCGATCTGACATTTCTCGAGAGCAAGAGGGAGAAAACCACACAAACAGCAAAAAAGGAGGAAGAGAAAGACGGGAAAACGGTCACAAAGGGAGTTAACGTAAACCTGTAAGAGTGAATAAAAGGGGGAGGGTGTGTCTGGTAGTGGACTAAAGAGGTCTGAGGGGGATCGAACACTACTCAGCCTTGATATTGGGTGCACTGACATTGAATACCGCCGGATCCGGGCTTCTGAAAGTGCTTTGGGCACCGGCACTAATTCAATTATTAATTAAGCACTGGTTAGACCACCTCAGATGGGTGAATACCTGTGTTGGCACTGAATTAACTGTGGAGTTCAACAGAGAATTCCCTCTTTCAAGGGGTTTACAATTCCTATTTACCACCTGATCTAAGGAGGTGGTAAATAGGAGTGGATGCTTGTCTGCGGGGCAGAGATGTAGTGAGGGTGTTCTGAAGTTAGTGGAGGGAGGGGGAAGATGTGCCATGGCTGAAAGGAGCTTTGCATGCTCTCCCGTAAAAAGTAGTGAGGCGGAGATGGGGCAGTGTCTTGTCTGCTTTGACAGCTGAATTCTCAAGCGATTTTATGAGTTGGCATTTCAGTAAAACCAGGTCCTGTGTTCCTGCATCCAGCCAGAGACGTTTTAAGGCATGGGCAAAGTGGGCTCTGGCCCAGGGCCCCAGCCTTTCAGGGGCCCCCCTGACAGGACCAATTCTGTTCTGCAGAGAGACTTGCCCTGGTGACCTTGAATAATTCTTAAACAGATTGTTGCAAATAGCGTTTTCCTTTCATTTATTTTTAATCTGGGTAATGTGTGAAAGTCTATTACAGACGCTTTACAGACAAAAGGTGTGTTTTTGTTTCATGCAGCATCCATAAAAAATGTTTCTTTTAGATCCAAACAGGATCTCAGATATGAGAAATGGGAGGGGTCACAGTAATTATTTGCAGTAGTATTTGTGAGCTTCTACTGTGTTACAGTATTGAAAACACACATCACTATCTCTGAATATTAACTATAAACACATTTAGAATTTGAACCAGTGTGTCTGTGCACTGTTTGTGATCTGGCCAAAGAGGACACGAGAGAGCTGAAACTGGATCATAAATTCAAAGCTGATCCGCACAGGGCCCCCCAAAATACGTTTGGCCCAGGGCCCCCATTATCCTTAAGATTTCCCTGCATCCAGCAAACCTGGGTGCTGGAACTTCAGGCTATGTGCGATCAGGTGGAGAGGAATATAACTCAGGAATACTAAGCCAGTTGTTTTCCAGCATCAAACACTATTCTGGCAGCGGTCAGTGAAAACCTAGTAAAAAAGGCCACAAACAAGTGTGAAATGTGATATTTATGTAAATGGCATTACTAGGCTTCTGGAAAAGCACTTCTCTTGCTGAGAAATAAACAAGCATCATGCTTCTCAAAACAAAACAGGCACGTATGTCTGCAGGAGAGCATTTGCACCCACCAGAGGGTACTCTCTGTAGGATGCCCACATTGCTGCCCATGACTTAGACTGCATCAATATCCTACCACAGAGTATGTGTTCTTCACTGTCTGTTCTCTTGCACATGCGCACATTCATCCGTCTGTCAAAGACTTGAAAGAGCCATAGGGAAATCTATTGCTAAGGGATGAAATAGGGAGTTTTCACAGTGAGTGTTCAACATGTCATGCATCTTAGCACTGAACGCGTCCAACAACACTGGCCCATTCTGGACAACACAACACTCCATGGGCAACTCATGCCAGACCATCTGTCCAGGGAACATCCAGAAAGCTACAGAAGAGGTATTACAAATTACTGTGCACTGAGGCAGTGTGTACCACGTTAGACTCCACACCAGGCAACCTCCACCACCCAAACCTCAGGTGTTTTTTGGCCAACTGCATAGCCCTTCCCCATAGAAAATAACGAAACACCAGAAAACTAATGGCCTCATTTAATAGATGGTGGACGGAGTTTATTCTGTCACCCTGACAGAGTAATTGCCTGCCAAATTTAGAAATGACTCCTGGTGGTAATTTCTGAAGCATTGGTGGAACTGCTGTCACGGCGGTTTCTTTAAGTGCTTTTTTAGGTATGACGCACAACTCTGTCATGTTGATGGAGCTGTGAGTCAGACCTAAAAAAAGCATTAAAAGGAACCATCAAACATACTTTTTTATTTTCAAAAATAAAAACATGAAGAGGGATTGTATTTATTCACTTCCAGAGTTTTCCTGGCAGTGATGTGCAGCGACAACTGACCTGTATGTCCATCCATTAAAATTTGGTGGGTGGACATAGAGGTCAACCTTTGGGAGTCCTTACTCTGTTGGGCCGTCGGATGGGTGTAACCATGGCAGAGATGGAGTAGTCTCCACCATGGTGAGAGCTAAATGCCACTCACATTTAAATCAGGTGGGGATCATTATATTGGCGGTAAATTCGCACCTATATGTTTGCGGACTCCAGAGGGAAAACAAATATGAACCACTATTGCTCTGCTCTGCTTAAAATCCTGGAGCCTGCCTCTCGCTGCCCAACCAGCAGTTAGCAATGGGACATCACGTTAGTATAAATCAACCAGGAGGTGACCGGTGAACAAGCACCAGAGTATCTACCAATGTCTTTAGAAGTTCTGGAATGATGTAATGAGCAACAGGCAGGCACAAAGGCCCACATAAGAAGGGAATAAAAGACTTGCTAGACGGTTGTAGTCTGAAATATTGGATGGGGAATATTGTTATATCTTAATACTGCAGCCAAAATATCAAGGACAAAAATATTGAAATATTGAAAGGTAAGTAGATACAGGGAAGTACAAATATATTATTCTTTACCACAAAGAAATAAAGGGGGCAACCCAAAACACGTTTTTTCCCTAATGCATTTTCCATATACTTTTTACTCAGACTTAGCGACAAAATATAAATAGCTGAACTGATTTTTATGAAATTTGGCAGGAATTGTAGGATGGAAGAGTCCTTTTTGGCATTAGATATGAATTGGGTCAGTAGTTTCAAACTTATAAGGTACAAAAACGTAGTGATATATTGGTCTGCGGTATACACCGGTAAGTTTGCGGTATACTGCAGTGCATAGCGATGACAAAACACAATATTATTGGCTGATGACATCTTTTGCAAAATAAAAAGGCAGCCATATTGTTTTAACTACACTTAGGGCCCGATTCACAACTGGAATTATGACTTGTAAAGTTACGAGTGCAGCGTCTCCACCCTCAGAGTGGAAACTCTGCACTGCAGTGCTCAGTAAGGAGATTCCGCCATGAGTGGAGAGACTCCGCACTCTTAACTTTACGGGTCATAAATCCCTTTGTGAATTGGGACCTAAGTGTTTGTTCTGGGTTTCAATGGGATATGTAGGTTA
This sequence comes from Calotriton arnoldi, assembly GCA_963921515.1. Classification (NCBI taxonomy): domain Eukaryota; kingdom Metazoa; phylum Chordata; class Amphibia; order Caudata; family Salamandridae; genus Calotriton; species Calotriton arnoldi. The sequence goes on along the minus strand of CAWUFW010000312.1, from coordinate 1,892,736 downwards.
ATAGTGGTTTTATAATCTATACAAAAGTCAGTAGAGTTAGGGAAAAGATTTTTTAGTGTTTTATCTGTTTTTAAAAAGGTTACAGAGTACCGCTGTGCTACCTCGAAACTATGTAGGAAGTACTGCAGTATCTATGGAAACCCCCCCCAAAAAAATTAAATGTGACAAACGATATTCTGCAACATTCCGCTGCAGTCTATTATATGACTCGCGACTCAACTCTACAACATGCCACTCCACTGTACGACACGCCACTCCCCTCTACGCCACTCCACTCTCATCCACTGTAAGAGATGGTATGACACGCCACTCCGCTCCACTCTACAACACTCTATTCAACTCTATTCCACTCTATGACCCTTCACTGTATACCACTCTCTACGACAGTTCATGATTCACCACTCCACTAACCTGTACAACACGCCACTCCACTCTACATCACATCACGCCACTCCACTGTACAACAGGCCACTCCACAATCCGACATGCCCCTCCCCTCTAAGACACTTTATGACATGCCACTCTATGAAATAACACTCCACTCTCTTTACGACATGCCAATCCACTCTAGGGCCAGATGTATCAAAGGGTTTTACCCATTCTGTGTCTATGGGAAAAGGTTTTCGTACGTATAACCCTAAGTCAATTTGCTCTACTTTACGGCATGCCACTCCACTGTACACCACTCTACTCTACGCCAATCCACTCTACAGCACTCCACTGTACGCCACTCCCCTTTTTCGCCACACCACTCTAAGCCATGACACTCTATGCCATAACAGTCTATGCCACTCCACTCTAAGCCACCACTCTACGACACGCCCTACTCCACTATATGACATGCCACTACACTGTGCGATATGCCACTCCACTCTACACCACTCCACTCTACGCCCTTCTACTCTAAGACACTACATGACACGCCACTCTATGACATGCCACTCCGCTCTACTCTATGCCATGCCATTCCACTGTACGCTATTCCACTCTACAACACTCTACTCCACTCTATGCTCCCCCACTATACGTCAATTTACGACATGTCACTCCACACCACTGTACGACATGCCACTCTACTCTATGACATGTCACTTCACTCTACGACATGCCACTCCAGTCTGTGACACTGCACTCCATGATGAAACACTCTGCGCAACTCCACTGTACAACACACCACTCCACTGTATGACATGCCACTCCACTCTACACCAGTAGTCTACACAACTCTACTCTATGCCCCTCCGCTTCACACCACTCCACTATACACCACTCCACTCCACGTCATGACACTGTACAACACAACACTCTATGCCACGACAGTGTATGACACTCCACTATACCCCACTCCACTCTAAGCCACTCCACTCTACAACATGCCACTCCACTGTATGAAACGCCACTCCTCTCTACGATATGCCACTCCACTGTACTGCACTCCACTGTATGCTACGAAATTTTGCGCCACTCCACTGTATGACATGTCGCTCCACTCTGTGCCATGCTACTGCACTCTGTGACAAGCCACTCTACTTTACGCCACTCCAATTTATGAGCTTCCACTGTAATACACTCTACGACATGACATTCTATGGTACGCCACTCCACTCTATGACACGCCACTAAACTCTATACTCCACTCTATTTTACGACACGCCACCTCACTCTACCCCACTCTATCCTACGTCACTCCACTCAACGCCGTAACACTCTAAGCCACAACATTCTACACCACAAGACTCTACATTACAACACTCTACACCACAACACTATATGGCACAACACTCTATGACACTCCACTCTACTGAACTCCACTCTATGCCACTCCAATCTACTCCACTCTGCGACACTGTTCTCTACAACACTACACTCCAGGACACTCTCCTTCACTGTACTCTACAACACACCACTCAACAACACTCCACTCAGTGACACTTGACTCTATGATTTGAAACATTTTTATTTTTTTAAACATTGAAATTGAATGAAAAAAACAAAGGTTAAAAATGTGTTACAGTTAAGAAACCCTTATTTATTATTTCTATACAAAAAAGCTTACATCACACAAATATGATTAATTCTAAAGTTATAGTTATAACTTAAAGTTATAATTTATGCCCTGGGCAAAACTACTATAACTTGTACACATCTATACACAGTGTTGTGAACTCGCTAGGCAGTCTAAATTAACTATAACTTGCCCCTCTTCCATGCACAGCTTATATCTTTTCATATTACACCACTTATACCATGTTGGGCACAGGGCCTGGAAAGCAGCTAAGCCAAGCCCAACACCTCATGAGCAGATGCATTGGTGTGTGGGGATGGGGCAGGGCCTGCCTGAGGCCTGCCCGTCCATGGTCAGGCAACCCTGCGCCCCGCACAGCCTTAGGCCGTGCATGGAATGAGGTTGGGCATCAACCCCATTGAACACTATTGAACACATTCTGTAATAACCATTGATCTATGAATTCTTCTGGAGCATGGCCATCTGAGTTTTCTGGGATTCCGATCTGCCTTACATTATTGCTATGGGCGTGCACTTTCCCATCCTCTGCTCTTCAAGTAAGGTTATGCACACACACACTTTCAAGTCTTTCACTCGCCTCTGCAGTTCCATCACTGTTGGGGCGAAAGGAGGACAAAGTAGACTCATTCACTGTTACTCTTTCCACAAGTTTCTTATGGTATCCTTGAAGATGGCTAACATCTATAGGAATGCCATCAATCTTTCCCCTTAAGTGTGATTTTATTATCTAGGGACGCCTCAAGGATAGCATCAAATTTTTCCTTATAGCCCTTGAGTGCGGTCTCAATCAACCTGAAGGCAGATTGTGCTGTCGGGGCAGCCTGGAGATGCCTTTTCTGCACTCCATCACCGCGTTGGGGTTAATTTACTTCTAATGCTTCTAATGCTACAGCGTCCAACTGGTGGCTGAGTTGTGAAGTGGTTCCCTTTTGTGGTTGCACTTACAAAGTGTTGGGATCACTTTATTTCCCATTGCTCTATGAAACCCCATGCTGCCACTATTGCTTGAAGAACGGGTTACCCATGTGATATCCATAAGTGCCCCTCACCTCCAATGACCAAAGCAATGAAGCCCCCATCCACAGCATCAGCACTCTCCCAGATGTCCTTTTATTGTGGCAAGTACTTCACATTTGCCAAAAAGATCACTTTTTGAATGCACATCTGCGCTATTTATGAACGTTGCTTCTGCCTAAAGTGTGTACCCTGGAGCTACACCCACAGCCTTTCCAGTGGTGGCACAAGTCTGCACATAGCTGCCGGGCCAATCCAGAGGAAGCTTCTGTGGACAGGCGCACCCATGTCACAAACTTTCTGCAAGACTCTTAACCACTAAGCTGCTTGTCACCGGGCACCTCCGCTGTCTCCTCCAGCGCCTGAGGGGGAGGCCAAAGCTAAGACTGTGACCAACTGTCCTGCCCCTCTGTAGTGCCTCCTCACTGTGCCATCAGCTTGGCAAAGTTCATGGACCCGGACACCATTTTGAGTGCTGTGATGCTGCCAAGGCAGTGCTCTCAATTCACCCCAGGAAACTGAAGACTTGGCCAGTGAGCTGGTAATTCAGAACCTCTGAGACTTGGGACTAGAGAAACTGCCCTGCGGGGGCCAATCAATGGGCACTCGAGGGGGACAAAAACATTGCTACAGATTCATCCATAGTGTGAGTTGCATCGCAGGGCTGGAGCGCCGCATTTCTATGCAAATCACACAGTTGGGATCCTGGCCGTTACCCCTTGATTGACAAACTTAACATGAATTTAGGAGGATCAAAAAAGAGACAATAAAATTGACACATGTAGGTACCAATAAATGCAAAGAAGGTTTTTTTTCATTCTACATCTGAGTCAAAAGTAGCTACTTATAAGTCAGTATCTTCGAGTTTGGTGCCTTTCCTCTCCTCATCTATGGGTGACTCACGTAGAGAAGTGCTGGGAATAAGGGCACTGTATGAGAGTCTCACCTTCATCACAAGCAGTGGGCGGGTGGAGTATTTCTGCATGAGGTGAGGGCACCAGATTTCGTTTTCCTCAGGGGTCTATCTGGGCAAATGCCAGCCCTGGCTCCGCTTGTGTGTTAGCTTAAGGTTTAAGGCCAGACACCTGGCTCATCTGAGACTTGTCTTCTAAAATGTTGTTGACTTGCCTACATTTAGTTAAATATAGAATCATCAGTTTTATTCTGGTTCTCAGTGGTATAAGCCCTCGATGGATTCAGGGTTCATGGAAAAGGGATCTCATGCAGAACAGGAGATGATGAGCAGTCGAGATGAAGTTCTCAGGTGCAAAAGTGCTGTTGTGTTGTGCAGATGCAAATGGGCCCATGTCATGACGGTGACTTTGAGCTAGCCCTGTTTTTGCACCCATGTTTAAATTTAGTGGAACTCTTAAGGCCCATCTTTTATGAAAAAGTAGTTAAACTACAAGTCCCAGCAGGTTTAGCGTAGTTTCCTGAAAACAACAGGTCTGGGAGAAAGTCACCATCATGACAAAGACACTTTAAAATCTGCTCTATTCAGACTGCGTACTGTGTTTCAGAGGCAGATAGACTTCTGGCAAGGTTGGATTGGTAAGGTGGGCACTCAGGCACTTAGACAATGGGCCGGTATCTGAGCTGTAGCTGTGGGTTGCTTTTCTGGCCAGCATGGTGGATGAATTGGGCTGTGTCTGTGTTCAGATGCCGCCAGTGGCCCAGTGTGGGCCTGAGCGGCCTTTCCCGAGGCAGATAGTCCTCTAGCCTCTATTAACCCCCTTTTACCAACAGGGCGGAGGTGTCATTCCAAAGTCTCTCGCTGGGCCAGAACATATGCAGATTGAGCAGGGGCAGAGGGCCTGAGCAGAAGTGGCCTCACTTTTATTCAGGTGAGGTTCACCATTGTGAACTAATCCGTGCACAGAGTCCTGGCAACATTTGCATTTTTTTTTAAATCTCAGTGAAGTTGAGTAAACATGCCTCTTTCAGAACCCCCACCCCTTCATTTCATAATACTAAAACACTGAAGCAGTATTTTGCAAAAAGGCGCAATCCGCAAGTGTGGGCCACTTTTTAGGTCTCGCGCCTAGCGTTGCAGTGCGAAGCCCTGCTCGCGCAGCGCGAGACCTTTAGAAAGGGCTTCTGAAAACGACCCACACGCTCGTGCGTGTGGTTTTGTTTTCGGAAGCCCACATTGGCTGGAGCGTGCGTTTTAAAAAAAAAAACGGCACGCGATTGGGCAAAGGCGGGCGCATGTCCCGCCTTTGCTCCGCCCATTCCCGTCCGTGTCTAGGACGCGCATCAGCGCGCAGGCACAGACGACAGGCTCCCCCCCGCTCCTCTGTGGTGCGCGCGCACCACAGGTTTCGATTCCGTGCTTGTACTAATGGGCTGTTAAAACGTGATCTGTGTTGTGATTGCATTTTCCTGTTGATATCTGTTAGCTATTTTTTTCTGTTTTGTCCACTATTTGACGTTTCTAAAAGTAATGTTATTTACATAAATGTAAAGTCGGTATAAGGGGGATGGATAATGCAAATTAAAATATTCAGTGTCGCTAGGAGGAAATATTTTGGTTCCGTGCCACTTGTCTCCGCTGACGGATTTGAGGTTTTTTTTTTTCTCTTTCCCAATGTCTGCATTCCAATTCATGTTGCGCAGATGGAATTCAAAGTTGAGGTAAACACAGGAAGGAGGAGCTCAGGATCTACTGTTTACATCCTCGGCTCTTCCTCCTCCAGCCTGACGGGAGCCTCAAATCCTAGCCCCACCCCGGCCTGAAGCAGGAAGGGGAGGGTTTGACTCAAGGAGCATATATGATATACTGACGACGTTTTTATAAGGGGGCGTAATAATCGGCGTTGTGTGCTGACTAAAAGACGACGGAGTTTTCTACTGCGCAGCAACACAGCCAGCGCGTTAATCCAACTAGACTCTGCGTGCGCATTTTCATATCGCCTCTGTTTCTTTAGTAAGGTGGGTATTTTCATAACATAGGGTGTTAAGAAAGGTTCAGCACGACGTTTTCGGTCCTTACAAGCGATTTGAACCACAGTAAATGACTCGGCAATGGCATCAGTTATAGTGCTCGAGTCGTGGACAATGAGCCGCAGGGAGTGTGATCCCAGACAAATTACTTCCCTCAGAGCCAAGATGGTCTATTTTTAGAGGGGGTCTTGAAGCCACGTGGCTCGATAAAGAAAGATGTTTACATTTTGAATACCAATTTCAGCCCCCCCCATTCAAAACAAAAACGCATTTGCGAAAAAATGGCACATAATTCCTGTAGTGGTTAGGAAGGATGTACTTCCATATTCAGCCATTACTAAAAAGGAAATACGCCCCTGGTCTCAGCTACTAAGCAACTCAGATAACAAGGCCCCACGGTAAATATGTCGATTACCTATACAAGTAAAGGAGTGATGGAGCATAGGTTTTAGGTAACTTATGGTGTTTTCTGTATATTGTACACTGAAAATACCTCAAATAAAAACTTCAATGACAGCTCAAGAAAGAACCCGAGTTTTTGCCTCTTTGTTTTGCCTCATTTGCCTATTCTTGTTTTTTTTTTGGAGTATTCTAAATTCTTACATTCTGGGTCATGTGATATTCTAACTCTTATGTACGGGTTTGATTTAAGCACACGGGTGAGATCAATGTCGCTTTGAAAAATAATTAAACGTATTTGTTGAGGTAGATAGCTGAAACCTTGGCGCAGTTGGGGTACATAATAGATTAGTTTGGAGAGGGGGTAGAGTTGGCGGAGCGGCCTTTCCGATGAAGAGCTGGGCCAGAGGCACTGTATATTTCAGAATGTTTGGGTGCGGAGACTGCACCTAATGGTCCACTTTATAGACACGTCACCTGCCCTCCCTCTTCTTTAATTGGAAATCAACCTGGGACAAATATGCTAATCTGTTAGTGTCACCGGACCGTAAAAAAATCCCTACCTACGGCATCATGAATGACCTTGGAAAACAATGGGATTTCCAGGACAATGTGTCAGGAGCTACATAGCCAAAATGGAAGCATGTGCTTGAGAAATAAAACGTGTATTTTCCTCTTGTTAAAAATAGGGATGATTTCGGCCCCTGACGATGTAGATGGAATAGGTGCCCCTTTCATATTAGCTGTGAAAAACACTGAAAAATAAGCACTCCAAATACTTGTCTCACTCACAAATAGATCACTGGGGATTTTGTCTAATCCAGGGGCTGTATTAGGAACAATTCCCCTTTTGCCAAGCTTAATTTCTGCACAGTGATTTCCACAGCTTCTAAATCTTGCATGCATTGGTTGCACCCTAAAGGGACAACCTTTGGGTTCACGTCTTCCTCCCTTTAATTGCTTTACAACAATGGTATTAGTTGTTCCCCAGAACCCAGAGAGTTACTTAACATGGCCTGCTGACCTCCCTCCTGGGAATATAAACTAGAGAAATGCGACACCCAGTCACTGGCTACGATGTTGTTTTCTATGGGGTGAAACCCATCCCCAGAGGACACCAAATTCCAGAAGGAGCAATGATCATCCGATCTCGCAGCATCCAAGAGGGCCTCCCATATTCACCGCTCCCAGTCCTTTTTGGCCACAGAAAGCACTTTTCTGTAAGAACATCTGGTGGTTTGGATTGAAGGTCTAAGCTCCCTTTTAATCGCTTAAATAAGTTCAGTCTCTGTATGATTTATTGTACCAGGATTGTGGGAGCTTCCTCTGCAGTGTTGGCCCGGATTCGATCACAAAGTGATTCCTTGTTCTTTTTAGGGCTCGCGCCTGTGTTGCAGTGCGCAGCACTGCTCGCGCAGCGAGAGCCCTTTTGTATGGGGTTCTGAAAGCTGCTCACACGCTCGTGCGTGTGGTTTTGCTTTTCGCGGCTGCCATTGGCTTTCGCGTGCTTTTTTTAAAAAAAGCCAGCACGCAATTGGGCAAAGACGGGCACATGTCCCGCCTTTGCTCCGCCCATTCCCGTTGGTGGCCAGCACGCGCAGCAGCGTGCGTTCGCTTTGCTGCCGCGCTCCCTAGCCCCCGCTCCTCTGGTGCGCGCGCACCACTGGTTTTGTAAGCATTCATTATAGTTAGTTATGAACGATGGTATTAGCTAGGCATTTGACTTTTTGCACTGTATTAATACACAACTTTAGGTTTATTAATACACTTGTTCCAAACAATGCTTTATTAGCCTGCATTTATTTTCATTGGCGAGTCATATGCGGTTAATGTAAAATTTGAAGACAAGTAGAAAGTCACGGATTTTTCCTCAGACACCAATGTAGAGGTTTGTTTTGATTGTCGTAGTCGGTCATTACTAGATGCTGGTACACACCTCAGCACAATCATTGTGGAGAAGGGAACAGTCCTGTCCGCATTGTGTGTTTAAGTTCCGCCTTGCACGGTGAGTTAATTACCCCTAATACTTTCATTTTGGAGGGAAGTGTTAAAGGAGCCATATGACGAAATCGATAAAATAGTTCTCATGACTAAATCGGCAGTAATAAGGACTGCAGAATGCCCTTTCGTTTCATGGCTTCTGATTGAGTTTTGAGACCTATTGTGACTTTATTCACTAGGTGACGCTTTGAAACCAGAAGACAGGGAAGTAGCACTTTCATTATTAGATTGGGCCTGCTAGGCAGCACAAGTTGTCTGGGTGCAAAGGACGAGTTTTGGGTTCGTCAAGAACGTCTAATGGCTTACAGCCCACCCATTGCTTACCGTTGATTGGCTTTGTTGTCACTCTAATTGCTTGTTTCTTATTAGATGGCTTTCCTTGCCCCATCCTGTCAGTCTTGCTTGTCCCTGGAGCATAACCTCTTTGCCTTTTGTCTGATTTGCTGGCTTCTGGCTTCCCATTGCACACTTCTAGGAAACTATTTTTTCGTTTTACTTGAGTGCTTGTGTTTTCCAGCTCTCCTTCATATGCTTCTACCCCTCCAAATATCCACACTACGTTGTGTGTTGCTGTCTCCCCCCCCATGTTGCAAGCTTTCTTGTGTGTCCTTTTCCTCCCTGCCAAACTCCCTTTCTTCCTCACTCTCCGTGTTGCTTTCTCACTTCTGTGCTTCTCCCACTGCCCTCGTGTTGCTCTCGCTCGTATGCTATTTTTCCCCTGCCATGCTCCCCCCCACCCGCTTCTCAGTTGCCCCCCACACCCACTGTCTTTTTATTTATTAGGTGGGAGGACCAGGCAGCACATTGTTGATGCCCCCACCCACCTTAACAACAAAACAAAACAAAACAAGCATTTGCAATGCAATAGGTCTCGCATTATTAAAGTTTGAGCTATTGGTGTTGCATTATTTAGCAATGCCAATAGCTCAAACTTTAATAATGCGAGACCTATTGCATTGCAAATGCTTGTTTCAGGGTGCCAGGGCCTATTTTTGATCCCAATCCAACCCTGACTTCTGGCCGCTCTGCAGTTGCGTCCATTCATGCATAGTGTCTTTTCTCCACGTGATTCATTTGACGAGTGAGTCATTTTCTGAAAAATATGCTAATCCAATGCAAATCGAACTGAGAACTAAATGAGACAAAAAGCACAGTACGTAGCTTCCTCTGAGAACTGTTCATTTATATTCTGAGCCGCTCCGCGGAATTTGGCAGCAACAGCATGTGCCGAAATCCCACAATAGCAAACAATTACCATAACAACAAAGAAGCCCCACATAGCAACCACAAAGCAATATGAAGCAAGCGGACACACGTAAAAGAGATGCTGAGAGGACTGCGGAGGGGCAAGGCGGATTAGTATTCCAGCCTCAGGGGTCTCACACATAGCCGAGCTCCTCAGAACGACCCCTTTGAAGATGTTTAACACAAACAGGCCACATCCTTCCGCGTTCCCTGCTTTCATCCTTGTCTGCATGGACAGACTGTGCTTTCATGCCTCCCAGCAACCCTGCCTCCTCGTGCCGCCCGTGACCTCGGAAACAAACACAGAGTCAATGAAAAGCGATAGCTCTGAAGAGCAGCTGCTTTCAATTACAGATATGAAAGCACCGTAGGTGTATGGCTGAGAAATGTAATTAAAACTTACTTAAAATATCTTTAGAAAGCAACCCTTGCAAGAGCATTTTAGAAACAAGCATTGATAAAGCCAACTAGTCTGGCTGTTGCTTTCTACTAGTGCTTCATCATTGGGTGGTGGGTGTGTGTGAGGCAGTGTGGAGGAGTCAATGGTTGAATTGTTTTTGAATGAGTGGATGGATGACTGATTCATTGACTGAGCGCATGGATAATAAATGGACCAGTGAGTGCCTGGGCAGATGGTTGAATATGTGAGAACATGATTAGATGGCTTTATGAATGGATGAATACATGGTTGGATGCAGGCTGATGCAATGCTGATAATATTATAAAAATGCAAAGCAATACCGCTATTATGCCTATCCAGGCTGGGCACCTCCATCATGATTGAACAGACTGCCGAGGCCCATCTGCTCTGTATGCCTTGTGCACCACTACTGGTGCATGAATAGGCAGAAGTGGCCCATGCAGGTAAGTGTGGTGGGGCGGGGTGGGGGGAGGGGACTCGACAGATGACGACGAGGGAAAATGAATTATTTATTTAATTTTCCTTCATCGTCTGTCGAGTCCCCCCCACCCCGTCACTCTGCTCTTACCTACACGGGTCTCTCCTGTGAATAGGTTCACCTGCGTGGGCACAACATCACCAATACTACAATTTTTGAGATGCGACTGCAGCACCACCACTGCTGTGCCAGGTGCCTGGTCAGGGCAGGACTGGGAACCGAAACCGGCCCTGGCAAACTGCACGGCCGGCCCCCCTGGGGGGCTGAGGGGGTGCGGCCGAGTGATTTTGTTACCGGGGGCCAATATTGCAGGCCCGCAGTAACAAAAACGGCCCCCAGGGGCCCAAAACTGGCCCCCACCATGGCGGCCCACCGGGGAAACACCCGGTGCCCGCTACGGCCAGTCCGGCCCTGTGCCTGGTGCAACCACATTAATTTAAAGTGCTGGTACACAACGCACAGCACTGTCTGACTTAGTGCTCACTCATCTGATTTGCCTCTGCTCCGAGTCCAAAGTGGTTACACAAATAGCGAACACATTGACTTTGGAGCAGGAGTGCTATGACCACTTAGACACCAGTGACTCACAGTCTGATGGTGCACGTGCTCCACTGACTGCAACCACCACTGGGGATATGCCAAGCTTGAGGGTGAGTGGGACTTCATGACTCCAACTCCCACTGATTATTTGTCCAACACTCAAAGCAGAAGTCGAAGTCGTTGTGACGTGCCCATATTTTTTTGATTCATGAAAAACCATTCCCTTACTTTTATAAAAAGACAACCGTCCCGGGATGGTTAATGTCGATAGTTTAAATGCTTCAGCCGAAGTGTTATTCAGTGAGTCTCCTGTGCTGTGAAACCGAAGCCGGGCAGAAAGCTAAACAAGCCTTCCTGCCAGGGTGCCTGCTTGCCTGAAAGAAATGCAAATGTGCCCAACAAGTTAATTCTGAAAATGTAAAGGGTAATATGCAAATGTAAAGGATTCCTGGGAGCTGGTACTGACTTTAATTGATTGAATCACTCAAAGCTTTGTGATGACAAAGATTTATTCTTTTTGAGTGGTAGTGCCAAGAGTTAACAACTGAGCTGTGAAGTGCCTACTTTTAATTGCAATCGTATTTATATAGTGCTTACTACCCTTGATGAGGTGTTGAAGGGACAGTTATGTAAAAAAAATTGCATTACGTACAGTCTGGGTATTACTAAAATCTATATTTTGGAAGCACCATTTTATCTTAAACCTTTTTGCACATTTTGTGGCAGTGTATCTCATACTGTGTGTAATGCAAGTATAAAATAATGACTCACAAATTCACAGTGCTTTCTGGCACAGGCTGTGACATTGTAGCACTAAAAATACACAAGTAACTATTCTCCATGCACCAACAAAGATCTAGTTCTGTGGCTGTCTGGTTACACACACAGACCTCTGCAGCGCATTAACTAATGGAGGTTTCATAATGTACGGTGCAATTCCCACTGAGTAACATCTTTTTTTAAATTTATTTTCATTTAAGCTGCACGTTATTTTATATGCAGCTATCTGATGGTGAAAGACCAAAAAACGTACAGAATATTTTGTTTGTTTTTATAGCCACATCTGTGACCCCGCCCCCATGCTCACTGACCCTGCACCATTGCATGCAGCATCACAGTTCCAATACCTTTTTTAACGCACTTTGACCACTGACTCAAAGTAGCTCTGCCCATCACATCAACGGTGATCGAAGAGGCAGTATCCGTGGCTTTGAAGACTCCGAAATGGCATTAGTCGTTGCTGAAACATGCCATTTTGACACAGGTCAAATGTGCATAAAAAGTTCCACTACGTTTAAAGATATTGATAATATTAATGATGTAGCTCCACTCTCAGAATGTCGTTCTCTTAGATCTAATCAGTCAGCCCTCTGGTTCAATGAGAACCTAAAGTCAAGTAAAAAAGTCTGTAAGCGCCTAGAAAGGATATGATGAAAAATTATAACCCTGAGGACAAAGTCACCGATAAAGCAGCATTAAAGGAATTCTACGCAAAGGTCAGCCTAGACAAAAAAGCTTTCTATGAGAAAAAAATGAGGAATCAGACAAAAAAGCTAAAGAGATTTTCAAAATAGTTAAAACATTTTTGAACCCAGAGGCCACCACAAAACACCAACATCCCATGACCGAATAGACCAACCAACTGGCGGAGTTTTCTCAAGCAAAAATAGTCACTATTCAAACCACCCATGCGAATGTGCCACAACTGATAATTGTATCACTGTGACGCCCGCCCCGAGGACTCCTTGTGGCAAAGCACCCTCACTCCTCTACCTTCCTTTCATGTCCATGGACGAGTCCCTATCTGCCATAAAACATCTGAAGTCGGACTCTCAAGGCGACTCTTGCTGCCCCAGCTTCTGGCCTAATGGGCTCAGGCTATTAATCTAGTGGCTAATAAAGTCTTAAACGCATCACTAGCATCTGGAAAAATGCCTCTTATATGGAAACATGCCAAAATCCTTCCTCTACTTAAGAAGCCGTCGGCTGACCATAAAGTCCTGACCAATTACAGACCTATTTCTCTTCTTCCTGCTTTCTCAAAAGTGCTGGAAAAACATGTTAATTCACTTATCTCAGGTTACCTTAAAAGTAACATTCTGCTGCACCCCAGTCAATCGAGTTTCAGTGCAAGCTGTAGCATGGAAACAGCCTTGCTAGAGGTAACTGATTACATTAAAGACAAGCTGGATTGCGGGGGCAAGAGCGTCTTGTTTATGTTGGATCTTTCGGCTGCTTTTGATATGTCCATCACAATAGACTACTGGATAGTCTACGGAACTTCGGAATTGGCAGCCTGGCCCAAAAGTGGTTGACTTCCTCCCTGGATAATAGAAGCCAAGAAGTATGGATTCCCCCGTTTGCATTCCCTATACAGAAATTGAAAGTGGGTGTCACTCAAGGCTCAGCACTGAGTCACACGCTATTCAATGCTTATCTAACTCCTCTTGCTCTTCTTGCTGAATCATGTGGAGCCAAAGTAATATCATATGCGGATGACACTCAGCTTCTCTTCACTTGCGATAAAAGTGCTGAATTTGAGGGTGAAATTATCAAAACTACCCTCTCTAAGGTGTTCCACTGGTTGGCCATCAACCAACTTAAATGTAACCCAGATAAATCAGAGATTGTCTTCTTCTGCACATCTCCTTCAGACGTCTGGAGATCGTGGTGACACCAGGATGTTCCTTCCCCCCGCCACTCTTCAGAGCTCGGTAAAAGATCTGGGGATCAAAATTGACAGTGCTCTGTCCATGCAACCCCAAATCCAGGCTCTGGTGGGCACCTGTTTCGGGCTTCTACATACCCTGAAAAAAATTCCACCACTTCTTTCAACTGATGCTGGGAAAACAGTGGTGCAGGCCCTGATCACTTCCAGACTTGATTATGGAAATGTCCTATATCTGGGCCTGCTGGAATATCTCTTGAGCCGGTTGCAAATAGTTCAGAATGTGGCAGCCAGACTAGTTCTCAATCTCGGCCCTAGAAACCATCTTTCCCCACATCTATACGCACTTCACTGGCTACCTGTGAAAAAGAAGTTTTAATTTAAAGCACTGGTCCTAGCGCATAAAGCTCTCCATGGAAACTGCGCAGTATACCTTAGGAGGAGGCTGTCTATATATGCCCCTCCTAGGACACTACAGTCGTCCTCTGGCCACCTAGTCGCCATCCCTAAAATCCACCGGGTGAGAATCGGTGGAAGGTAATTTGCTTACCTCGGTGCTAAAGCCTGGAATCAACTTCCACTGGCACTTCAAGCCACTTTGGAACTCTCAATTTTCAGGAAGAAACTAAAAACATGGCTGTTCAGCAAATGAGGTAAATCATCCAGTCCTTGTGTGCAGTAAACTTTCGCCAGCGCCGGGACACTCCTCCGAGTAGCCGTGCACTCTATAAATGCCGCTTCATTCATTCATTCATTCATTCATTCATTCATTCATTCATATTGGCTGCCAAAGCAGGACTGGCTCAAAGTTACTCTAGTGGCAGGAGGCCAATTGGCATTTGTAGCACTGAATGAATGGAGTATGGTGTGATCCAAAATGTGATTGACGCTTGCAACAACCAATGGTTGAAGGAGACACAAGCAGTATCAAAGCTTATTTCAATGTCCCATACAACAAAAACCTTGCAATACTAATGCCTATTGCCTTTGTTCTGGTCGTGTGCGGAAGTACATCTTGTTGCCGCTTGTACTGTAACTGTTCTTTGAGTTGCAGAAACGTGCACTGCTGCTGCAAATGGTGCATCTCTGGGTGTGTATGTGTATGAATGTGTGTGTGAGGGTGTGTGCCTGCCATCTGTCTTACCCCTTTTGTTTGTGTTAAGGAAGCTTACAGTGTTGCCACCCATTTTGTATCTGTGTTGTATGTTAGTGAAAAATTGAAAACTATTGTTCACTAAACAAAACCATTATCAAGGGGAGTGCAGCTTATGGACAAAGGGGTGGGAGAACAGGATTCATTGGGGTGGGGAGTACAGGACTTAAAGGAGTGAGCGCATAGAGAGCATAAGGGTGTATCGTGCACTGTCAGCGATGGTTGAATGTGTGAGTGCAAGGGAGATAGGAGCGCAGGGGAGCATGAGAGCCCAGGGTGCAATGTGGGGTAGGAAGTAAAAGGAAAGGACATAAGAGCAAAGTATAGGGTGTAAGGGAGAATGTGTATGCAAGGAGAAGTGCAACAAGCAAGTCGATAATGAGCTCAAAGTTCAAGGTTGTGGAGAAAGCAGGAAGGAAGGGGGTAGAGTGCTAAGGAGGAAGAAAAAAGACCGGGATGTATTAAGGAAGGGAAGGCTTCAAAGGGTTAGTGCAGAGTTTGAGGATGAAGATAGGGTGCAAGTGGGAGGTGGGGTGAAGAGTGAAAGAAGCACAGTAGAGAAGCACAGTTTACAAAGGAATGGAGAGTGGAGGGGGTACTCTGCTGGGGGGGTCTGGGGTACAAAGGGATGAAATCCCCCGGGTAGTCATTTGGTGCGTTGGCAGATGGCAGCATTAGTATAATGAGGCGCAGGCCATTAATGCAGGTGTTTGGTGTGTTGTTGCCCGTGGGCTTTGCGTGGAGGTGCTCAACAGCAGCTTTTCCATTTAGGTGCTTGGTTGTTCTCTACCAATGGCCTGCTCTCTGAGAGGAAGGGAGCCAACAGCCAGAATGTTGGGCTGTCTAGCCACTGATTAATTGGCTTGCTTTTCCCCCCAAACCTAGTTACCATACTAATTATCCACTATCACTACCAATCTGAAGTCAACAGACTTTGGGCCTTATTTAAAGGTTGGCTGGCAGGATACTCCATCACAAACATGGTAGGTATCTTGGCTGCTGTGTTGCAAGTGTCATAGGCTATAATGCTCTGCTAATACTGTGGATGGGATTTCGCCATGTTTGTGATGGAGTATCCAATCTGCCGAACTCTAAATAGGGCGACTTGTCAAAATTATTTTTGGCCGCCTGTATTTTGGGCTCACACCTAACGGCCCTAAAGTCCCCGCATTTCTCTCCCCCTTGGGCACTTTTCTGAATAGTATTCCCTGCATGTAGGGCCATTATTTCATGGCCCTGTGCCCACCTAGTACGCTACCTTTTGGGCCCTGACTTCATTAACTTGCTCGCAGAGGGATTTATGTCCCTCTTGCTTTACCCTCAGTTTAGGTATCTCACAGCTTGTTGGTCTAAGGCTTGTTTAGCTGCCAGGCTCCCACGAGCTCTCTTGAGCCGTGAGCGCCACAACTCTCACTTGGGCGGTCCTCCCACAGGTAGCCTTCTGGCCCCCACACAGCGGGGTGCATTATCCACCTCTCTTTTATGCCTCATGACCTGTTTTGCCTTCCTCCGCCACCTCATTAGTGGTTGGCTGGAGACAGGACATTGAGTGCGTAGCCCGTTTTGCCTTTCAGTTGTTTTCTACCTGTGACATTTTCCACTCGGCTAGCACGTTAATAACATAGCCGACTGTATATCTGTGTATATGTATGACTGCATGTTCACAGTCAACCTTTTTTTGACCCCACTCCGTCCGAATTTATGATTTGGATGCCACCTCGAGTGCGTCACCGAGGGTAAGGTGCCATTAGCTCACCTGACTGTGCGGGTAGGCATAAAAAATGAACGATCCTGATACTGTGTGTGGCCACATCTGCACTGACATGTATTTATTTATTTTATTTATGAAATTTGTTAAGCGCACAAATACCCTTAGGTGTCTCGGCGCTGTGGACAGCTGATTAGAGAAAGACTGAGGAGGGGTGATTTATTGATTGAATAGCCAGGTTTTTAAGTGTTTACAGAAGGAGAAGAGAGTGGGGATGGTTTTAATGTGAAGGGGGAGTGTATGCATGTATGCATGTGGCACTGATTAAGAGCGTGCGTGTGAAATGTGTTAACATTGTTCTCATAACAATTGTCTCTTTTCAGAGAAGACGCTGATCAGCCGAACTCCTGAACGGTTCAAATACCTACTAGCTGGTTGTATGCTCCTTAACCACCAACTAAATTTGGTATGCCTGGTTGATTTACCTCAATCTGCACTTTTTTGGTCCTGAACCTGCACCCCACCCCTAGCGCCTTGAGACCCTTACGGGTGAGTAGACGCGCTTCAACAAACCCCTGATTGATTGATTGATCGAAGAAAACCACGTCACCTCTACGGAGGGCATAGCGGCTGAAACATGTCGACCTGTTAGAGTCTATGACAGGTTGAATTCTCCTGCCATAGCCCACCTTTTTAGTTTTTTTAATCCTGACCTCTGGATGTTCTATTAAAGTTTCTCCTGACATACCAGGGAGTTAGTTTTAATCTCACTTTCACCTTCTTTCTGCACTCCCTCCATGCCCGGCTCATCAAAAGGTTTTAGAATACCTCTTGACCATGTCATAAAACATCCCTGAGCTCCTCCCTCTCAGTGAGGGGGATGTAGCCCGCACTGCGACTAGGTTCGCAGTGCAAGGAGGTTACCCAATGATGAAGCATGCCACCTACGGGTTGGTGAGGGGAACCTTCCTTTAAAAGGGATCCCCCGCACTCCTTTTTCACTCTAGACCCTGGGGTGCTTGCTTGTGTTGCCATAAAAGGTTTTATTTTGACAGGTCTAAATAGCAGGTTAAACTGCACACACCGGCTCTGCAATGGCAGCCCTGAGACATGTTTGAAGGGCTACTTAAGTGGGTGGCACAACCAGTGCTGCAAGACCACTACTGCATTTATCAATCAGCATTTAATTTACAGGCCCTGGGCACATTTAGTGCCACCTTACTAGGGACTTACCAGTAAATAAACTATGCAAATTGAGTATAAGCCAATTCTACCATGTTTTAAGGAGAGAGCACAAGCAGTTTAGCAATGGTTAGCATGCACAGAGTCCTAAGGCCAACAGAAACGAATACAGCAAAAATGGAGGAGCGAAAACAAAATGTTTGTGGCTGACCCTTCAAACAGGCCCAGTTCCAACACTGACAATATCTTAGCCCCTCAGCCCATACACACCTCGCTATCTCAGTTCCCTAGGCCAGTGTCAGTCACGTACTCGAAGTAATAATATACACACAGTTGTCTGTGCATTTAGTTCACTAATCTGTTGCACAGTGCTGTTATCAAGCGGCTACCCTCTTGATGTGGAGTGTCTTGTTTTGTTTTAGCAAAAGTATTTATTCTGCGAGATTTGCCGAAGTCTCAGTAGCTATCTTGGACATGGTCAATATTTAAACTGTACAGGCTTACTCATATGCTTTGCCTCTAGGACCTCAGAGCAGGAGGTTCTCCTCACCATCTCTCATATACCTACATGCACCCAGTGACACCGCTGCCTTGTTCAGGAACCAGATTGCTTCTTTGTTTCCAGTCTCTGGTCCAGTCTCTGATTTCCCATTCTCTTGCCTACAACAGGATCGTCTGCAAAAGAAAAAGAAAGACAGAAGGTGCACTCGCCTTCTATTGAAGATCAACATTAAGGTACAAACTCTTGTTGTCAATTACATATAGCTATGCATTTAGAAAGACAAGAGCCAAGAAAAATAAAAAACCATAGAAATGTGCAAAAATTGAACTTTTGGAAGCATTGAGTTCCAGAAACCCAGAATTACAAGATCATTTATCCGAACAGACTTTTTTACAAAATCTCTAAGAACTAAGAGACAATATAATTACAGAACCTTCAGTGTGGAAAAAAACACCACAGAGAAGCTTGGGAACTTGAAAGCTGCACTTAGAAGTTTATTAATGAAACAAGTGTAGCAACATGATGTTGACTAGACTGTATAAACCTAGATTAAATAAGTAATTATTGTTTTTGTAGATTGATCTGTAAAAGGGAAGCTCACAGAAGACTCAGAGAGGATCATCTGATATCTTTGCAGACCCTAAGCAAGTCCCATCTCATATACTCAAGACAGGTAAGTAATAGTGAGTAAAAGGTTGAGAAGTTAGTTACGAATATCACAATGGAAAGCCAAACAAACTAACAAGGTATTTTGCCTGAAAGGTTCGACAGCAGCTCATTGAGGGATCAGAACAGCGCTTCAAACAATACCTATTCCCTAGTTGCGACCAGTCTTCGTTGTCGATTTGGACATTCACGAGTAGTGTGGACTTACAAGGTAAAGATGACATTGTCTGATCTGACAAAATTATGCTAGGGGTGGACTCCATAATGCCAATCATCCCAAAAAATGCTAGTTAATGGCCCCTCACTATGTAAAGGCCATCAATGCATCAGGGCAAATCAAAATAATGCCAGAGGTAGGCACAAATCAGGCTAAGGATTCGTACAATATGCCAAAAATGGCCATCAATATGCTGGGGGTGGCCATCATTATACAGGTATGGGCTAGATCCACCTAAGGATGCCCGAAATATATCATGGTCATCATACATTATGTAAGGGGGGGCCACCACTATGCCAGGAATGGTCACGATTAGGCCACAGTATTTGAATATTGGTCATGATTATGCTAAGGCCTCTATTGCACAAGGGCTGGACCAAGTGATGCCAGAAATGGCCTCAATTTATAAAAACTGGCTATTATTTATTTAGTTATTTATTTATTCAAGTATTTTTCTATGTTTTGAACATCATACAGGGGCATTAGAGTGCTTTACAAAGGTACAATAATAGCCAATAAACAGATGCAGGAAGGGTAACCTGCAGGATACAGATGACAAGAGGAAACCAAGAAATGGACAGTGCTTCTAGTTAAAACATTCATGCCCTATCAGTAAAATTGCCTGACACACACCAAAGGAACTCCCATTGATATCTGAAATTATTTCTGCTCTGTCAATTGATCAGAGATGGGGTTGTAGCTTTCTCTTGTTTCCTTTCATATGGGTATACTCTTACTGATCCTTCTCAGTGACTAGGCTCCAAAGAGGGTGCCCCAAGGTGTAGCCACAAATAATTTCAATAGTGGTTTCAATTATGTCAGGGATGGCCACCATTATGCCAGAGGAGGGCAAAAGTAGATCAAGAATAACCAAAATATGTGAAGCAGTATAACCATCATGTCAGAACAACCATTCAGTAATGGTTAGCCACCAACATTATGCCAGGAATACAACCATCACCATACCAGAGAACACCCCACTTGCCATTGTGATATCTGTTGCCAATGTTAATCTGAGATGACGTATTGAACCAGAGAGAGGGACTGTCTGCCTGCAGAGTACCACGCAAGGTTTGCTCAAACATAAGTGTACAAATAGCATGGTGTGGATAAAAGTGCTAAAAGACTGAGCGTGGCTTATGCAGCAAATACGGCGGCCACATTTTAGAGAGGCTCTGCGCCGATCACCCCAACATCCTTTATTAATCCTGCCCTCCCCACACCATCCATCATCAATGCCCCGCTGATATTCCAGCCCACACTGCGGGGACCCTGGAGAACCGTTCCTCGGCTGTCACCGAGCAATTTGGAACCGGCGAGAGACACTGCAGCCTACAGCGCGGCTCTGTCCCAATACAGAGGGTTTGGCGATGTGGGCGGACAGATGCCACTATGCCTGACTTCTTCTGACCCCGGTGGGAACCACAGGACAAGTTACCCAGCAGGTGAGTGGACTCCGCTAACAAAAGTGCCATAAACGGGACCCTGGGTGCCGGGACTTTGCGTCCTAACAACCCCCCACCCCGGGGGACCTTCCACTTGACGCCACATGCTGTCCTGCTGCCACAGTTAGCCGACACCCCATATAGCCCCGACTGGCCTGCACACACATTGCTGCATTGTCTGCCGGCCTCCTGCTATACAGGGCTTCTGACCCAATGCTGCCTTACTGCTCCTCCCTCACACCCTTGGTAGGGGACGCAGCCGTGTGACTTTGGCTGCTGCAGCTGCCTGGGGGCATTCTGCAAGATCGCTATTCGCCTCGTCCCACTACACACAGCGGCCCAGACTTGCCAAACAATTAAGGGTCTTACCCCACGGATCCATGTTCGCTGCCTTTGGGGACCCAGAAATCTTTGGAAACACATTGCTTAGCATTACCACATGAAATGCATGGCCCAGCACCGAGGGTGGCCCCGTGATGGCTGCGCTACACTAAATGTCTATGCATTACATCATTTATACTCCTCCAGCTCTGGCACTCATTAGCCCAAATAGCCGTTGTCACTCTTTGTCGCTCTATTGGAACTGTGCTGCTCTCTATTGTACCAGAGACCTGCACCTTGCTTGTTGCTCTGTGATCTGCTCACACTAAGCCCCTTGATATATCTCGCAACTGCTGCTAAATGTGAGGAGCTCCTGGCCCCGGGAATTTGGTGTGGGCCCCCTATCTGTCCTCCTGACCGCCACTCGAGCTCTCCAGGCCCCACCATGTGATGCCTGTCATACTGTCATACCGTTAGCTCACTGGGCTCCCTGAGTTCTATGATGATCCACTCAGCCCAGACCAGCAGGGCTGCTCATGCTGCACATCTCCTACTGACTAGAGGTGCAAATGGGCCCTAAAGACTACTGGTGTCTCTTTCCCCCTATGCTGGGGAGCATACTGCTTTGCTTTGACTCACCTTGGCCTGAGCACAATCTCCTCCATGTTCCACCACCACCCATTGAAGTCAAGGACCAGGCTGCTCATGCTGCGTGGTCCTGCCTTGCCTACCTGGCACCCACAAGCTGGCCCGGTTCACTGGTAGGATCGGGACCTTCACCGCAGCCTACTTGCCTTGCCCCTTGCCATGGGCCACCTACGCTCAGGCACCCACAGCACTCCTGCACCTTCCAAGAGGGCCTCCTCACTGTCCACTATGGGCTCCTCCCTGTCAGACCGAGATGCTAGCTCAGCATCAATAGACAGCAAACAAGATGCGGTCCTGGCGGCAACTGAAAATTCTCGTACTTCGCTGGAGCAGAGGATTGACACGGTAGTTGCAGATCTGACTTTGCTGTGTGCAGACCACCATAACCTGGCATACACGGTCCGAACCACTGAGACAACTATCTCAACGATGCAGCCTCAAGCACAAGATACTGAGAGCTGAGATGCTGAAGGATGTTCTTGCAGGAACAACGTTCGCGTCGACAGACTGCCCGAAAACACGAAAGGCCCAGACCTAGTCTCATATGTGGAGAACTGGTTGTGCAGCATTTTCCACCCAGCTGCATTATCTTCCTTCTTCACAGTCAAGTGAACCCAAACAGTGCTCATACGTCGACCACTCTCTGGAGCGAACCTTCGCCCATTGGTTATCCGCTTGCTGCACTACTGGGACCGAGAAGCCCGCAAGTTACCGGATCTGGTTGTAGAGAACGCGTGGATAATGATATTTCCTGACTACACTCTGACGGTGCAGTGACAGCGGAACTCCTTCC
This sequence comes from Calotriton arnoldi, assembly GCA_963921515.1. Lineage (NCBI taxonomy): Eukaryota > Metazoa > Chordata > Amphibia > Caudata > Salamandridae > Calotriton > Calotriton arnoldi. Next base: position 1,870,366 of record CAWUFW010000312.1, on the reverse strand, counting down.
TTGCATTCAAATGACGCCTGTGAATGCTGGAGGTCTGGTACTCACTTCTATCCCTGGTGAACCTTCGCATGATTCACGATGACATGACAACGTTCTTCACAGACCTTAAGGTCACCTGGGAATAGGTGAAAACTTCTGGGCTCGCTCCTTTTGGTTCCACTGATCACACTGCTGTATCATCGGCTCACTCGGCTGAAGGAAGTCGCCTATGCTGGCATTGCAGCTAGGGCCGTTCTCCATGATCACGCAGCACTCTGGACCTGGAGCACATGATCCACAAATGTCTGATGGCCCTCCAGGCCACCGCCACGGTCCGTGAACCACCGCCTTTAACGGATCTGGATGAAGTACTATCCAAGTCCTCCAGTGGCAAAAGTTCCACATCGACCTGGCCCTCAAAGCTGGCCTCTGTCATGCCTCCTCAGGTGATGCCCAAGAGAGCTGAGAACCTTGACTGACCTCTACAATGCTTTGTATGGTACATATACTATACTTTTGCTGGAAAGTATAACCAGTAGCCACAGACTCATTGAACCTGTTACCATTGGACACCCATAAACTTCTTCCCCCTCATCTGCCCTTGTCTTCCCCCTCCCACCTCCTTTGCCTCCCCCAACCCATATTTTATTCCTTTTGTTCCCCCTTCCCCTCCGCTTCCTCCCATTACTTGAGTATGGTTTTGTCCAGTACTCATCTGTAAATGCAGGTTTCTCTTCTATATGGAGACTGAGAAATGCCCACTCGTGTAAAATGCCCTGTATTACTGCGTGGTTCCTTATAGGTATGGCGTGTGGCTGGTGGCAATATATTTGGCCTGAATAAGGGGTTATTTCGTCCTCCTCCTCTTGCTTGCGACATACACCCCCCTATCATTAGTTGTTTACCACTGACACTTACAAAGTTTGGTCAGATACATGTTGTCCCTCTGCCCGTATGGTATTCTTAGTTTGTTGTTTAAATGTTATAATGGTTTTAGCCCTGATCGCCCTAACTGTCCGCACCTTCTCCTACTCAAAACTGTGAAGAGGACATTCCCTTCCCTTCGAAGCAATGCCTTTTTCCCCCTCCCATGCAACGCCCAGAATTATGGTTAACGTGAACATACTAAAAAGGAAAATGCATACTCCCTCACACAGATATGTCGTTTATTCATATTTACGCTGTTGCGCTGCATACGTTGTGTTACTGCAAGAATCCCACCTGACACTGACCCAGGCCGCAAGACTGCAGCGACGTTGGCGGGGCAATGAATTTCTCACAAATTCCTTCACATATGCTAGAGGCACCCTGATATGGATTAAGGCTAGCACCCCCTTCACCATGCACACATCTGTCATGGACACTGAGGGCTGTTGTGTGCTAATGGAGGGTTGCCTTGAGGACCAACATGTCCATTTACGCACCCAATTCTGACCAACACGGATTCCTCACCAAATTGACAGGGGTACTTTCCCGCTGGAGTGGGATACCAGGGCTCCTAGGTGGGGACTTTAATAGTGTACTAGATGTCAGCATGGACCGTTCCTCCCCCCTTCCCCACACAATTGCCACAGCTAACGCCCAGGAGCTTGCCGCCTGGCTAGAACACTGGAGGCTAGGGTTTACTCCTCCTACTCAAGCCCCCACAACTTGCACGTCAGGATATACTGCCTAGTGGGTACACCAGACATTCTTCCCCACATAACATACATTGATTATTTAGGCCGTACCTACTCAGACCACAATCCCCAACACTTACTCCTGAATTGGGACGCAACACCTACTCCTGTCCCTACATGGCGACTGCAACCAACAGCGCTAGAAGACCCCCCTGTTCGATCCTCCTTGGAATCGGCCATAGAAGAACACGTCGAGCTCAATGCTAATACGGCCAAGTCCCGCTTGCTTGAATGGGATGTTTTTAAAGTGGTCTTTAGGGGCCATTGTCTGGGTTACACTTGGAATATGAGGCGGTTACTTTGATAGGGATATCTCCCGCATTGAACGGGACCTACTGGGCCATGAACCACAAGCTATTTTGACCTCAGAGCACAGGGAGAGACACCTTCTGGTGCAATGTGAGCACAGAGCACTATTAAAACGCCTTCAGTGTCTTAATTAAGCCGTCCATACAGCCAAGACTCATGCTGAAGCAGAAATGGCATGCTTACTTCTGGTGTGGCTTGTTCGCCAGGACCATTCTACACATCCCATATTGGTGCTCTGCTCAACTGCTGTCACCCTCCTTCCTACCCAGACAGCGATTCATGCTGAAATGGCGAGATACTACACCTCCATGTACATGTCGGCCGCACCCACTGACTCCGGTACCACTGACTCCTTTCTAACCTCCAAACCCTTACTTACCATATCCCCTGATCAGTGACTTGAACTGGATGATGCTATTACCCCCTTTTAGATCCAGGAAGCCGAAGGCGTCCTGGCTACAGGGTAAACCCCAAGTCTGAATGGTCTCCGGACCGAATTTTATAAAGCATATGCCCCACTTCTGGCCCGACGCCTTCAGACACTACACAATGAGGCCCTCCAGGCTGCTTGTTTACCACCCTCCCTTCGAGAGGCCACTACTTTTCTCCTTACCCATGCCAGACCTCGATCCCTCTGTCTTAGTCTCATTTCACCCACTCAATACTCAACCCACACTACAAAATACTGGCCAAAATATTAGCGGACCACCTGAACCCCTGGTACCTACACTCATATACCCCAACCAAAATGGGTTTGTCCCTGCTCGGAACACCTCACTAAACTTGCAGAGATTGTTTAGGGTTATGGAGAACGTCCCTGGGATTGGCTATGTTCTGGATGCCTAGTTCTGGACTTGGAAAAGGCATTTGATTCTATGGTGTGGGATTTTTTAATCAGCAGTTTTTCCCCATTGCAGACTGGGCCTCAGATTTATTAACTTGGTGAAACTACTCTACGTCCAACCACTGGTGAGTGAAGACCGGAGCCTTGATTTCCGATCCTGTCACAATCCACAGGGACACCCGACATGGATGCCCACTATTCCCTCTGCATTTGCTCTGACCATTGAATCGCTAGCAGTCGACCTTCGCACACATGGACAGGCATGGGGAATACCATTGGGAGACGGGTACCTACTCCTATACCTGCGTGATGTCCACGCGATTACCTCAGATATAGCACCCATATTTCACAGGTTTGTGACGATTTCCGGACTCAAAGTAAATTGGGTGAAATCATGCCTTTACTCCCTTAGTGCCACTGTTCCGGACACTATTTATCATCTTCGGGGTGCCCTCTTGACCTGGCAACCCGTGACATTCTGGTATTTAGGCATCCGTGTTTACTGAGACCCAGTTGACTTATTTGACGGTAACCATACCTGCGAGGTGTCCTTGATTCGAGCACAATCATTATTCTGAAAAGCCCTTCCACTCTCAGTTGCTGGATGGGTGGCCCTCGTTAAGCTGATCATGCTACCTCGCCTACTATACTATTTTGGCAACCGCCCCCTGTAATCCCCAAACATTTTTCCACCTTCTTTGCTACAATACATGTAGGTTGGCATTTCACAAACTCCAGTTGCCGACCGCTTAACGGGGATTGGCGGTCCCCAACTTTGAACACTACTGCTTAGCTTCTCAACTGCAATGGGTGGCCAAGTGGCTGGCGGGAATTAAAATATCAAATACCGCCACAACAACTCCTGCCTGGAGCCAGTTACACATATTGCATCAATTCCACCCTTGCACCAGACATCCGACCCCCATCCCCTGCACTACTGCGCATAGCACACCAGTGTTTTCCACAAAGTCTCCTAATTACCAAAGCTACCCAGCATTATGCCCCTGCCCTTCCACTCCTGGGCACCCCTAGGGGAACTCCGATGACCTCTGCGAGGTAACTTGCATCCTGGCACGAAACAGGCATACACACACTGGGAGATCTCCACCGAGATGGTTCCCTCATTTGTAATCCTAATAACAGATGAGGGGCTCACACCAGGTTTCTTTCTCCTTAAGGCCTCCATAATTGGGGCACTGGACACATTTTGGGGTAGCATGTGAAAGAGCGGAGTTCCTCCCTACCAAATTACTGTGGAACTCACGGCCGATGGACCTTTATTGCCTGCTGAGAAGTGTAGAGGGGAGAAACAATTCATTTAGACAGGATCACAATTTATAAGAACTATGACTTTGAAGAATCACAGACTCCGAATTCCAAGTTAGTGGGGTTTATTACAGAGCCAAAAACAACTGAATGTACAAGCACCTCATTGCGAGGTTGTAGAAATACATGGGAACTAATACAAATACAAACCTACGGGCTAGCTTTATACGATGAATCATAAACAGGATGACAATCTCTAGAAGCAGAACGCAGGCAATGATTGCCCCCACGTCAAGTTCGGTCTTCATCTGCGGAGAATGAATAAAAAGCATTAGTCTGTCCCTGCCCTACCACTATCGTGACATCCCTACTTAGCATTTCCCAGGCAAGATCAGGAAAAAGGTGTTAGCACGTGAAGACTTCCTAAGAAGTACACTAACGTTGGATGGTCAAGTAGCCAAAGCTACAAAGCTCGTTCTAAGATGCTCCTTCTCTCTCCTTCTATCTCCTCACCCCTTCTCCTGTCTCTACCCCGGGACACTATCCCTAATACAAAACACAAAAACGTAGAACACGCCGACAGATCACCTCATTCCGCCGGACACTTCCCATAGGTGATTTTCCACGCGATGTCGGTGCTCCCAGCTTCTGGCTCGATGACCTTGATTCCCAGGCCACCCTCAGTGAGAAAGAACACTGGCTCCCAATTATCAGTTCTCCTTGCTCATTTGTATCACATCCTCCCAAGCCTAACTCTCCTAAACAAAAGACGTTATTCTAACTAACAAAGACGACTTTCTCCACCTGCAACAGAAATGTGAGAACAAATTCAACATGCACATGAAATCTCTAACAACCCTGTCTCAGAGCTCCCAGGTAAAATACAATTCAGGCCTACAGAAATCGGCCAACATAAGAGTGAAACACATAGGCCTTTCAAATACACACATAAGTGAACATTTCATTGAGGCCTTTATACTTCATTACATTGCAGAAGCACATCAAATTCATGTTAACTGCGAGCAACTTATGAAATCCTACACGTTAGATGCAACTTAATCACGTCTGTACAAATTTAATATGGTGCACGTTTGAATCATACACATCACATCACATATAAGTAATTTTGTTAGGCAAATTACTAGGGGTGGGCGGAATTTGCGTAATCGCGCTACGCAAAGCTCCGCGAAACGGTAAAAAATCTCCGCGAGCACGCAAAAGTTCCGCGAACACGCGGAATTGCTCGTTCCGCCCATTCGCGATGCTTTTTTCCTGTTCGCGAACGCTGTTTGCGTGCTCGGGGAGAAATATCTCGCGAACACGCATTTTGAAAGCACGAACAAGCAAAAAACTCCGCGAAATCGCGGATCGCGGAATTTTTGGCAATTTCGCGTTCTCCGCGGAACACGAAATTACCCAAATTCCGCAAATTCCGCGAGCGGAACGGAATTTACCGCCCAGGCCTACAAATTACATCAAATACTATGAATTACAATATTATAACATAAATGCTACGATGTCTCTTCACAAGGCACGACGCCTTTCCTACCATTTACACTTTCACGTGTTATTACTGAACACTTCTAATGGTCAAATGTTAATGCAACATATGAGTATATGCGGGTGCGGACTATGCATGATTATAATGCACCCCTACAAATTACAGAACACCATCGCGCTCCATCAGTCCCCCCCCTCTGATGACAAGTGTCATCACAACAAATCACAATTCCCTGGAGAAAGAACCGACCTAAACAGAAGTTGTAGCCTGTCTTCCCTGTCGGAACTTCTCTAGGCTCTTGAGATTCCAGTAGTGACTGTCCTGCAGTCTCTCCATCCTCCTTTCTCGCTCTCTAAGGGATCTCTCAACTTGTCCTGCCTTATGCCATTTGTAGGCCTTCACAAATCCCAACAATATAATCACAGAAACCACAACTATGATAATGGGCTTCAAGATATAGCCAAGTATTCCCTTTCCAATGCTTGCAAACCAACTTCCTACCTTCTGGAAACCTTTCCCAACCTTGTCCCAAACACCCTCTGTTGCCAAATCATGTATCTCATTATGAATCTCAGTGATCTTACTTATATACTTCTTCAGATCTTTGCTGTTATCAGGTACATAAGTACAGCACTGTTGAACCCTCAACATTTTACAGACTCCACCTTCTTTTGCTAGCAAAACATCTAAAGCAAGACGATTTTGCATCATCATAGCTCTTATCGACACCATCTCTCCATCTGCAAGTAACAAAGACTGAGCTGTATTCGTTGACAACTTGTCCACAATAGTCGACAGCCTTCTAATTTTAACATCATTGAGAACCACTCCTAGACTTGGTATCATCGCTCCAAATACATCTCCAACTGTCTCTCCTGCACTTGTACCTTTTCTCTCTCTATGATGCATTCCACCTTCCAAAGGTCCTAAATCCTCAACATGGTATATCTTGGGAAACACCACGGCTACATAACATGTACCGTACCAATTCAACGGCAATCGCACATAGGCATTTTTCCCACACACGAAATACACATTTGGCACCACTTGCACTGTCTCCTGCAAGAACTTCTTCGCAGTTGCTTCAATCGTAAAGATATGATCACATACACTCTGTCCCACATAGATATTATCATAATAAGTTTGTACCTGTCTAATGCAAAGCTTCCCTCTCTGTTCCAAATCTAAAGCTATTGGACCAGAACTCCCTCTCGCCTTGTGAGCCAATTCATCCTTGGTCCATGCAGTTTTCCCCTCTCTACTGTTAGTCTTCTCTGACAATTGTCTATGTATATCCTCTACTTGATCTACAAATTTCTTCTCTATGTCAGTTAACATACATGTCAAATTGTGACGATGTGCATAAGCCGTATCTAAGGTAACGGAAGGTATGAAATACTTTCCCACTCTATCTTCTTGCTTGTAATAATCGTACTTGTTCAGGGGCTTATAAGCTGGAACTTCCGAAAGCACCACATCATAGTTAGAGAAATAATATTCATAATGTCCCTTAGCGTAAAACATACTATGCAATAAACTACATGTAATACCATATGTCAAAAGAAGATGATGATAACGAATACCTTCCTCCACAGACGCAGGCAATTGCATACACACATAGCAATCTCTCACATCCATTGTTTTCACGTACTCATATAGCAGCTTCGCATAAGCATTAAGCGTGTAATCACCTTTAGACAAATCTATGTGTAACATACGACTAGTCTGATCTAGCATAGCTTTTTCAGCTCCTACAATACCCTCTTTTGTGCTAGAAGTAACAGGTGTGGTTGTTCCCTTCACTTCCACCCCTTCAACTACTGCATCATGTGAAATTTTTACAGAAACAATAATAACTACCACTATTACTATTATCACTCCTACAATGAGTGTACCTATCACACACTTAGACCTACTATTCGAATTTTCAGACTCCCTCTTCGACTGTCGGTGTGACACAGCAAGAGGATTAGCACAAAGTCTCTTTCTCTGCCCCTTATTGCTGTATTCCTGTTCAATACAGTTCTCTGAAGTTCTGGAAATATTCACAGTTCGTTCTTTGTTTTTATTTACACAAGCCTTAGCCCTTAGCCCTCTTTCTTCTTCTATGGAAAGATCCCTAAATGTATTCGTCTTCCACTCAGGCCTAAGTTATCTTCTTTCAAAGCAAGCTTATTTACAGTTCACAGTTCAATCAACAGTCTCTTATAAGCTTGGAACCAATTTCAATTATGACACGTTGCAAAATTTCAAGACGAACTGCTGCAATTTCCTGAGCTGGTGGCTGATATCCAAAAGTTGGGAAAGACAAGTCTTGTAGGATCAAAACTCGCACTTTGCTCAATATCGGAGGTCTTGGTACTGTCACTGTCAACACCCCCTCTATTTCCTGCCAGGGACTATCAGCTCAATATCAATCTGCAGTTCAGGAGTCCTGCTGACCACTCGTGAAGACCTCAGCCTTCCGGTCCCCACTGCTCCCGGCATCAGTAGCCAGATAAGTCCACTGTGGGACGGCGTATCTCTGACAAGGCACCCTCGCTCTTCTCGACCTTCTCAGACTCCCCTGGGTTTGTTCTGCATCACTTAACTCCGACTCAGACGTCTCAGATACAGGGGCAAGATCTCTTTCAGGTGCCAATCTCAGATTTAATCTCCTTTGCCTCCCAGGCCACATTTCCTCTGCACGCTCTGCCCTTCTTCTCTGCACGCGACCACCTTGCGCACCAGTTCTTTCGGCTGAGTCTGATTCTACACCACTCGCAATGTCACCGTCTCCCTCAGAGTCAATAACTGGGCCTTGTGTAGCGTGACCCCCCTTCAGCTTGCTCTGGTGGGCACCAGCTTCATCAGTAACCCTCACAGCTTGGCTTGTCCTCTCCTGTGGCCTCGCAACCACAGCTGGATTTTCTTCTTGGAGAGGAGCTGTTTCTTCCAAGGGTTCTGAAACTCTGCGGGTGTGGGAGGCGTGTATCCAGTTCGGCAAGCCTCTGCACTTCACAGCTGTATTTGTCACTAGGATCACTTGATAGGGACCCTTCCAGCGGGCATCAAGGCAACTCTTCCTCACATGCTTGCGAACGAGCACCCAGTCACCCGGACACAAGTCGTGGTACAGGTCCTTCGAGGTCGGGGCAGTCGCAGCTTCAACCTGGTGAGACACAGAATGGACTACGTCAGCCAGTCCTTTGCAATAGTCAAGTATCAAATCGTCTGTGATGTTTATCATGGCTGTAGAAGGCACTGCTAGAAAGCGCATCGCCCTCCCCATTAAGATCTCGTGAGGCGAGAGACCAGTTCTCCTGTCGGGGATACTACGGAAACTCATCAACACCAAAGGCAATGCATCAGGCCATTTCAAAGACGTATATGAACACACTGTTGCCATTCTCATCTTGAGAGTTCCATTGACATGCTCCACAATTGCAGATGCCTCGGGCCTGTAGCTACAATGCAGTCTCTGATCAACTTGTAAAGCAGCACAAAGCATCCTCATGATCTCACTATGGAAGTGCGTTCCTCTATCCGACTCCAATGAAGTTGGAAATCCGAAACGTGGTATAAGCTCCCTAAGCAATAACTTTGCCACTGTGAGTCTATCACACCTCCTTGTCGGATAAGCTTCCACCCACCGTGAGAAAACACACACCACAACCAAAATGTACCTCAATCCATTGCACCTAGGCATCTCTGCAAAGTTAAGTTGGATTCTATTAAAGGGTCCCCCTGACCTCCCAATGTGACTCAATGCAACCACAGTCTTTTTTCCAGCATTCATCTGTTGATACGTAACACATCTGTGACACACTGCTTCAGCAAAAGCACAAAACCGTGGATTGAACCATGTTTGCCTGAACACTCGCACCATGGCATCTCTTCCAAAATGAACTGCTCCATGAATCTGTCTTGCCATAGGACTCAATAAGTCATCTAGTAGCACTGCTCGACCATCAGCTGAAACCCAAATACCATCATCTCTTTCTTCACACCCTGCTTTATCCAACCATCTTCCTCCTGTTCTGACACTTCTCCCTGCAGGCGCTTGAGCTTGTCCCAAGTATCTGCTATGGCTAACATCATGCTGAGCTCGGTTCCTTTCTGTGCTCTCTCCAGTATATTCTCCTGTGAAAATGCACCCTTGTTCAGCACAGAAACGTGCAACTTCATCCGCATATCTATTCCCAAGCGTGACAAAGTCCTCCCTCCTCCCGTGGGCAGCACATTCAACCACAGCAATCTTTTTTGGACGTTGCAAGGCTTCCAACAATTTCCTCACATATTCCCCATTCCTGATCGGAGATCCTGATGAAGTTATAAATCCCCTCTGTGACCATAGCTGTCCGAAGCCATGAACCACACCGAAACCGTCCTGGCTAACGTTGTAGATGGTGACTCGGATTTGCTCGGCAACCAAGCAGGCACGTGTCAGGGCAATGATCTCAGCCACTTGTGCGGAGTATACTCCCTGTAAACAAGCAGCTTCCACAACTCCAGAAATGGTGCATACAGCAAACGCTGCTCTCAGATGGCCCACATTGTCTCTTAAGCATGAACCGTCACAAAGAAGATTTCATCGGATTCAGGTAGAGGTTCATCGACAATGTCAGGTCTCGGTTTGGTGCAAAGTTCAGTCACATCGAGACAGTCATGGTCCTCACAATCTTCATCATCAGCATTTGGCAAAGGTATCCGAGTAGCAGGATTCAATACAGAACATCTTTTCAGAGTCACATTCTCTGAGGGAAGTATGACCTGCTCATAGCGTGTGAGTCTGTTATTGGTCTGATACTTTGTTCTCATCATCAGGAGCTCAACTAAGTGTTGAACGTACATAGTTAAAGGGTGACCCATGACTATGCTCTCACACCTTTCAATGCTGACACCTGTTGCAGCAACAGATTTGAGACATCCGGAAGCTATCGGGTCTAAGGTAGCTGAGAAGTAGGCGACTGGTCTACGGACACCTCCATGAGTCTGAGTTAGTACTGACAGTGCGCAGCCTTCTCTCTTACAGCAAAACAGTGAGAAGGACTTGTTGTAGTCAGGCATTCCCAGAGCTAGAGCACGGCAAAGGCTTTCTCTCAGCTCCAAGAAGGCAACCAAACAGTTGTTATCCCATGGTACCGGATCACTTACATCCAGTGCTTTAAATGGGAAAAAATAAGTGCAGGTACTCATTAAAATGAGCTAGATGTGTAGTGAGGGGGCGGGGCTAGGGGCGGGGCTATCCTCTCTGCAGTCCTCCTTTGAACTAGCATCAACTTATCCTTGAGCTTCTTATGCTTCGAGTCTACTTCATCACTACAGTATCTAGCATATCGTAGGATTTCATCCACGGACTTGTTTTGCCAACAGATCAGATGCTGCTGGATCATGAAGCTAATCTCTGGTCTTAACCCTAAAACGAACTTGGAGACAAACTGTTCCATGTCTTTGGAATCTAAGGTATCTAATCCACTGTACTACTTAAAGGCTTGCAAGAGCCTCTCATAGTAAGCATGAACTGACTCTTTGGGTTCTTGGGTAGTCCGATCTATCTTAACCCAATCAATATCTTGAGGCGAAATGTTTGACTGTAATCATCTGATTACCTGCTCAAACTTTTTCATAACCACAGGTCAAGGACCATGGGTAATAGGGTCTCGTTCTGACTCTGACGTTGGCCATTCAACGGCGATCTTACAAGCTGACCACAAATCGCTCGGCACTACAATGTCAAACAATGTATTCAGATCAATCCACAAAACCTTCGAAATTTTGACGAAGCGATCAACTTGCTTGTACCACTTAACAGGTTTTTCCCTCAGCCGAGGAAAATCATTTGTAAATGCTGCCAAGTCACCCCTGCTCCAAGGAACATACACATACCCTTCACTCGGTACCTCTCGCAATGGGTAGGCCTCTACTCCTGTTGTTTCTCCTCCTGGAGGCGGCATATCACCAATACCCTTTTTGACACTTTTGTTCTTAGACTACCTCTCTTCCCACTTGTCAAGCATGCTCCATGCACGTATTCCTATAATCAATTCTCGAATGTGTGTTTTCAATCCTATGACTCTCTTCTCCTCCAATTCCTGATCACTATAATTTAGTCTATGACTTCCCTGCAACATTTTTGTTTTGGATAGATCTACATCGTATCTTTGTGCTATATCGGACAGTTTCTCATGAGCTTTCCTTGCCTTACGGGTCACGTCCTTTGCCACAAAGAACAGCTCATCTTGTTCATAAAGTTCCATCCTTTCCAAAGGTAAATTTCCACTTATAATTTCATCTGCTTCTGCCTTCAACCTCACCACATCTAGCACTTTGACCATCAGGACAGCTTTGATTGTTCCCTGACTTGATGTACTGCTTTGCTCTCCACTTTCACTGCTCTGGTTTCCTCGGTGTCTCCCTTCAACTATAGACCTTGAGACACCTTGACTCCCGAAATTCCTTGATCCATCCCTCCTTCTGCTATTCTCCCCATGGGACCTCTAACTGGGGGTTCCCACATCCTCAAATCAGAACATGAGTCTGCTAACGACACTGATCTCACTGCTCTAGGCTCCGTATGCCCTCTAGAAGAGTATGCAGTAGCTGGCAATGGAGTACTAGCCTCTAAAGGTCGCAAAGGAGGACCAGTTCCACTCACTGTACCATTTCCTCCAGCACTAACGCTGTCTCCTGCTGCTGGTAACAGTGGTTGACTATTGTTTCTTGCTTGACCTGGATCATACACTGACACTATGGGACCTATGGTGACCAGCACCGTAAGGGCATCCGGTAACCGTGTAGCAGCATAAGCTCCGCTCATCTCTGTATCTCTCAATTGCTGTATTCCTATTCCCTCCATTCCTGTTGAAGTCTTCCCCACAACTCTCGCACTAGGACTTGTCTGTGATTCACCTGTCTCATCTGTAAGCGCTTGTCTTCCCTCCTCCGACGTTGGATTATATGGAGGCGGACGCTCTGCTAACATCCTTTCCAACAAGCTGTCATCCGTGTCACTATCATCTTCTTCTTCCTTCCTCTTTTGGGCATCACCTACTTTCACCAACATCGGGAATAGTCTTTCTCCCTCAATAGTTTCTACTCTCCACCTTTTCGCCAATGCATCCCATTGTGCATCTTGAAGCGCCCTTATTGACTTTTTCACTCTTTCCTGGCTTCGGTCCCTTTTTCTCGCATGTGCTGCTCTTGTCCATGCATCTAAAGCCTCAAACTGTGTTGGTCTGGGTGGAGGTCGCGATGAAGCCATCTTTGCCCTCAACTGGTACAACACATCCAATCTAAATGACCCATATGTGGAAAAGCCAAATCTCACTCCTTCTCAGTAACCTTATGCCAATTCTGAAGCCAGACTATGGTATGGAGTCCTACATTTGTGGCCATATAGTGTGCTGGTGTGTCCTCTGGTGGTGCCTCTTCACCCACTCGCACCCACTCAAGTTACCACTTCTCTATCTCCCCTACAAAGGTCACGTAACACCCTAAAGCATTGCATGTTTAAGCCAACTCCTTTCCTCCACAAAATGTTTTCTTTTTTTACTTCCTGATGACAATCCACCAATCCCAGCGCGGCTTTACACCAACCGACCTATCGCAGTGCGGCACACTCCGACGTCACTCCACTCCTCACTCAGCTCAGCAGTTCACCCCCCTTTCACAATCTCTTCCATACACATTCACGCACCTCATTCATAGAAACAAGTAACTGTCTGTCCACCATACGACCGGACAGTCACATAACCGAATGTCTGTCCACGAAACGACCGGACAGCCTCACAAGTATTTGTCTGCCTCACCACTGGCAATCGTCTGTCCGCGAAATGACCGGACAGTCACCTCAACCGTCTGCCCACGAACGGCCGGACAGTCGTATAACTAATTGATAGGATCCACTCGTTCAAAATCGCTCACCTGCGTTGGCCACTCGAATCGCTGTGGTCCGCCCGTGTGCACTAGCTTCCCACACGACTCTCTCAAGCTCTCTCACACACGTTCCTTATCTCCTGTGGGTCTGTCGATGACGCCTCATGACTCCCACAATCACTGGTCAGACAATTACAGCTCTGGTGTCTTCTACACCACAAATCTATCCCGGGATCTTAGGCTACTCGTCGAGCCTGACATCAAAACAAAACAAATCGTATCACATGGACCGCGCGCATTCGGCCCGAAACCACAATCACTCGACTCTCAACCCAACTTCGCAAGACATCACACAATAAAATTATCACCGCAATCTAACACACACAACCTATTCATACTTACTCCACTGTGAACTGCTGTTCCTGCTGCACTGTCACTCTTCGTCGGTCTCCACCAAAGTCCGTCATCCTCCGCCTTCAATCCTCTGACCTTTCATCCTCTGGGCTTTTTGGGGCTCTATGACTAGCTTTCCCTGATATCCCTATCTTCTCCCCTCACTGCAGAGGCAACCGTCACTCTGCTTCCAACTGAGAGCAGAGTTCCTCCCTACCAAATTACTGTAGAACTCACGCCAGATGGACCTTTATTGCCTGCTGAGAAGTTTAGAGGAGAGAAACAATTCATTTAGACAGGATCACAATTTATAAGAACTATGACTCTGAAGAATCACAGACTCCAAATTCAAAGTTAGTGGGGTTTATTACAAAGCCAAAAACAACTGAATGTACAAGCACCTCATTACGAGGTTGTAGAAATACATGGGAACTAATACAAATCCAAACCTACGGGCTAGCTTTATACGATGAATCATAAACAGAATGACAACTCCAGAAGCAGAACGCAGGCAATGATTGCCCCCACGTCAAGTTCGGTCTTCATCTGCGGAGAATGAATAAAAAGCATTAGTCTGTCAGTACACCACCACTATCATGACATCCCTACTTAGCATTTCCCAGGCAAGATCAGGAAAAAGGTATCAGCGCGTGAAGACTTCCTAAGACGTACATTCACGATGGATGGGTCAAGTAGCCAAAGCTACAGAGCTCATTCTAAGATGCTCCTTCTCTCTCCTTTGATCTCCTCACCCCTTCTCCTGTCTCCACCCCGGGACACTATCCCTAATACAAAACACAAAAACGTAGAACACGCCGACAGATCACCTCATTCCACCGGACATTTCCCACAGGTGATTTTCCACGCGATGTCGGTGCTCCCAGCTCCTGGCTCGATGACCTTGATTCCAACGCCTCCCTCAGTGAGAAAGAACACCGGCTCCCAATTATCAGTTCTCCTTGCTCATTTGTATCACATCCTCCCAAGCCTAACTCTCCTAAACAAAATTCAACATGCACATGAAATCTCTAACAACCCTCTCTCAGAGCCCCCAGGGAAAATACAATTCAGGCCTACAGAAATCGGCCAACATAAGAGTGAAACACATAGGCCTTTCGAATACACACACAAATGAACATTTCATTTAGGCCTTTATACTTCATTATATTGCAGAAGCACATTAAATTCATGTTAACTGCACGCAACTTATGAAATCCAACACGTTAAATGCAACTTAATCACGTCTATGTGCAACTTTAATATGGTGCACGTTTGAATCATACACATCACATCACATATAAGCAATTTCCTTAGGCAAATGACATCAAATACTATGAATTACAAAATAATAACATAAATGCTACGTTGTCTCTTCACATGGAACAACGCCTTTCCTACCATTTACACTTTCACGTGCTATTACTGAACACTTCTAATGGTCAAATGTTAATACAACATAAGAGTATATGCGGGTGCGGACTATCCATGATTATGATGCACCCGTACAAATTACAGAACACCATCGCGCTCCATCACATGCAACAGGAATGCCCAAAGCACCTCACTGTCCAGTACCTTCATGTCTCGGGCGCAGACCACCTGACATGGTGGTTTGCTGAGTCGCTGCACACACATGCATCAATATTGGCTAGGCGTGACCTCTCGGTTAGCAGACTGCACAGAGAGACTGCTGCTCCATTCTTGGGAGGTCTGTTTACTGGGCCTCACCTAAAGGAACAAGAAACAGAGGGCCACCACACGGTTCATAGACCTGGGTTTGCTTCTTGCCAAGTGCTTAATCAACCGTGGATGGAGATATTCGACGCCGCCCGCAGTTCCTGCTTGGTAACTCTCCATGCAGGCCTGGGCGCGGGCAGAAGGGATTGCTTTGCACAGGGAAGACACACAATGCCTACGTGAGTACCTGCTAGCAGCCGCTGGGATGCTATCCTGACTGACTTTCAAGCAGCCTTGACGCCTATTGATGCACCTTCCGAAGCACTCGCGTCGCCAGCATCTGTGGTGATACCCCCAGCACCAGACTTCTCACCTAGAATGCCTGACATTCCCCCTTGAATGCGTTCCCCCCCACTATGGTAACTGTTGTTACACTTCTCATTCAAACTGTATCTCTGCATTGGTGTACATTGTTCCTTCCCTCTTGTGAAATAATGGCGTGGACCCCTATGTTGATGCCCTCTTATGAGGGGAAGGAAAAAAAACTCTTTGGTTCATATCTTGGCTTCTCTGTTGTTTTGTTTTTGTTTTTAAAATTGTATACTTATATTTAATAATCATTGAATCTTTGGCGTATTGTGCTGCTGTTATTCGTGGCTGCTATTGTATGACATAAGCATCACGCGTTTGCTACATATGACTAATATGTAATATACGTATGAAAAATATGCAATAAAAAGATTCAAACAAAAGAATTAAAGTGCTAAAAGACACACATATTCATATACTTGTGTGCACACAGATGGCCAGATGCACACACATCTCCACAGCAACCTGGACATTCCCTAGCAAGAAAGAAGGGGCTATTGTTGAGAAAAAATAAAATTCACATTTTCCCCTGTCTCAGGCAATGCAACAGTGGAGCCACGAACTCCAGCACATTAATAAAAGAACCGAACCTTGTAGACATGGGGGCTTCAGCGTGGCACCTGGTTAAATTGAGTTTGAATTAAATAGTTCAATGTATGTGTTTACTCAGCTTGAAGTCCTCCCAGCTGACCTGACTTTCAGTCTAATATTGAATTACATTAATGTTTAATGTCTTCGGGAAGCTGAGTTGCTGTTCTTTGGGCATTTAACTGAGGTTCCTAAGGAATATTATTACCCTGTCATATCATCCTAAATGTTTCCTGATTTGAATCACTTCCCTTCCTCACACCCTTCCCACAATCGCCTCTGTTTACTGATCATCTCTGGGGAAGAGGGTCTGAGGCAGTAGCGGGCCGTGGTGGGAGTGCTGCCGGGCGCTGACGTGGGGAGGGGGGTAGTAAACTACAGATTACGGCCGATTAGAGGTAAGTAAACATATAAATAAATAAAACGAATTTCGTTGCGCGCGCTGCATCGCCAAATGCGGTGCAGTGCGCACAACGAAATTCGTTTTATTTATTTATATGTTTACTTACCTCTATTCGGCCGTAATTCGTAGTTTACTACCCCCCACCCTGCCCCTCCCCCACCCGTCAGCGCCCGGCAGCACTCCCACCACGGGCCGCTACTGGTCTGAGGGTTGTATTACATAATAATAGTTTTGGTGGCTGCATTACAAACAAGGAATTGTATTTGCTGAGCTTTGAAATATTCCCAAACAGACAACTGCAAACCATGTGACATCCTGTGTTACCTCTGTTCTATAATAATAAAAAAACCAGGACCGTTTTGAGAATCGAATCTTGGTTTAGGAATCTTTGCAATTTTTAAAGGCTATTGATGTTCAGGATTGCAAATTAGAGTGCACATTTGATTTTGCTTTTCTATATTCTTGGGTAGAGAGGCAGAGGGTATATGGTCATTTCCCACAGTGGGACTGGGAGGACCACGAGGAATAGCCAGCTATATTCAAAGCATCTGCTAAATGTTTTGACAGCTATTTTCTGAAACAAATGGATCTGGTTATACAATGCCACAGTCTTTACATATGTCACAAAACGTTAGCGGACCAAAGAGTTGTCTGTGACTGGCTTAAAGTTTCCTTGACTCATAGGGGTATATGTACAAGAACTGCCACTAACTAGCGTTGCGTTAGTTAGCAGCAGTTTTCTTAACGTGGCCTATCACCAAAAACAATCGCCCTGTTAGAGATGTATTTACAATACGTCGCTACATGGCGATAGTAACAGCTAACCGCGGTGAAAAATGCTGCTAACACTAGCGTCAAGGTGATAAAAAGTTTGACGTTAGCAAGAGAAAAGTGATGAAAGGCCCATTAGCTGCAAAAAAACTCACGTTAGTCAGCCCAACGTGACTTTTTTGCCTCTAGAGGCAAAAGTAGCCTATAAGTCCACCTCCAATGAAAAATAGGAAATAAAACCAATGGAATGCAGAATGGAGCAGCCAGGGCCAAGTGCAGCACAGATCAACAACCCCACCAAACACCCCCCAACAGCCAGGATGACCAGCCAGAGTCCCTTGGGACGAGGAAATGCAGATTCAGGGCTACAAACACTCAATACCTGGGAGTCGGCGGCGGTTCTAGGAATATGAAGAAAGGCTTCATAGCTTACACACGTCTGCCACAATTCAATAATAAAAATGGAATCCAGATACCGTTGAGTGCTCCGATTTGTTGGGGAATTATGATGTGCATGGTGGCTACTGCCGTGACGGATGCACCCGCCCGCAAGTTGTTCAGTAATGCGAAGTGGCAAGTTGTTAAGAATCTGTGTCGTTCTTGCTAGAACCACCACCGATTCCCAGGAATTTAGTGTTTTTCGGCACTAAGTCGTCATTACTTAATGGATGGACTCTGGTTACAGTAATCAGTTCATACAGATACTTACCTATGGTGAGTTGGAAGTACGGCAGGGCGAGGAACTAGGATTTTGTTTGTATATCACAATACGGTGGAGGCAATGCAAAGTGACAAAATGAAAAGGCTGCAAGACTCATTTTCTACTCAGAGACTGACATTATTAAAATGCGATCGATGAGCGTGCAGCCACCCTCACTCAGAGAAGATTGTTGAAAATAGACATATTTTGCAATGGCGGATACAATGTTGCAAGACTGGGAAGTCCGTCTTCTCTCACCAAACTCTGCTTGTCCAATAGGAATTAAGGACGGGCGAGTTTAAAATGTGATACGAGGAAACATTTATATGCATAACATTGAGAAAGGCTTCATAGCTGAAACGCGTCTGCCGCAATTCAATAATAAAAATGGAATCCAGATACCGTTGAGTGCTCCGATTTGTTGGGGAATATATATATATATATATATATATATACACGTATGTATATTATATATATATATATATATATATATATATATATATTATATATATATATTTTGTGTCTACCTCAAAACTGTAGGGCACATTTACAAGCTCTTGCGCCACTTTTGCGTCACTTTTCCCATGTTAAAAGTGACGCAAAAGTGGCATAAGGGGCTTGTAAATCTGCCCCTTTATTGGCAACTATAGCGTAATGTCTTTCGTATATATCTCAAAAGTGATGTGAACATTTTCTGTTGTAAAGTGCTCTGATACCTTCAGGTCTAGCTAGCTCTATATAAAACTCTCATATACATAAATAAATAAAGGTGTGATGATAAAGCCTTATATGGGTCAGCGATGTAATGAAAAGCCTGGAATAGTGAAGTTCTCAAGTGCCTAACTGGAGTTTTTAACAGTGCATTTTCCACACCATGTCCAGAAGAATCTTGGAAAAAAACGTCAGTTTTTCAATCAGACATTTCAAAAATTTACATTTGATGCAGCATTAAGACTCAATATTAGTTAGTCTTTAACTATGTGGGTGAATTTTAGGTTTGTGAACCCCCCTCCCTCATTTTTGTGATACAATGTCTGCTAGGGATAGACTCCCCTATCACTTGCTGGTTTTAATGGAGCTGAATGTACCTGGAATGAAATGTGCACGTTTTTGAGGGGGGTGGGCCAGTTGACGCCCCTAACATAATAAACAATTTGAGCAGGTTAATCGGCGTACAAAATAAATTACAACGTAGGCTAGTGAGGTAGAGTTCCTCTTCTTGATGCCGTGCAGGCAATTTTGTTGTTTTATGTTTCTTTATTTAAGCCCCTCTCTCCAGTTATGACTGGGTATTTTCTATTTGATTTGTTGAACTGTAGGAAGCAGTTCACCAAGTTGTCACCTGGTTGGATGGCAATGTGGATTGGAAGGAGAGTTTGTATGGCTGGAGCTAAGAAGAATAAAGTAGACACAACTTAGAGGCAATGCAGGAAGCCATTCAATCAATCAATAAATCTATCAATCAGGGGGTTTATAAAGCGCGCTACTCACCCGTGAGGGTCTCAAGGCGCTGGGTGGGGGGGGTGCAGCTCCGGGTCAGTCGAAGAGTCAGGTCTTGAGTTTCTTCCTGAAGGTGTTCAGAGTGGGGGAGCGTCTGATGTTGACTGGGAGCTCGTTCCAGGTCTTTGCTGCGACATAGGAGAAGGCTCTGCCTCCTGCTCTGGTTCTGCGGATGCTGGGGGTCTCTGCTAGGGCGAGATCAGCGGAGCGGAGGTTCCTTTTGGGTACGTGGAAGGAGACTCTTTCGCTGAGGTATTTGGGTCCGATGTTGTGGAGGGATTTGTAGGTGTGGGTTAGTAGCTTGAAGGTTACCCTCTTCTCAAATGGGAGCCAGTGGAGGTCTCGTAGGTGTGGGGTCATGTGTTCGTGTCGAGGGGTTCCGATGATGAGTCTGGCTGCAGTGTTCTGGATGGTTTGGAGCCTGTGTAGCAGGGTTTTGTTGATTCTGGCGTAGAGGGCATTGCCGTAGTCTAGTCTGCTTGTTACTAGTATTTGGGTTACGGTCTTTCTGCATTCATGGGGGATCCACTTGAAGGTCTTTCGGAGGATGCGGAGAGAGTTGAAGCAGGTTGAGGCGACGGCGTTGATCTGGCGGGTCATGGGGAGGGAGGAGTGCAGGATGATGCCGAGGTTCCGGGCGTGGTCCGTTGGCGTGGGTGGGTTTCCGAGAGCAGTGGGCCACCAGGTGCCGTCCCACGCCGTGGGGGAGGGTCCATGGATGAGGACCTCGGTCTTCTCCGAGTTCAGCTTTAGGCAGCTGTCGCTCATCCAGGCTGCGACGTCTTTCATTCCTTCTTGGAAGCCGAGTCTGGTGTCTTCGGGGTTCTTCGGGAGAGAGAGAGAGAGGATAAGCTGGGTGTCGTCGGCGTAAGATACTATGCTGAACCCATGCTGTGACGATGTCGGCGAGAAGGCCATGTAGATGTTGAAGAGCGTGGGGCTGAGCAAGGATCCTTGGGGTACTCCGCAGTTGATCTCTGTGGGGTCGGAGAGAAAGGGTGGGAGTCTGATCCTTTGGGTTCTGCCGGTGCGGAAGGAGCGGATCCAGTCGAGGGCGGTTCCCCGTATGCCAGCGTTGTGGAGTCTGGCGGCGAGAGTGCGGTGGGAGACGGTGTCAAAGGCTGCGGAGAGGTCTAGTAGGATGAGGGCTGCTGTGTGGCCCTGGTCGAGTAGCATGCGGATGTCATCAGTGGCGGCGAGGAGGGCGGTCTCGGTGCTGTGGTTGCTGCGGAATCTGGACTGGGAGGAGTCGAGGATGGCGTTCTCTTCGATGAAGGTGGTCAGCTGGGCGTTGATGAATCTCTCTGTGACTTTGGCTGTGAAGGGAAGGAGACAGATGGGCCAGTAGTTTTTGAGGTCCGTTGGGTTGGCCAAGGGTTTCTTGAGGAGGGGCTTGACTTCTGCCCGCTTCAAGACGTCTGAGAAGATGCCGGATTCGAGGGAGGTGTTGATGGTCCGGCTTATCTCAGGAGCTATGGCGGCGGCTCTGTGGTAGATGTGCGGCGGGCAGGGGTCTGTGGGAGCTCCTGAGTGGGTGTTCTTCATGATCTTGGTGGTGTCTTCCGTGGTGGCAGGTTTCCAGGTGGTAATGGTCGGACGGTTGTCGGTGGTGGTGGGGGTGGTGGTGTCGGGAGTCTGTTCGCTGAAGTTGTCATAGAGGGTCTTGATTTTCATGTGGAAGTAGTAGCTGAGTTTGTTGCAGAGGTCCTGGGATGGAGAGACGTCCGTGGCTTCGCTGGGGGGTTTGGTGAACTGCTGTATGATGTTGAAGAGTTCCTTTGCGTTGCTGGCGTTAGAGCGGATTTTGTTCTTGATGAAGGTCTTCTTGGTGGTTCTTATGCGCTGGTGGTATTCATTCATGGCGTTCCTATAGCTGTTCTGGTCTTTGGTGGTTTTCTTGTTCCGCCAGAGTTTCTCGAGGCGTCTGCAGGAGCGTCTGGCTTCTTGGAGGTCGGTGGTGAACCAGGCTGCCTTTACCGGGCGTTGATTGACAGGGTGGCGGAGGGGTGCGAGCTTGTCGGCGCAGCTGGAGATCCAGCGGTGTAGTTCTTTTGCTGCGGAGTTGGTGTCGGTCGTGCCGGAGGGGGGGTCGTGGAGGAGGGTGGCGTTGAGGAGTTCCTGTGTGATCTTGCTCCAGTTCCTTCGGGGCAGGTGCGGGCGGGTTTGGGTGCGGTGGTGGTGTTGAAGGTGAAGTGTACGCAGTGGTGGTCTGTCCAGAAGGGCTGCGTGGTGTGGCTGAAGCGGATGTTAGCCCATCCTGCGAAGATGGGGTTGAGTGTGTGTCCAGCTTTGTGGGTGGGGGTGGTGACGAGCTGCTTCAGTCCGAGGTTGGCGAGGTTGTCGAGGAGGGTGGTGGAGTTGAGGTCCCTGCGGTTGTCGAGGTGGAAGTTCAGGTCTCCAATGAGTATGTAGTCCGTGGAGGCGATGGCGTGGGGTGCGACGAGGTCGGCTATGGTGGTGGCGGAAGAGGCGCGAGGTCCGGGGGTCTGTAGACGAGGGTCCCACGTAGCGTGGTTCTGGGGTTGGTTTGGATCTGGAAGTGGAGGTGTTCTGTGTTGGAGAGGGGGTCGATTGTGCTGGAGGTGGAGAGTCGGAGGGAGCTCTTGTGTGCGATGGCGAGTCCTCCTCCTGGGCGGTGGGGGCGGTCCTTTCTCTGGATCTTGTATCCTTAAGGGATGGCGGTGGCAATGTCGGGGGCGGAGGTGGTGTTTGTCCATGTTTCCGTGAAGAAGGCGACGTCTGGCGAGATGGTGTTGAGCAGGTCCCAGATCTCTGTGGCGTGTCTGTGGAGGGAGCGCACGTTGAGGAGGATGCACATCAGAGCTTCGGTGGTGCGGGCGTCCGTAGAGGGTGCAGCGGGCGAGGGCGGGCTGTAGGTGTTGAAGGATTGTCGGCAGTGTCTGCAGGAGAACTGGCCGAGGGTGGTGTTCGGCATTGATCTCTGGCAGTTGTTTTTTCCGGGGTTGAGTGCGAGCAGGTCGGCGGGGTTGTAGCGGAGGATGGCCGGAGAACCAGGGTCCCTGGCGCTGGCCGCCGTTGGGTCGAGGACGGGCGCAGACGGGCTAGCCTTTGGCGTGCCTTCGGCGCGCCAGTGGCGTGCCCGCTGCGCGCGGCCGCACAGCAGCCGCCATTAAGTAGGGGAGGGGGCGGGAAGCGCTGGGAGGTGGGAAAGCGGGAGGCGGGAAACCAGCAGCGGCGGTGGGGGCACAGGTGCAGCAGCGGGCACGGGCAGAGTAGAAAAAGGATGGATAAAATACAGAGAGGGGGCAGAGGCAGAAGGCTGAAAACGGGGCAGAACAGGGCAGAACGGAGGCAGCAGGCGGAAAAGAGGCAGAGCGAGGCGCACTGGCAGCGGATGAAGGCAGAAGAGGTGCTTTGCACAGCGGAGCTGCGGGGGGAGAGCAGGTCTCTGACCAGGAGGTCAGGGGTCTTGCTCGCCATTAGCCATTAAAATTCATCACAATAGTAGAAGGACTACCAAGTCTGTTGAGAAGTTATGGTGGAAAAATTATCCCTGTAAGCAAATCTGCTGAGGATATAAAGACATTATATTGTTTCTCCTTAGTGCAAAAGTAGAATAAAAATGATCTGATCGGAGGTCAGTAGGTGGGTGAACGTGGCATGCATTGTGGAAATGACTCAAGTTTGAGTGGCTAGGCGCAGTGGAGTTGTTGAACCCTTTGTTGGATCGGGAGGATGATCCAGAGATTGTGGGTGCATTTTGGGGTCAATGTTTAATGGATAGTGTTGGTAGCCAGGTTGATTTTGAGGCCGATTATGGTGTTTCAACTCCAAATGGTCCATCTTTTGCTCTGTCTGTCATTGGCAGAGGAGTTGGGGGCATGAGCGAAGTTGTAGGTAAAAGTCTAAGTTAATGTGAACAAACCCACGTTACCCTCCCAAAAAATACATATTTCTTGATTCTGATCAAAGGGATTGATGTGTTCCATTCCTTCACTTTTCATTCCATGTTGTGCACAATTCTAAAAATTGTGAAGGTGGCAGTGGCTGCTGCCACTAAACCTTGGTGGGGTAGCACGGGGGTGGGTAATTCTAAAAAAATGTTTTCAAATTTTTAAAAAGAGAATTTACCTGAGGCTCTCGGACGCCTCCTTGTGCTTCTCTGCTCCAGCTGCCTCAAGCTCCTCTGCTTCCCTCCCCACCCAATCCAGAAGCTGCTCTAAAGCATTAGAGAGAAGCTCTGGGATTGGTCTGAGCAGGCTGAAATGCCGCTCAGTTAGGGACAGGGAGCCTGTGCCTTTTCTCCCACGTGGCTGTGCAAGACAGCTGGGTTGGAAAAATGTAAGTGCACATGCCGGTTTGGCCGCACTAAGATGGCCGGCCAAACGACCTGTGCACTTACAGTGCACCTACCACTCCCCCTCCCTGGGCCTGGCTGCTCCTGGCGCAGAGCATGGCCCCACATTTCCCTAGACTTTGCCAAGCAAGTGAAAAATAAAATGATAGTAACGTAGTTTTATTATCATTTTATTTTTCATTTGCCGCCTTTCAGCAGTGGGGCGACGCTCCTACACCATAACGGAGGAGCCGCCCCTGGCAAGGTGGATGAAGTGGGGTCTGCACATAGGTCAAATGTCTTCAGTTTCCAACCCTCATATGCAGGAGGAATATGTTCAGTGTTCCCCCAAGCATCAGAGAAAATAAGCGTTTATTTTTTATTTTATTTAATGCGATTTTATATAGCGCGAACATTACCCGAAGGTGTCAGAGCGCTTTACAAAAGAACCAGTTGCGTTACATAAGGACTTTGGATTACATGAGTTACATAAGAGATACAAACAGAAAAATTGCAAATGTACAAGTTGTAAAGTCACTCAAGGAAGAGATACAAACAGATAAACTCTAAAATCACATAGGAATGGTAGTAAGTACAAAGGTCTACTACATATACTAGTGGTTTGAGTTATATATATATAAATTGCAAATTCACTCAGGATTACATTTTAACAGCGATTAGGCTTGGACAATTATATATTACATATTTACAGAGCAGGAAATTCTTGCCATCGTTCAGCCAGGTGTTCAGGTGGTGTTGCACTCAAGGGTGCTGGTCTTGGGTCTGGAGGGATCCCCGAGTTGGAGATGTCCATAGGGGTAGAAGGCCGGATGGTGGTGGGGGAAGCAGCATGCTGGATCCCCGGGCTGATCTTGAGGTCATGCTTGTCTCCATCTTGTGGATAGAGGAGGGTGCTCAAGGGCAGGCGGAACTATGCCACAAAGTCAGGTCTCCCGCCTGGCTCAAGCACCCGCAGTGAGGCCCCGGCAGGCCCAGCGCGCCAAAACCGCGTATAGGCATTGTAAGCGGCGGGTGCCATGTTTAAATCAGGCAGATCATGTCTGGGCGCCCCCGCTGCATTTCTCAGCCCCCCAGGCTCCTAAACCTCAATTATGGGCGTTTTGCCTCCAGGATGTCCTCTTCACTAAAAGGGGGGTCGCTCGCGCTGGCAATCTGCAAGCTCCTACCAGCAGCGGTCACGAGGCATCAGGCGGGCGTGAACACCAACACAGTCGTTCTGCCGCCCGCACCTCCGGATTCCTCGATTTCTCCTCGCCGCCCTCCACCGCTATTCCAAATCTGCAGAGGGGACGCACCTCGCAAGTCGAGGCAGTCAGTTTATGCTGTACCTAGTCCAGCTGTTGGAAGAAAACCAGCTTGTTGGCAAGATGAGTTAGTTTATGGGTCTTCTGAGTGAAGATGACATCTGTCTAGCCATATCTTAGTCAGAGAGTAAAGAAACATGGGCCTTCTGCAATAATTATGTGATAAGTTGTAGTTCACTTCACGGTCCATCACTGGTCAGCACTTTCTATAGTCGTGGGATGAATTTTCACAGGGGTCAGAGGTTTCCATTGCAGGCAGGAGTCGGATTCGACTTGTGAAGAAGTTATATCAGTAGTGTGGATGGCTATGAGCCAATGTCAGTGGCGGGAGACACGCAGACAGAGTAGAAGGACTGCAAAAGCAGGTGACGTCCTGCTCTTTGAAATTCTTGCCTGTTTAACTTCCTGCCAGGTCACGTCACCTGGTACCCACCCCGCGTGCCTCCTTCACATGGCTTTACTTTTAGACTGTCTGACCGAGCCAACATTCCTTCTAGCTAAGCCTGAGTGGATTCCATAAGTATTGGTTAACCACGGCGTACTCTATTGGTTACCACTGGCTCCTGAGATCCGTTAGTAAAAGTCGGTCCCTAAATTACCCACCCCCCTCCCCCCTATTCCCTGCTTCAGATATTCCTGCACCAGAATCAAAATACTTCTTTCTGCGTTTCTCTCTGCCTCCGCATATCCATTCCCCGCTCATTTGTTTTCTGTGCTCATCCGTCGACTCTCTACCCCCCCCCCCCCACTACTGCCACCCCCCACTCCCCCCGGTGCTCCCTGCAGTGCGAGCCATAAACAGCTCCCTCACATTCCAGTCACACGTGCAGCTTTTTTATTTTGTCAAGGGCTTTGATTTGGAATTCAGCCGCCGCTTTCATAACGATATCTTGTTTAGAGCGGCCTGGCTGTTATTTTTAGATAAGACTATCTTTTTCCTTCCAATGAGTTTTCAACACAGCTTGAATGTCGTAGCAGAATAAAAGGGCTGTTCGGCAGAAGCTAAACCCCTAAAAGAGATGTTAGGCCGCGTATTCTAGCGCGAGGATGCTGCTTTCCACAGAAAGTGTGGTAAGTAACTGGAACTGTGGAGTGTACGTAGGGACTGGGCAAAACCAGCCACATAATAAAACATGCATTGACAAATCCAATGGTTTGGGGCTATTGAATGCGAATGTGTTGTATGGCTTTATATTGTGTGATATGTATGAATGTGGTGCTGGAAATGGAGCACGTGTGACCTAGGAACCCAGAAATTGGGTGAAAATGGCGTAGTGGCAGAAAAAGAGTGGAGTTGTGAGGAACAGAGCTGTGATGGGAGCAGCGAATCGAACTTATTTGTGGTTTCCCATTGACTTTACAAACTCTGGCTCGAAAGAAATTGTCAAATAAAATATGATTAAAAAGTTGCTCAGCCTTAAATAATTTGCCACAAACTGCTTGCATTTCCATGTAGCTCAGGGAGTAGAGATGCCTTCTGCAGACATGCGACAATCGAATGCAAATTACCCTGAAAAAAGCTGTCATTTTCTTGTGACCTTCCCACGCTTTTAGTTTGCTGTCTGTCTGTGTGGGCTTCAGATTAAGAACTGACGAAGGACGCGTGTGGAGTGTTACAATACCTAGAGTGTAAATGCAGTATTTCATATAAAAGCCTAATAAAGTCGATATGATGTATTTCATATAGCGCTGTAGGGCGGCAAGAGTTCTGCTAATTTGCATACTGACTGTTATACCGATTTGTGGTGCCAGTGATTGTTGGCTGGAGGCAGAGTACTTTTGTTCTGGGCAGCTCACCTTCAAAGTGCCAGTTCTACTACAAACAGGCAAAATGCCAACACTCATGTTTCAGTTACCCAAAGGCTGTAAGAAGAGCTGTTCCAGAATGTGAATTAGACTGCCAGCAGACCAATGGCTGAAGAGGACTGAACCATTGTCTCGTTTTAGGTGTGCTGCCTTGTGGGCAGATCCAAAATGACAATGTCCGTTCAAGCAGGAAATGGCAGACGTAGGCTGACCAAAAGCCTCTCTCTTTGTATGTTATGTGTATGATATGCATAATTTACAAGAGTTCAGGGGAAACAGCTAAAGCAGCCTCTTAAATCAGACCTAAAATGTATGGTTAGGCACAGGGCTTTAAGTGGAATGAAAAAACTGGGGGGTCTCTCAAAGGGGCGTGGCCAATGTAATTAAGGGCGTGGCTTAACAAACGTGAGCTAAAAATCAGTGCCTAGCATAGTGTGCCGTCCGACTTGTATTTTGCTGTTTCTGTCATTGCATCCAGATATATAATACAACAAGTAACATTATACCTACAAGCCAGGACTATTGGCTTTGTCAATGGTTGTTAGTCGCATAAGATAAATAAACAGCAACTATGGCTTGTATATAATATTGAAAAAGCTTCAACTTAAAGCCCTGGTGATACAATGACAATGTTGCTGCTCCTGAGTTCCAAAAAGGGAAGGGAAATCCAGAGAGAAAACGACTCTCTTTAAAGGATTTCCCTTCCCCTACAACGCTCACCTGGCATGACGTCATGCCGTAACTTCTCCACTAGTCAGAAGTGAGCAGTGTGAGCAGCGCACATGGATGTGCCTGCTGTCACTGCAGCCCGGAAAACAACGGACCGCCTGTGCCAGTGCACAAAACAGAGCCCAATAGAGACCCGTTTCGAGGCCCCCTTTAAAAAACTGCCGGTGCTCAGCACCGGTGAGACCCGGCCCACTTAAAGCCCTGGTTAGGCACATAAAGCACTATGGAAAGGGGACCGCAATGCACTGCAAGACAATAGAGGTTTCAAATCATAACATAAGAGTGAAGTAGAGAAGCTAGAGCTGGAGACTCTGCAGTCAGTCTATAAAATGGACAAACTAGATGGCATTTGTAGCTGTCAGCAATATCTATGTATCTGCATTTTATACTAAGAGGAAGGGAAATCTCATCACATAAATGGGTGGGGGATCGTGTCAAAACAGTTCAGATTTTATTTTATGTTTTATTTTATTTTAATATTTTTTTATGTAGCGTTCAAAATAGCCTAGAAGCAGCTTCAATGTCATCAAACCACTTTATTTCGGTTACTAAAAACCATAAACGTACACCACATAGTACAATATATTAAACACTTAAAAAGACACAAATCCAATTCATCAAAATAAAAACAATCTAATAAAAAAGGGAGATTCACATAAAATCAAACTTCAACCAATTACATATAAGTCAGGGCTACCATACGCAAGCAAATCAAAAGATCGACACAGGAAAAATACAATAATTCCAGGTAATAAAAACTAAGTAGTAACTCTGTAGGGTATCGGGGGAACCGTGCTTTTTTCAATCTCACAGCAGCAACTAGAAAACTGGCAATATAAAAAGTTTCTTGCGAATTGTTCAGCAGCTGGAGATAAAACAAGGCGGGTTTTGCCTGAATAAAACCCTTTCCCTTCAAAATTGGGATTAAAAACCTCCTACGAATAACGCTATAAAATTCACAAAACATCATAAAATGCAATGTGTCCTGGGCTGAGAAATCATCACACGTACAAGGACCCAGGTCACAGGGCCTACCCCAGCCTTGCAGGTTGCCTAGGGAGAAATGAATTAAATTAAAACGGAACCTAGTTAAAAGTGCACGATGGGCGGGCCTCGTAACCCATCTCAGATAGGGTTCAATCAGGGGGGAGGTTTTCAGTAAAAAAAAAATGCTCTAACAGTGGATTTTTTTAGCTCAATTTCCTCCCGCTCCGCCATCAGCCCATTCAGGAAATGTGTTTTAACCCATGCCAGGTCCTCTTTCTTTATTTTGTCAGGCTGGTCAAATAATTCCTGCCGCCCTAATTTAATTAAAGCGGACTTGACGAAGGCGAGCCAGGGAATATTGTTAGCTCGATCCATAGAAACACAATCCTTTAAAATCATGTGATTCAGGGTTAAGTCTGAGTTAAGCCAGGTCTTGAGCCAGCAAACCACCGGGGCCAACTTCAACTGATCTCCTACGTAACCCACTCCCATTTCTTGATGTATTGTAAAAGTCGGGGTTGATTGGGGGACCGACAGAAGGGAACGCAGGAACTTGTTTTCACACACCTGCACCCCCTCCATCGTCTTATAACCCCAGATGGCTGCGCCATATAAAGCGATGGCCAAGCATTTTGACCTGTAGATGTTCAACATAGCATCAATTGGTTCGGCTCCCAAACGCTGGGCAAATCCATGCACGGCAGCCGTAGCCCTAGCCATTATGTTATTCTTAACTTTCTGTTGGGGTACCCAAGATCCCCTCTCATCAAAGACTACCCCTAGGTAAGTGAAGGAACTAACCCGAGTCAGCTCAGTACCTTCACAGAACAGGGTTTTGGATTTCCTCGGTTTCAAGCCCATGGTCATAACTTGTGATTTTGCTTTATTGACCACGAGATCCAACAAATTCATATAAGCCCCAAAGGAATCCAAAAGTCTTTGTAACCCTACAGCAGTGCGGGCAAGTAGCACGGCGTCATCCGCGTATAGGAGTACAGGGATAACCCTGTCCCCTACTCGTGGTATGTCCAGGCTGGCTAAATCTAAAACTTTGCCCAACTTATTTATATACAACGTAAAAAGTAATGGGGCTAATATACAGCCTTGACGTACGCCTCTACCAGATTTAAAGTGCCGTGTGCATTTCCCATCCTGGTTGACCCTCACCCTTGCCGAAAGATCACTATGGAGGTCCGCCAGGAAGTAAACTAACCTTGGGTCTATGCCCATATCTAGCAGGACGAGCCATAGCTTAGATCTGTTTACCAGATCAAAAGCCAAGGAGAGGTCCATGAAAGCTAACTGAAGCGACCCCTCTTTGGCTATGATGTATTTTCCTGCTAAAAGATGTAAATTAAGGCACTGGTCCAGAGTGCCTCTACCACTTCTAAATCCGTATTGGAGATTAGTTAAAATATAATTCTCATCCAACCAGTCCATTAACTTTGTTAAAATCACTCTCCCTAAAACCTTTACTGCAGAGTCAATAAGTGAAATTGGTCTATAACACCGTGGGTCCCCTCTCTGGCCTTTTTTAAAGACCGGGATTATAATAGACGTCAACCAAGATGGCAGACAACCCTGATGACTTGCCCTGTTGTAGACATTCGTCAAAATTTTAGCCCAGAGCGATGGGTTTTGTTTATACAGATCTGCTGGGACACCATCTGGTCCAGGGGCCTTGTTACTGGCCATTTGCATAATGACCATTTCCACTTCACCTGCGTCAAAAACCACAGTAGGAGGGACCCTGCAGGGATCTAGGTTATCAGATGAATCCAGGCTAGGAGTGGACTCATAAATATCTTCAAAATGTGCGAGCCATTGATCTTCTGTGATATTATAATCAACAAAGCAATTCTCAAACCCTGACAGGGCAGGTTGATTAACAATGGCCCAGAATCTAGAGCTATCTTTGAGGACCTCCACTGATAAAAGAGCAGTCCAGGCTTCTTCTTTAAGTTCATTTTTCCGTTTAACCACTGCAAATTTATATGCCTTTCTTAGCCTAGCAACATGGTCTTTATCACGTGGGACCTTTTAAAGTGCAGCTATCAGTTTACGGTGGGTCTCAGAGCAATCCCTATCAAACCATCTTTCTCCGAGGAAATTCCCAGATCTTATAGGTAGGGAGAGGTCTAACTTCACCTGAGCACAAATGCCCTCAAAGGACAAAAGGACTCCCGCCCCCTGCCCGAAGTTATCAAGGCAGGTTTCGAACAAATCCCTTGCCTTATCATATAACTCCTGGAAAAACTGGTCCGGGATTACCTTAGCCCATTTTAGTCTGCGTCCTTGGTCAGATGTTTTCAGACGGGTGGCACCCCCTGGGTTCTCCGATCTCCCTTTTAGACCACAACCATTGTCTAAGACAAGAATAACAGGGTTATGGTCACTAAAATGAGTCAACTTTGCATTATAAAAAGTTACCTGAGACAGCAGTGTAGGAGAGAGAAAAATAAAATCTATAATGGTATCTACCTCGCGCTTTAAAAGTAGGAATCCTTTCCTTTGTGACGGGAAAACTTGGTTCATAAAGATCAGCTTCTGCTACGAGTTCCTCAAGACTTTCCCCCGCCTGTATATGTTAAAAATGAGGGTTTGAAAGTTCAGGGGCCCTAAATAGTTATCCCCTGACAGTTCAGTTTGCAAACATGAATATTAAAATCTCCCATAATTATGATTGAATAATAAGTGGTTTGTTTCTCTTGGTACGCCTCTAAAAAAGTTTCAGATTAATTAAATGTTCATTTACCATAGACATAACACCAGAATTATAAAAATTAACAAACAAAAATTTCTTTGAGTTGTGGGCATTAAATTCTATTGCCAAACAATTTTGGGAACCCACATCCACCCTCCTATGAACCCCTGCTAATTTTAGGGAAAAGAGCATTAAAAGACCCCCCTTCGCTCTACCTGAGGCAGACGGCTGCGCGGGGACACTATATGAATGAAACCCATCTACCCAGAAATTATCTTCCGTGTCCCAGGTTTCCTGTAAACTAATAATCTCATAATCTTTTAGCAGGTTACGCCACTTGGGATCCTCTTTTTTGCTTCTCAGACCCGCAATGTTCCAGCTAATGATATGACAGTTAAGGGTTTCCCTTCTCTTTATAGCCGGGCTTCTTCTACAGATGTAGGTTGAACTCTGTTGATTGCAGGGTAACTCCACACTAGCCACTAAAGGACTAACCTTATCAGGTAAAGCAGGGTTCAATGACTCAGGCGACTGTGTGTATGTGTGCTGACATGTCTTTGATAAAGGGGGGCCATCTTCACTAGATAACGTGTGCGAGATTAGTCAACCCTGGCTGTCAAGATCAGACAAGGGGGAAAACCTGTTACCCACTGAGGGAAAGGGGGCATCAATAGGCAAAGGTATTGGAGCTGGCTTATAAAAGTAGCCCAAGGGTAGTGCACAGATACTGGTGGAATTCAAGGCAAGATCTTCCTGGGCCCTCAAAATTGATCTAGCCACGAGCGGGCTGCGAAAGTTGACCACTATGCAGTCCCCCTCGATATTTTTTGATGACATACCGACCCAGCCTACCCTTCTAGCCATAATGATGTTATGCATGTCTGCCACCCCGAACCTCCTATGTTTAGACAACCAATCCACACACTTATTTCTCAACTGTAGCCACGTTTCCCCCTGACCTTTCTCAAGGGTAGGGACCCCTGCTAATACTACAACATATGGACAGGCCTCTGGAGGTAGGCCTAAAATCTCCCATTTGGTATCACCGCCACCCCTACCCCTGGTTTTCATGAGCCCATTACTTGGCTTTGAGGTACCTGTAGATAGATTCACCACAGGATCAGGCGCGCTGGTGGTAGGTAGCTTTTGGTGAGTACCTGTTGTGTAATAAGTGTTAGGGGCAGTGGGGTGGACTCCTTTACCACCCAACACGTTGGTCTGACAAGGAGCAACCAGCTCCTTAACTATCCTACAAGTTGAACATAGGTTACCAAGAGGGAAGCCTATATGTGCGGTAAGTGAAGTAAGATTAGTGCCCATCGCTGTTAAAGCGGGCAATACCCCCTTGCACTATCAGTATTCTGCAAGAACTCCTTTTGATTATTCTGATTAATCACTGTAGTTTCTACCCGATCAACCTGCTCCCTAAGGGAAATAAAATTAGTATCCATATGCTCTTTTAACCGAATAAAAGCCTTGTCCAGGGTATCCATAACAATGTCCAAGCCAGAGACAACATCTCCTGCAACAGCGGAAACAGTAGCTGCAGTGACAGAGGCACTCTGAATTGATGGCAAAAAAGCAATGTCTGTCTGAGTGCTAATAGGACAGACTTGAACCGTCTGGGTCTTCGCGGCTCCAGACCCCTGTTGTTTCTGTTTATAGCCATTAGTGTTGGCTCCCTTCTTGCTCCCCACTGTTGAGGTGTATTTGTTTTCCTTACTGCGGGTTTTGGTAGTCCTTGCCCTTGTGCCTAAAGACGGCCCGTTTGATGCGGCCTTAGGGGTAACGGGAGGCAATATGACCGCGTCTGACACCTCTGCCACAGGTACGGCAGGGGACTGGGGCTGGTTAGGCAGGCTTACAGACATACAATCTTGTGGGGCCCCACCAGCAAGGGGGGGACCTAATGATAGTCGTCTATGTGCAGTGAGAGAGTCTAGCGACAACCGTCGTTCGGCAAGCTTAATCTTGTGACTTAACATAGATTCCGCCCTTATAATAAAAGCATCCAAGGTCCCAGCTACCCCCTTACGAGTACTCATGATAGAAACCTAGCCTCTCAAATAACAAACATCAAATCAGGACCTCTGGCGCCGCTGTACCTGCAGCTTAGATGAGCGATTATCCGTGCTCTCTTTTATCCAAATAAGCAGATGTTAGGGGGGGCCAGCCCTGCCCCCTCCTGACTCCGACGGGCGTGGCCCGGGCTTCGCCCGCGCGCGTCTTGCGCTGCGGAAGCCTGGGCGAGCTTTTAAAGCGCCGGCTGGCGCTGGTCCATGACGCGGCTCCTGCCGCAAGGCGAACTGGTCCTGGTGGTCCTCGTAGTTGGAGGGCAGCAGACAGGGCAAGAAACAGCGTCCAGAGGCCCCCGCGCTGCGGGAGCCTGTGCGAGCTTTTAAAGCGCCAGCTGGCGCTGGTCCGTGACGCGGCTCCTGCCGCAAGGCGAACTGGTCCTGGTGGTCCCCTTAGTTGGAGGGCAGCAGACAGGGCAAGAAACAGCGTCCAGAGGCAGCTTCAATGTACTTAGATGAGGGAAGTGCCACACAAGGAGCGGGGTGACTGAGCTCAATTACTTAATGATTATGCGCACACAAAGTCCACAGAGGCTTCCTGCTGGAATGGCATTGAAAAACGATGGCGGGCGGACTTGAGTCCGCCACCCATCGTTTTGGTGCTTGGGACCGCCCGCCTGTATGGCGGCGGTCCCGCATGTAGAATCACGATGCGACCACCACCGTGGCGGTCGCATCTTGCATCTTTACCATTGCGGTGGGTGCTGCTGGCTGGCTGCAGCACCCGCCGCAATGTGAAAAATGCATGTAGTGCGTTTCCCTGCACTACGTGGCAGGCACCACGCAGTGCCTGCCACTTAGTGCAGGGAAATGTGCACCACCACCTCCCCCCAACACAAGGGGGGCCCACAACGGGCCCCTGAATACATTCTCTGCCAGCCTTTCAATGGCGGTTTACCCGCCACGGAAAGGCTGGCTGCGGCCAGCATCGTAATATGGCGGACGGGGCCTGCAAGGCACCGCCACCATTTTAGGCATGCTGGCCGCTCCACCAGGCAATTGGTACGATTGCCTGTGGAGGAAGCGTGGCGGGCGGTATTTGCGACCGCCGCGGTCGGAAAGCGATTCCCCCCGCCATTGTAATGTGGCGGGGGAAAATTGCTGTCTTATGGAGGAGGGCCCGCCACCGCACGGCTGGCGGTGGCGGGCCTTCCGCCATCGTAATCACCCCATAGTCTTTTAGCGAAGAATCTTAAAATTAGGTTTCTAACCGAAAAACCTATATATATATGCATCTGACATTTGTGCAAACCGAGCTTCTGTTTAACAGAGTGCTGCACACAAGCGGAGACGAGAAGGTGGGAGCAAGACCAGAGCATTAAGGGCCCGGCTTTAGACTGGAGAAGGAAAATTCAGAGGCGAGGCTCTCAAAAGGGTCCAAGTGAGGGTAGTGGCCTTGGTTCATCTGGGGGTGGGGACACAGTAGGACGGAGTGTGTGCAGAAATTCTTCAGGGGTAGGCCAGCATACACATTCCTACCATGTGATGCTCCTGTGCTGTCATCCAAACGGATATGTAAACAGCCTGGCTTGGGTAGTCAGATCTAATCCCATGCACTTTTTTGACACCATTAGGTTGGTGAGGTAGTGGAGCTCCTGATTATTCACAGCCTAGAATTTGAGGGGGGATGTCATAATTTCAACCCTTTGCTTGAGAGGGACCCTGTGGAGGGAAGTAAGACACAAGTAGGACCCAGTGACGTTGAATTATAGAGATGTGACCCAGGTGTTCCAAAGCAATGATGGGGCAGAGAACAGAGTTTGTGACTCATTAAAGTTCGGAAGTCATATTTGTAGGCTACTCCTACATTTTCTTTTACACTAGACTGGAGAGGTCCACTGCAATGATGGGGGTTATATATTGGGTCTAGTGTAATGGGAGCAGGCAAGATCTTCATAATATTGTTAATCTGAAGGACCAGAGGTAGGTTTGTAGCTAGGATATTTCCCAAATTTCAAAGATTTGGGGCTATCATCAGTTATGTTGCCTCATGTCGGTGTTATTGTTATGCTTCTAATTTCTGTTATAGTATGGGGTAAGGTCTCAAATGGTATTGTAAACTTCCCACCTGGGTTGGATGAGACATGCCACTGTCTTGGTGTGAGCTATAACAGAGATCCTACAAAGCATACACAAAAGAAAACAAAAAGGCTAACTAGTGATCCCCATGGAATGGGTGACCAGTTAAAAAAATGTTGGGACATTCCAAAAACAGAGAAGCAGAACTACAACTTTTCATCTCTCGAGGGACACAGAATGGCTAATTGACAATGCTCACTATCACAGAAAACAAAATGAGGTACTAAGAGTAATTCAATTAAACATGTGCACACTACCATCTGTGTAAATTACATGCTTTCCTATAAGGACTGCTAATTATACCTGCATTCGAACTCAAGAACAAATGCCTCTCTCTGTTTTAGTCGACTCACTCTGAAAGCCGGGACCAGAGCTACATTTACTTAAATCTGCAGGAACAGATGGTAGAAACCTGGGACTCTCACAGCAAAGCCAGGATCCTTGGTCACCTTACCCTAGGGTAACACAGGCTAACCCTTTGTAGTGTGGCCTAGGCAACAAGACAACTTCCAGAAAATATGGCTACGTACAACAAAGGAAGAAACAGCAAAATGATTTAAGAGATAAAAAACTTAAAGGTCCAAACCAAGTTTAGTTCAAATTAACATCAAGGGCCTGGTTTGAAGTTTGGTGGACAGGGTACTCCATTACAAGCATGAAGGAGTTCCCTGTCTGCCAAACTCTTGGTCTGCCTTCCCAATTTAGAGTCAGGCAGACTGTCAGCGATGCTCATTTGACTCTGCTGATGGAAAGCTTACTCTGATGGCCTGACGGCACCATGATGGTGGGCTACCCTAGGCCTGTGGCGATTTCTAAATATGGTAGTCCTCTGTCCATCAGTGTGTAGGCTTAATATCCACTGGTACCCTGATGTACAGAGTACATACAGCTAAAGTATGAACCTGGGGCCTGATTCACAAAAGTAATCTGAGACAAAATCCTAACTTTACGACTTTCGGTATTCACAAAAGGCATTTAGGAGTAGTAAAGTTAGGATTTTGTCTTAAGTTTGTCTTAAGTTTTGGTCTTAAGACAAAATCCTAACTTAAGTTAAACTTAAGTTAAACTTAAGTTAAACTTAAGTTAGGATTTTGTCCTAAGACCAAAACTTAAGACAAAATCCTAACTTAAGTTTAACTTAAGTTTAACCTAAGTTAGGATTTTGTCTTAAGACCAAAACTTAAGACAAAATCCTAACTTTACTACTCCTAAATGCCTTTTGTGAATACCGAAAGTCGTAAAGTTAGGAATTTGTCTCAGCTTACTTTTGTGAATCGGGCCCATAGTCTTTAATTAGAAAAATCCCACAAAATGAAGAAACACAGACCAGGACTTGGATGGCTATTAAAGCAGGAAAAATAACTTCATTTAGTGGGTAGTGGATAAAAGATGTTTAGAGACTGACAATTGTAAAACCAAGATAGTACAAAAAGGCAAAGTCCTCTTCGTGAAGGTCTTGGATCTAGCTATCAAGCAAGACTGACTTGCAAGTGCACACAGTCATACTGATTTCCGGGTTTGAGCCAGTCACAGATTTTATGTTCAGACTTTAAAAGGTTTCTAGAACAATAATCAGTTTAACTGGGTTATGCTGGTTGTTGTGTCTAAGTAGAGTCCCAGAATATTGTATCTGAGGAGTGGGCTCCCCTGTGAGCTAATGAAATATTTAGTGAAAAGTGTACATTGGGAATAACATGCTTTTTTAATGACTGAGGGTCGAAGTTGATGCACTATTTGAAGTTTTTTGACACGTAAGTGAGTGCATCAAATCAAGCTGGAGGGCCGTATATGGTGAGATGAGGTATGCTTGTTCAACACCTTGCGTAGTGGCTTTCTCAGATAAGATTGCTCCAAATGGAACTATAAAATCACTGAGGATGAGAGATGGGTGCTTTACTCAGAAGGATTCTTATCCCAAAAGCCACAAACGTAAATTCAAAGTTCTCAAATCTCTCACAATTTGATTTTTATATCAAAAAGAGGCTTTCATGCAATTTCATAGACTGGCTTATTCTGGATTGGTGCACTGAAACTTAACCGAGTGCCTGTTCGAAAGGTTTTAAAAACCTTCTCACAGCTGGTAATATGCCTATCAGTTCTTCTCACTACTGAAACAGTCAACTAGGACTTCTCCAAATGGTCAGCTGGCTCCCTTTGATACATAATCATATCCACTCCATTCTCCTTTGACTTGGAGGCTACAAACTGGCCATAAAAGTCCAGTGTCCCAGTGTCCCTGAGGTTTTCAGCAGATAATCGTCTCCAACAATTCCTGAG
The DNA here is from genome assembly GCA_963921515.1 of Calotriton arnoldi. NCBI lineage: Eukaryota > Metazoa > Chordata > Amphibia > Caudata > Salamandridae > Calotriton > Calotriton arnoldi. The sequence continues at coordinate 1,832,251 of CAWUFW010000312.1, read as the reverse complement.
CAAGACCTCTGTAGTGGGCAGGAAGGGTAGTGATTATTCTGTTCCACAAAGCAGGAACATCATCTTGTTCCCCTTTTTAGCCTTATTTAAAGGACAGTGATCATTGCCTGAGTTCTTAAGGGATTCAGTCTAGTTTGTCATTGGTAGATACTCTTGAATGCATCCATAGCTACCCCAACAGTGTCCCCACCTTACATTATCAGCAATAGGTCTAAAAGTGAACTGACTGAAAACTTGCTTTACTGTAGCTGACATCTCACAGAGGCCTTCTAGTGAAAATGCAAGATGATGAAAAGCTCTTTTGGTGGGACAGAGCTCTGCAGAAACCTAGGCCAACTGTTTAGTTTCCAGACTAGCACCTTCCATAAGAAAGACATTATAGCATAATGGAGAAACATCACAGGCATAGCTCTGCCAGGAGGTTATCATGGGAAAAATCCAGAATGTCCAGGAAGGATCCAAAGATGAATAGAGGGAGCTGACAAGGGTTATTCGTACCTTTGTACCAGAGACAGAAACGTCCAGGATGTCACCTCTTCCTATTGCTTGACTTTGTCTAAAAAGCCTTTGATGCTTTTGAGCAACAGATGCTTAACTTTGTTGCCTTTTGCTCCAAACCCCATGTACAATTGTGTTCGACATGATCTCTTCTCTTTCAGTCTGCTGCATTCACAGCAATCTGGCTCCAAACATAGGAGTGTCCCCACTGTTAAAGGAGCCTAAGCTTCTAAAAGGAAATGGGACTGCTTTAAAAAAAGCGTTTTTCCATTTTCAAAAACATCAGTGAGTGCAAGCAGAGGTCTCCTGGGCCAATGCCCACTCCCTCTGAAGCTGCTACCATGATTCCCAGGGCATCAGTACTAAGGGGACTACTTACAGTTTGCAAATCAGTTTCCTCCCCTATTTGGGAGTAGGCAACTGATCAATGGTTTGCATCCAGAATCGATTCTCAGTTTAAAAGATATGCCTTAAACACTCCCCTTCCAAATTGCGAATCGGTAATCATTCCTAAACTCTTTAGCAATTCGAGAACATTTTCAGATTCCTTATATGGGTTTAGTACATTAGAAAAAGCTTTCTAACGGCTCGCAAAACCTGTGTTTTAGTGAATCAGAAAGTTTGCAACTACCAAAGGCTTTCTGCATCTGGCACCTAATTTCACGGCAGTCCCCTTGTAAGAAGAGCAATCCTAAGAAGAAAGATAATACTGTTTTAAACAGAGCATTTGTAGCTGAGGCCTGGTCAGCAGGCTTCATACTACAGCAGATGTAGAGGTCCTAAAAGTTATCAAACTTTGTGAACATCATATGAAAACAGATTTTTTTCACACAGCATGGTTGCCAGTCTCTAAAAAGCACAAAGTCTCATGCAATGCATAAACAGGAATAAAAAAAAAAGATTTGGAGAAAATCATGTTTTTATACTGATGCCTTAACTGGTTTATCCATCCCATCTAATTCATTATTGATGTTTGTAAGCCAACTCAGGACACCATGCAGGGCAAAACACCCTTCGGTTTACTATTAATACACCAAAGCAGGCAGTGTAAAATGCATCAAACGAGTTCAGGGTGGTAAATGACAAAGGGAATATATAAGTTTGGATGTCGTGGACCTCTGGATCTCTATCTCAGCTTTAATTCATTCTTATCTGTGTCAAAAAAAGGGTACATGGGTGAAAGGACCAGCTGGTTCAGCCTGCATTCTGATTTGGCTACAACAGAGGTTTCAAAAAAGTCATTTAGGGCATATAAGCAATAGTCACAAAGTAATGGAGATTTCTCTTCATTCTATAACTCACCTAAAGTATAGCAGAACTGGATCGATTGACCTACTGTCTCCTCCATATTGGTTATTTATACTCGCAGCCATGTATTATGGAGCAGAGAAGGTGTGTTGTTTGCATGGCACATGATCAGTGTCTACACGTATGGGGTCGAGTACATGACAACATGCACGTCTTTCTAGTACTTGTACTGACACAAGAGGCTTTAGATGAGCCAGATGTCTAGCTCACCACAATTACTGAATCTCAAACTTGAATGTTGTAGGCTCAACAGAAACATTTTAATTACTTTCAATGTATCATTAAAGGGCAGGGGACGTTTTCCCTCTACACATGGTAAATAATAACTTATGCAGTGATACTGAATTTACAAACTGCTCTTATTCAAAGAACAATGAAATCTAACTATGTCATCAGGAAAAGGGTTGGGGGAAAACAAATTCTCCGTGGGCATAAGCTATGACAATCTTGACCTGCACTACTGATGACTTTTTCTTATAGCTGTTATTAGTAATTTGGTTTGAACAGATTATGGTAAATGGAAAAGGCAGATAAATAATACATTTACACCAGGTGGACATGAGCATGCTTTGATATGATTGTGGACAATATTGTGTTCGGTACTAGGGATCTCATTGGCAGTAAATGTACTTTGAGGGGTTTGTTAGACTCTTATCTGCAGATGTCAAAACCTTTTCTGGTGATCTGAAGCTGCAGTCTCAAGGTGTGATCAGCTTGGAATGTCCTTATCTTTCAACTTTAGTATGCTTCTGCTCTTAAATTTGAAAATCTGAAATGATCACTGACATTTTAAAATTTCTAACATTCTCATGTCACGGTTTTTCTTCTTTGACCTTATCTTTAGTTTTAAAATAATTTTATCCCTTTGATTTGTTTGTGTTTGCTTTAACATGAACAAAAATAAAACTGCTCTCCAGTAAGGTTTTTGGACAAGATCATCTGACCTACTTGCTGTTAATATTGATCCAGTGATGTTGCATGAATTGTTTTCTTTAGTGCTGAACAGTATAGCACTGTTCACAATCGTGCGCAGTTTTTATGTATTTTACATTAAATATGCTGTCTCATTATTCACTACTTAGCTTTATACTCAGCTTCTTAGGTTTATGAGTATAGATAGATTGAAACGTGATATGATGGAGGGTAAACATTGTTTACAACAATGTTTACACATCGCATTCCATTACAACGCGGTCATTACAATGACTGCGATGTTACATCGCATGCCATTACAACGCAAGCCATTACAACAACTTGCAGTAGGGGGCAGAAGGTGTTGGATTTTAAATCCAACACCTTACCTACTGTTGCACAGACTGGAGTTGGAATAGTAAATTATACTATTCCAACATCCAGTGCCCCCCCTACAGCAAGTCGTTGTAATGACTTGTGTTGTAATGGTCTGCGATGTAACAACGCAGTCGTTGTATTGACCGCGTTGTAATGGCATGCATTCTAAACGCATGTGGTGTAACGTGGCCTATTTATGATGGAGTTGTGTAATTACAATTTGTTTTCATTAAGTATGTTGACAAATAAAGAAAAAAGGCCTCGTTAAAAAGTCCCTTTTAATGCCAATTCAGCCGGTGATGGCAGTTACCTACTGAATCGAGATTACAGTATCAGTAATGCCATTGGTCTGTAGTGTTTCACCTGGAGATTCTACCTGCTAAAGGCAGACGGAGCCTCAGGGTGAAGTACCTGAGAAAAATGAAGAAGTACCTAGGGAATCAGAACTGTCATTATTGAATCACCCAGTAATTCCTCATTCTGAAGGGGACCTCAGCGACCCACTTACATCACTTGCAACTCTGCGCATGGGGTTACCCATACCCCTGTGATCAATTACTATGAGGGGTGGAGTTACCTGGGGCAATAAGAGGAACATTGTAAAGTCTTTGAATTTATTGCATCAAAGGGCTATGTTAACTGCTTTACAATGAATATTTGGAAGAGTATGTCTTTTAAAAAATGCAGGAAACTACAAAATCTCAAAAAGAGCTCATAAGCTTCTTCGTTCATAATTCAATAGGTCACTGCCTGCTAGTAACCTAAATGGCGAGAAGCCTATTAAAGGTATAATTTCTGAAGAAACACATTACTTCTTTGCTTTTTGAGAAAAAAAAATACATTATATTTTCATCCGGCTACTGAAATTTAAATTAAAATTAAGCTGCAAACATTTTTCCACTGTAGATGAATGTTAGGCTTAGATCCAGCTGTGATTAACAGATGAAGGCATATCAGGACAGGATGTGACGTGATCATGGTAGCACTTTTATTCTGTATCCTATTTTATGTAGTCCTTTTTAACCCTATTTAAAAAAAATCTTACTATATTAGTACATTTTTATTCATGTAAGCAGTATTTGATGTGATAGGGTAGATGTTTTACTGCTATGATTTTTTGTATATATATTGCTTATTTGACTTTTATGGTTTTATTGCAAAAGCCGAATAAAGTTGAGTTGATTGATTAATTGATTGACTGAAGGCATGAAATTCATAGAGCATGTGGTTAGCCACAAAGGGAGTGCTTGGGATGAGACCATTTCCATCCTGACCAGAGAGTTAAATGTCAGGCCAAAACAGCCAAGTTTAAAGACGTTGATAAAATGAAGGAATAGAGTTTGAAGATGAAAGAGAAGAGACACTGAGTTCCAATATTTTGCTGCAATATAGGGAGGGAAGCGTCCACTGACCTGTTCAGAAAAGGGGAAGATAAATAAAGACTGGCGGATGCAGAGCACAACATGCAAGTCAGATGATAGGGAGTAAATTGATGCTGCATGCAGATGGGTCCCTTGATGGGACCTCCGTGACAAAGGGGATTTAGACATAGAAAGCCAGTAAAACACAAGAAGATGAGGAGTAAAAAAGGTGTGTGGTGAAAAACAAACATTAGTCAGGCACCAGCATTTTGAATAGCCGGAAGACAGAATAATAGAAAGATGATCTAAGATGAGCGGTATGCCATATGCTAGTGGTAGAAAATGACAGAATAAAACAGTTTCGCAACAGTCAAAAGGGAGAGAAAGAATGACATGTTTGAGCATTCCAGTGAAGAGGTGCAGTTGGAAGATGCCTGGCTGATGTTAATAGAGAAGGAAAGTGTCTAATCTAAGAGGAATCTTGGGTTTTAACACAGCCTGAAGGAGAAGGAGTGCCAAGTTCAGAGTGGAAGTTGGATTGTGCCTGGACCAAGTTGTCATGAATCCTGATGAAGATATGGGTATCATTGACATAGGCAATAAGAGAGAAGCCATAAAAAGGATAAGAGGAGTCAAAGGGCAGCCGTATGTATTAAAAAGAATTTGGACAAAAGAGAAGCCGCTTGGGACACAGCTAGTTAGAGGCCGGAACAGTAGAGCGAGCCAGTGTTAGAGATACAGACATAATCTGAATGGTTTATGAAAATAAAATGTGAAAATTAGCAACTATTGAAACAAATGAAATTGCAAAAAAAAGTGTTAAAAATATATTTCTGTTCATTGCAGGAGAGCTGGCCAGCAACTGCTAACAGATCGGGAAAGATTATTGGCTAACTATCTTCTTATTAAAAAACACAAAAAAACAACTACAAGCTGTTCCTACAAAGGATGGAATTTTTTTTTTAAACGTATTTTTATTTTTATTGCAACGCTGCATTATTGTCACAGGACATATATGTCTTACAATGTTTACAATCTGTTCATGAGGCTATTTGAGAGGTTTACATCTTGGCATGTTATTCAAGCGCCCACTCTCTCGGTTTTGAGTCCCAACAATGGGCGTATAGTCGCAGTATGGTGCTCCGAAGTCTTCACACCCTGGATCAATGTGTGCAGCAATATTTGTTTACAATTAGAATGAAGAAGTTAAAGAACAGTATAAGAGAAAAGGAACAGAAAGAAAAGAAAAAAAGGAACTACCTACTGATGATTACCATATATCTATTCTTCTAGGGTAGGTTATCGCACAGCTATCCTAGTTCATCAGGCCAGCAGGGGGGTGGTCTTCGCTACTCTGCAATGAATGTCCTTCCTATGTGTGGGGATCAGAACTATCTACAGGCGCCGCATTTGGTGCGGGGTGGCATGTTGTGACAGCTGTGTTTCATCCTCGTCCCGCTCATGTACGCCGTCTGATCTTTGCAGCCCTTCCAACATGTGTCCCCAGTCCTCTAGATCCCGTTCTGTGTTCTCATCCGTGTGCACTGCTTTCAGGCAGCCCTCTTCCGCCACTCCCGACTCTGACTGCCATTTAACCAATTTCGGGGGGAGGGTTTGGATCCAGTGTATGGCAATGCATCGTTTCACCAGAACTAGGCCTAGGAGTGCAAATATGTGTCTTATGTGTTGTTGGAAATGGCCCTTTTTGCAGGGTTATCCCTAAACTTTTTGGTTCTTCCTCCTATTTTTTCCTGTCCTGCTGTTGTTAGTTTTAGGACTCTGGGCACTTTACCACTGCTATTCAGTGCTAAAATGCATATGCTCCCTGTCTAAATTGTGTTATGGATTGGTGTTTCTATGATTGGCATATTTGATTTACTAGTCAGCCCCTAGTAAAGTGCACTGAGTGTGTCAGGGCCTGTAAACCAAATGCTACTAGTGGGCCTGCAGCACTGGTTGTGCCACCCACATGAGTAGCCTTGGAAAGGTAACTCAGAACTGCCACTGCAGAGTCTGCGCGCAGGTTGTAACTGCCATGTCGACTTGGCAAGTGTACTCGCTTGCCAGGCCCTAACCTTCCCTTTTCTTACATGTCAGTCACCCCTAAGGTAGGCCCAAGGTACCCCTGTGGGCAGGGTGCAGTGTATATTAAAAGTAGGACATGTACTGGTGTGTGTGACATGTCCTGGTAGTGAATTACAGTGCACTTCGTTTTTCACTATGGAAAGGCTATCTGTCCCATAGGAAAGCATGGGAGTTAATTTATAACATCTTATAAATATATCTTCCCATTGGGACCAGATAGAAAAATAAAGTTTAGTATGCCTGAACTCAGAATCTAAAGATGCATCTTTTAGTAAAGGTGATTTTTAGGTCTCGGCCTGCACCAGCGCTTGCGCTGGTCTGGCCGAGAGTTTTAGTAAGCGGGTTTTGGAAGTGCAAACCCACTGGCTTTCGGCTGGCGACCAGCTTGCGTTCACGATAGCGTGCACACGCGAATCTGCCATCTGGGTTTCCTATCTCTTCCTCATTTCCTCGTCATGGCTCATTAACTCTCTGGACTCTGATGTTTCAATCGCAGCAGCAGCTCACATTACCAACTGACGGCCCTGGACTACAGTCAAATGAAAAACAACAGCGATTAGCATTGAAATGCAAGCTTTTTTTTTTGTCTAGTTAGAAATATTGCTTCGGTGGGTTGATTTCACCTTATATCGCTATTTGTTTTATATTGGGAGTCACAGCCTAATTACCAGTATTTTTGTCTCACTCTGTTTTTTTTAAAATATTTATTTGCGCAAAGCACAAAGCTATATTTAAGGTTACTTTTTCCGCGTCACTTCTTCACTCTATTTAAACTCCACACCCCCCACTCTTATAGTCTCTCTCCTTCTCTCTCTCTCCTCTCTCTAATTCTCTCTCTACTTAATTAACTCCCCCCTCTCTATCTTCTTTAGCCTTTCATTCTCTCTCACCCCTTTATCTGTTTCTCTTTCAAACTCCTTCATTCACTCTCTCTCCCCTTCTTTCTCTCTCTCTATCCCGCTCCACTCTTTATTCTATGTACACCCTTTCTCTCTCTTTCTCTCTCACCACCCTCTCTAATTGGGCATTATATCTTCACTCTATCTCTCACTCGGCAACACCACAGCATCACTCAGCATCACCACAGCATCACAGCGCAACCACAGCATCAATCAGAGCCAGCACAGCATCAATCAGAGCCAGCACAGCATCAATCAGAGCCAGCACAGCATCACTCAGCACCAACACAACATCTCTCAACGCCATCACAGCATCACTCAACGCCATCACAGCATCACTCAGTGCAACCACAGCATCACTCAGTGCAACCACAGCATTACTCAGCACAACCACAGCATCACTTAGCGCCACAACAGCATCACTCAGCGCCACCACAGCATTTCTCACCAGCACCACAACATCACTCCGCGCCACCACAGCATCACTCAGCACCACCATAGCTTCACTCAGCGACACCACATCATCACTCAGGGCCAACACTGCATCACTCAGCACCACCACAGCATCACTCAGCACCACCACAGCATCGCTCAGCACCACAACAGCATCGCTCAGCACCACCACAGCATCGCTCAGCGCCACCACAGCATCGCTCAGCGCAACCACAGCATCGCTCAGCGCCACCACAGCATCACTCAGCGCCACCACAGCATCACTCAGGGCCACCACAGCATCACTCAGGGCCACCACAGCATCACTCAGGGCCACAACAGCATCACTCAGGGCCACCACAGCATCACTAGGCGCCACAACAATATCACTCGGCGCCACCACAGCATCACTCGGCGTCACCACAGCATCACTCGGCGCCACCACCGCATCACTCGGTGCCACCACAGCATCACTCGGCGCCACCACAGCATCACTCGGCACCACCACAGCATCACTCGGCGCTACCACAGCATCACTCGGCACCACCACAGCATCACTCGGCGTCACCACAGCATCACTCGGCGCCACCACAGCATCACTTGGCACCACCACAGCATCACTTGGCGCCACCACAGCATCACTCAGCACCACCACAGCATCACTCAGCGCCACCACAGCATCACTCAGCGCCGCCACAGCATCACTCAGTGCCGCAACAGCATCGCTCAGCACCGCCACAGTATCGCTCAGCACCGCCACTGCATCGCTCAGCACCGCCACTGCATCGCTCACCACCACCACAGCATCACTCAGGACCACGACAGCATCACTCAGGGCCACCACAGCATCACTCAGGGCCACCACAGCATCACTCAGCGCTACCACAGCATCACTCAGTGCCACCACAGCATCGCTCAGCACTACCACAGCATCAATCAGAACTACCACAGCATCACCACAGCATCACTCAGTGCCACAACAATATCACTCAGCACCACCACAGCATCACTCAGCACCACCACAGCATCACTCAGCGCCACCACAGCATCACTCAGCGCCACCACAGCATCACTCAGCGCCACCACAGCATCACTCAGTGCCGCCACAGTATCACTCAGCGCCGCCACAGCATCACTCAGCGCCGCCACAGCATCACTCAGCGCCGCAACAGCATCACTCAGCGCCGCCACAGCATCACTCAGCGCCGCCACAGCATCACTCAGGGCCACCACAGCATCGCTCAGCACCACCACAGCATCGCTCAGCCCCACCACAGCATCGTTCAGCATCACCACAGCATCCTTCAGCACCACCACAGCATCGTTCAGCACCACCACAGCATCACTAAGGGCCACCACAGCATCACTCAGGGCCACCACAGCATCACTCAGCACCACCACAGCATCACTCAGCGCCAAGACAATATCACTCAGCACCACCACAGCATCACTCAGCGCCAAGACAATATCACTCAGCACCACCACAGCATCACTCAGCACCACAGCAGTATCACTCAGCAAGACCTGAGTATCATTCAGCATCACCTCAGCATCATCTCCGCAACAGTCACCACCACCACCACTACCACCTCAGCATCACTCAGTACCACCTCAGCCTGCTCTCGGAATCTTGCATCTGTTGATTCTCCCCTAGCGTCTGGCCGCTGCTAGTGTTATAATACAGGTACTAGTTCCCAACCTTCACCCTCCGATTGTTTATGCCCCCTCAAAAAAAAAGCTTTAACAAACAACCATTGCAATAGGCAGAAACAAGTTGCCAGCATTGCAAGAACAAAAGAAAACTGAGGAAATGTTTTATTGTAAATACTTTTTTTAAAATGGTCGTTCAGTTTTACATAATGCCTTCTTGGTCATATATAAAGTAACAAAAATGCTTCTGACACTTTTTTATTATAACTTTTCAGCATGCTGCACAGCAGCCACACTTCTCTACAGCACAGCTTGAAGACATTGGCAAAGTCAATAGCTCTGGCTAAACACGTATAAGGCCCCAAAGGCGAGACCTATTGGCTATGCCAATGCTTGTTACATTCTGTGTTTGAAAATACCACTTTTAGAAAGTAGGTATTTTCTTGCTTAGCCATACTGTGTGCCTCTGCTAGGATGTGTATTGACTGTCTGGCTTTGGAGTGACAGGGGCTGGGGAGGAGCAGTGGCTCCAGAGAGTCTAGATGGGTCAGGGAGGGGCTGAATAGACCTGGGCTGCATTCAGAGTAGTGGGAGGAGTTTCACTAGCACCTGAATAGGCCCGATCTGCATTTAGAGTGGTGGGAGGAGATTTCCCTTGCACCTGAATAGGTCCTGTCTGCCTTGGACAATGCTGTCTCCACCTCCTGCTGGGAAGCTGGGCCAGAGAGGACCAAACTGGTTTGGACTAAGCACCGACACTCTCTGCCTGACAGGACAAATGATTTTATGCTATAAACAAAAAAACAACTACATGCTGTTCCTACAAAGGATGGAAAATCATTAAATTTTTTAAAACCTATTTTTATTTTTATTGCAACGCTGCATTATTGTCACAGGACATATACGTCTTACAATTTTTAGAATCTGCTCATGAGGCTATTTGAGAGGTTTGCATCTTGGCATGTTATTCAAGTGCCCACTCTCTCGTTATTGAGTCCCAACAATGGGCGTATGGTCGCAGTATGGTGCTCCGAAGTCCTCACACCCTGGATCTATGTGTGCAGCAATATTTGTTTACAATTAGAATGAAAAAGTTAAGTAACAGTATAAGAGAGAAGGAACAGAAAGAAAAGAACAAAAGGAACTACCTACTCATGATTACCATATATCTATTCCTCTAGGGCAGGTTATCGCACAGCTATCCTAGTTCATCAGGCCAGCAGGGGGGTGGTCTTTGCTACTCTGCAATGAAGGTCCTTCCTATGTGTGGGGATCAGAACTATCTACAGGTGCCGTGTTTGGTGCGGGGTGGCATGTTGTGACAGCTGTGTTTCATCCTTGTCCCCCTCATGTACGCCGTCCAATCTTTGCAGCCCTTCCAACATGTGTCCCCAGTCCTCTAGATCCCGTTCTGTGTTCTCATCCATGTGCACTGCTTTCAGGCAGCCCTCTTCCGCCACTCCCCACTCTGACTGGCATTTATCCAATTTCGGGGGGAGGGTTTGGGCCCAGTGTATGGCAATGCATCGTTTCACCAGAACTAGGCCTAGGAGTGCAAATTTGTGTCTTATGCGTGTTCCCTTCTTTTGGTGTTGGGAGAACGCCTAGTAGGAAGTGTTTCATTGACGCCTCTATTCTTACTGCCATGGCCGTATGGAGTATCTGGATTACCTGCCGCCAATACTGTTGTGGGCGGACGCATGTCCAGGTCATGTGCAAGAACATTGCGGGATCTGTGCCACATCGGGGGCAGTGCAAGGGGAGTCCAGAGTTGAAGCAGGCCAGTCTCTGAAGTGTCAGATAGGCACGGTATAGATAGTAGAACTGAGTGAGTTTAATCTGGCGTTACTAGATACCTCTTGCACCTGCGCAAATGCTTTTTTCCACTCCCCTCTGTAAGTGGCTCTGGTAGATTCACTGTCCATCTGTCTTTTGTCAAGGAAGTCTCAACTGTGCGGTCCTCCTTGAGGGCCTTATAAATGTGGGAGATTAGCCCTCTTGTAGACCCCGGATTGAGTAGTAATGCTAGTGTGTGTGACTCTGTAGGCTCATCTGGAAATTAGGTCCATATTTCGCAAACTGTGTGCGATATTTTAGTATATTGTAGGAAGTGGCCTTCTGGCATTTGGAACCACTCCATCGATTCGTCGTGGGTCAAAAACGTCCTGTTCATGTATAGATCTCCCGCTGTTGTGCATCCCCCTTCATACCATTTTGAGATATCCATGACTGACTGAATTTGGAGGAACCCTTGCAGCCATTGCAATGAGAGTGAATTAGTGTATGGTGCCCTGCAGATGACCTGGGTAACAGCTTGCTCCCAGACCGTCGTCACTTGTCAAATTACATATTGGCATTCCTTAGGGGCCCGTGAACCCATCATCAGATACCTTGGTAGGTCTGTCCCCCTGCCCTAGTCTGCCAGTAGGGCCTTTTCCATACTGTGACTGTCCGTGCACCATTGTTCAGCATACTGTAATAACTTGGCGAAGTAATAGAGTCTGAAGTCCGGAAGTCCTAGCCCCCCAGAGTCCAGATCCAATTTGAGAACGTCCAATTTAACCCTACTGCATCCTCCGGCCCATACTAACGAGACCAATGAGCTGTTCAAGGTGTCAAAATTGGAGTTTGGAATGTTGTAGAATGAATTTTGAAGTGCATAGAGGCATTGAGGAAGCATGACCATCCTCGTCAGCGCCACCCGTCCCATAACCGAGAGTGGGAATCTATTCCAAAAACGGATTGATTCTCTCAAACCAGTAATAACTGACTATGTTCAGTGTGTATTGGGCATCTGGCCGGTGTGTCACTTGCATGCCCAGATATCGGAAATGGTCGGTCTCCCAGCCGAATTCTACCACTCGGAGGTCCTGTGCTTCTGCCCGTGCCAGTGCGGCCAAGGGGAAAATGACAGTTTTTCGGTGATTGATATAGAGGCCGATGCTTGTCCAAAGAAGTGCAGTACTTCTAATAGTGCTGGAATCGCTTCCTCCGGCTGGCGAACATACAGGAGTGCATCATCTGCGTAAAGGGAGATTACGTGGGTGCGGCCATCAATGGAGATACCCCACTTGCTCATGTCTCGCCTTAGTCAAATTGCCAATGGCTCCATCGCCAAGGCAAATAATAGCACAGAGAAAGGGCACCCCTGTCGCGTGCCTCTCTCAATGGTTATGCTCTCCAATATCTGGTCACCTGTGCGCACATGAGCTCTCGCCTGCGGGTATAAAAGCTGAACCCAGGTCATAAAGCCACTGCCCAGTCCCATTTTCTTAAGGACCTCCCACAAGTATTCCCACCGTAGGGTGATGGAGCAAGGACTCGTAAATGAGACTTGCTCGGAAGCAATCCTTTCGTTTTTAACTCATTAACGAATTACTAACTATGTGTTTGTAATTAATAATTCGCATTTTAGAAAGACACGCGGGACAATGAAGCTTGCGTATGTGTTTACTAACTTTAACAAAATGAACGAAGGACTAAAATGCACTCTAACAAGGGATCTTTACTGGGCTTGCGTCTACTGCATCTACGTAGTATGACGTTTTAACGCTTGGAGGGAAAATCTTGTGCATGCGCAAAAGGCATTAAAATGGCAGTTTGAAAGTTCACATGCATGGCACCTGCTTGGCTAAATAGAAAATAAGTTTTATACTAACGCAAATGCAGAAAAGGGTAATAATAATTAAAGTGGGTTAGAGTAGAGGTTGGTGGTATACAGTGAAACCATTTATTTTTGAGAATAACATTTCTTCTTTTGACTTTTTTATTAGTGCGCATTAGGGCCTTCCACACTTGTCTGAATTGAGCTGATTGGCTTGACCCCGCACATGCGCACAAGAGAAAGAATAAGGAAGGATGAGTAAGGATTTGTCACGCGTCCAAGGCCAGAGAAGATGTGCCCTGGGAACATGAGGGTGAAGAGTTCATATGAAGAAGCTTTATTCATGAAATTGAAACATTTTGTATTAATAAAGTTTGGAGATGTATGGGAAAGGAAATGATTTAATAAAGTTTAAGGGGATGGGTTTGAAAACAATAGTTCAATGAAATAAGTGAAATGTAAGCATGGTGTGACGATCATCCCCCCTCGCTTGTCCAATCAGAGTTAGCATTTTATGATATTGAAACATTAATGGGTGGTACATGAGTACTGAAAGATATAACTGAGATAGTTTTAGTTAGTTAGATTAGCAGAAGCGGGAGCACAGAAGCAGAGCTCGGGATGCTGTTGGTGCTGTGGGTGGTGCTGATGCTGTGAGATGCTGATGAAGAAATTGAATGCAGAGACCTCCATCTTAACTTAATTGGGTTAGAAAGAAGATCGCGGAAGAATCACGAGGAGGAAGAGAGTGTCAGAGAGGGGTGCGACGCAGTCGTCGGTATTTATAGAGGTGAAGTATCCTGTCCTGATTCCTGTCCTGAAGTATTTGTCTCCTGATCTATCCTGCGGGACCCTTACCAGCCCTTTGGCCAGGGGGTTGGTCTTCACACCATTCTTGGTAAATATAAAATTCATTGTATTGATAGATGTTCTTCTCTCTCTGTCCTCTCCTTTCTGAGCATAGTTATTGTGTGAGTCTGAAATATTATTGATTATTGATTATTGATTGAGTTGACACTCTTGCGAATGAGGGTGTTTGTACTGAAACTTTGAGATGGTTCACACTCAATTAATTTAGATAAAAATTTTAAAACTTCCAGAGTCTGTGATTATTTTATTTTTATTAAGAATGTTTAATAAGTAAAGTTAATACATCACCATCAACTAGTTCAACTAATGGTCCATTGACCACAGGAAAGAACTAATTGATCAGTGAAAGGTTTAGTTTGGAAGAAGAGATAACTAAATCCTGAAATTATGAAATCTATAAACTACAAGCTCCAGTGGTCTACTTGGTATTAGTGGAAGAAGTTATATGGGCCCAGGTGAGTATACAGTAGTGGAGTATCTGTTGTTAGTACACCGCTGGATCAGTTTTCTGGTAGCAGAGTTATGGTTATTATTGACTAGTTTGGTGATAAGTATAGATTATTGATTATTGATTTATGTTTAACAAAAAGAGTTACCATCCTTGTTTTATGTTGTCTGGAAAATTCCCGGGGAATGAATAGCGATAGAAACCACACTGCAGTGAGGTTACTCGTCTGTTGGAATAACACTGAGAAGCTAGGTAGGGCTGGCAGTGTTAAAGTAGGGACTATTTTCTGCGTAAAAGAGAGAGTGATTGACAGCAAAGAGTTCGCTAGTGAAACTTTAGGCGTTATATCACCTAGAAAGGCTAACCCTGAAGGAGTAGCAGGTTCTTAAAAGCTAGATTGACAGCAAAAGGAGTTCGCTGGTGAAACTTTGGTCTCAAATTTTCCCAATACGGGTGACACCGGAGGAGTAGCAGGTTCTCTGGAGCTTGAATGAAGGGTAAGCGGAAGGGTTTACTTGCAGTATATGAAGAGTAAGCGGAAGGTTTTACTCGCAGTGGAAAGAAATAAACTATCTTTTGATTTAGTGGAACAGACAGAGTAGCAAATGTTTTTATGTCGTTAATAACAAAGAATTTTAAAAGAAAATATCTAGAAAATAAGTTTTTGTATTTCCTTGTGAAGGGAGGGTCAGTTGCTGGAGTTGCACTGACGTCCCAGTGAGCCGCGCTGGGATTGGTAGAAACAGCGGGCTTGTGACAGGAGCAGCCTTGTAAAGGAGGGGTCAGTAGTAAAGAGCAGAACTGACGTCAGAAAAAGGCCGCGCTGACATTGGTCAGATCACGAGCGTGAGCCTGATTTAATTGGATAGCTAGTTAGAAGCCGCGCTAGGATTGGTGGTGAGAGAGATTGTATGAGGGATTTTGATTTGACTGTTAGTGCAAGGCGTACAGGTAGAAGATTTCAAGGGTTTGCAGAATATAATTTTATACATCGTTCCTCAAGGATGTATGGAGAGAAAAGAAAGATGTCATTTATAAAGAGAATTAAGAATTTCTTTATAAAAGATAAGCCTGTGTTGACCAGAGAGGGAATTCCTATTCCGCCACCGAAAACACCAGCATCTTTTATGATGATGGAAAGAGGATATCATACTTGCGTGTGGTTGGAAAACTGGATAGAATATACGAAGGATGATGGAGTGCTAGCTTTTCCTAAAGATGGTACGTTTAATGGGAGGATTCTTCAGAATTTGAGATTGAAAATGAATGATTTAGAACCTAGACCTAGGTTAACTCAATATGAGGCTTTGGAAGAATGGGAGACTGAGTCATATGAACGAGAGAAATGCAGAGGTGGGAGATATAGAGGATTCTTTCCAAGACACTTGCATGAGTCACGCGAAGGGCAGATGAAACAATGGAGGAAAGCTATGGTATCAGAAGGTTTATATCCAGTGTTAATGGCTGAGGAACAGTCTGGAGGAAAGTGTAAGGAGAAAACGAAACACGTGAATACAGCAGGATATGGTGAATCAGATGACGAGTTGTTAGAGGATACTTTAATTAAAAAAACCACCGCCGTATCAAGAAGCAACTAGTAAGGTTACCCCAAGTGCACCAGTAATGGGAATGCCATTGACCCCACAGATTTTACATGATACGTCATATAACAGAGTGTTGCAGGATAATGAAAGAGATGTTTTAAACAAAACTAGAGAAGAACTAGTTCAGAAGATAAGTCAATTAAATCTGAATACTGAAGCCTTGACAATGCCAGTGACCATTGGTCCGGTAATCCCATTGTATGGAGATAAAAAGATTTGCCAGAAACCACAACCTGTGACAATTCCATTAAATAGTCCTGGGAAAGAAATAATAATTACAGATGATCAGGTTAGCGAAAGTGAGTCAGTTATTTCATTAATGGATCTCCCAAATGTAGAATCTTCAACTGAAACTCCGAAGAGAAATACACCTATGAATTTGAGAGAAAAGAGATCTTTAGTACCTATAAGAACTGAAGGTGCAACAGTAGTTACCCCTGAAGAAATAGAGAGATGGGCACAGGAAATAGATAATCGAAATCCACCACCAAAGATTTTAGACATCAGTAGATTGAAAGTGGAATTGGAAGAGATGATGACAGGATGTGTGGGCATAGAAAGATTGAATGTTTATAATGATGAGGAATTGTTATATTTATGGAAGAGTATAACCAGAAGAGCAAGGGTATTTCATGAGAGACTGACTGAAGTTGCTTCAGAGATTGGAATAGACATAGGGAAATCAAAGTTGTTACAGAAACCATATCGAGTGGACTTTAGTGATAAAGATTTAGAAAGTGTAAATGCTTCTGGAAAGAGACTACAGATAAAGGAATTAATGAGCATTTTGCGAAAATGGGGAGACATTGATAAATGGAGAATTAGATGGATAAGGAAGAAAGAGGAAGTACAAGCGAGAGAAGCAGCAGCTGCATTTCCAGTAAGAGAATCAAGCAAAGTGGAAAAATTGTGTCCAATGAGAGAGGTTCCCGGAGGTGGATATGTTCATGTTCCTTGGAGTAGACAACATATTTTGTCATTTACAAATGATTTTCCAAAGCTGAGAGAAAAACCAGTTGAATGGTATAAACAGGTAGAGAGATTTGTGAAGGTTTCAAAGGTTTTATTAAAGGATTTGGATGGTTTATTTGATATAGTGGTACCTGCTGATTTATGGACGGAATGTAAAATTACAATTGACTGGCCTAATGAGGAGTATGCTAGAGACTCAAAGACAGGAGCACCCTCGGAGGAGGTGATGAAAAAGTATCACCAAGTGATTACGTATTTGAAAGGGAAAATTCCTCCTAAAGAAACAGACTGGGTAAAAATAGATAGAACAACTCAAGAACCAAATGTATCTGTACATGCATATTATGAGAGGTTATTACAGGTGTTTAAGCAGTATAGTGGTTTTGAGAATATCGGTGATAAGGATATGGGACATTTTGTGTATCGGTTTGTATACGGTTTGAAACCAGAGATTAGTCAGATGATACAGCAGCACATGTTGTGTTGGCAAAGCAAGACAGTGGATGAGATTTTAAAGTACGCGAAATATTGCGGAGATGACATTGAGGCCAGGTGTAGGAAGCTAAAAGAGAAAATGATGTGGGCACAAGTAAAATTGGCAGAACAGCAAGAGGAGAAAACAAATGCCCAAAATAATAATCAAGTGAAAGAGCAGAGTCAGAATGATCAAGTGAGGAGTGGTAATAATTATAGGGGACGAATGGACAGAGAAGAAGCGAAAAAGAAGTTTCCTTGTCATGCGTGCGGAAAGCTTGGACATTGGAAGAACGAGTGTAAGAGTACTCAGAATAATAAGAGTAATAATGGGCCAAATCAAAATTTAATCCCACAGATGCAGAATGAAGTACTTATGAATCAGCAGCAGCAGGTAGTTGCTCCACAATATCAGGTGCCACCAGCTCCTATGCCAAATTTTGTGAATCATCAAAGTTTCAGTGCGAACACCGGATTTCAAGGAGAAAGTGGTAAGAATAATAGAACAATTACACAATATTTGTTGCAGAATGATGAGGAAAATTCGGATTTCTCACAATGACGGTGCCTGAGGGGGAGGAAGAGGAGTGCGTGCTTGGCGCATCCTTGCCGGTAGATCAGTCAGGTCCATTTGTTGATGGGAAAGTAGAAGGTAAAGACATTACTTTCCTATTGGATACTGGTGCTACCAGGTCTACTGTGAGAACAGCAGACATCCCAAACCTACCCCTCTCGGGAGAATCAATCCAAGTTGTAGGCGTGTCTAACCAACAGATTAGAACCCCAATCACAAAACCAATGGAGGTGCACATTGGAAGCTTTAAAGAAATGCATCGGTTCGTAGTTTGCGATTCCAGTCCTGTAAATCTGTTGGGAAGAGATCTATTGTGCAAAATGAACTGCACAATCTATTGTACACCAGATGGTGTCGCTTTCCAAACCCCTGATGAAGACGTTGTATACAAGATGATGTTAGCCAAACAGGGAACGGAAGTAGATGAAATGTTTTCACTAATGACTGAAAATGAATTACCAGAAGAGTTGAGAGCCACAGTTAATCCAGAAGTGTGGGATTTTACAGGAAAAGACATTGGGCTAATGACAAATATAGACCCAGTTAAAGTGACAGTGAAAGAAGGTGCAGTGTATCCAAATACCCGACAGTACAAGATGAGTCCAGAAGTAAAAGCAGGAGTTATTCCAGAAATTGAACGAATGGTTAAACAAGGTATTTTAAAAGAAGTGATGGGTAGTCCTTGTAATTCGCCAATAATGGGACTGAAGAAGCCCAGCGGAAAGTATAGAATAGTGCAGGATTTACGAAAAATAAATAAAATTGTAGTTCCCTGTTGTCCAATAGTGCCAAATCCAGCAGTGATCCTTTATCAGATACCTTGGAATGCAGGCTGGTTTACAGTAATTGATTTATGCCAAGCGTTCTTTTCTATTCCTTTGCACCCAGACAGCCAGTATCTTTTTACGTTTAAGTTTGAGGATCGTATTTACGCATGGTGTCGAGTTCCTCAAGGGTACACAGAGAGTCCCTCAATTTTTAATCAGATTTTGAAAAAGTGTCTAGAATCATTGATTATGCCTGGAAAATCTGTTCTGGTCCAGTATATTGATGACCTACTGGTGGCATCAAAAACACGAGAAGATTGTGTCACAGACACAATTGCATTACTGAACCATTTGGCTGAAGGAGGACACAAGGTGTCTCCAGAAAAATTACAGTTCTGTCGACAAGAAGTTAGATATTTAGGGCATAAAATAGAAAGAGGAGTTAGAAAAGTGACACCGGAAAGAATAAAAATAATCAAAGAAATGCAATTGCCACAGACTCAGAGAGAAATGAGAATGTTTCTGGGAGTGGTTGGGTACTGTAGGCAATGGATTAATGGTTTTTCTATGTTAGCGAAACCATTAATACAAATGACCCGGAAAAGAGCAAAAGATCCGATTGATTGGAATGATGACTGCATAGAGGCATTTGTGAAATTGCGAAATTGTTTGTGTGAGGCTCCTGCCTTGGGCATGCCTGATTATTCAAAAGACTTTGCGTTGTTTTGTTGTGAGAGAGAAAATTGTGCACTTTCAGTCTTAACACAGAGACATGGATTGAGTCGACGTCCAGTGGCATATTTTTCAGCTACATTGGATCCAGTGGCTTCAGCATTACCTGGCTGCTTAAAAGCAGTAGCTGCTACTTGTATGAGTCTGGAGCAAAGTGAGTCGATAGTGATGGGACATCCGGTAAAGGTTTATGTTCCACATTCAGTTGAGATTCTTTTGACAAGAACAAGAACACAACATCTCACCCCTAGTCGATTGACTAAGTATGAAAGAGTGATTTTGGGAGCTGAGAACGTGACAGTGATAAGGTGTACGATCATGAACCCAGCTACCCTACTGCCAGACCCATGCAATGAAGAAGTGAAAGATGAGAGTGATCATGATTGTTTGGACGTAACTGAATTATGTACTAAGCCCCGTCCAGACATAAAGGAGACACCTTTGAAAGAGGCTGACCATGAGTTATTTGTAGATGGGTCCTGCCTCAGGACACAAGAAGGAGGATTAAGTGCTGCATATGCTGTTTGTAAGATATCTGGGGTAATTGAAGCATCCTGTTTACCTGGAGTCAAATCTGCACAAGTAGCCGAATTGGTAGCCCTAACAATGGCATGCAAAAAGGGGAAAAATTGGAGAGTAACCATATTTACGGACAGTCAATATGGGTTCGGGGTTGTGCACGATTTTGGCCAGCTCTGGATGCAGAGGGGATTTCTGACTTCTTCAGGATCTCCTATCAGAAACAGCAAAAATGTGAAGGATCTGCTGGAAGCATTACAATTGCCAAAAGAGATAGCAGTTGTAAAATGCGCTGCACATCAGTCAGGAAATGACTATGTGACTGCTGGCAATAGATATGCTGATCAAGTGGCTCAATACTGTGCCAAAAATACAGTGGCCATAAACAGAAAAATTGAAACGGGTGAAACCAGATGCCAACTTATGTTTTTCTCAGTACCAGAAACATGGGATGAGATTAGACAATTGCAGGAAGAAGTTGAGGAAAAGGAAAAGGAAATTTGGATAAAGGCAGCTTGTACAAAGAGACCAGAAGATGAGGTATGGGTGTATTTAGATGGAAGACCAGTCATGCCAGATTGTTTGCTTTCAAAAATGGCAAGAGTGTATCATGGAGCAACACACATAGGGAGAGACTCAATGATCAGGCTATTCAGACAGAGTTGGTACAATCCGAAATTCAGGGTAGTCGCAGAGAGCCTTTGCCAAAGATGCCTAACCTGTCAGCAGCAAAATCCAGGTAGGAAGACAGTGGTTAGCTGGGGAAAGATTGGAAAGGCAGAAGGACCCTTCACCAGATTACAGTTGGATTTTATTGAGTTGCCCCCATGCAATGGACTGAAATATATACTTGTCATAGTATGCCTCTTCTCAAGATGGGTGGAAGCCTATCCCACTCGAAGAAATGACAGTCTTACAGTTGCAAAATTATTGTTGAGGGAGTTGATTCCACGTTTTGGTTTTCCAGTCACTTTGGAATCAGATAGAGGCCCTCATTTTAATAATGAAATAATTCGATTAATCTGTGCTGCATTTAACATAGAACAAAAACTGCACTGTGCTTATCGTCCAGAGGCTTCTGGAATAGTTGAGCAGTTAAATGGCACAATCAAGTCAAGACTAGGGAAAGTGTGTGCATCCACGATGCTGAAATGGCCAGATGCATTACCTCTTGTATTGATGGGTCTCAGAAGTATTCCAGACAGAAAAACAGGAATGAGCCCACATGAAGTTCTCATGGGAAGAGCAATGAGACAAGCATTTATTCCTGGAAATAAATTAATGAATATAACTGATGATCTGGTATTGGACTATTGCAAAGGATTGGCTGAAATGGTGCGTTCTGTCTCTCACCAGGTTGGAGAAGACGCAGTTGAAAGACAGCCAGACCAAGCACATGATTTGAATCCTGGAGATTGGGTGCTAGTGAAGAAACACGCAAGAAAGTCGTGCCTAGCACCAAGGTGGGATAAACCGCGTCAAGTCATACTAGTCACTACCACAGCAGTGAAGTGTGCAGGTTTGCCCAATTGGATTCATGCCAGTCATACCAGAAGAGTTCCGAGCCCATCAGAACAACAAGAGCAACCACTGACTGAACAGGCTGAAGCGTCAGGAGTTGTAAGCTGTGAAATTGAAGAATCTAGAGTAATAGATTCTGAAAGACAACCATATGACGAACAGCCAAGTACAAGTCAGGAAGAGTGGATACCAGTGATTGAAGTAATTGATGATGCTATTGAAACAAGAAGAAGAACAGAACTGAAAAGACAGGAAAGTAGTCAGGAAGAGACAGGGAAAGAAGAACACACTCAGGTGGAAATAGAAAAAGACTTTCAGGAACCTGAGGAGGGAATATTAGAAGAACACGTTCAGGCAGAAGAAGAAAAGTTTGAAATAAGACCTGAACAGGATCAGATAGAGTTAGAAGAACAAGTTCAGGCAGAAAAAGAACAGTTTGAAGTAAGACCTGAA
Source organism: Calotriton arnoldi (assembly GCA_963921515.1). Lineage (NCBI taxonomy): Eukaryota > Metazoa > Chordata > Amphibia > Caudata > Salamandridae > Calotriton > Calotriton arnoldi. Next base: position 1,810,190 of record CAWUFW010000312.1, on the reverse strand, counting down.
CAGGGTCAGATAGAATTAGAAGAACAAGCTCAGGAAGAAGAAGAACAAAGTACGATAAGACCTGAGCAGGTGGAAGTAAAAGAAGGTTCAAGCACAGAAAACAGAGAACGAGAACAGATTGTGCCTAGATTAAGTGAAATTAAAAGAACTTTAAAAGGAGATAAAGAAGGTGAAAGTGCAGTACAGATCAAAAGAATCAGAAAGGGAGACAATTGGCCAACTGGAATAAAGAAATTAAGATATCATTTGAGAAAATCAGAAAAGAGACCAGAACAAGTAAATGAAATTACAAGTCAAACACGATCTAAACAAACTTTAGCTAAAATAACTCGAAGAAGTCCAAGATTGAGAAATTTAAATAGAAGGTACAAGGCCCCTGAATGGACCTATGTCATACTCGAAGAATTTGAATCCCTAGATCTAAGTGATGAAACAGAAGAAGTTCATGTTGCACAGATTGATGAAAGCAAATTGAGGCCTCCTTAAGAACAAAAAGAGAGTTAAATTGACAAAGAAAGGATAAGAGAAAAGAAATTTTCTCAGAGTAAAATGGCAGAAATTGAAGTTACCGAAAGACCAAAACGAGGATTGAAAAGAAAATGTTTTAGATTTTGTTTTTGTAGTATTTTATTAGTAGTATTAGTATGGTTATTCCTAACAGTAGGAGTACCTTTGTTAATGAAAACAAGTGACAAGAATAATACAGATACTAATGATAAGATAGATAGAATAAAAGGAACTAAAATAGAAATAGGGGTAGAAGATGAAGCAAATTATCATAATGAATCAGACTATAATACGTCTTCAAATGTGTTTATTAAATTGTTATTTCAATATGTTAATACTATGGAGATTAGTAATTGTTATGTGTGTATGAAGTTACCCTCATCAGTATCAGAAGGGGTAACGTATCACCATATACCTTTAACATATGGTGTGTCATGTAGTATTTTATCAAGTTTATTTTATGCTACAGGGAGACTTCAATATTTTTATTCAGACATAGATATAGTATTTTCTGAATTACCTATTAGAAAGAATATGAATCCAGTAGTTAGTAGTAAAAATGCACAGTTTATGGGTGAATTTTTCTTAACAATGAGTTCAATAGATTTAGTTCAGGCACATAAAGATAATCTAACATGTACATTGAGAAAAGAAGAAAAAGATTTTTGGGATTTAGTAGAAGAAAGGAGACAGGATTTAATAAAGAAAGCGACTGAACAGAAAACCCATGTACCTCCATGGGCTGGGAAAGAGGGAATCTATGCAAATGGCAAGGCTCATGCTGCGATGTCCCTGGATTTTGTGAAAAGGGGAAAATTCTGCCTCCATAGATTAAAGACAGATTATAACAATAATTACATTGGTTCCAGTGAATGTGAACACAACTTCCTAATTTTAGGAGGGTGGGGACTAAAAGGGGGAACTGATCCTGTATTTCCAGGAGTTTATTATGTTTGCGGGAACAATGCATATTATAGGTTACCTGCAAGATGGTACGGAAGCTGTTACTTTGGAATAGATTTTACAAAAATCTATCATGTGGACAGAATCAGTGGAACCAATGGAAATTCTAATGGACTAACATGTAGAAGAAGAGCTAGTTTTTCTGAAATTGTAGGAGATATTTTTAGTGCATTGATACCCTCAGTTGGAGTCATTCTTAATTCACAGAAAATTTGTAAGTTATCAACCATAGTTGATCGTCTTTCTACAGACACTGCAGGAGGATTCTTAATGATTAACACAGAGATGGTTGCAATCAGGTCTATGGTTTTACAGAACCGTCTTGCTCTTGATGTATTGTTAGCAAAAGAAGGTGGAGTCTGTGGTATGTTGAAAATTCAACATTGCTGCACTTACATTCCAGACAAGAGCAGAGAAATTAAAGGATATATTGAAAACATTACAAGAATGCATAAAGACTTGACCCAACTGGAGGTTGACAGTGTGTGGGGAAGACTAACAAAAAGTATAACATCAATAGGGAAATGGTTTACTGATTTTGGGAAAAGTTTTCTAGGTCAAATAATAATACCATTAGTTATGATAATAACCGTAGTAATGATAATAATGATTATATATAAGTGTTGTAGAAAAGGAAGGAAAGGAAAAATACATTTTGAAAGAGAAGGAAAGGGAAAGAAACGAAAAAGAAAATATGATGAAATACAGTTGGAAGAAATGAAAGGCAAATTATATAAGAAAATGAAGGATTTAGAAGGAAACGAGTTGATTGATGGAAAATTGAGAGGAGAAATAGAGAACTGAGATGTGCTAAAGTTGGTATCTGGGATGGGATGGGTAATTTTGTGATGGCTTAAAATGCCATCAGAGAGGGGATTGATGGAGCAAGGACTCGTAAATGAGACTTGCTCGGAAGCAATCCTTTCGTTTTTAACTCATTAACGAATTACTAACTATGTGTTTGTAATTAATAATTCGCATTTTAGAAAGACATGCAGGACAATGAAGCTTGCGTATGTGTTTACTAACTTTAACAAAATGAACGAAGGACTAAAACGCACTCTAACAAGGGATCTTTACTGCGCATGCTTCTACTGCATCTACGTAGTATGCCGTTTTAACGCTTGGAGGGAAAATCTTGCGCATGCGCAAAAGGCATTAAAATGGCAGCTTGAAAGTTCACATGCATGGCACCTGCTTGGCTAAATAGAAAATAAGTTTTATACTAACGCAAATGCAGAAAAGGGTAATAATAATTAAAGTGGGTTAGAGTAGAGGTTGGTGGTATACAGTGAAACCATTTATTTTTGAGAATAACATTTCTTCTTTTGACTTTATTATTAGTGCGCATTTGGGCCTTCCACACTTGTCTGAATTGAGCTGACTGACTTGACCCCGCACATGCGCACAAGAGAAAGAATAAGGAAGGATGAGTAAGGATTTGTCACGCGTCCAAGGCCAGAGAAGATGTGCCCTGGGAACATGAGGGTGAAGAGTTCATATGAAGAAGCCTTATTCATGAAATTGAAACATTTTGTATTAATAAAGTTTGGAGATGTATGGGAAAGGAAATGATTTAATAAAGTTTAAGGGGATGGGTTTGAAAACAATGGTTCAATGAAATAAGTGAAATGTAAGCATGGTGTGATGATCATCCCCCTCGCCTGACCAATCAGAGTTAGTATTTTATGAAATTGAAACATTAATGGGTGGTACATGAATATTGAAAGGTATAACTGAGGTAGTTTTAGTTAGTTAGATTAGCAGAAGCGGGAGCACAGAAGCAGAGCTCGGGATGCTGTTGGTGCTGTGGGTGGTGCTGATGCTGTGAGACGCTGATGAAGAAACTGAATGCAGAGACCTCCATCTTAACTTAATTGGGTTAGAAAGAAGATCGCGGAAGAACCACGAGGAGGAAGAGAGTGTCAGAGAGGGGTGCGACGCAGTCGTCGGTATTTAGAGAGGTGAAGTATCCTGTCCTGATTCCTGTCCTGAAGTCTTTGTCTCCTGATCTATCCTGGGGGACCCTTACCAGCCCTTTGGCCAGGGGGTTGGTCTTCACACCATTCTTGGTAAATGTAAAATTCATTGTATTGATAGATGTTCTTCTCTCTCTGTCCTCTCCTTTCTGAGCATAGTTATTGTGTGAGTCTGAAATATTATTGCTTATTGATTATTGATTGAGTTGACACTCTTGCGAATGAGGGTGTTTGTACTGAAACTTTGAGATGGTTCACACTCAATTAATTTAGATAACATTTTTAAAACTTCCCGAGTCTGTGATTATTTTATTTTTATTAAGAATGTTTAATAAGTTAAGTTAATACATCACCATCAATTAGTTCAACTAATGGTACATTGACCAGAGGAAAGAACTAATTGATCAGTGAAAGGTTTAGTTAGGAAGAAGAGATAACTAAATCCTGAAATTATGAAATCTATAAACTACAAGCTCCAGCGGTCTACTTGGTATTAGAGGAAGAAGTTATATGGGCCCAGGTGAGTATATGATAGTGGAGTATATGTTGTTAGTACACCGCTGGATCAGGGTGTCAAATGCTTTCTCGATATCCAGGGCGACCACTGCCGCCCTGACATCGCTATCAGTCACCGAGTGCAGTACATGCGAGTGGCGGCGGATATTCATGTGTGTTCCCCTTCTTGGAATGAATCCGCACTGGTCTTCATGTACCAGCTGGGTTATCACTCTGCTTAGGCGTGTTGCAAGAATCTTGGCTAGGATTTTCGCGTCGACCACTACTATCGATAAAGGTCTGTATGATCCCGGGTCCTGTGTGTCTCAGCCCGGCTTCGGGAGCATAACAATTTGTGCCTCCCTCATAGACTGTGGCAGGACTCCTATTTTGTTAGCCTCTTGTAGGGTCTCTAATAGTTGAGGGAGTATCAGGTCAGCGTACGTCTGATAGGATTCTACCGGGAGGTCGTCAGGGCCCCGGGCTCTACATCTGGCCATCCTCTGCACTGCCTCTCTGAGTTCATCCAACTGGATTGCTGCGTCTACGGCCAATGACTGTTCCTCGGTAAGTCGGGGAATAGGTATACCATTTAAGAAATCCAGATTCACAGAATGCGTGGTCTCTGGGGTTCCTCGATATATTGTGGCCAAATCATCATGCGAATATATATTGATCCTCGCTTGCTTGTTGACCATGTTCCCGTCCGGATGCATTAGCGTCAGTATAAGTGGGGGGGGGAGGCGTTATCGTTTCAATTGCCATGCTAGGAGCCTTCCCGATTTATCGCCTTCTCTATGTAGTAGTTGGCGGTATTCCCATCTGGTGAGGCAGTCAAGACTGTCCCATATCTCGCCTACTTGGCGTAAGGCTCGTAGCAGGGATTCATTATGTGGCGCTGGCTTCTGCCCTGTCTGCTGTAGCCTGGATGGCTCGTCTTCAGCCATTGTCAAGTCCCGTTCTAGTCGCGTCTCATCTCCCCAACTCCAGAGATGCATTCACCCCGGATCACTACCTTGAAAGTGTCCCATTCTATTCTTCTACAGGTGGCGGTTGACCAATTCATGTCAAAGAATCCTACAAGGGTTTCTCTGAGCTCCTCATGGAACCCTGTGTCTCGAAGAGCGTCTGGTCTCAGATGCCATATGGGTAGCTTGGGTCTGTTGCGAGCCGGACCCCATTCCACCAATACTGGGGTGTGATCAGACAGAAAACGACCAAGGATGTGTGTCTGCGCTACGGCTGTCAAATCCTCCGCTGAGAGGAGAAATCGGTCAAGTCTATTGAACACATCCTGGGCCGGTGTGTAGCATGTGTATCCCTGCATGCCGGGGTGCGTTTTGCGCCAGATATCAATGCATCGCAAGTGGTGCATCACTTCTCGCACGGCAGTGGTCATGTTTGGCTTGGTATGTAGCTTCGGGGATATCTATCGAGATTGCAATCTATTACACAGTTAAAGTCTCCTGCCCATATCAGTTGCACTCCTACATATGGGATGAGTAGTTTTTCCAATTCGAGGAAAAAATTGTCATCATCTATGTTTGGGGCATATGTGTTCACCAGGCCTACCTCCATCTCATTTAATGTGCCATGTATCACTAAATATCTGCCCTCTATGTCTAGTAGTTGTACATTTGAAATGGAATTTGTGGCGCCACCCACACTGCCACCCCCGGAAAATTAATATTATCTACCAAAGATATATTTAATTATTTTCAAAACTTTTTTACTAAGCTGTCTGATAAAACAAGAGAAGATTCATCTGATGTCATTGATGATTTTCGTAAAACTCATAATTTGCTCACTCTTTCTCTCACGATAAAGCATTACTAGAAATGTCAACATGTTTGGATAAAATACATGCTTCAATAGCTCTTATTTACTCAGGAAAATCTCCATGTCAAGATGGCATTCCAGCAGAAGTTCACAAATATTTTACATTCAATTATCACCTCATGAACTTGCTTTGCATAATGAGTTTTGTCCAAATGCTTCAATTGCAGGGTCATTCACTGAAGCACTAATTGTTTCACAAACACAGACAAGGAACCTACTATCCTTTCAATTATATACATATTTCTTTAGTAAATCAAGATTGTAAAATGGATGCTAAAATTTTAGCAAAGATGTTATCAAACATGCTAACTCTATTATTCATCCAGACCAAGTTGACTTATGAAAGATTATCTGCTAATAACACTGGACTCATCTGATAAGTTGTATCTTCTATGCTCTATTTATTGATCACTTCTGGTTTACCAGCCTTTTTAGCTGAAAAAGTGTTTGATAAAATAAGATAGAAAATAGAAACGGATGGCCACAAGGTAACAATGACGTTTGAGGCTATTCCATGTTATTCATACACAATATTTAATTAGGAAAACAAATAAACAGAACAATAAAAAAACAGTAAGTGAGCACGGCGTGAGGGGGTAGAGGGAAATCAGCCGATTTCCTTACCACAGGCAAGTGACTTTAAAAGTGACTTTACGACTTAAATGGAAATTTTAAAGCCACAATGTAGGGTACATCTACTACTCAAGAACGCAATGTATATAGACTAAGAGTTAGAGATGTAGGTGTCGACGACGTTTCGATCCCAACACAAATCATGGGATCATCATCAGGACTAGAATTGGTGCAAATGCCTGGGAAGTTAGCCTGGGAAGGTGAAGGAAGAGGGGAAGGAAGGGGAAATAAAATTACACAATTGCATAAGCCTGAAAAAGAGCAACCTCTGTGCTGACAATCTGTTAGAACTATTTGTGCAATTACATAAGCTGGTGTGACAATTACGGTAACCCTGTTGTAGTTAAAGTATCAATATATCACATTATACAGTGCCTACAATGTGCCTGCAAGAAAATAGCGCAAAACGATACGTGGTGGCTACATTGGTACCAGCAGAACTCAGGATTTCCAAAACCAATGTTGCATGCTACTCGGGTGGGTGCCAGAGGATGCAGTGCACTGTGGTCAGGGGTAACCGTGTGAAAATTGAGAGGAGAAAAAACTCACATGTAGCATCTGTGAATTCCATGCATAGAAGGGCAGACATCAATGGTGCTAGAGCATGAGAATCTTGTCCAGGACCTAGGGAGTCATAGTGAATGGAGTTACGATGTGATCAAGGTATGTACTAGCTAGGGTGAGGTGGAATCATGCACTTAGCTTACCCAAGGGAGGTTGAGGAAAGGGCCGGAGGTCCGGACCGGGGGGCGGACGTGGAGTGTGCGGTCCACCTCCTACGTCAGCAGAGTGATGGCAGAGGTTGATCGGGCGGTGAAGGACCCCGTGGAGTCCTAATGGTAAAGGGCGGGCAGAATCGCCAGTCCTTGGTAAGTTAACGTGGATGAGTGGAAGGCTCAAGGATCTGCCTAACCAGGCTCCTATGGAGACAATTAAGGCATTGGTGTGCAACCTGTATATGAGGAGATACGGGAATTGCGGGAAGCAGCGTCATGGTACTTACTCGTGAGAGTCCCCAGGTCGGAGCTGATATTTAGAAACAAATCAAAGAGAACAGTGAGATTAAGGACGCCACGACCCTCTTAGACAAAGTAGAAAAAACCATTGCCGAATTTCACAGAATAGAACAAAACAAGAAAGTTACCAAAGTTAGGAGAGACGTGAAGAACTATAAGGTTGAAAGAACATATCCATACCTAGCTGAGGACTTTTACACTAACAGACTGTACACAGGGCCTAGGACTCAAAGACCGTGGGGACGTTTTAACAAAGAACAGAACATTGTAGGATTCTCTGATACCTCGGCAGAATCCTCAGACAACTCAGACTCTGGAGAGGGTACAAGCACAGCTAGGAATAGGAATACAAACCCTAATTTTTTTGGACAGGATCAGAGCCGCCAGCCAAACAGAGGCACAACGCGGCCTCCAAGGTGGTACAGCGCACCGGGGGACAGACAAACACGACAGCGTTACTACCAGTGGTGAGCGGCATTAGGTACAACCTGGCTCCCGCTACGATCAACAACATGACCTTGACTACTAAGCCGGAGACCATCCCTATTTTCAAACTCTCCAATTACCAACTCTCTGAGAGAGAAACTGCCTTATTAAGCAAAGGCTTATCCTTTGTCCCTACAGTCAAACCCAATTTTTGGATTTACAAATTGAACTCCTACGATTTTTTAGGAAATACGCCTTCAAGCCTTTTTTGTGAACAAACCGTATACACCCCCTCAGTGTATACCACCTTCGACCACCATCTACCTTTTTCCCCACCCCCAGCGGAGGTTCCACCTGAGGTACAGACCTTTGAGAAATTGGTCCTCAAGGACATTTTAACCCTAGAACAGGAACATCGGTTCACACCTTACAATCTATCTTTGGAGGAGAAGAATGCACTTCTCAGCCTCAAACAGATTGACACACTCATTTATCAAACCTGCAGAGAAGGGCGGTGGGATAGTACTGCAAGATCTAGACACATACACACAGGAGATTAATAGGCAGCTATCTAGGACTGATCATTATCTGAAACTTCAGGCAGACCCCACCAAGGAAATCCAGACCCTCATCCGGGCTATTACAGAAGAAGGCCTCTCACAGGGCTTTCTGACTAAACATGAATTTCTATATCTGAATGTCAAATCACCCAGAACACCAGTGATTTATACCTTGCCTAAGGTACATAAAAATGCAGACTCTCCGCCAGGCCACCCCATTGTATCTGGGTGTGGGTCAATTTTAGAGCCACTTTGGAGGTATGTCGATCACTTTATTACGGACTTTGTACCCACCACTAGATGCTACATCAAAGACACCATGGCCATGGTGAATCTTGTTGAGGAACTAACGTTCGACTCAGAACATTGCTTCCTGTGTACACTTGACGTTGAGTCATTGTACACTAATATTCCCCAAGAGGAAGGCATTGATGTTATCCGCACTGCCCTTGATTCGAGACCAAACCCACAGGCGGTTCCGACCTCATTTATCCTACACTTACTCAAGATTTGTCTGACACGCAACTTTTTTCTATTCAATGGGAACTTTTTTCAACAAGTAAAGGGTACTTCCATGGGCGCAGTTTTTGCACCAAATTTTGCCATTCTGTACATGGATTGGATTGAGACACAGAAAATTATTTCGCCCTTTAACCCTTTTGTGGATCACATCCTCGAGTGGAAGAGGTATAGTGATGACATTTTTTTGATTTGGAGAGGGTCAGAGGTATCACTTCTTGGATTCCTTGATTGGCTCAATGCCCACAGCAATGGCCAGAATTTTTCCCTTACCAAGAGCAAAACCCAAGTGGCATTTCTTGACCTCACCATCATAGCGAATGAGGGCTCACTATACACTACACTATATCGTAAGCCTACAGAAAAAAACACTCTGTTAGCCTATAACAGCTACCACCCACGAGCCCTACGAGACTCCCTCCCATACTCCCAATTCCTCCTTATTCGTAGGAATTGTCAACGGAAGGAAGACTATTTTAAAGAGGCTAAAACACTTTCACAGAAACTGCAGAATAGAGGGTACCCCCGCAAACTGGTGAAAAACTCACTAAAAAGAGCTTGGTACTGCCCCCGTTAAACATTACTCAGTCCTAAGATCAAGAGCACTGACGATACGATAGTGTGTGTCACCACGTTCTCCCCAGTCTCCAACGCGGTAAGGAAGTCCGTCCTCAGACACTGGCCTGTACTGAACACTGCTGAGCTCCAATTTGAATGCCCCCTTTTTCGCATTAAAAAAGAATAGGAGTATCAAAGATCACTTAGTGAGGGCCGCACTCCCCAGCAAGAACAGCACCCAGACATTAACACAATTATGGGGCCTACCACCTACCAAGGGACATTACAGATGTGGGGGTTGTAGTGTCTGTCATCTAACTACTGACACCAAGACTTTTACATATGCCAACATTAATGTAACGCTATCTAACCTTTCCAACTGTAACACTGCTAATGTTATATATGCTATCACCTGTCTTTGCGGCTTGATCTACATTGGCCAAACAACCCAAAAGACCAGAGTGAGGATCTGCCAACACGGGAGCAGGATACGCTGTAAAACTGCAAATGCTCCTTTGGTTGAACACTTTACACAGGCCGGTCATACTGAGGAAGATCTACACTGGCAGGTGATCAATGTAATTCAACAACCACCCAGGAACGCAGACATCGTCAACATCGTCAACAAAGAGGAACTAAAATGGATCATACGGACCACAGCCTCCACACAGGCCTTAACCGCATGGAGGACTGGTCGAATCTGCTGTAAATTTTGACCTCTCTAGGTGTTGTAATGTACATAGGGCCCTTGTATATGGACACACCTTCTGGTGGAATGAAATTACATGTTTAATTGGCAACAGTAGCTAACATTTCTAAATTGGTGCCTGATAATAATCATGCGCGATTTTGGTTGTCTTTTCGACTGTGTAACACACGCCAAGTTATCTGTACTGTGCTGAAGCATTACCGACCTACTGAAATGCACCCCATGGTTCACATAACATGATATTTTTCCCACACAATATGTTAGTGAATTGCACTATCCTTCAGCGCCACTGTGTATATTTTGCATACTTTTTATTCTTCTTTCTTGTACCGATACTGGCAGTGCCTCCATAAGCGCACCCTGTCACGAACCTGATTCCACCTACTGTTACCACCACGCAATTCTATCAGCGTTTCAGTCTTCCACTCGGTACGCGCATGCGCAGCGCATCCAGCTCGCGATTCTTTCAGCGGTCTAGTCTTCTACTCGGTACACGCATGCGCAGTACAAACCAGCATGCTCCGGTACGCGCATGCGCAGCACATTCAGCATGCTCCGGACCCGGAAGTCTGTACACTGCAGGTTCACTCGCAACCATGCTGCATATATAGGAGAGCTTTTCACTCATGCCTCCTGCTGCAAACTGCACCGGCACTCATCGGCGTCTCAGCTCCGACCTGGGGACTCTCACGAGTAAGTACCATGACGCTGCCTCCAGCAATTCCCGTATCTCCTCATATACAGGTTGCACACCAATGCCTTAATTGTCTCCATAGGAGCCTGGTTAGGCGGATCCTTGAGTCTTCCGCTCATCCACGTTAACTTACCAAGGACTGGCGATTCTGCCCGCTCTTTACCATTAGGACTCCACGGGGTCCTTCACCGCCCGATCAACCTCTGCCATCACGCTGCTGACGTAGGAGGTGGACCGCACACTCCACGTCCGCCCCCCGGTCCGGACCTCCGGCCCTTTCCTCAACCTCCCTTGGGTAAGCTAAGCGCATGATTCCACCGCACCCTAGCTAGTACATACCTTGATCACGTCGTAACTCCATTCACTATGACTCCCTAGGTCCTGGACAAGATTCTCATGCTCTAGCACCATTGATGTCTGCCCTTCTATGCATGGAATTCACAGATGCTACATGTGAGTTTTTTCTCCTCTCAATTTTCACACGGTTACCCCTGACCACAGTGCACTGCATCCTCTGGCACCCACCCGAGTAGCATGCGACATTGGTTTTGGAAATCCTGAGTTCTGCTGGTACCAATGTAGCCACCACGTATCGTTTTGCGCTATCTTCTTGCAGGCACATTGTAGGCACTGTATAATGTGATATATTGATACTTTAACTACAACAGGGTTACCGTAATTGTCACACCAGCTAATGTAATTGCACAAATAGTTCTAACAGATTGTCAGCACAGAGGTTGCTCTTTTTCAGGCATATGCAATTGTGTAATTTTATTTCCCTTCCTTCCCCTCTTCCTTCACCTTCCCAGGCTAACTTCCCAGGCATTTGCAACAATTCTAGTCCTGATGATGATCCCATGATTTGTGTTGGGATCGAAACGTCGTCGACACCTACATCTCTAACTCTTGGTCTATATACATTGTGTTCTTGAGTAGTAGATGTACCCTACATTGTGGCATTAAAATTTCCATTTAAGTCGTAAAGTCACTTTTAAAGTCACTTGCCTGTGGTAAGGAAATCGGCTGATTTCCCTCTACCCCCTCACGCCATGCTCACTTACTGTTTTTTTATTGTTCTGTTTATTTGTTTTCCTAATTAAATATTGTGTATGAATAACATGGAATAGCCTCAAATGTCATTGTTACCTTGTGGCCATCCGTTTCTATTTTCTATCCATTAAGGGACCTCTGTCTCTGAGAACCGACTAGCACCCTTGTTCCCTTTTGATTTCAAGGGTTCCCTTGTTCCTTTTCTGTGATAAAATAAGATGGCAATTTTTAGTCCAAGTTATGCTTTTGTATCATTTTGACCGCACTTCTACGAGTTTTGTTGAAGCTCTTTATGCCCAACCTTCGGGTTAAATTTGTATTTATGGTATCACCTCTTATTCTTTTAATTTATTTAGAAGCACTATGCAAGATTGCCGGCTGCCCTCCTCTTTTTTTTAGCTATTCGACCTCTTTTGTGCATCTTTTCTATTTGTAAATCATTTTCTCTCTCATCCTCGTTGCCTATTTCACATAAGAAATTATTTGATTTTCTTATTTCATCAGAGATCAAATCTATGATTTACTATGCAGCTCAATTTTATATATGCTATTTTTACTATTTTATGTACCTATATTTACAGTTGAGATGATATTTAGAAGGTTACAGTAACTATTTTTTTGGGGTGGGCCAAGCTTGCATAATTTGCTGTAGTGTACGTATGTGAAATTACAGCAAAATTACTAAGCCTGGGCGGAGTTCGCGTAGGTCCGCTATGCGGAACTCCGCGAAGTGCAAAAAGAACTTCTGATGTGCTACGTGGCGCTCCACAAGCGGCGGAGTGCGTTAGATTAATGCCGTTCGCTGTGACTTTTAGCGCCAGGTGCTTGTCCACACTGTGCAATCATCGCAAACGGCACCATGCACAGCGCAAGCAGGCGCTGCTTCCTTTCTGATGCTCGAGTAAATTTTTTCTCGAGCAGCGGCTTTCTCAACGGGAACAGACAGTTTCTCAATGCGGGCAGTCGCGAGCATACGCGACCACTCGCTATGAGAAATCTGACCGCCTGTGTTGAATAATCTCGCCGGGAGGTCAATTTTCCACGCTCGCGCTCGCCTACTTGATGTTGACGATTGGGAACGAGGAAAAATCTTGCCAGGAGGTGAATTTTCCTTGCTCGCCAACTTGACATTGACGAATGCGAGTGCGGAAAAAAACTCTGCTTCGCGGAGTGGAGTTTTTCGGAACTCCGCAAGCTCCCCGTAATGCGGAGTGCAGAAAACTCCGCAAACTCCGCGAGCAGGGGGAGTCCACCGCCCAGACTTAAAAATTACGTGAGATAGCACGGAATTAAGCGAGAATCATAACCCAACATTAATGCTATTTTCTTACTGCAAAATGGACCCAAGGTTGCTTTTTGTGCTTAGGAAATAGCGCTAAATGCAGCAGAACAGAATTAGCAGCAGCCAGCAGCTGCTAACGCTTGCTAAGTTAACTGTTTCTGTGTTTCTCTGTAGGATATTTGTACCAAATAATGCAAATGGGTGCAATGGCATCAAAAAAGTAATGCAAATTTACTCAAACTACTCTGATTACTCAAGCATGGTAAAATTTCGCTCAGGCTTTCTATTTTACCTTCATTAGGTATTTGTACTTTATTAGGTATTTGTACTTTATTAGGAACTTATCACCATTTTGTAGTCTTTATTATTCATGTTTTATAAAGTCAATCATATTTTGAATATATTTGATGATGATGTTAAATGGACAAGAAAGGCAGAATCTGTCCATGTATGGCAGTAGGTCATGTAAGCACTTGATGAAAATATCAAACTGATGATTGATGACCAAACATGCAGTCACTAAGAACAAAAATCTGCTATGTAAGAGCAGCTTTATTTTCTGCAAAATAACAAGGTTTTGTTTGGAGGATAAACAATATTTATCCAAAATTATAGGATATCTTTATATCTTCATAAACTGTCTAGCTGGTATTTGGATTCAAAATTAGTAAACATATTTATTTATGATTTCTTAGTGATAATCACAGATATGTTCAGATGCTTATTGCTGGGTTTGATACAACATTCTTCTGTGGGTGTAATTTCGTGAATTAAGTAGAGGCATTTCATCATTTATATAGATAAAGATTTTTATAATTTTTTCATTACATGTCTGAGGCCTGGCCATATATGAACACTACTTCTTTTTGATTTTTTCTTCAGTGAGGTCTCTTTAAGTTGAGCAGTAGTTTTGTAGTAAGATCATGTATTGATTTTCTAGCTAGCTAAAGCCTATGATTTTGAAATTTTTGCGTCTTGTAATTTTTCCACTACAGTCCTTTCAAACATATCATTCACAATCATATCATTTAAGTAAAAATGTCTTGGAAGATGATAAATGGGAAATTAATAATGAAGCGGAATGAAGAAGTGAAGAAAAATTCCATATGCATCTTTAAAAATAAGCATTGGCAAAGCCATTAGGTCTTGCCTTTTCAACCTCTTGGCTCTGCTGTACTTTTTTCTAATGCTATGCAGCATCAGCAAAAAGAAATAGTTTTTGCTGATATTGTGCAGCTCCGGCAAAAAAAAACAATGAAAAAAGAGCCTAATGACATACGTGCACTTTTAGGCACCATGATGATATGGCGGCCTAGCGTGATGACGTATGCGCACTAATGCATCATCATGCATATGCATGCTACGCCATGATGAGGCAGCCATTTTGTTTATTTTTTATTTACCATTCCAAGGTATCAACACCACTTGAAGCTGTAAATAAAATAACATTTCAAAGTTGGGCAGGGTGCAGTGTATTTAAAAAGTTGGGCATGTACTATTAACTTTTTCATGTCCTGGTAGTGAAAAACTTTTACATTCATTTTTCACTACTACAAGGCCTACCTTTCCCATAGGATAACATCGAGTTACCTTAGTATGTTTATTACGTAATAACTTTCTATTTGGAGCAGGTGGGAATGTTCAGTTTGGTGTCTAAAGAATTGTAAATTAAATCCTTCTTTTATAGTAAAGTCAGATTTTCAGTCATAATTCTGAAAAAGGCTCTTTTACAAAAATTGACATTTTCTTGTCCCAACCATTTGGTGCCTGCTGCCTGTATCCTTAGTCACATGACTAAGTGTATCGGTCTGGCAGTTTGTCTTTGCGCATTGCTCCCAGACAGTGAGACAAAGAGGGAATAGGTGTTGGCAGGATGGGCCATCTCTGACTTGATGGGGGCGAAGCTGTTGACCATTACACTTGCAAGGCACAAAGCCTCTGACTCAGCACACTCACAAAGGGTTTGACACTAGTCTTTTGGGTCCCCAAACAAGCTGGGGCCAGGGCCAAAAGGCAGGAAATTCCAAACACCTCTGGTGGTGGAAACTTTCATAACCTTCTCCAAATTCAAAGCTGACACGAGGTATAGATATTCGACCCTCAAACCCAACTTTTCAGTAAGCATCTGGACCTGTGGGTACTACACAAGGTCTGCTGTGCTGCTCTGTTGCCAGAAGGACAGCTACTCTGCTGCCCTGCTACTCTGCTGCACTGTTGCTTGCTGCCTACTTGCTGAGAATGAAGACTGGACATGCATCCTCATCCCAGACTGAAGTAACTCCAGGGGTCTGCTGAGTGACCTCCTGTTCTGAGCTACAGGGACATAACAAGCTCCAGGGGCCTCCCTGCATCTGCCCAGTTGACCAGCTGCCTGGTCCAGCTACTGGACCTGCAACTAGACCTGCCTGTTCCCTGCTGCTCTTACTGAAGTGAGTTCCTGATCGCCAAGAGGTGCTCACCAGGTCTGGACCCCTGATGAGCTCCCTCTTCAAAGAAAGGGGAAATCCTGAAGTTTTTTGGTCCTCACGGCCACGAACGGGCCTGTTCAGACCAAGATCTTGTTGCCTGCGCTGCCCTCCAACACAAAGGTGTGATGTGCCCGACTCTTCGCCCCACAGTGATTGCCAGCAACGCAAGTTCTGTACTTCACGCTACAGCATCGACAGCCTGCGGTGACCCCCAATGCGAATCTCCAGCAACAACCGGCCATGATGCCCGACAGGATCTTCGCGCTACAGTGGGTTTGCTTTTGTTTCGCCCTGTTAACAATTGTGGTTGCTCCTTGAGTGGGGTTTCACCCTCCCCAACCAGTAACCTATTTTCCTACAAATATTATGATCCTTATCTATACTAGGTCGATAGTGTGACCACAGTATTGAGATACAACATCAGTTTGTCACCTTTCACATTCAAAGTGGTCAACCAAGTTGCACACTGACTGACATGGGATGAAAGCACTAAGAGAGAAGCGGATAAGCAGTGCTTAATTTGTAAAATAATGAGTGCCGGTGCCAAGATGTCCACATCTTATTCTATTAAATGTCAGCACGTTCATTACTAAGGCTGTGTAGTCTTGAATCCACCTTAGGCCTCTTTAATCCATTGCCAGACACACCCTGCCTCTTTATCTCACTCGTTCAGGTTCCTACTTTCTCCCTTTGTGACAGTTTTTCCCATCTCTTTCTTCCTTCTTTTTTCCCGTTTGTGTGCTTTTCCCTCTCTTGCTCTGGGGACATGCCTGATGAGGAAACATTAGTACCAGTACCTAAAAATGAGTGGCAACCACCTGCTCAAATTAAGCACTGAGGATGGGTGAGCAGACCATTTTTTGTTGCTTTTGATGCTGAATGCGGATGATTTTTCTTGAATGAACTTTTATCCCAGTCATGTTTCTCACCTACATTTTATTTAAAATGCAGAGTGTTTGAGACGTCAGTAGCGCCTCTGCTTGAGTTTGAGTGCCTTTCAGCAGCCGAACTGTCTTTAAGTCTGATTTGTCGAATCCTGCTCTCTGAAAAGTTAACATAAAATACAGCTGTCTCTGCCTAAGAGTTTGCGGCCTTGGGACCAGGCAGCTTCAATGGGACGCCAGTTAAAAACGCATCATATTCCCCGTTCAACTACCATGTTTAACTCATCATACAACACATCTGTCATACTTTCTTGCCTTCTATCATCAGGGGTGCTCTCAATACGTCATGCACGCAGCACTGCCAGAGGCGAGGCTGTCTTTGATCTCAGTTCATTGCTGTATCATTTCTGTTTCTGAATGCCAGACTGCGTCCCAGGAGAAGCATTCTTCAAATAGCGCTTCAAAAACTTTTAGACATTTTTTTAAATATGGCCCTTGAGCTGCGTTTTTCACCTTGTGTGTGTTTGTGTGAGCACATATTTAATGCGGCTAGTGGAAATAAATGTTGCTGAATATCACGTTATTTATAACAAGTGTAATAATAAACGCACATTAACACATTTATTACTACAAAGTAAAGTTCAGGGCCCATGTTATTACCTCAATACAGTGTTACTGGCGAGAAAACAAAGCTTACTGTATCACAGAATCTTGTTACTTCTTTGGGAAGGAAGCAACTCTGATGATAGTCAGAAGGTTTATTCACTGTGCTTTAATCTTAATGCATGTATTTAACCCCTTGCATGCTGGTTCTGGTTAAATAATTGTCTCTATAGCTACTTCATAGGACAACACAGTGTGGCATAAACCATATATGCAGATCCACTGAGTGTAATATGCTACTTATCAACATTGTTGAGAGGGAAAAAGGGCATTGTTATGGAGGTGAGGGAATGGAGGGGCCTCATTATCCAGTTATGTCTCTTCTTCACACTCAATAAAGTAGAACGTAGCATATTATGCTCTGCGCATCAATATTTGTTATACATGAATATATATACACATATGTGAATAAATTAGTATTTATGCACATATATACTACCATTTGAAAAACATGTTTTTCCCCATTGGTGTGTCAGGTTTTCTTTAACAAATCTGCAGATCTGCACGTAAAACATCTTAGCAGTTTTTGCCCCCACAAAAAAGATATAGCAAGCTTTTCTGCAAAGGGCTCAAGGGGGAAATGTCACAGAAGGGGATGTGAACATTCTTGTTTCCAGTTTAACGCCTCAACTGAATTGTAGCCAATGATCACACCAAAAATTACTGGACAGAAACCCCGAAACCTGACACTTGCACAGCAGTTTTTGAGACAGTCCTAATAAGTTATAATTCTATAAGGATAGTATGGTTTGTGAGATCAGTTCACGAACTGAAAATTGCATATCTGATTGGCTAACACATTCTCCCGTCAGTCAGTAGTCAGTTTGTACAACATCACTCCTGTTTCGCAAAACTTAAAGTGAAAAAATATAAACATTTTAATTTACCCTTTCAACATACCATGGCAAAAATGTACTGGACTTGCAAGTCATGTTATCTAACTCATTACTATCAAAAGAAAGGGTTGCACCAAAATCACTAGGCTGCTCCGACTGGCCCTTGCTTTCATGTACAGCTCAGATCTATACATCTGCATGGCTTGACCAACCTGCCTCAGAGACCTAAGAACAATCAGGGAATCAGTGACCTAGGTCCACACACAGAGAGTGATGAGTGTGGCAAAAGGCAACGACGTACAGGCTCTCAGAGAAAGAGAACCGGGCACAGGGTAAGCAGTTTTGTCTTAAGGATTTTGGGGCCCAGGACAAGACATATTTTGGGGGGCCCTGATTGGAACAAGTTTGAATTGTGCTACCCATTTTATGCTAATTCAAGCCCCATGATGGCTAACAAAAATTGAAGCATGAGTTGAAGGTTCAGATAAGAGATATAGACAATTGTAAAATAGAGAAAATGTTTACCCAGGGGTCCTTGGAAGGAGGGGGCCCTGGACAATTGATCTCTTTTCTGTGCATTAAAATGTCTCAGGGTATGGCTGAAGCCCAATCCCTGTACTGACAGCCTATTGAGTCAGGCCAAAGGCATCATCCCATAGGTCTGGACGCAGGGTGACTGGACAGAAATCGTGGCCAAATTCCACACCCTTTGAGCATGGCAGCTGACCTACAAAGTGAACAATGGGGAAAAGGCACTAGGCATGGTACATTGTTGAAGGTCTTGTCCTAAAACTTAGCATACTGAGTATGGCTGAGGGGCGTACTAAGCAGATTCAGATGCTTGCAGGCCATGTCCTACTCTCAGATCCATTGGCTATGGCATTTTCAATGGGGTGGACAGAAGGCCTCATCAGTGCTATGTTCCTGATTTCTCTGGGGTAGATGGACTCGGTCCAAGCTATGGGTAACGACCCTTATTGTTAACTGAATGGAGCCACTTGTAACATCACATCACATAAGAAACTTCTATTGACATCTGGTGACCTGTTTCTGTCTGAATCCATTGTGATGCCATCAGTGGTATCAATGGTACGGTGACAGATGATGTCATCAGTGTTTTATCAATGATGCAATACACTTCTGAAATCATCTGTGCTATCACAGGTAGGGTAACAAGCAATGCTTTAGTGGGGGATATTTCGTAGCTCATTAAACTTGTGAATTTTAGTCACATTTTAACCAAAACCTCCCTTCTACTGAAGTTTTAAGAGAAACTTTGTAATACCTGTTATTGTGAGATCTAAGCTAACCACCATAGTACACCTTTAACAAAGTTAATGTCAATTCAACTTCTATTCTTGAGAAATCTGTGTGGGATTTTTATAACACATATTATTTAGTAATTTTGGTAAACAACCATAAAGTTTTTAAGTGATTTACTTTTCTTTTTGTAACTATATAGTTTGACCTCTGCTCAAAAAATCCACTGGGTAATGGTTTGTGACTGCCCCCTACAGGCACTAGGAGTAGAGCCATGCCCTGAGCCTCGATTGCGTGCAGCGTAAGTAGTATTGTCATGGCCTTTAGTCAAGCCCCCCCCCCCCAGTTTCCAGGGACGTGGTGGGCCCTTGACCACATCCAGTATCCATTCTCCCCTGCCCCAGCACTGTGCAAGGGTGTGACTACTGTTGCCATTACCCAAGTTTCAGGTCCCACTGGTACAGCCAGGGATTGTTGTCACTAAACACAGAGAGTAACCTCTGCCCACAATGTGTGCCAAGTTCTTTGCCCGTTGCCCACAAGACGTGGCCTTTAGTTATTACTGTGGTGGTTCAAGTGTTATTGCACAGCTCCATCCATTCCTTATGTATTGTTTATCAAGGCTGTAGAGGTCAATCAAAGAATGGGTGCAATAGCCAATCAAGCACCTTGCTACCTTTGTCACTAGAGTATGTAATGGGGTGTCAGCTCTCCACCTGCACCAGTTAGAAATATGATGAATTGGCAGCACATCATCATTATCATCATCTACTTTATTCAGTTGGAACAAGTCATAAAAGTACAATAAAAACATCAATATAAAACATTTACAAAATAAGAAGCATTGCATACAGACCAGTATTTTTGTAGTACAATAAGATGTGCAAAATATTAAATTCAATACGCAATCAAGGGACGCATTCAATAATTGCCTGCCAACAAAATCCTCAAGTGTCAGTCCACTTAGTTTACAGGAGTGGTCGAAGCCACCAATAAAATGATCTTAAACCACAACATCGCACATACAAAAATACAGAATAATAAATACCAGTCTATATAAAGATAATAAAAATTAAATATATTAAAAAATAGGTGATTTTCAAATTAAAACAGTAGTATTTGCCTACGCTGGACAGAAAATTTAAGAAAAGTAGCAACACCTACACATATCTCAGGTGTGGGGAGCATCTGCAAATATAACAGTGCCTGGATATGTCGGGTCACAAAGGCGCCTCTAAGAAGTGGGATTAAAAACTTTCTAGTAAAACTACGATAAAAACGGCAGAAAAATACAAAGTGTGCCAGTGTTTCCAGGGAATGCTCATCACAGGGACAAACAAGCACTGTTTTAGGGTCAAACTGGTCCAAGGGAAATGAGAGCTGACTCCTAATCTGACCAAGCCTAAATCTTGTCAATAAAACCCTATGCCACGCACTAGGCGCAATCTCAAGATACGGTTCCATCCGTGCTGCAGTTTGAATCAAGTGCTCTCTATTAGCAGGCTTCCTCAGTTCACTCAGCTGTCTTTCCCCTCTCCTGTGCTCCCCAAAGCTAGATTTAACACAACTTTTGCCCCTCATAGATAAATTGGCAGTCTTGGAGAAAATAGCAGGTCTTCCTAACTTGGCACAAGTATCCAGCACACCACAATATTTTACTTTTATAACATTGTCATAACTGAGAAATAGGTAAAGGTGTTTTTAATAATATTAAAGTTATTACATGAAATGGTATAACATTTGTAAGTATAGATGTAAAGGCTGCCAACATGTTTCGACTCTTCCAGTGGGTTTTCTCAGGCTACAGTAAGGCCCTTAAATGAAATCCACAGCTAAAACCATTAATATGGTCAGGCCTTTGTGTAACTGCACCACCCAAAACTTCAAAACTGCATTTAATCATTGTCTTAATAGCAAGATAATGCAGAAAAAAAAATGGAAAGTTGTACCCGCGTTGTAGGATTTTTTTAAATCTGCAGTTCGAAATGGTCGGAAACATAACCCAGATGCAGTTCCAACTGTCTGGTCATTGCCCTGAAAACCAGTTTAAGGAGAACTTTGTGATTCCCTACAAAGGAACAATGGAGGATACATATTATGTAGTGGCCTGTTGGATGCCCACAATACTACACCAACGTACAGTCACCCACAGGCATCATGGCACCTAAAGAGTTACCAAATGGGGAAGAAAGGAGGTAAAAAAAACCCTCAGGTTCTAAGTCCAACATAATTAACTAAATAGATGAGTTTTCCTTGTTTACCGAAAATTGGTGATATACCACCAAGTTCTCTCTAACTTGTTTTTTTTTTTGTTGCAGATTTATATAGTGCGAACTCGCCCTGAAGGTATTGGAGCACTTTACAGGAGCAGGATTGGAGCACTTTACATGAGCACCCGTTACCTTACACAAGGACACATTCATTTTTAGGTCTCGCCTGAGCCAGCGCATGCGCTGCTCGCTCTGGCGAGACATTTAGTGAGTGGGCTTTAAAAAGCCCGACCACAGCTTTTTGGCTGGCATTGAGCGTGCGGTTACGCCCACAATGACGAGCGGAGGCGCCATCTGGCTTTCCTCTCTCGTCATGGTGCGCGCACACCACTCACCAGACGTGCCTCCTTTTTTTTTTTCTTAACATGCAGCGCGAGCGCGCGCTTGTTACTGAGAAGCGACAGAATTACCTTGTTATTGTGGGCCGCTATAAATCACTAAATTAATTATACATATTAATATTACTGCACATACTGCTCATGCCTATTCATACCCACCTATATATGTACATGTGCACATACATCTATGAATATACTGAGATCTCGTGTGAGGTTATTGTTTCTGAAGCAGAAACATCCGCGGTTCTGGAATCCATAATACATGAGAAACAGCGCATAGTGTGACTTACAGACTTCAGCCAATAGGAACCTACGCCACTTGTTTCATATGCAACATACAAATACCTCGAATATATACCTGCACGTTATGGTCCAAAATGACGTCCACAACAGAAAACACATTCCCAATGGCTGCTATGGGAGGCCGACAGCCACGCACTTCTTGCCCCCTCCCCACCCCCCTTCAAAGCGTGCGCCTCTACACCACGGACTTTCCTCGGAGCACTTGCACCACATTACGGCGCTGCGTTGGCTACACACAACACTGCCGAGGCCTTTCCACGCGGTTCTGTGTGGCACACACACGACGATGCCGCATAATTCAAATACATTACCTTTTAATTCTGAAAATACGAGTTGTTGAAAAATTCTTCAAATATGAGATTGTGAGTTAAACATTAAAATATCACGGGGGAGGGCGGGTCCTCAGTGTCTCAATCACACCACTTCCCCCCCACATCACATTCCCGTGCAGCTTCCATCTCTCCTTTACTTGCTTGCGTCATTCCC
The DNA here is from genome assembly GCA_963921515.1 of Calotriton arnoldi. Lineage (NCBI taxonomy): Eukaryota > Metazoa > Chordata > Amphibia > Caudata > Salamandridae > Calotriton > Calotriton arnoldi. The sequence goes on along the minus strand of CAWUFW010000312.1, from coordinate 1,787,452 downwards.
CCCCCACTCCTTTTCTGAAATCCGCCCGTTGACATGTCTCACATTTCTCGCCCTTCTCCTGCTCGCAGTCTTTTCACTCTCACCTTTTGTCTCTACATTCGGACTCCTTCATTTCTACTTCATCCTCTCTCTCCTGCACACACACGTCACTGCCACCTGGAAACACATATCCTTCCCATTATTTCGACAACGGAGCACCTCCTTCATATACATTCCAACAGAACTGTATTTACAGTCTCCAAACATGGGGCCAGCACTCTGTGCGCTCTACAGAGAGGCCAAGGATTGAATGTGCATGCAGTCTGAGCACCTTGATGTGATCTAGTGCCAGACACTGTGAAAAACTCGCGCTGCCTTCTGCCCCCCCACTCCGGAGTTCTCTGTCATGATCAACCTTGAAGCACCTTGCTCTCACCCAGATGCCTAGAGGTGACTCAGTTGACTATATCAGAGATCAGCTGTTGTTGGATTATTTGGGGGAACTCCTGTGCATTTGGTGTGTATAAATGTGTTCTCCTCCCCCTAGGTGTGCATTTTAATGTAATGTCGTTTTCGTGCAAAACCAGAATAGAGTCGCTTTTATTAATACATTCCATATTCCTGTGTGACCTATGCATTAGTGTTTTCGGTTGTGTGATAGTGCGCATACTTGCTCACGTCCTGCTGATGTGTTCGTTTGATGTATTACTGAGCGTGGTTTCAGTGGTGTGAGCAGTTAGTCTCCTCTGGGTAAAATCTCTCCGGTATAACTACCTTACCATGTTGCTTCGGTATAGGCAGGGCGACTGTGATTCTGCGGCAGCAACGTTTTCGCATTTATAGAGTTACCATATTTGCCACATAATCCACCAACTGCTTCATAATTTGCAGATTCCAAACTAACTCGCCACCTTTCAGTCGTCACCTTTCAATGGCCATGTTAACAAGCATTTGCAATGCAATAGGTCTCGCATTTGCAAAATTTTAAGCTATTGGCATTGTACTTGGCTGTGTAAGCAAGTATTAAACAGATTAGCTAAGAATCACTGGGAACCTGAGGCCAGTAGACCAGCAGGCCGGTCTGGAGCAGTGAGACAGTAACACACTTTTGTTGGAAGAACTAATAAAGAACTCTGCAAAAAAAAAAATATTATTTCAAACACTCCACAGCTCTACAAGTAAATATTAAACCGGGAACTTCACTACACACCACATACACTCCATAACACATGGATAAGACATTGTCATTTACAATGCCATTTACAACGCCAATAGCTCTAACTTAAGCAATTGCGAGACCTATTGCATTTCCAATGCTTGTTTTTTTGGTAGGCATGGGGAGATTAAGTGATTTGCCCAGAATCACAAAATGTGGACGCGACCCCGAGGCTCGAACCTTGGTTTCCCAGCTCTAAAGTCGGCACCTCTAGCCGTCAGACCACATCCTCTCCCCAATATATTAGTTGAATACTATTACATTACATGGGTATTACACTAAATAAACACCAACAGACTGCTCTATTTCATACCTCATTTATTATGTTTAAACTAGTCACAGCTATTCTACCTTCTTGGGGAAATGGCTGAACACTTTAGTTTACTACAACCCAGTGCTTCATCTCACACTGTCTTGCAGACTCATGGTAGGTCGTGCTTCTTCATTTTAGAACAAATGGGCGCCTTATTTAAAATTTGCACTGGGGCAAAATCTGACCAAATCAATGTGTACCCTTGTCGCACCTTTCGTAATAAAGAACGGAGGCAATAGACTTTGTTCCACTCCAAATTAAATAAAGGTGCTTGCAAGAGGGCATCGATGGAACAACGCCAATGCAAAACCAATGATAACATTGAAATTACTACTGCTTAGAAACAATTTCCCATGCACAGTAAATATATCAACATACAAAACGTGTTCCGCTAATAACGACGTTAAAATATAGTAACTGGTTACAGCATTTTTGCTGATTGCATAATTAGAAATTCATCACCATAAAGAATATAATCTCAATGTAATTTAATTATAAGTTTTGACAAGTGACACATGTATTTGCTGAGGGTAATAGCGAAAACAGCACAACCCGAATTTGATCTCTTTTGAACTTCACGGGCGGCAGCCCATTTTTCCACATGGGTGCTTGCTTGCCTGTGCAAAATGAGATGCCTGCGTCCCAGCTCACCTTTTCTGTGCCTGGTGTCCAGTAGCAAACATTAACAGTGGACCCTCTGCGTAGGGAAAGAATACCTAAACTTCAGGCCCACTGCTTTTCTGTTTCTAAGAAGAAAAAAAACAGTTTGGGGAGTTTTTTTTGTTAATTAAAAAATGCATGCAGGGCCACAGTAAACTGGTTCACAGCCCGGCGTTTAGCTTTGCCAAAAATGCTTCTAAGCACTTTGAGCAAAACAATCCCCGCCAACAGAGTGGGGATGCTTATGTATGTTGATCGGTCTTTCGACAACCAGGCTTACACAGTGGGCTACCTGCCAATCTTTAAGGGGCATATTATCAAGAACGGCGTTAAAATTATCGCCGGTTTAGCGGCAGAAAACTGCCGCTAAAGCGGCGATAATGGGCTTGATAATATGACCTGGAGAATTCCAATAGAAGCCCATGTTCACACCAGAACATGGGCTTCTATTGGAATTCTCAAGGGCATATTATCAAGCCCATTATCGCCGCTTTAGCGGCAGTTTTCTGCCGCTAAACCGGCGATAATTTTAACGCCGTTCCTGATAATATGCCCCTCAATGAGCCTGAAAGTGCGGAGCAACGCGTTGTGTGATCTTGGTAGACAAGCATCAAAATACAAAATCATTCTTCCCTTTCTGTACTTGAGTGCAATGCTCTGCCCAAAAACAACCGAGACAATCACTTATGAAAGAAAATGTGCGGGTCTGAGTGGCATACACAGAAATGTCGCAACGGCAGTCGAACAATTCCTTTCACTGACTTTGAAAATCCCTTGTGAGTTAATGATTACCTTCCAATGACCAGTGGAATGCCAGAGATGGATGATAGGTGAGCTATGGAGTGATATTGCATCAGTCAGCATTTAGACTGGGCACACTTTAAGAGGAGAGATGATGAAATCATTTTTGCTATAGCAATTCGAATTTTCAAAAGATGCCACCAGATGTTAAACTGTATTTTTGTAGCAGCAGATTTTTCCTGATTTAACAGCTGCCGACATCTTTGCCCGTGCGTGCATACCTGGCCTTCATTCGGTAGTAATACATCATTTAAACTGCAGCTATTTTATGATAAGTGGGCTTTATAAATCGTCGAATTCCTCCCAAAAGCTGAGTAAATAAGATTGAGGAGTCAGGTAGCAGGAACCAGCTGATGTAAGGCATATTTGTCATTTCTGCTGCATGACCATAATTCAGGGACTTGTATCCATGAACGTCAATTCACCAAAAGGCCAGGGGTAGCAGAAGTGACAGCACACCTTCGACCGTTACTTTCACTCACACATTCACACACTTACGCATACACACTTACACACACTCATCACATAAACACATTCTCACCTGCACGCATGTACACAACATACATTTAAAAGCATTTTTTACTTACCTCTGCTGCCAGGGAGGGTTATATTGCAGCTAATTGTGCTCCCTTTTGATTGCACTAATAGTGAATTATATTTTACTATTCACTGTTGTGTAATAAAAAATTGACCAAAAACAAGGAAATTGGAGCCCCAATCGATGTCCATAAGGACGAGCTGCCCATATATATTCATGGCACTGATTTTGCTGCCACTGAGGCCAGGGATTGCAAATGCAGTGCCAGGGGTCTCAAGGGGCAAGCCAGGGATCGCAGCTGCAACCACTGGCGACCCCTAAATGCCGTCTGTGGTTGTATCTGCTGTCATCCTACAAAATTGTGGGCCGACTAGCATGCGAACCACATGCTCACATCGAGCAGCCACTGCAATGGTTATTTCGACTGCTTCATTGACTCACCCTGGCACCAGAAGGATGTACAGAATGGTGTATAGAATGTCACTGAACACACAGTGAACAACTTGCAGTCAAATTTGCCCAACCACGGGGTGGGGGTGGCGGTTGGCTGGCAGTAGCTGTCACAGTGCAGCATTTACACCCATACTTAAGGGCGGAAATGCTGCTGTCGCTAATGCCAGCTTGCACAGGGGTGCTTAGCAAGCCATGGTCACGGATGGCAGCATCACAGTGAGTGCCCATCACCTCACATGCTGCAGTATTGATAGGAGGTAATGCAGCGGGTCTACTCCAATCTTATGCACAACGTGACCAAGCATCTTTGAGGTGGCTTCTGCGCATAAGGTCTGATGGACCATGTAGAAATCATACAGGGGCGCCCATTTGTAAGAGAGATCTAAGCTGCTTTCATGGGATGAAAATTGAAGGCGCTTAATTGCTGGGTTTTCTCAAGCACTAGGACATTTCCCTTTATCTTCTCTAAATCCATAGAGTACCAAGTGTAGTCCTGGTTCCTCCTGTTTTTGATAATTACCCCTCCTCAGGAAGCATTTCCGGGTTTGGCGGTAACCTGTACAGGAATTGGTGCATGACATGGTCCGGAGTGCATCGTGTATTGTGGGGAAATATACCATCACTGTTATAATGCATATAATGAATGTCTCCACCAGATGATTGGGGTACAGGAAACCCTTTACACAAGATTCTCAGTGTTGCAATGACAACACCTACACAGCAGTGTTTGTGCCATACTATGGTATTTTTGTTTATACCTTAACTGTCCTAGCAGTGCTAAGCAGCATGACCGATATATAATCCACAGCCATCTTGAATAACTGGGCCAAACATTAACTTTCCAGATCGTGGGGCAGACCACATGCACACTCAGGGGCAGATTTACAAGTCCCTTGTGCCACCGGTGCGTCACTTTTTGTGACGTACCGGTGGCGCATTTTACTGCTCCATATTTACAAGTACAGGAAAAGCCACCCAGCGTGACTTTTCCTGTCCTTGTAAATATGGCCCCTTTATACGCAGCACTTTGCGTGAAAGGGGCGTTCCATGGGTGTTGCTGTGGGTGTTCCCACGCAACACCCATGAAACCAGACACATTTCCAGATTTACGAGGAATCGTAAATCTGGAAATCCGTGTGAATGCTACGCCTCCCCAGGGGAGGCGTAGGGAGGTGCAACGAGGAGAAATGTATTCATTTCTCCTAGTTTTTTTTCCTGTTTCTATGCATTCTGCATTCTGCAGCACACATAGAAAGAGGAAATCACCTCTAATGATTGTTTTTGTTCAGGAAGGGAATCCTTCCTGAACAAAAACAATCTCCCCACGACGCAGGCATCCTTGCACCATGGTGCAAGGGTGCCTGAACCGGCGCATGGCAGCAGTTTGTGCACCAGCGCAGGGGGAAGCACAGAGATGCGACATATTGTTGTAAATATGTCGCATCCCTGTGCTTTGAAAGTGACTCAGTGCGGCGCAGCCAAATGGCTTGCAGCACGCACTGAGTCACTTTCATTGTAAATCTGCCCCTGAGTACCTTGCATGCCAGCCCTTTGGCTAAACATTCATATGGGAAATGGAACCTCCTCTTTAGTTGGTCAACCGTAATAAAGAAGGGTCTTGCCCTACTCAGGGGTGGAAGCACAATAAAGGATAAAGCGGCAAAGGGAGCATCAGAGCAAGTGTGAGGTTAATCTGTTCTGATCCCTGCAGTGGTCCATCTACATAATGGGTAATGTCCAGAATTACCTTTCGGAAAGAATGAGGCTTCTGTCAGTGGCTGTGTGCAGGTCCTACTCCAAGGACCTGAAGTAGGGTTTCCCCGCAGACCTCCCCCACTTCACATCTACCTAGGGTGGCATCCCTAATGGGGGCGACGCGCAGTATGTCACCCACATATGGGATAAAGAAGAATCAGTGTGTCCAGGTGCTGTTGAATCTTCTCCACTCTCTGCCTGGTCCTCTTGCATGCTCTGGCACATAGGACCCCATGAAACGAACCAGCAGAGGCTCAGACCTGGGCTAGCGCCAGATCATTCAGGCTTTGGGCTCCCAATGATCTCACCCATTCTCCAGGATGGGGCCCACTTCTCTCTAGGGCCCTCTTGATCTTCTCTGCCCCAAGCATGTCTGATGGGTAATCCTTCTTTCCTGAACACAGATGTGTTGTTCAGCTTCCTCCCTGGCCTCTTAACTGAGGGACAGCAGAGATCTTCAATCCAGTGCACCAGCGGCAAGGATCTTCTGCATACATCACCTTCACACTTCACATGCTCAGTAGGGAAGACAGCTCTTAAAAAGATTCTAACAGTAAAGTTTCTGACTTAAGTGAACTATGATATTTAAATTTGTGGGTGCCAAGTTTTAAGAGATCCGTGTGCAAGTAGATGGTCTAGCCCAGGTTTTTCCTTTGCATTCTGGGACTTGTAGTACTTGTTTTATCATAAAATAAATCAGCCTACAAGTCCCAGAATGCAAGGAAAAAAACCTAGACTGGAGCAGGTAGTCACTTATGGACTTGGGAAACTGCTATTTCTTCACTGCTCAGCCACATAGTTCGCTATTTCCTTTCCAGCCCGATAAGTCCCCTGCATGCTCTTAGACTTTACTTTTAGCTATGTATGTTTTCCTACAGTGGATATTTTTGTTTCTCCTTTAATATTAAAATACCATATAAATCTTGAGACCATCTCTCCTTCCACCACATGATTCAAAACGTGTGAATGTCCAGGTTAGCCCCTGGCCTTTCTAGCATTGTATTCTGGCCCAAGGCGATGCAAGATGTTGTGGCGCCGTAGGAAAATGGCATCTTGATGCACCCTCCATTACCAATGGTGAGGCGATTGATGTTTCCTGGGAAATCTGCCACCCTCTGCTGGTGACGCTCTAAATGCTACCTAACACTGCCTTACTCTACGTGCAGTCATGATCCAGCACCACTCTGTGTGCATGAGACAGGCCAAAGGAGCTAACCATTAGCAATGGAGGTAATGGCACACGTGACAAGAAGGTGCATAGGTGAGATAAACTTGCAGATATGAGAGATACAGAATGTAAAAAAGACTGAATGTCACATGTACAGGCCTGACCTAGAGGCGGGGTGGGGCGAGGGGAGTGACAGGCAGAGAATGAGATAGGCGTGCACAATCTGTGCTGCATTGTGTAAAGCCCTAGTTGTTTAGTATCTAGACTTGGAAGGCAGCCAAGATGGACATACAGAAATAGAGGTTAATTAATCAGCAATGAGTCAGTACAGAGCGAGGCAAGACTGGGGAGCTGAGAGACTACATACAGCCCACCTTGTATTAATTATTTCAGGGAGACCAAAGCATACGAAGGCTGTACATTAATACAAGGTGGGCTGTATGCAGTCTCTCAGCCCATTAATTCATTACAGAAAGATGTAGTTCAAATGAATGTTTAATTGGAAAAAATATGTTACTATTTCTATGTATTTCCCAGGGATTTGGTCATTAAAAACAAAATCCCATGCTAGTCACCCAGAGTCATGGTACAAGATGGCGTGGGTATGCCATTTCTCACTGAGTAACAGAAAAAGCATGTAATTAGTGTTTGAGAACGATGTCCGAAACAGACATCCAACGCCCAAACACAGGTGCGCTCTCCCTCTCTTTCCCTATTGCCTGTTATAGTTAGGTTTGAAAATAATATCTTACTTTACATTAAAAAATAGCTCACAAATTCACTAAAAAAACAAAGCTTAAAGTGATAGATATATATATATATATATATATGAAAAAGGAGAGTTACCCTGGTGGCTGGCACTCACAGGTAGGTAGGTTAAAGGGCCTTGTCAGGTTAGCGATAATCAACAAAATGCCCCCATCATTCCGCTGATCCGACGCGTTTCGGGTGGGAAACTTTTCATCATGGATCTCACAGGAAACAAAGCAGCAGACAATGGGCTACATAAAAATCCGTCTTTTATTTTACTCAACAGGAAGTCTAGCTCATGTGAGCCCTACAGCATCCTGGGACTGGTAGTCCAAATTATAAATCCCAAGTGGGACGCCTGCCGCTGAGCACCTTGAAACAAGTTTTTTTAAAAACAATGGGGAAACAGCCTGGAATCACCGCTTTCAACCATTTCCAAGGCAGCCTCCTGGCCACCCGTACCGCCATCCTGCCAAGTGAACACAGGAGCGGATCCGCAAGGTTCCTGCAGCGGTGCCATGCCGTGGCCGGGTCAGCCACATATTTTTGAAAAAGGAGAGTTACCCTGGTGGCTGGCACTCACAGGTAGGTAGGTTAAAGGGCCTTGTCAGGTTAGCGATAATCAACAAAATGCCCCCATCATTCCGCTGATCCGACGCGTTTCGGGTGGGAAACCCTTCATCATGGATCTCACAGGAAACAAAGCAGCAGACAATGGGCTACATAAAAATCCGTCTTTTATTTTACTCAACAGGAAGTCTAGCTCATGTGAGCCCTACAGCATCCTGGGACTGGTAGTCCAAATTATAAATCCCAAGTGGGACGCCTGCCGCTGAGCACCTTGAAACAAGTTTTTTTTAAAACAATGGGGAAACAGCCTGGAATCACCGCTTTCAACCATTCCCAAGGCAGCCTCCTGGCCACCCGTACCCCCATCCTGCCAAGTGAACACAGGGGCGGATCCGCAAGGTTCCTGCAGCGGTGCCATGCCGTGGCCGGGTCAGCCACATATTTTTGAAAAGGAGAGTTACCCTGGTGGCTGGCACTCACAGGTAGGTAGGTTAAAGGGCCTTGTCAGGTTAGCGATAATCAACAAAATGCCCCCATCATTCCGCTGATCCGACGCGTTTCGGGTGAAACCCTTCATCATGGATCTCACAGGAAACAAAGCAGCAGACAATGGGCTACATAAAAATCCGCCTTTTATTTTACTCAACAGGAAGTCTAGCTCATGTGAGCCCTACAGCATCCTGGGACTGGTAGTCCAAATTATAAATCCCAAGTGGGACGCCTGCCGCTGAGCACCTTGAAACAAGTTTTTAAAAACAATGGGGAAACAGCCTGGAATCACCGCTTTCAACCATTCCCAAGGCAGCCTCCTGGCCACCCGTACCGCCATCCTGCCAAGTGAACACAGGGGCGGATCGCAAGGTTCCTGCAGCGGTGCCATGCCGTGGCCGGGTCAGCCACATATTTTTGAAAAAGGAGAGTTACCCTGGTGGCTGGCACTCACAGGTAGGTAGGTTAAAGGGCCTTGTCAGGTTAGCGATAATCAACAAAATGCCCCATCATTCCGCTGATCCGACGCGTTTCGGGTGGGAAACCCTTCATCATGGATCTCACAGGAAACAAAGCAGCAGACAATGGGCTACATAAAAATCCGTCTTTTATTTTACTCAACAGGAAGACTAGCTCATGTGAGCCCTACAGCATCCTGGGACTGGTAGTCCAAATTATAAATCCCAAGTGGGACGCCTGCCGCTGAGCACCTTGAAACAAGTTTTTTTAAAAACAATGGGGAAACAGCCTGTAATCACCGCTTTCAACCATTCCCAAGGCAGCCTCCTGGCCACCCGTACCGCCATCCTGCCAAGTGAACACAGGGGCGGATCCGCAAGGTTCCTGCAGCGGTGCCATGCCGTGGCCGGGTCAGCCACATATTTTTGAAAAAGGAGAGTTACCCTGGTGTCTGGCACTCACAGGTAGGTAGGTTAAAGGGCCTTGTCAGGTTAGCGATAATCAACAAAATGCCCCCATCATTCCGCTGATCCGACGCGTTTCGGGTGGGAAACCCTTCATCATGGATCTCACCGGAAACAAAGCAGCAGACAATGGGCTACATAAAAATCCGTCTTTTATTTTACTCAACAGGAAGTCTAGCTCATGTGAGCCCTACAGCATCCTGGGACTGGTAGTCCAAATTATAAATCCCAAGTGGAGCACCTGCCGCTGAGCACCTTGAAACAAGTTTTTTAAAAACAATGGGGAAACAGCCTGGAATCACCGCTTTCAACCATTCCCAAGGCAGCCTCCTGGCCACCCGTACCGCCATCCTGCCAAGTGAACACAGGGCGGATCCGCAAGGTTCCTGCAGCGGTGCCATGCCATGGCCGGGTCAGCCACATATTTTTGAAAAAGGAGAGTTACCCTGGTGGCTGGCACTCACAGGTAGGTAGGTTAAAGGGCCTTGTCAGGTTAGCGATAATCAACAAAATGCCCCCATCATTCCGCTGATCCGACGCGTTTCGGGTGGGAAACCCTTCATCATGGATCTCACAGGAAACAAAGCAGCAGACAATGGGCTACATAAAAATCCGTCTTTTATTTTACTCAACAGGAAGTCTAGCTCATGTGAGCCCTACAGCATCCTGGGACTGGTAGTCCAAATTATAAATCCTAGTGGGACGCCTGCCGCTGAGCACCTTGAAACAAGTTTTTTAAAAACAATGGGGAAACAGCCTGTAATCACCGCTTTCAACCATTCCCAAGGCAGCCTCTGGCCACCCGTACCGCCATCCTGTCAAGTGAACACAGGGGCGGATCCGCAAGGTTCCTGCAGCGGTGCCATGCCGTGGCCGGGTCAGCCACATATTTTTGAAAAGGAGAGTTACCCTGGTGGCTGGCACTCACAGGTAGGTAGGTTAAAGGGCCTTGTCAGGTTAGCGATAATCAACAAAATGCCCCCATCATTCCGCTGATCCGACGCGTTTCGGGTGGGAAACCCTTCATCATGGATCTCACAGGAAACAAAGCAGCAGACAATGGGCTACATAAAAATCTGTGTTTTATTTTACTCAACAGGAAGTCTAGCTCATGTGAGCCCTACAGCATCCTGGGACTGGTAGTCCAAATTATAAATCCCAAGTGGGACGCCTGCCGCTGAGCACCTTGAAACAAGTTTTTTAAAAAACAATGGGGAAACAGCCTGGAATCACCGCTTTCAACCATTCCCAAGGCAGCCTCCTGGCCACCCGTACCGCCATCCTGCCAAGTGAACACAGGGGCGGATCCGCAAGGTTCCTGCAGCGGTGCCATGCCGTGGCCGGGTCAGCCACATATTTTGAAAAGGAGAGTTACCCTGGTGGCTGGCACTCACAGGTAGGTAGGTTAAAGGGCCTTGTCAGGTTAGCGATAATCAACAAAATGCCCCATCATTCCGCTGATCCGACGCGTTTCGGGTGGGAAACCCTTCATCATGGATCTCACAGGAAACAAAGCAGCAGACAATGGGCTACATAAAAATCCGTCTTTTATTTTACTCAACAGGAAGTCTAGCTCATGTGAGCCCTACAGCATCCTGGGACTGGTTGTCCAAATTATAAATCCCAAGTGGGACGCCTGCCGCTGAGCACCTTGAAACAAGTTTTTTAAAAAACAATGGGGAAACAGCCTGGAATCACCGCTTTCAACCATTCCCAAGGCAGCCTCCTGGCCACCCGTACACGCCATCCTGCCAAGTGAACACAGGGGCGGATCCGCAAGGTTCCTGCAGCGGTGCCATGCCGTGGCCGGGTCAGCCACATATTTTTGAAAAAGGAGAGTTACCCTGGTGGCTGGCACTCACAGGTAGGTAGGTTAAAGGGCCTTGTCAGGTTAGCGATAATCAACAAAATGCCCCCATCATTCCGCTGATCCGACGCGTTTCGGGTGGGAAACCCTTCATCATGGATCTCACAGGAAACAAAGCAGCAGACAATGGGCTACATAAAAATCCGTCTTTTATTTTATTCAACAGGAAGTCTAGCTCATGTGAACCCTACAGCATCATGGGACTGGTAGTCCAAATTATAAATCCCAAGTGGGACGCCTGCCGCTGAGCACCTTGAAACAAGTTTTTTTAAAAACAATGGGGAAACAGCCTGGAATCACCGCTTTCAACCATTCCCAAGGCAGCCTCCTGGCCACCCGTACCGCCATCCTGCCAAGTGAACACAGGGGCGGATCCGCAAGGTTCCTGCAGCGGTGCCATGCCAGCCACATATTTTTGAAAAAGGAGAGTTACCCTGGTGGCTGGCACTCACAGGTAGGTAGGTTAAAGGGCCTTGTCAGGTTAGCGATAATCAACAAAATGCCCCCATCATTCCGCTGATCCGACGCGTTTCGGGTGGGAAACCCTTCATCATAGATCTCAAACAAGTTTCAAGGTGCTCAGCGGCAGGCGTCCCACTTGGGATTTATAATTTGGACTACCAGTCCCAGGAATTCTGTAGGGCTCACATGAGCTAGACTTCCTGTTGAGTAAAATAAAAGACGGATTTTTATGTAGCCCATTGTCTGCTGCTTTGTTTCCTGTGAGATCCATGATGAAGGGTTTCCCACCCGAAACGCGTAGGATCAGCGGAATGATGGTGGCATTTTGTTGATTATCGCTAACCTGACAAGGCCCTTTAACCTACCTACCTGTGAGTGCCAGCCACCAAGGTAACTCTCCTTTTTCAAAAATATGTGGCTGACCCGGCCACGGCATGGCACCGCTGCAGGAACCTTGCGGATCCGCCCTGTGTTCACTTGGCAGGATGGCGGTACGAGTGGCCAGGAGGCTGCCTTGGGAATGGTTGAGCGGTGATTCCAGGCTGTTTCCCATTGTTTAAAAAAACTTGTTTCAAGGTGCTCAACGGCAGGCGTCCCACTTGGGATTTATAATTTGGACTACCAGTCCCAGGATGCTGTAGGGCCCACATGAGCTAGACTTCCTGTTGAGTAAAATAAAGACGGATTTTTATGTAGCCCATTGTCTGCTGCTTTGTTTCCTGTGAGATCCATGATGAGGGTTCCCACCCGAAACGCGTCGGATCAGCGGAATGATGGGGGCATTTTGTTGATTATCGCTAACCTGACAAGGCCCTTTAACCTAGCTACCTGTGAGTGCCAGCCACCAGAGTAACTCTCCTTTTTCAAAAATATGTGGCTGACCCGGCCACGGCATGGCACCACTGTAGGAACCTTGCGGATCCGCCCCTGTGTTCACTTGGCAGGATGGCGATACGGGTGGCCAGGAGGATGCCTTGGGAATGGTTGAAAGTGGTGATTCCAGGCTGTTTCCCCATTGTTTTAAAAAAAAACTTGTTTCAAGGTGCTCAGCGGCAGGCGTCCCACTTGGGATTTAGAATTTGGACTACCAGTCCCAGGATGCTGTAGGGCTCACATGAGCTAGACTTCCTGTTGAGTAAAATAAAGACGGATTTTTATGTAGCCCATTGTCTGCTGCTTTGTTTCCTGTGAGATCCATGATGAAGGGTTTCCCACCCGAAACGCGTCGGATCAGCGGAATGATGGGGGCATTTTGTTGATTATCGCTAACCTGACAAGGCCCTTTAACCTACCTACCTGTGAGTGCCAGCCACCAGGGTAACTCTCCTTTTTCAAAAATATGTGGCTGACCCGGCCACGGCATGGCACCGCTGCAGGAACCTTGCGGATCCGCCCCTGTGTTCACTTGGCAGGATGGCGTGCACGGGTGGCCAGGAGGCTGCCTTGGGAATGGTTGAAAGCGGTGATTCCAGGCTGTTTCCCCATTGTTTTAAAAAACTTGTTTCAAGGTGCTCAGCGGCAGGCGTCCCACTTGGGATTTATAATTTGGACTACCAGTCCCAGGATGCTGTAGGGCTCACATGAGCTAGACTTCCTGTTGAGTAAAATAAAAGACGGATTTTTATGTAGCCCATTGTCTGCTGCTTTGTTTCCTGTGAGATCCATGATGAAGGGTTTCCCACCCGAAACGCGTCGGATCAGCGGAATGATGGGGGCATTTTGTTGATTATCGCTAACCTGACAAGGCCCTTTAACCTACCTACCTGTGAGTGCCAGCCACCAGGGTAACTCTCCTTTTTCAAAAATATGTGGCTGACCCGGCCACGGCATGGCACCGCTGCAGGAACCTTGCGGATCCGCCCCTGTGTTCACTTGGCAGGATGGCGGTACGGGTGGCCAGGAGGCTGCCTTGGGAATGGTTGAAAGCGGTGATTCCAGGCTGTTTCCCCATTGTTTTTTAAAAAACTTGTTTCAAGGTGCTCAGCGGCAGGCGTCCCACTTGGGATTTATAATTTGGACTACCAGTCCCAGGATGCTGTAGGGCTCACATGAGCTAGACTTCCTGTTGAGTAAAATAAAGACGGATTTTTATGTAGCCCATTGTCTGCTGCTTTGTTTCCTGTGAGATCCATGATGAAGGGTTTCCCACCCAGCACGCGTCGGATCAGCGGAATGATGGGGGCATTTTGTTGATTATCGCTAACCTGACAAGGCCCTTTAACCTACCTACCTGTGAGTGCCAGCCACCAGGGTAACTCTCCTTTTCAAAATATGTGGCTGACCCGGCCACGGCATGGCACCGCTGCAGGAACCTTGCGGATCCGCCCCTGTGTTCACTTGGCAGGATGGCGGTACGGGTGGCCAGGAGGCTGCCTTGGGAATGGTTGAAAGCGGTGATTCCAGGCTGTTTCTCCATTGTTTTAAAAAAAACTTGTTTCAAGGTGCTCAGCGGCAGGCGTCCCACTTGGGATTTATAATTTGGACTACCAGTCCCAGGATGCTGTAGGGCTCACATGAGCTAGACTTCCTGTTGAGTAAAATAAAAGACGGATTTTTATGTAGCCCATTGTCTGCTGCTTTGTTTCCTGTGAGATCCATGATGAAGGGTTTCCCACCCGAAACGCGTCGGATCAGCGGAATGATGGGGGCATTTTGTTGATTATCGCTAACCTGACAAGGCCCTTTAACCTACCTACCTGTGAGTGCCAGCCACCAGGGTAACTCTCCTTTTCAAAATATGTGGCTGACCCGGCCACGACATGGCACCGCTGCAGGAACCTATGCGGATCCGCCCCTGTGTTCACTTGGCAGGATGGAGGTGCGGGTGGCCAGGAGCCTGCCTTGGGAATGGTTGAAAGCGGTGATTACAGGCTGTTTCCCCATTGTTTTAAAAAAACTTGTTTCAAGGTGCTCAGCGGCAGGCGTCCCACTTGGGATTTATAATTTGGACTACCAGTCCCAGGATGCTGTAGGGTTCACATGAGCTAGACTTCCTGTTGAGTAAAATAAAGACGGATTTTTATGTAGCCCATTGTCTGCTGCTTTGTTTCCTGTGAGATCCATGATGAAGGGTTTCCCACCGAAACGCGTCGGATCAGCGGAATGATGGGGGCATTTTGTTGATTATCGCTAACCTGACAAGGCCCTTTAACCTACCTACCTGTGAGTGCCAGCCACCAGGGTAACTCTCCTTTTCAAAAATATGTGGCTGACCCGGCCACGGCATGGCACCGCTGCAGGAACCTTGCGGATCCGCCCCTGTGTTCACTTGGCAGGATGGCGGTACGGGTGGCCAGGAGGCTGCCTTGGGAATGGTTGAAGCGGTGATTCTAGGCTGTTTCCCCATTGTTTTTTAAAAACTTGTTTCAAGGTGCTCAGCGGCAGGCGTCCCACTTGGGATTTATAATTTGGACTACCAGTCCCAGGATGCTGTAGGGCTCACATGAGCTAGACTTCCTGTTGAGTAAAATAAAAGACAGATTTTTATGTAGCCCATTGTCTGCTGCTTTGTTTCCTGTGAGATCCATGATGAAGGGTTTCCCACCCGAGACGCGTCGGATCAGCGGAATGATGGGGGCATTTTGTTGATTATCGCTAACCTGACAAGGCCCTTTAACCTACCTACCTGTGAGTGCCAGCCACCAGGGTAACTCTCCTTTTCAAAAATATGTGGCTGACCCGGCCACGGCATGGCACCGCTGCAGGAACCTTGCGGATCCGCCCTGTGTTCACTTGGCAGGATGGAGGTACGGGTGGCCAGGAGGCTGCCTTGGGAATGGTTGAAAGCGGTAATTCCAGGCTGATTCCCCATTGTTTTAAAAAAAAAACTTGTTTCAAGGTGCTCGGCGGCAGGCGTCCCACTTGGGATTTATAATTTGGACTACCAGTCCCAGGATGCTGTAGGGCTCACATGAGCTAGACTTCCTGTTGAGTAAAATAAAAGACGGATTTTTATGTAGCCCATTGTCTGCTGCTTTGTTTCCTGTGAGATCCATGATGAAGGGTTTCCCATCCGAAACACGTCGGATCAGCGGAATGATGGGGGCATTTTGTTGATTATCGCTAACCTGACAAGGCCCTTTAACCTACCTACCTGTGAGTGCCAGCCACCAGGGTAACTCTAAATATATATATATATATATATATATATATATATATATATATATATATATATATATATATATATATATATATATATCAATCAAAACAACACCCTTTCAGGCATAGGGTGACACATAAATTATGCGAAAAAAGAAGTAGAAAACTCTGGGTAGTTCTCAAGTTCTAAACTTGAGAACTAGCCAGAGTTCTCTACTTCTTTTAATATATATATATATATATATATATATATATATATATATATATATATATATATATATATATATATATATATATATACATACACATATATAGATATATACACACACATATATATAGATATATGTTCACTGAAAAAAGCAAAGGTTAAAATGGAGTTGTGCATGAGGAAGCTAGTAAGAATTTAACTTGTGTTAAAATAGAACCTTAGAAATTCACTGAAAGAGCTCTACTGTTTAGTAACAAAAAAAAACCACTGAAACTCGATAGTTATATGTAACTGACATAAGTAGAACTTGCACCGCTATAGATTCCAGATGCCATCAGGGATGTAATATGTGAGGTCAAAAGCAGAGCTTCATAGCTGTGTTTTTTTGTTTTTCACGCGGTCGTGCTTTTTCAGTTGATTTCTAAGGTTTTTTATGGTAATAGCATAATCAAGCGATGAATACATGAATAGCTGTTCTTTAAGACTCAGCTACATCAAAGCCACTCGCAGAGACATTTTGAGACTCTATTACAACCAAGCAGGGATAACTATCTGTCATCCAAACGTACAGCCAAGCAAACATTTTGAGTGCTGTCACATTCCTAGGATTTTTGTCAAAGCCCATCTTCTTCTGTACCTTACATAAAAGCAAGTTATCCTGTTTGTAAGCCTCAGAATTATTTACTAGCTTCTTCTTCTAAAAATGTATGTTACAAGTTTTTGCATCTGCGTGTTTCACATAGAACCCTCAGCACTAAGCAAGTTAAGACCTGAGTTGGGATGGGAAAGGTATAAGAATAACGCAAGTAGGAGACCTAAGTGCAAAAACTGGCATTCAAGGGAGTTAGGGCACAAAGAAAATCGCTGGGTCAGGAAATCAAGAGGCTGAAAAAATAGAAGATAAAGTGGAACATGCAAAGAAGCTGAAGGAACTAAAAAGGAATATTAAAAAGCTTTATGGGAAGCAAAGAGAAGTGCAGAGGACCGTGACTAGTCTGCAAAAGGAAAATTCAGCAGACGTTTTGGCTTTTTATTAATAATATGGAACGTAACCAACATTTCATAGGGGGAAATACAGTTGATTCATCATCCTGGGTAAATTATATCGAAAATATTTATTGTCAAGCAGGTGCACAGTCCAATTGGCTAAGTGTGGTTAAAGAAGTAGCTCCGCTGACATACTTACAACAAGAAATTCTTGAACGAGTTACTAGATGCTGAGGGGATGGTGCTCCAGGACCAAACGGTCTCCTGGCGACAATATATAAATAAAATATGGATTATTGGGCTGTGACTTTCAGAATCTCTTCAACCATTATTCGGAGGTCGACACTATTCCTGAGTCATGGAATGGGGTAATTTTTCACCCTATTTATAAAAAAGAGTTATAAACTAGGCTCGCGGCTATCGATTAATCAATTTAATAGGCAATAAAGCTAAGTATTTTGCTAGTTTGATCTTGAGTGATCTGGGAGCATGAGCAAATGAAGAAAAATTAATCAATTTTAATGAAATAGACTTCTGGGTGAAATCTAGTACTTTAGACAACTTTATATGCCTGACTATGCTAATAAGTCAATCCAAAGGAAACAGCTGTGTTACGCATGCCTTATTGATTTTTTTAAAGCATTCGATTATGTTGACAGGAGCTATTTATGGTAGAAATTGGTGGATTGGAGTATTCCAGACAATCTGCTACATGCAATTCAATTACTCTTCTCCAATAACTGGGTGCAAATAAAACTGGGTGACAACCACACACTTTCGGGAAAGATGTAAATAAATAGGGGATTAAAACAAGGGGGTGTGCTGGCACCCACTTTTTTTAACTTGTTTATCTATGACTTGAGTCCGTTCTTAAGTCTGGCGCAATCCCATTCACTGTCCATTGGTCTCCAGAACTTAACCTCTTTATAATATGCTGATGATGTTGTGCTGTTAAATCAAACAATTGTAGGTTTACAGAGGCTTTTACATGTGTTGAATATTTATTGCAAGAACAATTTTATGGCAATTAAGTTTGATAAAACAAATGTGGTAATTTTTGGGGAAAAGGTGATCAAGAAAGGTTCTGGAATTTAGGCGATATTATGATCAAAAGAAGCCAGTACTCTAAATATCTGGGTGTGCGGCTACAAGAGCACAGTTCTCATTTGCTGCAGAGGAACATTTTGAAACCTAAGCTGGCAGCATTAATTTGCGCATTTTGGACGCTCATTGGAAAATGGCCAAATCCCTCATACCTCTCTTCCTAGAGGTAATCAAGCTAACATTATGACCTGCTCTGTCTTATGGTGCGTTAGCTTTCCTGTGAAAAATGGGGCATTTCCTAAATGTCTCCCAAAGTAAGGTGCTTAGGCTGCTTTTCCACCTCCCTAATAATACATCTCAAGCCCGGGTGAGGTTGGAATTTGGGCTCATGGACTAGCAGGTAGTAAAGAAGGCCTCGTTGATCAAGTGCGCTTTCTCCCTGGCCAATGCTGAGGATGGTACGCTTAAAGAATGAATATGGAAAGATATGCAGAGTGGGGCATCACAAAACCCCTGGATGGCAACACTGGTTTCTGCTTTGAAATATCCTAAAGTAGATAGCAAGTGGTAACAGGAGCAAGAATAAATTACTTTTAAACCAATGGTAAATAAGCAGTGAAAATTGTACTAATTACTGGGAGACAAGAAAAACTTCAGGAACAGAAGCCACAGTTGGATGACCATCAATTCATATAAGAGACTTCAGCACCAAAAATGTCTAGCAGAAAGTTATAATCAATTTTTCAAAGTAAGGTTGATGCAATTAAGATTTGGGTTTTTTGCCTTGCCAAACCTGTTACCAAAATGGGCGTACGTGGCATCAGTGAACAGTTGCAGACTGTGTTTGCTTTAGCAAAAGTCTGTGCTGCATTTATTTTGTGTTTTATTGTGTGTCTGGCCAGTAGCGGTCGGTGGTGGGAGTGCCGCAGGGCGCTGACGTGGGGCGGGGGAGGGGCAGGGTGGGGGGTAGTAAACTACGGATTACGGCCGATTACAGGTAAGTACACATATAAATAAATAAAACGAATTTCGTTGCGCGCGCTGCATCGCATTTGGCGATGCAGCGCGAGAAACGAAATTCGTTTTCCTTCTCTTCTCTTTCGTTCTCTTTTCCTCGTTCTGTTATTTGTTACTTTCGGATACCTCCCGGCCGGTGGTTCAGGTTACGAACTGAGTTGCAGCAACCAGACGCAGAGGGAAGCCGGGTTCTTAGTAGGCCAGGAGCCAGTGAGGGTGCTGTGACTTCTCAGCCCATGATTCTGCACAGGCTGCTAAACTTTGCGTATGGTGGGCTGCACCTGGAGCAGCGAGTTGCACTGCGCAGTTCCATGGACAGCCATGCTTTCATTTGCAGTGGGCATGAGGATAGTTGTGCTGAATAGGTGATGTAACAGGCACTCATGTATAGCGTTTCAACACCTTTGCGTGGCTCCATTGTGCTACATTTTAAATGATTGTGGAGCCAAACCTGAGCCAGGTGGTATGGGGTAAGGGCCCGATTTGTGGGCAAAACAAATGTGGATGAGATTTGCAGGGGCGCAGGTGGCTGTGTGCTCAAGGGGGGATGGGGATCTGTAGGCTCCCACGCTTGATTCAATACTCAGGGCACCAGTGTTTTTAACTGGTCCGGTGATTCAGGGTGCAGTCTGTGCTTATGTGGTTTATGGGGCGAGGCTCCAAAGGCTGGCGGGGGCAGCACGTGCATCTTTCTGCAATGGTGGACTGGCGGCTGACCAGGCGATGCCATGCAAAGATAGAGCATAATGTTATGTCTTGATCAAAGCAAGAACGTCTTGGGGGCCATAATGCGTTAGGTCCCATGTTGTACAGCATCAAGAGTTCCTTTAAATGTGCAAGAGGACTATGGGAAGAATGCGTGCGCACCAGTCTTGATTGTCCACCCTGCCTCAGGAGAGGGGACAAGGTGATAGGAGTGGGTCGGTCTTTAAGTCTGGGGCATAGTGTTTTCTTAAGTTATGATGTTCTTGACCACGAATAGATACGGGGTGGCGCTGTTGGTGCTGTGCGCTTTGAGCAGTTGGTTCCGGGGTCCAGGTGTTCGCTTTGTTAGGCGCGAGCGGTTCACTTTACAGCACTGGTGATACTACAAAGCATCTATATCACATAGGAAGCCAAGCTTTTGAATCATTTTCATTTAGGTAAGGAGTTATGCGTAAATTTCACCCCAGGGCACCACGCGGAATCAGACATCCGGCGTGCAGCCAGTGTGGAGGCATTATAGGTGGAAAAGTGAACAGTCGGGTTCTCAGGTCCATATTTGATGGATGCACTATGGTCAAGGTGTAGGTTTAAGTAGTTGGAGTTGTCACGTTTATTTGACCAGGGGTTCGATGCTACACGAGGGCATCGCTGCGTTGCGGCCAGAGCACGGGCATTGTGTTTCCTAGGGGGCAGCAAGTGAAGGCAAGGCTCTCCAAATCTAGCACCAGTACACAGGGTAGTCAGGGCCAACCTGTCTGTTGGGTGTCTTGTATAGGCGAAGACTCATTACAGTTCTGGCACAGCCCAGCACTACAGAATTGAAACATTGCCTTAGGTATCCCTTGGCATAAAGGAAGGCCACACAAGAATGCAGGGGTTCACGGAGCAAGTGCACCCTGTCTTAGCATTGCATATGCGGACTGCAGCACCACAAGAAGAAATCAAGCATTTCTTTAAGTGTTTGATGGACCCAGACAGGACAGCAAGGAATAATCTAGCCAGGCTAACTTGCCAGTGCAGATAATTCATTAGGGAGTGATTGAGCGCTTCAGGTGGCCATCCCTTGCTTGAGAAAGATGAATGCATTAGGTCCCGGATAGTACTCCGATATGGGTCTAGTGGCTAGCGGGCCATCGCATCCCAGGTTGGGGGGTCAATTCTGCTGAATCCTTTGGGGGACTAAGAGGCTAGGGGACTGGTCCTAAGGAAAGCCTGACAGAACATGGGAGAGGTTGGCAGTAGGTCCACAGCCCTCCACCAGCTCCCCCAGCAGTGGTATTAAATCAGCCCCAATCTTCTCCAGTTGAAGAACACAGTAGAAGGCTTGGGATACAATTTCACCTGTCTGTTGAGCCACAGTGGGCTGTTCAGTGGGGGGCTCCATAACAGGGAGTATCAAGTTGGCCAGAATGCAAAAGTTCATAGGGGGCATAGCTGAGGCACAGGGGTCCTCCATGTGCCTGATCTTCTAGGACCCCGTAAGGCGCCTTATGGCTTTAAGCAGTTAATCTTGAGGTTCCATAGGCAAAGGCCACAAATTTTATCTTCCATTGGCTAGCATCGGAGATCTGAAGGGCCAATTGGCTGCAGCATGTGCCTAAAAAAGTGGCTAAAACAAAGTCGGGTTTTTCGTAGGCAGGTATTGGCCCTTCTACTGTGCATCTGTGATCCGACGGCAGTTAGGCAAGCAGGGTGCGCTGCGTAAGTTGAAATTGCACGAAAGGGTGAGGTGTCTCCAGCAGTGGGCGCAAGCCATAGATTGTTTCAAACCAGCTTTGATACCATTAAGGTGTTCACCAGAGTAGCAAGCAAAGGGGTTTGTGCATCCGTCTGGGCAACGGGGCTAAATAAGTACACCCCTGAACCAAGGGAAGGGGATATGATCCTGCAGTTAGGCGCAAATGCCCGCCCGGTTAGTATAGATGCCTCGCTGGGTGGTGACGCTGTCAGCCAACAGGGTGCTGCCGTCCCAAGAAATGGGGAAACAAGGGGCCAAGCACAAAAGGCTACTATGTAAAAGAACATTTGCCATGTCCAGTGATCAACAAAAAGTAAATTTAACTGAGCAGGTAATTTCCACCGCTGGGGTTGCCCAGGGGTGGGCAGTGGGAATGCACCTGTTCCCCTGGTCGGGAATATTCTAGGATGGGGGTTAGGTAGGACTTAGACAATCCTTAATGTTAGGCACCATATCGCTCAGTGCGCACTGTATTGAATCAGACAGAGTCTCTTAGCTGGTATGCCTAGGGGGTTTCACCTCAGAGGGAGCTGAGCTGGCGGAAATCCCATAAGGAATAAAGGATGCATGGCATGGGCAGGTGGGCCCCCCTTGCTCGTTGTCACATACTGCTAGTTATGACATTCCTGTGCGTCATGATTTAGAAAGCTAAGGGACTTCAAGGTCAAACATAATCCTCCTCGCCCGAATAGCCAAGGCAGGCAGGCGGGAGTGGGAGCGGTTACATAACAAGGGGGCTGCTGTCCCGTAGATGGGGGACACAGGGGTTCAGGCACACAGAGTGCTAGAAGGACGGCAGCTAGGTGGGATCAGCAAATAGATGGGGCAATGTGATCCTTGGTGTTGGAAATCGCCCGGCCCAGAGTGGGCACGGGGCTAGGTCAGGTGAGGCAGAGGAACTTTCCCGCAGGAGGGTGAATAGTTCCTGGCACAGGTTCACAGGACAGAAGAGTCTTTGGTTTCTTCAGACACTAGCTGACCCAGGCGAAAGTCAAGGGCTTTGTGATAGAGATGGGGTTCATCTATCACCAGTAGGGAGGGATCTCTCCCCTTAGATTTGCAGGAGGCCCGGAAATGAGCGGTCGCATGTTGTAATGCGCTGTTTGGTGAGTTCAGCAACTACATGGGGCAATGTGAAGCTCTGATGGGCGGAGATGATTCCCCGCAGAGGTGGCACGGTGCTAAGTCTGATGAGGCCGTGAACATCCCTGTAAGAGGGAACTGTTCAGGGCGTAGGCTCGCAAACCAGAGGGGTCCAGGTTTCATCAGACACGAGCTGATTCAGGCTAATGTTAAAGGCTACTTTGCTATAGATGGGGACCAGTGCCATCCAGGCGTACGCCTTAGGTGAAGTTGACAAACATGGGGTGCATCTGTCACAGGCGGGCAGTGACACGTTCCACTGGGCATGCAGGAGGCCCTAGAAAGCAGGTTACTTTGAGGAGGACGGGGTCCACTTGTCCCCGGTGGGGATGGACCTGTTTCTCCTGGATTTAAAGGAATGTTTGGAAAGGGCAGGTTGCAGGTAATAGGAGGTGCAGTGGTGGGGGGCCCTGGCTGCGACGGTGGCCGCCCCCAGGGTTGTGGCGGAGTTACAGGGCGATCTGGAAGCAGTCCGGTACAGTAAGGGTACCACTGCGGCAGACGGGTACAGTAAGGGTACCTCTGCGCGGCACAATAGGGGTGCCAGAGCCAAAGACCAGGATCCTCAGGGCAGGGTCCTGGAAAACCGCGACGGCGCCCTGTTAGTCCTTCGGGCGGTTGGGGGCCTGACCAACCGGGGGTTTGCCCTGATATGCTCCGCCCTGAAAGGGGCGTGAGTAGGATGGTAACAAGGGACACGTGATCCAGTGGTGGATCAACAAAGGTGTAGCGCTGATCGGGCATACATCCCACAGTGCTGGCTCATCAGGCGGGCAAGGGCAGCATAGGTTGGACGGCTGCCTGCCCATGGATCGCCCGTAAGATAACCCACCTTATTGCATACTCTTGTATGGAATAAACCTGCAACAGTTTTTCCCATAAACAAAGTGTCTTGTGGTTTATTTATGCACGTTCGCCTATGGGAAGGTGGGGGGATGTTGCCGGTATTGGGACTATGTGGCTGCCTGCCGCCCCCAAAGGGGGCCCACCTAAAAGGGCGGCCCTTTAGTGCCATTGCGGCACAAGCCTACCCCTCGCTCTAGCAGCAGAGGGCTTCTGCCTGGAGCCCGCTGTTCAGGGGGTGTGGGCGTCACTTCCGGTACACCCAGGGGGGGGAGGGAGGGTATGTATACCCCTCTGACCCTCCCAGCGGCCTCTTTGCCGCCAGCCTCGCCGTCTCCCTCCCTTCCTCTTACCCTTCGGCTGGGCTGGTGGGCAAAGTATAATGAATGTTTTAATGTTTGCTTTTGTGTTGCAGGCGGAGTTACAGGGCGATCTGGAAGCAGTCCGGTACAGTAAGGGTACCACTGCGGCAGACAGGTACAGTAAGGGTACCTCTGCGCGGCACAATAGGGGTGCCAGAGCCAAAGACCAGGATCCTCAGGGCAGGGTCCTGGAGAACTGCGACGGCGCCCCCTTAGTCCTTCGGGCGGTTGGGGGCCTGACCAACCGGGGGTTTGCCCTGATACGCTCCGCCCTGAAAGGGGCGTGAGTAGGATGGTAACAAGGGACACGTGATCCAGTGGTGGATCAACAAAGGTGTAGCGCTGATCGGGCATACATCCCACAGTGCTGGCTCATCAGGCGGGCAGGGGCAGCATAGGTTGGATGGCTGCCTGCCCATGGATCGCCCGTAAGATAACCCACCTTATTGCATACTCTTGTATGGAATAAACCTGCGACAGTTTTTCCCATAAACAAAGTGTCTTGTGGTTTATTTATGCACGTTCGCCTATGGGAAGGTGGGGGATGTTGCCGGTATTGGGACTAATAACCCTGTTTGAATTCAGGCAAGATTGGTCAAGTTATAGACGCCTTAGGGGCTTTTGTGCCATTTCTGCAATGACCCCAAAGAGGGCTTACCACATATTTTTTGGTAGTGTCCAGCTATAAAATGGAAAGAAGCACATTGCTCAAACTGCATCAGGGCCGGCTCTAGGGCGTTACGATCGGTGCCACCGCACCGGGCAATGACTTGGGGTGGAGCGCCCTGTTTGCAAATATATTTTAGTTTTAAAAGCACCTGCTGGCGCTTCCTTGCTTCCAGCAATTTTCAGCCATCAATAAAAACGTCAAGATCACTCCAGTGATTAATGTTTCTGCTGGAGAGAGATCAGAGAATTGTCTAGTGGAAGTTTTAACTCATGTAAGGTAGTGTAGTGGGTTAATATGCCTGTTGCAAAGAATGTGTACCATGCAGATCACAAAGTGCATATAATGTAAATAGGTCAGTGGGTTACTGCTTGTGTCCCAGGGATCCTTTAGTTACTTGCAGTTTATAAGTTAAAATCCTAATATAGCATAGTGAGCTATTAACTGTCATCAAAGAGCTGCATGCAAACTCCAAGATATATGTTAGAGCTATATGTCTTTTTGCCCTGTCTTTCATTATCCTAAACTTGCAAAAAGGGTTAATTTGGGTAGAAATCAATTCTTATTATTAAAAAGGACCCCTGACAATGATGTTATGTTTTAAATTCTGAATTTGTGCTTTTCCAGACCAAGGACTCTTAAACTATACTGCCTACCAGTATAGATGACATGTGACTCCTACACCTTGTAGTCCTCCGTCACATGTAACATTTCCTATACACTGATTTACACACGTATGAATGTCTCTGTGCCAATGTGTGTGTGATTTAAAGTGCTCTGACACCCTACACTGGTATGAGTGGCGCTATAAAACTAAATTAGTCTGAGAGAGAGTGCTCATAGAGACTTGAGCACTGTTAAATGGTGTTAGTGAGGTAATCCGTGGTAGATGTGGGCATTGGGGGGGCGCCAACAAACAATGTCGCACAGGGTGCCACCTGTGCTAAAGCCGGCCCTGAACTCCATTTTATGGTTTTGGGGGTCTGTACAAAATCGTCAGCATTAGACACATAGGTTTGGATCATCCTTCTGCATAATTGATCACTAGTGATTAAATACTTTGACAGAGTTATTAAATTGGTTAAGATTACTAATGGTTCTGTGAATGGATATTTCTACTTCTGTAAGTCACTCCTTGTTACTGCTGCTTATGAACATTAAGCCCTTATAGACTGCTGCTGAGGTTTATACTGGTTGTTAAAGGCCCTGAACCAAGTCTAGGGAGATGGACTTTAACAACCGGTATAGCCCAAGGAACAAGGGCTAAAAGGCGATTAGAACGTCCCACCCACTGAGGGTTGAATATTCTAAATTAGAAAGGCAGAAAAAGAAAGAAATACATTGTGATGTTGGTGCAAAGGCTTACACCAGCCAATATTAGCCCTGAGTCACATCATTGTCTTCAGTGGATCTCCCAACCTTCCAATGTTCTAATATAGCCTTATAGCCCGCCGTAGCGGGCTATACCGGCCATTAAAGGCCCGCTCGGGCCTTTAACAAGGGAGCGGGACTTTAATGGCCGGTATAGCCCAGCTACGGAGGGCTATAAGGCTATTAGAACATTCTGCCACTAGAGGGCAGAATGTTCTGACAAATAAAACAAAGGCTTCTCGGAGCCCGAGGGGTTTAAATCCTCGGGCTCTGAGAGACCTTTGTTCTAACTACAGCAACAGCTGTGAACAAAAGCAACATTGGAATGTTGCTCTGCGGGCTTTTACTGGCCCGTAGAAGCATAGAGCACTCCATTGTATTAAATGGAGTGCCCCACATTCCAATGTTCTAATATCAATTGTTGCAGTTATATTTATGTTTTCTAATATATACTTTAGGGCTGTACTGATCCGATTTAACCTCTTTTATACATGCTGTATATCAGGTATTGAAAGTATACTGTTTTAGCTTGCTTTTTGTAAAAGTTTGATTAACCAACAGTAAAGGTCTTTTCCATTTTCTATTCTTCCTAGAATTAGTGCAACAAAAAGGAGTAAATCGTATTTGCACTGGGGTAGGTGAATGGTTTAGCGATGCCCGCATATCGGTGAAATTACAAAACTTTGGTTCACTTCAGAATTTAAAATGTTCCCTGATGTGCATGATTTTGCCTAAGGCATAGTAATGACCATCCAACTTCATTTCGTGGTGCAGGATGCCCTACAGCCAGCAACCTACATTGGAAAATCCTGAGGAATGCCATTGAGACCCCTCATCAGGTAGGTAAGCTGTGTGGAGAGGGTGAGGGAAGCATGGAAGCAGCAAATTCCATTTATCAGCTTCACAGGCTCTGGTGATGGCAGTGGGGTCAGCAGGAACTTGGGAGATAACAGCCACAGCAAAAGTACTGAGGGCCTCATTTATGAGGCCCCTTACACCGCTGGAACGTCACTTCTTGTGACGTTCTGTGGCATAGGAGCTTGCTCCATATTTACGAACCAGCACTAAGCCACTTTTTTGGCCTAATGCTGCCTCGTAAATATCGTTCCCGTTAAAGCAATTTTCTGCATTAAAGAGGCGTGCAATTGGTGTTGCTGGGGGCATTCCCAGCAACATCCATGGCTTTTTGACACTGCCCCAGATTTATGAGAAATCGTAAATCTGAGGCAGCGCCAAAAACGTACGCCTCCCCAGGGGAGGCGTAAGAGAGGCACAATGAGGAGAAATATCTTTATTTCTCCTTGTTTTTCCTTTTTCTCTGTGTGCTGCATTCTGCACAAAAAGAATCATCCCCGCAACGCAGGCACCATTGCACCATGGCAGCCCATTGTGCACTGGCACCGGGGAAAAGGACAGGAATGCGCCGTATCTGATAGATAGATAGATTTTTTGCCGTAGGGCAGCGCAGCAGGAAGGCCTGCGGCGCTGCTCTACAGCAAAACCTCATAAATGAGGCCCTCAGTGTTGGGGTTGATACTCTGCCTATGGGCGGTGGCATAGTTGCCTCTGGGTCCCGGTCAGTGGCGGCTCTTCCTCTATGGAGGAGGAGCGTCACCCCACTGCTTTTGAGCAGTGAAGTAAAGGAAATATAAAATTATAATAACTTTGAGTTCTTATCATTTAATGTTTCCTTTGCGGACGGCGGGTGGGGGGGCTGCTCTCCTCTCGGAGCAGGGCGGGGAGGAGTGGTTTGCCCACTCCTTAGTGTGCAGTGACTGTTTGGTCGGCCCTCTCGGGCCGCCCAAACCAGTCATGTGCACTTTCCCCGTTCTCCATGCAGGCTGCATTACAGACTGCATGGAGAACATGCCCAGGCCCACATTCCCTGGTTGAGGGTCGAACCAGGACGCTCAAAACCAATCACAACACTGCATTGCAGCATTGTGATAGGTCAGGGGAGCTTGGGTGCTTACCAATCACAGCGCTGCAGTGCAGCGTTGTGATTGGTCAGGGGAGCCTGGCTGTTCTTCCTGTCCCACGAAGAGAGCAGAAGCAGAGACTCGGGACCAGGCGGCAAGGTAAGGTTATGTTTTATTTCTTTTTTTGTATCGTGCAACGCCGCGCCCCCCCGCTCACCACCCTCGAGTCATGCCGGCCGCCACTGGTCTCGGTACAACTGCTTCACCAATGGAAGCTAGTCCCCTGCCCATGGGGCCACGAACAAGGAATGGGGATCTGCTACTGAGCAGCTGCCGTGCACATCCCTTTTCATCAGCATAAACAGTTTCCCAGTGAGACACAGAGGCACTCAAACTGTTGCTCTGCTTTCATTTGGGAAGCTGGCAAAAGTGCAAGTCTGATGCTTTTGGAAATTTGCACCCAAGTAGTTTCCAGTCTTTTAGCTCAAGAACTGAGCTAGCTCTCAATGAAAAGTGCACTTACTTGCTCACAGTTTGCATTAACATTTACCACAGTCTCAAACTCATTCTACTTGAGAGAGCAAACTGGGAAACATGCATAAATAACATGTAAAAACCTGTGCAATTACAGTTTTAATCTGTTATTCTGAATTGGGTTCAAAACCGGAGAACATTTGCTGCAAAGGTTACTTGGGCTGGGGAGTTTGTGTGCCTATTTTTGACAAAGGCTCTTGGTGACACAGAAAGGCAATCTTCTGTTAAAAATGATACCGCAGATTTTTTCACATAAAAATTGTAAAACCACTTGTTTACTTCGGGTTCGTTGATGCTCTATTACCATTTCATGGCACCGAAAAATCAGCGCCTGTTACTGACAGCAAAACACGGGCGGTATCTGTGAATACATCAAAATCAAGCGAAAAGATTCTTAACGTGCATTAAAGTTCAATTGCTTTCTGGAATCACTAAGGCCTTTATTAAGAGGGGCCACTTACAATCCCTGTTATTTCCCCATCCAGCACCTATCGTTGCCGGGTACCCTGTGATTTTGGGTGGAGAAGTAATGGTCATTACTCATTACATGATTTTTGGATTTAACATGTGGCGTTCGCGCTTTTTGTGTTAATTATCCAGGGGCATATTATCAAGGGCTTTATCGCCGCTTTAGCGGCACTTTTTGCCGCTAAAGTGGCGATAATTTTATCGCCCTATTAGCAAGCTGTCGCTAACAGGCGTTAGCGACAGATTTCAGGCGTTAGAGGCCGCGTTTTCCATCGCCTTGCATGTCAGCGATAATTATCGCTAATGACATGCAAGGAAGGCGTTCCCTACTAAAAGCTACTGGAAACAGTCGCTAACTCCACTACCCCCTATTAGCAAGGCAGGCGAAGCGATAAAATAATTCGCGCTAAGCGCGTTTATCGCTATATTTTATCTCCTGCTAGTGAGGATGACTTACCTGTTTAAAGTATAGGAGGTGGATTCTAATGCTGAATCCACCTTAGCGATAATGCGAGAATATCGCTGCTTTTCCAGCGATATTCTCACATTTTGCCGCTATCGCTGGAAATGTTATCGCTATGGAGATAAACCTTGTTAATAGGGTGTTATCTCAGCGATATTTTCCAGCGATAGGCGGCGTTAACCAAAGTCGCGCTAAGTGCGGTTAGCGATAAATATCGCTATTCCTTGCTAATATGCCCCCCAATTTTTCCCCCTGAGGCCTGAAATAAATATTTTGGCTTTTTTTCAGCAGCCGAAATCTCATTCCTAAAAAGCAAAACTTGTAAATTCTAATAGACCCGGTAACTTTTGCTACCAATCCCATAGGAACTTATGGACCACTTGTAACGAGGGCTTGAATTTGTAGGTAAACCTAATTTCCCTCACCACACCTGATGTAGTGGCATATCCACCTGAGGTCTATAAAATGAGTGCCATTGAGCTAGGTGACAATATATATCTGTTATCCGTCAATAGTGGCAAGAAACCTCTCTGGGGTAAACATTGCGCTCTACAAATACGATCTAAATGATGGACTGTTGGGGGGACTCTGTAGTGGGTAAGGGGAGGTTGTTCTAGATTATTCTAAATGATTAATATATATTACTTTATTATTTGGAGATGCATATAATATTTAGAGATGAGAGCGTGTGCAAATCTTTTTCCTCAGAGCTGTGTAAAATATGATCTCTTTGAGAAAGCTGAAAGTTATTGTGTTTTTAGTGTCAGGGAAACATATGCTTGGCCATAAACGTGGGAACTGCTTTTTTTCCCAAACAGTTAGCGAATTCTCCCGAGCTCCATTGTTCATGGGATCCTGGAATGATCATTAGGAGAGAGGCGTCTTGAGCACAGGATACTCCTGAGAAGGTGGTGGGATGAGAATCTGTGAGTTCACCAGCACAGAAGGGGAATCCCACAGCTGTGATCCATTCTAGGCCATGTCTAGGGCCCCTTGAGAAAAGCCCTGGGAGCCCATTACCTCAAGAATGCGCAGATCACTTATAGATATAGAAAAGGTGTTGTTTGCACCTGCAATGGTTATATGTAAAATGAGCCATTTTAACCCATTATGGTGGGTCACTCAGAACAGGTGTAAAATCGGTAATCCAGTGTCAACCTGGAGTGAGCAATATGCTAAATATATTGATAATATAAACAAGCATTGGCAAAGCCAATGGGTCTTGCCTATGTGAGTGTTATTGGCTTTGGTAATGCGTTTTAGTCATGTTGTACTCTGATGTGGCTGCTGTTCGTGGCTGTAAGTTAGTGGGGTGAGTTAGGGTGGAGTGGAGCGAGTTGGGGGAGTGGGGTGGGGTGATGTAGATTGGGGCATATTGGAGTGGGGTAGAGTGGAGTGGGGCAGAGGGGATTGGGGTTAGAGTGTGGGGTAGAGTTGTATAGATTGGGGTAGATTGGGGTAGATTGGGGTATAGTGTACTGGGTGAGGTAGAATGGAGTGGGGTAGATTGGATTGAGGTAGGGTGGAGTGGGGTAAATTTGGATAGAGTGGAGTGGGGTTGAGTGCGGTAGAACGGAGTGGGTTAGATTGATGTAGATTGGAGTGAGGTGGGTAGGGGTAGAGTACAGCAGGGTCAATTGGGATAGAGTGGGTAGAGTGGAGTGGGATAGAGTAGGGTAGAGTGGGGTCGATTCGAGTGGGGTAGATTATGGTAGATTGTCGTGGATTGAAATGGGGTATATTGGAGTGGGTTGGATTGGGCTATAGTAGAGTGGGGTAAATTGGGGTAGGGTGGAGTGTGGTGGAAAGGGGTAAAGTGGGGTAGATTAATACCAGCATTTGTAAAGCGCACAGCTACCTCAGGCGAGGTGTTCGGCGCTGTGGGCCATCGGGAAGATTAAGCGAGCTATTGCCCAGAGTCACAAGGTGCTGAGCTAACCTGCTGCCGTGAGCCCCCGTGTTCCGGAGTGAGCCGGCCTGGCCGCTGCACCACACCTCTTCCACTTGAGTAGAGTGGGGTGGGGAAGATCGGGGAAGAGTGAAGTGGGTAGATTGTGGTAGACTGTAGTGGAGTGGGGTAGATTGGAGGGGTACATTTGGTAGGGTGTAGTGGGGTAGAGCAGGGTAAAGTTGGGTAAATTGGAGTAGAGTGGAGCTGGATAGAGTAAGGTAGATTGGAGTGGGGTAGAGTGAAGTGGGGTAGTTTGGGGTATGGTGGAGTGGGATGAGGTAGACAGGGTAGAGTGGGGTAGATTGGAGTGGGGTAGATTTGGGTAGATTGTATTGGAGTGGGGTAGGGTGGAGTGGGATAGATTGGTGTAGGGTGGAGTGGGGTAGATTGGGGTAGAATGTAGTGAGGTAGATTGGGGTAGAGTGGAGTGGGGTAGAGTGTGGTCACTTGGAGTGGGTTAGATTGTTGTAGATTGTATTGGAGTGGGGTAGATTGGAGTGGGGCAGATTGGGGAAGACTGCATTGGGGTAGAATGAGGTGGAGAGGGGAAGATTGGTGTAGAATGCAGTGGGGTAGATTGGGATAGAGTGGAGTGGGGTGGAGCAGGGTGGTGAGGGTAGAGTAAGTAGAGTGGGGTTGATTGGGCTAGATTGGGGTGGTGTAGATGGGGTCGATTGGAGTGGGTCTGATTGGGGTAGAGTGGGGTAGATTGAGCTAGATTAGGTTGGTTCAAATTGGAGAAGAGGGAAGTGGGTAAGATTGGGGTACACTGGGTTAAGTTGGGGTATTGATGGAGTGGGGTCGATTGGGGTAGAGTGGAGTGGGTACATTGGGGTGGAGTGGGGTCGATTTGAGTGGGGTTGATTGGTGTAGAGTGGAGTGGGGTGGATTGGGGTAGAGTTGAGTGGGGTGGATTTTAGGTAGAGTGCAGTGGGGTAGATTGCAGTAGAGTGCAGTGGGGAACATTGGGGTAGAGTGGGGTGGGGTAGATTGGAGAAGAGTGGAGTGGGGTAGAGTGGGGTTGATTGGGGTGGGTAGATTGGGGTAGAGTGGAATGGGGTAGAGCCGGGTAGGTTTTGGTTGATTGTAGTGGAGTGGAGTGGGGTAGATTGGAGTGGGGTCAATTGGAGTGGGGTAGATTAGGGATGAGTGGGCTAGATTGGCATGGGGTACAGTGGGGTAAATTGCGGTAGAGTGGAGTTGGGTAGTTTGGGGTGGACTGGGGTAGAAGAGTGGGGTGGGGTGGATTGGATTAGAGTGGAGTAGAGTGAGGTGGGTAGATTGGTGTAGCTTGTGGTGGGGTAGATTGGGGTAGAGTGGAGTGTGATAGATTTGGGTACAGTGGAGTGGGGTAGATTGGTGTAGATTGTAGTGGAGTGAAGTGGAGTAGAGTGGAGTGGGGTAGATTGGGTTAGAGTCGAGTGAGGTAGAGTGGGGTCTAGTGGGGTAAAGTGTGCTGGGAGAGATTGGGGCAGAGGGGAGTGGGATTGAGTGGGGTAGAGTGGGGTAGATTGAGCTAGATTCGGTTCATGCAAATTGGAGAAGAGGGAAGTGAGTTAGATGGGGTACAGTGGGTTAAGTTGGGGTAGAGATGGAGTGGGGTTGATTGGGGTAGAGTGGAGTGGGTACACTGGGTTGGAGTGGGGTAGATTTGAGTGGGGTTGATTGGTGTAGAGTGGAGTGGGGTGGATTGGGGTAGAGTTGAGTGGGGTGGATCTTAGGTAGAGTGCAGTGGGAAAGATTGCAGTAGAGTGCAGTGGGGAACATTGGGGTAGAGTGGAGTGGAGTAGATTGTGATAGAGTGGGGTGGGGTAGATTGGAGAAGAGTGGAGTGGGGTTAATTGGGGTGGGTAGATTGCGGTAGAGTGGGGTAGAGCAGGGTAGGTTTTGGTTGATTGTAGTGAGTGGAGTGGGGTAGATTGGAGTAGGGTCAATTGGAGTGGAGTGGGGTAGATTGGGGTAGAGTGGGTTAGATTGGAGAGGAGTGGGGTAGATTGGAGAGGAGTGGGGTAGATTGTGGTAGAGTTGAGTGGGGTAGACTGTGGCAGAGTGGAGTGGGTAGATTACGGTGGAGTGGGGTAGGATGGGGTAAAGTGGGGTAGAGTAGGGTAGATTGAGCTAGATTTGTGTGGTGCAGATTGAGGTAGAGTAGTGTGGGTTAGATTGGTATAGAGTGGGGTAGTATGGGGTAGGGATGGAGTGGGGTAGATTAGGGTAGAGAATAGTGGGGTAGATTGGGGTAGAAATGGAGCGGGGTAGACTGGGGCAGAGTGGAGTGCAGTACATTGGGTTAGAGTGGAGAGGGGTACATTAGGGTGGAGTGGGGTAGATTGGAATGTGGTCGATTGGGCTAGAGTAGAGTAGGGTAGATTGGGGTAGAGTTGAGTGGGGAAGAATGGGGTAGAGTGGAGTGCAGTAGATTGGAGTAGAGTGGAATGGGGTAGATTGGGGTAGAGCGGAGTGGGGTACATTAGGGTAGAGTGGAGTGGGGTAGATTGTTGTAGCATGGGGTGGAGTAGATTGGGGCAGAGTGGAATGAGGTAGAATGGGGTTGATTGGAGTGGGGGAGAGTGGAGTGTGGGTAGAGTGGAATAGCGTAGAGTGGGGTAGATTTTGGTAGATTGTAGTGAAGTGGAGTGGGGTAGATTAGGGACCAGTGGGGTAGATTGGCATGGGGTACAGTGGGGTAAATTATTGTAGAGTGGAGTGGGGTAGTTTGGGGTGGACTGGGGTAGAGTGGGGTGGGGTGGATTGGATTAGAGTGGGGTAGAGTGAGATTGGTGTAGCTTGTGGTGGGGTAGATTGGGGTAGAGTGGAGTGTGATGGATTTGGGTACAGTGGAATGGGGTAGACTGGTGTAGATTGTAGTGGAGTGAAGTGGAGTAGAGTGGAGTGGGGTAGATTGGGATAGAGTTGAGTGAGGTAGAGTGGGGTCTAGTGGGGTAAAGTGTGGTGGGAGAGATTGGGGCAGAGGGGAGTGGGATTGAATGGGGTAGAGAGGGGTAAATTGGGTGGACTAGATTAGGGTAGATTGTGGTGGATTGGAGTGGGGTAGATTGGAGTGGTGTAGATTGGAGCAGATTGCAGTGAAGTAGATAGGGGTAGAGTGGAGTGGTGTCGAATGGGGAAGAGTAGAGTGTGGTGAAGTGGGATAGAGTGGGGTAAATTGGGGTTGAGTGGAGTGGGGTAGATTGGGTTAGAGGGGAGTGGGATAGAGAGGGGTAGATTTGGTGGGCTAGATTAGGGCACATTTGATGGATTGGAATGGGGTAGATTGAAGTGGCATTGATTGGGGTAGATTGGAGTGGAGTAGATTGGGGTAGATTGGAGTGGGGTAGAATGGGGTAGAGTGGAGTAGGGTAGAGCATGGTAGATTTGGGTAGAGTAGAGTGGAGTACATTAGGGTAGAGTGGAGTTGGGTAGATTGGGATATTATGGGGGGAGTAGATTGGGGTAGAGTGGAGTGGGGTAGAGTGAGGTTAATCGGGGTGGGGTAGAGTGGATTGGGGTAGAGTGGAGTAGGGTAGAGCAGAATAGATTTTGGAAGATTGGAGTGGGGTAGAATGGGTAGAGTGGGGTAGATTGGAGTGGGTTAGAGTTGGGAAGATTGTGGTGGAGTGGAGTGGGGTAGATTGGGGTGGACTGGGGTAGAGTGGGGTGGGTTAGATTGGGTTAGAGTGGGGGTAGAGTGAGGTGGGGTAGATTGGACTAGCTCGGGTGGGATAGTTTGGGGTAGAGTGGAGTGCAGTAGATTGGGATAGAGTGGAGTGTGGTGGATTGGAGTGGGGTAGATAGGTGTAGAT
The DNA here is from genome assembly GCA_963921515.1 of Calotriton arnoldi. Taxonomy (NCBI): domain Eukaryota; kingdom Metazoa; phylum Chordata; class Amphibia; order Caudata; family Salamandridae; genus Calotriton; species Calotriton arnoldi. Next base: position 1,752,187 of record CAWUFW010000312.1, on the reverse strand, counting down.
TATGGTGGAGTGAAGTGGGATAGAGTGGAGTGGAGTGGGGTAGAGAGCAGTGGGGTAGTTTGGGATAGAGTTGAGTGAGGTAGAGTGTGGTCTAGTGGGGTAGAGTGTGGTCGGGTAGATTGGGGTAGAGAGGAGTGGGATAGAGTGGGGTAGAGAGATGTAAATTGGAGTGGGGTAGATTAGGGTAGATTGGAGTTGATTGGAGTGGGGTATATTGGAGTGGCATAGATTGGGGTATATTTGAGTGGAGTAGTTTAGTGAAGAGTGGAGTGGGGTAGAACGGGGTAGAGTTGAGTGTGGTGGAGTGTGGTTTAGCGGGTAGACTGTGGTAGAGTGGGATAGATTGGAGTGGAGTAGATTGGGTAGAGTAGTGTGCGGAAGATTAGGCTAGAGTGGAATAGGTAGATTGGGTAGAGTAGAGTGGGGTTAGAGTCTATCATGAGGGGGAGGAGTGTAAATATAATTATTAGAGAAGATATTAAATTGTTCACAGCTTGATTATTCGTGCTTTTAAAAAAAAGCGATATGGAGAGAGCAGCAGGCAGGGCCAGTGAGGCAGGGGTGGTGGGGGGAGAAATAGTACCATCACATCGGGAGCAGCGGACTGGCACTGACTAAGTTTGATTAATCTGTACTTGGTCCCTGCTCCACAAAAAGGATCGGAAATTCTGCTTGGCCAGCACCGGCCAATTAAGCTGGCAGCAAAGAAGAGGGATGCTGCAGCCAACAAATGGTAAGCAATGGGAGGGCTCCAAGCCCTTTTTGTAAACAATGTCCGCATGCGCTAGCATATGCACTCGCTGGCTCGACCCTAAAAATACATTCTTGTTTACTACAGACAAAGATGATTTGCAGCTACAAACTTTTTTATTGATGAATGTATAATCAACACATGTTTTCTTATGCAAATACTGATACACAGCAATATATTTTCCTCACTGACACAGAATGGACCATATTTACAAAGCTTTTGCACAGAACCTAGGCAAAGCAAAGCAGCATATGTGATACAAATAGACATAAAGAGCAGCTTGAGTCAACTGTATAAGAGAAAGCCTATTTTGCTCTAAAAAAATTGAGGCGACCGTAATACCAAATGGTTTTGCTTCACTTTGCCCAAAACCCTTGATAATGAAAATAAGAGCAGGTGTACAGGGTAGTTACAGGGCAACCACTAGTAGGATTTCACACAAAGCCAGATCTCCCAAAATAACAGAACCTCGCTTTGCCTGAAATCGTAGCATCAAATGAAACCAGGAGCAAACAATGGGCAAAGGGAATATACTATGATGTTCCCACCTGTAATGTGTAAATTCCACAAATTTATGGCCCAGATTAAAAAAGTTATTGAGTCAGGGTTGCTCCTTCTTTTGATGCAGCCCTGAGACAAAATACCTTTTGGTAATTACAAAGCCACGCAAATGTCAATTTGCATGGCTTTGTAAGAAAAAGAAATGTAATGCATTACTCTGCTCAGGTAGGTGTTCCTTGGAGGAACATGGGCGTCCCTATATCCATCCATGGATTTTGACGCAAACCCATATTTACAAAATGATGTAAACATAGTTTTATGCGAAAATGGTGCTCCTGCCTGATGCTGACGTAACCAGTAAAAGTATGTTTATTTCTCCTTGTTATTTCCTATTTGCATGTATGCTGCATTCTGCATCACACATGCAAAGAGGAAAAAACCTTGAAGGACAGTTTTGGTGCAGGAAGGCACCCCTTTCTCCACAAAAACAATCCTGACCATAACGCAGGCATCCTTGCACCATGCTGCAATGGTGCCTGCATTGGCACTATGAAGCAGAAAGCGCAAGGAGAGAGAAGAACTGCACCATTTCTTTGAAGATTAGGTGCAGTTCTGCTCTCTTCCTTTCAGGCCACTCAAAGCAGCAACTTTACTTGCTGCGCTGGCTTGCGTCAATTCTTCATAAACATGTCGTAGAACTTATGTTGCTTTCACTTGGGCAGTTGTCAAAGCATAGAAATTAATACTGGAGGGTGTATCTCGTGTAAGAATGTGAAAAAAGACTCAGCTGGCACACCTTTGCACCCTGGCACAATGCTTAGTGTCACGCTACAGCCACTTTTTTTGATGCAGCAAGGCCATTGGCGGCTGGAATCTATGGGGGGTGGGGCAAATGGGTGGGTGTGCGCGTGGGCAAACAAAAAAAATTAAAGAAAAACACTTACCGGATCGTGATGGATGACGTCCTCCTCACTCCGACCTCTTCTGCTGTGACTGCTGTGCAGCCCCAACAAACTCCCTCAACCAAGCCTGGCCTTCTCTCGTGCTGTTAACCAGCACCCTGATTGGTGGGAGCAGCCTCTCTCTGCGCTCCCCAGCACATTGGAGACCTGCACTTGCTCTCAACCTAGCTGTTTTAAGACAGCTGGGTTGAGAGGTTTAAAGCGTGCATGTCTGACTTGCCGTCGCAAGACAGAAGGCCAAAGAGACATGCACACTTTAAACAGTGCAAAGGCAGCCCTCTGCCCACCACTCCTCCCTGCTGTCACTCAGCAGGTCCCGCCTTGACGCTCCTTTCAGGACGGGATGATGAAAAATAAAATGGTAATGAATTACCATTTTATTTTACATCTCTGGGGCATCGGGGGGCACTTAAGTGGGGCGACACTCCTCCGCTCCAATGGAGGAGCTGCCCCTGCCATTGGCATCATAGATACACAACTAAACAACCAAAATATTGCGTATTGCATTTTGTAACTACTCATGCAACACAGTGCTGCAGAAGTTCCTGCAGCGCAGCAGATTTTAACACAACACTGCGCTGCCTGAGTTTTAGCCATGATGGACGTATGATTTTGGCAAGTTCCCTTTTCAGCTTGAGTGTCAGCTTCGAATTGGGTGGGCATAGAATAGTTGGAGGACAAAGTTAACTTCGTGTCCAGTTCTTTAGTTCAAGGCAGAGGAATAACAACCTAGCATTCCTATGAAAAAAAAAATCATCAATTAATCATTCATTAGATTAGGAATAGACAAGTTCTGTCAAGGTTAACACAAACGGCAATGAAGCATTAGCACACAAACAACAAACAGGACCTACCATGATTGTGGCTCAAATTCACCTCATTAATGCTTCAGTTTAAATCAAAGAACCAACACTTTATAGTTAATGGTAGTGATAGACTTTCTGCTAAAATGTTTTTCAAATTAATACTCAGCACTTTCGGTGCCAGATGTACTTTAATGTGAAACATATATTAATAGTGAACAATGTGAAGAAATCTTTATTGCATGATTTAAAAAAAAGCTTTGCAGGGAACATGTCATTAAAACTTTTTGATACGTGTTGAATTAATACAACGTGAGATAAGAAAAAATTTGATGCTTGTTAAATTAATACGAATAAATAGATAAAATTTTTGACACTTGTTAGATTGCTAAAAATGCAACCCCAGTTGCAGTGATAAAATGTGCCTAGCCCTCCACATGTCCGAGATCTCTTGTTTATGTCCGGCACCTCCAATGCCATTGAGGACAATCCTTACAAGGCTGCCGAGATCAAGTTTATATTTTACGACCCAAGGTATCCAGCCTGTACACGCTTCCCTTTGTTTATATCCGTTGTGCTTTTGCAGTTCTGGCGGATTTCCATATTTCCGAGTGTCTTCAGAGCAGAAATACTCATTGCTATCGCGGTCCGTGGATCTGCGCCTCTGGCTGGGGTAACGATCAGCATCTCCCCTTTCCTAGTTTTTTTGCTGCGCAGTCCATAAACCTCACCAGTGCGCAATTTAAAATTGTGTTCCGTGGGTCGAAACAGGCCAATACTGCCGATCTACATGATCTAACTTCCTTGTTGTTCCAGGCCTTCCGTAGGAGGGACCTTCTTTCTTTCAAGAGGCTTGGGCATAGGCACACAACATGAATTATGCCTTCCCTTTGGTTGTCGCAAAATCGACATGTCTCTGGAACTTGCTCTCTTTTCCATTTGGGAAGGTGGCAGGACAAGTTGATCACCCCCAATCTTAATTTTAAGAAGCAAAGCTTAGTGCGTGCATTGAAGGTGCAAGTTAAGTAGCTCTGAGGTGTCAGCTGAGCGTATGAACTGAGGGTCATCCAACCATGGCTTCTTTTTGCGAGGCTCGCCTTGTCTTCCAATGAGGAGAGCTTTTTGCGCTTGATTTTGCTAGCCTTTTAAACTCATTTTGGCTGACGTATAGATCCCATACATCCTTCAGGCCGAGGGTTTGTAGCCCACTTGACAGGTATCGATGTCCCGCTTGTCATCGTTTTGTACTTAGATTAGACCATAGATGTTCCGCTAAACTGCCCTCTTTTGATAGCCTTAGCTTATGGCAGCACGTTAGAAAGATCGCCATTCTGCCCAGTGTTTGTTTGCAGATGCCCAGTTCCAGCCTGATTTGTGCCGGCGACGTGAAAGATGGTAACTGGAAGACTATTCTAAAAAATTTTGTTATGATTATGTCTAAGTGACCGCTGTCCAGTCCTTTAAGCACCTCGCTTCCATATGTTAAGGTTGGGATGACTTTTGCCTGCGCCACCTGTAGTGTTGGAGCAAATGTTGGGCCGAGCAATTCCTTATGGAGGCAGCTGAGAGCAAATGCTAGCGCTAATCCTTTCTTTTTTGCTCTTCCAGGTGGCTTTTGTATCTTCCGTTGTTATTGAATAAAACACCTAAATACTTGTGATTTTTGGATTCTGTAATTCTTTCAGAGTTTAAAACCCATGTCAACTTTTTGGCCTTCCTGGGCGAACCGCCAAGATTTTTGTTTTCTTGTTGTTTATCTCGAGCTCGTTCTTTTTGAATAAGCAACAATTGCATCCATAAGTCTTTGTAAGCCCACCTTTGTGCTACTCAGGAGAACCACGTCATCTGCGTATAAAAGATTTGACAGCTGTAAATTGCCTAGTTTGGGAGCGTGGGAGTTGACTGTGTTAAGGACTTCCGGGAGATCTGCTAAGAATAAATTGAAAAGTGTAGGGGCCAAGACGCATCCTTGTTTCAATCCTTTTGTCGTGGGAATTGGTCGTGACAGTCTAGAGCCGTCACCAATCTTAATCCTGACCCATGTGTCCTGATGCAGTAACTGTAGGGCTCTTAGTAGACCATCTGGGATATTCAGAGCGAAAAGCTTCTGCCATAGCTTGTCCCTGTTGACTTTGTCGAACGCTGAACTAAAATCTATGAATCCCATGTAGAACGATCTGGTGCTGAGCTCCGCCTGGTCTATCAAACATGAAAGAACCATAAGATTAACCGTAGTGCCGGTTCCACTTATAAAACCAGTTTGATTTGGGATTATTGAGTGTCCCTCGGCCCAGTCCCGTAATGAATTCAGCAAAATCCCTGCGAAGTATTTGGCTTCATTGTCAATGAGAGCGACTAGCCGATAATTGCTCGGGGCTTTTTGTCGCCTCCTTTAAAGATTGGAACAAGAATCGATCCTCGCCAAGAAGATGGAATGTTATTTGTTGCTAGAATAGATGTGAACAGTGGAGCAAGTTTGGACGCCCAAAAGGCTGGGTCCTCCTTGAACACAGCTGGAGGAATTCCACCTGGTCCTGGGGCTCCATCTTTCCGGCCCTTTTTATCTGCCTTTCAATTTGGTCCTCTGTTCTGTGCTATACTCAGTGCAATTATCTTGATTTTGTCTCTCTGTTCCCTTTTTGATTTTTATGCTTTTGTGAGAAAGCTCGTCCGTTGATAGCCCTGTTTGAAAGCAGTCTGAAGGTGAATTCAATTCTGTCAGAGAGTTGTTTCCCTTTGTGCCAGTGACCTGATTTAAGGTGTGATGTTGTCGATTGTTGAAATGGCTATGCAAAAAGGAATACCACTCGGACTCCAGTATGTTTGATGAAGCAACTTTCGGGGCACGACCCCCAAGACCGTTTACAGATTGCCAGAATCTCGCGGAGTTATTCGCCTTATATCTTGATATAATTTGGCCCAGAAGGAGTTCCACTGAGCCCTTCTATATTCTCTTTTGCTGCCTTCAGATGTCGGCGAGCTCCTCTCAGTTTAGTTATAATTAGTGTGTCCATTGGCTTTGTTTTTAATTCCCGCCATAGCCGGTTCATGCTTTTTTTTGCCGATCGTATCACTGGATCCCGTGTGGTCAACTGTTGGAGCCCCGTCGCTTTTACTTGTGTTATTGGCTTTGCATATCTTGCTGTTAGCTTGCTTGTGAAGCTGGTCCAGTTGGTAATTTGGTCTGCAGTTGCCTCAACGATGGTCTCTATCATGTACTTTGCCTCTTTAGATACTTGCTGTAGGTTATTAACTGAGCACTTAATACGTTTTAAGTTAATCGTGAAGCTTTCAAAAGCTAGTGCTCCCGCCTCATCATGTTGCTCCATTCTGATGCTAAGCAAGATTTCTTGAGGACTGTGATCGCTTTCTGGTCTGTCGCCAAACCCAAAGGCAGTTACCTGGTTCAGGAGAGAAAGATTGACAAAAGTATAGTCAATTAGAGATGCGCCGGTGTTTGAAAAAAATGAAAGGCCAGGTGGCTTATCCGGATTGAAACGCCCATTGAGGGCTCTGAGGCCAAGATGTTCTAGATTACCTTGAAGGGTACGACCTTTCTGATCAACCTTGCGCCATCCTGGGCGATCCTGCGGTGGTATGGCCCAAACGCTTTCCTGTGATTTAGTCACCTCGTTTTTTTGGAGGTCCGACATTAGCCACATATTAAAATCTCCAGAAAGTATAATGTCGGCATTCGGGAGCCCTGATCTTATTCTTAGCACTGTCGCTATCAGCTCTTTTGAGAATTTTTGCCTTGACACGGAATTTGGGCGGATGTACACATTCAGTAGGATTATGGTCCTGGGCTGGCCTTGGGGGGTTTTAAAGGAGATTCCCACAGGCTGGAAAGAGTGGGAAGGACTTGCGAGATCCCACGTTGTAATTGCATTATTTGATGATATAAAAATAGCTAGACCTCCGCTACCTCGTCCAGATGCTTTTGCTTTGATAGCCGGTTTGTGGTGAGTTTTGAACCCTTCCAAATGCTGCGGCTCTACCAGCCATGTCTCTTGTAATAATATGATCTCGAATGACCGTAAATAAGAGATCATGGCTGCTTCTCCCAGTTTGTTTGATAGCCCATTGATATTCCAGGAGCAGACCCTTAAAGGGCGACCTTCTTGTTCCTTTTGGCTGCTGATTTGTCATCGCAGCAGCTGGGTTGAATTCAAAGAGCCCGCTAGCCATGACCATGTGCAGGTCTGTTCCATTCCCCCTTTTGATTTGTTCTGGTCCACTCCTAAATTTCGATCTTCCAAGTCGGGGGTGGGAGTCTTGTCCCGGGCACTCCTCAAGACTGAGTAGACTTTTCTTTGTTCAGTTCGTGGGCGCTCTGTGGCTCGGATTTCCTGTAGGACATACGGGTATCCTGATTCCCTGCCGGGAAGTATGGTAATCCCCCACTGCTTGAAAGTATCTGTATGGCTTAGGATCTTATTCGTTACCTCACTCGATCGCCAAGTGACCTTCGTAGTTTCGTTTGTTTGCCCCTGACCTGGTGCTATAAATTCTATCGAGATAATATCTCATGAGGTTACCGCGTTAGACAACCCAATGGCTTCTATCAGTTTGATGATGTTCCCACGGTTTAGAATATCACAGCTGCCCTTGGACTTATACTCTGGATATAGATGCGTGATAGTTGTTGCTCCGTGAGAAGGGGCCATGTCAGCCCCTTGTGGGGAATCAAGTCTTGTCACACAGTGAGTTGGGGTTGGTCCTATCCAGGGTCCGAGTATTCCCCCTTCACTATTTTGTGCACTGGTACGGGAATCGGCCTGTTCAATGCTCTAGGGCTATTTTGAATTGTAGCACATTCGTTTTGTACTTTGTTTCCTTTGTCTTGCGCCATTGGTAAAAGGTTATCCTGGTGAGCATTATACTGGCTGCTGGTTGGGGCTTGATTTTGAGGTTTGATACTGCCAGGCGACTCTATAAGCCTGGTGCGCCTGTGTCCCACATCTCTTGTCGAGGGCATGGGGTCCAGTTGTGGGCCTTCAATGTTGGTGCTTGACTCAAATTCCCCCCCTTTTCTTGACTGCACCTGGTCTACTCCTGCGATTTCTTTTCCCATCTCAGGCAATGGGAAGCCCAACTGGTGCTGCTTTGGACGACTTGACTGGATTTTTGGGGTTTCTATTTCCTTGATTTCCTCGTCTATTCTTGTTAGGTCCTCTTGCCCAGTTGAGTCTACTCGTTTGTGAATATTGAACAATGGATAGAGGTTCAGCTCTTGCCTGGGCCATCGATTCTTGTTGCGGCCTTTTCGCTTCTTTTGTCTTTTCCCCTTTCCATTAAGATCTTCTAAGTCTTGATCCAAGTAGGATGGTAGGGTGGTGTCTGCTTTGCCTGCGGCTGGGAGTTCTTGTTGATCGATCATTGTACTGCCAGTGGTCGGAATTTCACGAGACGATGTAGTCGCCCTGACTGCTGCCCCTCTTGCCACTAATGTTGTCACCACCTTGGCCTCATTTGCGGGGATGTTGCATCCTCTCTTTTACATAAAGGGAGAGGCTTTGCATTTGTAGTTGCATTTGTGGTTTCTTTTATATCCTCCAACAGTTTTGTCATCATTTCTGGCAGCGTGCTTAATTTCTCAATGATTGGTGAGCAGTCGCAATCTTGTCGCGGGGGGTCGGCATCCGCTTGGACCCGTCTGATCAAGCTATTTAAGTTTGTGATTTTGTCGTCTATGTTAGCGACATACACCGCTAATGTGTTTAGGAGACTGATTTGTATGTCCATTTTGTTGGCTTGATAGGTCATGGCGTCGGCTGACTTTTGTAAGATGTCCAAGGCGGTGGCCCATGCCGTCTCCTGTTTAAAGCCCTCCTTCTTCCTCTCATTTGGGGATGGTGGTGGACTAGGCTGATCAGGAGCGTCTTTGCCATATGATGTAAGCATGTTTTCCCATTCTTTTGATTCGAAGTAGGAGAGGTCACTCTCCACGGGGTGTGCCGCTACCTCGGCAGGCAGGAGCCCGCTCTGCCTTTGGATTGAGGGCTGAGCTGGAATTGTGACTATGTCGCCCTCCCCCCAACGTGGTGAGTGTTCTCATAATGCCAACGGCGTAGTTGCGAAAGAAACCCCTCCTTGCTCCGTTGCGTCAGTTATACTGCCCTTTGTAGGTGGTGTAAACTCGTCGGACTTGGGGTCTGAAATGACCTGGGAGAGGGTGACTTATTGGCTGCAAAGTCACCCGTCGGCCCCAGATATATTGGCACGTTTGTTTGTAGTGTACGTTCTGAAGCCAAGATTAAGGCTGGGGCCCCTAGTCTGCTCGGGATGGTCAGTTCCCCTCCCCCCTGTTGTAAATCTACTTCATATGACTTGCCAATGTCGGTTTCTTGGTGTATTGGTGGCGTTCTTAACTCTGTAGTGTCGCCTAAACTGCCCTTGCAGATGGTCACTATGGGACTCAGAGGAGCAGGTAGCCCAGTGATTTTCATGTTGCTTGAAAAAACAGCTGACCCTGCGTCTTTTAAAAAGGTAAATTTTGTCGTTATTTTTGGTTGGAACCCAGATGATTTGTGTCCGATAGAACTGGCTTCCTGTGAATGTAGGTGGGATGCGCCCTCTATCATGCCTCCAGATGCACTTGGTGACAGGTCGAGAATCAGATCGCTGGCAGTACTGACCATCTCAGTCTTTCCTCTCCGTTTCTTTTTATGTTGTGGAGGTATATTCCTCTGCTTCCCTGATCACATCCTGCGCTTTATCCTGAGCATGGGCTGGTTTTATCTTAGAGGGCCAAGGTCCCCGGCCTAAGCCCACTCACTGGCTAGCAGACCCTGACAGTCTCTTGTTGTGGTTTGTCAATTGCCACTGCTGTTTTCTTCCTTCCTTCTTCCTTCCTTCCAGCAATTTCCCCTGCAGTAAAGAGCGTGCAGCTAACCTCTCGCGTGTTGCTTATGGACTCCAAGTAGCTCAAGGTACAAGCAAGCGAGGGAGCAGGAGAACAGAAGATCAAGGGAGCAAATAAGCAGCAAGTGGACAGATATGGACAGGTATGAACAGATGTGAATGAGCGAGGCTCCTACATGAGGCTCAAGCTCAAGCTCCCTCTCTGTTCCGCCCGTCCGTTCTCACCGGTAACCACCGCCATCTGCCAGCCTCCGGTGCAGGGAGATATCGCAGCACCACTCTCCAAGGATGCGGGCCGGGAGGAAGTGCAGAGCTTCCCCGTCTGCCGTTAATCACCCCCGTTGCTCACCTCCAGTCTACTGTGGGGTGGGAGACCAGGGAGATCCGGGGAGATCCGGGGAAATCCTGCCACGGCCCTTGCTGCAGCTCAGAAGCACGGGAAAAACGGGAAGACCGCCGCTGCCAATTACCAATTGCCAGCTGCCAGTCAGGGACAAAAGTCGTGATAAAGTTAAATGCAGTTGCGGCTCGCCGGCCGGGAAACCAAGAGACCGGGAAACCTCCAAGAAGCCTCCGGAGCCTCCTGCTGCAGCTGCTGCCGCCGCCGCTCTGCCCGCCTGCTGCTGCTACTTGCTCAGGCGCAATGAAAACCTGGCACCGGAATGTAAGCACTGTGGGATTCAACAGAGTCGTCGGCTCAACCAGCTGGTTATCACGCTGTGCGGTTCCGTTGTCTCTCCTGATAAGATTCTGTCACTTATGCCTCACTTGAATGCTGTTTACGCGATATTGATGTGGACATTGATTTGTCTTTTGACATTACCAGATGTCCCTTTATACTTGTTTAGATTGGAATATATCTCAATTTTGATCTCACTCGAGAGCCACATAAGGCGATCTAATACTCTTATGATTGCCTAGGGGTGCTCTATTCTACCTTGAACTAGCCCTGACGAAGTTCCCCTGGCACAAGGGAACGAAACGCGTTGGCTGTGTGCCTGTTTCATAAGTTGAATCAACATTAATACATTAATAAAAAGAAGATTTTTTTGAACTATAGATGTCCTTTGAGTGACGTTGAGCAGAGTGCGCCTTCCTTTCAATGAACTATCATAAGTCATAGTGTTGGTAAGTAGTTTTTCACATTTAAAGCTCCAAAAGTTAGCACAAATGATTTGGTGGAGTTACGGGAACAGCTTTTTCCGTGCAGTTTAGTGGCATTATCACATTTGAAATGTGGTAATGCCAGATAACTTTATCCTGCAAAACTGTGTTAAATGTGCGAAGATCTGCTGACCTCACTTTTCACATGGCTTCTTACACTTTACAACTTTAGCTAAGAAATGAAGAAATGTTTTAGGCTACAAGGGTTGTAGATGAAAAGAAAAAAAGTACACCTGAGGCGTCTCATGCAGAGAAAGGTGCAGAGACTAGAGCATTAAATGCATAGCGAATGAGAAAGTGACGCAAGTGATGGATATGGGGGCAGTGGCGTAGCTAGCCGTTCTACCTCCTGTGGCGGTCCCTGAGTTTGCCGCACGGTGGCCGCATGTGACAGCGGGGGGTGCTGGCGATTCCCACGACGGCCGCCCCGCACAGGCACAAGTAAGAGGGAGGGGCGCCGTCCCCAAAACTCGTGCCGCCCAGGGCGCACCGTCCCCCCTCCCCTTGCTACACCTCTGCTGAGGAGAGTTGTCAAAAAGCAGGATGGTAAATGGTGAGATTTATATTGATGGAAGGAGCGGTACGCAAGAAGATGGTGGGGGTACCTCAGTTTGTCAATAGATGGTGGTAGGAGCAGTAGGGTGTTAGAGACAGGTGAGTAGTGTATTCTTGGGAGCTGATGTCATAATGTTTATTTCTTCTATTGAATGGATAAGACTGAAGGGATGGCTAATATGGAGACATAAAAAAGGGAATTCTTTACATTCACTCACAAGCCATTGGGAATTGGATCATAGCTAGTGATAAGAACATAGAAACTTTTCTTTCGAAGACTGACTCCCTGAACTCTGCCACTTGTATTGTACCAGAAATTTACAACTGCTAAACGAAAAACGTTAATTTCTATAAAAAGTGTAGAACATGGACTTTTTTACTCGTTTCCAACCCCGTGCTTCTACCTCATTGCAGGACCTTGGTAGCTTCTGGTTTGGGCCCTTCCAGTGGACGACGATTCTGCTTTCAGAAAATGACCCGCCGTTGATCCGCCAAACTAGTTAACTGCTCCTATATCAAGGAATGACTATTCGAATGACTATTTGAATGACTATTAATGAGGAACAATTTCATTTCCAGAAAGGTCTTATCTCAGGAGGAGCAGGAGCTCGGATTAATACTTTCAGAACACTTTGCATAAAAGCTAGAAGCAGACACAAGTGTCAGGCTTCTCATCTGTAAGCCTCACCCATCCCTGACAGTGCACACCCAGGCAGTGAACAACCTCACCTCGCACACTCCACCGGTTTCAGCTGCACACACCATCCACCACAATACTTGGTGAATACTTTATTGTTGAAAATTGCTTTATTGCGTGATTTGTTAAAAACCCTTGCAACAATGTACAATAACAGAGATTCATTACTAGGTACTTAGCTTTGATATAAAATTTACAAGCGTTGTGGAAGCCTAATCTAAAAAGACACTGAGGTCTAGTTTAAACAGTTAAGAATTAAGAAAAAGAGAGTCATAATGACATAAAAAGCTCTACAGTCCCTGACACACTGTGGATTATGTTCAGTTAAGGAGGAGAGTTTAGCATCTTCCTAGTAAGGGGGGAGAGATAGTGTAAGAAAACAGTATAGACAAACAGACTCCTCTGCTTATGCCATGCATTAATGGTGGGTCTGGAGCATGTCTGTTGGTCAGTGACCAGAGGCGGTAATCTCCGTGTGGCGAGGAGTCAGGTTGCCTGACCGACCATCGTGTGCACATCTCGCCTCCTCCAGCTTCTTAATGAAGTGATCCATAAATCTGACCAAGGCATAGTTAAGGGTAGTGTTCAAGGGGTCAAGGCGAGCCAGAACCGCTCCTCTGCAAGATCTTATGTCCTTTGCAATCCTTCGTCCTTCGTAATAGGGCCCTTCTGTCTTCTAGGAGATTGGGACACAAGCATATCACGTGTATTATGTCTTCCCTGTGTTGGCCGCAGAGCCGACACGTTTCCTGGGCACAGTCTCTTTTCCATTTTGGGAGGTGACAGGACAGGGGAATCACCCCCATTCTCAGCCTTAAGAACTGGAGCTTAGTACGTTCGTTAAAAGTGATCGTTAGGTAGCCCTGGGGTTTCAGCTGTGGGTAAGTGCGTAGAGTCATCCAACTGTGATTCCGTACGGAGAGGCTGGCCCTGTCTTGTAATGAGGAAAGTCGTTTCGCGCTGATTTTTGATAATCTCTTGAATTCATTTTGGCTGACCTGTAAATCCCAAAGGTTGCTGAGGCCAAGAGAGCTGAGGCCGCGGGACAGGTAATGATGCCCGCCGACCATCGACTTGTGTTCAACTGGATCCATAAGTAGTGGGCCAGGCTGCCTTCCTTGGACGCCCTAAGCTTATGGCAGCTTATTAGGAAGGCCGCCATACGGGCCAATGCCTGTCTGCAGATGCCGAATTCCAGTCTGATTTGTGCTGATGACGTGTAAGAAGGAAGCTGGAAGATCGTTCTGTAAATTTTTGCGACTGCTTTGTCTAATTGCCCGCTGTCCCGCCCTTTTAGAACCTTGCACCCATATGTTAGTGTTGGGATAACGTTTGCCTGGGCCACCTGAAGAATTGGAGCGAGTGTTGGACTGTTTAGTCTTTTGTAGATGGATCTAAGTGCAAAAGACAGCGCAATACCTTTCTTTTTTAGTTCTGCCAGCTGATTCACATACCTGCCATTGTTGTTGGCGAATACCATAAGCTGTATTGGACAGGAAGTGTGATTAAAAAGCCATTGCTTTTTATGGCACATCTATTCAGTATTCTTTATTAACACAAGTTCTTTTTGTTTTGCTTGAAAGAAAACATAGTTGCTTGTTTACAATTATGTATTTAAAACTGAAAAAACCATGGTATAATTTGTATTTATTGTAGTTGATGACAAGAGGCTGCAAAAATCATTCGAAGTCCACCAGTTATTAAAGAATCTGCAATACCTCCACCTAAACTAGGCCATTTTTTTATTTATCTGTTGGATATAAAGCACATCATATCCGGATGATGTCAACAGGATTTCAATGATAGTGCAGCATTCCATGTGGATTAGGTTGTTCAGATTGTGGTGTATGTGAAGGTTCACGACTGTGCTTGTGCCAATAAACCTGAAGCATGCCGTTGCCCGTGCAGGTAAGAGCGGTGGAGCCAGGTGGGGGGGATTTCGACAAACGACAATGAGGCGAAATCAATTATTTATTTAATTTTCCCTCGTGGTCAACTATCAAATCCCCCCCCCCCCCAACCCGGCCCCACCACCCCACCGCTCTTACCTGCACGGGCCGCGGCTGGTGGTGGGACCTCTGAAAATTGCCCATCAGAGTGCGTCATTCCTCCACCGTTGCCAGAGCATATACAACAAAGGTGACGAAGGAACTGAGGCCACCTGCCACTTTCCTCTCATGGCACACCTACCAAAAGGCGGATGTTGCACTAATAGCTCTTGAAAACTACTTACTAGCAATAATAACCTGCATTTTTCAACAGCACTTCATGCTGCACCCCAATTCTGGCAGTTGCAAATAGCAGCTGTTAATAATGCCCAATTTACCAATCTCAGGGAGTTGGGAGATTGACATGGCCCTGCTGGGATTCAAACTTGTCACATGTAGGTCTAGGTCACTGCAATATCAGGATCAAGTGGGTCTCAATGTACTAGGGACAAAGCGGTTCTCTCACGTAGCCATCGAACCCTGTAGTGGAACAAACAGTTCAGGAATTCTTCAAGAGCAAGTATAATTTAATTCCACAATTAGGGATGGCAAAGAAGAAAGCCAGTCCCTTTCATATATTATTTTGGTGGACAGCTGTTTGAATACGTGTGCATTTGGTTGTCTTCGGTGTGTTTTATGGTGAGTAGTTTTAGATGCTGTTAGAGCTGACTGGTATCAAAGAGAACTCCTCCTGGCCTAACTGAGGATTCCATCAAATCAGTTGCGGAGCGACGGGAAGCATGTGGGAACCAATGCTGAGTGACACAAAACACCACAAAGCCTCTCTGCACAGCTGCAACCTCCATCAGAACCGATGCCAAGTGGCGCAAAACACCACAAGGCGTTGCTGCACAGCATCGTCAGATCCGATTCCGGACAACTTGAAGCCTCGCAAACAATGCTGCGCAGACTGCACAAAAAGGCCATAAGGTACAATATTCAGCAGGAGCTCCAGAAGGCCCTTCGGGCCTGGTGGGAGACTGGCCCATTACAGGCTACAGCGCAGGAGGAGAATGAGGAAGTGGATGTTGAGGAGGAGCAGGAGGAGATTTGGAGATTTGGAGGTATGATTACAACTCGCAGATTTTGGCCCCAGAGGAGAGGGCCCACCGGAGTGAGGTCCCTTGCCAGACCCCGAGCAGGCAGCAGCATCTCTGCACACAACCAGTCCCCAGATGAACTGGTGGGCAGGAAAGAAGAAAGGGCTGCAGATGGCCAAGCTGGAGGAGGACACTACCTAGAGGGCTGCAGAGGAGAGAAAGGCTGAGGCTTGCAAAGGAGAAGCCTGAGGCTGACAGGGTCCTAGAGAACAGGAAATTGGCCCTGGAGGAGAGAAAACATCTGCTGGCTCATGAAGTGAGTGAGTAAATGAGAGCTGAACCTCAAAGCCAAGCAGATTTCCAGCAACAATGGTGACAGCGATACCCCAGTGCCAACTGGATCAAAGAGGGTCCACATTCCCAAAGACCTGGTGCCTAACTTTGTTGTGGGCAACAACATAGATAAGTGGTTTGAGGACTGTGAGGTTGCCCTAGAGATGCACTGGGTCCCTGAGGAAGATTGGGGGCCAGTCTCCAAAAGTACATCCCAAATGAAGGGAGGGATGCACTGTTAGACCTAGGGAAAGGAGACATGATGGAGTACCAATCACAAGGGGCACATTTATCAAGATATATGGGCTTACCCTTGAAAGTACAGGCAGAAGTTTAGGGACAACCAGAAGTTGTCCCAACAGTTCTGGGTGGATTTTGTGCACTACGTTTGCAAGGCATTGGGTTAAGGGCAGTGATGTGCATGATTACAAGGGGCAGAACAATTTGGTTGTGAGAGAGCACATGTTCAGCAATTGCTTACCAGAACTGTGCCAATACATAGTGGATAGTAAATTCACTGACCCCATGGAGCTTGCTAAGGTCGAGGAGCACTGGCTCAGCACCAGGGTCCACAAGAAGGTATCTGTAGGTGTTCACCCAAAGGTTGGGCAGGGTCCCTAACAGAAGAAAGTGGGGAGAGAAAAAACGTTTAAAATAAGGAGTTCCCTATATGCCTCCAAAATAGTTCACAAGAGGAAGGTAGCCAGTCCCAACCTGATCAGAAGAAAAAGGGGCTCTTCAACAAGAATACAGGGAGGTTCGTCCCCCAGTGTACTGAGTGCTACAAGTATGAGCATGTGAATGGATAAACCTGATGCCTCAAGAGAGCATAGCCCCCCACCGGTGGGTAGACACCAGGGCTGGCCCGTGTAGTGCTTAGGGAGGATGTGGTCCCAGATCGGGAGAGAGCACTGGTTACCTTAGTGTCCCTGAGTGACAACGAGATGGTGCCCAAAGCCCACATACCTTCAAATACTTCCAAGTCCGGCAGTGGGTCACCATCAATGGGCAGAGGGTGAAGGCTCTGAGGAATACAGGAGTCAGTATAACTACTGTAAGGTGTCATTCTGTGTCCTCAGAGCAGGTGATAGCCAATACCTTCTACCAGGTTGTAGCAGCAGACAACAGTGAGAGTCACCATCCAGTGGCTTTGGGTCTCTTTGTGTGGGGGTTGAGGGTCTCAGGTTCTCTGAAAGTAGCTGTGAGTCCTGCCATGCCTGTAGGTTGTCTGTTAGGCAATGATCTGGAGCACACCTGAATATGTTAGGGTTCCCTGAGTGGGTGTGCATGACCACACAGTCCATGGATGCTCAAGCGGGGATTCAAGAAGGCCTGGAGCTTGGCAAAATGGCCCAGGCTAATGCCAAAAAGAGGAAGTGCAAGGGGTGTTGGAAGCCAGCCCCTGAAATGTCCACAGTCCAGGAGGAAACGTAACCTGAGGATGCTGCCCTGGAACCTACCAGGGAGAACATTGCCACCTTGGGAGACCTGCCTGAGCTTGCTGGATGGCAAGTTGAGGTTTGGCCCACCAGGGAGAATTCTGTAGAGCGCAGAAGGAGTGCAACACTCTGGAGGGCTTTTGGCAGCAAGTTGAGGCCCAGGAATCTCCTGACACCTCTGGAGATCACCCGATCTATTGGGAGAATGACCTATGTAGTGAGCCTAAGAGTCCTGTGCCTACGGCAATTCATGTGTTGGTGGTTTCCCAGTGCTGCAGCTCCTTCCTACTTGTTTAGGCTCATGATATACCCCTGGCAGGACATTTGGGGCAGGACTTGCCGGGCTTGTCACCAACTTTCAATGGCCCCTGGAAGAAGACAGTCTTGGATAACTTCTGTTGGCCATGCCCCACCTGCTATGCCGATGGAAAGGTAGGGAAAATCTAAAGGCTCCCCTGGTTCATTTACCTGTCGTTAGCATCAGGCCTGGGCGTAGTTCGCAGAGTTTTGCTATGCGGAACTCCGCGAAGTTACAAAACAACTCTGCGAAGTTCCGCGAGTGGCGGAGTGCAGTGCGAACTGCAGTTTGTGCTGGTATTCCTGCCGCTCGGGTAGAAATTCTACCCGAGCAGCAGCTCGCGCTCGCGAACTTACTGTTCACGATTGCGAACGGGGAAAAAACTCTGCTGCACATCGCAAAGCGGAGTTTTCTGCACTCCGCGAGCTCCGCGGAGTGCGGAGTGCAGAAAACTCTGCAAACTCCGCGAACGGAGCGAAGCTCACCGCCCAGGCCTAGTTAGCATCCCCTTTAAAAGGGTAGGAATCAACATTGTTGGGCCTCTGGACCCCAAGACTGCTAAAGACAATGGGTTTATCCTGGTCTTGGTGGACCATGACACCAGATAACCAGAGGCCACAACTTTGAGGTCTGTAACTGCACATGCAGTGGCTAGTGCCCTGATGGGGCTATTTATGGGACAGTCCTTCCCCAAAGAGGTAGTGTCCGACAGGGGTACTAACTGCATGTCTGCATAGATGAAGTCCATGTGGAAAGAGTGTGGAGTAACTTACACATTCTCCACCCTCGTTAACCTCAGACTCTCTTGTTGAGAGATGTCAGTGCCCTCACACCAATTGTCATTTTTGGGTTCTCCCTTGTAGTGGATCAATAGAAATGAATGTACTGCCCAAGAAATTTCCCCCACACACCTGACTCTTCTAATCCTCATGGGATCCCTTTCAACAGTGTCAATAGCATTACCATTTTTTGGTGTCCCCTGAGGGGGGGGGGTTAAACAAACTATGGGGGGTACGCTTCTTAAAGTGTCCCTTTCGTTTAGTACCTCATATGTCTGTTTTCGATTCAACCTTCATAATTGAGCAATTGTGTGAGTTTTGTGTAACAAGTATAACACAAATTTCCCACAATTATATAAATTACACCTAATTAATTGAAATGTCACCCAGGCCTAGTGTGGACCTTATAGTTCTGTATCTTTTTAACTGTATTTAGGACTTCTTGTTTTCAAAGATTTTCTTTGGTGACTTCCTTGGAAATCATAGCTTATCAATCTTTACACAGCTGCTTCAAACAATCATTCATGAAAATTGTGCTTTTCCTTTGTCAATGCTACAAAATATGTTATTTTTATTACAGTGCATTTATAAAAACAAACAAGAATGGGAAAAACAAATGGAAATCTTTGTTGAATAGTGTTTGTCTGTTTGTATTGATATGGGCAATTTGCCTTTCACTAGGGATTTGCTGGAGATAATAACCTTGTCTGCATAGAACACCTTGTGATTTATCACTGAGAATTGCCTTGCGGCTCAGTGCAAGCTACTAAAGTGGACATTTTTTTAATTATTAAAACTGTGATGCATATGTCCTGAGTATAGTGTGGGAGCTCGTCCACAGTCCAAATAAAGTTGATTTTCCCACACAATACATCCTTACACATGTTTGTAATTAAAATTCTCATCAAATTCAAATATAACACTATTACAGACATTAATGCTGAGTGTTCACCCGTTATATCATTTGTGTCTTGATCTGCAACTAGAATACCATGTCATGTGTTCTGGATTCATAGCATTCTGTAAGAGGTCACTGGGACAGCCTGCAGTCATTTGCTCCTGAGTAGTCACAGGGATCTTCACTATGTTGAGAAGAAGATTCAAGACAGTCTTTAATATTACAATATAGGAATGTTGGGATCGCCATTGAAGACAATTGAGTAGCTTAGGGCCAAATCTTACTGGTACAGACCTTCGGCCGCAACATTCTAAAGTTTGTCTTTTTGTTTCTTCCTTTATAATTCATATGATTTTACCCCAGTGGGTGGAATGTTCTAATTGTCTTATAGCCCTTCTGTCTCCGGCTACAATGTTTGTTAAAGGGTTTCACCCACGGTAGAGGCTCTCGTCTTGAGTTCGGTCGATAACTGATATACGGGGCTTTTAATAACTGATCTTTCCCTCAGGAACTGGCTATAATGCTTAACAATAAAACATTCTATTTTTCCTGTTCTTTAATTTTTTATTGCTATGAGAGTGTCTGTTGATACTCTGTCAGCATAAGGTGAAGCAGAACCCATGGAAAGGAATATCTCAGTGACTAGAGATTTTATACGAAAGTGAGTCTACCCATCATGCTTCATTCATGCCACATTATTTTAAGAACCCGCCACATCTCTCCGCTTAGCAACTTTAGCACTTTGATACTTTGGAGCCAATATCATTCGCTTTTTCCAACTAATGGTGCTCAATGGCTGTAAGAGCACAAGGCATGAACAGCCACTGTGGCCTGAGGCTTGAACCACATTAATGACATGACAGCAGAATGTATAGCTACCACTGAAGCAGGGTGCAAGCATCCCAGAAGCAGAAGTGAGAGGTACATGCCACTGGGGTTGGGAGAAAAGAGAGAAAGGAATGTACTCATATGACTTTTCCTCACTCTTCACTGCACATTGCTGTGCAGTGGCCAGCAGGTTTGCAAAAGAACGTTTCGCAAGGTTTCATTTCATGGAAAGCACCACCACATGTCATCCTACTTCACCGAAAGGGAAGAAGCTTTTCCACCTGATTTTGGCAACAGAGGAATGTGGAAACAAAGGGGCATATTCACAAGGACCTACTGCCGATTTATCTCCACCTTAACGCATCCAAAGTGGAGATAGATTTAACACCCCATTCACAAGCGGGTGCAAACTGCAGACATCACCAGTATTCCCGTGATAACTGCCCCAAAATTTATCTCCACGGTGGACACCACCAACTAACCCTAATGAGATGCAGAGTAGGCGTTCCCATGCAAAAACACACGAAAAAACCACAACACCACTGTCACAACAAACTGCCAGATCTGTGATGCGAACCAAAAACAGGCGATAAGCCGCTGTAGCACCAGTGATTTAACACCTGCCTTTTGCTGGTGTTAAGCAGGATGACTACCTGCAGCATGAAAGGGAGCCCAGCCAAGAGCCACACCTGAAGACCCACAGATGCCATGGAGACAATGATCATGCAGCACGGATACCCATGAGGGCCACAACACCCACCGCCACCACCCCCAGCATCCCCCCCCGGCCCTCCCCTGGACATACACATACCGTGCACGACACAAGAGCCACAAAAAGCGCATGATGACGTACATTGTCAAAAAATAACACACGTGTGGCCAGAAGAACGAGAAACAGTCACACAGCACTGAAGTAACAACCAAAAACTTTATTGAAATACAACACAAAACACCAATGCGGAAGACTCCTGTCGGGTCCGTCCGGGACAATCTCGATGTCACAGCCTGGAAAATAAAGCACAAAATCAGAACGTGTGCCATGCGCACATCAAAGGAGCGAGACACAGAGAAACAGAGAATGAAAGAAAGGCAGAAAGAGAGAGAAGGAAAGGAAGGGAGAGAGAGAGTGAGAGAGAGGGAAGGAAAGAAGAGAGAGTGAGAGAGAGAGAAGGAAAGGAGAGAGAGTGAGAGAGAGAGAAGGAAAGGAGAGAGAGTGAGAGAGAGAGGGAAGGAAGGGAGAGAGAGAGAGACACCGCCGCCCCTGCGCACCCAGGCCCCACTGTTCACCTGCTGCCACCGGTGTGTCTCCAACCACGTGCCGGGATACACTGCAAGCCACCAGGTCGGCAATCTGTAATCGAGGCCAGAGTCAATCATGGCAGAGTCCATCACACAGCACACGGCAACAACGCCTGTCCGTCCCTGCGCACGCATGCAGCCGCACCCTACCCCCTCCTGCCGGCCAGCGCTGGCTTTCCACACTTGCGCACCCCGGGCCCACTGCTCACCTGCCGCCAATGGTGTGTCCACCAGTGGGCACACCACGTGCCCGTGCAAGCTCCAGGCCCCGGTCCCACCACCATGGCATGGTCCGCATCATGCGGACCCGCCCCGCGGCCCAGCAGGTCCCACACATGACGCGGAGTCCTGAGGCATCAATGGCAGAGACCACATCAGTGCACACGTCATCATCGCAGGATGCACACCCGCTCAGCTATTTCGGTGCCACTAACCCTGTGCAACCCCAGTCAGCGCCACGTGGTGGTAGGCCCGTGATGGGCGCAAGGCTTCAGGTGCCACTAACCCTGTGCATCCCCAGTCAGCGCCATGTGGTGATAGGCCCATGACGGGCGCAAGGCTTCGGTTGCCACTAACCCTGTGCAACCCCAGTCAGCGCCACGTGGTGGTAGGCCCGTGATGGGCGCAAGGCCTCAGGTGCGACCAACCCTGTGCGCCACAACTCATGGGCCCTTTATGATTGAGAACCGTGGAGCGTCCGTCATCCAGTCACCACCGGCAGTGGGGAATGTGACATTGTCGGCCCCTTATATTTGCGGGGTCACATGGCCTGTGACGCCTGTGCCGGATGGGTGTGGTGTGTGTGCAAACCTGCCCTCAGGGAGTGGCCGTGACATGCTGACAACTAGACCAGTGACCTGCATACCACCAGCATGTACGCCTGCGACATGTAGCTATGTGGGCCCCCCCTCGGAGCGTAAGCGGAGTGGTCTGGCCTGGCATACGCCGGACCAGCGCAGGGGTTGCAACAATGACTCGGGGGCTCTGGGCGGGGTTCAGTCCATGTCCGGACAAGGAAGTGACTAATGCGTGTGTCCCTGTTGTAGTGTCCACGGCAACCGGAACACAATAGGCAATGTAGCACACTGTGACTGGCATCCCACTAGATGAGCATCATTGACGTAAGGGAAATCATTGTCCCTACATTCATCCACACATTCATACATGAATGATGAAAGACATGACACAGCAGTGCATTTCTGGATGTTTATTGCACATCCAGTGGAGTTTTGCAGCTGGAGCGGTACAGGGCCATGCCAAGCACACTACACAATATGGGCCCGTGGAGGGCCAGCCAGAGTCCATCCGGGGATGACAAGTACTGCGGAAGAGGAAGGATACAGTCCGCAGTCTGGTCGCCGTGTCATTGGTCATCAAACAGGATATGGCAGTCCATGTCGCGGTCCAAGGTGAGTGCAGCGGAGTGTATCAGGGGTCAGTGGAAGGTCATGGGGCCATGTGCGGCACCAAGCAGAAACAGGCAAGGTGGCGGAAATGAATGCTAGTGCCTCCTTCTGATCTCAATCCCATCCACGTCCTCGTCCTCGGATGTGTGCTCTGCCCCACCTGTGGGTGTTGCAGTACCGGCTGCGGCACTGTGTGCCACTGACACATCAGGGGCCGGAGGAGGATTGTCGGCCGCACTGTGTGGCAGTGACATATCAGGGGCCGGAGGAGGATTGTCGGCACAACTGTGTGGCAGTGACACATCAGGTGCCGGAGTGGATATGCCTGCCGCACTGGGAGGCGCTGACACACCAGGGGGCAGAGATGTGGATGGTGTGGGGGCAGCAGCATTCATCATCGCCACGCCTTGTGGCAGCAATGCCATGATGAGGATCTGCAGGGCATGGTAGATCCCAGCTACATTTCGCTGATGTGCAGCGGTGGCTGCCATCCTTTCCGCCTCCATCCGCACCATGTCCTCCATGAGCCTCCGCATGTGTGCCAGCTCACGGCTGGGATCGCTGGAGCCACTCTGAGCGGACAGGTGTTCTTGTCTCCGAGTCATGACTCCAGCGATGTCAGTCAGGGCTCGTTGGAGACCATGGAGCAGGCCGTGGGTGTCCGTTAGGGACTGGAGCTGGTCCCTGATGGGCCCTAGACACCCATGGATGGCGTCCAGTTTGGTAGCCATGAGGTCGAACCCCACCCGCACCTGCTCAGCCGTCTCCCTCTGGCCCTACAGCACATGGCGTTGGAAGGTCATGTGTTGTTCCTGGGGGTCTTGGGAGACTGCCGGGGTTGTGGGTGCCTCCTGCTGGGTGGTTTGGGTAGTGGGTGGGGTCTCCTCGATGCAGCTGGGCTGCCCTGATCCTGGAGGTGAGTTGCGGATGATGTCAATGATGTCTTGGAGGGCTTGGGTGTCGATGCTGGGGGTGTCCTCCTCGTCATCAGTGAAGAGTGGCTGGGACTGCTCTGCAGGAGGTGTTGATGGTGCCCCTGCAATGTGAAGGGGAGATGGTGTATTACAATGTGTCCGCATGTATGTAGCCGCATGGTACAGGTTCACATTCAGACAGCATGGCATTGTACAGTGTGACAGTCTGTGGATCAGGGCCATGATCCAGAGTCATTGTGGGTGTGCACTGTGCTCTGCTTGATTGTGCATGTGTGCCATTGTGGCCATCTCCACCCGTCACCCCAGTACCTGGTGGTCACTCACCCTGTTGCGGTTGTGTTGTGTCCTGTCGAGCAGTGTCCGGTCCCCCGACTCCGGCCACAGTCTCCACACTGATGACTGTCGACACCAGCTCCTCCATGTCATCCAGCTCCAGCTGTGGCGCAGGGCTCCCACCTCCAGTCTGCATTGCTGCCTTCTGGTTGCCTGCGAGTTTCTCCTTGGTCTTCCGCTTGATGTCAATCCATCGCCTCTTGACCTCGTCCATTGACCTCGTCCATTGACCTCTTGTGCTCTCCAACGGCATTCACCTTGTCCACGATGTCCCGCCATATTCCATTTTTGGTGCCCAATGACATGTTGGAGGGGACGAACAGTTGTTGATGGTGTTCCATCACCTCCGTGACCAGGATCCTGTTTTCCTGCGGACTGAACTTTGTCTTCCTCTTCTTCTTGTCCTTGCCCTTCCCTGTCCCCGAGGTCCCAGGCTGGTCGTCCGGGGTGCTTGTGGGGTTGCGCTTGTCCTCTGCGCCTGCACCGGCTGCCTCCATGGTGCTTGGGTGTTGGTCATTTTGTGTTTGTGCGTTTTTTCTACTTTTATAGTGGTTTTTCCCGCCTGCCATGTGTGAATTGCAGGCCTGGCGCTGCTTTTCACTGATTTCCTCATCGCGCTTTGGCCCATCGCATGTTTTTTCACGTTGAGGTTTGTGTTTTTATCACCGTCGTGGTTGTTGTATCGCGGACATTGGCCGCGTTTTCGGGGGACTATCGCATGGTACCGCCGTGTTGTGAATTCCACGTTAACACAGGGTTATTTTCCTGCGATAGGCTGCGATATGTAAAGTTGCGTTAACATTTTTTGGAGATGTTTAGCACACGTTCTTGTGAATATCCCCCAAAGAGCGCTGTGCATATAGATGCCTTCAGAATCAATGCCCATCCATAGAGCTACACAATTTGAGTAAAAACAGGTGCATAGTCCATCTCTGAGCTTTCATGGCAACATAGACAGCATTTAAAATACACCCTGAGTATCACCAAGTCCAACGTCCATTCCTACTGCCTCCATGTCAACATGAAGCTTGGAACTGATGCGATACGAAGCAACATCAGTAGGAAGAAGTTAATTCATCTGTTTTCTTGAGCCCTTTGCGTGCATTCCTCAGCCACTTCTTTGTGTGAAGTATGATCTCACTGAAGCAACTAGCAAACAGTGTTTTTCTGGGGCATGCTCACTGCCAGACATGATGCTCTGAGCAGTGGCAGGTGTCTCTCACCAAGAAAAAGCATACATCAGTTGACCTTGACACATAACAGTTTATAACAAACTTTAACACTTCAGCCACCAACGTAGCAGACTGGAGCTGTATGGCAAATACAGTTTACTATAGAAGCAAATTCTTATCATCTGCCAGAGACTTGTTCTATAATGTTTTCATTGCTCTCTGGTGAGAAGTAACCCAATATATTAATAACGGCCACAGAAGGTCCAGCAGTGAAACCAATGATGCCACCTCCATATTTTTTGCCACACGTACGACCTCCACGAAGTAAATGGGTAGAGTGGATAGATATTTTTTAGACTGATTTAGAAGCTTTGAAATTTTAGGAGTTTAGACCAAGGAGGAAGCCTGCCTTCTTGTTAAATGCCTTAGTAAGGGAAAAACAACTTGTGTTCAAATGTATTCCTGTGGCAACATATGTATATACATACAACAAGGAAACCCCTATCTGCCCACGTGGACTGCAACAATTGTCCCGTGGAACTCATTTAGCCAAAAAACTCATTAATACTTCTGAGGTAGTCCATTCAATTTATACAATTCAATACTTATTGAAAAATGAAAACAAGTGATATCAAGTACAAAACACACAAGCCTTTCGCGTATTGATTACATCCTTAACCTAGCTCAATACCTTCCACATATTAGAGAGGTTCACCACCATGCCAGGGTCATCTCTAATCACACCCCAGTGTGCACCACCTATGGACGGGTGGTCCGCAGCACGAAGCAAAGAGTGGTACTGAATCCTTGGTATCTGAAAATTCCTCATATTTGTGTGAGCCTTCAAGATTCCACATAGCATTACTTTAAGGAAAAAGGGGGTTTGGTGGACGTTGCGAGAGGCATATAAAGTGGTCATAAGAGGTCAGGTCCTGGGGTTGATAACTTGGCACAAGAAGGAAAAAAGAGCCAATTGGAAACAAATGAAAGGGAAATCCAGGTACTGGAATCCCAACTCACAACAGATGATCTGGGAACCATACAGCACAGTTTATCCTTGAAGCAAAAAGAGTAGAAAGATGTTGCGAGAGAGGCCGTAAGGGCTTGCCATCACTCAACTCAACACTGGCTTCTGAGGTGAGTGATAGGGCCGGGAGATAACTGGCGTGGCTAGACAAATGGGAAGCGACATCTAAATGGGTTCTGGAGATCCTAAATGACAAGGGTGAACATATTAAAGACAGACAGGGCATAGCTGACGTTTTCGCAGACTACTATACCCAGATGTAGCCACAGAGGAAGAATCACACAAGCTACTTTCCGGCATTCAAATGCCGAGGCTCTCTCAGACAGACAAGGAGCTCCTAAAGGAGGAGCTGACCAAAAGCGAGGAGACACAAGCTATTTGTGACTTAACATCAGGGAAAGCTGTGGGTCTGAACGGCTTACCAATTGAACTCTACAAACTCACAGCAACCACAATCACCCCCAATCTCCTGCGGATGTATCTGCGGGGGCAGGATTCAGGCATGCTGCACACAGCTCAGAGATTTTCCAACATAGTTATTATCCATAAAGCGGGTAAACCACCGGAGTATTGTGCCTCTTACAGGCTGATTTTGCTGTTAAATGCAGAGGTGAAGATCCTGGCAAAGCTCTTAGCAACACGTTTGGTGAGGGTAATTTGCTCCTTGACAGTAGCGGCTCATCGAGGGAGTGCTGCGGGCGGTGGGGCGGGGGAGGGGCGGGGCGGGGAGGGGCAGGGTGGGGGGTAGTAAACTACGGCATACGGCCGAACAGAGTTGAGTAAACAAATAAATAAATAAAACAAATTACATTGCGCGCGCAGCATCGCCATTTGGCGATGCAGCGCGCGCAATGTAATTCGTTTTATTTAGTTATTTGTTTACTCAACTCTGTTCGGCCATATGCCGTAGTTTACTACCCCCCGCCCCGCCGCCCCCCAGCACTCCCTCGAGGAGCCGCTACTGCTCCTTGATCCATCCGGATAAATCCTGCTTTATTCTGGGTAGGAATACTGCACTTATTCTGCGATGTCTCCAAGGAGTTCTGGGCCATGCGGTGAATATCCGCGAGGAGGCTCCACTGTTGTCCCTTGATGCACAGATTGCTTTTGGCACTGTGGAGTGGCCCTTTATGTATGCAGTCTTGGAGAAGCTGGGGTTTGGCCCCCGTATTGTCTTCTGGATACTGCTCCTCTATTCTGACACCCTCGATCAAGAAACAGTGAATGGGGGCACATCCCCACTGTTCCACCTCTGTGGGGCTCGAGACAGGGCTGCCCGCTTTAGCCACTGATTTTAACCTTAATCATAGAGCCACTTGCGGTCAGGATTTGAAGTGATATCTTGGGTAGAGGGCTACGGTGGACCACAGACAGGGAGGATAGAACCTCTTATTATACGGACAACATCCTGCTCTACATTGCTGACCCATCCTTTACTCTCGACAGGATAATTACCATATTCACTAACTTTTGTCTGTACTCGGGTTACACTATTAACTGCTATAAGTCACTGATCTATGTTCTCCAGAGATCCGCGCCATGCTTACTTGATGACTTGGCTGCTCGGGTGGTCACAGAGGGTTCCATTACTTGGGTATCTTTGTCACCACTGATTCTGACGTTTTTTTATGCACACAATCTTGACCCACTGCTTGCACGATTGTGAAGAGATGTACAGCACTGGAAGATTTTGTCCCTTTCTCTATTGGGGAAAGCTGCCCTATTTAAAAGGTTGGCCCTCCCGCGCTTTCTGTACACACTTCAAAACACTCCTTATCCAGTCCAGCAGGCCTACTTTCAGGCAATAGAGAGCATACTCTGCGCACTTCTCTGGGATGCCCCCCGTATAGAGCTCCAGAAACTACCTAGAGGTTGGTACGACGGAGGGATAGTTCTACCTGATCTATGAAAGTACTATTGGACGTCACAACTTATTGTCATCAATCACTGGGCACATCTCCTGGAGGACGAGCCGGCCTATATAATGGACAGGAGGAACATACAGCCTGGAGCTTATCTAAGAGCCATCTATGGGGGACTGGGCACTGTCCCCCTCTTAGCTCTACAGACGTTACACTCACCCTTTGGCACACAGCATTAAATGCGATGGGCTGACAGGGAAAGTTCCCTTGTGGGAATTCTGCACGATTGGGTACCCTGGCTCTGCAGGAGGGCTTTGATAAATGGGACCTCATAGGCTGGTCCAGGGTGGGAGACTTATGGAAACAGGGAGAGGTACTAACCTTCGAGGAGTTACAAAGAGAATAGCAACTGGCACCCACTGTGACTTTCTGCTATTTACAAATCCATCATGCCCTCCCAAAAATGTTACTCATGGGTGAAGTGATCCCTCAGTCCTCCCCACTTGAGGATAGGCTGTTGGATTATAATAATGCATTCAAGATCTCAATGGATAATTTCCATCCTTAGTTCCTTTCACATTGAAATGGAACTATGTGTTGTTGGTGTACACTGGGCTGGCTTGAGGGCGGTGCGACCTGTGCAGCCCAACTGGGTGCTGACCTGGAGGGGGGCGGGGCACTGACTTCAGGGAGGGCTGTGTTTAGCAAAAACCTACGATTTAAAAGCACCTGCTGCAGAGTCCCTTGTGCATTCAGGGCCCGATTCACAGAACTAACTTAAGACAAAATCCTAAACTTACTACCATTTTGGTATTCACAGAAGGCACTTACTTACTCATTTTGAATAACTTACTCATTTTGTGTAACTTACTCATTTTGGTATTCACAGAAGGCACTTACTCATCAATGAGTAAGTGCCATCTGTGAATACCAAAATGAGTAACTTACTCATTTTGAGTAACTTACTCATTTTGTGTAACTTACTCATTTTGGTATTCACAGAAGGCACTTACTCATCAATGAG
Organism: Calotriton arnoldi; assembly: GCA_963921515.1. Taxonomy (NCBI): domain Eukaryota; kingdom Metazoa; phylum Chordata; class Amphibia; order Caudata; family Salamandridae; genus Calotriton; species Calotriton arnoldi. Next base: position 1,723,229 of record CAWUFW010000312.1, on the reverse strand, counting down.
TAAGTGCCTTCTGTGAATACCAAATGAGTAACTTACTCATTTTGAGTAACTTACTCATTTTGTGTAACTTACTCATTTTGGTATTCACAGAAGGCACTTACTCATCAATGAGTAAGTGCCTTCTGTGAATACCAAAATGAGTAAGTTACGCATAATGAGTAAGTTACTCAAAATGAGTAAGTTACTCAAAATGAGTAAGTAAGTGCCTTCTGTGAATACCAAAATGAGTAAGTGCCTTCTGTGAATACCAAAATGGTAGTAAGTTTAGGATTTTGTCTTAAGTTAGTTCTGTGAATAGGGCCCTCAGCTTTCAAGCAGCAATAAAAATGTCAAGATAACTCTTGTGATCAATGTTCCTGCTAGAGAGAGAGATCAAAGTTTTGTCTAGTGGCAGTTTTGACACACCATAAAGTAGTGCAGAGGATTAATGTGACTGCTGCAAATAACATATCTGTATTTAATGCGGATAGCTGAGTGGATTAGGAAATCCAGCCTTTACCAGTCCTTTAAAACAAATGAAATGTATGTGAGAGAGAGGCTATGGAGAGATGAGAGGCACATTTGCAGGGTGGTAGTGAGGGAATCAGAGGATGAGGTCATGGGGGCACCAAAAAAGATTGTTGCACCAGGCACCACAGGCGCTAGAGCTGGCCCTGAGTTTACATATAAAAGTCAGCTCTCATTTCCTAGCGAGCTGAAGCCAATGGGCACGCACGCATAAGTGTTAAATAAGAGAGCAATAAAATCAGTCTTGGTAGCATGCCATGAGTACCTGCCATCAGCTGAGCTGGAAAAGATAGGACTTTGGCTGTTTAGTAATGATTCTTCAGAAATGCTGAAAGTCAGCTCAATGGGGGACTACCAATACCAATCTCCTCCTGTCTAGCAATCAGAATTAAATGGTCTACTGTGTCAGCTGCTATGGAGGGGTGAGGGAGTATCAATTCTCAGACTTCACTTGTTTCAAGCGTTCTTCTTAGAATGTCAAGGACAGACATCACCACCAGATCAGTGCTTTGACCAGGACAACACCGAACTTGATGTCCTGCCAAGATATAATTTTTCTCCACATAGTCCTATAGCTGTTTATATACACATTTTTCCAAGATACCATGGATGACTCCAATATGGCATGAATATCCCTCAATATGACAGGACAAGCATTTGCCCATGCCCATGTTATGCACATTCTGACATGAAGGTTTCCAGAATGATCACCAGAAGTCTATGAGGCACCCATAATTCTAAGAGATAGATCTCTTATGGCAGGGTCCGCATTTTTTCCAGGGAGAGTACGATTGTGCCATGAATGTCGCCAAAATGCCAGGAATTATCACAATATACAACGTCATCGTACCATGTACGTCCACTAATATATTAAAGGATAAGGGATGAGAATAGTCTTGTAGAGTGGAGTTTCATACAGTAGAGTAGTGTGTCATATAGTGGATTGTCATACAATGGAGTAGATTGAGGTAAAGTCTTGTACAGTGGAGTAGACTGGGGTTGCGTAACGTAGTGCGGAGTGAAGTGTAATAGAGTGGATCTGAGTATCGTAGAGTACAGTGGCATGGAGTGGAGTAGAGTGTAGCGGTGCAGCATAGATTTGAGTAAAGTGTCATAAATTAGAGTGGCGTCTCATACAGTAGAGTGGAGTGTTGTGTTGTTGACTGTTGGAAAGTCTCGTAGAGTGGAGTACAGTGTTGTACAGTGGAGTGTACAGGCATAGAGCTGAGTGGAGAGCTGTACAGTGGAGTGTATGGGGATAGACTGTAGTAGAGTGTCATAGAGTGGCATAGAGTGTAGTAGAGTAGTGGAGTTTTGCAGAGTGAAGTTAGATACAGTGGAGGAGAGTGTCGTAGACTGGAATGGCGTAGAATAGAGTGTCGAACAGTGGTGTAGTGTGGGGTAAAATATTGTACAGTGGACTAGAGTGGAGTGGAGTAGAGTGGAGTCTTGTTAAATAAAGTGGAATGCTAACTTGTGTCTTGTCTTGATTATTAATAATAATAATAATAATAATAACAATAATAATATTAATAATGAAGAAGAAAAAGATTAGTTATGTAGCACATTGATCCAAATTGCTTTTTAAAGAACATTGTTAAAACTAATTAATGGGTAGGGAGTACCACGACCCCAAAACTTCCATTGTTTCACTCAAAACCATGTTCATTTGAAGAAGGTGGAGAAAAGCAGTGGTACTCTTTGGGTCAATAGGAGGCACAGGGAAACCTTTGAGTACACTGTGTGCAGTTGGGCACTTGCCTTCTACCGATAAAGGCCATATACATTATTTTCACTTTAATCAACAAAGACAGATAGCTTTTTCTGCAAAGCCCAGAAATGAATCCTTGGTCATTGTCTAATGATTAACACACGATCTTTTGACCTGTGAGACCTTCACTCACCCTCACTGCTTGCATCACAATCATATGCAGAGGCAACAATTGACTGATTTTTATGTTACATTCAGTTGGCCATCTAGGCTCTCAAAATGCCACTTGATACCCTACATGATGCATTATAAATTAAGGCACAAGAAGCTCAAACATGCATAATTTGGATCTCTGATACCCTGCCAGTGGTGAAATCAAATCACCATTGGCTTCACACTCTGCTTCTTCTAATGTAAGGATTGAAGGGGTGTACAGTAGAGTTGGGAGGGATACCAGATATTTAAAAAAAAATAGCCAGTTGAACAAAGTTTCCCTCTCCTTAAAATAAAGGGTATGTATTAAGAACAAAACAGAGTATCACAAACTGAAGGCAGACCACAACAGCTTCATACATGGGTCAAGGCCCATCCCCCCTCCTGGAAGTGGAACCTGTTTCAAGCTAACCCTAACAGAATACCTGCTGCTCTTCTGTGATCAAGCAAGAATGTTTTAAGGGAAATGGTGGCACAAAAAAGAAAACGTTCTCATCGGATAGAGGTGGGCATTTAGACTGATACCTTGAAGCAGGTTCATGTATCCATACAGAGTCATTTATGTGGACATATTCTAAGTAAGCCGTGTCCAAAAGAAGGTCCTACAGTCATACAAGAGTTTGATCAGTGTCTTCAGTGATGTTCAAAAGTTTTGGACTATGTGGGAGGCCATTGTTACACCCACAGTTAGTCTTGCAGTTACACTTGACTCACAGGAACACACCATAAACAAAGCAGAAAATAAAATTAACTTTTTCAGAAATCTTTATTTTTTGGAAGATGCAGCCCAGTTGTATATGGGATGAGTGTTAAAGATAATTTTCAAGTTTCAAGTCTCAAGGGTAATTTTATGATCTTGCTTGCATGAATGGCTTTAGCTCATGCCTTACTTGGCATGGTGGTAAGCGGAGTTGTTGGTGAGGTTGTTAGATATAAGCTACCACTGTTATTCTGGAAATTATATCAGAGATAGGTTGAGGGACTCCTGTCACCAGATGGGTGTGGCCTAATTTGCATATTGGCATCCACACAGAAATCAAGGGGCATATTAGCAAGACCGGCAATAAAATTATCGCCGTTTTAGCGGCAGGAAACTGCCGCTAAAACGGCGATAATGGGCTTGCTAATATGCGTTATAGAATTCCAATAGAAGCCCAGGTTAGATGTGCAGGACATCTAACCTGGGCTTCTATTGGATTCTATAACGCATATTAGCAAGCCCATTATCGCCGTTTTAGCGGCAGTTTCCTGCCGCTAAAACGGCGATAATTTTATCGCCGGTCTAGCTAATATGCCCCCAAGTCTCTTCTCTTGACTCCCATGAATACTGGCTGGTGTAGGTTGCTAGGGTGATTGACAGGGTACACACAACCCAAGATGAGATCAGCCTTTTGCTTGTCTTAGACCACACCTTCAATGGGCATTTGAAGCATGGGGACACATACTTGGAAATTAAGATCTCTGGGCTGTGGAATTCTCCGAAGCCTAAACTGAAAGCAGAGTCAAACTACACATAGTTCAGGAAACAACTAAAATCTGACCTTTTCAAACTCCCTTATGCATGAACTCTTCACAGAAAAGAGGTCATGACCGAAGAATATCAGTCAAGGTTGACTAATCAGAGTCTAATGTTTAACACGCTTGTTTGAACTATTTATTTATTTAGCTGCAATAACATTTTAATCAGAAAGGTTTTACACAAGTGATGTTGATGATACATAGAGTTGTTTCAACATCTACATGGCACCCCTCGCCCACGTCGCCCGACAGCACAACCTCAACATCATCTCCTACGCCGACGACACCCAGCTGATCCTCTCCCTCACCAAAGACCCTCACACCGCCAAAGCCCACCTCCACGAAGGAATGAAGGCCGTCGCCGAATGGATGAGGACCAGCCGCCTGAAGCTGAACTCGGACAAGACGGAGGTCCTCATCCTTGGTTCCAACCCTTCAGCCTGGGACGACTCCTGGTGGCCAACATCACTGGGAACAGCCCCGCCACCCACCGACCACGTACGCAACCTAGGGGTCATCCTCGACCCCACCCTCTCCATGACTAAGCAGGTCAACGCCGTTTCCTCATCCTGCTTCAACATCCTCCGAATGCTCCGCAGGATCTTCAAGTGGATCCCCACCGAAACAAGAAAAACAGTCACCCAGGCCCTCGTCACCAGCAGGCTGGACTACGGAAACGCCCTCTACGCAGGAACGACGGCTAAGCTCCTGAGACGGCTGCAACGCATCCAGAACGCCTCTGCACGTCTTATCCTCGACATCCCCCGACGCAGCCACATCACACCCCACCTGAGAGACCTGCACTGGCTGCCTGTCAACAAGAGGATAACCTTCAAGCTCCTCACCCACGCACACAAAGCACTCCACAACTCCGGACCAGCCTACCTCAACAGACGACTCAGCTTCTACACCCCCACCCGCCAGCTCCGCTCGACCAGCCTCGCCCTCGCCACAGTCCCCCGCATCCGGAAAACGACCGCCGGCGGCAGATCCTTCTCCCACCTCGCCGCCAAGACCTGGAACACCCTCCCCACCAACCTCCGACAGACCCAAGACCTACTGGCCTTCAGAAGACTCCTCAAGACCTGGCTCTTCGATCAGTAGCAGCACCACCCCCTCTTCCCCCAGCGCCTTGAGACCCTCGCGGGTATGTAGTTCGCTTTATAAGTGACATGATTGATTGATTGATTGATTGATTGAGTTGTAGGGGTGGAGTGGTCAACATAAAATGGGAATGGAACCTCAGGTAAGGCTCAACTATGTCTTTGTTATGGATAATGTTGGCAAAGACATTCACACTTCTAGACTAATTACAATGCCAGAATTAAATAAGTATACAGGTATGTAAAGTGAATATTTGCTCAGCATATGGGTAGGATTCTTTTGATTTGCAAAAGATGACTTCTCAGTACACATCCACATCAGGGGTAGGAATGGCATTGGATTAGATCTCTTCAATGTTTATGCCCGGAGTTCCAGGACAGGGTGTAGCTCTCTCACTATTCATGAATTGGAAAATTGCCTAGAAGAGAGGGACTCACAGTCGCATGCTATAGTGGCTGGGGACTTTAACACCACTTTCCAGCCCTTGGACTCTCAAGACATAACTGATAGCGACAGGGTGGACGAGTTGTGGCTTGTTCCCCCCTTACAACTGTCACCTATTAAAAAATGGTCACATACAGCATTAAAGTTAAACGCACTAACTCTCGGGCTCAGGGCTGCCAATGGCCGGATCATTGTTCTGCAGTATACACTGGTTCAGGGGCCTCGGCCACTGAAGGCCTGTCTGCCATTTCTAACAACTCCCAGAACCCTGAATTTTTTACTTTAGAGGAAATCTCACAAAGTATAAACTCTGTGGTTAGGAACAAGGCCTCGTGGCCTGATGGCATCCCCGGTGACGTTTTTCTTTATGATACAGTCAACTGGTCCAAGTACATCTGGGCACTTGCAAACGGCATTGCTGCCGGGGCTGCAATACCACCCTCATGGAAGGAAGCCGAGGTTATCCTGGGATTTAAAACGGGTGACCGTTCACAACCATCCAACTATAGGCCGATCAGTCTGATCAATAGTGCACAAAAGGTCTTCTCCCGTGCCCTTCTCACGATGATCACGGATTGGATGGAGGAAGCCAACATTCTATCCCCCTTCCAAGCAGGATTTAGGAAGAGAGTTAGCACCATCGACCAGGTCTTTCGATTTTCACTACTGGCCTGGAAAACAGTCACCTTAGAAAGGGGTAGCCTTTACATAGCATTTATCGACTTGAAGTCGGCCTTCGATCTTATCCCCAGACATAAATTATGGCAAGTGCTGCAAGAGCTGGGTCGTCGGTTATCGCTCCTGAAGCTGGTCATTCGCCTCCATGAGGATAATTTTGCGAGGGTCTGCTGGGGAGATCAAGGGCAGCTAACAGACCCAATTAGAGTCGACAGAGGGGTTAGACATGGCTGTGTGCTGGCTCCTACCCTGTTTGCGCTTTTTATCAATGGGGTGGTAAACTACCTAGCAGAAGTTCCAGCTGACGCCCTCTCTTTGGGGAGCATCAAAGTAACTACTCTACTATTTGCAGATGACACGCTGCTGGTCTCAAAGACCCCCAGTGGTCTCCAACTGTTGCTAGACCGCTTCAACAATTTCTGTGGACTGAGAGGCCTGGAGGTCAACACGTCAAAAACAAAACTTCTACTGACCCCCACAAATCCTTTAAAGGAAAATTATCACTTGGAGGGATTCCTCTCGAGAGAGTAAGAACATTTGATTACCTGGGCGTAACTCTCTCCGATGAAATGGCCTGGAAGCACCACATAATGAAGCAGACTCTCCAGCAGAAGCAGACCACTGGGGCTCTGTTGAAGGAGCACAGACGCTCCCAGTCTAGACCAATAGCAGCGCCACTGCAGATTTATGATCATAAAGTAGTGGGCTCTGCTCTGTACGGGGCTGAACTCTGGGGATTCAAAAACTTGGAGGGTCTACTTACCACCGAGAATAAATTTCTGAGATCCCTCTGTTCTCTTCCCCAAAGCACTCCTCTCCTTCCCTTAAGATTTGATATGGGCAGACCATTCATTGTCAACAAAGCACGACTTCGCCCCTTGCTCTTTTGGTTATGTCTGAAACTGACCCCAGAGCTTTCCCATTATGCTGCCGCAGTTGATGATGTTTGCAAACTTGATCGCTTCAACAAAATTGGGTGGTTTACTAAAGTCAAATCCCTACTTACAGCAATAGGTCTAGGAAATTTATGGGATGTCAAAGACCCCTGTTTGCTACCAAGTAAGGGGCTGGTCAAGTCGCAATACTGGAACTGGGTCACCCAATCTAATGTATCAGACTCTCTAGGCGGCCGCCTCACATCAGAATCCTTGGATTTCAAATCCTAAGCGCACATGAGCAATATATGGAGGTCATTACGATCCCTCAGGATAGAAAGCGCTATATCCAATTTAGATTTGGATCTCTTCCTGTTAGTTCCTTCACATCAGCATGGCTACAACATACATCTGAGCAGCTGCATTGCCCCGGCTGTCCCAGTTCCGGTGAGTCTATTGCACACACCTTCTTCGCTTGCCCGCTGTACAACTCCCCGAGGCGCACTACACTCTTGCAGCCAGACTCCACGACGCCGGTATACGAGGAACCGCCCTCGACTGGATCCGCTCCTTTCTCTCTGGCAGAACCCAAATGATCAGACTCCCTCCCTTCCTCTGCGAACCTACAGAGATCAACTGTGGAGTACCCCAAGGATCCTCGCTCAGCCCCACGCTCTTCAACATCTACATGGCCCCTCTCGCCGCCATCTTCAGACAGCATGGGCTCAGCATAGTATCTTATGCCGACGACACCCAGCTCATCCTCTCCCTCACGAAGTACCCCGAAGACACCAGACTCAGCTTCCAAGAAGGAATGAAAGACGTTGCAGCCTGGATGAACAACAGCTGCCTAAAACTAAACTCGGAGAAGACAGAGGTCCTCGTCCTTGGACCCTCCCCCTCTGCGTGGGACAGCTCCTGGTGGCCCCCTGCCCTCGGAAACCCACCCACCCTGACGGACCACGCCTGGAACCTCTGCATCATTCTAGACTCCTCCCTCACATGACTCGCCAGATCAACGCCGTCGCCTCCACCTGCTTCAACTCCCTCCGCATCCTCCGCAAGACCTTCAAGTGGATCCCCCCCCGAATGCAGAAAGACCGTCACCCACGCACTCATAAACAGCAGACTGGACTACGGGAACGCCCTCTACGCCGGAATCAACAAAACCCTGCTACACAAACTCCAAACCATCAAGAACACCGCAGCCAGACTCGTCCTCGGAACCCCACGACACGAACACATGACCCAGCACCTACGAGACCTCCACTGGCTCCCCATCAAGAAGAGAGTAACCTTCAAGCTACTCACCCACGCCTACAAATCCCTCCACAACATCGGACCCAAATACCTAAACGAGTTTCCTTCCACGTACCCAAAAGGAACCTCCGCTCCGCCGACCTCGCCCTGGTAGAGACCCCACGCATCCGCAGAACCAGAGCAGGCGGAAGGGCCTTCTCCTACGTCGCAGCAAAGACCTGGAACGAGCTCCCAGTCAACATCAGACGCTCCCCCACTCTGCACACCTTCAGGAAGAGCCTCAAGACCTGGCTATTCGACTTCGACTGATCCAGAGCTGCACCCCCCCCCAGTGCCTTGAGACCCTCACGGGTGAGTAGCACGCTTTATAAACCCCCTGATAGATTGATTGATTGATTAATTGAATGGTTGGCACCTGTCTGCAGGTTGTTGGGAACACGATGTCACCAAGAAGCGTTGCGCATCCTAAGATCTGACTCAAGACCACTAATTGCGTGTGCAGTAGCCAAGTTCCTTGGGAAAATGTGGATTATTAGAACGCACACACAAAAGATGTGAATTGGTGTCCCTACGGTTTCCACTTCATCTTCCCAAACCCCCTAACGAGAACAAGGCAGTATCACTAGGCATTTGCAATGTAGCGCAGAGTCTCACCTTTTTTAATGTGATTTTTAGTGGGATTTTAAATGCACTACTTTGGGGCTTTCCCCATGTTAACTGAACTTTTTATCCTTTTTAACTGACCCTTTTTTTAATTGGTTTTACCTTGATTGTTACACCTTTTTTATAAACTTATTGTAATTGTATATAGCGAATGTTTGTCATGTTTTGTCATGTTTGTCATTGGGGAGAGGAGTTGGCCTAACGGCTAGGGCGGTCGACCTTGAATCTGGGGAACTGCGTACGAGTCTCGGCAATGACGCTGAACATCCTGTGATTCTGGGCAAATCACTTAATCTCCCCGTGCCTAACAAAAAATGAATGTGTCCTCATGTAATGCAACTGGTGCTACGTAAAGCGCTCTGATACCCGATTCGGGTCAAGTTCGCGCAATATAAAACTCTGTAAAATAAAATAAATAAAAATGCACTCAAACTTGAAGTTCCGTACTGTAAGCACTTGCACTTTTTTCGGACATGACAAATTCATTGTAATACTGCAATGTCTTCAATCTTGCAATTATGTACTGTTAGCACTTGCACTTTTATGGTCGAAACGACCGAATAAAGTTTGATTTGATTTGACTTCTCAGTGCAGTTTTGAACTTTTGGAGAGAGGGGGTTGAGCAAATACTCGGCTGTGAAAAGTTCCACTGGAGGGGGCCTAGGAGGTGGAAGGACTGGAAATTAGTGGCAATCATGTTGGTTTGGGAGTGACTAGAAAGTTGTACTAATTTCATCTTGGGTCTAGCGGGACAGGATGTCAGAGAGGTACTTTGGGGCGATGCTGTATTGTCCTGAACACAAGTGTCAGTAGCTTATAAAGAGCCCTGTTTTTGATAGACCAACCTGGTGATGGGATGATGATTATGTGTAAGTGAATTGAACAATGTTCTGGTGAAGAATTGTATGACCTTGCTGAGTGGTGCGAGGTAGTATTGAAGAAGACCCACTAGTAAACTATTATAGTAGTCGAGCTTGCTGGATGCTAGTGAGTCAGTGAGTGTTTGATGGTGTTGAAGGAGATATGAGGGTGGATCTTGTGTATGTTCAGTATTTGGCACCTCACTGCAGTTGCTGTATTGGTTATTAATTAAGATTCCATCTTCATATAAGGGCTAAATTTAGACTTTTCTAACATGGCTTTCAGCACACTCATGCAACTATAATGAGAATCTCAGTGCTCTACAGCATCCCTAAGTCCGTAAATAAAGAATCAGGTGTGTTGGAAATAATGATAAAAGGCACTCATGACATAAGCTGACACTCAAAGCCTCCAAACTCCCCAAATCATAACTATGAGGAAGAGGCTGGTGCTGTCTTGCTTAGAGCACAGCTTTAGGTAGGGAGAGAGAGGCATGGGCCAGAAAGTTGTGGGACATGGTGGTAGAATGTCAGGTACTTTTAAAAATAAATGTTGGATATGTATTTTATTTGGATGGGGTAGGAGAGTGTACTGCAAATGGTAGATGGGAGAGGTGACAGTACCCAAGTTCTTTGAATATTTAGGCAGGTGAGGGTACAAATTCTAAAAAGTGTTTTTTTTAGGTGGAAGGGCACCAAGTATTACTAATTTAAAAAATACACCACTGCACTGGGGGGTGGGGGGCTGAGAAAGAGGAGACCATGTTGTACCTATATCTCCCCATGATTCTTCTTCTCCTGAACCACTGATCACAGCAGGGCAAGAAGATCTGGGGAGGCAGAAACAGTATTGACAACTGTCAATAATGAGATTATTTTCTTCTTTAGGTTCTGAGTGACATCACAGACAACCCAAGCTTTGCTCGTGCTATCTATTTGATCTCATTTGTAACCCCTTAGTGAAGAATAACCCACTTATTGCACCTACCCATCTATCTATCCTAACTGATAACCCACCAATAGACAAAACAACTATCAGTGGGGTGGTTCATCTCGGGTTTCTCATTATTTATGTTCCAACCATTGTGTAAGTTAAGAGTAGAGCTCTAGCATGAGGCAGTACTTCTCCATGCTGCTAACCTTCAGCTCTCTTCATCTCCCAGTCAACTACTGACTCCCTTAATCCCTTTTTTCCCATCTGGTTCTATAAACACTTTGACTCATGTGGCCCATTATTATGGTATATACAATTAAATATCACAATTTACCGCACTATGTCAAATACTCTGAAGCTATGTATGCTGTTTTGTTAATCTTTTGCACATCAATACATATTTAACAGAGGTGTTTCCTTAGTGCACTCAAATGGTCCTAGAGCAGTGGATCTTAACCTATTGGTCCATTGTCTTCTGGGGCTCTGTGACACCTATTCAGGGGGTCCTCAACTGTTTGCAAAATTAAATAATATTAGCATACTAATAGAGTTTAGAGAAATAAGCAAGCAAAATTATAAATTGGAAATTTTAGAACGTTGCGCAAATGTGAAGGAATTTGAAATTGGAGGCTAACATTAAGTTGCTATCCATGGTTTAATTTGTTGGAGCACCAGAAATAGAGCAAATAGAATATAGTATGGATGAAGATTGGAGAGCTGAAAAAAAAACATGCACCTATACTAGAGTTTAACATATCGTTTCTTCTTTTAGAATTAAAATACAAATTTAGAAAAGCCCCAACTTCTTAAGCTATCAATAATTGTTCTGTCTTCTGTATCTATTTCTTTCCTAGTTGGTGCCATATTGTTTGCTCTATGCTTTCTTACAATCCACAATCTTCCCTCATTATTAGCAGCTGCTGTCATCACCCACTACTGCTAATCTACTGAATCTGTCATCCTTTCTATTCAAATATACCGTCATAATCCACATAACCACTGTCCTTCATTCTCTTTTCTTCTCTACTTGTCAGCATTTTTGGTTCAGGACATGCAGCACTAAAAGTCTTCATCCCCTCTACTTTATTGGGCATCTGTGATTTTTTTCTAGCCTCTGTTCTTCAGTTATTCTATCATGCTTCTTCTACAGATTTTTGGAACCTCTTAGTTTCTGCCTATTGTTTTTCCTGTATGTGTCCACCAGTGCCCCACCTCATTCTGCATCAATTTGTTGCTCTTATCACATCTTGAGGGCTTGCCTTTTGTTCTCACTTTTAACTTCATTGAGGAGTATATCCCACTCTTCATTTCCCTTCTCATTTGTTAATATTTTCCCTTTTGCTTCTTCTCCACTATACAAGTCTCAGACCTTTCCTGGTTTCAAACTTCTATTGTGCTCCTTTTTTCCTGGTTGGTCCATTCTTTAGATCTCTCCTAGTGTATCCTCTCGCTTTTAATCTTGTCTCTTCTACTCTGTTCCCTCTCTCATTCCATCTTTTAACTTCAAGAAAAGTGATATGTGCATCTGTAAAATTGCTCAAAAATGATACCCACTCACTGTTCACATGAGACCTAACTCAATGGCCCAAGAAGCAGGGTGATAGAAGTGTCGAAGAATCCCTATTTAACCTCAAAGGAGTTCAGATGGAAAATGTTTTCACAAGCTAATATCCCCCATTCATTGTTGAGAACAGAGTTAATAAAATGAGGCATGAGGCAGTCCCACATGGTATGACTCACAAGATTAACCAGTTTGCGTTGATGAAACTGTGGAATAATGGTTCTCTGTTCAAAAGTGTCTGCCACCGCTATTAAAGGAAATGAGCATGGCTTCAAGAGTTATTCAGTGTAACAAAGCATTGCAATATGTTAATGGTTTATGCTTGCGTTAGATGGTAGGAATGAGAGGATGGTTCAACACAGAGGACCCGATTATGAATCTGGCGTCCCACGGACCACCAGACTCATGGGGGCATGGTGGTGGGGGTCTCCCGACCGCCCTATTATGACTATGGTGGTTGGACCGCCACAGCCCACCGCAGCCGCCAGAGAACTGACGCTCCCTGGCAGTGTTGTGGCAGTCAGGAGGCCGCAATATGCTTGGCGGGACAGCCGTGATCCCGCCAAGCATATTACGAATTTCCTCTCCACCAGTGGTGTCATGGAGGTTCCTCCTCCCTGAACACTGTGGAGGAGAGGAAACAAAGGGGGCCCTGCAGGGTCCCTTGTGCCTCCTACGCATGTGGATGCCCACAGGGGGGCACAACATGTGCCCCCCCCCTGTGTGCATGCCCACCAGTTCCTGCACGGCATGGACTTTTTAGTCCATGCCCTACAGGAACTGTTTATGGTTTTCCCACTGCAGTTACCTTACAAAGTAAGAGAGTTACCCCAGTTAGGCCAGAAGAGACTGGGTAAGAAAGTTATACACAACAAAATTCCCCTCTGAGCTTCAATTTATAGAAATAGTGTCAATCAAATAGTAACCACTGAACCAAAACCTTCCCTCGAAATAACTATGTAACAAAAATTCATATATTCAAATCAATTTATTACATTAAATTCATATTAAAACATGTAACACATTACATAAAAACATTTTTTATTAAAATCCAATGGAGATGGATTCACCTTATCAAGTAATTTTTAGCATATAATTCAGAATCTCATCAACATTCACATCTCAATACCCAGTTTCACATATATGTTCTGTGTATCGAACAGTATAACTTTTAAAATAGTTTTAAACAATTGTGCATAGAATATAAACAATGATTCACATTAAATAAAACAGGTGTCTAAACAATGATTCACATTAAATAAAACAGGTGAACTTGCTATGTCATCATCACAGACTTGATCGTGCCCACGCCACTTCATTACCTCTATTGATCAAAAAAGACTTGTTGTGGACACCACTAACCTCTTTTCTCTCTAGAATTGCTACCTGATTTCACTCATTTTTATGGTACCATTGTTATCTTTTATCACCTCATAATACTTAATGTTCTCTATGATTATTTATTATTGTTTTAACTTCTGATTTATTTCCCCCTCCTCTCTCTTTCCCCTTCTTTTTCTTCATCTTCTCTTCCCCTCTTTATTTCAAAATGTTAAATGCATTTACTCTATGAGGGTTTTGGTTGCATTTTTGTCGTATATATATTTTTTGCTATTATTTCCTTTTGCTATATGACCATGTAATGATGTTTTACTTTGTTTATTCTATCAATAAAGCATTCTAAACTTTAAAAAAAATTAACAGCATCCACGAACACCCTCATAAAAAACAGTAACAAAAAAATGTATGGAATCTGTTATGATCCAAATATATGTATATATTTATAAGATAGATAGATAGATAGATAGATAGACAGACAAGCCACTGAAAGCTCGAGCCAGGCTCGAGCCTGAAGCCTTACTCTGGCTCAGCTCGAGGTCCTGTTGGAACCTCGAGGCCATTACGAGCTAAGCTTTCGTGTGGCTTCTGCCTGCCTCCCTCTACCCAGGTTGTGGCATTACTGTCAGATCTGCTGGCTGTGGAACTGGGGAACCAGTTCGGGTTTCAGTGTTGGATCAACATCCTGTGATTCTAGCACATCACTTAATTTCCCCGTGCCTATAAACAATGCATGTCACATTGTGTAATGTAACTGGTGCTCATGAATAGAGCTCAGCCTTCGGGTATTTAAAAACTGCAGAAAATTAACTGAGTGGTAAAAACAAAGCCTTAATATAAGGAAAGACAAATTCCTGGCTGATTTGTACAAATGGATACCAGGAAGCCTGGATAAATCACGGCTTCCCGCTAAATTTGTGTGATCTTAAGCAAATATTTTATTTCACCAAACTCTTTTTTCTTAATTATCGCGTATGAAAGCACTTTCAAACATGTGAGTTCAGGCTACCAGTTTTAATGAGTACTTCTCAGTGCAGTGCTGTAATGTGCCGTAATAATGATGAAGCTTACATGTCAAAGAAATCCACTTTTTTGAATTTTGATAAGACTTTACCATATTTTACTTGATGTTTGTTGTATGAATTACAAAGCAAATATTTTGAGGGAAATAGTTACTTTAGGGCTTTGTTTTTTTCAGTGAATTTCTACATTTTTTTAAATGTAAAGTAAGACACAATTACAATTCTTAACTATAACGTCACTTTAACCTTTGTTTTTTCTATGAATTACTAGGGTCTTTTTAATATAACATAATATTTTAAGAGCATTCATAAAGCCAGCTGCCAGCCATGCACTGCC
This sequence comes from Calotriton arnoldi, assembly GCA_963921515.1. Taxonomy (NCBI): domain Eukaryota; kingdom Metazoa; phylum Chordata; class Amphibia; order Caudata; family Salamandridae; genus Calotriton; species Calotriton arnoldi. The sequence goes on along the minus strand of CAWUFW010000312.1, from coordinate 1,708,204 downwards.
TTCGGACTGCTGCCAGCTGCTGTATCTAACCCCTCACAGGCAAGCAACCCCACGCCACTCATGACCTTCTGGCATGTGCAGCGTGCAGTTGGTCTCGCAAGTTCTGGCTGCACTCAGGCAGACTTACTGATTTAGTCAAAAAGTCACAACACCAAAATATAAAAAATGAGCCTATTGGCTTTCCCAACCAATAATTTTAATGTATATTTCCTTAATTCACGCAATGCAATGTTTAATAATAGTGATTATTATAAAAATATTTAATACGGTTTTAATAAGAAAAGTGTGTATTTTTTAAAAATTGTTTTTAATATTGCATTTTGTGGGCTGAAAATATTTTTAAAAAGATTCTGAGACAGATTGTTTTTTTAAATGACAGAAAATTAAATGACAGAAAATTGCCCCATTCACAAAATCATTAGACTTCCTGGTGAGACTGCATACCGAGTACATTCCTAAAATCAGTACTCTACTTGCTTCATCTCTTTCACTAGGTAATGCTCTTTACCAAATTATGTCTTCAAATGGCACAGTTGCTAGTCCTGTTTTCAGGCTGGAGCAACTCTTCTGTCTCAGGCTCAGAAGTCAAGCCAGTTAAAGTGGTACTCCTGAATCCCCACTGGCCTGCTCTGAAGGCTTGTATTATTCCCACAGGGAGAGCGTGAATTTCAAAGCTATTCAAGCAACTCTCCTATTTCTCTGATTCCAAAAGAGAAAAGAGAAAAAAAGGTTTATGGAACTTCCTTCCATGAAAAAAGAAAAAGAACTGATCTAACCAAGCGTTCCTGTGCATCTGTCCCACACTTTGGAATCTGCTTCCAGTAGACAAGAGAAAAACCATGGCTCTGTTGACCTTTAGTAAGACTTGGAAACCTAATTTCTTGAAATCACATTTTAAATACTAATAGCCAGCCCCGTAACTGCCTTACTTCTACCATGTAACTTGTTGCTGCTTTTCTTACTTTACATATATCCAATGTAAACTGCTCAGCTAAAATACATATATTGATTTTATGACAAAAAGTCAGGAATCCCGAGTTCACAAAAAATAAACATTATTTTATAATATCTGGCATCGAAACTGGAAGTACATTCCCCACAAGGCTCATTTGTGAGACTCACAAAAATAAATCTTACATTGTGAGAGCATGCTCCTCACTGTTGTCCAATAATATAGGCAACTCTTTCCTATCATGCAAATCTTATACTAATTTGTCATCTGATCTCACTCTTATATAGTAGCCAATCCCTCAAATCTTGTATCCCACCAAAGGACGCGCTTGTGGTTTGAGACCAGTGGATGGCTATGGCTCGCATTGCTAGAAGGGACAGTGCTACCAATTTAGGTCTTGTTTTTCGTTTCTTTGGTCTTGCGAGCAACACAATTATAAGTTGCATTGTTAGAGTATGCGGGAAAGGAGCTGGTGTTAGGTCCAGAGCAGCCAACATTAGAACTGGAGAACCTCTTTCGAGTCTCAGTGTCCGCTCAACATCCTGTGATTTGTGGCAAATGACTTAGGGCCTAATTACAAGTTCGGTGGTCTGTGGCCCGCCGTCCCGCTGGTCGCAGTCCGACGGCGGTGAGCCATCCACTGTATTACGAACTGGGCAGACCACGGCTGGACCACCTGCACCGCAAGCACACCGCCGACCACCAGGGTCGTGGCCGGGGGAAGGCAGCTCCATTGGACGGTACAGAGGTGCAACACCGCCATCCGTATTATAAGTTGACTTCCGGAGGAGCCGACCGCGGGGGTTAGACCGCTGCCTAAAGTTCGGCAGAAACAAAGGATTTGGGATCCATACTTACCCCTTTCCAGTTCTTCCCTGCAGATTTTGACGTGGATTTCTTTCTTCAGGTACCCCCGACACAGTAGCATCTTCGCCCCGAGGAATACTACCCCGTCTTCGGCAAAATACAGGTAAGTGCTTTGGTACCATGTACCCATTACTGTGACTGCCCACATATGGATCGGACTCCGGCAATGGGTAGGTGGAACTTTCCACATATATCATCCATATGTGTGCATTCGACACATATTTAGTCGGAATGTACACACAGGCATTGACATATATGGAAATACATTGCCCACCACCGCAAGACCGCTGCAGCCACACCGCCGGCCCATCAGGAAACTCGTAATACAGTGGTCGGAAGGACACAGGTGCAGTAGTCTCCTAGCGGTGACGGTCGCGCCGAACTCACAATAATGCTCTTAAACTTCCCATGCCTTTAAAAAATGAATATGGCCTTGGGTAATGTGCTCTTGTAAAGCGTTAAAATACCTTCAGGTGGAGTTTGCGCTATATTAAACTGCAAAAATAAATAAAATATAAAAAAGAGTAACCAGATGCCCGAAACTCTGTGCATATGCAACTCGATCTCAAAATTACCAACGAGCATGGGTCATTACCGTATGGTATGTAATTTCTGGAAATCACCTAGGGCAACCGTACATGTGGGATGGGTAAATGCTACCGAAAAATACAGGGGTGAGATAGACTTTGTGCATGGTCCTATTTTGTGCATAAAAATTCTTGCATTTGTTTTCACAATTTTATTACAAATAAGCATTCTGTGATATTCAACGTCCAGTATCTGACCCACTATAGCTCTCTCCCACTTTGCCTTGACCAGCAAAGTTGTCTTGTGGCGGACTCATAAAAAACTGAAACAAATAAATAAGAAATGTATAAAAATAATAGAAGCCCAAGTTTTCTCTTTGCCGCAGCAGATCTAAAAAATAACATGCTCCCTGTTAGAGCTTGGGAGCAGTCTCGAGTGTAATCTCACAAATATTTCACAACCATGTAATGGTTCGTTGGAAACACTTCTCGAAGGTTAAATAAAACCACTCCCCTCCCTCCAAGTATAACCAAAGGAATTTTTTCAATCAACTTTAGCAAGCGAGGGAAAGACATTTTAAACGTTGACATGTTTGCAAACCAACAACCTCTTTAAATGTGAACAGTTGAGAGCATCTCATTCGCAAAACGTTTTAGTTGTCCTTTTATTGACTGTTTCCTTATTTTTGAGAAATCAAGCGAAGTAACGTAAAAATAGAGAAACGCTTCTTTCTCCTATAGGCACTTTAGCCTTTCAAAGAGGATGGCACTTTTAATTTAAATCTGAACACCAAGGTTCTAGCCTTACTCATGGGGCGGTCCTGCCAATTAATAATTGCTATTTGTTTTTTCCGCCATGTTGTATTTGATTTGTACTGGTGTCGCCTCTCTCTGCTGTGTGCTTGGAGCGTGGTGGCTGGGTGACTACTCCTGTTATGTGTGGGATCCGCCCATACTATGTGCCGGCCTTTATACTACTGACACAGTGATTGCCTTCTTGACAAACCTATTTATACACAAAGGATTACTCAGAGCTCCTTAATTGATAACAACGCCTCACTTTTATTAAAAGCATATCCTGTGCTTCTACTAATTGGCATGGAAGTTGCACACAGTGTGCTTGCATCCGCAGTGTACTTTTCTTTCTCTATATGGGCTACAGGGCCTTGGGTACATTAAATATGGATAGCTTTCCATCGACATGCAGAGGGCATGTGTCTTCTGGAATGGACATGTAGAAGAGAATCTTTACTATCCATAGGAATGAAAAGAACCTATTTCTTTTTGGGGGGGGGGCGAGTTTTATATAGCCCGAACACGACCCGAAGGTATCAGAGCACTTTATATGAGCACCAGTTGCGTTACAGACAACACATTCATTTTGTTGGGCACCAGGAGATTAAGTGATTTGCCCAGAACCAAAGGATGTTGAGCGTCCCTGCCACTCGAACCCTGTTCCCCAGCTTCGAGGTCAACCGCTCTAGCTGTTAGGCCACATCCTCTCCCCACGACCTACAACTTAAAGCAAAATTATCTCAATCACATGTAGTGAAGCGAAGCCCTATATTTCATCTTTGTCTCTTCTTTATTTACAATTGTTCCATCATGGTGTGCAGTGTGAGTTACCAAAGTATTGAACCCCATTCTCCTGCAAAAATGAGGTCTTGATCTGTGAGATGAGAAAAAAACGTTGTATTTAGATATCTGGAAACTAGTGATAAACAGCACAGAAACAAACTTTCAGGCAAACTGTAAACCTCCTTCGAGGCAAGTTGAAAACAAATTGAAGAGCTGGACCAGCAGATTTCTCTCACTTGCAAAAATTAGCTAAAATGATTGTATTGCAAGGAGTTTTGTTTTTCTATCAGGCACTTCGAATGGAATTCCAAATAAAGTTTTAAGATAATTTCAGTTGATGATTAGTGTATATATTTGTGGTTACTGGAACACAAAAATGCTGTGGAAAAATACCCCTAAGCCACATTTTAAAGAATATCCATCCTTACCAAACTTCAAATGCTGTTAGTGAGCCACAAATCATAAAATAATTGAAATGGCCATTAATCCAATATTGGTCAGGAATATGCTGATACAGTTTCTCTTAGAAGCAACACATGAGAAGAACCACCCCAGCCTTAATTAAAGTTCAGCCCTGATGAGTTTCTAAGAAACATATGCACAGTTGTTTAAATCAATTACACTGATTTGGCATGAAGCAAAGGTTAACTACACAGAGGAGCAAAAGAGGGAAACATACAAAGGGTGCCCTCCACTCAATAGTCACAATATACACAAAGCCCTTGGTGTGATGCTCACATCAAATCCTTTTATACAGACTTACAGGGTCCACTTCATCTATATCTGAGATAGTGTTATCCCTAGTATCCATCTAGAGGGACATCCCTGTGTGTGAGTACTATAAAAACAAAGAACTAAAACCAAGTCCGGTGCCGAGGGGTATATAGAGTGCAGCTATAAAACACCCTTACAAAGAAGCATAGGGAGTTCCTCACGTAAGCATCCACCAGGAAGCGATTGGCAGGTACTCACCAATTTGCTCATCATTGGCAGCTCTCCTATGCAGTGGAAAGGACCAACACCCCAACAAGTGAAGAAGAATGTTGTTTGTGTGTTAAAGCCTATCTTCTTATATGTGTAAACCACACAGCCTAATGCCTCCCTTGGAGGTCTCCACAGGGAGAAGTGAAGCTTCTTCCTCACAAGAAAAAATTACAGTAAAAATGAGTCGCAAGGCACTGGGATTCGTCTTTAATTATCAAACACCTGCATTCATGGTTAAAAAAAATAGTGTCATGTTTAGACTATATTAAATTGAACGGCCGACATGTTTCATTGCCATTATGTATTTCCTAGCAATTTCTTCAGGACAGGAGGACCTCGTATCTCCAATACGTGCACCGGATGTATAAGTGTGAAAATAAAAAAGGGGGATAGACCCCATGAGATCCACATATTTCAGCAGTGGTACATGCACCCAACGCCCCATAATCGAAGGCAATATTTAACCAATGTCCACCAGGTGAGTGCCTACCAGTAGACCACAAGGAAAGTAAAAGTGGTGTTTCAAGACCAACTTTTTATACATCAGACTTTGTTGCGCCTGTAACATAGAAAACATACAGTTAGACATACTATATCTTGCTTCATATTGCACTGTGTATCACCCTCCACTGTGACCTAGATCAAGCGCAACACTGTAAGCTACAGTAATCGTATCAGATATAGTGCCCTTGTCTTATTAAACACCAGACAGGATCTATCTTTTATCAAACAACCCTCTTCCTCCAGTAGGTAATATGATCCACCCCTAGTTCAAGTGCGGACCACCTCTTGCATTATCACACTCGCAGGTCCCAGACCCCTTACTGACAGATTCATAATCGCATTAACATCACAGACCCACACAGACACTCACACACCCACTCACAGGCCCACTGAGGCACTCACGCACCCACTGACAGACCCATACAATCACACAGCCACTCACAGACCCAAACAGATGCTCACACACCCACCCACTGACCCATAACACCACTCACATACCCACTCATACAGCCACTCACACACACATACAAGCACTGATACACATAGTGACCCATACACCCACACATACAGACCCACAAAATCTGTAATACATCCACTCACAGACTCATACAGCAACACATATGCCCAGTGTATTAACTGTGTTGTTGTTTTAAATGAATATTTTTGGTTGGGAATGAAGTCACAGATCCGTCTTAAATCCCAAATGTGCTGCTTTGTATTGGATGCATGCTTTTGGTTTGTGGGTCCGCGACGGATCCATGGAGCCGAGTAAGAAATAAAAAAAAGGATTTAAAAAGAAAATGAAGCAGTTTTTGTGAAAAGGTTTGGCTCTGAAAAGAGCTTTTGTGTTTATGGTGTGTAGATGATTACACATAAAACAAGATGCAGTCTTTCAAGTTGTTGAGGAACACCCTTTTGCCTTTCTCTGTGAAATGAACTCCATCATTTCTTTATATACCATCCATATCAAAGTGTAAATTGTTGTTGCATATAAAGCCCATGTTGTGGTCTCTGAGGAATGCAGAAACATTTTTATTGACATGTTTCCTGGATTTGTCTATATGTGGACAGAATTTGTTTGACCACCTTCACTTATGCCTTTGACAAATGTTGGAGAACACCAAGGCAGTGTGTGGGGAAAGTGTCATTAATTTACCAAAGGTATCCTTCATTAGGATTTCCAGTCCAACCCCAGTAATTGTGCGTAGGTCATTGCCACCACAGTGCAAAATCATGAGGTATGGATGTTGACAATCTACAATGCTTATAACCAAAGGCAGCAATTGATGCCACTTTAACCTCTCTGACCAAGACAAGTATTGTCTACATTAGGTAAACCCAAATCCCTGTCAATGCCACTCTTTATAGCACTCTCTCTGGCCCCAAACACAAAACTATGGCTCACAATCCACACTCTAATCATTTTGGAGCTAAACTGGAGTAGCACAGAAGGCTGCAGCTGAATGAGACCGTTTTCAAAATGAAAGGCAGTTAAAAATGAGGATAGGTCCTAAATTAAAAAAAGAACATAGTTGATTGGATGGTGTTAATATGCAGGTAGCTAAAAGTAGGTAGTGATTTTGAAAAATAAGTAATTACATCTGTGACTGACTTTGGAAAAAGAAAAAAAGGTTATGCTGTTTGGGATACACTTATAATTCCAAGCAGTCAACCACATCAGTTGCAGTTCAATTTGAAGGTATTATGGTACTCACAAAAAGGGTTGTGAACTTTTGACCTAGTGCTAGCAGTGAGTGTTTCAAACATGGTTACTATGGAAACGGAGCTAAAAGAATGTGGAGGGAAGAGAGCAAAAAAGAGTATAGTGGCACAGAGAGTCAATAGTTTATCTGAGTCGAAATGCTACTTATTTATTCTGACACTGGACATGGTACATTATAGTGAGAAAATAAAATAAAAAAAACCTTAGAAGTTCATTGAAAAAAATTAAGGTTACAGGGATGTAATAGCTGGGAAATGACATTAAAAACCATAGAAATTCACTGAAAAAAACAAAGGTTACAGGGACATTATAGTTAGGCTCAGATTTCACATGCACAAAATCATAGAAATTCTGGAATTATAGCTAGCCTGAGCTAACTGTAACTTACACCCCCACAATGCACTGCTTATAACCTGACATATTACACCACTCATGAAATCTCAAATGACATCACTAATGACATCATCCAGTGAGTGTAAATGTTTCATAAATGTTCCTGAGACTTAAATATATATATTAAGCTACTGCAGAAGTTAAATTACTATTCTTTCTGTACTTCTAACGAATGATACTATTTCAAACATATGCCATCTGAGTGGCTGTGTGACTGTATCAGGGTGTAAGTGGGTGTCTGAGTGGCTGTACAGGTGTGTGAGTGGATGTATGGGTGGCTCTATGGATCTGTCAGTGGCTGTGTGAGTGGCTATATAGGTCTGCCAGTGTGTATGTGAGTGGCTGTATGGGTCTGTGAGTAGGTTTGTGAGTGGTTTTCTGGATGTGTGAGTGGCTGTGTGGGTTGTTATATGGATGCGTGAGTGGTTGTATGAGTGTGTCAGTGGTTGTGTGGGTGTGTGAGGGGGTGTCTGAATAGCTGTGTGGGTGTGTGAGTGGTTGTATGAGTGTGTGAGTGCTTGTATGGGTGTCTGAGTGGATGTGAGGGTTATGAGTGTGTGTGTGAGTGGTTGTATGGGTGTGTGAGTGGTTGTGTGGGTGTGTGAGTGGTTGGTTGTATGGGTATGTGACTGGGTGTGTGAGTGGTTGTATGGATCTGTGAGTGGGTATCTGAGAGTATATATATATATATATATATATATATATATATATATATATATATATATATATATATATATGGAGAGAGAGAGAGAGAGAGAGAGAAAGAGAGAGAGAGAGAGAGAGAGAGAGAAAGAGAGAGACCACGACCCTGAGTTTCCTGGTTTTCTAAAGTCAAACAAACCCCAGCGGCTGACATCCATTGTCTAGATGACAAGAGCAGGAGGGGAAGAAGTGCCCCCACCAAATGTTAATCAATCAAGCATCTTCAATAGGCAGATGACCTGCCATAAAAGCAGTTAAAAATACATACAGAGGGAATAAAATCAACACCGACAAATGGATATCATGTAAACATGAATAAAAGCATTACATGCATAATAAATAAACTAAAAAAAATACATGGGGTTAATCAAAGTGCATAGTGCTTCTTGAGCATATGGCTGCCTGGAGAAACAGACTTACACAGTGACAGGTTTCTCTGTCAGTTAATTCTTGCAAACATCTAAAGGCTTGATGGCATTTACGATAATTTCTGAGCCTTAAAAAAGGTGCTAAGTACATTTTCATGCATATTTGATAATACCCACAGAAGAAGGTAAAATGAATCATAGTTTGCTTAGATACATTGTTACACGGACAAACTTGTGAGCTCAAGTTGTAATGGATGTTAAACGTTAATCAGGAACCAACCACCAAAACAAAGCTATTTTGATCTTGGGTGTACCAGGGAGCTAGCAATCATCGTCCTGGAAAAACAGAATCCAGTGAGTCACCAGCTGTTGGTAAAGACATTTCAGGTGTTGAAAAGCCTACAGACCTATGGCTGTGGTCACCAATATATAGCTCTGTCCCCAAAGCCACTCATAATTTGATGCGAACTGGACTGAAAGAAAGGTTCCAGGCAACCTATCGTCTCCACCAGAACAAACACAGAGCTGCTCCATCTGGAATGGAGCTAAAATGAACACTCTCCCCTGAGGTGCAATTACCTTCTGCCAGTTAATCAAACTTTTGAGCTGTTACAGGCAACTGCACAGCCTATGGGCGTTTTAATCAGCTTTTGCATAACCAAAACCAGAGATTAGCCCACCTGCCAGGTATGGAAGGATCTGAACCCGCTCCAACTGTAAAGTGTCTGCTTCAGGATCTACTGCCTTGGCAAAAATGCATGGTCCTGATGATGGACTGAAGGCAAGCATTGTGATCAGGTGAAGGGATGTGCCCACAGAATATTCTAGGAAGTACTGTAATTAACCTGAATTGTAATCATCTCGAATGATCACTACTGAACTTCGTGCTTGACATTCCTTATCTCCATCCTAAGCCTGTACTCTCCCTAAGGTGCTTATTCAGGACTAGAATTGAATGGCCCACTTGGAACCTTTGGAGAACAGGAATGGAGAGGATTGTGAACAATGGTTCTCCTATTTAACAGTATCTAGATATGGTCCTGGAAGGACAGCCAAGACTCTCAACATCATACAAGAAGTCAGACAGATGGTATTGCGTCCAAAGACTGTGTATATTGAGAGAAGATTGTGCATAGCATTAGGGACTCAGTATTGTCATTAACTGGTAAAAATAAAATTTGCACTGGGATCAACATGGAAGCCTTCCACGCTGCGAGCAGGACACTGCTTGCACAGGGTCTGATCACAAGCACAGCACTTTTGGCTCGGGCCAAACACTGAAATGGATGTTAAGCCTCGCCTGTCAGTTCAATCATTTCAGTGGAAAAGCAGTAGTACTCACATAAGGGGCATAAAAGGGCTTCAGCCCTTTGCTGAATGAGCTTTGTGACCAAATTTAAGACCAAACTTCATGGTCATATGGAAGGGAAGACCAATGATCAGAGCATGTTATCCCTCACTCAGCTTCAGATGTTTCTACCGCCAGTATTTCATGAATGCCAGGGATAGGGTCTGTGCTTTCTGTGCTTAGACTGTAAAATTGGAAGCCAAAATGAACTGTTTCACAATCCCTTCCAACTTCTTCTCCACATAGGCTTAGTTATCTACTCCACAGCCAATAACGAGGAAGAGTCCACACTGGACAGAGCACTCTTCAAATTAGGTGAATGGGGAAATTTCTCTTTAAACCCCTTCTGTTGGAAGGCCGGAGACAAGAACCTGGGAAAGTTGATTTATCCACATCATTCCTATCTTCAAATAAGTCATTATGAACAATGTGCTGCAGGGGAAGAGGGTCAATGACAGCACCATCATGTTAACTATGAAAATCTCCACTTGTGCCAGCTCTTGAAACCCCCAACATGTCACAGATGCAGTGGCGGCTGGTAGGGGATGGTGGCGGGGGAGCGGAGGTGGGGGGGGTTAGAAAAAAAAAAAGACTTACCTACGAACGACACCATCCTCTTCTCTGGAACGGAAGCACTCAGGCTCCCAGTCTCTCCCAGCCAATCACAACGCTGCCTTACAGCAGCATTGTGATTGGTCTGAGCGCCGTGGTTCGGTGCTCAGAGAGGGACTGGGAGGCATGGCATGTTCTCCACCCAGGCTGTACAATACAGCCTGTGGAGAACATGCACAGCGCGCATGACGGTTTGGCCGGCCTGAGATGGCCGGCCAAACCATCATTCACACTTATGGTGCAGCCACCCCTCCTACCTCTGCTGGCATCACCAGCCCAGCCCGGCCCTAACATGGACATTAAAGGCAGTCTAAAAATAAAATGATAGTAACGTTCTGGTATTATCATTTTATTTTTACTTTGCTCTACTCTTAGAGCAGTGGGGCGACTCGCGGAGGAGCCGCCCCTGCACAGATGTGCCAGTATTTCCAACATCTGCGCCCTTGGACAAGGAGTCCTTTTTAGGTCCTCCACTGCCAGGTGTTTTTACTGGGCCTCCTCGACCTGAAGTGCAGCAGCCACCACCTCCTTCACCAGGCCCTGTAAAGCATTCTTGCAGAGAGAAAGCAGCTGCACTCCATCATTCGTCGTGTAGTTTTGCAGCATGATATTACTGCACTTCTCAGGTCACTCCGCCATTGTCCCCAGGAGAAAGTTCCTCTGTTTGAATGTTGCCTAGGAACCAAGAATGGTCTTTATTCTTGCAAACAGCCAACATGCTTGTGTCAGGCCTCACGGTGCACGTTGACATCCTCTCATTAAAGTTCACGTGAACATTCTAATGGTGACGCAGCTGGTGCCTGCCTGGCAAGTCTGCAATCCGTTGCCGTGCCCCCTGTAAAAACCTTGCACACAACCAGCTAAAATTCCTGTTCAGGACAAAAAGAGAGACACCGCTGTGCACCAACACTGCTGACTCATGCCCTGTAGTTCAAGGATAACCCTCAGCACATACAGTAATGCAATAGAAAAACTACTTACCTTATCCAAAGAACTCTGGCGGGGGAAGGACTTAATGGAACTAGAAGGCTGGGCTTCTGCTAAAAGGAAGGGGGAAAAGTTAGCCTTGCGATGGATAGTAAGATAGATAGCCTTCTACCCTGTTTAGTATCTGGGAATTGTCTATCTCTGGTGAGAATTCGATACAAGGACTAAATAATAAATATAGAATTAGCTGCTTCTTGCTGGAAACATAGCGGAATTCGTTGAAGACTGTAAAGAAACTACACAGCATTGCCAAACAAAATAAGAGCACAGTAGCACATCATTATAATGCAGCACAATGAAACAGCAACACAACTCCAAAATTACAGAGCACAAGAGAACAAAATAACAACAGAATGCAATGCAACAACTTAAACACAAAGACAACATAGCCACAGCTATGCAACGCCGAACAACAATTTAAAAAAAACAACACAGCCCACATTCAAAGCAGCGAAGCAAAATGTAGCATAGCTCCAATACACCGCAATCAAAATATACCAAAATAACGGAATACAACACAAAAACACAACACAACCAAACATAACAGCATTAAGTGGTGATTACAAATCGTGTTTCTCAAACAAGTACTTAAACATAATTAACAAGAAGGCATATCTCTGGTGCTCTGAGAACCTGGGCTGAACATAAAGTCTTAGGGTGCAGTTAAACTACATCCGTTTCAAGGAGAGGGGAGAAAACTGCTCATTGGACTGTGACTTTCTTCATTGATTGAACGCTATCTTCCTCATGCTTTGTTTCACTCACACAGACTTTATTTGCAAAGTGCTCTAAAATAACTGTTAATATTGATGTCAATTTATGCACCGATGCATGTATATTCAAAAACGAGATCAAGTCACAGTTGTCGAAATCCCTGAAGATGACCTCTCCATCCACCTGAGTAGGAAATATGTGGTCAGGCCTGAGACTACTGATTGACAGATCACAGGTGGGGTGCACGTAGCCAGCTGGATAAACTCCCAAACAGGAAAAACCCAGATTAGTCCCACAGATAGGCAGCAACACCGCATTGATCCCAGGAGATTGCATCCAATAAAGCACTTATGGCCAGAGGGGTGCACGCATTCCCAAAAAACCATAAAGTTAGATGCCACATGAAGTTAGGAACACTCAGCCAATCGAAGCACAACACACACAGTACACACAGCGATCACGTGCTCCCCATACCGGACATTTGGACACTTCACCCACTGGCCCTCACGGTGTCCATGCAAGGTCGAGACCCTGCTGCATTCCCTATCAGGTGGCTTGATTTACAAGCCCATGACTAGGCCTTCATTCGTTTCTCTAAAATAAGATCTAAATAATTTTAAGATGCTTCAAAGACTGTATATAAATGCACTCAGAATTAATGTATGTTGAAACAGTTCTCAGACCTGTTTCTGTGGCTGTTTCCCAGCCGAAGCGTTTAATCAAACCAACTGTTCCTGTTTTGCCAAACGCTTCTTGTCTTTTGTTTTTTCAAGGTAAAATCATTTTCCATCAAAATAACAAAAAGGAGACGTGGGATTTCATCAAAATTCTTATAAGCAAATACATTAAAAAAATACACAACACTACTATTCAACACACAAACAACAGAGCAATGCCACAAAAGTGACAAATTTACACAGTAACAATACAAGAAAGACGCAACAGATCACAATGCTACAAAGTAAATAACAGAACACAATTCAACAGCACAACCACACTAACAACACAACACCCACATCAACACAATAAAACAAAAGGATAACACAAAACACACTAAAACAATGCAACTTATCAATGCATCAAACACACAACAGAGCAAAACAATGCTGCAAACACCCCAACAACCCAAAAAACCAAAACACAACACAATAAAGAAACAAAACCAGAACACACCACAAAAAACAACACCCCACACACAAACCAATCCAAAACACTGCACAATCACATTTCTCTAGTGATGTGTACCATCACAACTTTGTCACTATAAGACTTAAACTTTGGACAGAAGCAGTGGACATTGTATTGCATTTCAATGACTCCTTTCTCTCCAACAATAGGTGGGGATTGTTCCACTAGTACCTTCCACCAATAAACTGACTGGCAGCATTTACCAAAGATCCTCCATGTCACTCATACTATTCAGCATGTGCATACGCCTGTTGGAACAGCTAGTGCAACAGCATGAGGTTTACATTCAACTGCATACATATGGCACCTAGATCATTATCCAATAGAAGAACAGTATGTGTAACAGCTCAAACATCACCAAGTGCCTCAATAACCTACAGTACCGGATAAAGGAGAGGCTTCTTCTGTCTTAACAGAATTGAAACTGAGATCCTAATGCTGGGGGTGTCTACACCTACTTCTGTCCCATTTGACTTGTCTACCACAGTAGGATCACCTTTGGGCAGAAAAACTGTGCACCATCCTTGAACCTTTCCTTTGCTCTCGCAATTACCACAGTGGTTAAGAGCACACATTTTCACATGTGCTTTGTTTAGAAAAACCTCCCCATTCATCAACTGCATTCTTAACCAGAGCTGTGTTTATGACTCACCTTAATTACTGCAATATCATCTGCAATAGTCTTCCAAAAAACATTTGTTGGTAAACTGCAAGAGTGCCTAATAACATAGATATGCTTTTCCTTAAATCTGAAAACCAGTTCACATTAAACTAACCTTGAAGGCTCACCATTGGATCATCATGATTAAATTCAAGATTCTTTGCATCACACATATGGCTTTTTAGGGCAAAGGCCGGGCCTATTTGCAAAATGTATCCCCACACAACAGTCCTATCAGAGCTCTCTATTCCACCACCACAAACCTTGTTTAACAACAAATCTTTAAAAGACTGCAGGAAGGAGAAAAAAGCTCTTGGAGTACAAAGCTCTTGACCTCAAAGCTGAACCCTACGTTAAGGGAAGAACTCTATCGCCTGTGTATCAGCAAACTCAAAAAATTGTTCAGGTTCGCAATGGACTAAATACTTGTGAACTAAATAGTGCATTATTGAAGAATTCCGGCCAGTGGTCCCATCCACTCATCTAGCTGGACTCCAGCTTCCTTTCTTAACTCTTTATCTGCATTTTCTTACTAGTGCACCAAATTATTATTTAAAAAAAAAAATTATTGTTGAAGATTTGTTAAGGTCACATGTTTACAGTAGCCACTGTACAAGGAAAAAGGTATATAAGAACTGTCTGTGGTACCTACAACTAGCTAGACCTGCACATGTAGCATGATTCAACAAACCATACGAAGAGGACATTTGTATGCAATTGCCGACATTATGTTGGCATTTGTAAAAAACATAGCATTGAGTATCTGCATGGTTAGCATTGTTAGAGGGGACTATCCTAGAATAATACCAACTAAACAATAGTAGCACTAATAACTGGGAAGGGTGAGAACAGGTTGCAGCTATGAAGTCAATTTACAGGAGCCTGGATTGCAGTCAGTAAGGGCTGTGTGTAATGCAAATGTATCGCTATGGCAGGCAGTAGGAAGCTGAGAAGGCGACACCTCTCTCCCCAGTGGGGGTAAATGGATGAGAAAGAGGGGATGTTGTGCGAGGTGTGAGGTGCAGACTCACTGAAAGGTTGCATCGGCAGAGGCACTAGTGAAAGCTGTACTTGTGATCCTGAGGTGACCTCGGGTGGGAAAGCTAGGTTTACCGGCAATAGGCAGAGGCTGTCTCCAGAGAGCATCTACGGGGGTAGGCTGTCGTCCTTAGTGTGAGTATGAAAATGTTCAATTATCTGATCCCAACTCAGTGAGAGAGGGTATTTACAGATACCCTTGGACTCTTCTCTATGAAGGGGAGTGCTTTCAGACTCTGAAAGTTGCCATGTAGCTGCTGTTGGGGGAACTAAGACCTTCCAAAGGTGTGTAATGGATCTATACACTAGTATAAGAGATAAGTCTAGGAAGCAGGGCATACAGATGAAACACAAATAATAATTATAAAAGAAAAAAGTAAAAAATACACAGTTCTGCCTCCTAGTCTGACCCTGACATAGTACTTTGCAACTTTTTGTGTGTTCATTCCGATATGCATCAGAAAGATAAAGAGACCTTCTGGAATTAGTTAACTCTTATACTAGGAAAAGAACCACTGATTTTGTAACTAAATGTTCACTATCGCACCCCAAGAGGACCATTTCAGTTGTGTTACAGATTTCTTTGCACAGATATTTTCTCAGTACTGTAAGTTGCAATGTAGCATATAGTGGATGGATTGTGGAAAGCACTGCAAGCTTTCAGTAGTATTCTTATTGCAGTGACTGTTCCGGTCTACTAATATTTTCCATATCATCAACCCCAGTGGGGTGATGTTGCACCATGCCATGGAAAAGAAATCACTGCTCTTAGGTGAGTGTCACGATATTTTGTGGGGACTCATTAAGTTCTTAAGTTGGATCTTCTTTAAATCTTTATTTGAGCTCTTCAGGCTTACTTATGATTTGTCCAAAGCAAGATGTTTGTTCCTTAGGTAGTCAGCCACATTCTCTGTTTGGGAACTTAGCTTTTTGTGTCATTGAGTTTGGATTTCCTGACCCTCTTCTCTGTTGGAGGATACACCAAATCTTCTGGTGGAGTGCTGGAAAGAAAACTCTAAACACAGTAGTTTTTTCCATAGGATCTCTCGCTCAGACCTGTGCAGCCATATCATGGTGAAGACGCCATTACTCTGAGCCACAAGTCCTAATTGTTCTGAACTTGCCAGACTGAATGGTGTTGACTCTTGGAACTGTAGTGTAACCATGTATTTCTGTGAAGCCGACAATGAATGAATGAATGAATGAAAGCAATCACATTCCCTGTGGCTTTTGCTTTGGTTAATGTAGCTTTGTTGTGCGTTTTTCATGAAGAGGTATATGAAATTGTTATCCGCGCAAAGGGCAAGACTTTAACCTCTACCAAGAAATCATTCAGAAGCTTGCATTTGCCACCATCGCTTGTTGCAGAAATCATATTGTAGGAAAGTGGAATATTATTTGGTATGGCTGGGTGGCCTTACCATATAATATTATCACAATACCCCAAAGATGGTCCTTGGATTCATACTAATAAATCCTTAGCTCAGTCCTGGTAGAGTGACAAAGAGCCGTCAGGCTTTACTAGAGGAACATGTGTTAAGAATTTTAGAGTACCAACATGGATGATAAGTAATTGACACGACTTGAGACAAATCCAACATCAATTTATAAAAATAGAGTGTCTTTTTATCTCATTTTAGACACCAAAATGAACAAGATATCATACATATAACTGGAGTTAAAGATTTTTGAAGCAATATTAAATCAGTGAAGTAAACTACATAGACAAAATTACATTGCAGTCAATGGCAAAATCCACTACTGACAATTGGTCACTTGCAGGTCGAGTTACTTGGAACCCTTATAGGGGTAAGGTTATGCGGGCCCAGGACCAGACCACAACAGTCAAATCAATTTTACCTAGCCTGTGGAGTCCAGGTGCAGAGTTGTTCTGGCTGTCCTTGGTGCTGAACGGGAGCCGCGGGTGGTGATGTTTTTATAGCTTACATGGTGCTGCAAGAAACAGAATGCAGAAACACAACAGGTACACAGCTGCTGACATTGGATGATGGTTGCACTGCATCGTCGAGTGTGGGGGGTCGGTTACCGGACTAGTGACCAACAAGCCTTGGCAGCGGTAAGAACAATGAAAAGCTTTGGGACCTTCAGTGGGTCCGGGGGAGTAACGAGTGAGCTGAGACATCGGGGCAGACAAGACTTCAACTCCCACAATGCATTGGACCACCTGGATTTGGGCGATCCCTCGGAGGGCCCGATGGCCAGCGATTCGTTAGATCCGGTGAGCGTTTTTACCGGCAGTTTGCAGAAGATTAGCGCCACTAGTCCAGAGGAGGCTGAGGGTGCTTCTGGCTTCCACAAAGGTCCCTCTCTTTGGGAGTGTTGAGTTTTAGCCAAGGACGAGGGTCATTCACTCAGTTCCAAGTCTGTTGTCTCAGGGAAAAAGTATCCCTCTTTTGCTTTCTGCTGGTGGGCAAAGTCCTGTTGTCGGTGACACAAAGGTCTCCGCTTGGTCCTTCCTTGAAGTAAGTTGTTCAGATCTGAAGTCCTGGTGTCTGGGGGGCCCTTTAGTCCTAGATTTAGGGTAGTTAGGGGTGTGGGATCTAGGAGGGCAGCTAGTCTCTGCTGCTAGTCCACTCCTGAGGTAACCACATCCGGTGGTGTAGG
Source organism: Calotriton arnoldi (assembly GCA_963921515.1). Taxonomy (NCBI): domain Eukaryota; kingdom Metazoa; phylum Chordata; class Amphibia; order Caudata; family Salamandridae; genus Calotriton; species Calotriton arnoldi. The sequence goes on along the minus strand of CAWUFW010000312.1, from coordinate 1,690,433 downwards.
CACCTTTTCTACCCAGAGCCCACTATTTCTGTCCTCCTAAAGATGGCAGAATTCAATTGTAGGCGCTGAGACCAGGCAGCACTGGCACAGGGGGTGTGCACTACCCGCATAACTGTTTCCTCCTCAGAGGGACAGCCCAGATGCATATCAGAGGTGGTGTAACCTTTGAAGCTCACCGCTCTGATGTGCCAATTCACTAGCCATCTGGGGAGGAAGGAGGTGTGACCTCTTTCCTGCCCAGCCTTCGTCTCTGACTCCTGGAAGTGATCACACTGTCTGGCAAGAGGTCAGAATCTTGTCATGGAGGCAGCAGGCATGGGAAAGTGCGGGCTGGTCAGCCAGAACACAGTAAAGCTGGGAGCAACCAGGGGGTAACCTCTTAAGTGCCCTCTGGGCACATGCCACATCACCCAGGGCACAAGAATTGTGTCAGATGTGAGAAGACACATTGTTTGACAGCAAACATGACTTATTTTAGTGGTACCATCATAGAGCTGCCAATCTCGAGGGTACCCTGTTGGCAGTCCATGTTATCCTATGGACTGCTAACACATATAGTGGTTTCCAATGGGAACGCCACTATAGAGACATATAGGCTTGTACTTACATGTCCACACCTTCAATATAATGCACCTTGCCTCCTGGACTGAGGAAACCTTCCTTAGGGGTGTCTTACATACATTAAAGGCAGTGTATGTGACTGTGCCACACATGGGGGGCACAGTTGATTTTGAGCAGTTTGCACCGCTCCTGCAATCTGCAATGGCAGGCCTGCTGTCAGTAGGGTGCATGGGTCACCCAGGGTGGCACAAACTCATGCTGCAGGCCTGTGGACCCCTTTGTCTCCAATTCACGGGGTACCCCTGGTACCATATACTAGGGCCTTTTAAGGGGGCCAAGCTTTTGCCAATTTGGGATTACCAAGTCAAACATAACAGTTTTAGGAGAGAGCACTGGCACTGGTGACTGGGCAACAGACTCCAGTGCACTATCGGAGTCATACCCATCAGCATCTGGAGCAAAAAGTGGGGCTGACCCTACTGAAAGGGGGCACTTACCTACACGTATTTTATCCAATTTCTGAACATTAATATGAAGCTTCTTTTAACAACAATATGTTTAATTGGCCTTAAATTGACCCTAAAAGGTAAGTGGAGCCCAAGCTAATCATCAGGGATAGGGGGTTGGCATCCAATCAGACATGTTTTTTGCTGCAACAGTTCAAAATGTAGCAAAATGACCATAAGGTGACAATTTTGCATGACACAAGATGCACAAATATAATGCAATTTTAGTGTTGAACATTATTGTGTAGTGTTGAATTGGTATGGTGTTGCTGTATTGTGTTGTTATTTAATTGTTGTGTTACGTAGGTATGCTAGTGTTCTGGTGTGCAATTGTGCTGCTTTGTGTTGTGTCATGTTGCTGTGCTGCAGTGCTACTGTTTTGTATTGTAATATTGATGTGCTATTGTGTTGTATTTTTGTGTTTAATTGTTGTGTTGACATTGTGTTGGTCTTGTGTTTGTGTGCTGTCAGTAGCGGCTCGCACAGGTATGAGTGGTGAGGTGTGTCAGGGGCGGGGCGAGGGGCGGTGGAAGTCGACAGATGATGGGATGAGTAATATTGAATAAATAAATAAATAAAACAATTTACTTTGTGCTCGCCCCATCGCCACGTCGGAGATCCGGCAAGCGCAAACTAAGTGTTTTAAAAAAATGTATTTATTTATTTAATATTACTTATCCCGTCGTCTGCCGACTTCCACCACCCCCACCCCACCCGCCCCTGACTCACCACCCCACCGTTCTTACCTGTGCGAGCCGCCACTGCGTGCCTTACTGTGTCATTGATCTACTCCCAACTGCAGTCATTCTGCTTAAATATCCCCAATAAACAAACATTCTTGACACATATTGCCACTACCTCAGATCCACTGTGAGAATACAGTGGTAAAAGATGCTCACACCAGTCAATGCACTTTATATCACCACAGACGGAAACGCTAGGACCAAAAATGTTTTGTGATCCGGCTTTTGTGTTTCTTGTTATACAGAGAAGCTGCAGTATTTACGGCCTTACCTTAGAGGTGAAAGAGCGGCCTGGTCACGTAGATACAGTCCATTCCGTGCAACGAAAGCATGAACCGTAGCATAAGGGTCAGGTAAGTCATAAGGAATCATTAGTGCGCAAAGATGCACTGTAACTATGGGTCTGAGGACAAAGGCAGATTCCTAATGCGTGTTTACGCGTGTTTACGCAGCTGACGGCTGTACGTGGCCCCCCTGCCTAGAAAAGTCTATTCAACTCTGTCTCAGTTCTGCACGCTCACACATATAGGGGAGGATTAAGAAGAGAGCAGAGATAAGCTTCCAGGCCTCTCTGACGTGTCTGACTCTGGCCACACCCCCAGTAACCATCAGGGACGGGGACCCACAATATTCAGCGGCTCTCTCCACTCCATGGCCTCGCCCTATTGTCATCCTTGCAAACACATCTATTTTTGTGTGCAATTTTATAAATATGTATTTCACTTCATCATAACTTTTGCTATGATTGTTTTGTAGCACCATACTGATTCTATACCAACTCATACTCTCTACGTACTCCCTAGCTCTGTCTTTACACTTTTATTACTCAGGTGTCCCTCTTACATGCCGCTACACTTTAGCTTAGTGCAGTGTCATTTTAAGGATTTTTGGGGCCCTATGCAGGACATATTTTGGGGACCCCTGTTCGTAACAACTCTGAAGTTAATTACTCACCTTTGTGCTAGTTGCAGCCCACATGTTGCCCCAAAAAACTTTTGGAAATGGGTTTCTCACAAAATAACTTAAAATATGTATACCCAAGGACCCCCAAAATTCTAAGATGAAGCTGGGCAAAGAGAGACAGAGTTAGAGGTAGGCAAAGAGAAGAAAAACAATGGTGTCCCTTAAGAATTTGGGGACCCTTTGACAATTGCCCACTTTGCCCATGCCTTACAACTTCTCTGGCTTTGTGGTGTTTTAGCTCACCTACAGTGAAATGTAATGCTAAGAAGTTTGACCTGGGGCAAACGTGCAGTATGCATCCCATTTTGTCCCTGCAAAAAGGGCATAAAGCCAGTCAGGCTTTTCGCCCTAATCTTTAAAGTCACTGGTGCATCCTGCAATATCACAGGATCCTTGCAACCTCCATTTTACTCCTTGGATCTCTATGAAGGTTGAGTCAAGAGATTAAGGCCTAGCTCAAAGAAAATGTTGTGACGGTTGAGGCTAGATGCAGAATAACACAGGGTTGGGATACACGTGTAAATGTCTGGACACAGTTGTTATACTGTATGAAAAGAAAAGCATTTTAATAACAACTCTAGATCTCTAGATATATAAACCTTTGTAGAGCAAAAATAGGAATTCAAACTATTTAAATCACACAAATCAATAAAGAAACAAAATATTACACAAGAAAGACAGTGGTAAGAATAAGCATCCGCGTCACAAACAAAATACCCCATTTACCAGCAGTAACTGGTCAGTTGTGCTATTTGTGATTAAGATTTTCTTGTGATTAAGATTATGTAATCTTGAGATCCTTAAACCACAAATGCTGTTCACAATCACCAGCAGACAAAACCTCCAGTGTAAATGATGCAGATTGTAGGGAAAGGAAAGAAGATTGCAGCATAGTGCAATCAGGGATTTCAGTGTTCGAAGTTACATGTTTTAAGACTTGTAAACCCTGCATTGTCCTGTGCTTTAGGATAAGGGTTTGATATCTAGTGACGCAAAAGTCCCAGGGACATAGGGGCTCAATCTCTATGTCCGGAAGGCAGTGGAGGGGCCCAATGGAAGTCTAACCCTCAGAAGAGTTGGGGTGTGGATCACAGGCATAAAGGGCACAGAAAAGGCCTATGCCATAATCTCTTCAACCTTGTGGTTACAGCTAGTGTGCACCTCACCCATACTAAATCTCTGCACAGCAAGGCGTGGGACCTCCTGTGCATCATGGTTGAGTGTATTTCAGCACCCACACCACTAAAGATGTTGTGCACCTGGGCTAAAGTCGTGCCAGACAGAGGCTACTGGGTACCAGGAAATGATATGTGGGAGAGTATTTTATTTATTTATTTATTTAAAAGGTTTTATATAGCGCTGGCTAGACCCGAGGGTATCAGAGCGCTTTACAATGGTAAGGCGAGGACAATAATTGCATTATAACATTGGTACAAAAAGGTAAAATGCAGGACAATAAGAACAATATGCATAGGACAATTATAACATGAGCAAGAAAAATAATAAAAATAATTAGGTCATAACAAATATTGGATAATTCAGCTAGGGATGGAGGTCAAGGATGAGGGGGGGAAACTAAAAGAAGGAGGGAACTGAGGCGGGTGATGGGAGAGGAGAAAGCATGCGGGAGTAGACAGTAATTATAGGAGAACTAGAGGGGGGAGGTTATAAATATATGAAAAAGGGTAGAGAGGGGGTAGTGAGTCAGGAATAAAGGTGAAGGAGTACCGTAAAGTTAAAATGAGGTACAGGAATGAAGTTTGCTGCCGCCAGCTCACCAAGTCTAGAAGGTTGTTTTTAGGCAGCTGCCCTTCAGTCCAAAAGTTGGAAACTTCAACCAATCAGACTTTTTATTTTCTCCTAAGAGAGGATGCTGGGTAAAGTAGTACTTACCCTGCTCTCAGAATCAATAATGGGTCCAGGTGCTTATTTTGAACCAGCCTGAGACATTCTCCAGGAATTTTCACTAGGGGGTGTGTTGGGGGAGGGGGGGTATTCCTACAAATAGATTCTGAAGATATAGACGAAAGATAGCGGCATAAAAAGAGGGCAGGGGTTGTTACTCTTATTTCTCTGTAATCAGCCACCATCCTCCATCTGCCTTCACCATTCACTGCTCTTCTGGAATGCTTATTGATGTTGCATTCCAATGATTGAGTGGCACACTTCTGTGGAATGAATAGCAGTCCTCAAAATGGGCCTTTTCTTAAGTACTTCATCAGCAAATACTCTCAAACCAGTAAAGTGGAACACTCTTGCAAGCAAATGTTCTACAATGTTGATTTTCTATATTTGCTTAAATACCAGTGAGTCGTGTACTGGTAACTATTATATTGGTTACCAACAACGTTGACAAATCCTAAAAATGTGTCAGGGAGTGGTATTATTATTGAAAGAAATTGCAAGACTATGGAAACCTGAAAGATAACGAGTCATACATTGAGATGGAAATAACTCACACATTTGTCCCATAATTAAGGCGAGGTGGGCCAGATGTTGTGACATTCAGAAACTTACAATCAATTAAGGTAGTTGGAAACATATTGTTAGAGGTGGAAAAGTATCAGAACCTTTGTTTGGTTGATGAACTTCTCATAGGGTGGGCTGGTAAGTGGCATGCATTTGTTCATTGGTTGTGGGACATGAGATGGAGGTGTTGGCTGTAGGTGGACTGACTGCCTCTGTGTGCCCATCTCACGATGCAGTGCCAGGCCATGAGTTTCTCTGACAGGAGAATCCTCTTCTTAAAGACAGGTTTAAACCCCTGCTGTCCAGACTTAATTAGCATCTGGCTAGTAACAAGAGTGACCACAAATCTCAAACCTATTTCGAGGTCAAACAAGCTGCACTCCCTGCTAATTGCCAAAAGTGACTTAAAGTTAAAGCTCTAAATTGGTTAAAGTCGTTTGGAGAAGGTGTATGAGGGGTGTCGAACAAGTAACAGGGCATACACTTGAAATCCGAATATGCTGTGTGGCCTGTTTTCAAGATGTGATTTAAAAACGATACAGACAACCTTGGATTCATGCCAGGATCGAACATAGGATTACTTATTCCACTCATTTGAAGACATTAGTGTCACCTACATTCGGATGGGGCAGTTCAGGATATATTACACGCACATCATGTGTGAAAAGACATCAGATGAACTACAGACATTTGACACAATGTGCATTGTACTGACAAAAGGACAAGGCAGACGGACTGTATCCTTGCTGTACAGATCACTTTTAGGGACTTTACAAACCAACATTACAAAACTAAAGGAAGTGTAAAACTTGAAACTAGGAAGGAAACTAGCTAATGCTGAGTGGACAAAGACACTAGAACTCACTACAAGAGTATCAAGAAATTCAAGGATCAAACTAAGTCAGTTTATCTACATCAAACCTACTTATCCCCCAGCTGTATTGGGAGGCTCTTTGAAGGAGCAGGTGATACCTGCAAATCCCTAGAACTGACCCTTACCATGTGGTCTGGGAATACGCAATGGTTAGGATCCTCTCTAAATCAGCAGATCACAGAGAAAACACTCAGATGTAAACCAGAATCTTATTTGTTGTGGCAATCAGCCAGATCCAAAATCAAAAGATTAATTAGCAGCTTTGCTGATTTAGCATATTTTCGGGACAAAAGAATTATGGAAATAGACTGATAATCATCCATGTCACCTTCAATATCTTGATGGTTAAAAGACCTGAGAAAATGGTGGACCAGAAAATATCAACCTCGCCAACTAACAGAGGCAAGACAGAGGTCAGGTAACCTCTGTTTCATGGGACACAGTTTTATTAGCCTTATACAGTAAGACTCATGACAGGTTCCTATCGGCAAAATAAATTGGGTTTAACTAATAGCTGTTAAGGGGAAGCCCTGGACCAATTGATATAGTTATGTACTGGTAGTAAATTATCAGATCTGACAAAACAGGAGATCATTCATATAGTAGGAGAAGTGCACGTCATCAAAATGCAGTAAACAAAAGGATGCAATACATTCCTCAAAAGCGAAATGTACCGTCAACAATGCTCTCCATTACACGCATTGAAGGTATAAAATTGCCAAATGACAAAGGAAACTACACATTGTTCCAATGTTATTTGCTGAAAGTAAACATCATTAAAATGGGAAAATAAATAACCATTTGACCCTATTTTGGTAAAGCAGAACAAAAAACCCAAATGTCTCTCTTTGTTTGAATTTTGTTGGATATGAATGAATGAAAATAAATTTATATAGCGCGACTGCTGCTTCATAAGAAGTGTCTTGGCGCTTTGAGTAAGCAGAGTAGGACAGATTTACACCTCACCAAACAGAATGGTCTTCAACTGAGCCTTAAACAGACTTTCTCTGGGGATGAAAACAAGCATTTGCAATGCAATAGGTCTCGCAATTGCGAGATTTTGAGCTATTGGCATTGTAAATGACAATGCCTTTTATTTCTGAGTTTTGAAGGAACGAATACAAGGCATTGTCATTTACAATACCAATAAGTCAAAGTATCTAAAATGCGAGACCTATTGCATTGCAAATGCTTGCATTATTGTAAAGTGCTCTTTTTTTTTTTTAAATAATGGGAGATGTACAAAAAGCGACGCATAGAATAAGCCACCAAAACAATTAGAGCAATGAGGTGGCAGTGGTGTTCCCACAATGATGGCTTTGATAATAATTTAACTGTCCATCAATGTCAGCTACTTACAAAAAACAAAATACATTGGCTAAGACTAGTTTACGCTACCAACCTTATAGTCAGTACAAATATAAGAAACATTTAGCAATGCAGGCACATGCACAGGCATCTAAACGTGTACAAAGAGTTGCTGTGTGTCTTTCTTAAAGCTGATAATTACACAGCCAAACATAAAAATTGGTGACAACAGGCCTATTTCAAATTACTTTTGTTAGCAACAACTAGTGCAATCAGTACAAGCACAGGTAATGAACACACAAGTTAGGGTCCAATCCTTGAGCTATCTCAGCAGAGAAGGGGATAGAAAGGTATTTACAACCGGTTGCATGTTTACGCTTGTTGTGTGGGCAGGTGCGGGTGCTCCGTGTCGATGTATTTTATCTTCAGCACTTTCGCCAATTACAGATAGAAGCGGGGGGGACGGGGTGGGGGTGTCAGTTCACCAGTCTCTGAGAAGAAGGTCGATGCTCAGAGTCAGACGGTGCCAGAAATACTACTTTAATTTCATTAATATCTTGTCTGGTTTTGTGTTTAAATACATGTTATCGCCATTTCAGACAGGAGTAGACACAAGGCCCCCACTAACTACATCAGCCCCCAGCCCTGGCTCCTGACCCCATCCAAATCCTGTTCTCCAAACCCCAGGCAGGCCCCGTCGGGCAGCAGCCCCATGGCCGTCCCCTCGCCAGCCGGCGAGGAGGCCTCGGTAAACACAATAAAAAGTTTGTGATCTGCCGGGGAGGGGCACTAAAGAGCCATCCGTCTTTTGCATTCTCCACATCTGTAATAAAAGCGCATTTAGAGTCAGCGCCGAGGCAACAATGATATGGCGCGCGCAGTGGCGGATTGCCGCTCGCCCCTTTCTGCACAGCTCGAGTTATTACCGTAACTCGGCAGAATTTGTAGGGTTTAGGACATGGGTACTCACAAACTTTCTCTCGGGGGCCAAATTTAAAGTGTGGTTTGTGGCCGAGGGCCGCACCGGTGGGGGCGGGGTCAGTTGGGGTGGGGCTAGAGGGGGCGGGGCTAGAGGGGGGAAAAACATCACTGCCGTTTCAAAACATTACTAGACAATGCTGTATTTACAAAGCAGATGTAACTACATGGAGCACATGTTTATAATAATTTTTATTAGCAGACAATAGCAATCTTAAGTGGGATTGCATGGCAATTTGCAGTAACCGGATATTCAGCACATGCCCAGTGCAGCACAGGCTTCAGAGTCCAAAAAATAGGTACGTTAAAGACAAACACTACGAACTTATTTTACATTTCATGTCACCAATTAGTTTTCTGTAATCTGGTACCAAGTCGGAAACGGCAAGCCTTAAGAGCTGCTCCAGATGTATGTCTGTAAGCTTATTTCGGAGTTTGTTCTTCAACAGTCCCATTGTGGAAAATGAACATTCGCAAGCATATGTTGACCCAAACATACAAATTACCTTCTGGGCCACTGTAAAAAGAAGAGGAAACTTGTCAGGAGGCACAATTTTCCAGAATTCTTCTGGTGCTTGCCCCAAAAAAGATGCTTTGAGGGCTGAATTGTGCTGCATGTCAATCAGCTCTATTTCTGCTTGAGCCCTTTCCATGCCAATAACTTTAGGAGATAAGTTGTAATGACCCGTTGGGGGGTCGTCAATCACCCCAAACTGCTTCCAGAATCGAAATTACATCTGCATTTGAATTAGAAGCATTATTCACCCATTTAATTCAGCGTGAACATTTTCCCTCAGAAGATGGAATTAAATTATAAAATGAGCGAGTCCTTAATTTACAGATTATAAATCACGGGAAATAATTCAGCTTCTGTACCTTAAGGCCAATTACATTATCCTAAGCGACATTTTATCTCACAACCTTTGGAGCGGGCTGTGGATGGGGGGGCTTATTACACAAATCAGTGCGGAGAGAGGAGAGATATATCTCCGCTCCGAGCACCCAGGCGCGGCACCACAAGAGCTGTTCCTCCATCCGAGAGCAGCCCGGCAGCCAGCATCCCTGTGCCCACCAGCCGATAGCGCAATGCCATCGTGGCTCTGCCACAGCCGTCCACAAAAGACGAGTTTTGTAAAGACGACGCTGAAACTATTACAAGCTATCCTACAGCAGCCAAAGGGGCTGAGACACTTCAACCAGCAGAGCTATCCCCTCTAGTCAATGAAGGACCTGGCACCGTGGCCGCCATTAAAAGCTAACCCACCAGTGGCCCATGAAGCGGGCACCATGGCAATTAAAAACAAGTAAACGAAACTGACAAAGCCCTACAGCGAAATAAAACTGTAGTTGGTCGGTGCTGCTTCCGATAAAAACGGAAGTGATGCATCGGACCAGCAACCAATAGGGACGCCGGAAATAACAGTGCTGCATAAATAAGCCAATTGCAAGAAGCTGGAAAGCAGCAGGCGGGATTACTCTCGCTATACAGATTACTGTATGTCTCGGAGAGACAGCGCATGCGCGCTGTCTACGCGAGACCTAAAAAGGTAAGGTAGGGCATTCCAGTGGCTGGGGGACAGAGGGGAGAACGATCTTCCCCCGGATCTGGCTTTCCGAATTTTATGATTAGATGAACAAAATGCCCTAGGAGATAGGTCCAACTGCAGACCTCATCAAATAGGACTACCAAATATGGAAAGAGACAATCTTAAGGTTATTTGCAGTATAGACCATGTGTTTACTCCATTTTGGGACATAAACCATGATATATGTTTTAGACTGATTAATTACCACATCTAGGTCGGCCATATGCTTGAAAAGCGATCAGTAGTCTCTGTAGCCAAAGTGAGGTCCTAGCAATGAGCACTGTGTCATCAGCATAAAGCAATGCTGGTATTGGACATGTGCCTACTCAAGGCAGGTCTGTAATTAAACTGACCAGATGATTCTCTAACCAATTAATATAGCCTTATAGCACACTGCCGAAGGCTATGCCAGTATTATTGAAGGCCCTGAACCCGATGTACAGACCCGGTAGATGTATATATATATATATATATATATATATATATATATATATATATATATATATACAAAAAGAAGCAGAGAACTCTGGGTAGTTCTCAAGTTTAGGTGGAAAGCAGCTCCTGTATAGAGCACTCTCAACACCTGCGACACTCTAGATCTCCTCACCTCAAATGTCTGCTTTTCTATCAAAGTCTTTAAGCATAGGATTAGCACAGTGCCATCCACGCCGAGATAGAAAGGGACAAAGTCTTTTGCCATTTCTACAGCAAAGTCTTTAAGCATAGGACTAGCACAGTGCTGTCCATGCCGAGCTGTAAAATGACAAAAGCCATTTACCACTCCAGGCACAGTATTACAGCTTTGAATTGGTAAAATACCCACCAAGCCAACCTGAAATGAGTAAAAGCAACCCCTGACACAGTGTTTTGCTCTACTTAGAGCTCTTCAGAGAGGTATAGCTTTGTCCAGACACAAGGGAGCACCCAGTATAAGTCAAAACAATACCCTTTCAGGCATAGAGTGACAAATAAATTATGCAAAAAAGAAGCAGAGAACTCCCTTCGGTATGAACGCGAGATGTGGTCACTTAGGTTTAAGTAGTGAGGAGTCTGAACTCTAACTAGCACTATGCTACTGATTATGGTATTGCTTACTCCTGGTTGTAGACATACCGGGTATTTTTCTCCAACTCGTTTTGGAGTATGCATACAGGTCACAAGAGTAGAGTCATTATATTGATCTCATTAATCCATACACTCACTAGGAGGTAATTGACATGAATTGTGAATGCCTTTACACCTTTCAAAATGGATGCCACACTCTCCTGCGTTCTGTAGCCCTGTTTATACCTTTTGAAGCTAATCAAGTCGTTTTTTCAGAGGGCAAACTGTGATTTTGTTTGAAATGTAATTTAACTTTATTCAAATTCACATTACACATCAGCCACTTTGTTTAAAGTCGTATGTAATGAAGTAATTGGCATATAGACTGTATGTATTCACACATTTCAAAATGAATGCCTTGTTTACGTTTGCCCTCTTTTTGTCCACCTTCTATTTTGGAGGTTGTGTATGTATTCAGCCATGTAACATACTTTCAGTATGTGAGCAAGACTGCAAGACAGTCGAAACGCGTTACTGGATAATACATCTATCAATGGATTTACCCCCTGAGTGATCGTCTTATTTGGCTGTTTGAGTGGGATTTGAAGTCCGGGGTGCTCCGCCGGCACGAGCGATCCTCTACCTAGGGCGGGGAGAGCAGAAGGAGCACTACCGATATTTATTTGACGGCGCTCTCCGTAGCCGGCCGTCGATGTGTGGTTCCTACAAGGAAGTATAGAGGAAATTAGAAGAGCGCAACGAAGAGAATTACGGATCTGCGACCAACAAGGGTGCCTGTCCGGCATGAAGACCAGCGTTCCAGAGGTAGGTAGAACGGGCGCGAGTGGACTTTCCCGCTGGGGGTGTGGGGGGAGCTGGGACGGGCCGCAGGACGCGTGCTGCCTTCACCCTGCGCCCGCAGAACACTACTGTGTCCGATTTCCTTCTCTGGACGCAGTCCAACTTGAGAGGGAAGGAACATCTACGTATATGCCCCACAGGCTCCTCGTCCGGCCCTCTGCTGAGAGAACTACACTGGTTACCGGTAAAGAAGCGATCCTTTTTTAAAATCTGTTGCCTCACGTACAACGCTCTCAGAGGCAAAGGGCCCCGGTACTTGCAGAGGAAACTTTTAAAATACGTTCCATGCCGAAATCTTAGATCTAGCTCACTTGGCCTCTTACAGGTGCCCCGAATACGCCTTAAGCGTACTGGGGGGAAAGCCTTTTCCTACCTTGCTCCTAAATATTGGAACAAGTTGCCCCTGGCTCTCCGTGAGACCCCTTCTTACAGCACCTTCAGAAAAAAACTGAAAGCCTTTCTGTTCTAGGACATTAGGCAGTCCCTCAGGTATGTCTCAACACAAGCGCCGAGATGCCCCCGGGTGAGTCGTGCGCTATAGAAGTGGTTTTAACATAACATAACATAACATATTGACCCGTGGCGACGGGGGCAGTGGGAAGAGGGTAGGAATTTACCCACTCCATTTATAAGAAAACGAGTGCACGGACCGCACTCTTAACTACATTAACATTTGTTGCGAATCTATCGTGCGCATCCTCTAATTTTCTAAAGTACATTTGTGAGAACGTGCCTACTAGTGTGCACGCATTTAGCACATCGACGGCAGTAGGAACCTCCCATTGGATTGGGAAGGGGGGGTTTTCCTCACATGGTGATCCAGCCAACTGCGCATTCCACGTTATTGGAGAACATACCTATCCTACTACCAAATCTTTGACAGCACGTGCATTTCCGAATGGAGGAAGAAACAGAAAGAAGGGCGGCTGCCCTGAGCCTCTTTGCATGAGCCCCCAATAAAAACCAACCTCTTAAAGAAACAAATGTTAAAGATACGACTTTGCATGATAAACTTAAAAACCTAGAAAAACTCAAAAAATCTGAAACATCTAAGTAGTGGGAGGTCATATCATTACAAGACTATATAGATAAGGACAAGACAAGGCCTCAGAATCTACACAACGCCATCCTATGTATCACGCAACCCGAAGATGTTGGAGAAATGGGCTGACAATTCAGCTAAAAGTCGAGACAAATGTTGATTATTCTGGTCAAGTATGCCTGGGAAGAAAGGGAAGCTATCATACAGGAACTGAAACAACTGGAGGAAGAATTGAAAGCACACAAAGAACAAGAGATTGTTAAGAAATATACAGAGGACCTCAAAACCAAACTCAAATTATACGAGGAAGACATTAAGGCTCATAAACAAAGGAAACTTCACAGAGACTGTGCAGACTATGAGAGTGGGAGGATTCTCACATACAGCAGGAAATACGATCACCTCTACGAAAAAATGTTGCCGGGTGAACCACTAGAGCAAACATTGGGCATTACAAGTGGCTCCGAATCAGTAGCAAGCAGCGACACAAAGGCTGAACTATCTAGCTCCACAGCAAGCACATCGTCGAAAGGAGAAGTAGTAGTAAGATCATAAGCTACTTTTTTAGACGAATATCGCCTCCTCCGGACAGGAAGACAAACACCGCGAACAACACAACCACCAAGAACGCGGGGCAGGGGGAGGAATCAACGAGGCAGAGGAAGAGGAAGAAACATGGAAGAAACCAGTGGCAGAGAAAGCGACTCCAGCAAAGGGAACAAAAGAGGAAGAGGCAAAGGACCAGAGGGAAGCAAGGCTGCAGGCTCCAAGAAACTGTTATATTCCATATAGGTACCCTATATAGGCGCAGGTAACACTGCAACCTTTCACCTATATCCTTCCCTACATTACATACATAACGGTTCTTAGGCACTGACCTTTTACCCAGATATGACACTGCATTCAGAACGCAGGCTTTTCCCTGGTTCGATTCTCCTACATTATGCATGAGGCTTCTTGGAAGCACAGCAGGACTAACAGTAGGATTACCATCTCCTGTATAATATCTATGTATAAAGTTCAGGCCCAACGTCATCTTTTAGGACGACACAGTAACACAGCAAGGTAGGACCCCTGGGGAGACCTATGGGTATATATACATCACGTCTTGCTTAGAAAGACAGAGGAGACCGTGACTTCTCGGCTGACACACTGACCAGAGACGCTGAGGTTCCTGCATGCAGACGCTCCAGCTAGCAGTGATCTAACATCCCTCGCGGGGTGTCCAACTCGAGACCAGGACGGGGTCCCACATTCTCTAACTCTCAGGTAATGGTGTTGACTAGATCGTAGAGGGATTCTTGGCATAACACCTACACAGATGCTAGGTACATTTAGGTACATCTAGTTAGGGAGACATCGTAGGAGTACTCACCTTTAGTACGCACTTTTAGGTTGCACTTTTTATCATGTGTTTTATGTACATGTATATATTCATGATTTCTGCAAGATGGTAGAACTAGACCATCCCTTTACTTTTGTAGTATTACTGATCCTATATCTCTGCTACTGTCTAATGGTTGTTGCAGCTCATATATTCTACACTAGAATAACAACTGCTCAATAAATACTTATTGAAACGCCCAGCCTGTTTATTCTGTGTACCTCTGAGACGAACTAAGTAAGCACGAGTGACTGAGCGAAAAGTAGTATATTGTTTCACGATCCTGGGGGATCAGGGTTGTCATGTTCTGAGGTTGCCAAGAACTATTCTCTCCCCGATAAGAGGAGACTCTAGTGGCACTGTGAGCTAGCTGATACAGACAGGCTAACGTATCCAGTGGGGGGGCACGGAATCAGTCCGCCACCAATCCCACAATTTATGTTATCCAAAACGTGCAGATCCTGTATAGGGTATATAGGAACTACACGACAAAACAACAATGGTGGACAATGCCATGGTAAACAGAACTATCGTCAATTTATCCCACCGTCCCCAGTCTCTGTTTGAAAAGAAAACCCTGTGTTTAGGTCTGTCATTCTGCCCTTCCGATCACTTCTGCTATCCTAACACCAGAATTGATATTTTTAAGTTCATTAGGAAGCTTAAACTTAAGAAATGGCACCAGCTTAGAGGTAGTAGATCTGTAGAAGGTAACGCAACCAATATCCTATCCTCTGGGGAGAATGAGAATGGCTCCCATTTATCTATTAACGATATTGATACCCTTAGAACCCTTCAAGAACTCCTTACTGAAACCAACATTGAACCGGAGTGCGCTGGAGAAACGTTGGGTGTTAGCACTGACCGCTCAGCAGCCGCTGATTTCAAGCCGAAATCAACCTTTATCCCCAATGTGCCACATGACAGCATAGACTCGTTTCATGAAACTGTGACAGATGACCTCATCAATCTACGTCTCCAGAAAAAGAGAACCAACATGCAACAAAACTTTACGAAAGAACAAAGAAAAGTTATTAAGACACTGTCAGAGGATGACAACATTGTGATACGCCCAGCAGATAAAGGCAGTAACATCGTGCTGTGGGACAGAGAAGCTTACAGAAATGAGGCATTAAGACAATTGAGTGAAAATCCAAATGCAAGAATATAATGATAGTACTATCTGCATATGGAATAAGTTGCAGGGCTAGAAAGACAGTGGTATCCTCCAATGGGAGGAGTACTGCTATCTGAAAAAGGACTACCATAACCTCCCTGTATTTTACTTACTACCGAAAATCCACAAGAATCCCACGTTACCACCAGGCAGACCCATTGTTTCATCTATAGAGAGTGTTGCAGAGCACAAATCTAAGTATGTAGATCACTTTCTCAGAGAATATGTCACAGCTCTGCCTTCCTACATAAGGGATACAAAAGATTTTCTGGTTAAGATGAAGGACATAGAATGGGAGGATGACTACCTGCTAATTTCCATGGATGTCAACTCTCTGTAACCATAATTGACCACTCTCTGGGCATAAGGTCTTGTCACCATTTCCTAAGGAACAGGGAAATTTGCTACAGAGATCATACCAACATGTTGTTAGAGATGATGAGCTTTTGTCTACACAACAACATGTTTGTTTTTGATGGGACAATCTACAAGCAAGTCCTCGGGACTGCCATGGGGACTTGCTTTGCTCCCAGCTTTCCTAATCTCTTTCTGGGGGCCTGGGAGGAGGAAATCCTGAAAAATCTAACAGCAGAGAACAGAGAAGGGAAAGTGATCACATGGCTACGTTACATTGACGACGTGTTCGTCATATGGAAAGGCAGTGAGACAAGTGCAGTTGAAACCATTAACAGCCTGAACAGGGACGAACACAACCTTAGACTTACTTACACCATGAGTCGAGAAAGTATTGAGTTCCTGGATGTCAGAGTAGATGTGAACGACAACAGACTGAAAACCGTACTTCACAGGAAAGCTGCAGCAGGGAACAGCCTCCTCCGTGCTCTCAGTAGTCATCCAGAGACCTTAAAATGGAGTATTCCATATGGGGAACTACTGAGAGCAAAAAGGAATTGCAGCACCCAGGAAGATTTTCTCAAAGAGCAAGAAAACATGCTCAAAAGATTTACCGAAAGAGGCTACCCATTGTGGGTTCTGAACAAAGCGAAGGATAAGGTCAATAGTATCACCAGAGAAGAAACTCTCCTGGAAATACAGAGCAGCACAGAAACAGAAGCCACACCCAGGGTTATCCTGACCTACAATTCCGAATCCAAGCAGATCGCAAAAATAGTCACACGTAACAGGAATACACTGATAAGTGACCCAGTATTAGGACAAGATCTTCCCAAACGACCTATGATCACCTACCGTAAGGGAAGAAATCTCAGGGACATATTGGTGAAAGGAGACATCACCAGAAAACAACATACCATACAACAGGGACTCCAGGGGTTTTATCCATGTGGCCATTGCAAGGCGTGCCGCGCAAGCTACATGAAGAAAACATACAAGACACCTACAGGGTCCAAAAACATCAGTCAATTTCTGACGTGCAGCTCCTCCTATGTCATCTATGTTCTGGAATGCCCATGCAGATTACAATACGTAGGCAGCACGACATTTCCTGTGAAAAAAAGAGTACTCAAGCATATGCGGGCCATAAATAAAAAAGACACGCATTACCCCATGGCGAGGCATTTTGCAGAGTACCAATTATCGAGCAGTTCTCTCCTCCAATACTTTATCATAGAGCAGATACATCAGAGCTAAAGGGGTGGGAATAGAACCCTTTCATTAAGGAAAAGAGAATGGTGGCACATCTTAGACCTACAGTGCAGGTTCCCGAGAGGTCACAACGTAGACGAAGAGGTAGGTATTCACCTACATGACAATTGAATAGCTCTGATGTAGTACAACACATGTCTTAAGGTTGCAGGAGCTCTTTGGTGTTCGTAGGCTTTGACCTGTGATTTCTGAGAGTTTTGTATGTTCTCTTTTATGTAATGATTTGTCCTTGTTTTTAACAAATGCAGATTACAAGAATTGCATATTTTTTCTTTTGTGTCACAGGCAAAAAGGAAGGGACCGTCTCGTGGAGAAGGCGTTCATATGGGGTCACTACCCTTTTCTTCAGACATCACGTCGAAATGGTGGAGGCCACGTCACAGATAAGATTTATTCTGGTTTTATTAATTGAGTTTCACGGTGTAGTAATTTCATCTGTATAGCATATGTTTTTTGGATGATTAACCCATTTTCGTACCCGCAGTTGGTTGTGTTTGTTTGGCTGTATCTTACTGATCTCTTATTCTGGTTAGAACAGCAGGCGAGGGTATACTCTCTGAAGTTCGCGTTCCTATACAGCCAGCCACTATGGCTCACAATTTGGGGGTGTTGAATAATTAGGCACTATGCCATTTGAACCCCCTTCGGTATGAACGCGAGATGTGGCCACTTTGGTTTAAGTAGTGAGGAGTCTGAACTCTAACTAGCACTATGCTGTTGATTATGGTATTGCTTACTCCTGGTTGTAGACATACCGGGTCTTTTTCTCCAACTTGTTTTGGAGTATGCATACAGGTCACATGAGTAGAGTCATTATATTGATCTCATTAATCCATACACTCACTAGGAGGAAAGTGACATGAATTGTGAATGCATTTGCACCTTTCATCATGGATGCCACACTCTCCTGCATTCTGTAGCCCTGTTTATACCTTTTGAAGCTAATCAGGTCGTTTTTTCAGAGGGCAAACTGTGATTTTGTTTGTAATGTAATTTAACTTTATTCAAATTCACATTACACATCAGCCACTTTGTTTAAAGTCGTATGTAATGAAGTAATTGGCATATAGACTGTATGTATTCACACATTTCAAAATGGACGCCTTGTTTACGTGTAATTTTCAGCCCTCTTTTTGTCTACCTTCTATTTTGGAGGTTGTGTATGTATTCAGCCATGTAACATACTTCCAGTGTGTGAGTAAGTCTGCAAGACAGTCAAAATGCATTACTGGATAATACATCTATCAATGGATTTACCCCCTGAGTGATCGTCTTATTTGGCTGTTTGAGTGGGATATATATATATATATACAGGAGGGCGTGGAGAAGGAGCAGACACCGCCCACTAGGGAAGTAATTACGTTGCAGTTTCTGCTCCACACGGACTCGGAGTTCCGAGTTCGGTACACTCCCCACGCCAGCCTGTTAGCAGTGCCTCAACCAATCGAAGCGGGCATGGGGCTTTAAAAGTGGGTTTGGACAGTATTTACTTGTTTGGCGGCATTTGAGAAAGTCATTTCATGACGAAACGCGTCATGCCGTGTGCCAAATAAACGAGCAACTCTCCTGGTGACCCGTGTGTGCTCAAACTTCTTTTCAGCAAGGGAGTGTGGCTTTGGTGTTTTGGTGCAGCCACGAGCACCTGTGAGCACCCACCCCTGAAGCAGTTCGGTGGACTAGTGGCAAAACTGTGGGAGTCTAAAAACATTTTGGAAACGCCGAACCGCCGCATTTCCCGCAGGATTGCCTTACCAGCATTGTTTGGGACTGTGATTATACAGAGGGATTCTACTTACTCAAGTGGGATCCTAGGGCCTGATACGGGATATAAGCGGTGGGGTGAGGATCCCGGAGAGCTGTTCACCACCCACAATGAGATCCAGGAGGGCGTGGAGAAGGAGCAGACACCGCCCACTAGGGAAGTACTTACGTTGCAGTTTCTGCTCCACACGGACTCGGAGTTCCGAGTTCCGGACACTCCCCATGCCAGCCTGTTAGCAGTGCCTCAACCAATCGGAGCGAGGCATGGTGCTTTAAAAGTGGGTCAGGACAGTATTTACTTCTTTGGGGGCATTTGAGAAAGTCATTTCATGACGAAACGCGTCATGCCGTGTGCCAAATAAAAGAGTAACTCTCCTGGTGACCCGTGTGTGCTAAAACTTCTTTTCAGCAAGGGAGTGTGTTTTTAATATATATATATATATATATATATATATATATATATATATATATATATATATATATATATATATAAAAAAATATATTACCTATTGGCGGTCGCCAGTAGGTAGTTATAGTTAGGACCTCGTTTCTATTCAAAAAGCATTTTTTATTTTCCCAATAACTTTGGCGCCGGTTGACGAATCTTCGCGAAATTTCAAAACTAGTGGCCCGCTCCGGTCAGCTCCTGTCTTGAAAGTTTTGGGTTGATTCGACAAGCGGGGGCCGAGAAAAAAGGTGGGTCCCAAAACACGTTTTCCCCATGTTAATTTCCATAGGAAACTTTAGACAAAGCTACAGCCCAAACTGCTGAAGGGAATTACACCAAATTTGGCAAAAAGGTAGGTCTTGGTTCAGAAAGAGCCCTTTTTTTGAAATGGTGTAAATCCGTTCAGTAGTTCCTGAGAAATTAAAAAAAAGAAAACTTTCGATATCTGGGCGGAGCCTAACCACACATCGCCTCCCGAGCACGAGCTTGCCTCTGATTGGCTGCCAACACTTCAAACCAGGAAGTGTTGGCAGCCATCTTGTGCCTCGGACCAAGGGAGAAAGAAAAAGGTAAGAGAAAGATAAAAAACAAGAAAAGGGGGCAGGGTAAAAACACCCTGATCCCCAGGGCCCAAAAAAGCATTTAAAAAAAAAAAATTCGGGCAGGGTCGCGCCGGGTGCGTGAATCCGTCCGAAAATTTTAAAAAACGAAGCGCGGTCTCCTGCGCTTCGTCTTTAAAGCCCACGGGTGGGCCAAGTCCCGGGGGCAATTTATTTATGTAGCGGGGGCCCGCAGGGGCCCCCGCAGCCCCGGGGACCGCCACCTCCCCGGGGCTTGATTCATTATTTGCAGGGGGCACGCAGCCCCCCCGGAGCCCCGGGAACCACCACCTCCCAGGGGCTCTCATGTTTTAAATAAAAAAAACTTGTGTGGGGGGCTTGAGCCCCCCCACATGCCCCAGGGACCACCACCTCCCCGGGGCTTTGCAACAAAAATGCGGGGGGGCACGCAGCCCCCCCGCAGCCCCGGGGACTGCCACCTCCCCGGGGCTCTATTTTTTTAAAAATAACCTGTGTGGGGGGGCTCGAGCCCTTCCACACTAGGCGTTGCACTCATTGGGAGGGGAGCCGCGCGGACCCCTCCTGGAGCCCTTGATGGCCCTGGGGACCGCTACCCCCCCATGGCCTGCTCCTGCAGTGTCCAGGGGTGCCTACCGCCAGGACACTGCTGTTTGCTATGACAGGGTGGGAGCCGTGCGGCTCTCACCCTTTCATAGCAAACTCTGCTTTGCTTCATTGAAGCGAGAGCAGGGAAACCTGCTTTCACTTCAATGAAGCAAAGCAGAATTGCTTTTGCACAAGGGGAGCTGCATGTCTGCAGCTCCCCTTGTGCAAAAGCAATGCCGGCTCCCGCAGGACGCAGGGAGCCGGCGGGACCATGGGGGCATTGGGGCTCCCCCCACGGTCCCCAATGAAGAGGCCAGGCCACGGGGGATGGGGTCCCCAAGGCCATAATTAGCCTGAGGACGGGGGCCACGCGGCCCCCCTCCCAAAGATGAAAAGGCTGGCCAGGCCCCGGGGGATGGAGTCCCCGGGGCCATAATTGGCCTTTGGAGGGGGGCTACACAATCCCCCTCCGCATAATTAATAAAAAAAAAACAAGGCTGCCAGGCCCCGGGAGATGGGGTCCCCGGAGCCAAAAGTGGCCCAGGGAAGGGGGGCCACGCAGCCCCTCTCCCAAAAAATAAAAAGAATAACACCCAAAAAAAGGAACCAGCAACTTGCCGGAGGCCCTGCCCCCTCCCTGCACCACTGTGCAAACACGCCCCGTGGTGCGTTTTTAAGTTGGGGAATTAATTCCCCTTCAATCCTGAGGGTCCCTGGGGGCCAACTAGCCCACCAGGTACCTCCAGTAAGTGCCACAGGGCTGCATTGCAGAGAGGTAGTCGAAGGCCACGCCCCTTTTTACACCTCTCTGCAACGTAGCTCTGTGGCGCTTACTGGAGGTACCTGGTGGGCTAGTTGGACCTCAGGGACCCTCAGGATTCAAGGGGACTTAATCCCCCAACTTAAAACGCGCCACAGGGCGCGTTTGTACACTTGTCACATCAGGCCCCGCCCCCTTCCTTCACCACTGTGCAAATGGGCCCTCTGGCGCGTTTCTAAGTTGGGGGATTAAGTCCCCTTGAATCCTGAGGGTCCCTGGGGTCCAACTAGCCCACCAGGTACCTCCAGTAAGCGCCACAGAGCTGCGTTGCAGAGAGGTGTAAAAAGGGGTGTGGCCTCGGACCACCTCTCTGCAATGCAGCTCTGTGGTGCTTACTGGAGGTACCTAGTGGGCTAGTTGGCCCCCAGGGACCCTCAGTATTCAACAAGGGGACTTAATCCCCCAACTTACAGTGCACCAGGGGGCACGTTTGCACAGTGGTGCAGGGAGGGGGTGGGGCCTGACGTAACAAGTGTGCAAACGCGCCCCCTGGCACATTGTAAATTGGGGGATTAAGTCCCCTTCAATCCTGAGGGTCCCTGGGGGCCAACTAGCCCACCAGGGACCTCCAGTAAGCGCCACAGAGCTGCGTTGCAGAGAGGTGGTTCGAGGCCACGCCCCTTTTTACACCTCTCTGCAACGCAGCTCTGTGGGGCTTACTGGAGGTACCTGGTGGGCTAGTTGGCCCCCAGGGACCCTCAAGATTCAAGGGGACTTAATCCCCCAAGTTACAACGCACCAGGGGGCGCGTTTGCACAGTGGTGCAGGAAGAGGGCGGGGCCTGATATAACAAGTGTGCAAACCGCCCCCTGGCATGTTGTAAATTGGGGGATTAAGTCCCCTTCAATCCTGAGGGTCCCTGGGGGCCAACTAGCCCACCAGGAACCTCCAGTAAGCGCCACAAAGCTGCGTTGCAGAGAGGTGGTCCGAGGCCACGCCCCTTTTTACACCACTCACTGGTGGGGCGATGAGGTCCTCTTGTGTCCTGAGGATGTCAGGACACAAGTGGACTTCATCCTCCGAGCAGCAGTGCGCCAGAAGCTGCGCTTGCAGCGTGGTGTAAAAAGGGAGCGTGGCCTCGGACCACTTCTCTGCAATCCAGCTGTGTGGTGCCTACTGGAGGTACCTGGTGGGCTAGTTGGCCCCCAGGGACCCTCAGTATTCAAGGGGACTTAATCCCCCAACTTAGAACGCGCCAGGGGGCGTGTTAGCAGAGTGGTGGAGAAAGGGGGCGCTGCCTTTGTCCACCTCTCAGCAATCCCACTGTGTGGGGCTTACTGGAGGTAAGAGGTAGGCTAGTTGGCCCCTAAAGGACCCCCAGCAGTGAAGGGGACTTCAATCCCCATCCAAGAGCGCGCCAGGGAGCGCGTTTGTAGAGTGGTGGGAAGAGGGGGCATGGCCTGCTCTTGGAACTTAGCAATGCTGCTGTGTGGGACTTATTGGAGGTAATAGGAGGGGTAGTTGGCCCCCAACGATGTCCTTGGGGGCCAACTACCCCTCTTGTTACCTCCAGTAAGTCCCGCACAGTGGGATTGCTAAGACGTCTTCGGAGGCCATGCCCCCCTTTCTCCCCCATTCTGCAAACGCGCCTCCTGGCAGACTAAGGGATGGGGGATGAAGTCCAATTTACTCCTGAGGGACTTTGGGGGCCAAGAAGCCCTACTGGTACCTCCTGTAAGCCCTACACACCGGAATTCCTGAGCGCTGGTCGGAGGCCCAGGACCCTTTCCCACCACTCTGCAAATGCGACTACTAGTTAAAAAAGTGTTTGCAATGTAATAGGTTTCGCGTTTGTGAGAATTAGAGCTATTGGCGTTGTAAATGCAAACGTTTTTTACTAATGTTTTTTGGAGTGGAGTGGATGTACGTTGTGTGTAGTGGAATTATGTGATATGTTGTGCAGTGAAATTATGTGGATAGAAAGTATGTGGTATTTAGTGTATAGGAATTATGTAGAGTGGGATTATGTGTTATGGAGAGTAATTATGTGGTATGGTAGTCTGTGTTGTGGAGTGGTAACCTCAGGTTTAGTCTTCCTCGTTTCCATAGAAGCTCAACTATGAACTCAGTGAGACAAAAAAAGATGGAATCACTGAGGAGCACTTGTGGACCTAGTCAGAGGTATGAGCAGGGCCACTGGAATTATGTGACTCTTTGGCGGCACCGACTGTCGCACAATTATACATTTTCTGCATTAGCCACATAATTCATCATCTGCACCCTAATCTGCAGATTTGAACAAAAAAAGTCTTGTTTCTAGCTGAAACGGGTCAAACGTTACCAAAAATGCAGCGACAAGTGTTACAGCGTGGTGGAAGGCCCTTTGCAAACCTAGAATGGTCACGTGTTACTTATTGCTAAATGTGGATGTTAAATTAGTACTAATGGTGTGCAAGCCACTCTTGCTTCCCGCTGCGCCTCTCTTGCCTCTTTCTGCATTTCTGTTGCTTCTTTCTGCACGTTTCTTTCTTTTTCTGCACTTCTCTTGACCTCATTCTGCAAATCTCTTCTACTTTCTGCACCTCTCTTCCCTCTTTCTGCACGTCTGTTGCCTCTTTCTGCACCTCATTTGCTTCTTTCTGCACCTCTGTTGTCTCTTTCTGCACTCGTCTTCCCTCTTTCTGTACGTTTCCTGCCTGTTTTTGCATCTCACTTACCTCTTTCTGCACTTTTCTTGCTTCTTTCTACACCTCTGTTGCTTCTTTCAGCAATTCTCTTGCCTCTTTGTGCACTTCTCTTGCCTGTTTCTGCACCTCTCTTGCCTCTTTTTGCACCTCTGTTGCTTTTTTCTGCACTTCTCTTGCCTCTTTCTGCACACCTGTTGCTTCATTCTGCACTTTCCATGCTTCTTTCTGCACCTGTCTTGCTTCTTTCTGAACCCCTGTTGTCTCTTTATGTACCTCTTTTGCCTCTTTTTGCACTTTTCTTGCCTTTTTCTGCATCTCTCTACCCTCTTTCTGCACGTCTGTTGCCTCTTTCTGCACCTCATTTGCTTGTTTCTGCACCCCTGTTGCCTCTCTCTGCACTCGTCTTCCCTCTTTCTGTACATTTCCTGCCTGTTTTTGCATCTCACTTGCCTCTTTCTGCACATCTATTGCCTCTTTCTGCAGTTCTCTTGCCTCCTTCTGAACCTCACTTCCCTCTTTCTGTAACTCTCTCGCCTCTTTGTGCACCTCTCTAACCTCTTTCTGCATCCCTGTTGCTTCATTCTGCACTTTCCATGCTTCTTTCTGCACCTGTCTTGCTTCTTTCTGCACCTGTCTTGCTTCTTTCTGCACCCCTGTTGTCTCTTTATGTACCTCTTTTGCCTCTTTCTGCACTTTTCTTGCCTTTTTCTATACCTCTCTTCACTCTTTCTGCACGTCTGTTGCCTCTTTCTGCACCTCATTGCTACTTTCTGCACCCCTGTTGTCTCTTTTGCACTCGCCTTCTCTCTTTCTGTACCTTTCCTGCCTATTTTTGCAACTCACTTGCCTCTTTGTGCACTTTTCTTGCTTCTTTCTACACCTCTGTTGTTTCTTTCAGCAATTCTCTTGCCTCTTAGTGCACTTGTCTTGCCTGTTTCTGCACCTCTCTTGCCTCTTTTTGCATCTCTGTTGGCTCTTTCTACACCTCACTTGCTCCTTTCTACACTTCTCTTGCCTTTTTCTGCACCCCTGTTGCTTCATTCTGCACTTTCCATGCTTCTTTCTGCACCTGTCTTGCTTCTTTCTGCACCCCTGTTGTCTCTTTATGTACCTCTTTTGTCTCTTTCTGCACTTTTCTTGCCTTTTTCTGTAGTTCTCTTCCGTCTTTCTGCACGTCTGTTGCCTCTTTCTGCACCTCATTTGCTTCTTTCTGCACCCTTCTTGTCTCTTTCTGCACTCGTCTTCTCTCTTTCTGTACCTTTCCTGCCTGTTTTTACATCTCACTTGCCTCTTTCTGCACCTCTATTGCCTCTTTGTGCAGTTCTCTTGCCTCCTTCTGCATGTCACTTGCCTCTTTCTGACCTTTTCTTGCTTCTTTCTACACCTCTGTTGCTTCTTTCAGCAATTCTCTTGCCTCTTTGTGCACTTCTCTCGCCTCTTTGTGCACCTCTCTTGCCTCTTTCTGCACCCCTGTTGCTTCATTCTGCACTTTCCATGCTTCTTTCTGCACCTGTCTTGCTTCTTTCTGCACCCCTGTTGTCTCTTTATGTACCGCTTTTGCCTCTTTCTGCACCTTTCTTGCCTTTTTCTGCAGTTCTCTTCCATCTTTCTGCACGTCTGTTGCCTCTTTCTGCACCTCTTTTGCTTCTTTCTGCACCCCTGTTGTCTCTTTCTGTACTCGTCTTCCCTCTTTCTGTACCTTTCCTGCCTGTTTTTGCATCTCACTTCCCTCTTTCTGACCTTTTCTTGCTTCTTTCTACACTTCTGTTGCTTCTTTCAGCAATTCTCTTGCCTCTTTGTGCACTTCTCTTGCCTGTTTCTGCACCTCTCTTGCCTCTTTTTGGACCTTCGTTGGCACTTTCTGCACCTCACTTGCTCCTTTCTACACTTCTCCTGCCTCTTTCTGCACCCCTGTTGCTTCATTCTGCACTTTCCATGCTTATTTCTGCACCTGTCTTGCTTCTTTCTGCACCCCTGTTGTCTCTTTATGTACCTCTTTTGTCTCTTTCTGCACTTTTCTTGCCTTTTTCTGCAGTTCTCTTCCCTCTTTCTGCACGTCTGTTGCCTCTTTCTGCACCTCATTTGCTTCTTTCTGCACCCTTGTTGTCTCTTTCTGCACTCGTCTTCCCTCTTTCTGTTCCTTTCCTGCCTGTTTTTACATCTCACTTGCCTCTTTCTGCACCTCTATTGCCTCTTTATGCAGTTCTCTTGCCTCCTTCTGCACGTCTGTTGCCTCTTTCTGCACCTCATTTGCTTCTTTCTGCACCCCTGTTGTCTCTTTCTGCACTCGTCTTCCCTCTTTCTGTACCTTTCCTGCTTGTTTTTGCATCTCACTTACCTCTTTCTGCACCTCTATTGCCTGTTTCTGCAGTTCTCTTGCCTCCTTCTACACTTCACTTGCCTCTTTCTGTAACTCTCTCGCCTCTTTGTGCACCTCTCTTGCCTCTTTCTGCATCCCTGTTGCTTCATTCTGCACTTTCCATGCTTCTTTCTGCACCTGTCTTGCTTCTTTCTGCACCCCTGTTGTCTCTTTATGTACCTCTTTTGCCTCTTTCTCCACTTTTCTTGCCTTTTTCTGCAGTTCTCTACCATCTTTCTGCACGTCTGTTGCCTCCTTCTGCACCTCATTTGCTTCTTTCTGCACCCCTGTGGTCTCTTTCTGCACTCGTCTTCCCTCTTTCTGTACCTTTCCTGCCTGTTTTTGCATCTCACTTGCCTCTTTCTGCACTTTTCTTGCTTCTTTCTACACCTCTGTTGCTTCTTTCAGCAATTCTCTTGCCTGTTTCTGCACCTCTCTTGCCTCTTTTTGCACCTCTGTTGGCTCTTTCTGCACCTCACTTGCTCCTTTCTACACTTCTCTTGCCTCTTTCTGCACCCCTGTTGCTTCATTCTGCACTTTCCATGCTTCTTTCTGCACCTGTCTTGCTTCTTTCTCCACCTCTGGTGTCTCTTTATGTACCTCTATTGCCTCTTTCTGAACTCTTCTTGCCTTTTTCTGCACCTCTCTTCCCTCTTTCTGCACGTCTGTTGCTTCTTTCTGCACCTCATTTGCTTCTTTCTGCACCCCTGTTGTCTCTTTATGCACTCGTCTTCCCTCTTTCTGTACCTTTCCTGCCTGTTTTTGCATCTCACTTGCCTCTTTCTGCACCTCTATTGCCTCTTTCTGCAGTTCTCTTGCCTCCTTCTGCACTTCACTTGCCTCTTTTTGTAACTCTCTTGCCTCTTTGTGCACCTCTCTTGCCTCTTTCTGCATCCCTGTTGCTTCATTCTGCACTTTCCATGCTTCTTTCTGCACCTGTCTTGCTTCTTTCTGCACCCCTGTTGTCTCTTTAGCCTCTTTTGCCTCTTTCTGTACTTTTCTTGCCTTTTTCTGCACCTCTCTTCCCTCTTTCTGCACGTCTGTTGCCTCTTTCTGTACCTCATTGCTTCTTTCTGCACCCCTGTTGTCTCTTTATGTACCTCTTTTGCCTCTTTCTGCACTTTTCTTGCCTTTTTCTGCAGTTCTCTACCATCTTTCTGCACGTCTGTTGCCTCTTTCTGTACCTCGCTGCTTCTTTCTGCACCCCTGTTGTCTCTTTCTGCACTCGCCTTCCCTCTTTCTGTACCTTTCCTGCCTGTTTTTGCATCTCACTTGCCTCTTTCTGCACATTTCTTGCTTCTTTCTACACCTCTGTTGCTTCTTTCAGCAATTCTCTTGCCTCTTTGCGCACTTGTCTTGCCTGTTTCTGCACCTCTCTTGCCTCTTTTTGCACCTCTGTTGGCTCTTTCTGCACCTCACTTGCTCCTTTCTACACTTCTCTTGCCTCTTTCTCCACCCCTGTTGCATCATTCTGCACTTTCCATGCTTCTTTCTGCACCTGTCTTACTTCTTTCTGCACCCCTGTTGTCTCTTTATGTACCTCTTTTGTCTCTTTCTGCACTTTTCTTGCCTTTTTCTGCAGTTCTCTTCCCTCTTTCTGCACGTCTGTTGCCTCTTTCTACACCTCATTTGCTTCTTTCTGCACCCTTGTTGTCTCTTTCTGCACTCGTCTTCCCTCTTTCTGTACCTTTCCTGCCTGTTTTTACATCTCACTTGCCTCTTTCTGCACCTCTATTGCCTCTTTCTGCAGTTCTCTTGCCTCCTTCTGCACTTCACTTTACTCTTTCTGTAACTCTCTTGCCTCCTTGTGCACCTCTCTTGCCTCTTTCTGCACCCCTGATGCTTCATTCTGCACTTTCCATGGTTCTTTCTGCTCCTGTCTTGCTTCTTTCTGCACCCCTGTTCTCTCTTTATGTACCTTTTTTGCCTCTTTCTGCACTTTTCTTGCCTTTTTCTGCAGTTCTCTTCCATCTTTCTGCACGTCTGTTGCCTCTTTCTGCACCTCATTTGCTTCTTTCTGAACCCCTGTTGTCTCTTTCTGCACTCGTCTGCCCTCTTTCTGTACCTTTCCTGCCTGTTTTTGCATCTCACTTGCCTCTTTCTGCACATCTATTGCCTCTTTCTGCAGTTCTCTTGCCTCCTTCTGCACTTCACTTGCCTCTTTCTGTAACTCTCGCACCTCTTTGTGCACCTCTCTTGCCTCTTTCTGCATCCCTGTTGCTTCATTCTGCACTTTCCATGCTTCTTTCTGCACCTGTCTTGCTTCTTTCTGCACCCCTGTTGTCTCTTGATGTACCTCTTTTGCCTCTTTCTGCACTTTTCTTGCCTTTTTCTGCAGTTCTCTTCCATCTTTCTGCACGTCTGTTGCCTCTTTCTGCACCTCATTTGCTTCTTTCTGCACCCCTGTTGTCTCTTTCTGCACTTGTCTTCCCTCTTTCTGTACCTTTCCTGCCTGTTTTTGCATCTCACTTGCCTCTTTCTGCACTTTTCTTGCTTCTTTCTACACCTCTGTTGCTTCTTTCAGCAATTCTCTTGCCTCTTTGTGCTCTTCTCTTGCCTGTTTCTGCACCTCTCTTGCCTCTTTTTGCACCTCTGTTGGTTCTTTCTGAACCTCACTTGCTCCTGCACCCATGTTGCTTCATTCTGCACTTCCATGCTTCTTTCTGCACCTGTCTTGCTTCTTTCTGCACCCCTGGTGTCTCTTAATGTACCTCTTTTGCCTGTTTCTGCACTTTTCTTGCCTTTTTCTGCACCTCTCTTCCCTCTTCCTGCATTTTTCTTGCTTCTTTCTACACCTCTGTTGCTTCTTTCAGCAATTCTCTTGCCTCTTTGTGCACTTCTCTTGCCTGTTTCTGCACTTCTCTTGCCTCTTTCTGCACCCCTGTTGCTTCATTCTGCACTTTCCATCCTTCTTTCTGTACCTGTCTTGCTTCTTTCTGCACCCCTGTTGTCTCTTTATGTACCTCTTTTGCCTCTTTCTGCACTTTTCTTGGCTTTTTCTGCACCTCTCTTCCCTCTTTCTGCATGTCTGTTGCCTCTTTCTGCACCTCATTTGCTTCTTTCTGCACCCCTGTTGTCTCTTTCTGCACTCGTCTTCCGTCTTTCTTTACCTTTCCTACCTGTTTTTGCATCTCACTTGCCTCTTTCTGCACTTTTCTTGCTTCTTTGTACACCTCTGTTGCTTCTTTCAGCAATTCTCTTGCCTCTTTGTGCACTTCTCTTGCCTGTTTCTGCACCTCTGTTGGCTCTTTCTGCACCTCACTTGCTCCTTTCTGCACCTGTCTTGCTTCTTTCTGCACCCCTGTTGTCTCTTTATGTACCACTTTTGCCTCTTTCTGCACTTTTCTTGGCTTTTTCTGCACTTCTTGTCCTTCTTTCTGCACCCCTCCTGCCTTTTTCTGTACCTCTCTTGCCTCTTTGTGCACCCATCCTACCTTTTTCTGCACCCCTCTTGCCTCTCTCTCCACCCCTCTTCCCTCTTTCTCCACCTCTGTTGGTTCTTTCTGCACTGCTCTTGCTTCTATCTGCACCTTACTTGCCTCTTTCTGCACTTCTCTTGCTTCTTTCTACACCTCTGTTGCTTCTTTCAGCAATTCTCTTGCCTCTTTCTGCACTTCTCTTCCTTCTCTCTGCACCCCTCCTGCCTCTTTCTGTACTTCTCTTGCCTCTTTGTGCATCTCTCCTACCCCTTTCTGCACCCCTTTTGCCTCTTTTTACACCTCTGTTGGTTCTTTCTGCACTGCTCTTGCTTCTTTCTGCACCTCGCTTGCCTCTTTCTGCACTTCACTTGCTTTTTTCTGCACCTCTCTTGCCTCTTTCAGCACCTGTGTTGCTTCTTTCTGTACTTCCCTTGCCTCCTTTTGCACCTCTTAGTTAGAGGTAGTTTTAATCCCTCTGTCCTATTATGTACTAGGGCCATACAGGGGAGGTTATGCCAATCACAGGGGTACCCCAACCCATAGTGTACCCTAGTGTATGTAGGTGTTTTCACTGTATTCTAAGTGTCTTTCAGCATTGCACTGGCTCTCGGCCTGGTTAGTCAGAGTCAGTTACCACCAGTATCAGTCAGCAAAAAGTTGGGGGCACAGGATGACTTTGCAGCAAGGCCTCTTTCTGCTCCTCTGTTGGTTCTTTGGGCACATCTCTTGCTTCTTTCTGTACCTTTCTTCGACTTTCTGGATTCTGTTGCCTCTTTCTGCATTTCTCGTGCTTCTTTCTGCGCCTTTCTTCCTCTTTCTGCACATGTCCTACCTTTGTAGGCATAGTTAGAAATTAGCATTTAAAAAACCTTTGAAATTCACTGAAAAAACCACAGGTTTCAGGGACGTTATAGTTAGAAATTAGCATTAAAAAAACCTTTGAAATTCACTGAAAAAACCATAGGTTTCAGAGACGTTATAGTTAGAAATTAGCATTTAAAAAACCTTAGAAATTCACTGAAAAAAACCACAGGTTTTAGGGACGTTATAGTTAGTTGGACATTTCACTCGTACAAAACCAGAGAAATTCGGCCGTTATAGTTAGTTCAGCTAACTATAACTCGCGCCCCCGCAATGCACTGCTGATGACGTCACATATTACATCATTCATGACATGGTCAGTGACATCGCTGATGGCATCACTGATGACATCTCAAATGACATCACTGATGACATCATCCACGTGATAGTCTGATGTACCTCCTCATACCCTAATATAACCTTTGATACACCCACTCTAAAATACAGACTACCATTTTCGAAACCATAGACACACCAATACCAGTTAGTACAAACCCACTCACTAATTCCTAGGTCTACCCACACATCCACTCATTCGCCCATACAGTCACTCATACATGCAGTCAACCATCAATACGGCACTATCATATGTACTTACATATCTATACAGACACTCACACACCGCCACTCATCCATAGAGTTACTCACACACCTAGTCAGTCATGCAAAGAATCAATCACACTCCCATTTACTCACCTATACAGTTATACACATACCACCTCACTTATTCAAACATATACTAACACATACTTACACTCTTAGGGCCTGATTCACAGAACTAACTTACGTCAAAATCGTAAACTTACAACAATTTTGGTATTCACAGAATGAACTTATACATTTGGGTATTCACAGAATGAACTTACAACAATTTTGGTATTCACAGAATGAACTTACACATTTGGGTATTCACAGAATTAACTTACAACAATTTTGGTATTCACAGAATGAACTTACACATTTGGGTTTTCACAGAATGAACTTACAACAATTTTGGTATTCACAGAATGAACTTACACATTTGGGTATTCACAGAATGAACTTACACATTTGGGTATTCACAGAATGAACTTACTCATCCTAACCTTATGTCCGCACTCGGGCCGGAAATTCCGGCCCGGTGGCGGAGATAAAGTTAGGATGAGTAAGTTCATTCTGTGAATACCAAAATTGTTGTAAGTTCATTCTGTGAATACCCAAATGTGTAAGTTCATTCTGTAAATACCAAAATTGTTGTAAGTTCATTCTGTGAATACCCAAATGTGTAAGTTCATTCTGTGAATACCAAAATTGTTGTAAGTTCATTCTGTGAATACCCAAATGTGTAAGTTCATTCTGTGAATTACCAAATGTGTAAGTTCATTCTGTGAATACCCAAATGTGTAAGTTCATTCTGTGAATACCAAAATTGTTGTAAGTTTAGGATTTTGACATAAGTTAGTTCTGTGAATCAGGCCCATATACAATAACTAATACAAGCACACACTCATCCATATAGCCACTCTCACAATCACTCACTCTCACATATAGTCATTTATATACTCCAACACTCACATATACTGCCTTTCACATATGCAGTTACTCACACATGTACCACTGAGGCATCCATTCACTCACCAACACACCCATACACACACTCACCCACCCATACAGCCCTTCACAGATGCACTCTTGAACCCATACACCCAGTGAATCACCCACTCACACATCTATGAACAGAGTCACACCCCCCACGCACCCACACAGACACTCAGGCACCCATACAGATACTCAGACAACCAATCAATAACCCATATAGACCCTCATTTAGCTACTGACCAACCCATACGACCGCTTACACACCAACTGACAAACTAAACTGTGTGAATGTCTATATCAGTCACTAACCCATGCATTCAGTAAGACACATTTAATCACTCACTTATACAGTCAGTTACGCACCTACTAAATCATCCATTCAGACACTTATACACCCACTCATTCTTCAATACACCTTGGCCTATATATATATAAAACATATTTAAACTTTACAGAAACACACAGTCACTGGATGATGTCATCAGTGATGTCACTGACCATGTCATGAATGATGTAATATGTGACGTCATTAGCAGTGCATTGCGGGGGCGCGAGTTATAGTTAGCTGAACTAACTATAACGGCCGAATTTCTCTGGTTTTGTACGAGTGAAATGTCCAACTAACTATAACGTCCCTGAAACCTGTGGTTTTTTTCAGTGAATTTCTAAGGTTTTTAAATGCTAATTTCTAACTATAATGTCCCTGTATATATACACTTTACCTACTGGCAGTCGCCAGTAGGTAGTTATAGTTATGACCTAGTTTCCAAAAGGATAATAACTTTGGCACCGTTTGACAAATCTTTGCAAAATTTTCAAAACGAATGGGCCACTCACTTCAGCTGTTATGTTGACAGTTTCGGGGTGATCCGTCAAGCAGGGGCCGAGAAAAAGGGGGGGTCCCAAAATGCTTTTTCTCCATGTTAATTTCCATAGGAAACTTTAGACACGACTACAGCCCGAGCTGCTGAACGGAATTACACGAAATTTGGCAAAAAGGTAGCTCTTGGTCCAGAAAGCACTCTTTTTGTTAAATGATGTGAATCCATTCAGTAGTTCCTGAGAAATTTGTAAATTTCTTAGATATACAACTGTGGACGTGGTGGATCTGCGAACCCTCCCGATCTCGTGCCTGAGATCTGATTGTCTGCTAACATTTCAAACCAGGAAGTGTTGGCAGCCATCTTGTGACTCGGTTGAACTGAGTCACATGAAAAAAGTGGAAAAATAAGAAAAGGGGGCAGGGTGGAAACACCCTGACCCCCTAGGCCTGTTCAGGGGGTCCCACAGGGACCCTCAGGGCCCCAAAAAATAATTTTTTAAAAAGTAATTCAGCGAAATTCGCAGTGGATCTGCAAATCAGGCAGAAAATGAAAAAATAAGTGAAGCCCGGTCTCCCACGCTTTGTTTCCTTTAGGCCTCCGGGTGGGCGAGGTCCCAGGGGCAGTCAAAAATAGTGATGCAGGGGCCTGCGTGGACCCCGCTGCCCCGGGGACTGCCAACTCCCTGGGGCTAATTTGCTTTAAATGTGGTGGGCCATGCGGCCCCCCGTGGCCCCCGCAGCCTTGGAGACCGCCACCTCCCCGGGACTCTATTTGCAAAAAATGCATGGGGGGGCTGGAGCCTCCCCTCAGCCCCAGGAACCACTACCTCCCCGGGGCTAATTATGTGAAATGTGGGGGGACCACGCAGCCCCCCATGTAGCCCAAGGGACCACCACCACCTGGGGCCATGTTTAAAAATAATGTGTTGGGGGGCTCCAACCCCCCACACAGCCCCGGGGACCACCACCTCCCCGGGGCTAGTTTCCTTTTGGGAGGGGGCCACGCAGCCCCCCTTCTGGAGCTGTAAATGGACCTGGGGACCACCACCCCCTAGGGCCAGCTCCGGCAATGTCCCGGGGTGCCCACCCCCGGGACATTGCAGTTTGCTATTGTATGGCGGGAGCACTGCTCCCGCCATCCCATAGCAAACAAGTGCTCCACTTTGAACAAGCAAGAGCATTTTGATCTCGCTTGTGCAAAGTGAAGCACTTTGCTTTTTACCCCCATGGAGCTGCATCTTAGCAGCTCCCTGGGGGTAAAAAGCAATGCCGGCTCCCGCAGGAGGAGTGAGCCGGCTGGGATGGAGGGGGCCTTCAGGCTCCCCCGCGGTCCCAAAGGAGATGGCTATGCCCCTGGGGATGGGGTCCCTGGGGCCGAAAATGGCCCGGGAGGGGGGCTGCTTGGCCCCCTCCCTTTTTTATTTAAAAAAAAAATTGCAGCGCCCCAGGGGATGGGGTCCCTGGGGCTGAAATCAGCCTTGGGAGGAGGGCCGTGCGGCCCCCCTCCCTTAAAATAAAATATAAAAAAAAAAGAAATGGCCATACCCCGGGGATGGGATCCCCGGGGCCAAAATCGGCCTGGGGAGAGGGGTGCATTGGCCCCCTCCACTTTATAAGTAAAAATAAAAAGAAAGGCCTAGCCCCGGGGGATGGGGTCCCAGTGGCCAAAATCAGCCACAGGAGGGGGGGCCCCTTTTTATTTTAATTAAAAACAAAAAAATGGGTCAGGCCCCGGGGGATGGTGTCCCTGGGGCCCAAAGTGGTCAAGGGAAGGGGGCCACACAGCCCCCCTTCTTAAAATGAAAAAAAAAACAAAGCCGACAATTCGCAGAGGCCTCGCCCACTGTCTCCACTACTCTGCGAACACGGCTCCTGGCACGCTCTTGGTTGTGGGATGAAGCCCCCTTGCCTCTTGAGGGTTGCTGGGGTCAACTACCCCACCTGTTACCTCCAGTAAGCCCTACACAGTGGGATTGCTGGTAGGTGGTCGGAGGCCACGCCCCTATTTCCACCACTTTGCACACATGCCTCTCGTTGCACTGCTGGTGGGGTGATGAGGTCCCCTTGCATCCTGACGGCCTCAGGACTAAAGTGGACTTCATCCCCCAAGCAGCAGTGAGCCAGGAGGCACGTTTGCAGACTGGTGGAGAAAGGGGGCGTGGCCTCTGACCACCTCTCAGCAATCCAGCTGTGTGGGGCTTACTAGAGGTAACAGGAGGGCTAGTTGGCCCCCAGGGTCCCTCTAGAGCCAAGGGGACTTCATCCCCCAACCAAGAGCGCGCCAGGAGGCGCGTTTGCAGAGAGGTGGAGAAAGGGGGCAAGGCCTGCGATCACCTCTCAGCAATCCCACTGGAGGTAACAGGTAAGCTAGTTGGCCTCTAAGGACCTGGACTGTTCCCATGAGGCACAGGGTCAGACTGATTTGCATATGGCCATGTCTGAACTGGGGTGGTGGAGTGAGCTAAAGAATGATGATGGATTAAACCCAGATCAGTTGACTGGGGGTGAGTGTTTGATTGGCTCAAACGTTCCGTCCATCATCCCCTTTTGTATCGCTTTGTTCGCCCTAAGTTGGCGGGGGTATGCCCAGACGTGGGTCCCTTGCTCACTTTGCCACTGGATTCAAGCAAGCCTGGCTGATGACGGCTGGAATGCCAGAAACCGGTCCTAGGATGCTTGTTTCCGGTCCAGGGAAGACATGGCTTGGCAGTTCGGGCTGGACTGTTCCCATGAGGCACAGGGTCAGACTGATTTGCATATGGCCATGTCTGAACTGGGGTGGTGGAGTGAGCTAAAGAATGATGATGGATTAAACCCAGATCAGTTGACTGGGGGTGAGTGTTTGATTGGCTCAAACGTTCCGTCCATCATCCCCTTTTGTATCTCTAAGGACCCCCAGCAGCGAAGGGGACTTCATCCCCCAACCAAGAGTGCACCAGGAGGCGCGTTTGCAGAGTGGTGGAGAAAGGGGGCGTGGTCTGCTATCAGAACTCAGCAATCCTGGTGTGTGGGACTTACTGAAGGTAATAGGACGGGTAGTTGGCCCCCAAGGATGTCCTTGGGGGCCAACTACCCCTCCTGTTACCTCCAGTAAGACCCACACATTGGGATTGCTAAGAGTTCTTCGGAGGCCATGCCCCCCTTTCTCCACCACTCTGCAAACGCACCTCCTGGTGCACTACTGGTTGGGGGATGAAGTCCACTTTAGTCCTGAGGGACCTTGGGGGCCAAAAAGCCCTCCTGGTACCTCCTGTAAGTCCTACGCAGTGGAATTCCTGAGAGCTGGCTGGAGGCCAAGCCCCCTTTCTCCACCACTCTGCAAACGTGACTGCTAGTTAAAAAACCTTAGAAATTCACTAAAAAAAACAAAGGTTACAGAAACGTTATAGTTAGGAATTAGCATTTAAAAAAACCTTAGAAATTCACTGAAAAAAACAAAGGTTACAAGGACGTTATAGTTAGCAAATAAAATTTAAAAAACCTTAGAAATTCACCAAAAAAACCAAAGGTTACAGGGAAGTGACTGTATGGGGTACTCAGTGCGTGTGTGAGAAGTTGTTCAGGTGAGTAAGTGTCTGTATGGCTGTGTCAGTGATTGAGTGCATGGGCCAGTATGAGTGAGTAACTGGGTATGTGAAAGGCAGTATAGGTGAGTGACAGGGTATATGAGTGTTTGTATGTGTGAGTTAGTGAATATGAGAGTGGCTATATGGATGAGTGCATGCTTCTGTCAGTGACTGTATAGGTGAGTGAGTATGTGTTACTATTTGTATGAGTAAGTAAGTGTGTGTGTATGTAACTGTTTGGGTGAGTACATACCTGTGTGATTGACTGTATGGGTGAGTGTGTAGGTGTGTGAGCAGTTCTATGGGTGTATGAGTGGATATGTCATTGGCTGTATTAGTGAGTGAGGGGGTGTATGAGTGGCAGTATGGGTGAGCAAGTGGATGTGTGTGTAGATCTATGAATCAGACAGTGGGTGTGTAAGTACTGGTATGGGTCTGTGAATGAGTTTGTAAATGGCTGCGTGGGAGTGGAAGTGGGTGTATGAAAGATTCTATAGTGGCGTGAGTTAGTACATCAGATATGCTGTGGCTGATGTCATGAGTGATGTCATGAGTGATGTAATATGTAAGGTCATAAGCAGTGCATTGCAGGGGCGTGAGTTATTGAGTTATAGTTAACTCCACTAACTATAACTGCTAAATTTCTCTGGTTTTGCATGAGTAAAATCTGGCCCTAACTATAACGTCCCTGTAACCTTTGTTATTTTTAGTGAATATATATGCTGGAGGGGGGAGCGTATTCGCACGGGTCGGAGGGCTCTGTGGGCTCATGTTTCTTTCCTCTTCGATTGCCGCGTTGCTCTCTAGTGCCCGCTTGCATTATTTCCTCTGGATTTCCCTGAAGCTGTGTCACACAGCGGCTATCATTGTTGCTGCCGCGTCGTTCTATTATCACGAGTAACTAATCGCTTTGAAGTATGAGCACATGGGAAACGGAACGCCAGGCAGCGGCACTTTCCTTATTTGATGAAAATGTTAATATAAACTTGACTCCTATAAACATTGGAACCGCATCAAGTACCTCTGAACCCACGCTTAAACAAAACTTGAATTTGTTGGAGAAGCTGTCTAAACGTGAATTAAACAAAAGGTGGGTGGAAAAATCCTTAACTAACTACATGGAAGTTGGACGTGTGCCCAGAGGTTTGCGCATTTCCATTATACCCACATATAAAAATCCTAACCACGAATTATTGGAAGAATGGGCAGCATTCATGGCCAAAACATGCAAAGGCATGTTGGAAATGCTCATCAAATATGCTAAGATCGATTTGGAGAAAACTAGGCAAGAGTTGACAGCATTGCGATTGGAAATTGATAAACAGAAAGATGAAAAGATAGTGGTTGAATTCCTAAAGGCATTGGAGGGCCGCCTCAAGATCTATGAAGAAGCAATTAAAGTAAAAAAACATCGAAAATTCCTTTGTGATAAGAGAGACTATGCCAAGGGCAGAATCTTAACTTATGCAAAGCCCTTCGATTGGGTTCAAAGGTACTGACAATTCTTTCAGCAACAAAAACGAGATGTAGTTTCCACGGATTCCAGCTCGGATCTGAGCTCGGATACAGAACGCCAGATAACAGCCGTCCCTTTAGGGGCACGCCCATTGACTTTTTTACACGAATTTCAGATCTTAAAACAGCAGAAGGAACAAACGACACCCTCAGCAGTAGAGGGAAGAGGACGAGGTCACGGAAGACCAAGAGGAAAAGCCAAAAACAAAAAGAAAGATCAAGAATAACAAGAAGGGGCGGAAGAAAGAAATTCTGGCATAGAAACAAACCGGATACTGATACTTGTGACAAAACCATAATTAACTTGTCATCGCGAATTTTAAGCACTGATGAAGAAACTCTTCTGAAATTAGGACTTTCCTTCTGTCCTACCAGTAATTGGAACTACATGGATGCGAGGATTGACCTCTTTCTTTTCATAAGAAAATTAAAATTGATGAAGTTACACCTCATGGCTAAGCACGGCGAGCAACGAAGAATCAATAGGATCAATACGCAATCATCATCTCGCTTGTTTGCCAACTTTACTATGGAGGAAATCGAAACCATTTTAGAAATTCATGAATTAGAAACAAACAGTACACACAGCAGTGATGAAACTGCGGGATCACGATTGCAAACCTTAGGTTTTCCTGTGGATACTACTCCCAAGAGTGGCTTCAAAGTGAAATCAAAATTCAACCCTAATGTAGCGCATGACAATATTGAGGCGTTTCACTCTGTATTAACTCATGAATTGACCAAATTAAGGAACGACCAGAGCTATCGCATCAGAGATAACCTCACTAAGGGACAGAGAGACGCACTGACAAATCTACTAGGGGATCCCACAATAACGATCAAACCCTCGGACAAAGGTGGGAATGTTGTAATAATGAATGTGGAGGATTATAAAAGTGAAGCTCTACGACAGTTAAGGGATGACAATTGTTACGAGGTTATCAACTGGAAAACATATGAAGGAACGGTGACTAAATATCACAATCTTCTGAATAAATGGTGGAAGGATGGACTCCTGGACGATGATGAGTTTAAATTCTTAAAGAATGAAAATCCCAGAGTACCGTGTCTGTACCTCTTACCTAAGGTACATAAGCATTCCACGAAGCCACCAGGGAGGCCGATTGTCTCGTCCAATGGTGGCCTTTTAGAAAACACCTCTATCTTTTTGGATTATTTTTTATCTCCATATGTCACGGACCTTAGATCATATTGTAAAGACAGTACAGAGTTTCTAAAAAGAATCCACGACATCAAGTGGGAAAAGGGCTTTGTCTTGATTTCCTTAGATGTGTGCTCCCTGTACACGTGTATTGATCAATGCAAGGGGGTTGAAGCTTGTATGTATTATCTACAATGACAGCCCATAGATATGTTCAATCACACTCTGATGCTAAAACAAATGATGCTTTTCTGTCTACGGGAGAATATTTTTCTGTTTGAAAAGATATTGTTTCGGCAGAGGTCTGGCACGGCTATGGGCACCTGCTTCGCCCCCAGCCTGGCAAATTTATTTCTGGGCTGGTGAGAGGAGCAGGTGGTATGGACCGATGCCTATGAGAAATATACAGAACATGTACCATTATGGCTGAGATACATCGATGATCTCTTTATCATTTGAGATGGAGGTTTGGATCTGGCCAGGGAGTTCATCGATGTTTTGTCCACCAATGATTTAAATTTGAGTTTCACACATTCCATGAGTGAAACCTCATGTGATTTCCTGGATATTAGAGTCACGGTCAACAAGAACAGACTTACAACTGTCCTTTTCAGGAAAGACACAGCAGGAAATGCCCTATTACATGCACGCAGCCACCATCCTACCTCTCTGATTAATAGCATCCCCTATGGGGAGCTATTACGCGCTCGTAGGAATTGCAGCACAGAGAAGGGCTTCAGTGCTGAAAGTAGCAATATGATCAAAAGATTCAAACAACGTGGGTATACTGACAAAATACTGAAACAAGCCACTGATAAATTAGGCAGTGTTAAACAAACTGATGTTCTGTTTAGTAACAGTGATACTTCACGCAAAAGAGACATGTCAACCAGCAGCCCCCGCATGATTACCACGTATAATGCGAAATCTTGTAAACTCAGAGCAATGATAAAATAACACTGGGGCCTTATCATGGCGGATCCAGTGATTGGCAACAAAGTGGGGGAATAACCCACGATAACTTATAGGTGACCCAAGTCCTTAAAGGATAGGTTGGTCCAGAGCCATCAACAGATTCAACCAACCATAACTTGGTTACAATTGAAGGAGGGCTTTCACAAATGTAACTCCTGCAAAGCCTGTAGATACACAACTAGCTGCAAAACTTTCAAGACACACGATGGCAGGGATAGAACAATCAAAAAATGTATCACATCCACCACGGAATATGTAATATATATATTGGAATGTCCGTGTGGCATGCGATATGTAGGAAGCACGAAACATCAGCTCAAGAGACGCATTCTAGAACATTAAAGGGCCATAACTAACATGGATTTCAGTTATCATGTGGCGAGGCATTTCTACAACTCACACAATAGTAATAACAAATTACTTGTCTTCTGTGGCATCGACAGAATAATGAAACATATACGTGGTGGGGACAGGGAGAAACAGTTATGAGTTCTTGAA
Organism: Calotriton arnoldi; assembly: GCA_963921515.1. NCBI lineage: Eukaryota > Metazoa > Chordata > Amphibia > Caudata > Salamandridae > Calotriton > Calotriton arnoldi. Next base: position 1,649,733 of record CAWUFW010000312.1, on the reverse strand, counting down.
ACAAGATATATTATCGACCTGAATACCAGGATGCCTTACGGCTTAAACAGGGAAGAAGAATTGAGCACCCATATTGGTCTCTGATGCCATACCTGATATGCACACATGTGTCCGTTACCATGTCTAATTTGTATCTCGGACATCTGTCCATTTTATTTTTCTGAAGCATTTCTTCTGTTTTTCTTCTTTTCATATCTATTTTGTCTATTTGTGGTAGGGGATATCTTTTCCCCTGTGGCATTATATTTTTATAAATTGGGTGCACATTCACATTGGTTGTGACATGACCTTGTGTACAGCCTTATATCTGGACATTTGTCCTGAATTATGGTTTCAATTACATGGACATTTCGAAATGTTCTCTGATCTGTACACGTAATGATGCTTCCACATTTGGGCACTGGCCCTTGATTAGGAGGCTATTATTTAGGTTCCTCTTTTTGTCCTATTGAGGACACTAGCATCTATATACGATGTTTCTTTAACATGTATCAGATCAGAAACATAGGTTTCGCTAGTCATCATGTATGGTTTCATCAGGCAGGTTCCCGATTGCTTATGTTCATACCTCATTTCTGTCACTTGATTATTTATTTTTCACGCAAATGCGACATTGTATTCTTTTTGTCCAGAGTGATTTAATCAGGATTGAAATGTATTCGTACAATATGTGACAATAGTTACCTTCTGCTCTATGACCGTACATGAATCAAGGAACGGTGGACCTACAAATTGCTAATGAATTGAAGATGTGATTTAACATGCAATATTTAAAAATTTTAATTTATTTTTATTCTCATATTGCATTTTTCAATGATATGTACATACGTTCCTCATCATCTTTTAGGATTTCGATATTTATCGTTTAAGATTATTTCCAATTGTCATCCATCGAGCTGAATTCTTTGCATTGAAGTATGTGATGAACTACATAACACTAGAGTAACTCCTCTGTGTCTATGGCAACGTAGAGATGTGTGACATTCACTTATTTAATTTACATGTACATACGTTTATCATTTCTATCATTAATTCTGTGATTACGATATTTATCGTAGTACAGCATTCAAAATTGTTGTTCATGCGGTCCAAACCTTTGCATTGATATCCTTGATGAATTGCGAACGACAGGGTAACTTTTCTGTCTCTATTATGACGTAAAATTATTTAAATGTTTACCTGCTAGCACTCTGGTAACTTGACAAAGGCCTCTACGGCTGAAACGCGTTGTTTTTGAGCGATTAAACACTCATAATACTTGGTCGGTGTGCCGCCTCATTCCTTTGGTTTGACTAAGTTTGCACATTTGTGCCTAACGGCAGGCACCGGCACGTACTGGCAGGCGTGCGGCGTTGGGCGGAAATTTTCTTTGGAATATATATACATATATATATATAAATAAATATATATATATATATATATATATATATTCACTGAAAAAACCATAGGTTTTAGGGACAGTTATAGTTAGTTGGACATTGCACTTGTACAAAACCCGTGAAATTCCCCCGTTATAGTTAGTTCAGCTAACTATAACTCGCGCCCCCGCAATGCACTGCTGATGACGTCACATATTACATCACTCATGACATGGTCAGTGACATCACTGATGACATCTCAAATTACATCACTGATGACATCATCCAGTGACTGTGTGTTTCTGTAAAGTTTAAATATTTTTAATATATATAGGGAAAGGCGTATTGAAGAATGAGTGGGTGTATAAGTGTCTGTATGGATGATTTAGTAGGTGCGTGACTAACTCTATAAGTGAGTGATTAAACGTATCTTACTGAATGCATGGGTTAGTGACTAAACTGGGTGAATGTCTGAATCCGTCTGTCTGTTGCTGTGTAAGTGGCTGCATGGGTTTGTGAATAGCTTCATGAGTGTCTATATGAGTTATTGATTGGTTGTCTGAGTATCTGTATGGGTGCCTGAGTGTTTGTGTGGGTGCGGTGTGTGCGACTCTGTGCATAGATGTGTGAGTGGGTGATTCACTGGGTGGATGGTTTCAAGAGTGCATCTGTGATAGACTGTATGGGTGGGTAAGTGTGTGTAAGAGTGTGTTAGTGAGTGAATGTATGTCCCAGTGGTACATGTGTGAGTAACTACATATGTGAAAGGCAGTATATATGTGTGTTGGAGTATATAAATAGCTATAAGCAAGAGTGTGTGATTGTGAGAGTGACTGTATGGATGAGTGTGTGCTTGTATCAGTGATTGTATAAGAGCGTAAGAATGTGCTAGTATTTGTATGAGTAAGTGAGCTGGTGTGTGTATAACTGTATAGGTGAGTAAATGGCAGTGTGTTTAATTATTTGCATGACTGACTAGGTGTGTGAGTACCTCTATGGATGAGTGGCGGTGTTTGAGTGTCTATATAGGAGTATGAGTGCATATGATAGTCCTGTACTGAGTGACCGTAAGTATGAGTGACTGTACGGGTGAGTGAGTGGATGTGTGTGTAGACCTAAGAATCAGTGAGTGGGTATGTAGTTATTGGTGTTGGAGTGTCTATGGTTTTGCGAATGGCAGTCTGTAATTTAGAGTGGGTGTATCAAAGGTTATATCAGGGTGTGAGGAGGTGCATCAGATTATCACGTGGATGATGTCATCAGTGATGTTATCAGTGATGTCATTTGAGATGTCATCAGTGATGTCATCAGTGATGTCACTGACCATGTCATGAGTGATGTAATATGTGACGTCATCAGCAGTGCATTGCGGGGCGCGAGTTATAGTTAGCTGAACTAACTATAACGGGGAATTTCACGGGTTTTGTACGAGTGCAATGTCCAACTAACTATAACTGTCCCTAAAACCTATGGTTTTTTCAGTGAATTTGTAAGGTTTTTTAAATGCTAATTTCTAACTATAACGTGTCTGAAACCTATGGTTTTTTCAGTGAATTTCAAAGGTTTTTTAAATGCTAATTTCTAACTATAACGTGTCTGAAACCTATGGTTTTTTCAGTGAATTTCAAAGGTTTTGTAAATGACAATTTTTAAATGTATTAATTGTTATATTTATTTTTTTGATACTGATTTACTACATTTTTTTAAACTATTTATTTTTAGATATTTTATTTTTTAAATTACATTGTAATTACATTATACATTACATTACAAAATATACTTTCTCAGAATGAATTACTTTAGTTTAAATACTTTGCAAATAGGCAATAGACTTTTAAGTACAGTAGTTACAGTTGTTGCAATGGGCAACACAATTTCAAACACAATGCAACATTGAGCTCAATGTGAATTTCTAGTTAAATGCAATTAGTTACTTTATGGATTACTTTTCTAACCACAGGACTGGATCCTAGATTCAGTCCTGGGACATCTCCTGTAAACAGTTGAGTAAAAGCGTTTTGGTTACAGTAGTGATTTTTAAGGAATATTATTGTATTTTAAAAGTTGACACTTAGAAACTTTTTCACATAGAATCATCAATGTTATCCTATGGGAGGAAATTCACTTAGCAGGTAAGTAGTGTTATCGTTACTTTTTCTTACTCAGTGGTGGATCCTGGATCCAGCACTGGTGCATCTCCTGTAAACAGTTGAAAGAATGCATTTAAGTCATACAGGCGATTTTTAAGGAATATTTGTAGTTTGTGAAAAACGGCACTTTGAAACTTTTCTGCGGAAAACCAGACAATGGATTCCAATGGAAGGAAATACAAGTTGCTGGTAAGTACGGTTAGAATTACTTATCAGGGTCAGTGCTGGGCTAAACGATGCAGCACTGGGTTCTCTCCTGATAACAGGTGAGTAAATCGGAATTCGTAGTTCGGCTGATTTTAGAGGAATATTATAAAGTTCCAAAACTCCACACACAGAAGAATTTCCAAGTGAAACCAGTCAATGTTAGCCTTTGGAAGGAAATTCAAGTTACTGGTAAGTACAGTTAGAATTACTTTTCAGGATCTGTACTGGGCTGAAAGATGCAGCACTGAGGCCTCTCCTGATAACAGGTGAGTAAATTGGAATTCCTAGTTCAGCTAATTTTAGAGGAATATTATAAAGTTCCAAAACTCCACACTTAGAAGAATTTCCAAGTGAAACCAGTCAATGTTAGCCTATGGAAGGAAATTCAAGTTACTGGTAAGTACGGTTAGAATTACTTTTCAGGGTCAGTGCTGGGCTAAAAGATGCAGCACTGGGTTCTCTCCTGATAACAGGTGAGTAAATCGGAATTCGTAGTTCAGCTGATTTTAGAGGAATATTATAAAGTTCCAAAACTCAACACTTAGAAGAATTTCCAAGTGAAACCAGTCAATGTTAGCCTATGGAAGGAAATTCAAGTTACTGGTAAGTACGGTTAGAATTACTTTTCAGGGTCAGTGCTTGGCTAAAAGATGCAGCACTGGGTTCTCTCCTGATAACAGGTGAATAAATCGGAATTCGTAGTTCAGCTGATTTTAGAGGAATATTATAAAGTTCCAAAACTCCACACTTAGAAAAATTTCCAAGTGAAACCAGTCAATGTTAGCCTATGGAAGGAAATTCAAGTTACTGGTAAGTACGGTTAGAATTACTTTTCAGGATCAGTACTGGGCTCAAAGATGCAGCACTGAGGTCTCTCCTGATAACAGGTGAGTAAATCGGAATTCGTAGTTCTGCTGATTTTAGAGGAATATTTGCACAATGGTGAAAGAAGGGGGTGAGGCCTGAGGTGACATGTCTGCAAACACGCCCTGTGGCGCGTTTTAAGTTGGAGAATTAATTCCTCCTCAATCCCGAGGGTCCCTAGGGGCCAACTGGCCCACCAGATACCTCCAGTATGCGCCAGAGAGCTGCGTTGCAGAGAGGTGTTCAGAGGCCACTCCCCTTTTTACAACACTCTGCAACGCAGCTCCGTGGCGCTTACTGGCGGTACCTGGTGGGCTAGTTGGCCCCCAGGGACCCTCAGGATTGAAGGGGATTTAATTCCCCATCTTAAAACGCGCCAGGGGGCCTGTTTGCACACATGTCACCTGAAGCCCCGCCCCCTCCCTTCACCACTGTGCAAACGCACCCGTGGCGCGTTTTAAGTTGGGGGATTAAGTCCCCTTGAATCCTGAGTGTCCCTGGGGTCCAACTATCCCACCAGGTATCCCTGGGGGCTAGTTGGCCCCCAGGGACCCCCAGTATTCAAGGGGAATTCGTTCCCCCTCTGCAAACGCGCCAGGGGGCGCGTTTGCAGAGTGGTAAAGGAAGGGGGCGGGGCCTGCGGCACGATCGTTGTTTTTTTGTTTTCCCCCCCCCCCGAAAGGGGGCTGTGTGGCCCCCCTTCCTTTTTCCTTTTTTTGGGCCCTGGGGACCCCATCCCCCAGGGTCTTACCACTTTTTTCTCATTTTTAAAATAAAAAAACGGGAAGGGGGCCGCGTGGCCCCCCTCCCTCAGGCCTCCTTTTGCCCCTGGGACCCCATCCCCCGGGGCAGGCCTTTATTTTTCTTTTTCTTTTCTTCTTTTTTTTTGGGGGGGAGGGGGACCGCGTGGCCCCCCTCCCGGGCCACTACTTGCCCCGGGAACCCATCCACCGGGGCCTGGCCTCTCGTTGGGGACCGTGGGGGGGTCCCCAATGCCCCCACAGTCCCAGCCGGCTACCCGCGTCCCTCGGGAGCCGGCATTGCTTTTCCACATGGGGAGCTGCTGACATGCAGCTCCCCTTATGGAAAATCAATCTGCTTTGCTTCATTGAAGCGAGAGCAGGTTTCCCTGCTCTCGCTTCAATGAAGCAAAGCAGTTTGCAATGGCAGGACGGGAGCTGCGAGGCTCCCGTCCTGTCATTGCAAACTACAGTGTCCCGGGGGTAGGCACCCCGGGACACTGCAGGAGCCGGCCCTGGGGGTGGCGGTCCCCAGGGCCACCACAGGCTCCAGGAGGGGCCGCGCGGCCCCACTCCCATCCAAATGCACAGCCCCGGGAGGTGGTGGTCCCGGGGCTCGGGGTCCTTAACGGACCCCTAATTTACCTGTTAGTGCCCCGGGGAGGTGGCGGTCCCGGGCGTGTGGGGGCTCGAGCCCCCACACAGGTAATTTAAAAAAAAAAAAGAAGCCCCGGGGTGGTGGTCTCCGGGGCTGCGGGAGGGCAGAGAGCCTTCCCGCACCATTTTTTTTATTAAAGCCCCGGGGGTGGCGGTCCCCGGGGCTTGGGGGGCGAGGATCCTCCGTGCCTCTAAATATCGAAACTTTTATTTTAGATTTTCTCAGCAACTACTGAACGGATTTACACCATTTTTAAAAAGGGTCCTTTCTTAACCAAGCACTACCTTTTTGCCAAATTTGGTGTAATTCCGTTCAGCAGTTTTTGCTGTAGCCTTGCATAAAGTTTCCTATGGGAAATTGATTTTTTCACTCTTATTTTTTGAATTTCTCCGCAACTACTGAACTGATTTATACCATTTAAAAAAAAGGTCGCTTTCTGAACCAAGCGCTACCTTTTGCAAAATTTGGTGTAATTCCGTTCAGCAGTTCGAGCTGTAGACGTGGCTAAAATTTCCTATGGGAATTAACATGGAGAAAACGCGTTTTGGGACCCCCTTTTTCTCGGCCCCCGCTGACGAATCAACCCGAGACTTTCAGGGTAGGAGCGGAGCGGAGCGCCCCAACAAGTTGGAAGCTTTCGCGAAGATTCGTCAACCGGCGCAAGAGTTATTTCAAATAGAATGTTGCGGATTTCCTATGGATAAAGGTCCTAACTATAACTATCTACTGGCGACCGCCAGTAGATATATATATATATATATATATATATATATATATATATATATATATATATATATATATATATAAAAGCTCAAAGTTGCCCATCAATTTTAAGGACGCTCTCGAACTGCAGCAAGCTGAAAGCCGTTTATTAGGTACAAACGTGCACCACACACCAATGCAATTCACAGCTTAACGTGTAGATGAGCCTTACGCGTTTCAGAGATTATTACTCCTTCCTCAAAGGCTCGACAGTTAAAGGATGTGCATACTCTGACACGCCCCCATTTATCCTCAAATGAGGTGCTCGCGTTGATGCCTGGGCGTTGTAGTCCGTGTCAGCAATTCAAGTATATATATACCTCCAATCCTGTTACACACACAATAACAGGCGCTGACTCCGTGGTAATCTGACACAGGAATTTTAGTCCAAAATGAAGGCCTTGACGGGTTTCGACAGCAAGCCGCCTTGTTCACAACATCAGGCGCCATGAAAATACATCAAGATACAAAAGAGTCACTTTGCCAGGTTGTCACAGCAACCATGCGTCACAAAGGACATAGAATTTAAATATCCGTGAGTAAAAAAACATTAAATTATAAATAATACAAACTGTTATAGAATGAACTATATATGCACAGTTGATGTGACAAACAAAAATTATAACAGTATATGGCTCTGTAATATGCTTTTTAGACGTGAGACTTCAATGCAGTCAATCCTCCAGAGCCACATCGGAAGGTGTATGTATAAACATTGGCATGGCGCATTGCAAAATAAAGTAGTAAAAGCGTCTTGAGTCGTGAGTGATCTAAACCATAACACTGAGTGCTAGTATTATGTTGCATGTAATATGAATAACCGTGTAAATGGCGGAGACCCTCTTATTGTGCTGCGTTGCTTCAATAGCTAGCCACTGTTGGCCATCAGCAGCATCATGAAGGGACGTAGAAATACAGCCCAAGTGAGCATTGGTTCATTTTTGTGTTAGCATGAAGTCACTACAGGTGACCGACTCCTGACTGGAATAAAGAAACAATTAATACTGTAATGCAAAAAATGCCTAAGTGACAAGTGAAAAAACGAAAGATAAAAAAATATATATGTTCATTTAGCCTGGGAGTAACAGGGAGAGAAGAGCGGGGAGAGGGCAGCAGCGGCTTATAGGTGCACTGATAGTGCTTCATCAGCGTTCAATCCGAACTGTATTTTGGAATTCATAAGGAGGATATATCTAGACTCTAGCCTTCTGAGTGCTAGTTGTCTATTCCCTCCCCTTGGGTTCTTTGGGACAGTGTCAATCACAAAGTACGAGAGATCTTTCGCATTACCCCCATGGCACAGATTGATGTGTCTAGCCACCGGGTAATTTGGGTCGTCATTGGCTATTGCCCTAGGGTGTTGGAGAATTCTGACGTGTACTGGGTGTATGGTACTACCCACTTATTTTTTATTGCAGGTGCACTGTAGGACGTAGACTGCAAAGTCACTTTTACAGGTGTAGCTTCCCCGAATTTCAAAGAGTGTCTGCCTGAAGGGTGTTAATACCACCTTGGTGATGACCCCATGTCGACAGGCTTTGCATTTAGGACACCTTTGAAAGCCCCTATGTGTCTTCAGCCAATCTGAGCCCTTTTTGATCGTAGGCGAGTTGCACACTAATTCATTTCTCAATGATTTAGCTCTCCTGAAAGATATTGGGGGGACTCCGGTAATGGTGGGGCCAATGAATGGGTCGCTTCTGACGATCTGCCAATTCTTATAGAGGATCTTGCGGAGATTAGTGTGGTATGTATTGTAGCCAGTGATGAGTCTAGGTGTATCACGAGCTGCAATAGTGTTCCTCCTCTTGCTATTAGATTGGCTGAATAGCAAGTCTCTCCTCTTGATACATGAAGCTTTGGCTTGGGCTGTTCTAAGTGTTTCAGAGCTGTATCCCCGAGACTCGAGCCTCAAGAAAAGATCATTAGTGGCTCCCTTGAGACTCTCTGCAGTGCTGCCGTTACGCTTCATCCGAAGGCACTCAGCATAAGGAATGCTTTCCTTTAGTTTAGTGGGATGAAAACTGCTCGCATGCAAAATGGAGTTGCCCGAGGTTGGCTTTCTGTACGTTCTAGAGTGTAATTTCTCGTTTTCTACAAAGACTTCTAAATCAAGGAAGTGTATGGATTCAGTGCTTGTATTACATGTGAATGATAGGTTTAAACTGTCAGCATTAAGGTCTAGTGCAAATTTGCATGCTGATTATATATATATACACAGTACCCTGTTGTATTCCATTCTTGGGGAGAATGTACTTTAACATTCACCACTGTGCCCCTTTGTTTTTCAAATGGCAGAAGGTTTGTCAGGAGTATCTTGCCATCACCCTCACCATGGAAATAGTTCAAGCACCACAGAAAGCACACCAAACTTATTTGAATCACTCTAAAAACGTTCTCAGCGATGATTTGTTACTTTCCTTTTCAATTTCCGACTTTCTTTGTTAAGGTTTAGCCAAGAAGCGTACGAAAACGATGTATTACATTTTATTTTAAGAAAGAGGCAATAAATTAAATTCAACTTCTCTTTGACTATTTTCAAACATTGCTGAATTGACAAAGTATCGTTATATTTTTGCGATTCCTTTTTAGCCCTGGCAGAGGAAGTGTGTGTCTAACACATTTGGGTGGAGATTTTTAACAATTATGTAATTCTTCCTCACGCCTTCACATTAAAACAGGGACGAGTGGTTGACATGTAAAATGACAGTAGGTTGGACGAATGACATCACGTCCGTCCACGTGCCAGCCACACCGGTCTTGCCAAACATAATTAAGCTGTAATTGGAAGTCTGCTCCAGAAAACTACCTTGAGAAATATGAGCGATTGGGAGGTACTCTATCACTGCTCCCCTTGATGGTGTGAAATACACTGCAAGATGGATTTTGATATAATTATTTATACGGAAAATATTGCATCTCCATGTTCTCCATCAGCATTCTTTCTCTATTGTATTTGATTTTTGTAGCTGTGATGCTGAGGACATTTTCAAGAAGCAAGTTTTTAGGTGCAAGAAGGGGCAATCAGAAAATGTGATTGTCACTGGTCTGAAGGGAGCTGCCACCCCCATAAACTGCATGTAATGTAAGGTGTGCTTGGAATTTTATCTGATTCCCATAAAAAGAGTGATTTGCATGGAATTTGCTGAAGGCCAGTGTTACGAGAAAGTGTTTGATTTGTACTTGCAATTTCAGCTGTGTGCTCCTAAGGATTTATTCCTCAGTCATGAATTTTACTCCACTTGCCCCACTCTAATATCTCACTGACAACAGATTTAAGCAGACGTTTGATGGAAACACACTAAAGAGAAGCCAGTAGTTGCTTTCTCTGTTGTGAACTAGAATAAGTTTTCAGGTGAATGTAAACCAATGGGCCTCATTTACTACATTTTGACGCACGACAGGGCAGCAAGCTTTGCTGCTGCACTGCCGTGCCTGCAGCACACATAGAAAGAGCAAAAAATGAGGAGAAATACTTGCCTTTGGCGACCTTCAGGTGCATGAGGGGGGCACGGACCACCAACCTCTTTCAGCTCAGGTGAGAGTAGGTTAAAACTGCACTTTAAAAGACTTTGCACAAGTTTTGATCATAATACCAACTTTGACTGTTGTTCCAATTGTTATTTCTCCTACTTGGCTTAAATCTACAGCAGTGCATTTTACCCATTTCGCAACATACGCTCATGTCAGTGTGGGAACAAAACTGTACCACAAAATTTGGAGACACCAAAATGTACCTTGTTCAGTTCTCCCAAAGTTTACGTGATCAGATACGGTGTTAAGCTTCAATTTCATGAGGCATTGTGTCCTCAGGTTAAGGTACCTCCCTAAAACACAGTAAAACAGTTTATTAAATAGTGGGGTCCACTCAACAATTGGGTTCAGGATCAATGAAAAGTTAAAGAGGTTTATACCAAAATTCAAAATAAGACGTACAGAGTCAATACTTCAAAGCCTCTCAGATGCAAAGTGATACAGAGTATGTAAAACCAGAAAGTATCCTAAGTCTCAATGGGAGGCAAAAGCATAAGAAAATCATGCAGCATCCCTTGTAGAATTGGAAAGTCTTCGGCTCAACACTAACTCAAGGGTTTTTTATGCACAAATCCTGTATAGAATCATTAGAAATTCTCAAACTCCTAATGGTATGAGAAAATGTATCATTTCTTTAGCAAATCAGAACACAAGACTAATGGTCATCCTTACCTTAACTCCTAAGCACCATCCCAGTTGTAAATACATTATATTCAACATCCTCTATGCTAATGTCTACAGGAGATATTCACATATGAAACATTAAACAATAAAACTTTCTTCCAGTGAATAGACCTAGTGAAAAACAAATGAGTTAGATACTTGTTGCAATCTTACACCTGCACCATAGCAAGTTCAACACTAGTGATTCAACAACTGCAGTGGAAATAAACCGCTATGTCATCAGCTTAACTGTGTGCTCTGAGAAGCCTTTGAGGAGAAGATGTGTGCAAGGGGAGAAAAGAGGTGAATGACAGGGATGACATCCATCTCGTTCAAAATGGAGATTTATACAGACATATGGCCTAACCAGTGCTCAATTTGTAAAATATTAAGTGCCAGGGCTCTGACCAGGAGGCTACTGCAGCTTGCACCACTCATCGCCCCTGTCATCGCTGCCAAAACAACTACTAACCATCTCTCTTGCATGTAAATGCGACAGTTCAGATTATTCCAAGTCCCCAAAGCTAAAGGAATGGCTGGGGAGGTAGGTGTTAAGCAGTTTTTTTAATGTATATTGTATTCCTAAACAACTGTTATTCTGCTTATCTCTAAATTAGATGAGCAGTGCCACCATGTGGTAGACTGTTCTAAGTATTGTGTTGACAATTAGGTGCTGGTGACGAGCACTGGAAAACAATTAAGTGCCGGTGCTGAGCACCGGAAAGCACCGGCTAAAATTAAGCACTGGGCCGCCTAACTAAAACGCATTAATAACTTCACTTCTTAACATCTTAGGGGATTTGTTTCAATTGCAATTATATTAATTCAGTCTAAATATGTGTGTAAAATTACATATTATACGTTATTATTTGTACACAAAAATATAAACTTAGAAAACAATGCCACATGAGCATCTGTACCTTTTGGGCTATTGCAGTGGCATAGCTAAACCATCGCCCGCCCGTGGCACCCCCCTGCGTTTGGGCCGTATGAAAGAGCAGGGGGGGGGTGCTGGTGGTTGCAGCAGCAGCCACAGGTAAGAGCAGGGGTCGGGGGAGGCTGCCTCCCCCAAAACTTGCCCCTCACCCCACTCCTTGCTACGCCACCGGGCTATTGTTATTAGACTCTTGACAGAGTAACAACTCACAACGCTCCATTGCCCTTCTGGCTACTATTTCTCCATGCAGTTGTTAATCACCAATGAGAAATCATAGCTCTTGCTACATTGAAGCAGCACACACAAACATTCAACTAAAGGCATCAGACCGGATATCTGGCCTACATCCCACTCAGCCATTGGATGTAATGTATCTTTTGCATCGCTTGTTAGGAGATTGAAACGCTTCATACACTGTCTCTGTACTGCTGCAGCAGCTGTGTATTTTGAGCTCTTTCCAGCAGCGGAGTTTCGTTCTGATATTTCTTTGGCAGTTACCGCCTCCTCTAAAATAGATATTTATAGCTGCGATAAACGAAAAACGATGTTAGAAGCATTGTTTCCTCGTCTGTGTGCCGTGAATAGCTGTAACAGGCGGACTCTTCAGCTCAGGGGATTGCGCAGTTTGTCCTAAATTAAAGATGTATTATTTACTGTTTCAGAGCAGCGCGCGCTGCCAGCTTCGATGAATGACAGCTCTGATAGATATATAAAACTTAGGGGCAGATTTACAAGCCCCTTGCGCCACTTTTGCGTCACTTTTAACATGGGAAAAGTGACGCAAAAGTGGCGCAAGGGGATTGTAAATCTGCCCCTAAGGCTGTAGTGTGAGGAGCCAGGTGAAGGCTGGTGGAAGAGAGCCTCGAAACAACGGGGAAGCTGCAGGGGACATGAACATTCAAAATAATTAAGAGCCACAAAGAGGTAGGTAGCTCTCGCCCGTGATTAAAATGTCCCTAACAGGCTGGGAGTTTTCTTCCTGCATGGCTGGGATATTTTCCAGTTTTTCTTTGAAGAATTTTAACGGTCGAAAATAGTGGCAGGCCAGCCAGCCTAAATCGGGCAGTCAGTCAGCTGGATATCATTTCAGGCGGCAAGACTTTGCGACCCCGGGCTTCTGAGGTGGCAAAGTCGGTGCCAAAAACCCTGAGACAGCTCGCTCTTAGGGCGTCGGACTCCACTCTCCTTGTTTTCTACCTGCAAGTGAATACAAACAAATAAACATGAGAATGTGAGTGAGAATGGGTGTGAGTGAGTGAAAAAGTGGGAGTGTGTGACATTGCAACTGTTTACAGCCATAGTGCCAATATCGGCAACACTCCCCATACCACATACAGCAATATCATCAGTAAATAAACCACACAACACATTGTTTGTGGACAAAATTGCTGCAGGTTTATTTGCATAACAAATATGCCAACATGGTGGGTTATCTTACGGGCGATCCAAGGGCAGGCAAGCCCCCCTACACCGCCTGCCCGCCTGATGAGCCAAGTTACACCGTGGCCGTCGCCAATCGGTGCTTACCAATTTTGGGAGGGGCCAACCCTCCCAGCGGTGGACCGCCAGTCCACGCCCTTACTCACGCCCCCAAAAGGGGGGCGGAGCGTTCCAGGCAGCTCCCGGTTGCTCAGGCCCACAACCGCCCGTAGGACTAACGGGGCGCCGTCGCTCTTCCAGGGGACAACGCTAGGACATCCCTGGGTACACTTGGCTTTTGCAACCTTGTTGTGCTCCTGCAGAGGATACCCGTCTGTACCTTACAGCCTCTTGATCGCCCTGTAACTCCGCCTGCAACACAAAATAACACGTTAGTACACTTCTCCCACCCCAAACCATGCACGTACGCCGGGTAAGCGGTAGGGAGGGAAACGGCGTAACGGGCAGCCACAAAGAGGCCGCCAGATGGGCGGGGAGAAGCACTTATACTGCATCCCCCGCCCACCCCTTACCGGAAGTGATGAGGCACGCGGACCCATAGTGGGTCCCTAACAACTGGACTGACTCGTGTGCCCTCATGTGGCACTAAGACGGCCGCCCTCTTAGGAGGGTCCCCTTCGTGGACCACGGGCAGCCAACATAGTGCCAATATCGGCAACACTCCCCATACCACATACAGCAATATCATCAGTAAATAAACCACACCACACATTGTTTGTGGAGAAAATGGCTGCAGGTTTATTTGCATAACAAATATGACAACATGGTGGGTTATCTTACGGGCGATCCAAGGGCAGGCAAGCCCCCCTACGCCGCCTGCCCGCCTGATGAGCCAAGTTACACCGTGGCCAATCAGTGCTTACCAATTTTGGGAGGGGCCAACCCTCCCAGCAGTGGATTGCCAGTCCACGCCCTTACTCACGCCCCCCAAAAGGGGGGCGGAGCGTTCCAGGCAGCCCCCGGTTGCTCAGGCCCACAACCGCCCGTAGGACTAACGGGGCGACATCGCTCTTCCAGGGGACAACGCTAGGACATCCCTGGGTACACTTGGCTTTTGCAACCTTGTTGTGCTCCTGCAGAGGGTACCCGTCTGTACCTTACAGCCTCTTGATCGCCCTGTAACTCCGCCACAGCTCTGGGTGTGGCCACCGACACAACCAGGGCCCCCCACCAAGGTAGGCATTCTTACCTACATCCTGATGATTCGAGGGCCTGACCCAGGTCCCGCAAAACAAGTCCAAGCCCATACTGGACCGGAGGCCAGCATGCCCCTTCTGGACAGGTGCCCCCATCCTTTTAAAACTCCCTGTGGACTTTAGTATGCGGCCGGCCATGCCTGATAAAACCAAACGCCTCTGTTCAGGGCCTCTACACCTGGCACTCATAACTCTCCTGCGTGAGTTTTCCACGGCAACCCCTGGCCGGGCCCCTCCCCTACTACATCGGTTATCTCTGACCATCAAACTCACATGCCCCCCAATGGTTGCATAACTTGCACCAGGAGGAATTCAATTCAGGCAGCATGACCCTCCTACCCTGGTAAGTCGATAATTGCTTCCCAGGTGTCAGACCACAGTGATGGGAGGGGAGCCTCCCCCGCCTGTGCCACTGCTTCTACAGGAGCTGTTCCCGTGCCTGCACAATAACACTACCCCTCTCCAGGGTGGCTTACGGCCGGCTGTACCCTTAGACGCCTTGGGATTCCCATCGCCCAACCTGCAAGCATGTCCTGCCGAGTCTGACACTCGAAGGGGGACCCAGTATCCGGGGCACACGCCCAGCCCTTCAGTGCTGCCCTGAAAAGGAGAGACATAGTAGGATCGACCTGGCCCCCCCCCCATTTAGTATAATGGCACCTTCCAACCGGTGCTGTGTTGCCACCCTGGTGTCCCTACCCCCAGCGAGTGTATATGCACCCAGGATGACCTAAAACCAATAGTTTGGTGTTGGTTAGATGTTACCTTGCCTGGCTGAAGAGCAATACCTTTGACCAGCCAATCCTGACAAGATGTTCCAATGCGGGTAGAAGTAAGAGTTATCAAGCCCGCCTTACTTCCTCTCACCCAGTTATCTGTGTATAGCGCTTGTCGGAGCAAGTCCCTCGAATTCAGCCAGTCACCACCCTAGGTGACGCCTTGCCCTCCCAAACTTCTGCTAGTACACCAGGGAGCAAACAAGACAGTGAACCGGAGGGGAACCATATGTATAAATACCTGCCCTTCTTTGAATACTGGGAATGCCAGGTGTTCTTTAATCTTTTGCAGCCCTTTTGTGCTTTAACCCAGAGTTTCCCCCAATTTTTGGACCGTAGCCCACTCGATGGATGACAACTTCCACAACCTGCATGGCTGCCAGCCAAGGCTATAGGGCGGGAGAATTTACCCAACTTTATTGTTACTCAACTCAATGGTACTCGTTTTATCGACCTCAGAAGGATGAAATGCTAAGTGGACCTACCAGGATCTGTGACCCAGAGGTCGAAGAAAGCCCCTTTCGGTTCTGTCGCTCCACATGCCTGTGAACTTGTATCCCAGGGCAAACTTCAGGCACCTTAACCCTTACTTGGACATGCCTGAACTAGAAACCCACATCTAAAAGGCCTGCCAACCGGCTGACCACCAAAATTGCAGTCCCAGTGTTAGCTGCTAACTCCCAAGGAAAATTCGCTTAACTGGAGCAACTGGTGACATGCAATCAATTTTGATCAGGGTGTCATAAGGTTTCTGCACATACACAGAGCTATGCACAGGAAAATGGGACCCCGGAATACAGTGGTTCGCCACCATATACCGTAGCACCCAAAAACCCCAACCCAACTAGCTTAGCATCCCATTAGCACCTAAGTACTAATGTTTGGACATCCCAGAACACGGTATCTTTATCTCAGAACTCGCAGAAGCAAGAACACTCTTTCGTCACTCACTCGTACTTGTCCACAAGGTGCGTAGGAAGAGACACTGGATAGGTTAAAATGTTTATTCCAACTTACGTGCTCTAATGTACAGTACACGTGTCAGTACTAATAGCATAATGCATATGACTAATATAAGCAGCATGGTTACAATTCCATAGAATACAAACGGGGAAAGCATCTCAGAGCTCAGTGGATAAACGTATAAATAACATTACCACCCTCCCCTTGCAGTAAGATAGTTTATTATAATATAGAAGACCTCTGGGCTTTGACTAGCGAACCCCCATACCTCAGTCTCTAGATGCAGAGTTACATCAGCAGGACATCATAGCTCTTCTCACTGAAAGGGATTTCTCCAAGTGTGTTAATCGCTAGTAAACCACAGTATTAAAAGCATACCAAATTCTTCATGGCAATTGCACCTAATGTTATGTCTGGGTGCGCGAGACTGGCCATATCAGGAAGAACCAAAATACATTGTTATGCGACCTTGTACATGTTTGTGCAGACTGAGCCCAAAAAGGTGAACAACAGAAAATGCAGACAGTGCAAAAGAACTTGGCACGAGCAAAGGGCGAGGGAGGCCCGGCTCAGTGTAACGTGCGCAAAGAAAAGCAGCATGGCAGCCAGGCCTAGGCCAACATAACAAGGCAGGTAACAATCCACAAGACACCCTCCCTGGACAGTCCGGCGGCCAGGACAGAGGAAAAACAGAGCCGTTGGAGCACAGGGAGCGCCCAAACGGCGAAGGGCAGGTCAATCCATGAAAGTGAAAGTACAGAAAAAAGCCATACCCTCCAAGAGTTCATCATCGGAATCGTCAAAAAACATAGATGCCATCCAATCCATGAGTTCAAAAGAGCAGGAATGTTCCTCAGCAAAGGGAGCATCCATAAGCAATGCGGGACAGCTTGCGTGATAATTAAAACAGCTTCGTTGTAGGAGATCCTGGGCAGCCGCCCAGATATCCCATTGCGCCAAAATCCCCAGTGCAGCCGCACGTGCCATACAGCCAGCGACGGAACAGTCCTGCTCATGGGCCTCTAAGGGACCCATCAACTGAACAAAATCCGGAACAGACAATGACGAATTGGAGAGGCAATAATCCAGAGTCCAGGTGAAAGGACAGCGGACACAAGTCATCACAGGTTGCACGCAAGTGAAATACGCAAAGCGAAATGAAAGAGTATATGACACACTCAGCGTCGCCAATGGCAAGACACCAAAACCGGCCAAAAGGCGCTCACGGAGCAGCTGGAGGCGTTCTGGATCGAGCAGGTCCCATCGGGGAGCAGCCATTGCGCAGAAAGCAAATTAAGAGCAAGACACCAGCCGCTAAAGCGAGGATCAATGGGAAACCGCCAAAGACACTGGAAAATATAGAATGTATGAAAGCCGGGATGACACCAAAAATAGTTTGGAAGGAGGACACCAAGCCCGACCCAACGACCTTAAAAAAGTGTACTAGGCCTTCAGTGTTAGATGCGTTAAAAATACGATGTATTAACTCCCCAAAATGTTGGGGGAGATTAGTGTTTAAAAGGGCCTGTATTTCACTGTGGGTACTCGCCACCTGGAGAATGAATGTCTCCCGGGCGGACGTGAGCATAACTTCCTCGTTTAATAATAGTGCCTTTATTCTGCTCAGTCTATTGAAATCAGCTTCCATGGTAGGGATGGAAGGCCAAATAGAGATATCAACCTTGCCATGAGGGGGAGGATAAAGCACATTTTTGCAGCAGACAACTCTGTGCGAAACTGTTACAATGTAAGGAATGCCAGCCTGCAGGCCACAACAGTTTTCGTTATTTAAAAGTAAATAACTACCATTGGAAAGGAGAGTGAAAGTAGGTGAAATAACAGGAGCAGGAATACCTTTCAGCACACAAGCAAGATTAGGAGAAGAAACGCTACATGAGCCATGCAATTTAATGTGTTTACAAATAAGCGAATGACCTATAGTCGAGTCGCAGTACTCCCCCGTGAGAAAGACTTCCTTGCCGTCCCGAAGGCATTTATACATGAAAGGCAAGGACCAGAGTTCATGCAGGAAAGCACTGCCCAATGGCCGGTAACGGCCCACAGGATAATGTTTCATGCACGAGTCAAATTCAAACAAGGAAAATGGTAAAGCTATAACCCCATGGACTAGCCATACAGCAGAATCGAGTTCTGCAACAGAGAACGGCAAAGGATCCACCTTTTCGATATGTAATAGAGTGTAAGTTGCATCCTTCATGGACATAAATTGCTGTTTATCAGTTAAGTTAAAAGGTAGAAATAAGGCAGAGGTGTTCAAGAAATGCCAAGGAACTTTACCCAACTTAAGTGTTTGCAAAGTCCATGCAAACTGCATAACTGAGCGCAATTGATTCTGACCATGATATAACACAGAAACATCATCTTGTACAATATCAACAACAGAGGACACAATATTCTCCAAAGTGTAAATGCGAGAAGACAGGGTATTAATACTATTGTCAACAACAGCGAGCACTTTTTCCATATTTGCTTGATCTATTTCCCGAAGACGGGAAGCAGCTTCCATTTGTGATAACTTCCAGAGTTCATTATATGTTTCATAAATGAATCTCTTAGGTCGGGGACCACGAGGTCCCAAAACAAAGTCGGACAGATCAATATTGCCTGTAAGGAGGGACATGTGTTGTTTAACAGAATCAAGGGACGAATGTTGCAGCCATAGTTTGCATAATTTACCAACAGAGTATGTAGTGACAGTACGGGCATCAGTAAACCTCGGATCAGGCCTATTCTGTGTGTAGCTAGCACCAGTATCATGAAAACGCATTTGACATGCATTAGATGATATAGGCCATACTAACCAGGGTGACTGAACCAGCTCAGAAACATTAAATGAATTATTTTGTAACATTGCCTGCAGGGACACGAGGGACATATTGAATCGTGAGCTTTCATTTGGAAAACTCGACAGGGATGGTATTGATGGCGTATTCAATTGTTTAGTGGTTGCTAAGCCCCAACATGTAGTCTGATAGATGGAAGCATTTAGGAACATAATTTGGGTAGGGATGAGGCAAGCACGATGCAACGCCTCTGTTCCCTGTACCTGCCATGGCTTGGAGCCCCAAATAGATTTCAAATCTATTGTATCCTCCCAGTACTCATAACCACCCACAGCTAGGGCACTTAAAAAGGAACCCGAATAAAGCAATTTGGTGTGTGTCAACATAATTTTCTGAGTTGATGTGGTATTAAGTCTAAAATAATAGGATGCAGGGTTCGATCGATTAAAATCAGTAAAATAGGTAAACTTATTTCGAAGAGTTTGTGAGCTACCTGGCAAGGGGTTTGGACAATGTTCCCATTGGGTGTAGTTAACAAAACTACGCAGGGCACTTGGCTTATGGAGAAAATGATTACCCCAATGTTGGTAACAATACAAATCGGCATAATTCGCAGAATTCATATATAAATCCTCAGCATTAAAAGAGGCATAATATTTTAAATCGGCAAACAATGCTTCAACGGCATGTACATCCCAATCATCAGAATGAATATTATTTTGTACTACATCACCCATTGAAACACGAAGGACATTAGGTACATTAATAATTTCCGTCGGACCATGGATTTGATAGTTCACTGCATCCCATACGATGCCATCAGCAACTGGGAAGGCTGAAATGTTCACAAATGTGTGGTCACGCTTCATGATGTGAGACGAGGAATGAGGAGCCAAAGTTCCAGAAACAGAGTCTACAGCAGAGCGTTCAGGTAAATAGTGACCATTAATTAATAGAAAAAACACTGTGACAAAGCCAATGGACATGAACAAAAATATCAAGAAAAGTACCAACCAGAGGTATGTCCAGGGTGGAATCAAAAAATTGTCTCTAAACCAGGATATAAAAATACTGAACTTGGATGGAACTTTTGAAGATGTGGAATCCGAATCAAAGGAATAACGAGTCGGGCTTAGTGGCGTTGTTGGTTGATGTGCCACCGATTCTGATGCAGGATAAGTATACTCGTCCTCGTTGATATTGGTGGAGAGTTGGGGATCAATCGTAGTTTCAGGCAAATCAACCATCTCAATTACAGCATCAGCGATCGTTCGTGCAGATGGACTATGAACATATGTCCGATAAATGGCAGGACAAGAGACCGCTGGTGTGACACTATTCAGGATCGGCCAGGCGCTGTAGCTTGACATTTTCAACTGAGATGTATCTGTTCTCTTTGCGACCAGGAAGCGGTGGTAAAATGACTGTACGTGTTCCCTTCAGGCCAAGAACTGGAACCGGTGCACGAAAAGAGGGGCCAAATTCTTTTTTGTTTTCAACCTTCTCTCGAACCAGTTCTCCAACTTTCGGAAGCCAGCCGGCTACCGGAATCTGCAACGCAGGATCTGTGGCTGAAGGCAAATGTATAGTTGCAAGTTTGTCTCGGGCTTCTTGTAAGTCCTGTAACATAGCAGAGTGGTTATTTACATCAAACTTGGCGGATTGCGCCGCGATGTCTGGACCCTCAAGGTCAGGCACAAACATTCTTATGCCAAAGAGCATTTCGTATGGGGTCCGCCCACCCAGAGGTCTTCTAGGGAGATTATTAAGTGCACGCTGAACGGTATACAAATGGGCCAGCCAGTTCCTGCCAGTACCTATAACCCTAGCTGTTAAGGATTGCTTTAAGTCACGGTTCATTCGTTCAACGATAGAGTTGCCCTCAGGCCTATACGGAGACGAAAATTTCACCCGCACCCCAAGCGAAGCCATTGCATCCTTGTAAGCCCTAGAGGCAAACGCTGGACCTTGGTCCGAATGGAAGGTGCCGCATGCGAAAATTCCCACAAAGACACGCAAATCCCTGATTACATTTCGGGCGTCAGCACTCCGTTGTGGCCAGACCCAGAGAAACCGTGTGCACGAGTCCACTGCCACTAAGATGTATTTATAGGCAGTGTCTGATGAGAATGGACCGCAGTGATCCAAGTAAACACACCCAAAGGGTCTGTTAGCAATGCAGAGCGGGGTTTGTGGTGGACGTGTTACCGTGGAAGGCTTAATCTGTTGACAAACATCGCAAGAAAGCACAAAAGCACGGGTGTCTTTATACAATCCACGCCACCAATAACGCTGCTGCAAGATGGAAACCGTAGCTGACACACCTGCATGAGCAGAGGCCATGCCTTCGTGTGCAGCTGATATCAAGGCACTCCTGCGGTCCGCGTTGGGGATCAGCCGATCTCCAACGTCAGGTATAGTTACATAAGGAACCTGATCGGGACTTAATGTGTAAGAATACTTGGAAGGGAAACCTGTAGGGTAATTATCACCTTCCTTGGTTGCAGCAATAGCTGCTAGTATAACAGGGTCTATTTTAGACATGGACCTGGTAACCGCTGCTACTGAACACGTGACCACTGCTGAACGGGCAGCCTCATCTGCCAGATCGTTACCAATAGCGTGTGCGCCCACCCGCTGATGGCCTAAGGTGTGAACCACCTGTGTGAGTGGCAGACGTTGTTGCAATTCTGCCACTCGAACCCAAAGCATTTTATGCTTAATTGTGCTCCCTTTTGCGTCCTTGTAGTCGTTTTTCGACCAGAAAAACAGATTGTCATTGTAAGATTGTACACAGTAAAAAGAATCACATACAATAAGAGTGGTCTCATCCTGAGAAGCGAACTCAAGTGCAAGTAGCAATGCATGCAGCTCGGCCAATTGTGCGGTACTATCTCCAAGTGTGCGAGTATGCACTGCAGAGGATTTGAACTTTCCATCTACAAAGGAACCCGCAACAATAGCACATGCAGCTGAATAAGCGTGCTTGGACCCAGTGGCCGGCTGCGCCGAACCATCGGTGTAGATCACACATTTGTAATCCTCAAGCGGTAATAAAAACAAAGGAGGAGGATGAACGAATTCATACTGCAAAAACTCCTGAGTCTGCAGAGAAGAATCAAAAACAAAAGTGACGTCCGAAGACGTCAAGGATGTAGCCCATTGTATCCAACGGGGATGCATTGCTTTTGAGTTCGGTACACTTGCCTTTGTTACTGCCTCTAGGGCAGGACAGGGTGTTACCACCAGAATCCGCTTTCCCTGTGCCAGTGCGCGTTCTTTTAGAATCGCCATTTGCACTGCAGTTAGAACTTTTTCAACAGATGTAAAGCGCAATTCAGCGGAAGTGTACAGATGTGACTTGTATGCGATAGGTACTGTATCACCTTCATTAAAGGTTAAATAGGTGAATCCCACCGCCCCGGAATTATTCTAATCACCAGGTTTGTGTGGTTATCACGAGTCAAAAGATATTTAGACTCCAAAAGGTCTGTCTGCAAGGACTGCAGAATTGAGGTATGCTCAGGCAGCCAGCAAGACCTTGAATAAGTAGGTTGTATCAAAGCATACAAAGGCTTGATACGCTGGGCATATTCGGGAATGTAAGTACGCCCGAAATTCAGGAAACCCAGCAAAGACTGAAGCTTCTTCAGAGTATTTGGGGGGCACAAATGTGCACATTTCTCTAAGAAATGAGGGGCTAAGCCCTTACCTTCGTTATTGAGCTCATAACCCAAGAACAGAACGGTAAATTCAGCAATGTGTGATTTAGCAAAGTTAAATTTGTAACCCTGCTCCGCAAATTCAAGAATAATGCGGTCCACACGAGACAAATGCTGAAATAATTCGTCGTCCGTCAGATAGATGTCATCAACGTACGAACATGCGTCTTGATCAATGTCATTTAACAAAGAAACAACACGGGCGGCGAATATACCCGGACTATTTTTATAGCCCATGGGTAATCGCCGGAACTGGAACAATTTACCACCGGATGTGAATGCGGTCCACTGACCACTCTCCGGGGCTAGGTTGTGCGTGTAGAAACCGTTTGAAAGGTCAAGTGTCGTTTTGTATTTTTTACGAACAAGACTGTCTACAAGCGCAGAACTGTGTGTATTTTGCACCGCAAAGTTCCTACAATGAGTATTTAAATGCCGGTAATCCAAAACTAAGCGGTACGATCCATCGGGTTTAGAAACCACGAAAAGGGGATTGTTCATAGGTGATACGCATGGTTCAATTACTCCCTGATATTCCAACTGTGTCAGAATTTCGGAGACGGGGCCTTTTGCCTGCCGTTTGATGGGATATTGGGGTTGTGGCTGCGGTAGTGACCGCAAAGGTATTGCATGAGGAGGTGATTCTTCATCCCATCCCACATGGTTGCGGTATAACGCTGGTGCCAGGTACACAGCCCACTCAGCTGCAAGTGCTTCAGCTTTGTCTTTTGGGACATGCCTTGAAAAGCTTGGAAGGATTACCTCCTCTCCTTTATGTGCAGCTAAAACGAATGGGGGTGGCCAATCCACCTCTGCTAACAAAATGTCATATGAAGAGGTCAGATTTTCCCAAAAGATCCCTTTTATTTCACGCGGTATGTCACCTTCAATTTGTATGACTATATTATATAGTCTGTCAGGGGGTGCCACTCTCGTGTCAGCTGTCTCCACAGTAACGAATGTCTCAGTTGCTGTCGCCTCCATATGAGGACGTAGGGCCTCCCGCACTATGGTAACTTCCGCGGCGCTGTCTAGGAGGGTCACTGCCCACGTCCAATTCTGGAGTCTCGTTCTCACGGTCTGAGGCATATTTCGCTGTGACAGCGGCAACCTTTTTCTTCTGAAATTGCGGTCGAGGAAGATGAAAATCTTCTGCTTTCCCTCTGACTTGTTGTCGAGGTTGGTCTCGCTCCTGGGGAGCCTCTCGGCCCCTTCCTCTATCTTGCCGTCCTCCTCCACCAGCCTGTGACGACGTCTGGGCCTGTGAAGAACGAGGAGAATGCGTATCAGAGCTCTGAAACCTTTCTGGTGATTTAATCCTTGACCTATCACGTAAATCATAAGTACGTTCAGAAGAAACCGAAACTGGGGAAGCTCCTCTCGACCCCGGCTTCTTTTGTTGCTTACCCTGTTTTTTCTGTCTCCAACTCTTTTTAGTGAAGACTGGTCTATCATCTTTCTCAGATGCACTTTTTGTTTGTGTAACTTGTATTTGCGATTGAGTTTGCATTTTTACAAAAGGCTTGTTGCCCAGGCTATTTCTTCCAATTGTTTTATAAGCCCGGGCAATAATTTTCGGTAATTCGCGAGGCCTGTCCAACTCTGGGACCAAAGCCAAAGCATTCGCTACTTGAAAGTTCATAGCATCGCCCTTGACATTTCCAAGGATCAGCTCAGCTACTACATCAAACACTCCCACTAGTCTCATCCCTAATTCCACAGCCGCTTCAGGGCCATGTTCATCCTGTACTTTTTTAATTACAGAGGGTAGAACCGTCATGGAAGGAGTTCCAAAACATTTTGAATAAACTGCTGCGAATACCTTACCCCAGTTTTCACATGATGTCAAATCGGGGATTATGTCTTTTGGCAAACTTATCGTGAGGATGCGGTGTTTATCTACTGGGGATGTATGTGGAAACACTGCTTCTATCTGATCGAACTTTTCTGCAAGCCAGTAAGGATAGTCGTCCTTATTTTGTGGACGTTTGCCCATCACAGAATTTACCATGACAGGACTTATGGTCACTCCAGCGACTATAGCTGGTTGGCCTGCGACTACAGGAGCAGCTCCATGTAGGCTACCTGTAACATATGTCACCAAGGCTCGATGCACTCGCACCAATTCGGTATGCATAGTGCGCAGTTCCGCTAGCGGTAATGCCAGATAATTTGGATGCGGGGTATACCCGGCCAATACAGGCCAAGTGGCCCCCTGAATTGACAAGGGGCCTAAACGAACTGCGGTAGTTGGTTGTGGTAGGGCGCCATTAAACCAAACACGGTGCTGCCAAGCCGTGAGAGGCACTTCAAGAGTAGTATAGGGTCGATAGGCAGCAGGAATAGCGGTGGGTTTATATTCATGAAACAGCTTATCACCTGCATCCACCGCTTCAAAAGTGATCCAAGTGTAAAACACTTCAAAGTGATAAGCCGCATCGGCTTGAACCACAAAGACCAACTCGACCCCAGCATCGGGCACTCCATACACAGCTAAGTGGTCTCGGAGTGCTCCTCGACTATGTGCAGCTATCGCCACACCAGCCATTACTAAACAATTGTATTCGACAACCTAACAGGGAGCACAAAATGGGTTATGTATGTAACCTTTTTTAATAACTTCAAGCTTGAAAGAACCTATAAAACGTTCAATATAGGAGGTATCACCGTCACTTACGCCTCCGGAAGCGAATGTGAGGGTTTTGTGGACAAGCACAAGTACTACTCAAGCGTCTCGCAGATAAGCAGCCCCACGGTGGTCGCGCCATGTCATATGGTTTCTGCACATACACAGAGCTATGCACAGGAAAATGGGACCCCGGAATACAGTGGTTCGCCACCATATACCGTAGCACCCAAAAACCCCAACCCAACTAGCTTAGCATCCCATTAGCACCTAAGTACTAATGTTTGGACAACCCAGAACACGGTATCTTTATCTCAGAACTCGCAGAAGCAAGAACACTCTTTCGTCACTCACTCGTACTTGTCCACAAGGTGCGTAGGAAGAGACACTGGA
Organism: Calotriton arnoldi; assembly: GCA_963921515.1. Classification (NCBI taxonomy): domain Eukaryota; kingdom Metazoa; phylum Chordata; class Amphibia; order Caudata; family Salamandridae; genus Calotriton; species Calotriton arnoldi. Next base: position 1,623,940 of record CAWUFW010000312.1, on the reverse strand, counting down.
TAGGTTAAAATGTTTATTCCAACTTACGTGCTCTAATGTACAGTACACGTGTCAGTACTAATAGCATAATGCATATGACTAATATAAGCAGCATGGTTACAATTCCATAGAATACAAACGGGGAAAGCATTTCAGAGCTCAGTGGATAAACGTATAAATAACATTACCACCCTCCCCTTGCAGTAAGATAGTTTATTATAATATAGAAGACCTCTGGGCTTTGACTAGCGAACCCCCATACCTCAGTCTCTAGATGCAGAGTTACATCAGCAGGACATCATAGCTCTTCTCACTGAAAGGGATTTCTCCAAGTGTGTTAATCGCTAGTAAACCACAGTATTAAAAGCATACCAAATTCTTCATGGCAATTGCACCTAATGTTATGTCTGGGTGCGCGAGACTGGCCATATCAGGAAGAACCAAAATACATTGTTATGCGACCTTGTACATGTTTGTGCAGACTGAGCCCAAAAAGGTGAACAACAGAAAATGCAGACAGTGCAAAAGAACTTGGCACGAGCAAAGGGCGAGGGAGGCCCGGCTCAGTGTAACGTGCGCAAAGAAAAGCAGCATGGCAGCCAGGCCTAGGCCAACATAACAAGGCAGGTAACAATCCACAAGACAAGGGGACATGGAGTAAACCTATGAGTAATGTACCTGCATCCTCTTAACTCTGACTGCAAATGTGCTCTGGTAGTTGTCCGTATTAGTGCTCCCTCCCCTCCATATCAGCCCTATCAAGGTAAACCGCACCCTCTTGGGAATGGCACACTCACGCCCCAGTTGACAGAAAGTACCTATTCATGTGTAGCCCATAACCTTACGTTTTTTACCAAAGGTATACCAGGATTATGCTGAAACCTACAGTGCCCGTTGCACAATCACAGGTATGCCTATCTTTGCCTATTCTGTTTCTGGCTGCAAAGTTTGATGACCTTGCCAGCCCCAATCCCAGGCAAAATAAAAGGAAGCTATACTGCTGCCCGTGTGAGCCTCTGCTGGTGCTAATGATGGTCCAATAAGCACTGGTAAACTAGATGCTGTACTATAGCAATAGAGGGCCATTGCAGCACTTTATTAAAGTCCATGGCTAACCTACTCACAGTATGGCAGAGACAAGAGAGGCTGTAAATTTAATGCCCATTGAGATGATCGATAGACCCAACAGGGAGTGATCCTGTGAAATGAGGTAGCTACCACCACCACCACACCCCGCATGAGACTCAGTCCAGGCTTACTTTGCCATGTGCAGTAGTGCAGCCACCATTCGCCGGCATCTAACCTGTGCAGTATCCTGTTCTGTGCAGTCCCCCTCATGTGCTTCCACTGGGCACCTCTGCCTGATGTGCGTGACCTAAGACAGTCCCCTTGCATGGCGGCCTGCCAGTGAGACAATACATCACATACCCCATAAGTACCACTACTTGCCTTCGCTAGATTCTTGCCTGGCATTCCTTCATGCCCAGAATACCAAGCGATAATGCTTCTACTCGGTCAAAAGACCCGGCCACACATCAAACCCACAGAGACAAGGTGCGGCCCGTTACCCTGCCCCAAACTCTGCGGAAACAACAAATGAGCAGGATCTGACATAAATGAGATCCCCAGTTGCACTTGAAAATTTTTGTACTGCCCAACCCGATGTGCCCCTTTGAAAGATACCCCAACCGCTTTGGATTTGAGCCTCACCAAGCACAACCTTTTATCCTGGACCTACCTATAACATGACGTGTATTTTAGCGCGCTGTCACCCTAGGGGTCTGCTGGCTCTGACAGAGCAGTGACAAGATGAAGCCTGCTAACCTGCCCCCAAACTCAGCGGGACACCCACATGTGCGAGCTTGCCACAAACGTCTGTAAAAGCATGCCAACCCATATAGTGTTTTACTTCCCTTTGCTCAAGGGGGGGGGAGGGGGAGGACAGTCCTGTCTGGAGGTGTGTGTATTGAACGACAAGTGTACTGGTAGTACCTATGATTACAGTACAAATGTCACTACTTCATAGTACCTGGTGTGTTTAATAAAACTAATAACAGGTCTAACAAATCCATCAGGCATCCTCCACTTACTTTAGGGATGTTGGATTGAGGGGATCCAGTGAAATCTGGAAGATATCTCCCTTGGCATGCCATCCCTATAGCACAACATTTACAGCTTTTAGGCATGTCACTTAAATCGTCTTGATCATGTGTTTAAGGCTAATTAGTTTGAGTTCTGCTCTTGACAACATCCCTTCTAACCAACAGGTTGAGTAACCACTCATGTTTGTTTCTTGTACAAGTCGTCCCCATTAACCTGGCACTGTTAGACCAAATGAAGCTTTTAACAAGCTTCCTATACACAAGTGTATCATGTTGCGCAACTTGGGACACTTACTTCATCACTACGTATGTTCAGGCATGAAAATAATGCCAAAGGTATCCCCTCCTTAGTACATGTTTAAATACTAAATAAATAAATACTGTATAAGGGAACAACAGATTTCCAGTGCACCTAGCCATGGGCCTTCCACTGCGTGTGAACCCCCGTCGATGCGTTTTAGACTGTTGCTCTGTGTGAGCTGTAACATCTATGACTTTATTTCATTTCACTGCAACTTGTGCTGGAGATGACGGAATTTGCAGCAGGTCCATGGATATAGGCCATAAGGCGTGGCATTGCATAGTTCCAGTGACCTGGCTGAGAGGAGCTGCCTTACCACTGTTGATGCCACATGTAGTGCGAGGCTCGGTTGCCTCCCTCCATTAAAATCCCAGAGGAAAGGTGCCCCTAGTGTGAGATTCGATACCAACAAGACTGGCCGCAGCATCTCTCCCACCCAACTGGGTGTTCCAAGCACTGCTGCACCCCACGTAATTGTGCTGGAAGGAGGCACCCTACGCCCCCTTTGTTAGTACCCGTGCATAACAGACACGGACTACTAATACACTAAGCAAAGTGACCTAAAGTATTGCTATGCTATCCCACAAAAGAAAGCCAGAACCCTCCATGTTCTTCCCTCACGCATAGCATGCGGAATTGCGCATGCACTCCCACTGTTCCGTCACACGACTGTGACACCTACCACACACATTGCCAAGGGCGCTGCTTGAATAACCAAGCGTCCCACAGCAGCATGTTCTACAGGCCATATGTTTGCTGCCGAGCAGCGAGACTCCCGGCCCGCTCTGTGTCAGAATCAAACAGAGGACCCATCAACGTCGGCCAGTGGCTCCAAGAGCAGAACCCCTAGTGGCCAAAGCAGACATTAGCTTGTGTGTATTGGTAGGCCCCGAGCTCTGGCCTCGGCAATCGCAGCTGGGGTTTCTACCCCCGGTTTAGCAATCTCAGTGCACTGGACGCAACACCGCTTCAAGACTGATAGACAGCGCTGCGCTAATATATTAATGGTCGGTACCGCCGATAAAGTACCAACAGGACAACCATAGAGTGCTCCCTCCCCATCTGCCCACTATTAACCCCCAGTGCAAAACTGCAGTGTACTATTATTGCAAAATAGAAATTGATAGGTGCCCAAATGCCATTCTTGGAGCCAGGGACAAAGCGGGTAGGATAGGCGTTTCTCACTGCAGAGGGCGTAGCCAAAAGAACCAGGCCTAAGTCGGGAGGGCGCGCATGGCATGACTACGCCTGCTCGTTTCACTTCCTCTTACACATGGTTACCTCGCCATGAGATAGTCTCCCCTTGCTTTGCCCTGCTATCCTGACACCAAACACTTGCTGTTGTGCTCTGTTTTGCCGGCATGTCTCCCAGGTTTGTTATTGAGGGCTGCCCTGCGTCAACGCTGAGCCCGGATGTGCCGAGGCCTCCCTGTAGAATCTGTCCACAATGCTTGGAACCACCAGGGATGCCAATCCTTACCACGGCGAGCTCGGCATGCTGACCATCGCCACTGCGCTCAGAGGGTAAAGAGGAGCAAACATGACCTGACTATTCTACCAGCGCAGCCCTGCCTGCCACAACAAGCCAAACCAAATGCGCTTCCGGAGTCGCCGCACCTAAGCCACAAGCCCCTTCCTATACCCTAGGTGGAACCATTTTAGCGAACAGAACACCGACGCCCGGGCTGCTTAACAATCCTGCGTGCCCATAATCTAAAGGTGGAAGTGCCACTCAGGCAAGAAAACGTGACACATTCGTACACTGAAACTTAGGACATGTCCCACATGGCACTTGCAGTTGGCAGCTAGGTAACCTTTATTATAAATAACTTGCAGTACCTAGTTATCCTGCTACCGTAGTAAAACCCTCCCAGCCGCGCCATCTAAAATTGAAGTAGCATGCAATTCGGACGTACTTCAGCGTGAGGACCGGGCCTGATGGGCCAGCCACGCCCCCCTGCGGAAGCGTGGACCTCAGGTCCATGACAACGTTCGCCACGTGCTCCTGCGAAGCAACTAAAACTGTACGCGAGCAGGCACTCCCGCACCGCTGATGCCCATATCGGGCTCAAACAGCATTAGCGGTGAGGAGAATGCGCGGGCTGGTCCTCTGCCAGCTGGACAATATCCCGGCCCGACTTCAGAACCGACCGCCTTAATCGCGTGTGCCGCATAAATAAATGGCCACCTAACACCATTATTGCCATACCCTCTCTACCGGTCTGGTTTTACCACTAGTAGCACCATCCTGAATACGTTTTGCCCATCCATTGGGAACAGCAGTAACTGAAGGAGACATAACACTGGATGTCTGGCAGGCTGACGGGGCAACAGCTCGGGTGTCAATGTATCTAGGAATGTAATACTTGCGGTGCGAAAAGTACCGGTCGATAGGATAAACCGACCCATGTACCCTGGTGTCCACCCGATGTAGACCCCCTGCTAGTATACCCCTGATCCCCCACCGGGAAGCACAGTTAATCGCCTCATAGGTAGATGCTTGAGGTGCCCCCAAGCGTCACGGTCGAATCCCATAAATGCTCTCCAAGTGCGCGGCGGCCACCAAACCTGCGCAGGAGCACCCCCCGTATTTTGCGCGCATGATGGGACAACATAAGCTTGTATGCTATCTGGGTGCTGGTTCTGCAACTGAAACTACCACACTGGGGCAAGGAGGAAAATACTAGTATTAAAATCTGCCCCCAAGCCCGTAAACCACTCACTCGCGTTCAACCATTTCCACGAAGTGCTGCAGACAACTACCCTTAAAGACTCTCACGTGAGAGGAGGCTGTGCCGGCAAGGCCCCCCTCGTTGGCACAAGACGCTTGGCTGTGTGCTAGGCCCAGGGTCGCATTTGCTCCGCCATGGGACGACGCGGGGGGAGCCGCGGCACCGCGCGCTTGCGGGCTCATCCCAATTCTACATCCTCTGGCTGCGAGCCGTAGTAGCGCCAGGGCTAAGCCTCCTGGCTCACCCCGTTGTGACCTCTGACCACATTTCTCAAGGCTGCAGAGGCTCTGTTGGTCGATGTCCCACACTCCTCCAGCAGCAGGCTCGAGAGTGCTGTGCCATCCTGTCTCTGAGAGATGGTGTGAGATTGTCAGGAATGTGGCATATGACTGTGAGCTGCCAGGCGGATGTGAACGCTAGCCCAGGCACCGCCCGTTGCTCGGAAGACACCGAGCAGCATGTGACACAGATAGCCGAATGGGCGACTGGGCTGGGCGAGAGGCTCAGTGCCCAGTCTGGCACTGCCGCTAACCAGAGGCCCGGGCTCACCGCCCCAAGGGATCCTTGTGGGCCGGGGCCCCGGACCCGCCTACCCGAAACCCTAGTGGCATCACCCGGTTAAGCGTCCGTTAAAGGGAGGCAATGTTTTGTTTGAATAGCATTTCAGTCGGGGCCTCGTTCCAGAGCCGTTTGTGCGCTAGTGGCAAGCTTAATGGGACACTAGACGGCAAGTAGCCGAAGAGACTCCCACGTCGCAGCCCACATCGGGGCTCGAACCCGGGTCCCCCGGACACAAGTCAGCCGCGCCACCAGGGAGCTACACCCCTTCCCCATTGTGCCCCCTGCTGGTGCACGATAGTGCAAACAAATTAAATAAGTGGCCCGGGCCCAACTCGCCCCCCACGCCGCGCAGCCGGCCATACGCATGCTCAGAACCAGCTTGCCGGGGCTCGCCTAATATAAAGTCGGACTAACGATGCCCTGCTCCGTGGGACGCCACACTAGATGGAGCGGGCAGGGGATCGGGGGCTGGTGAGTCCGCTCGAGGCCTTGTGTGTTCGATGCCTGTGGGACGGGGCCAGCCTCAACAGACGGGCGAAGCCTCAGCCCACGCTGGGGTGCCAACCGTAGGCACGGGGGCCGACGCCCCCGAGTGGGCTGGGCCCGAGGTCATTGGGACTCACCTCGTTAGCAACAACCCCCAAACGACCACGTGTCACGACAACGATCCACACGACGGCGTGAAAGGCGCACCAAGAGGATGACCACCAGGTAGGTCGCTGTGCGCACAAACTGCGTAACGGGCAGCCACAAAGAGGCCGCCAGATGGGCCGGAAGAAGCACGTATACTGCATCCCCCGCCCACCCCTTACCGGAAGTGACGAGGCACGCGGACCCATAGTGGGTCCCTAATAACTGGACTGACTTGTGTGCCCTCATGTGGCACTAAGGCGGCTGCCCTCTTAGGAGGGTCCCCTTCGTGGACCACGGGCAGCCAACAGGGCCGTAGCGGGCACTGGGCGTTTCCCCGGTAGGGGGAGGGGGCCAGTTTTCTGGCCGAGGGGGCCGGTTTTGTCACTTGGGGCTGATTTTGAAGCAGTGCTGCAATATCAGCCCCCAGTAACAAAAGCGGGAGCTGTGCTTTTTAGGTCTCGCCTGAGCCCGCGCGCATGCGCTGCCCTGTGAGACTTTAAGTAAGGGCTTTTTAACTCTAAACACACGCTCGTGCGTGTGCTTTTTTTTCCCCACCCGCTATTGGCCTTTGCGTGCGTCTTTCTTAGAAAGACAGCACGCAATTGGCCCAAGGCGGGTGCATGTCCCGCCTTCTGTCTACTGTGGCCTAGGGTGCTCGGGAGCGAGCATTAATGCCATCTGTTTCCAATTATCACGTTCGCGTTAATTGGAAACAGGTGGCGCGATGGCGGTCAGCGCTAGTCGTGCTGGTTTCTCCTGCAGCGGCGGGCACAAGCGCGCTTGCGCGCGCACCACTTCCGGCCTTGTTTATAGGATGTAATAATGATCTCCTGATAGGCTTTTGCTTTTTTAACCCCATAGCTGAGGTCTTATTGGGTCAAACCTGCCAGACTGTGCAGATTTATTAGGGGCATATTGCTAGCTTGCCTGGAAAGCATCTCTGCCCATTGCTTTTCATTAGCTTTTTGTTTTGTTACTTATATTTTCTTGTTTTTTTTTCATTGTTTTTATTTATTAGCCCGTCCATAGCCTGTTTGTTTACCCCCTCTCTGAGTGGCTGCTTGTGTTCTTCCACCTGTGTCAGCTTTTCGGGAAATATTTGTTTCTTTTTTGTGAAGCGCTCCATGGGAGTGCACGTTTTCCCGCCGTCATCTCAGCCCTGTGCTTTTCTCCCCATCTTGCCACTTTCCTCTCAAACGCGTGCATTCGTTTGTCAACCGCGCGTCTTAATGGGCAGAGTGAGGGAGGATTGTAGCAGATCACAATTTCTAATCCTCTGTTGGTTCGCACTCCTCCTTCCTGTGACTTATTCCGAATACCCGTGACTGTGTGTGAAAGAAAAGTGAAATCTTTAGAAAATAAATGAACTCGGTGAGGTGCACATTATAACATCCATTTGTTTTACAGTAATTCACATTAATCAGCGTAGCTTGTTTGTAACAGCGGTTGGCAGGACCAAGGCGATTGGTTTGCTTTTGGTTGAGGAAGTGTATATGCAGCACAAGGGGCAAAGGGTAAGACGTTGGTTTCGGTTTCAGAAAGAGAAACCTAGATTTTCGTTGTGGAACACCAGTCTGATTTGCTTGCACAGTTTTCTTATGGGAGATAGTCGCATGTTGGGTTTTGTCATGGGAGATAGCAGCTTGTTGAGTTTGTAATGGGAGATAGCAGCTTGTTGTGTTTTCTCATGGGAGATAGCAGCTTGTTGTGTTTTCTTATGGGAGATAGCTGCGTGATGTGTTTTCTCATGGAGATAGCTGCATGTTGTGTTTTCTGATGGGAGATAGCTGCATGTTGTCTCACATGGTGAAGCAGATGAGCTCATCTAAGTTTTGTCTATCTCGGAGCCCTGTGACGTTGTCTGATTGTTCTGGTTGTTTTTTCGATCGCAGAATGCAACATGGTGAATCTACTAAAAGCCTTACTCTTTTTTTGGGTCTCTAACAGATATTGCACTCATACTTTAAAACTGGACAGTGGTGCCCGGTGCTCTTTCCGACTTCCAGGATGTAATACACTCTGGGAGGGATTTGATTCTACTGGATGTTGGCTCTTGATTTGGTCTTCCCTTGGAAAAAATAACAAATTACTGTTAGCTGCCACTTTATACCGAAAGTTTGGTCATTTTCAGTTACCAGCTGATAAGGGTGCAATTCTACTATTTTTGGTGCTGTGCCACACTAATAGTGCACCACTACTACATCATATTAGCGATTGCACTACAAAGGTGAGCTGTAATGTGGTCGCTTTTCGTTCTCCTGTTTTTACCTACCATTTACTGAACGATTTGCACAGTGCATTGTTCTGCAACCCTTAAACGGAGCCCCTGTAAATCTCCACCGATGTGTTCTGACTTTACACCCATTTTTCACCTCTTAGCATGCCACATGTTTTGGCATTCCAGTACCTTGTTGCCTGTATACCTAGCTGTCAGTGGTCCCGCACATTCATCACAGAACCTTCCATGAATTATGACGCTGGCTTTTTGTCCCTTGATAAAAATATTTTCACGCTGTCCCCAGAATTCCAATGTTTGGTAAGTAGTAATTCTTTGTTCTTCTGACGAAGGTTTGACAGTTAGTAGCATTTTATACCTGTTTTGCTCTTTATAGTGACTTTAAAGGGAAGAGGGGACTATTAGTACACATTTGTGTTTCCAGTCACGACTTATGGCCTCAATGCCGTGATTGGAAACTGCTATGTGGAAGAAAACCATGATATATAGGTTGTCCTTTGTTGCTACCCATAGAAAGGTCATGGTCCCCGTGTTTATTTTACACCTTGTTGATGTCGCAAGTAAATGGCTATTTTTTAAAGTTGTCTTTTACTGATGCAATAACAGTTTTTGACTAGATATATCTCTCATTGTCTGTGGGCGTATTTCTACCTGGCCTGCCTCCCATAGCTTGTTCTCATTCATAAAATTAGTGTGTAAATATCTAACAAAATTAACTGGTTCATACTATTTATCGTTATGCTCATTAGTTTATTTTGGGGTACAAAAAACTAGAAGACATTTTTTATGCTAAAATCTTTTTTTAATCAGGTTTTTCAGTTGTATATAATGGTGTCTTCGTTTGTATAAAGGTAACAAAAATGCTTAACACTTTTTATTATAACTTTTCAACATAATGCACAGCAGCCACAATGCTCTAAAACATAGCCAAAAGTTCTGGCTAAACACATAAGGTCCCAAAGGCGAGACCTATTGGCTATGCCAATGCTTGTTTTTACTAGCACCCGCTGCCCCCACCCCCAACCCCAGCTCCCAGGGCCAGTCGAGCAGCAATCTGTCAGGGATGGGCGCTGTTCCCAATCCGGCCCTGTTTACAGCTCTTCGGCCAGAAGGGCTACTCAAGATGGAGTCAAACAAATAAACATGGACTTCTCCCTCTCCTGACATTCGAGTAATCGGAAACTAGCAATTTACAAAATATTGGCAGAGAAGAGACCTGAAGCATGACTAAAGGGTATCAAGTAAAGTGCTTGGATTTATACATGTCAACATCTATCTATTCATGTGATCATTGGTTGACTTTATTGAAAGTGATTAAGTTGAGGATGAGCCTGTAGTTGGTTTGGTCAATGAAGTTTAAGCCCAGTCTGCTGAAAAGGGTGGTGAGGATGGCCTAGACGTGCAAAGAATAAATGTAGTTTTCTGTAGGCATTCCATTAATTGTTGGATATTGTGGGATATGTATCACCCAAATCTGGATATTTTAGTTGAAATCTAATATGCTTAATATGTGTGTCTCTCAGGGAGAACTTAATTAGTTGGGATTGCTAATCCTATTGTCACACTTGTCAGCTAATAAATTCCACGTACCAGGCATTTTTGTGGTTAGCTAAACTGATAGAAAACTCTAGTCTACATTTACAAAGACACTGCCTAAGACCAGAACAGCAGTCAAACAGGCCTATGATTTGTACATATCATTAAAAAAATGGTTCTACACAGATATACCATATTTATGTAAGAGAAGAGAGATGCTAATGGAAAACACCACCCAGAGAAATGGCAATATTAGACAAGTGTCAAACAATAATGTACCATGTGCACATCAGGGTTGTGATCCTGAGTACGAGTGACTGATGAAGGTATCAATGAGAGCGTAAAACAGTACATTCTATGCAGAGAATGTGAATTTCAACATCAAGCACTGCATTTTAGTGTAAGTGAAGTGACTTTAAGTTGTTTACTGTTTTGGGTACTATATTTTGGATTTACTGCTGAGGCAATAATTGTACCTTTGAGGTATAAATAAAGCAGTCATCCAACATAGGTTAATTATGATTTTTTTATTATGATTTTGTGCTATTTTACAAATCACTATCCAGAAACAAATATATTTGGGGTCAGCCATCTAGGATTCGTGTTGGAATGCTGTATGAAGCAGTATCGCTTACTGAAAGTGAATATATATTTAAGAACCGTCTTAGAATGCTGTCCAGACACAGAGAAATCTCCTGGTCGCAGTGGATCTTCATATGGTACCATCCACACGATGAAGATATCTGGAAAACATACTGTATCTAACAGATATCATCATACACCTATTGGATTCATCTGTCTTTTGCCTGCTGTCGCCCTTAAGTTGGAATTTTTGTACAGTGGTAAGGTATACTGTGGTTGCAACTGTAAGAACATTTGGAAAATCTTCTGCATCAACTTACTGATGCACTGCAAAGGCCCCAGTATGAAAGTACTTTTTTTAGGTCAAGCCTGGGCAGCGCATGCGCTGCGAGCCATGCTGTATTGGAGTATGGAATAGAAGCCCCGCCCACTCTCCACCTATATTTGTCATTGACTTGTGTTATTGTCCTTCGTAAATGCTGGCTTCTGATTCATTAATAGGCTTGTTAGTCCCTCCTTAGTATTGCCTTGTCTTCATTTGTAACCTCCCATGGCGACTGGCCCTTTTACTTCGGTTGTTACACAGTGAGTCTTTTTTAGTCTGTAAGAACTATTTTCTTTAACTAGTTTCTCCTACTGCAGGCACAACATGCTTTCCTGCAACATTCAGCGCACCATGCGCACTTCCACTTTCTAAGCAGCCCGGGAAAATGGCGGCCGCTTCTTTGAATAGGTCTCGCATTTACAAGAATTTGAGCTATTGGCATTGCACATGACAATGCCTTTTATTTAAGTGTTAAATATCAAAACATACAAATAAAAGGCATTGTCATTTACAATGCCAATAGCTTAAACTCTTGCAAATGCGAGACCTATTGCATTGCAAATGCTTGTCACTATTTCTGTTCACAATTATCTTGGACGGACAGAAAAGTAATGTGTTTCATTAAATACACATGTATTACATTGCAATTATTTAGTACATTGATTCAATCAGTTACAAAAAGCTGTACAACCTGTGCTTCTTTATTAATGATCATATGAGTACAATAAGTACATTCAAATAATATCCTCGAAGACATACTGGCCCTGATTACTGGGCATACTTAAATAACTGGTGAAAAATCCTTCAAACACACCCTCCAACCCAATAAGGTCAGTGCAGCACCAGTCACTAAAATAGGCATTTCCTTCCTAGTTACACTCCTTGAGGATGAACAAGTAATGTAATGTAAATGTAATGTAATGTAAATGTAATTTAAATGTAATTTATAAAGCGCAAACTCATGCCCGGGAGCGTCTTGGCGCTATAGAAATCCGACTAGGGCAGCGACAATGTCAGCAGTGTGTTCGAGCAGGTGCGCAACATGCCTTCTAATCCTGTGTGAAAAGCCAGGTTTTTAAGGCTTTTCTGGATATGAGCAAGGAGGGGGCAGTTTTTAGAGTCAATGGAAGACTGTTCCAGAGCATCGCAGGGGTCCTGAAAAAACTCTTTTCCCCCCAGGTGACCTTCCTAAATGGGGGGACCATCAGGTTCCTAGCAGAGCCTGAGCGAAGTGTCCTTGCTGGTACATACCATTTGAGTTTCTGCTTAAAATGGTCTGGCCCAAGTCCGAGCAAGGATTTAAATGCCAGACCGAGGGCCTTGAGTTTACAGCGTTGTCTAACTGGCAACCAGTGTAATTTCCTGATGGCACCTCTGGCCGAATCATATTTGGGAATTTTAGAAAGGAAACGAGCAGCAGCATTTTGCAGAGTATGGAGTCTCTTCAAAAGACCTGATGCGAGAGTAAGGATAATCAATCCTTGTGAGAACCAATGCCATAGTTACTGTTTTCAGAAGCTCGGGAGGCAAGAATTTTTCGATCTTTTTTATAAGCCTTAAAGAGCAGAAAGAGGCAGATGTAATTTTGTTAACATGGTCCTTGAACTTCAGTTCGCTGTTTACCACGAAGCCTTCGTTTTTTACTTTATTAGAGGGTGTAGGCAGTGAGTCCAACTCTAGAGGCCACCAGTCCGGTGTCCAAAGAGAGGGTTTATTGCCGAAGATGATGACCTCAGTTTTTGTGACATTCAATTTCAGGCAGTTGCAATCCATCCAGTTGCTCACCTTACTCATGCATGAGCTGAATGCTGCACCCGAATTGTTTTCAGAATTTGCTAATGACACCACAATTTGGGTGTCGTCAGCGTAAGATGCTAAGGTAAAACCAGAGTCTTTTATAATTGACGCAAGTGGCGTAACATAGAGGTTAAATAAAGTTGGGCTCAGTGCCAAGCCCTGGGGAACTCCGCACGGCAGGGAAAAAGGCCTAGAGACAAACTTTCCCATTGTCACATTATGTTGTCTATTTGCCATGAATGATTTCAGGAGATCCAACGCCGTGCCCTCTATCCCCAGGCCAAGTACCGACATTCACTGTTTACTCTCACGACAGATGTTTGATATAAGATTACCACCTTGCCACACTTCAGCACTACACCATCTTGCACTCTGTGAAGGGGCATAAAGCATGTTCCTGCAGCCCCTGCTGCACAGGGGTCTCCCCAACCGTTCAGGGGCCTCCAACTTTCAGGTGGGCCTATTCAGTCCCAGGCTAATGAATATTTGTCAGATTTGGGAGACTACGTGGCCCCTGTCAGATTCTGCAGGGGGAGCAGCATTTTTCATTATGCCACTGGTACTGAGCTATCATTGGGCAACACAATTTGTCCTGGGAGGAGCAGTTTTCATCATTGCTTCTGTTGAACTAGCACATGACAGTGAATTGTAACAGAAAAGCCCTGGTCTGGCAACATGTCATCAGACGGATTAACTTCCCTGGTCATAGTGCAACACTGTTTTTCTTGTCTGCCTGCTTGATGGCAGCAGCTCTTGTTAGCAAAGTGGAAATTGCCGACAATGGCCTGCCTTCACTTTATTGAAAGCCTCCATCTACTCAGAGCGGGTGCAAACCATTCAGTAATTTGCAGCTGTTTCAGTTGTAGCAAATCAGTGATGCATTTTCATGTGAGTCACAAGTAAGGAACATGCCGCCTTGCAGCCCTCTTTCCCTTGCCTTGCAAGTGGTTTCAGGGAAGTGTGTGTGATCTGTGACTCTGTGAGTCAACATGCAGCCATCTTACAGTGTGAATTGGCACTTTTGCTCTGACAAAGCATGTCACTGTGTTCCGTGTAAGCTTTGCACACACAACTCCATTTGATTCATCTGTTTCATGGTTCTGACAACACTGAACAAGGTGACACTCCTAACCAGAGGGCAAATGCCAACAGTCTCTTATTGGCTGAGAATCTATCTAGGTCAAAGATGGTGTACTTCAAACTTGAAGGTTGTGTATTATTGACCGTGAGGTCACATGTGTGGCACTCACTCTCTCAATCCAAACAAGACAGAATTCCTATTATTTACCAAGAACAACAAACAAGATACAGTACAAACTTGGCTCAATGATATAAACATTGATAGTAAATCCCAACTCTCACCGAATGCCAAATCACTTGGATTCACTATGGACAGCTATCTCTCTCTCAAGAAACTCATCACTAAAAAACTCAAAGACTGCCTGGTACCAGCTGTATCTTCTAAAGAATGTTCAACCATTTCTTCTAGAAATCGACTTCAGAACAGCTGTTCAACCCCGGTATTTAGACAAAATATTGAGTTGGAAATGTCGACCTACACAAATATCGCGTTTTAAATATCGTGACACAGAAATATCGACAGCAAGAATATCGTGGTCAAGAATATCGAATTTAAGGTAAGAAATATCGTTTTTTAAAAATACAAGTAATTAATATAATTTTCAAAAATATAGTTGTTTAAAATATCGATTTTTTAATTAGTGTTATGTATTTTAGTATATATTTTAAATGTATGTGATGTATTTTTTGTATAAGTATTGATTATGTTTTTTAATATATGTGTTACATTTTTAGTAGTTATCAATTTTATTTTAATGAAATTTTTAATTTTTAGGTCCATAGCCGGTTGTGGGTTTAGAGGGGAATAGGGTGGGAAGTAATTTAATTATAATAAATTAATGATTATTTTTATTTATTAATATTTATTTAATTGAGATTTTATCGTATTAATTGTGTTGCTATTTTTTTGTACATTTTATATGTGGGTTGTGGGGTTTATAGGGGTATAAGGTGGAAAGTAATTTATTTTTAATTCATTATAAATTGGTTGTTAATTAATATTAATTAATTTGTAATTAATTATGGTAATTGTGTAATTTTTGTAGGTGCAGGATGTGGGGTTTATAGGGGTAAAGGGTGGCAACTAATTTATTTTTAATTAAGTAATAATTAGTTGATAATTAATAATAAAGAGTTGATAATTAATTTTGTTAGTTGTTCAATTATATTTTTTAGACTGAGTTTTCGGTTTATAAAGGTAAAAGGTAAGAAGTTATTTATTTTTATTAATTAATAATTCATTGTTAAGTAATATTAATTAATTGAAAATTAAATATGGATATTGTGTAATTAATTTTAGGTGCGGGTTGTGGGGTTTATAGCGGTAAAGGGTGGAAGTAATTTATTTTAATTAATTAATAATTAGTTGATAATTAATATTAATTAATTATTTGGTAATTAATTAGGGTAATTGTTAAAAAAAATTGTGCGTGGGTTTTGGTTTTAGAGGGGTAAAGGGTGGGGAGTAAATTAATTTTACTTACTTCATAATTAGTTGTTAGATACTATTAGTTTTTTAATTGAAAAACAATTTTAATTGTGTAAATACTTTTTTTACAGTTTAATTTTAGGTGTGGGTTGTGGGGTTTCTAGGGGTAAAGGGTGGGGAGTTAATTAATTTCTATGTGTTTTAATTTTTGTTTTAATTAATAATATTTCTTTAATTGATAATTAATTATGTTAAGTATGGAAATAAATTTTGTTTTAAATTTAGATGTGGGTTGTGAATATTGTGGTGTTATAGGGTAGGAAGTAAATAAACTAGATTTATATAATAATTCATGTTTTTATTCGTAAATAATTTCTAAATGAAAATATTTATTTGTTTGAAAATTCTTTATTTTATTTAGGATAATATTCGTAGGTATTTGTGATATGTATTTAACATTATAATATGTTTTTACTTTTAAATGTTTTAATATTAAATATATTTGTATTTCAATTTTCAACATATTTATTGATTTTTTTATTTATTTATTTATTATTATTTTTTTTTTGTTGACATTTTCTTTGTTTTTAATTTTGAACTGACTGGAGTGGGAATAGTAAATTTTACCCCCCTCAATACAACACTTTCCCTACTGTTGCACTGACTGGAGTAGGACTAGTAAATGTTATCCCTCCGCTATCCAACACTTTCCCTACTGTTGCACTCATTGGATTGGAAATAGTAATTTTTACATCTCCGCAATCCAACACTTTCCCTACTGTTGCAGTCATTGGAGTGGGAATAGTAATTTTTAGCCCTGTGCTATCCAACACTTTCCCTACCGTTGCACTGACTGGAGTGGGAATAGTACATTTTATCCCTCTGCTGTCCACACTTTCCCTACTGTTGCACTTACTGGAGTGGGAATATTAATTTTTACCCCTCCGCTATACAACACTTTCCCTACTGTTGCACTCATTGGAGTGGGAATAGGAATTTTACCCCTCCGCTGTCCAACACTTTCCCTACTGTTGCACTGACTGGAGTGGGAATAGTAAATTTTATCCCTCCGCTATCCAACACTTTCCTTACTGTTGCACTCGTTGGAGTGGGAATAGTACTTTTTACCCCTCCGCTATCCAACACTTTCCTTACTGTTGCACTCTTTGGAGTGGGAAATTTAAGTTTAAAGATTTTCAAATAGTTTAATGTTTTAATTTATAATAGAATGTTTTTTTAATAGATTTTATGTTATTGGTATATGTATAAAATAAATTTAAATTAATAGTTTATGAATTGTTTTTAAAGTAAATATATATATTAAATAATATATGTTTAACTTTTTTAAATTAAGTTTACCTGTTAAATTTGTTAAAATGTATATTAAATATAATTTATTCATTTTTAATTAATTTCATATATTTAATTTTTATTACTATATATATATATATATATATATATATATATATATATATATATATATCATGATATTGTGTACAACTATATTTATGACCAATAATTTTTTCTATATTTTTGTACATACCATTATAAATATATGATGTTGATAATTTTGACATCTATTTTTATAACTCGATATTGTGTTATGGGGTTATTTTAGGTGTCGATATTCTGTCAGTGAACCACTCAACCCCTTGTACTTTCTTATCTGGTTGATGGTAATGCCATACTCCATGGTCTCCCGGGCTCCACACTAGCGCCTCTTAGGGTCATTCTACATGCCACAACATGTCTCATCCAGGACCTGAAGAAATATTATTACATCACCCCCACCCTGATTGAACTCCATTGGCTCCCTTTGTCAGCACTCACCATCTTGAAAACCAGCAGGATCATTTACAAAGCCATCACAACCAACACCATCTGCATATCTTGCAGACAAGCTTGCAATCTCTGGTAGCTCCTGGCACACACACAGCTAACCATCAAACTTTAGACTAAGGGGCCGAATCCGATTCGGGCCGGAAAACCACCCGACCGACTCGGTACGGGAATATAGTCCGACCGACACGTACCGGCTTTGCCCGACCTGGGAAGTACAATGAAATGCATGTGAATCACGACCGACTCGTACGGAACTCAAGGCGAACGACCGACCCGGACGGAAACAAGCTATCCGGCCGGGAAACCACGTGAATCGAACCGACCGACACGCACCAGGAATCAACCCGAACGAAACGTACCCGCGAACTCCGACCCGCGCAGTACGATGCAATGGGTGCAAAATCAGACCGATTCGCACGGAGCCCAAGCCGTACGACCGACACGCATACAAAAGCCAGCCGAACAAACACAATACTCCACGACCGACGCGTACGCCGCATATGAAACTGAGCTAAAACACAGCGGGAACGACTCGGAGAGGCGCGCACGAGACAACTGCAACGTCCTACTCGGTCAGAAGAACGTCTCCTACATGCACAATAATTACAAATGAAAAAATACAAAAAAAGAGGGCCAAACAAGCAATGATAAAGCCAATAAATACAGGGGGGGGAAAAAATGGAACAAGGACACACCTCCAACTCCACCTACATAAAGGCCACAAATCCCTACCATGATCCTTTGCAAATTCCACTGACCTGCCAGCACAGAACACCATCAGACAGCAAACACAGACACACACACAGCTCATCCAACACAAAAGCCACACCATTAGCACCTCAACAAATAGCACCCTCACACACACCCAGCAAAACCTACACTCACACACCCTCACTTGCACACACACACACATCAATCACCACCACCACCCATCACCATGCCCTTAAAGAAGAATCCAAAGTTCCTAGATAGTGAATTGGAAGTCATGGTAGACGAGATCCTGAGGGTAGAACCACAGTTGTTTGGCACATTGGTCCAACAGACCCCCATGGCACAGAAAACCAAGATGTGGGCGAGGATCGTCGACAGGGTCAACGCACAATCAAATTGTTTGCGCACAAAGGAAGACATCCAGAACAGGTGGTATGATGTGCGCAGGAGGGTCAGGGACCTACTGAGAAGGATTACCTCCTGAGCCAGCACACCAGCAGTGGCCCTCCTGCCAAACCAGTATACCTCAGGCCCTGGGAGGAGAAGGTGCGGGCCATCCTACCACCAGTGAGCGTATATGGACTAACAAACATCCCAGAGCCTGGTGAGTACACAACTAATATACACAATATTGTGTGACAATACACACACATCACTGTCAAGGGGATAGTCAAACCATGCACCCCTAGCAAATCAACAGCAACCAAAAGATAATCATCCCAAGATGTGTATGTTAGTCAGATAAACACAATACATGCCATGTCATAGTGATATGTAACTGTGTCATGACATGTACAAACCCAATACCAAATAGAGCTAGGCAGTGGCACAAATCTAACCAACAAACACTGTCAGATATTTAGCCACCACTAGAACATCACCTCACAGGGAAGCTCACAGAAAGGAAGGAATCCTGTGTATGCTGGTGAAGTCAGTGTAGCCAAGAGCATGATGGGACTCGTAGTAACAGATAATGGGCAGCCTCACATTTGGACCATCAACACCACTCTGAACCATGCTCACAACACAGGGAGTGGAAAAGGACTGACAATATGGCTGACACTGGGTACTGCTGTGGGGAGCACAAGGCCCTGCTGGGAACTGTGCACCAACAAACAACAGGACCACACTGTCAGCCATCTTGCCATTGCTGTCACACTCACACACAGTGAAGTCCACTCAAAAGGAAGGAAGTATGGGCATGCTGGGAAGGGGGTGTAGGCAATAGCATGATGGGAGTTGTAGTCACAGATATTGCTCACCCTCACAATTGGCCCATCAACACCACTCTGAACCATGCTCACATCACAGGGAGTGGATAAGGACTGACAAGATGGCTGACACTGGGTACTGCTGTGGGGAGCACAAGGCCCTGCAGGGAACTGTGCACCAACAAACAGCAGAACACCACTGCCTGACATCCTGAAAGCCAACTTGCACTCCCTGCAATGCAAGCACGTTGCATGGTGGGATATCTGGCTGGGTGGGAAGGAGTACTGACAGCACTGACCATAGTTACAAGCAGCTCTCCTCACACACCCCCTCAACACAAACTCCACATAACCCACCTGGGAGAATGCAATGCCTCACACACCAAATGAAGATCCCACAAAGAACCACCACCCTGGGTAATGCTGTGTGAAGCACAGGGGCACTCTTGGGACTTGTAGCCAAACAAACGCAAGGACAACACTGTCAGCCTTCCTGTCAGCACAGGCGCACTACCCCACAGGGAAGCAGAGTCAAAAGGAAGGAAGTACGGGCATGCTGGGAAGGGGGGTGTAGGCAATAGCATGATGGGAGTTGTAGACACAGATATTGCTCACCCTCACAATTGGCCCATCAACACCACTCTGGACCATGCTCACATCACAGGGAGTGGATAAGGACTGACAAGATGGCTGACACTGGGTACTGCTGTGGGGAGCACAAGCCCTGCTGGGAACTGTGCACCAACAAACAGCAGAACACCACTGAATGACATCCTGAGAGTCAACCTGAACCCACTGCAAGGGTGGCATGCTTCATGGTGGGATAACTGGGCTAGGTGGAGAACGATGGCCGGATGTCCACCAAATACAACCAATGCTGGCCATGCACACACCTCAACATTCACATTGAAATGCCCCAGGTATGCAGGACAATGTGCTACACCAATATCAACCTCTTACTGTGACAATTTAGGACAACGCAATGTACATGCCCGCATCCAGAGGTACAGTCACAACTGTCAGGTGTGTGAACCATTGATGCCTGTAGAAACATAACATACAATGTGTGTCTCTTCCAAATACAGGTGATGATGATGGGGACACAGCAGCAGGCGAGGAGGAGTCCCTGTCCCAGGCTCCGGGGGACACTGAGCTCACTGGTGTTGAACAGCCTCTGCCCTCCTCGGATGGCGAAGACCTACCTGGCACCTCCGGTGTGAGTCATTATGCAGCACCAGCAGGACCAACATCTGCACCCCCTGCACCCACCCCTCCAACAACTGGCAACACACAGACCACCCCCGCCGACAAGGACAGACCAAGGACCACCGATGACAACAGCACAGGGCCCCAGGCCCACAGTGGAGCAACGGACAACAACACCACTAACAACCCCCAAGGGGGCCTCGGGTCACCTGTGCGTGCCACCGCAGGTCCTGCACGTGTCGCCAGGGGTAGTGGGAGGGGTGGTAGACATAGGTCGCTGCTTGCAGAGGGGTCTGGACTGCATGATGACCCACAACTGGCACGCATCGCTGATGCGTACCAGAATAGCACCGGAGAGGTCAGACAGGTAGTGGGGATCCTCAAGGACATACAACAGCAGCAGGCTGCCCATCATGCCGGCTTGGACTCCCACATGTCCCGTGTGGAGACACACATGTCTCGCATGGAGTCCAAGTGGGACACATTGCAAGAACTCACAGCAGTGCATAGGGACATATTGACATGCCTCCGCCAGATTAGCACCAACATGGCCACACCTCCCTGTGTGCCCACAACATCTGGTGCTGCAACAACTGACACTGCCACAGGGAGGGAGGAGGACTCTGGCGGAGAGTCCCCTGCACCACAGCAGCCTGCACGTGAGGGTCCCCCCAAAGAAGAGGGGTCGTCCGAGGAAGGAAAACTGAGAGGCTGATGGCCACGTACATCCCCCAGGAAGCCAACACCTGTTCCGGAAATTCTCCTTTGTGTGCAAACTTTTCACCCTGTCGAATGGAACACAACTCTCCCACATGACATGGGGAGTTCAAGTTGGACTAATGTATCATATGACTGTGGACTTCACTCAGGACATTTCTGCTACCAAGACTTGCAACTCATCTGGGAACTTTGGATCACAATCCCAATGTACAGCACCCACCATCCTGTGCAGTATACACACACACACACACATTTCTGTAAATAAAATCACTAGTACACCATACTTGACTCTGTTGTTATTCAAATGTGGATACTGTTATGGTGATGATGATCTGCTAAATTACACTGTGTATGCTAACTGCTACAGCAAGTACAACACCGTCATGTGAGTCATGGTGACGTGACACATATGAGGGACACACACCACTAGGGCTACACAACACAGAGACACCAGGGCCATCGGACTCATCGCCTACAGTGATGTTGCCAGGAAATACTGTGGAATGCACAGACACCACACCTATTCAGAGTCTGTGTCAATTAGCCCACAGGTGCAGTAAGCAAATGTCAGTCAGATGTGTGACCACAGACAACGCACATCCCAAAGTGAAGCACAGGTTTATTACACATTTGCAACATGTTGTTTCCACTACAAATGCAAGGTTTACCCAAGTGGCAGTGGCCACACAGTAAACAAGTGCAGAAGATATGAAGTCCAGGGGTGTGTGGCACATCACCTGTAGGAAAACTACTGCTGCCACCCTGAAAGCTGAATCATGGTGTCGGGGGATCCAAGTTGACCAAAGTACTCAGTAAGCACCCTGTGAAGGACAGACATGACACACAGTTAAAACCACTGAAGAACAGGACAGAACTGCAATACTCATGCCCAATACATGTCACAAGACAACTACACAAAACCAAGTTAGCATGTCAAAACTGTTGGGGAGTACAGACTACCTGTAAGGACACATTGCTGCACGCATCCAGTCAAGTAGCACATGGCCACACTCAAACAGCACCAGAGCACCACCCACACATATCATGCAAACTCACATCATTCACATTACATCTCCCTGGATACTCACATTCAGCTGAAGAACTTGGTGATGAGCTGTGTGTGGACATCACCATCATCATCATCATCATCACTGGCATCGTGGTCCAGGCCAGGATCCTCCACAAGTGGCGGACGTTGGTCATCGTCATCCAGGATGAGAGGCAACTCCTTCCGCACTGCCAGGTTGTGTAGCATGCAGCAGACGATGACAATCTTGCACACCTTTGCTGGGGCATATGGGAGGGCCCCTCCTGTCTTGTCCAGGCAGGGGAAGCGGCTCTTCAGGAGACCAAAGGTCCGCTCGATCACTCTCCTGGTCCGACCATGTGCCTCATTGTAGCGCATCTGGGCTGGTGTCACAGGGTTCCTGAGGGGTGTCAGCAACCACGGCATGTTGGGGTATCCGGAGTCACCTACGGACAGACAAGTGCACATTAGCTGAGTTGGAAAAGTGGGCGGAATACTACAGAGCAGAACACACACTATGGTACAAAGTCAGTACACACCGACAAGCCAGGCACGCTGGTTCTGCATCTGTGCCATCATCCTCGGGATGCGACTACTCCTCATCACGTAGGCATCGTGTGCTGAACCAGGGAAACGGGCACACACATGTGTGATGCTCATATCTGCAAGACATACCACCAGAGCATTGATCGAATGGTAATGTTTCCGGTTCCGGTATGCCTGCTCATGTGCCTGTGGTGGTACCAAAGCCACATGTGTCTCATCAATGGAGCCAATGACATGTGGCATCCTCCCCAGGGCATGAAAGTCACTCTTGACGTCAGTGAGTTGTTGACGTGTAGGGAAATAGATGTACTGGTTCAGGCATCTCAACATTGCCTCCAAAACATCGCGTAGCACACGGCTGAACATAGTCTGTGACATCCCACCGGCAGTCGCCACAGTGTGTTGAAAGGTACCGGTGGCAAAGAAGTGTAGGGCTGCCATTACCTTCACCTTGGGGGTCAGCGCCGTAGGGTACGGCCAGCCTGGTTGCAAATGTGGTGCCAAGCGCACTGCCAAATCCTCAATCAGCTGCCTGGTGAAGCGGTACCGTCGGATGCTGTCACGTTCCACCATCGTTGCCAGGTCAGGGAATGGTCTATGGACAGCTGGAGCCCTGCAGTGCATAGGTTGAAGAAAGAAAGATTGTCAGTCACCCCACATATGTACCATTCACCATACTCAATTTCACATGATACATCATTACGAGACACAAGTACTTGATGTGTGTGCCGTTCTGTTTGGACATAACTCGCACCTACATGGCCATCATCTAACTTCTCAGTATAACATGTGTGGACAACAGGTTCCAGGTTGTGCTATGGGAAACCATTAGGCTGTGTCACAGTACCCATTTACTGCTGTCACGTTCCACACACACACCACAGTGACATGTCTGGACAGATGCGCCACAGGCATCACAGCTCATTGACAGGTAGATTCCCAGTGACCCTGTCTTGCCACATGGACACTGGCATGACATGGCGTATCATGTACACAGCAGAAAAACAAACATGACTCCCACAGGTAGTGGCCCCTGTCGCCTCCGCAGGACAGACATGGACGCCAGTGACGCACAACATCAAAGTCCATGCACAAACAACGTTGATGTGGAGACTGTCTCCCATCGTGCACATGGAATCAGAGACATCGGAAACACAACATGCACACAGACTGTGGAGGGACATCACTATTGTGGCAATGGGTCACCCTGTGACGTACATGCCTTCCCCCATGGGACCCTGGGGGTATGTGACATGTCATACACATACACAACCTGGAAATGTGACCATGCCACATGCTCCGAAATGAACAGTTGCACATCACAGTGGTCATGTGCACAACACACAAAGG
This sequence comes from Calotriton arnoldi, assembly GCA_963921515.1. Lineage (NCBI taxonomy): Eukaryota > Metazoa > Chordata > Amphibia > Caudata > Salamandridae > Calotriton > Calotriton arnoldi. Next base: position 1,600,034 of record CAWUFW010000312.1, on the reverse strand, counting down.
ACCCTCTCCCCATGAACACATGCACAGCCTGGGTGTGTCTGCCCACAAGTGCCACCACAGAAACCACATGTTAACCCCCATACACAGAAAAGGTAATGCAGCCTTACATGCCTTAGGAAACAGTGTAGACTGCGTGTGGTGTTGTAGGTGTGCCCCAGGGCCTCTGGCAGGTATATGTGGCTGGCATACGTTCACCAGTGACAAGCATGGTGACATATGCGACTGACCTGTACAGGTACGCGTTGTACAGCAATGGACCGATGGGTGTGCCCGGCCGGCCCATTGCATCTGTTGTGAGGGGGTACGCGCTGTATCCCGAAATACGCGTTGTAGAGCAATGGACCGATCGGTGTGCCCGGCCGGCCCATTGCATCTGTTGTGAGCGGGTACGCGTTGTAAAGCAATGGACCGATCGGGGAGCCCGGCCGGCCCATTGCATCTGTTGGGAGCGGGTACGCGTTGTACAGCAATGGACCGATCGGTGTGCCCGGCCGGCCCATTGAATCTGTTGGGAGCGGGTATGCGTTGTACAGCAATGGACCGATCGGTGTGCCCGGCCGGCCCATTGCATCTGTTGGGAGCGGGTACGCGTTGTAGAGCAATGGACCGATCGGCGTGCCCGGCCGGCCCATTGCATCTGTGGTATGCGTTGTACAGCAATGGACCGATCGGTGTGCCCGGCCGGCCCATTGCATCTGTTGTGAGCGGGTACGCGTTGTATCCCGAAATACGCGTTGTAGAGCAATGGACCGATCGGTGTGCCCGGCCAGCCCATTGCATCTGTTGGGAGCGGGTACGCGTTGTACAGCAATGGACCGATCGGTGTGCCCGGCCGGCCCATTGCATCTGTTGTGAGGGGGTACGCGTTGTATCCCGAAATACGCGTTGTAGAGCAATGGACCGATCGGTGTGCCCGGCCGGCCCATTGCATCTGTTGTGAGCGGGTACGCGTTGTAAAGCAATGGACCGATCGGTGTGCCTGGCCGGCCCATTGCATCTGTTGGGAGCGGGTACGCGTTGTACAGCAATGGACCGATCGGTGTGCCCGGCCGGCCCATTGCATCTGTTGTGAGCGGGTACGCGTTGTACAGCAATGGACCGATCGGTGTGCCCGGCCGGCCCATTGCATCTGTTGGGAGCGGGTACGCGTTGTACAGCAATGGACCGATCGGTGTGCCCGGCCGGCCCATTGCATCTGTTGGGAGCGGGTACGCGTTGTACAGCAATGGACCGATCGGTGTGCCCGGCCGGCCCATTGCAACTGTTGTGAGCGGGTACGCGTTGTACAGCAATGGACCGATCGGTGTGCCCGGCCGGCCCATTGCATCTGTTGGGAGCGGGTACGCGTTGTATCCCGAAATACGCGTTGTACAGCAATGGACCGAACGGTGCGCACGCGTTGGCTGGGGCCTGGCATGGCAACGGACGTGTATTCGAAGCTTCAACGAGTCTGATGCAGTGAATTCAGTTGGCCAGCCACAACAATGTTGCAAAATCATGGGTGTCATGAACTTGGATTTTTGAAGGATGCTGTGGGCGTGTATTAGTGCTGCTATTCCATGGATTGGTCAGATTCAGAAGATGCAAACGACTTGGACCTATCACTTTGGACACATGGGACAGTATCTGCCTCTGCAGCACACATATAATGCTGGCTGTTCCCCTGAGAGCTCACTTGCCTGCACTACATGCTCCAGGACGACATCTGCCACCAACACTGCTGCTGTCTCTGCATCCTCTGGCTACTGCAATGGCACGTACTGTGGAGAGAGCCCCAGCCTTCAGCCTTGAGGAGAACCAGGCCCTGCTGGACAGCCTCCTTCCACAGTACAGCAAGCTGTATGGGACACCAGGGGAGCAGGTGAGTGTGCTGTCCACTGCCTTACTAATTTTGCATGTTGTCTGACTAGCAGGACTTACAGTGTGCACATCACTGGCTAGCATGCTCACTGAGTAGTTCTGACCCCCAAAGTGTGTAGTTACATGCACTGAACAGGTACAGTGCAGTAACAGTGCATTCCAACAAGGTTTACTTCCCATGCAATGATACCATGTAGTAACTGCTGGCAAACTGTTCATAGCCATCGTTGCACTGCCTGTGTACATCATGTGCCCCAGTGATTGAGACATGTATATCCAACTGTGTGATGCACGTATATGTTGCATGTGTAGTAATGGCATTTTCACTTTGTCATCCTCACAGGTTGATGCCCACCAGAAGCAGGAAATCTGGCTGATCATCGCCCGGGCAGTAAGATCCGTGGGGGACTACAAGCGCCGGATCCGCAACTGCCAGAAGAGGTGGCAGGACCTTCGAGGCTGGACCCGGAGGATCGCAAGGGTCCAGCTGAAGCTGTCGCCTCCTCGCAGGAGGGGCAGACACCGGACCCTGACCCCCCACATGCTCAGGATCCTGGCGGTGGTCTTCCCTGACCTGGATGGGCTGCTGAAGGCCAGACAGCAGCAAGGAGGGGGTGAGTCCATGACAGCACTGTGCACTTTGACTGACATGCTATGTGCCCTCCTCTGGCCTGGTTAAACTTCCACAGTACATCAGTCTTGTGGTCCAGGACCCATGTCCCTCTATTGTGACATGCCCACTCCTCATCTGATACGCATATGTGTGGCCCTTACAGTCAGGAAATTGTGTCACTTGGGGACTGTGTCATTGCATTTTGCTTTGCTCAAGGTGGGGGACAGCATTTGTTCCGGTGACTATGTTGTGAGATTCATGGGTGGGTCAATTGCTCTCACATTGCCCAAGTCCTGACATGTAATCTGGGTGTAACTTTGATATGTGGTCCACTTGCTGATCTGATTCACCACATGTCCCTGGGGTATTTGGCACACCCCCATGCTGCGGGTGGGAACAATGTTTGGGTCTCAGGAGTATGTATATCAAGTGTGTCACACATGCTTAGACACCTGCCTACTGTCCAGGACTCATCCCTCTTACAGGTGGAGCTGGACAGTCATGCCTACTCCAGGGCATACAATAGACTCTGTACTCCCACTACCGTGGATCATCTGACATGTTGTGATCAGTGACATGTTCCCTCAGGTGTCTGCCTCTGTGTCATTGTGCTGTGGCTTCGTTGTCAGGACTACTGGTATGTTTGTCGGTTAGGGTTCAGCATGCCATCTGAGATGTGACCATGAGAGACGATACTTCTGTGACTTATAGATGTTTGATCACTTGACTGGGCACACAGGTGTATGCGACTGTGACTTTCAGGCAGCTGTTATTCATTCACAGCACACTGTGAGGTGCTCAGGTTCTGGGAGTTGTGTTTCATGTCCCCCATATGTCCAATTGGCATGACGTGGACAAATACTAGTTCAGATGATGTGGTGTGTGGGGGATGGACATGTGCACTTGTCAGTTACATAACTTGCATTCCCCATGTCCTAGGATTGTGACACAGTGCAGACTGTTGTTGGCTGGCTGCCATGGCCATGTGACTGGAGACAGTGATGTATGACTTTGCACGCATGCCTGTGTCATGGCATTAAACTTCCTAAGAGTGATCCTGTAGGGGAGTGATATGTGCAACATGCACCCCATTGTGGCATGGAATATCCGGACATGGGTGCATCATGGTGTCTGGTGCTGGTATGCATCACATGCATTTCTATTTAGACTCTGGCCATCCCTTTCTCCGGACACCTGCACTGACTCAGTAGCAAGAGATGTGATGTGTGCATGTTCACATACTTCACCGTGTTCCCTGCAATGTCCAACAACTGTGTACGTGGTGCTTGTGTCCACACTGGGGTCTTACCATCAGACAGGCACCAGATAGATGGGTGCAAGGGCAGGAGGGGTGTGAGTCCCATGGTTGACCATCAGACTGACAATTGGCTTCTCCAAATCTGTGTGAGGAGTTTTGGCAATGTTCAACTAAGGATGCCAGGGCTGGCTCTGTAAGTCCTGTACTTACTGTGGTGTGTGCGGTCAGTGCAGGTGACTGATGTTTGTCTGTTTCCCTAATTGTTTGCAGATACATCCACGGCCACAGGAGGGGACAGCTCCACGGACCAGGAGGAGCAGTGGAGCCAGACTGGGTCAGCATCCGACGAGTGGTCAGAGGGACCCAGTGGCACGGAGGGCAGGGGAGCCACACCGAGGAGTCCTCAGCACCATCCACCTCAGCTAAGGACCACAGCAGCTTGGAGGATGACTCCCTTGTGGAGGCGGGTGTCAGCAGTCACCACACCCCCGCTAGTCTGTCTGGCCCCGCCACCACCACCACCAGCACCGCCCTCCCATTGGCTCCAATTCCAGAGGTCCGTGGAGGCTCCCGTGTTCGGGAGCGTGTCTCCTTCATGCCAGGCACCGCACCCCCTGCCCCTGTGTCCCCTGCTGCCCTGAGTGAGGAGTCTGTGTACCTACTTCGGCAGCTCCATGTAGGGCAGACAGCAATGCTGAGTGTCCTCCATGCACACACCACTCTGTTGACACAGCTGGTGTCGTTCATGGAGGGCATCTCGACGGGTATGTCTGCCCTACAGAGGAGCAATAAGTCCATGGACTCCTCCCTGACGGCAGCAGTGTCCCTCCTCCAACAGTCCCTCCCACCTCCTACCTCTGCCCCATCCACACTTCCTGTCACCCTACCTGTCCAAAGCACATGCACACCTGCACAATCAACCAAGCACACAGACACGAGCAGCACAGACACACCCAAAAGAAAGGCAAGACGTGCACACAGGCATCCTCAGGGGACAGATACCACACACACAGGGGATGGGGAACAGACACACACACAGGCATCCACAGTCACTCCGCAGTCCTCCAAATCCTCTCCCTCCAAGACCCCTTCCCTTGCCTCACCTGCAACCCCACCTACACAGCAGGTCTTCCTGTGTGACCTCGGCCTCTTCCCCTCCGATCCTGCAGATCCGGCATACCGGGGGAAGAGGAAGTCCACCCACACAGAGGGGAGTGCCCCTCGTCCCCGGACACCCTCCCCAAGGCGCAGGCAGACTGAGGACCCCCTTCGGAAGTCCCCCTGGAACAGGAAGGGCAAGACCCCACCACCACCACCACGCAGCTCCACCACCCAGTCTCTCTCCTCCATCCCCCAGGCCACCACTCCACAGGTTCCACCGCCACATCCTGCCCCAGGTTCCCCCACACACCCATACCGCATCCCCAAACTGCTTAGGCCCTCCCCCCTTGCCACTTGCTCTTCCACCCCCAACCCAGATGCTCAGCCTGTTTGTGCCACTGGTGTGGAGACCGGGTCCCCCCCTCTGTCCTGCCCACCTCATCTGCCCCCCTTCCACTCCCTTGGAGGCATGCACTGCAGTGGAGTCCACAACCACCCCGTCTGACTCGGGCACTGCAGTGGGGACCCAGTCCACTCCATCAGACCAGCCCACTGCAGTGGTTGCAGCACCAACACCATCTGACTTGTGCCCTACAGTAGTGCCGGCCCCCCCTGAGTCAGACACCTCCACTGCAGTTGCCGGTGACACTCCTGCACCCACCACCCCTTCACTGCCTCACTCTGGCATCCCCTGATCCTGTCCCTGCGGTGCCTGGCCTGTCCCTTGTATGCCCCTCCAAGGGGGATGTCCCCTGTCCCTACCAGTGCAGGCAAGCAATGGGTGACAAGTTGTCACATATCACCCTGTTGGGACTATGTATTTGGACTGGCCATTGGCCTTAGTTAAATTTGGACTTCTGATTTTTTATTGACATTTGCTGAATAAAGCCTATTTTTATTTACTTGTGGTTTTTCTTTTGATGTACATGATGTAGATGAGTATCATCATGCATTTGCAGTTGTAATAGTGTTCAGATCAGGGAAATGAAGTGTTGCAGTGATGGACTCCATGTGGTCCATGGGATATGTGTCCTGTTGTTGTCTGGATCTATGGCATCCTCTGCTGCAGTCTGAGGGTGTGATGTTCAGCATATGACACAGGGATGTACGTTTTGCATTTGTAAATTAACATCTTTGTTTTACAGTGATGCACATCTGGTGGGCTTACCACTGTTCAATGTTTCTATTTCCCTGACTGTGTGCCCATCTCCACTGGACATGCAGTTTAGCACACCAATGTTGAAGGACTCATCAGTGTATACAGTGCACCTTGCATGACACGTGTTTTGGGTGTATGCAGATGACTGACGTGACCCTCCCGTACCCAGGCTGATGTGAGCAGAGCCTTCAGTGTGTTGTAGTTGTTGACTCACTGACCGAGTGTTCTGCCGACATGTTTGAGTCGTGCATAGACAAGGTTTGGCACAGCGGACCTTCCACAGCAGTGGAGTGCCCTCATGGCAGTGTGTAATCCCGTGACATTGCCTGGGCCCGTGTTTTGTGTTGTGTGAGCATGTCTGTGCGTGTACCCTTCCCTTTTCCTACAGAGGCTGTGTCCCTACGGATGTTCCTGTTTCTGATGCTTGCTGAGTTGTTCTGTGTTCATCCAGCATCTTGGACCTGGTTACTCCGGGATATGGGTGCATGGCAAACTAAGGTTCATCAGGTTGTCATCCCAGGTTGTCTTTGTTGTCAGGGCTGGGGATGTGGGCAAACGCAGATGGGACACATTCAGGATTCCCCATGGCGCTTGTTGGTTACACATGTCATGTAATTTACAGTCTGTGGTAGCTTTCAGTGATTGTGACACGTTGTGTGTGTGACTGCTGCCACTCCTCAGGGTCAGAGCTGCAATGTTGGAAGTTGTGTACGTGTGTTCTTTGTGTGTCACCTTGTCTTCTTCATTGGTGTGTGACTATGGCCGGGATCCCATTGATTGTGGTGGATTTCACGTCATGCCCATGTACCGCGTAGTGTGCAGTGTGTCAGACATTCACGAGTCTTGTTGACTGGCCATGTGTGATGGGTTTCTGCACCTTAGTTCCCACCACCACCCCTGGTATTGTCATGGGTGCATGTGCAATGTCACCAGTCCATGTGAGCTTCACTGCTGCACATTGGTGGAGATCAAGGTGTGTGGTGTTGAGTGTGTGCAAATGTGAGTTGTTGCACGGCTAGACCCCTACCTCCATATTGGCCATGGCTGGCAGGCCGTGCTGATTGATTTGTGCTTGTGTAGGTGTAGGTGTGATGGTAGTTTGTTGCTCAGGACACATGGCTGTGGTTCACAGTGTGAATGACATCTACCTTTGTCATCACAGTGGGATTATCATGCAGGCTAGTGTCACCACAATGTGGGGTCCCTGGGGGTAGTGCTGTGGTGGGTCTGTCTCTTGCTGTGTTAGTTGCTGTTCCTACAAGCTTGTGTGACGTGAAATTTGGGCTCCCTCTCATCTAACAATGCCTGTTTGCCCACATAGGGGAATCCGATCCATGAGTTACTTTTGTATGGCACTGTATACACATCTGTGTAATTGGAATTCAGGCCTCCTCATGTGTTGTGTGGTTGCCTGGGGACACTGGCACACACCCCCATCACCTGTTGTGTTTGATATGCAGTGTGAGTCTGCCTGTTTGTGTTTGTGCATTTGCTCCACTGCATTGGCATATCTTGAGTGTGCCATTGGCTGTATGTTGTTTGGTGGCTTTCCCCTGCTGTCCCTGGGACTCCTAGGTCATCAGTCAGCACAATAATCATGGTTTGTATGTCCCATTGCTGCCATGGTATGGTATTCGTTCACCTGACATCTAGTCTCCACAGGATATCTACATTTGTGTGTCCATTGGTGCAGATATGTGGGTCTGCATTATGATGGTCACTTCTGTCAGTGTGTTATTTGTGAATGTTGACAATGTGAGCCCCCATGGGTGATGTTTGTATGCACATGGCCAAAGGTATGTTTTATTTGCACTGCACTGTTACCTCACCCAATCTATGTTGCTATGGGACACAAGCACTACTATGCCACTGATGTGTTTGTTGTTGTGTGACCAGGAATCAACCATGCAGTTTGGCTTTGGCAGCTTTTACCCTGACTACACTTCCCTTTTGGTCACTGTGGTGATGGGGCTTTGGGCCCCATTGCCACACTGTTCAAAATGTGCATCAGCTATGGACCCCACACCTACCTTTTGGTCACTGTGGTGATGGTGCTTTGGGCCCCATTGCCACACTGTTCAAAAGGTGCATCAGCTATGGACCCCACACCTACCTTTTGGTCACTGTGGTGATGGGGATTTGGGCCCCATTGCCACACTGTTCAAAAGGTGCATCAGCTATGGACCCCACACTTCCCTTTTGGTCACTGTGGTGATGGGGCTTTGGGCCCCATTGCCACACTGTTCAAAAGGTGCATCAGCTATGGACCCCACACTTCCCTTTTGGTCACTGTGGTGATGGGGCTTTGGGCCCCATTGCCACACTGTTCAAAATGTGCATCAGCTATGGACCCCACACTTCCCTTTTGGTCACTGTGGTGATGGGGCTTTGGGCCCCATTGCCACACTGTTCAAAAGGTGCATCAGCTATGGACCCCACACTTCCCTTTTGGTCACTGTGGGCCCATTGCCACACTGTTCAAAATGAGCATCAGCTATGGACCCCAAACTTACCTTTTGGTCGCTGTGGTGATGGGGTGTTCAACCCCATTGCCACAGTGGCCATGGTCGGCTTGCATTGTGGAGGCCACACACATTTATGTGTGACACATGTGCTAGGGGGTCACATTGTATGTTCAATGTCATGTTCAGTGTTGTAGGCATTTGACACAGACTACACACGCTTGTCATGGTGTTGGGGGGATGTAATTTTCAGACATTCCTTATGTGGGAGTATGCTGGTTGTGTCATGCATTACCCGTCCTATGAGTAGGGGTGGAGGTAGTGGCAGGCATCCATCCCCCTAAGGGTGGGGATGGTAGTAGTGACAGGCATCCAGGCCCCCCTGAGTAGGGGTGGTGGTAGTGGGAGGCATCCAGCCCCCCCTGAGTAGGGGTGGTGTTAGTGGCAGGCATCCAGCCCCCCCTGAGTAGGGGTGGTGGTAGTGGTAGGCATCCATCCCCCTAAGGGTGGGGATGGTAGTAGTGACAGGCATCCAGCCCCCCCTGAGTAGGGGTGGTGGTAGTGGTAGGCATCCAGGCCCCCTGAGTAGGGGTGGTGGTAGTGGTAGGCATCCATCCCCCTAAGGGTGGGGATGGTAGTAGTGGCAGGCATCCAGCCCCCTGAGTGGGGTGGTGGTAGTGGCAGGCATCCAGCCCCCTGAGTGGGGTGGTGGTAGTGGCAGGCATCCAGCCCCCCCTGAGTAGGGGTGGTGGTAGTGGTATGCATCCAGGCCCCCCTGAGTAGGGGTGGTGGTAGTGGTATGCATCCAGGCCCCCCTGAGTAGGGGTGGTGGTAGTGATAGGCATCCATCCCCCTAAGGGTGGGGATGGTAGTGGTGGCAGGCATCCAGCCCCCCCACTGGTGGTAGTGGCAGGCATCCAGCCCCCCCTGAGTGGGGTGGTGGTAGTGGCAGGCATCCAGCCCCCCTGAGTAGGGGTGGTGGTAGTGGTAGGCATCCATCCCCCTAAGGGTGGGGATGGTAGTAGTGACAGGCATCCAGGCCCCCATGAGTAGGGGTGGTGGTAGTGGCAGTCATCCAGCCCCCCCTGAGTAGGGGTGGTGGTAGTGGTAGGCATCCAGCCCCCTAAGGGTGGGGATGGTAGTAGTGACAGGCATCCAGCCCCCCCTGAGTGGGGTGGTGGTAGTGGCAGGCATCCAGCCCCCCTGAGTAGGGGTGGTGGTAGTGGTAGGCATCCAGCCCCTAAGGGTGGGGATGGTAGTAGTGACAGGCATCCAGCCCCCCTGAGTGGGGTGGTGGTAGTGGCAGGCATCCGCCCCCCCTGAGTAGGGGTGGTGGTAGTGGTAGGCATCCAGCCCCCCTGAGTAGGGGTGGTGGTAGTGGCAGGCATCCAGCCCCCTAAGGGTGGGGATGGTAGTAGTGACAGGCATCCAGCCCCCTGAGTGGGGTGGTGGTAGTGGCAGGCATCCAGCCCCCTGAGTAGGGGTGGTGGTAGTGGTAGGCATCCAGGCCCCCTGAGTAGGGGTGGTGGTAGTGGTAGGCATCCATCCCCCTAAGGGTGGGGATGGTAGTAGTGGCAGGCATCCAGCCCCCCCTGAGTGGGGTGGTGGTAGTGGCAGGCATCCAGGCCCCCCTGAGTGGGGTAGTGGTAGTGGCAGGCATCCAGCCCCCCCTGAGTAGGGGTGGTGGTAGTGGCAGGCATCCAGCCCCCTAAGGGTGGGGATGGTAGTGGTGGCAGGCATCCAGCCCCCCTGAGTGGGGTGGTGGTAGTGGCAGGCATCCAGCCCCCCTGAGTGGGGTGGTGGTAGTGGCAGGCATCCAGCCCCCCCTGAGTAGGGGTGGAGGTAGTGGTAGGCATCCATCCCCCTAAGGGTGGGGATGGTAGTAGTGACAGGCATCCAGGCCCCCATGAGTAGGGGTGGTGGTAGTGGCAGGCATCCAGGACCCCCTGAGTAGGGGTGGTGGTAGTGGTAGGCATCCAACCCCCTAAGGGTGGGGATGGTAGTAGTGACAGGCATCCAGCCCCCCCTGAGTGGAGTGGTGGTAGTGACAGGCATCCAGCCCCCCCTGAGTAGGGGTGGTGGTAGTGGTAGGCATCCATCCCCCTAAGGGTGGGGATGGTACACACTGACAGGCATCCAGGCCCCCATGAGTAGGGGTGGTGGTAGTGGCAGGCATCCAGCCCCCCCTGAGTAGGGGTGGTGGTAGTGGTAGGCATCCAGCCCCCTAAGTGTGGGGATGGTAGTAGTGACAGGCATCCAGCCCCCCCTGAGTGGGGTGGTGGTAGTGGCAGGCATCCAGCCCCCCCTGAGTAGGGGTGGTGGTAGTGGTAGGCATCCATCCCCCTAAGGGTGGGGATGGTAGTAGTGATAGGCATCCAGGCCCCCATGAGTAGGGGTGGTGGTAGTGGCAGGCATCCAGCCCCCCCTGAGTATTGGTGGTGGTAGTGGTAGGCATCCAGCCCCCTAAGGGTGGGGATGGTAGTAGTGACAGGCATCCAGGCCCCCATGAGTAGGGGTGGTGGTAGTGGCAGGCATCCAGCCCCCCTGAGTAGGGGTGGTGGTAGTGGTAGGCATCCAGCCCCCTAAGGGTGGGGATGGTAGTAGTGACAGGCATCCAGCCCCCCCTGAGTGGGGTGGTGGTAGTGGCAAGCATCCAGCACCCCCTGAGTAGGGGTGGTGGTAGTGGTAGGCATCCATCCCCCTAAGGGTGGGGATGGTAGTAGTGACAGGCATCCAGGCCCCCATGAGTAGGGGTGGTGGTAGTGGCAGGCATCCAGCCCCCCCTGAGTAGGGGTGGTAGTAGTGGTAGGCATCCAGCCCCCTAAGGGTAGGGATGGTAGTAGTGACAGGCATCCAGCCCTCCCTGAGTGGGGTGGTGGTAGTGGCAGGCATCCAGCCCCCCCTGAGTAGGGGTGGTGGTAGTGGTAGGCATCCAGGCCCCCATGAGTAGGGGTGGTGGTAGTGGTAGGCATCCATCCCCCTAAGGGTGGGGATGGTAGTACTGGCAGGCATCTAGCCCCCCCTGAGTGTGGTGGTGGTAGTGGCAGGCATCCAGCCCCCCCTGAGTGGGGTGGTGGTAGTGGCAGGCATCCAGCCCCCCTGAGTAGGGGTGGTGGTAGTGGTAGGCATCCAGCCCCCTGAGTAGGGGTGGTGGTAGTGGTAGGCATCCAGGCCCCCTGAGTAGGGGTGGTGGTAGTGGTAGGCATCCATCCCCTAAGGGTGGGGATGGTAGTGGTGGCAGGCATCCAGCCCCCCTGAGTGGGGTGGTGGTAGTGACAGGCATCCAGCCCCCCCGGAGTGGGGTGGTGGTTGTGGCAGGCATCCAGCCCCCCTTGAGTAGGGGTGGTGGAAGTGGTAGGCATCCAGCCCCCTAAGGGTGGGGATGGTAGTAGTGACAGGCATCCAGCCCCCTGAGTGGGGTGGTGGTAGTGGCAGGCACCCAGCCCCCTGAGTAGGGGTGGTGGTAGTGGTAGGCATCCAGGCCCCCTGAGTAGGGGTGGTGGTAGTGGTAGGCATCCATCCCCCTAAGGGTGGGGATGGTAGTAGTGGCAGGCATCCAGCCCCCCCTGAGTGGGGTGGTGGTAGTGGCAGGCATCCAGCCCCCCCTGAGTGGGGTGGTGGTAGTGGCCGGCATCCAGCCCCCCTGAGTAGGGTGGTGGTAGTGGTAGGCATCCATCCCCCTAAGGGTGGGGATGGTAGTAGTGACAGGCATCCAGCCCCCTATGAGTGGGGATGGTAGTAGTGATGGGCATCCAGCCCCCTATGAGTGGGGATGGTAGTAGTGATGGGCATCCAGCCCCCTATGAGTGGGGATGGTAATAGTGATGGCATCCAGCCCCCTATGAGTAGGGGGTACTGGTAGTGATGGGCATCTAGCCCCCTATGAGTAGGGGGTGCTGGTAGTGATGGGCATCCAGCCCCCTATGAGTAGGGGGTACTGGTAGTGGTAGGCATCCATCCCCCTAAGAGTGGGGATGGTAGTAGTGGCAGGCATCTAGCCCCCCCTGAGTGGGTAGTGGTGGCAGGCATCCAGCCCCCCTGAGTGGGGTGGTGGTAGTGACAGGCATCCAGCCCCCCCTGAGTGGGGTGGTGGTAGTGGCAGGCATCCAGCCCCCCCTGAGTAGGGGTGGTGGAAGTGGTAGGCATCCAGCCGCCTAAGGGTGGGGATGGTAGTAGTGACAGGCATCCAGCCCCCCCTGAGTGGGGTGGTGGTAGTGGCAGGCACCCAGCCCCCCCTGAGTAGGGGTGGTGGTAGTGGTAGGCATCCAGGCCCCCCTGAGTAGGGGTGGTGGTAGTGGTAGGCATCCATCCCCCTAAGGGTGGGGATGGTAGTAGTGGCAGGCATCCAGCCCCCCCTGAGTGGGGTGGTGGTAGTGGCAGGCATCCAGCCCCCCCAGAGTAGGGTGGTGGTAGTGGTAGGCATCCATCCCCCTAAGGGTGGGGATGGTAGTAGTGACAGGCATCCAGCCCCCTATGAGTGGGGATGGTAGTAGTGATGGGCATCCAGCCCCCTATGAGTGGGGATGGTAGTAGTGATGGGCATCCAGCCCCCTATGAGTGGGGATGGTAGTAGTAATGGCATCCAGCCCCCTATGAGTAGGGGGTACTGGTAGTGATGGGCATCCAGCCCCCTATGAGTAGGGGTACTGGTAGTGGTAGGCATCCATCCCCTAAGGGTGGGGATGGTAGTAGTGGCAGGCATCCAGGCCCCCTGCTTAGGGGTGGTGGTAGTGGTAGGCATCCATCCCCCTAAGGGTGGGGATGGTAGTAGTGACAGGCATCCAGGCCCCCCTGAGTAGGGGTGGTGGTAGTGGTAGGCATCCAGGCCCCCCTGAGTAGGGGTGGTGGTAGTGGTAGGCATCCAGCCCCCCCTGAGTAGGGGTGGTGGTAGGGTGGTGTTGGTGGTAGGCATTCATCCCCCTATGGGTGTGTATGGCATTGGTGATGGCCATCCCACCCCTATGGTTCTGCTGTTGCTGGTGTACGTCATTTGTGCATCCCTATGTGTGTGTGACATATTTCGGGTACGTGTCGTTTGTTTGTGTTGTTGGTGTTTGACTTACCGTCTGCGCCGTACGCGTCCGTGCGGGTCCCGGTAATAGATGTAGAGTATAGGTAGGACCTGCGCAATGGGATTCATGCTTGGATCGTCTCGTTCGGGTTTCTCGTGTCTTCGAGTCGTACTCGTAGCAGGCTTGTTCGTCTCGTAGCCGTGGATCGTCTTGTGGCGCGAAACGGAGCTTATGTACGGCTCGCTCAAACGTCCCGGATGTAGCGACGGGTTCGGCGCGTGCGGAGTGCGCATCGTACTCGTTCGGCCGGAAGGTGCTGTGTATTTGCTTCCGTACGACTCGATTCGGCGTTTACGGATCCGGCTCGGGCGGGGAACAGGAGCTGGATTGGGTAAGTACGGCTCGCTCGCAATCTGGGTTGTTATACGCATTGTACTTGTTCGTCCGGACGAGTGTTCAAATCGGTTGGGAAACACGCAATCGGCTGGTTTTTTTTCCGGACGAATACTGTTAGGTGCGCTTCCGGCCGAGATCGGAATCGACCCCTAAGAGGTGTAAAAGAGCAAAACCAAGACTACAGGCTTTTTTTATTTATGCACCCACGATCTGGAACAGCATCTTTGTATCCATCATGACCGCTCCAACGCTACTCCAGTGTAGGAAATAGTTGAAGACTCACCTCTCTAAAGAACACTACATCAATGTATTAATCATCCACAACTCAGCTTCCTCGCCTATTATTCACCGACTTTAAGATTTCCACTGACCGCGTACAGCACTCCACAGCCTTTTGGCTAGGTTGGTGCTACAGAAATACCACATTCATACATACATCACTCCTATCAAATATTAGATGCACATCATGTTTCACAATGCAGCTATATTTCTTCTGTTTGGTGTTTAATATTGTTATTTTAATCTGTTAGGCATTCTAAAGCTCTATTAGAAGATTGGATGCATGTTTTATTTTGAAAGAAAAATGGCAATATCATTCTTAAGCTCCATACATGTGCATCATTCAAACATGGATGTCAATTCACCAAATGCCATGTGTAGATGTGTAGTTGCAGTGGCACACCCTTTGACAATTAATAGCATCAAAGATTTGATCCCCTCGTCTCCTCAGAAGCACCGTAAAAGCCACCTAAGCACCTCAAAAGTATCCAATTAGCTGCTCAGGCTCATACTGGCCCTACCGGGCTATGGGAGTTTTTCGGTGGGTGTGCAGGGTGGGGGCTGGCTTTACTGCTGGTAGGGGCCAGTTTTGTTGCTGGGTGGTGCTTGCATTTTCTGCCTGCAGCAGTTCAGTGCTTTACAAAGAAACAATGCAAAACAAATGGTTTTAAAGTGGGCAGGTCAGACCACACTCGCTTCAAAATCATTTGTTTTTGCATTTGGGTGCCTCCTGTCTTCCACTGGGTTGTCACAAGCAACACTGACCCTCAGAGCTTAAGGGGAAAAGGGGAGAGGGCTCTACTATTGCTTGGCTCAGAGAGGAAAGGAGGCACTTTGAATGAAACATAATTGCCTAAGGCCACACAGTGTACTCAATCATAAACGAGGATTGTTTCAGGTTTCCTGGTTTCATGTTGTGCAATTCAGACACAGCAAGCTTACTATTTTGCCTCTTCCATTTTAGACCAAAGCATAATGCGTTATGTTTAATTTTTTGAGGCATTAAATCAGTGCACTGTGGTAAAAACACCCGGGCTATGCTTGTTTTATTAGGATTATGGTGGTAGTGTTTGGGAATGGTGATGTTTTAATGCAGAAGCTAACCTGAAAACCAGAGAACCCTTCCTTGGTCAGTGCAATGAGATCTTTGCTCCACGAAGCTAAAACTCTTTATTCATCGTCACCCGTTGTTGAATTACTTTATCCTCCCCACCTCACCCATTCAGCTATTATTTTATTCATTGCATCAAGCATCGATGTCTCCAATCTCCATCCATCCATTCAATGATTGTACAAGGTTCTACTATGAAAACATATGTCTTAAAATGCCCCTTATTTGGACAATTTCTTGATGGAGAAACCCTCTAAAGCACCTTTGCTACAGCTGGACAGGCCTTCAGTGCTCACACGCTAGGTCAGTATGCAAAATGGTCTGACAAAATTTGCTGGGGCTGCTTTTGGTTCCCAGTCCGGCACTGTTGTAATTGAAGTGTTAGGAGAAGACGAATGAGTGCAAACTGCTGCTTTTACATCCCCTTGAGGTCAGGGGCAGATAGGAAAAGCAGGGGGGGAGTCACAGGTAGCGATGGGACTACCAGGAGTACCGTCCATCATCTGTTCTTTTTGCATTTGTTGCCCTAAGTGGGAAGGGTATGCCCAGAAGTGGGTCCCATGCTCGCCAAGCCAAGCCACCAGATTCAAGCTAGCCTGGCTGATGAGGGGTGTTACCCCAAAACCGGTCCCAGGAGGCTTGTTTCTGGTCCAGAGAGGACCTGGCCTGGCAGTTCGGGCTGGTCTGTTCCCATGGGGAACAGGGTCAAGACTGATTTGCATATGGCTAGCTCTAAACTGGAATGGCATGGTGTGCAAAAAACTGATGGATTTAACCCAAATCTTCAACTGGGGGTGTATGTTTGATTAATTCAGCATTACGTCCATCATCTGTTCTTTTTGCATTAGCCCTGATGAAGGACATGCAGTCAAACCTCTGGCTGCTGTCACAGAATTGTATCCACTGAGTGTCCACGACGCCATCACTCACTTTTCCCCCTTGAGTTTTCTCCAAATGAAGTGTCCTAATACCCTGTGAGGTACAGAAATATTGTATGCGGTAAATTCAAATTAAGAACGATATTTAGATACATGTGTATTATGCGATATTTTCCACGTGGTGCATCTTTACTGTGCACACGTTGGGTGTAAGATTTACGGCTCAATTGATGATAAGTGGGAGCTTCTAGTTTACAGTAGAAGGCATGTGCCCACGCCACCCATTTCCTGCCAGGCGAGACGAAGACCATTAAAATGTGCAACTCACAACGGAATTATATATGGCTTATTGCAGTTTGGACACGATGAAAAGAATCTGGCTAATATAAATATTTGTAGTGGATTGATCTGAGACTTTCAGCAGGGGAATTCGGACTTCAAAATGTGTTGACTTTTGTTCATTCAAGCCAGACATGAGAGCCAGCGCACTATTTCAAAGAAGACTTAAAAAGGGAGAAATCTTTATATTGTGCAAAATTAAGATTAATAAAAATCTACTCAAAACCTAAAACATGTTAACTTTCTGTAATCAAGTATTTTCATGGGCTGCTGCTGGGGATTTAGAACTTTTTTGGGGTTCACTGTCACAACCGTAAATTCCTGTGGGCAGAAGCTGGTGTTTCAAACAGGGATGAGCGAATTTCTTGTAACCTGCATTCATATAATACTGTGACATTTTGGGAAAATGGCTCAAAATGACACGGAATTGAAATGCAAAACCAGTCCATCTCGGACATGAGGATGCATTTCTTGCTAAGAAACATAGGGGCATATTTAGAAGCCCCTATCGCCACCACAACGTCACTTTCAGTAACGCTGTGATGGCGATAGGGGCCTCGCCTTATTTACAAAGCAACGTTAAGCCACTTATCGCGGCTTAACGCTGCCTTGTAAATAAGGCACCCTTTCATGCTGTATTTAGCGTGAAAGGTGAGGGCAATGGGCGTTGCGGTGGACGTTCCACCGCAACACCAATTGATTTTGACACTGCCTCCTACTTACAAGGGCAGCTTAAATAGGAGGCAGCGCTAAAATTAAGACAAGGGAAAACCTGGTCTTAAACAGGCGAAACAAGGAAAAATGCTTTATTTCTCCTCGATTTTGCTGTTTCCATGTGTGCTGCCTGCGTTTCTAAAGTGACGAAGAATGTTGTTAGACTTTTTGGCTTAACAACACGCTTCGCTACTTTATTGTAAATATGTCCCATAGTGCAAAAAACACAAGCACCGCAAACAGCAGCCACTCCCGTTATGGTAATTTACATTGTTCCTGTGTGCTCTCGGAAATATTTTGCCATAAATGGCGGTAAATTATGCAATGTCGAATAATAGCAACATTTGAGGATTTTCACATAACAAGTGCAATCTGAAATTTTCGAAATTAAGAGAGATTATGCCAGCATAACCGAGATTTTACCCGAGCCTTGGCGAGGGGCTTGAGAGTCAGCCCTATTCATGAAGTGATTTTATTGCACTGAATTGTATTGCATAGGTTAAGAGCCACTGGCCTAAGAGATTTCAGCTTTCCCACTTTTCCTTGCTCCTGGGACAAGCTCTTTAAAATAATTGCAATTAATCACATTACATTATGATCTACCATTGAACAACCGACCACTAAGTTTATCATTATGTAGGGAGTAGTTCAGAAAAAAAAAACAACCTTTATACCAACTGTGAAATAATTTTCCAGTAGTTTAACTATGACCTGCTTCAGCCATGTTGTTTCTGCTCATACTGGCCTATGCCTAAATTAATGGCCCATGTTTGATATTTCAAGTTTCTTTTTCACATCCTGTCTTCCCAGACGAGAAAGTGTTTCTTAGCTTGCTCAGCTGAAATGTTTACATTGTTGTTGAAAACATAAGGGTGTTATTTTCCTTTCTGATACTCTCAGTCTTGGGACACCTGTATGTTTTCTTCTTTGATTCACTTATGTGTTCCATATTGCTGAATTATTAATCAAACACTAAACATTTTGTGTTGTCTTTGCTTACTGAGCATGCTCCAAATACAATTTCCTGCGAGTCACTTTAGCCATCTCAATCAGTGATTCACCACTATTAATTTTATAATAATAAATAATAATAACTGAGTTTGTAAAGCGCACAACTATCTCATCAGAGGTGTCCTGGCGCTGAATTGTAGATTTGCGATGAGGGGTAACAGAGGGGTCAGTCTACAGCAGGTTAAATAGGCAGGTTTTTAGAGCCTTCCTAAAGGCCTGTTCTGACTCCATCATGCGGAGGTAAAGGGGCAAAGTATTCCAGGGTTTTGTAGCTTTCACTGTGAATGCTCTGCCACCTATCCTGGCCTTAAGAATGTGGGGAATCCTGAGCTGTCGCAGGTGGTTTGATCTCAAGGCCCGGACTTGCTGATTGATTTGCAATCTCTGCCTCAGGTAACCCGGGCCTTGATCTCTGGTGGCTCTGTAGGCCAAAGTGAGTGCCTTAAACTTAATCCTCCTAATGACAGGAAGCCAATGGAGGAGCCGCAGATGTGGGGAAATATGATGGAGTAGCAGTACTCTTTCAATTAATCTGGCTGCGGCGTTTTGAATTATCTATAGTCTGCGGACCAGATAAGCTGGAAGCCCTAGATAAAGGCTGTTAGAATAGTCCAGTTGGAAAGTTACCAGTGCATGGACCGTAGTCTTCCTGCAATCCTCCGGTAGGAAGTGAAGGAATTTTCTCAACGCTCTTAACTTCTAGAAGCATATGGAGGAGACATGGCACACCTGGGTCTTAAAATTCTCCATTATCCAGGCAGAGTTGTTTTCCAAGCAATGCTTAAATTTAAAAAAGGCCGCCTCTGAGTGTTCTTTAAAGGAAAACCTCAGCTGAATATCATCAGCGTAGGAGACTACTCTCACAACCCATGTCTCGACCAAGGTCGCCAGGGGGGCCAGGTATACATTGAAAAGCAGCGGGCCAAGCGCTGAGCCCTGGGGAACCCCGCACGCAATGGGTTTTCGAGAGGAGACATAGGGACGTAAAAATACGTGCAGTGAGCGATTCTCCATGAACGATTGGAGCCAGGACAGGGCAGTGCCCCGCACTCCTACCTGTCTCAGTCTTTCCAATAGAATCGGGTGGGCCACAGTGTCGAAAGCTGCTGACAGGTCAAGCAACACAAACATGGCTGAGGCGCCCCGGTCCACAGCTTCACAAATGGTTTCAGATACTTCCAGAAGTGTGGTCTCCGTGCTGTACCCTGCTCTAAAACCCGATTGCGAGTCCTGGAAGTAGATGTTAGATTCAAGGAATTCAGCCAGTTGCTTCTGGACTTCCTTTTTCAGAATTTTCGCTGGAGCTGGCAGAAGGGAGATGGGCCTAAAATTCTTATGCTCCCCTGGGTCCGCATCTCATTTCTTAAGCAGCGGCAACAGGAAAGCTTGTTTCCAGGCTGCTGGGTAGGTACCAGATGACTGGGAGGAGTTCCAGATCTGGTTCAGAAGCGGATTGAGCTAAGGGGCCAGAAGTTTGAAGAACCGAGCCGGGCAGGGGTCTTCCGGAGAGCCAGACGTACAATTCCCTGAGTGACACCTCAGGTGACAACAGGTGGAATTCAGACCAGGTACTGAGAGGGTCTGAGGTAGGGCTTTGCACGGGGGAAGGGGGGCACATCGAATGAGGGAAAGCAGAGTAGATCATTTGGATCTTTTCCTCAAAGTAGTCTGACAGGTCAGTGCAGAGGGTAGGGGATGGCACAACTATACTGTCCCGGACAGTTGGATTAGTGAAACTTTGGACAATTTTAAACAATTCTTTGGCTGAGTTGTTTGATTGTTTGAATTTTCTTTTTCTTAAAAACCCTTTCAGACTTTAACGTGCAAAGACAGTCCAGCTAAGCACAAAGAAGAGAATGCATGTTCTGCATGAATACTCCTACGACAACAGGTGCAATGAGTAATCCATCGTGTAAAAGGAAGGAGGAAACGAGGAGTTATTAGGTTGGCACTTAAATAATTTACACACACAAATACAGTACAGAAGGTGCTTTTATTGAAGCTGGGATGTGAGTCTAGCAGTGGCGGCTGGTGACATTTGAAAGTGGTGTGCCGTAAACGTGAGG
This sequence comes from Calotriton arnoldi, assembly GCA_963921515.1. Classification (NCBI taxonomy): domain Eukaryota; kingdom Metazoa; phylum Chordata; class Amphibia; order Caudata; family Salamandridae; genus Calotriton; species Calotriton arnoldi. The sequence goes on along the minus strand of CAWUFW010000312.1, from coordinate 1,579,775 downwards.
GCAAAACTTTTATATAGCGAGCGATGTGAACAAGTTCAATGGACAAACCTGGGGTCTAGGGTGAGTCCCTCTCCTGAGAAAGAAATTAAAACAAGATTGGCAAATGGTGCATTTTAAAGCAAACAAATGTAGCAATAAAGCAATAAAGCAAGGCTTGTAAAGCAGTGGGACCATATAGCCTTGAAATATTAAACACATTAAAAACTGCCCCATATCTTCCTGCATTAATATGTTCAACAGTTACTGTAATGTGTAAATTGTACAGCATGACTACTTTAGCCCTATAAAATGTATTCTTGCCCATTATCGTGCACTACATTTAGCATTAACTTTTGAAAAATATGCTCTAACCAGAATTCAAGAAGCACCCACAGCTGCTGGCTGCAACCAGTCATATAGAAATATGTGCAGACAGGTCATTAAGTGGGGTGAAAAAAGTGGGGGCTCTCTATAAAGGATGTTGTCAAATAAATTTCTGTGATTCTCATAGTGTGTCACCTGACCGGAATTTTAGTTTCTCTCTGAGATGTAATTGTATCCAGATAAATGACACAACAACTGACATACACATAAAGCCTGTCTTTGTCAAAGGGCGTTAGCTGTTCAAGATAAATGAGAAACAACAATGATTTGTTATAAATAATTAACATTGGAAATGTTTCAATCCCGAAATTGTGAGCCTGTGAATTAAATAGCATTGAGGCCTGTAGAAGGAGTTTTGGCCTTCAGTTATGTGTGCTTTATGTTAGATATGTATACTCTTTTTCTCTGCATGTCTTGTCCATCTATACATCTTCAACCACCTCTCTTTCCTCTTCAGCATCCTCTTTTCACTCTTCCCCGAATGCACTTCCTCGCATCTCCCTCACTTCACTGCCCCCAAACATACACTGCACTCCCTCAAATTTAAGCACTTTAATTTCTCTTACTTTTGCCTTGCAAATATTATGACATTTGTGTGCCCCCTTCACATACATATCCACAGAATTTCAGTTGCAAATGGAATACATAAACATTGTTCTGTGTGCTCTGCAGAGAGGCCAACCCACTGACAGGCACTTTGTTTGGCTTCATTCTTAGCCCTCAATCAAAGCCCCTCATAAACACCTGGCATGGCTCAAGCCTCAAAGTATGCACAGAAAGAAATACAGATAAACAACAGCATTTTAAAATAGCTAACTCTTGGAGAGTGCAAGATTAAGTAAAGCATGTGAAATAAGAGAGGAACTAAATCGCTGAAATGCATTCCCTTAACGTTTTTAACATTCATTGTTTGCAAGTCAATCCATATTTTTGGCATCAGTGTTAACTTAGAGGCATGAAGACACAGCCAGTTTTAATGTCATACATCAGAGAACTGTCCACTATAAGCACATATTTCTCGCCTTGCTTGACTCGGACATTTGGATCATCTTCGCAAGGGAACAAAAACCCTGCTCGTTATTTGGATCCATTTAGTGGGGGAACAAATACAGCAGCTCCACTTCTAACGGAGCAAGCAACCTGCAGCGAGGGCCTGGGGTGTCACAGTGGGGGAGATTATTGTGATGAGGGGTCTCAGCACAATATACATAACACAACATTAGCATGCAAACACATACCATTACCGAGAAAAAGGCACCAGATCAGACATATTTGCGTCCACTCTCGGGTATGACGAAAGGGTGGATCTATGCCTTTGAATGACAGACATCTGAAATCACACAGGGATGAAGTCTCCGACGACCGAAACTGTGACGCTGATTGCGTCACTGGCCTATAGAGTGCATGCAACCATAGACCACAATGGCAATGACGGCTTTAAAATTGAAAGCACTGCATCTAGCTTCCGTGTTATTCTTCAGAGAGAGGCGGAGCAGGCAGCCTGAAACAGACAGCCCAGACTTAAATACATCAATTTATTTAGAGATACGATCGTATCTGTAAATCAATCAATCTATTTAATGTTTTTATGTAAATGTGTAGGAATTTCAGAGGGGCGCAGCCCCTGAGCCCTAATGGAGAAACCACCCCTGGAGTCTAGACTAAGCAGTCGGTCACAAGGAAAGACCATGGTGATGGAGGCTCAAGAGTAAATTGAAAATGCTCTTTGACGGAATAGCTGGTAAATGGAATGCCATCCCTCCAAGCAAATTTGCTATAAAGCACTTATGATAGCCCAACTTGTTACAAAGTCCCATTTCTTATAGAGGTACAATATCAATGTAAGTAGCTTTATCTTCACAGGAGGGACTCCAAGGCTTGAGGCTTGCTACATTCTCCTCATAGTTGCAATTAGGGGTGTGCAAACTTGTTGGCACTCGAGCATAGTCGTGTAAAGTTCTTGATTAGGGTCCCACCCATAGTTCACTGACTTTCCCGCTATTCGCAAATCAATGCATTTTCCTAGTTAGCCCATGTGAGGGTTGAATGGCATCTGTAACTTGAGAGCTTTTTGTTGAGTAGTGTAGACTTTGCTTAGGGTTTTGTCATCAGAACTCTAAAACCAGGGCCAGACTGTGGGAACAGCAACCAGCCCTGCCAGATTGCTGCTCAACTGGCCCTCGGGGGGGGGGGGGCTAGCAAGAAGCACCGCAGCCGCTTTTGTTACAGGGGGCCGATATTGCAGCACTGCTGCAAAACCGGCCCCCAGTGACAAAACTGGCCCCCACGGGCACAAAACCGGCCCGCCCACCGGGGAAATGCCCGGTTCCCGCTACGGCCAGTCCGGCCCTGTCTAAAACCATTTAGCGCAGCTAACATGCAGGTATTTTCTATGTGAGAACATAACTTGATGAGCTTTTCCTAGGTAAAAATCCAACTCGACTGGAAATTCGTGGCCTTTGCTATTTTGTGTTTTGCGCTAGAAATTCCAGAATTTCACAAGAAAATGTAATCTCAACTTTGCACACCCACCACACACATTCGCTTAGTACTATGTGACTGATTGATTCTCAAACATTATTGTTGGTGAGATGGAACTGGCAGAGTCTGTTCTCCAACATATGGCGGTAAGCTGCTCACAGCTTCTTTGTTGGCTCCGAACACAGACCGCTCCAAACAAACAGAATATTTTAAAGTGGGGGCAGAGCAGGCGTCTCGAATTTGGTTCACATCTGCTCTAAAGTGGTTTGTCTGGGTTTGGAAGGAAGGATATAACTGGGCCACTTCCTCCAGATATGTGCAGTTCGATCTTGAACTTGGACCTTGTGGGGGTGTTGAAAACTCCTACGGGAACAGGGTAATGAAAATAAAAAGACCTGCTTAATGTAAAATATTTCACATGAATAATGCTCAGACAGAGGTATAATTAAAATTAAATAACAGGGACAACTTTTATGTTTTCTTACAAACTATCTCACCGGGAGAAGTAAAGTCTGAGATCCACTGTATTAAAATTATCCAGGCTGCAGAGCAGCAGGTCCTTGAAAGAGAGCATAAAAGACCTTGCACGTTGCAATCAGTGCCATTTTTGAATGACTGCCAACTGGGGGAGGGGTGCATTGTGCTGTCAGTGCCATTTTTTAATGACTGCCTATTATTAGCAGCGTCAAAATTGTGCTGGTTCGTGATTTGAAGATTCTTTTACCACCAGCTTTACTATTGTCATAGCAGTGAGCTCAAAATTAATAAAATTCAGTAATGTCATGCACAAAGTGGTTACAAATATTATGTGCATGTGTTACTCCTCCTCATTTTTAAACAAATGTGTAGTTTTGGGTGCAACAGCACACCCATTGCAATGATTTGGATGTCAAATCCCAGCTATGTCCTAGCCTAGAGACCACAATCGGGCACTAGCATGAGATTGAAAGGAAGCAGCAACCACTGGCTAAACCAATTAACGTGATTCACAAACATAGACGTCCCTCATTACTTGTTAGCAGGCTGCAGTGGCATAGGTACACTGAATTTAGAACCACTTTTGAGGCCATCAGGATTATGGGAGTCAAGTGATGAGAGAGATAGCGAGAGAAAGAGGGTGGGGCACCGCGAAAGGAAGGGACAAAGAGCGGGACAAGGGGATGAAAGAGAGAGAGTTGAAAAATGAGAGAGAGGGTGGGGGAGGGAAGAAAGGGGGCTAGGGAAGCAAGAGAGAGAGAAAGAAATATAAGAGCATGTTTACAAGGAGCTAATGCCGCCGCAGTGTCATTTGTTTTATGCTGCGGGGGCTTTTTTTCGGGTGCCAAATTTACAAAGTGACGCTAGAGCACTTTATCGTCACTTTTTCACTTTTAGCTCCTATTTTCCTTATCACAAGATCTGCCAGTGGTAGTTTTGATTAATGATATACAAGGTAGGCATTCCCTCAGAAAAAACATCACAAAACAGACGCAGCCATATGTACAAGGATTTTTGCAAACAGCGCTACTTTTGAAAACAGGCGCTGAGTCCCGTTAGCAGCAGTTTTTTTACAGCTATGGAAAAGCAGTCATTAAAATGACACATGGACACTGGTATAAAAGCAGAACATACCCAAATCACTTTGGCAAGCTTAACTACGCCATTGATCTACTACTATTGCAGCTCGGAGCACCAAGGAGGCTACCACCATCATCACTACCACGACCACAGAGGTAGCGCAGGAGAAGGGAGTAGACATACTGCTTGCGGATTATTCTCATTAACCTCAGGAAGGAGGATGTCATTGACCATTACAGGCTCAGGAGGGAGTTCATTGTCCACCTCCTGCACCATATTGCACCAAGGTTGCAGCCAATATTGCAGCCCTGCACCAACATACCTCTGCAGGCCAAGCTACTGCCTGTCCTGCACATGCTGACCTCTGAAACTTTCCAACCCCCCACAGCCAGAGTGGCAGTAGTATCTCAGGCATCCCTCTCAAGGTTCCTCCCCTCCATCCTGGATGCCGTCATAAGCCTCACACCCCAGTACCTCTCTTTCACAAACACAGCGAAGCAACAGCAGGAGAACCAGCAAGGATTTTATGCCATTGTAGGATTTGCACATGTGTTGGGGCAATAGACAGCACCCATGTGCAACTTGTGCCTCCAGCAGCAACATCAAACATCTATTGCAACAGGAAGCACACCTATTCGATGAACATACAGGCACTTGTGGACCATCTGGGCTTCTACATAAATGTCTATGAAAAGTACCCTAGCAGTGCTCATGACTCCTTCATCTTCTGGCATTCGATCATCAATGAGCGCTTCCAGAATGGGACCTATAGGAATGGCCTAATGGTTGGTAAGTACTTCTCAAGCACATGACAGACCACATGGCAGTCAATTATGTAGAAATATGTTGACATATCAGTCTTAGGTTGAATGAGACAGTGCATATGTTGGTGTGGGCCTACATACATGCCCCATACTACATGGCATATGTGCAATACAATCCTACAAGTCAAACATGTCAAAATGACCTACGCCACTGTGGGCCACATGTACAAGTGAACTGTGCTGATGGAATATCACTATTCATGATGCTCTGGTAGAGCAGCTCCCCAAATCATATCAATGTGGCAATGCAAAGTCTGTCTGCATGACATTACATGACATTGGTTGTCAGCGGTGAGGATAGGACTTGTGTTTGCACTTGACTTTCAGTAATTGGTGTGCACTACAACCATATCGCAGACCATTACGTACCACATACTGTCTCTTTTTCTTTTGGCCTATTTTTGATCTTGCCAGTTTTCAACTCACTACTTTCATCATGCCTGAATCAACTGCATCATCTGTTGCATCTCTGGAAGTTATCTTTGAGGAGGATAGGTTGGAATCCTACGCCGTAAAGGAGCTACGAGCGATTTGTAAAAACCTGAAAGTCCAAATTAAAGGCCTCACAAGGAAGGAGGAGCTACAGAAGGCGCTGAGGGCCTGGGTAGCAGCCAGACATGCCAGTGGGCAGCCTGGTAATCTCAGTGAGGAGGTGGAGGAGCCTATTTCCAGGGTGGATGTGCTTTTGGGTGGGGGGAACCCGCCAGGTCAGGCAGCAGCAGTCTGCCCCCAGAGGAGCTGGAGGACAGGCGGGAGGCAAGGCAGTTTGAGCTGCAGAAGCTCAGGCTGGAGAGTGAGCGGGAGGAGAAGAGGGAGGAGAGGAGATTGGCCATGGAGGAGAAGAAGATGCTCTTAGAGCATGAGAGAGAACTGAAGGAGCTAGAACTTAGGAATAAGTCAGGCTCAGATGGTGGCAGCAATTCGTCCAGAAAGGCAGACAGGATTGTGCACATTCCCAAGAATGTAGGCAAGGAATTCAAGAAGGGGGATGACATACAAAGGTGGTTTCAGGGTTATGAGGCAGCCATACACATGAATCGGGTCCCTGAGGAAAATTGGGGAGCAGGATTGTGGCCACTTTTCCCTGAAGAAGCAAGGGATGCTCTGATAGCTTTGGGTAAGGGGTATCACCTCACCTATGCTGACATGAAGGATGCCCTTCTCACTAAGTATGGTCTTACTCCTGAAAAGTACAGGGATCAGTTCAGGTCCAGTAAGAAGTCTGATGCCAACACTTGGTTGGAATGTGTGGATGTGTTCTGCAGGTCTCTGGATGGCTGGGTAAAGGGCAGTAATGTGACAGATTTTCAGGGGCTCTACAACTTGATTGCATGGGAGCACTTGTCTAGTCTATGTTTTGCAGATCTGCGCCAGCACCTAGTGGATAGTAAGCTAACTGACCCCAGGAAGCTTGCTATGGAGGCGGACCGCTGGGTGAGTACCAGGGTCCACAAGAAAGCGTTTGGGGAGACTCAGCCAAAGGTGGGCAGGGTCCCCAGCAGAAAAGTGGGGGGACAAGGGTAAAGCACAGGAGTTCTCTAAAGGGCCCCAAACTAGTACCCAGGGTAAAGGTTCCCAGCCCCCAGGTAAGAAAGCAGTGGTCTCTTCAGGGAAGCCTGCTGAGACCGGCCCCCGCAAGTGTTATGCATGTGACCAGGTAGGTCACTTTAAGGGGGACCCCAAGTGCCCAAAGGGGACACAGCCGCCCACCGGTGGACAGTCCAAAGTGTTGGCTAGTGTAGCACTTGGGGAGGAGGGGTGCCCACAGGATGGTGGGGATCCCACAGAAATGACCCTTGTCTCACTAGGGGACAGTGAGATGGTCCCAGGAAACCAGGTGCCCCCTAACACAAAGAAATATAGCACCTGGGTGACCATTAATGGGAACAGGGTAGAGGCTCTCAGAGATACTGGAGCCAGTGTGACCTCAGTCCGGTGTCACCTGGTCTCTGAGAAGCAGATAGTCCCAGGGGCATTCCACCAAGTAGTTGCTGTAGACAACTCTGAGCGCCAGTGTATGGTGGCGCAGGTTCCCTTTGAATGGGGGGGGGGTCTCAGGTCCCTTGAGGGTGGTTGTGAGCCCTACCATGCCTGTAGATTGTCTGCTAGGTAACGACCTGGAGCAGTCCTTATGGAAGGATGTTGAGCTCAGGTCTCACTTGGAGATGCTTGGGTTGCCAGATTGGGCATGCGTGTCTACTCAGTCAATGGCAGCCAGAAAGGGTGATCAAGAGGACTTGGAGCCTGGAACAGTGGCCCAAGTCCCTGCCAAGAGAAAGGGCAGGGGGCGCGGGAAACCGGCCCCCGAAGTTCCCACGGACCGGGAGGAGGCGGACCTCGAGGGGACGCCCGGTGCCTACAGGGGAGCAGGTAGCCGAACTGGGAGACATCTCTGAGCTGACCCATTGGCAGCAAGAAGGGGGTCCCACCAGGGAGGAGTTCTGCAGGGAGCAGAACGAGTGCCCTACTATAGAGGGTCTGCGGCGGCAGGCTGCAGACCAGGCAGCTGGTAATCAGTCCGGGTCACATCTGATCTACTGGGAGAGTGGTCTCCTATACAGTGAGCCTAAGGTTGCTGAGCCTGGGTCAGCCCGTGTGCTGGTGGTACCCCAGCGCTTCAGGACCTTCCTACTGGGTCTGGCTCATGACGTGCCTTTGGCAGGACATTTGGGGCAGGACAAGACCTTTGACAGTCTTGTCACCAACTTCTTTGGCCCCAAATGCGAAGGCAGTCAGATGCACACTGTAGGTCTTGCCAAACTTGCCAGGCAAGTGGTAAGAGTGGGAGGAAGGTCAAAGCTCCTCTCCAACCTTTTCCTGTTGTTGGTACACCGTTCGAAAGGGTAGGGATGGATATTGTGGGGCCACTGGATCCCAAGACAGCCATGGGCAACAGGTACATCCTGGTCTTGGTGGACCATGCCACCCGGTACCCGGAGGCAATCCTCTCAGGACAACGACGGCGCCAGTGGTGGGCCGGGCGTTAATGGGGATCTTTTCCCGTGTGGGATTCCCCAGAGAGGTGGTTTCTGATAGGGGGACCAATTTCATATCCAAGTATATGACATCCCTGTGGAAGGAGTGTGGTGTAACCTACAAGCTCACCACTCCTTACCACCCCCAAGGAAACGGTCTGGTGGAGAGATTCAACCAGACCTTGAAAGGCATGATCAAGGGTCTAACAGAACCCATGAGGCGTAAGTGGGACGTCCTCTTGCCATGCCTACTCTTTGCATACAGGGAGGTGCCTCAGAAGTCTCTTGGGTACAGCCCCTTTGAGCTCCTGTATGGCCACCCTGTCAGAGGACCCCTGAGTTTGGTAAAGGAAGGCTGGGAGGCAGCTCCCAGGAAAACTCCCCAGGATGTGTTTAGTTACATGCTGGCCTTTAGAAACCAAACTGCCCGCTTCAGGAGACTCGCTCAGGCGAACCTAGAAGCAAGCCAGGAAGAAATGAAGAGATGGTATGACCAGAATGCCACTCTGGTCGAATTTCAACCTGGGCAAAAGTGTGGGTCATGGCCCCAGTGGCACCTTGTGCCTTGCAGGACAAGTGGACTGGGCCATATGAGGTGGTGGAGCGCAAAAGTGACGTCACCTACCTGGTGGATTTGCAAGCTCCAAGGAACCCTTTGAGGGTCCTTCACGTGAACCGCCTCAAGCCCCACTTCGAGAGGTCCGAAGTGAGTATGCTCTTGGCGACAGATGATGGGGTGGAAGAGGAGAGTGAGCCTCTCCTGACCTCCTGTCTACCAAGGAGTATTATGGGTCAGTAGAAGGTGTGATCCTCTCCCTACTCTGACTCAGGAGCAGCAGGGGGACTGTCACCAGTTGTTGGGACAGTTCGCCCCACTGTTCTCTCTGACCCCCGGTGTTACTCACTGGTGTACCCATGACGTGGACACTGGTGACAGCCCTCCTGTGAAGCACAAGATTTACAGGTTGACTGACCGGGTCAGAGCCAGCATCAAGGAGGAGGTCTCTAAGATGTTGGCATTAGGGGTCATTGAGCCCTCCCACAGTCCTTGGGCCAGCCCAGTGGTCTTGGTCCCAAAGGCTGCTGCGCCCGGTGCCACTCCAGAACTCCGGTTTTGTGTGGACTACCGTGGGCTCAATGCCGTCACGAGGACTGACGCGCACCCCATCCCCAGAGCTGATGAGCTCATTGATCGGTTGGGAGCTGCCCGGTTCCTCAGCACGTTTGATTTGACGTCTGGGTACTGGCAGATTGCCTTAACCGATGGGGCCAAGGAGAGATCAGCATTCTCAACCCCAGAAGGTCATTACCAATTCCGGGTGATGCCCTTTGGTTTGAAGAATGCCCCTGCCACCTTTCAGAGGTTGGTCAATCAGGTGTTGGCTGGGCTGGAGGATTTCAGTGCCGCCTACCTGGTGACATTGCTGTGTTCAGTTCCAGCTGGGAAGAACATTTACAGCACCTTGAGAAAGTGTTGAGGGCTCTGCAAGGTGCAGGCCTCACGATCAAGGCCAGTAAGTGCCAGATCGGGCAGGGTTCTGTGGTGTACTTGGGACACCAGGTAGGAAGCGGCCAGGTGGCACCCCTACAACCCAAGATTGACACCATTCTGGCTTGGGAGCCCCCAAGACCCAGACAGAGGTGAGAGCCTTCTTAGGTCTCACCGGCTACTATAGGAGATTTGTTAAGGGATATGGCACCATCGTTGCCCCCTTAACAGAGCTGACTTCTAAGAAGCAGCCCTGGAAAGTGATCTGGACTGAGTCCTGCCAGAAAGCTTTTGATGCCCTGAAGGCAGCCATGTGCACGGCGCCCGTGCTCAAGGCACCTGACTTCTCCAAGGAATTCGTTGTGCAGACTGACGCTTCAGAGCATGGTGTGGGAGCGGTGCTCTCACAACTGAACGAAGAGGGCCTGGATCAGCCTGTAGTCTTCCTTAGCAGGAGACTACTCCCCAGGGAACAGAGGTGGAGTGCCATAGAAAGGAAGCTTTTGCTGTGGTCTGGGCGCTGAAGAAGTTGAGACCATACCTGTTTGGGACTCACTTCCGGGTTCAGACAGACCACAGGCCCCTCAGATGGTTGATGCAAATGAGGGGTGAGAATCCAAAACTGCTGAGGTGGTCCATCTCCCTACAGGGAATGGACTTTACGGTGGAACACCGTCCTGGTACAGAACACGCCAACGCAGATGGTCTGTCCAGGTTCTTCCGCCTTAGTGAAGAGAACTCCCATGGGGTTGGGTAGTTCTCCCTACTTTCAGCTGGAGGGGACATGTGTTAGACTTGGCATCTTTTGGCGTGTTTCCCCTGACTTTTTGCTTTCTGACCTCCCGGTTTTGACTCTGTTTTTGCTGGTGTAATGATTCTGCGCACTTCCTCACTGCTGTCCAGTGGGAAAGTGCAAGTGCTCCTGTATAAAATGTGTTATGGATTGGTGTTTCCATGATTGGCCTATTTGGTTTATGTGTCAGTCCCTTGTAAAGTGCACTGCGAGTGCCAGGGCCTATAGACCAAATGCTGTTGGTGGGCTGCAGCACTGGATTGTGCCACCCACGCAAACAGCCCGTAAAGTGTAACTCGGGCCTGCCATTGCAGAACCTGTGCGCAGCCTGGGGCTGCCATGTCGACTTGGCAAGTGCGCACACTTGCAAGTCCCTAAACCTTCCCTTGGCTACATGTTAGTAACCCCTAAGGTAGGCCCAAGGTACCCCTGCGGTCAGGGTGCTTTGTCTGCGAAAGGTAGGACATGCCCTGGTGTGTGTGGCATGTCCTGATAGTGAATTACAGCCCAGTTTGTTTTTCACTATTGCAAGGCTACCTGGTCCCCATAGGCCAGAGCGGGCAGTTTTGATTATTACTGCTTATAATCCTAACTGACCCCGGGAACATGGTAGAAATTCGAGTTTAGTATGCCTGGACTCAGAATGATAAAATGCATCTTTTAGTGAAGTTGGTTTTAACATTCTGTGTTTGAAAATACCACTTTTAGAAAGTGGGTATTTTCTTGTCTAACCATCCAAGCCTGCCTCTGCGAGGTTGTGTATTCCTTGTCTGGAGTGTGAGTGACAGGGGCTGGGGGATGCCAGGAGACAGGGTGAGTCAGCACAGGGCTGAATAGCAAGATCTACATGTAGATGGGTGGGAGGAGTTGCACCTGGGCCCTGAATAGGACAGTGCCTTCCCTCCACAATGCTGGCTCCACCTCCTGTGGTGCGTCTGATGTCCCTGGCCTACTCTCTGAAAGAAGGGACGGAGACTTGTCAACAAAGTGCTCCAGAACTGGTTTGGACTAGGCAAAGGCCTCTCTGCCTTCAGAGAACAAAGGAATTTGGGATATAAATATTGGGGCCCTGACCCCATGAATTTAGATCTCGCTGGAATCAAGGAACCTGCCAAGAAGAAGAGCTGGAGAGCTGCTAGGAGGAGTACTGCCCCTTTGCTGAGTTATTGCCTTGTTGGGTTGGCCTGCAGTTGCTGCTTCTGCCTTGGGCAGTGAAAGGACTGAACTTTCTACAAACTTGTGCTGAGTATCTCCAAGGGCCTGAAACCGAGCTGGCCTCCTGTTAAGAAGTCTCAGGGACTGCAAAGACTTCACAGGCCTCTGGGTACCGCTTCTGGAACGCTGTTTCAGTTGCCACAGAGGAAAGGAACCGCAACCGACTCCGTCAACCGAATCCACCCCTGACCGGTGACCTGTTTGCACCGCAGACCGCATCGCCCCGCTTCGCATCGCAACCCTGGTCTCACCGTAGGCGACGTCCGACGCCGTCAACACCGAGCCGCTGCTTGCACCGTGACCTGTGGGCACCGCAGTTCGCATCGCATCGCTTCACTGAACCAGCCGGACCCGACCGACGCGGTCGCTGAAACTGGCTCAACAGTCGTGACCGCATCGCATGTGGGGCACCGCTCGCACGTTTGCGACGCACCGCTCCGACTTGCACCGCTGTCCGACGCCAGCTCCCGCACTCCGGCTTGGTCGCCTGCATCGCAACCTGTCAGCACCGCATCGTACACCGTCTCGCCCTGCACCGCACGCCTTGGACTCACCGACCCCGTCTGCACGACGCTCATCGAGCCGCTGCCTGCACCACATCGAGGGACACCGCACCTTGCACCACTCCGCTTTGCACCGCAACAGCGCCGAACGCCGAACGGCTCGTACACTCCGTTCCAGCCACAACGAGAAAGGTACTGTGACCGAGTCTGTTCACGACTCTGCTGGCCCGTATCGACGCGGTCGGCTGAAACTGTTAGACTCTGTGGTTTTCAGCATCGCGGTAGACTCGGACGGAGCTACCGACTCGTACGAACTTTGTTTTCGAACTATTCCTGCAAAGAAGAAGTTATCTTGCAACATAATCACTTTTAAAGTACTGTACTGTGGATTTTTATCGTATTTGGTCTTGTTTTAAAGTATATAAAAATATTGGTTATTTTTCTAAACTGGTGTGGTGTCCTTTTGTAGTGCTTACACTGTATTACTGTTGGTTATGTGCAAATGCTTTACACACTGCCTCTGAATTAGGCCTGACTGCTCGTGCCAAGCTACCACGAGGGTGAGCAGGGGTTACTTCACGAGGGCAACACCCTTACCCTGACTAGGAAGAAGGGTCCCTACTTGGACAGAGGTGCAAGCCCTTGCCAACTAGAGATCCCATTTCTAACATTGGTCAGCTCTTCGACTGGAGCCCTTTCGCCATCAGTCGTATGTTTTTAATCCATACGTCCGACGCTGGAGCCTACTATTCTCCTTAACAGCAAGTATCGATCATTTTCCTTACACCCCAACATTGCAGGGGCTTGACAAAGCCTAGCCACAGGGGGCGGTTTTCCGTCCGCACTAAAGAACTCAAGAGGTGGTTTCTCAATCCTCTCTCCCCGGCCTCGACGCAAAATGTCTACTGAAGCCCGTCTGACCTATCTCACATCCCGACTCCCACCGCAGCTTTCCCCCCTCCATGACGGAGCTTCTGTACTGTGAACTATAAGAGCCCGGACGCCCTCTCTACCGCCGCACTCTGTACTGTTAATCAGAACGAGACTGGACTACCGGGCCCTCTACCTCCGCACTCCCCCCCCCCCCACCCTCATTACGGAGCCTTCGTCCTGAGAACAGAAAGACTCGGCCGTCCTGCCTATCTGTGGATGTCTCGCTACATTGCACGCTGCTGGCCTAAGGACATGTTTCCCCTAACCTTTCGTTCTCCCTTCGGCTCCCTCTGTTTCAATTCGGAACTCGAGCTGTTCTTAGCTGCCGGTTGATGCCTCATCGCTAGTAACACTAATGGATTTGGGACTGCATCCCCCATGCTTATTTCTCTATGTTACCTTTTTGCTCTGCTTACTGCTCCCACCTTGCTTGTATATTGGTTTCTGCCTGCCCCTGTTGCTCCTATTCCACTTGTTTTTTCTAACTGCTCCAAGATGCCCTGCTCCCCAAAATGGTGGTCCACCGACGATCCTAAAATGGCGACTATCCTCTCTTCCCCCCATGCTGGCTAACGTCGCGATCTACAGTTGACCAATCCGATCCCCTCCCTCTCCCCCTGCCTCCCCCTAACTTGACCAACATCGCCCTTCCCCGCGCCCTCTCCCGGCCGCTGCCTGGACAAAATCCTGATCCTCTTGGATATCGTGCTTCCTCTCTGGCCCTAATTTGCCTATCAACCCTGCTCTTTCCTTCATCTCTTCATTAGAATCTCATCCTACTAGATAACCACCCCGTTTTGATCCTCTCATCTTCTTATTCTTCCTACACACTCTGCTTCCTCCCTCTTTCTCTACCCTCCACTCTACATCCACTCACTGCATTATCCCCAGCCCCTTTGCGCGGACCACCAATATTTTCAGTCCCACGACTTCATTGCCCATGACACACTCTGCCCTCTATTGTAATTCCTAGCATGTACTAGCCTATTATTCCTTAACTCCACTGTTTACTTAATATTATTGAAAATGGTGCTTCCATTGGTGCCCGACTAGGTTATTCTTTATTGTTTTCATTGAAGGGGCCCTGATCTCTTCTGAGTCTAGGGTTTACACTGCTATAATTGTTTTATACTGCAATTAATTTGGCACCTTAGAGTGTATTGTACATACTGCATATAATTGTATGATAACTACCAATCCTCTACTTGATTCCTGATTGCGACTCAACATTTCTACCATCCAACCATGCGCCCGCCTAACCCCTCCCGAAACTCTAATCTTGTGCGCTATGGTCCCAACTCCTGGTCCATTAACTACCCACACAAATTGTCCAATAATGCAAAAAAGAACTTCAAACACAACACTCTAAAACAACACCCGGAAACACTCATTGTAGATAACTACCACACAGCGACCAACGGCAACACCAAAACCAATTTCATTTTTTACACTAATCGCCCGACTAAATGGAAAAACACCTTCTCTCTCCACCTGCAAGTCGCCAAGTCAGTAATCATTCCCTATGGTGAAAAATCTCCACAACCATATCTCCGACCTTCAAAGGGAACTCACCATCTCCATCTACAGAACTGGAACCATTCTCATACAGGCCACCGACCCGCACCTCACCACTTTTGACCGCCACTTCCCCACACTTCTCTCCTCGCTAACTCAACAGAGACATCAATCCCTTTCTCCCCTATCCCCCACCACCCTCACCAACAACGTGGAACTGTTCCAATCTCCCTGCCCTGAAGAACCTCTCTACAACTCTTGGACATCCACCATCACTCACTACAATCTCACTACCCCTATCATTACTCTCCGTCGCCAAACACCCACCATGATTACTTCAACTGTTCACACCAAGAACAACAAACTCACAATTAACAAATCCCACAAGACCGACCTCGACCTTAACAGCTCGGACCCTAACCTCAGCCCTCCCGCGACTGAAATCCCCACAGGCACTCCCCTCTTGACCCCTGATAATCGGAACCCTCCCGCACATTCTACCCATTCCTCTAACACTGACCCTGTTCCTCCGACCCTCACTTCCCCCTTGTCCAACGCCATCTCCAATCCAGCGGTCACTCTCCCCCCTACTACCACTGCTCACTCCCCTTCCGATGTCCCACATCCACAGGCACAACCCGCCTCCACTGCTTACCTCACTGACAACCCCCGTGACATCCCCGTGTCCAACGTCTTCACCAACCCAGCAGACACTCTCCCCCCTATTTCCACTGCCCACTCCCCTCCCGCCGTCGCACACCCACATACACAAACTGCCTCCACCGCTAATCTTATTGACATTCCCCAGAACTCTGACTTCCTACCTAGAACCTCTCTCCCTCCTCACTTGGACAGCAGACCCACTACTCCCCCCCCTGAACTCCTTGAATGGGATCACTACTAATCTGGCTCCCCGCGTCCAACCTCCCCCTCTCCTAATCCCACTGATTCCGTACAATCCCTGACACCGGATCACTCTCCCTCCATAGACCCAAGTCATTCTCGGCCCCTACCTAAAACCTTAAACTTTTTCAGCTCATTAACACAGCAACTGAACAGAATGGAGCGGAAAATTAACTCCCTTGCGTCCGATTTCCTATACTTACAGCAAGACCTTCTCAACAGGACCAAGCCACCGTGCTCCCTCTCCCCGGGTAGATTTGCTCCTACCCCCCTCAATACCCATCTCATGGCCCCTCAGAGCACCCCTCACCCCTCCAGTCCGTCAACGAGTCAGGCACTTCGACCCAACCGGGATCGCCAACCCTTTTCGGTACCGAAACCTGTTGAGATCAACGACTCTTACCTCACTATGAGCCTGAACTCAGCCCCTCTCCCCATACCTGTTATTATTGGCTCTAATAGAATCCCAAAAACTGTCCACTCGCCCAGACCTCCTGCTCAATACTCCTCTATCCACCTAACTCCCCCCTTCATCGAGGCTCCCCACCCTCTCTCTTGCATGCTCCTAAACTGCAGATCAGCAGTTCAACACGCCACAGACATTGCTGAAGTTCTACTCACTGAAGAAATTGACATCGCTTTCCTCACAGAATCCTGGCTCAATGTCCACTCCACCCCCATTCTTGACATTCTCACCCCTCCAGGGTACAACATCATCAGACAAGACAGACCGATCAAAAATGGGGGGGGGACTAGCCATCATTTACAAAGATGGAATACAGCTGACCAAACAAACCTGCAGAATACCTATCGTTTGAATACCTAGGTGTCGAACTCACTACCAAAGGCACCTCTCCCATCAAATTCCACACCATCTACCATCCTCCTGGAGAGCGTACCCTTTTCCCCGAAGAACTAACAGACCTAATAACACGTTTCTCCATGACAGACACAAAAGACGTGTTCCTGGGTGACCTCAATATACACTGGAACGACCCAGATGACTCCACTGTCCAAAACCTATCCAACCTACTTGAAATATACAACCTCAAACAACTCTGCAACAAACCAACTCACATCAAAGGTGCAACACTAGATGCGATCATTACCAACAATGATCTGGTCTCTCTGAGAGCGATTTCTCCCATTGACTGGTCCGACCACCACCTCATTCTGTTCAAGATTGACGCACTTGTCAGCCACCAACCTATTCATGATGACAAACCTAAACACTGGACCAGAAACATCAAAGAAGTCCCTTTACCCGAACTTGAATCCATGATTCATGCTCATCTACAACTCCAACCTGCATCATGGACGGCCGATGACCTCACCACACACTTTAACACAAAAATGGCTGAGGTTTTAGACCAAGTAGCCCCACTCAAACTCAAACAAATGAGGCGAACCAAATCTAAACCCTGGTTCAACGTGGACCTGAATAACGAAAGGCGTCAACTCAGACAAACGGAAAGGTCCTGGAGACTCAACCCCTCAACCTTGCACCTAGCACAACTTAGATCTGCTCGGCAGGCATACAAAAAACACATTTTCAGTGCTAAGGCATCCTTCTTCCGCAACCAACTAGATCTGGCGAAAAACAGACCGAGAGAACTCTTCAACATTGTCAAAAGCCAAACAAACTGCACTCCCTCTCAAGAAATCAAAGCCACCGAAGAGCGATGTGAAGAAATTGACACCTTCTTCACTAATAAAGTCGCAAAAATTGATCAATCCTTCGTCCAACCAGACCAATCAGAAAGAGTTCTTACCAGGGACAATCAGGTCTGCCTCCAGCTAAAAAACAATGCGCATTGGTCCGACTTTCAGCTAATGTCGAAAAACGAAGTCTTCAGTATAATTTCTAACCTAAAACCCTCCTCCCACACTATGGACCCCCTCCCATCCACAACTATTAAAGAACTCAACCACACCATTTCCCCTTTCTGGACAAAAATCATCAACGCCTCTCTCACTTCAGGCTGCGTCCCAGAATCCCTGCAACTAGGACAAATCACTCCCATCCTCAAGAAACCAGGGGCTGACCCTAATGATCTTAACAACCTCAGACCTATCTCCAACCTCCCGTTCCTTGCTAAAACATTGGAGAAATGCGTTCTCCACCAACTCAACAAACACATAGATGAATTCAACCTCCTTGACACCTTTCAATCAGGATTCAGGAAAGGCTGTAGCACTGAAACAGCTATGCTCAACGTCTCGGACGATATTCACAAGGCTTTAGATGAAGGTGACGCCTGCCTTCTCATCCTTATTGACCTATCTGCTGCATTTGACACAGTAAATCATCCAGCCCTTCTGGAGACCTTGTCGAAGCGCTCCGGCATTAATGGCACAGTACTAAAATGGTTCACCTCCTTCCTTCAACACCGCTCGCAACAAATTAAAATCAACTCCTGTCTCTCGAAGCCAACTCAAGTCACACTAGGGGTCCCGCAAGGCTCGATCCTCTCCCCGTCCCTCTTCAATCTCTTCATGGAGCCCCTCACAATCATCTTGAAAAAAGCTGGAGTGAAATACCACCTATACGCTGATGACACCCAAATCTATTTCAAAATCAAGTCTCCCAGCGACATCCGACACCTTAATGTCACCCGTACCGAGATCCAATCTTGGTTTAACGCTAACCACCTAAAGCTCAACCCAGATAAAACGGAACTAATCCTATTCTCTCCAAAAAGCAACCACCAACCAATCCAAGAGTGGCTCAAGAATCTGATTGCCCTAAACTGCCCCCTCGTCCTTTCAGACTCAGTTAAGTCTCTAGGCATCACCCTTGACAAGAACTTATCAATGGAGGCAAAAAACGCTCTTTTCTCACTAAAACTCCTCAAGAAATTGAAACCTTTTCTTCCCCATGATGACCTCAAGACTGTAGTTCAATCCCTTGTTCTCTCTAAAATCGACTACGGGAACGCCATCCTAACAGGGACTCCAAAAGCTCACCTAGCCCCACTGAGGGCAGTGCTAAACATGGCCGCTCGTCTCATATCTGGAGTAAAAAGATTTGAACACATCACTCCAGCTCTCAACTCCCTCAACTGGCTTCCCATGGAAGGGAGGTGTATCTTCAAGCTGGCCTGCATCACACACAAAACCCTACACTCACCGGCCCCCAACTACCTGAATAACAAACTGGTAAGAGCAGGTCAATCTAGAACGCTGAGAAGCTCCAACTCTCTCCTTCTTATCCCTCCGAAACTGAAAAAGAAAACCACCCAATACCGATCGTTTTCTGGCAACGCTCCCAGGATGTGGAACGCTCTCCCTAGAGTCCTCAGATGCAACCCCTCCTTCTCCTGTTTCAAAAGGGACCTGAAACTCCATCTCCTGAACAAATACTTCCCTGACCAACGTCAACTAACCTAGACTGCAACATCCGAGCCGAATCCTCTCTCTCTTGACATTCAAGGATAATTGGTGACCGGACTGCGTTAACCACCCTCGTTTGTTCTCTCTCCCTCCGATGCACTATTTACCTATTTTTTCTTGCTGTATTTTTCTTTATTTCCGTTCGCTTCATTACTGCCGTCCTACTATTTAATGCAATTTCCTTCTGTTTATAGTGTGTATGTAAAGCGCTCTGATACCTACGGGTCATGCTAGCGCTCTATAAAACTTTCAAAATAAAAAAAATAATAAAAATAAAAAATAGATCCTCATAGGTATGCAGTTTGGCAAGCCAGCAAAGTGCAGCATTGGTTCACCCTACGTTAAGGATGTGTGCCATGGGCCTTGCAGTGGCCTTTCCCATCCAACATCAATGAAGATCTGACACATTTCCACTAATTCTAATTTGTGTCCTCTGCGTGCGGCAGTAAAGGGCCTAAAGCCAAAGCTGCGTGCAGTGAAGGCATGCAACAACTCTCTGTAAAAGTAAGTGCAGTGGGTAAGCTACCATAGTCATTAAAGTTTGCCACTTCAAATATGTCTCAGAAGAAATGTAAAAGTTGCATTTTGACTCACTCTTAGTTGAATTTAAAACTCACATTTAAGGTAGTTGTTCTAATATATCTGTATCGTACATTAAAATTGTTAGAACAGCAACCTGAAAGAATGGATTATGTATTCAAAGTAGTATTTGCAAACAGTGCAGAAATTAAACAACTCACATGTCTGAACTGCAATGTAAATTTGATTAAATAGTGATAACATTTGCATTTCACCACCTACAAGTAGGCGGTAACCCATTCGCAAATGGGATGGGGTCCCCCAAGGGACCCATTCCGCTTTGTAAATGTTTGTTAAAACATTTTTAAGAGCAGGAAATGGTCCCATGGACCGCTGCCTGCTCTTAAAAAATGAAAAGAAAACTTTTCATTTTTCTTTTTGAAACGCACCCCGTTTCAAAAAGCATAAATGCTTTATTTAAAAGCAATCGCAGACATGGTGGTCTGCTGAACCCAGCAGGCCGCCATCCCTGTGATTTTTGCGATTCCCAATGGGTCGCAAACTAAGACCTACCTCATAAATATACATGATGTAGGTCTATTTGCGACCCACTGGGAATCGCAAAATGTGTAAACCACACATTTGTACATTGCTGTTTGTGGTTACCAAATAGCGAATTGCAAAAAATCGCTATTGAGTAATTGCAAACACTTACTTTTGTACATCTGGCCCTGGGTTTCCTTTTTGCATCCAGACATATACAACAACATACTAGCACTTAACACAAGCCAGACCAATTAGCTTTGCCAATTCTTGTTTGCAGTATCAAATAAATAAATAACAAAAATGTATTTATTGGGGATAATTAGAATTGAAAATGTTTCAATTCTGAAAAAATGGGACTTTAATTTAAACATTACTAAGGTTTGTGGAAAGGGTTGTGGACTTCGAAGTGTCTTCCTGTTCTCCCTTTCACACCACTTTCTTCTGCAGTCTCTAAATCTGATGTACACTTATGTCCCTTTTTGCCTCACATCTTTCTGAACTCCTGAATCTATATCTCTTATCATCCCTTTCCTCCTCAGCACTCTTTTTACTTTCTGCCTGTATTTCTTTACATTTCCTCCACTATAACATCCTTCGAACACACAACCTTCCCCTTCACCTGTAAGCATCGCATTTTCTTTTCCTTTGGCGGTGTCCATATTTCAACAGCAGTGACACATAGATGCCACTCAATTCACTGTATGCACTACAGTATACAAGAGGCTTGCATGCATAAAAATAAAATAACAGAAACACAACATCTGAAAAGATGAAATCCTCCTAAGGAATGCAAGATGAAGTAAAACATCTGTAATGTTAACAAGGACTGCATTTATTACCTTCAGGGTTATTAAAAAAAATGATTTTTACAGTCATTATAAAGAAATCACTGCTTTTACCTTGTATAGTCAAAGACATTAATACAGACCCACGTCAGAAGACACTCCATTTCAAGAATTAGGAAACGTTCATGCCTAGACGTTAAATGACAAAAAAGTATGAAACAGCACAGTAGCAGCTTTAGTCCTAGTGGCCTGAACTGGTGGAAGGATGTTTTGCTGTTCTTGTTTACAGCAGAACAGCTTTTGTGCTGGGCGGTCGGGTGAATTATTCACAAAAGACACCAGCCCTCCCACTCTCCACCAAGCACAGGTAAATTACAGAGCAGGCGGTGTTTACAAAAGCCTCCTTCTGTGAAAAGTCATTGAGGGGCCCAGCCAAATTTTGGGCAGCAGACATCCTTCTGCTTAGAAATGCTTCAGAGTGCCCCCATCCTTTACCCGAGATCACTTTTGGAACAAGCAGTCAGTGCTGGCACCCACCAAGAGAAAGACATTCGCGCCGCTCATCATTTTAAATGAGCACCTGGCAAAGTCTCTCTTGGTGTGTGTTTGGCGCGTGCTTCAAAAAAGACAGAGGGCGCTGATAAAAGGATGGGTGCGCGCGCAGGCGCACACTCTCAGGGTAACATAGGTCATGAGGCATGAGATGTATCCCAGACCTGAAACTGAAAAATATTGTTATATATGAACCTCACAAGATCATGTCTACATTGCTACATTATATCACTCATCTTATCCACACATCACATTCTATGTGTACACTATTTTGTTGCGCACACACCACTATATCGTTCATCCAAGGCCCAAGACTGTGCAGCATGGTGCAGCCTCATGCAAAAATTACATCTCCCATGACAGCCAACAACACAGTCATCATGGGAATAAGGGGCCGGTCTTGGAGCAATGCTGCACAGGTTCTGCCAGCGGAGTCACAAAACCCTGGACACTGAATCATGTGGAAAATATAGCCTACACTGTCCACAAGCAGTGTGGCACTGTAGTATACTTAGTCTACCAGTTGCACTGAACAGCGCACAATTAACACATATCTTTAACACCTTGTATACTGTCACCTTAGTGGACACTGTGCACTGCCATGTGTACACTATCATGTCCTACATTGATATCCACTCATTATCCTTCCCATGGCAGTACACATTGAACAACATTGACTCCAACTCTCAGTGTAAAATATGTGTGACTGAAGTACGCCACATCACCTGCTCCTGTTACATGTTGTCAAATCAGACCGGTATCAGTTCAGGAATGGCAGTAGTAGCCAATAATACACGCAATAGATGAATGTGAGACATATGTCTACTCAATGGCAAATTGACTCTCCTTACTGTTGACAAATCATCACATGTATGGCATTGGCACTCACCAGTATTGTATTTTATTGTTATTGTAATTGCATTTATATAGTGCTACCCCTGATGAGGCGTCAAAGCGCTTTTTTGTCAAGTAGCACATTACTTCGGAACGCAAAAAGGATTCGTGGTGAATTAGTATAGGGAGATATTAAATTAATTTCAGTGGTGGACATGTGAGTTTGTTATTTGGATTGAAAAAGGATAGTGGAGGGGTAGAAAAGGGAAGGGTTTGCATTTATATAGCGCTTGCTACCCCTGATGAGTTATCAAAGTGCTTTTCGGCAGGTAGCATGCTACTCCAGGACCCAAACAATATTAGTGGGGAATTATTATAAGGAAATATGAAATTAATTTGAGTGGTGGACATGTTAGTTTGTTAGTTGGATTGAAAGGATAGTGGAGCGATAGAAGAGGGAAGGGTCTAGAAAGTGTTTTTTTGGGGGGCTCTCATAGCAGTAGGAGGAGGTTTGGGATGGGTAAAAGGGGAGGTGGAGTGGGTAAGAGTTAGAGGGAAAGGTTTATAAAGGCTTGTTTGGGAGGTCTGAATAATAAAAGAGGTATGTGATGATGTAAGGAGGGGGAGAGGAGGGAAGAGTCAAGAAAGGGTTATGTTGTGGATCATCGTAGTAGATGGGGGTTTGAGATGAGTCAGAGAGTGGAGGTATGGGCTATATTAAGAGAGGTATAGGGTGAGAAATAGGGTAGTGCATTGGAGAGAGTAGTAGAATGAGGTTTGAGGTGAGTCAGAGAGTGGAAGTAGAGGATATATTGAGAGAGGTATAGGGTGAGATATAGAGTACACATTGGAGATGCTGAATTAAAAGTAATGTAATAAATATAAAGATAAATAAGCACATGGAAGGTATATATGTGTATATGTAGATTTAAGTTGTGTTTCATAAATTCAGACTTTCAAGTGTAGCTGTACTTTATGTTAATTTATTAGTTTTTATATATGTTTTTGTAATTCAATAGTGGAGCAGCTATGATAAAAGATTTACTTATTTATGCAATCACCTATATATATTTTAAACATTGAATAATATAACCATAAGTAATATGTACAATTGTTAAGCAGAACTAACGCATATCTATATATTTATAAACATCATTATTATACATGTTTATGCGAAGCAAATCCCATATAGAGGTACACAAACTATAGTCCAAATAAAAGCTCATAGACAGAAAGATATGCTGTATATATCTGTTTGAGTATGGTAGTTATGTGGGGAAGAGCCAATTCTTGAGTAGTCTTCTGAAGAGAAAGTGGTTATCCGTGGATCTTATATTTGGGGGTAAAGAGTTCCATAGTTTGGCTGCTTGAACAGAGAAGGATGTGCCACCTATGGTTTTTTTCTTGTATGTTGGGATTTTGAGGCAAGGTGCCAATTTAGAGTGGAGGTTCCTTTGTTGAATGTATTTGGTGATTTTATTCTTGATGAGGAGCGGTCCTGTCCCATGTATTGCTTTATGGGTGATACAAAGCAGCTTGAATATGTATCTTCTGGCAAGTAGTAACCAATGTAGGGCTTTCAAGGCAGGGGAGATGTGGGCTTGTGGCTTTATATATGAGTAGTATGGCAGCAGAGTTCTGAATCCATTCAAGTCTTTTCATAGTTCTTAGCGATGATCCGTGGGTGCGGCTATTGGTGCAATCAAGTTCAGACAGAACAAGAGAGATATTAGCCCGGACCTTGTGTGGAAATCGCAGGTGGGAGAAGATGCGTCGCTGAGTTGTTTTTATAGTAACGAAGCTTGATCTTGCTAGTTTGTCCACTTGGACATTCATTGATAGCTTGGAGTCCATGGATATTCAGAGGTTTCTTACTTCCTTAGATACTTTCAGCGGTGTTCCCAGATCGTCAGGCCAGGTGGCGAGTGGTTCATAATTTTTGCAATCACCACACGTGAATATTTCCGTTTTGGAAGCATTCAATTTGAGATGGCTTCATGTGGCCCACTGATCCACAACTCTAAGACAACTGAAAATTGTTGAGTTTCCAATGTCTTTGGGGTTTTCCAGTTTAAAGAGTATTTGTGTGTCATTTGCATAGTTATAGCATGTGCGGTGAAATTGATTGATCAGTGACGGTAATGATTCATGTATATATTGAAAAGAATGGGTGAGATGATAGAGCCTTGAGGCACCCCTGCTTTTGTGAAGTATGGTTTGGATGAGAAAGGGGGTATGGATGACATTAGTTCTATTTTGAAGGTAGGTTGTGACCCAGTTGAGAGCAGTCCAGTCTATGCCGGCTTCGTAGGATCCTTGTATGGCATTGTCAACAGTGTCAAAGGCCTGCATTTCCTATCTGACCCAGATTTGGAGAAAAAAGCCTATGCCTCTTATAGGAAAATATAGTAATTAGCATATAGTCAAGCATTGGTGAATATGATGAACTTGTAAGCAACACGGATCTGCGACACTTTTTCGACGCAACCTCTGCAGAAAAAGTTTGTAAATATACCCCTCAGGGTGGTATCTTTCCTCAATGGATATGTTATCCCAAATCCTGTGGCTAAAGCCTGAGATTGAGTGGGTTAATATAGAGGCCTTGAGCAGCTTTGGATTTCCTTGCGGAGATTGTTATTAATATGAAGAGGCCTCTGTATGCCTGCAAAGTTCTTTTTTATATAGTCACATTTGTTTTCATGTTTTGAAGATAATGCGTGATAAATGGACATCAGGCATGGAAAGTCTGCCATTTGAGTTTGATTAGACAGGCGTATATGATCACATTTCTGTGTGTCTGTTGTCATTATAACAACTGCACTGAAGATCCTTTAATAGAGGGATATCAGGAGTTACAGGCAGCAGGGTCCAGTACTTAAAAGACTTATTTTAGATCCTATTTAGACATGAATTTCTTTATTATTTCAAGACCTTTAGCTGGTAGCGAAGACCCTTTGCAGGAGCATTTATGCTTGAGTAAGATATCTGGTTATTCGCATTGTGTATCGTCTTAGAGAAGAGACCCACATCTTGTAGGTTTGTCAGCCAACTTTTTTGCACTGCTGCTGGAAGGTTATGACTGATCATAAATTTAGATTTAATTCATGAGTAGTGATCCAGTTTAGCTATTTATTTATTATGGATCAGCATTCTTTTATGTCATCAGTGGAAGACTTCTTAGTGAATCTCTTCCCAAGTCTATTGTATTTGACGCACCTTTTTAAATGGCATATATATTTAAATAACTGTAACAAAGAAATATTTGTGCTGTGCATCATGGTGAGCCTTCAATATTTGGGTTGGTTCATTAGTCCCCTTAAATTTGCCAGTAAAACCTGTGTCTTTTTACAAAATATATTTGGAAAAGACAGGCTTGCATTGGATTTCCTTTTCAAACATGACACAGCTCTGTTATCACACATAGAATCTGGTGTCACATAATCCTACTGCTGTATGCTAGCCCAGCACACTTGCCTTGTGTTTGCTTACAAACTACGGGAACTTCATTGTCTTCTCCAGCATATTTTGAAATCTGGCTGGTTTTGTCTCCTTCACTATTGCAGGGAATCTACATATTTGTGACCCTTTCTATGAAGATGATCTTGTATATTTTCATGGCTGTCAACTGCCCCATGCACTGAAAATGGCTTTCAGACAATCTTCTGTTTTCCAGAGAAGGGTCTTGTTCTCAGTTAGTTGGAAATAATGGGTGCCAAAGCACCCAGAGCCATATTTATCAAAGGGCTGCTTCGCTTTTGTACCGTGCAATGGGGTGCAAGCATGACACAACCCTTAAGTTCGATTTATCAAGTCACACAAGGCCACCTTGTGTGGCCCTGAGTGGCTTGATAAATCTGGAGCAACGCAGCACAGTGCAAATTGCTGCATTGCGTTACTGAGCTCCAGGGAGGCCTTCCATGTGTAGAACATTGCTGTTCCCATCCAACACCCATGGGTTTTGGTGCATTCCCACATTAGCCATAAGTGGTAGACCTGGGAATGCGTCAAAACTGCTACGCATCCCCAGCGGAGGCACAACGAGGAGAAACATATTTATTTCTTCTCGTTTTTTCCTCTTTCAATGTGTACTGCATTATGCAGCACACATAGAAAGAGGAAGATGCCTCTCAGGATTGTTTATGTGCAGGAAGGTGTGCCTTCATGCACAAAAACAATCCTACTTACTACGCAGTCACCCTTGCACCATGGTGCTGCATTGGACCTAGGCAAAACATTGTGCACCAGTGCTGTGAAAGGCAGGAATGCGCCGTATTATGTTAAATAAGGCTCATTTCTGCCCTTTCTTCGTCACGCAGTGCAGCGGAGCAAGTTGGCTTTCTGTCCCCCATGACATATTGAAAAATATGCGCCCCACATTATAACTGCCGCGAATGATAAGGAATAGGGTGCACAGGCAATTTTTGCTCCCAAATTTGCCAAAGATATGCCTAAACCACAGCAGAGTTTTGCTTGAGTAATTTATTCAGGTAAGTCCTGGAGCAAATCGCCCAAGTGATAATCAAGAGTTAATGGTATTTAAGCTCAACTGGTAATAGCCACAAATGGAAAACCAGGCACAAAAATCGATTATACCAATTTTCCACCTTTTGTCTCACTTGGAACGAGGCTGTTATTGTACTGTGGTTTATAGTCGTATTCTTCCCATTATGGTCCCGCTATAAGTTCCATGAAGTGGTATTTGCATGGGTTACACTGCCCCAGGCAACTCCAAGTGGTCCGGTGTTTCCAGACCTGATATTACCAGGTTTGGAAGCACAGGCTCCTGGTTTACCAGATGCGGAAAAAGCATGGTTGAGAGAATAGTAATACCAAGGACTGTGGTCAGAGGCAGAGCCTAGACCCAGCCTGCCTGCTTCAGAACTTCAGGGTCAGTTACCCCCACAAAGAAGCCACAGGCTTCCCAGACTCCCTTCCCATCTCCTGCACAACACTCCCACCTCGCACAGACTCCCACAGATATTTATCTCATGAACAGACCACCTGGTAAATATCTGCATTAAGCTCTGCGTAATCAGGGAAAACCCGCCGTGGCCCGTGCAGGTAAGAGTGGTGGGGCAGTAGGGCCGGTTTGGGGGGGAATTCGACAGACGACCACGAGAGAAAATTAAATAAATATTTAATTTTCCCTCATCATGGTCTGTCGAAATCCCTCCCCACCCAGCCCCACTGCCCCACCGCTCTTACCTGCACGGGCCGCGGCTGGGGAAACTATGGAAAAGTACGGATAATTTCTAATGCAGTTAGCTATTTGCCATCCTGAAGAGTTTAATTCATGATCTCAGTTAACTAATGGGAGACAATGACTGGAATCATTCACTCCTGCCTGGGGGTGTCCATGTGGAGCTAAGAGGGGTCTCAGCATGGGGGCCTAGGAGTACGGGGCTTCAACTCCCAGCATTGTGAGTGCTGTGAACTGCAAAAAAGTACACCCTGGCTAAAACTTATCATCATTGCATGGAGCTACTTCACAATTACACCTTACTACAGATGCACCCTGGATAGGTGTTACCTCAAAATGCAAATCCCCACCTCCACTGTAACATGCTGGAAGTATCTCCTTGAGGAATTTAAATGACTGCATCATGTCTCACTTTTCCTTCCTCTCTCCTGTCATCGTTTGGAATTTCTGGATACACCGGAAATGAACAGTACAGTATATTTTCTTTCTGGCATTGCTGTGAGAAGGCAATATGGTAAAAACATAGGCCTCGATTTACTAATGCTTTGCACCAGGTTTGTGTCATTTTTGTGATGTGAAGTGACACAAACCATCCTGCAGAGTAATGGGGTGAGATTTAATATACAATGCAAACCATGATTTGCGTTGGAAGGTACCCCAAATTAACTCAAAGTTGTGCTATGCGCTCCTTTGCCCTACGTTCCATCATATGCCCTTCCATGAGTGGTACATGGGAGTTCCCATGCAATCACCCATGGGCTTTTACGCAAAACCCTATCTACTAACATTTGTAGATAGAGATTTGCGCCAAAGCCTTATGCCTCTTTGAGGCAAGCAAAACAAGGAGAAATGTTTTAATGTCCCCTCATTTTCCAAATTTGCATGTGTGATGCACTGTACACCACATGCAAAGTGGTGAAAGTATTAAAGGATAGTGGAAGTGTCCCCTTTCTGTAAAGAACCAAGGGGCACATGCATCAAGCTAAGGAATTGCGATTCCTTAATAACGATTTTTAAGGAATAGGCCCCCCTGATGCACCCCCAAAAACGGTATGTGTCCACATGTGGCGCACACACATGCCCTAAGGGCATGTGTATGCGCCACATGGCACTTGGAAAAATGCAATATTGTGCATTTTTCTAAGGAATTGCAAATTACCATCAACTTGAAGTTGTTGGTAATTCACGATTCCTTAATGCAAAGTCGCATTCTGAAAATGCTTCTTGCATTGCATTTAGGGAATCGCAAATTGCGATTCCCTAACTGCATTCGCAAAATAGCTAATCGCAAAAATTGCGATTACCTATTTTGAGAATGCATTTTGGGTTGATGCATCCCAAAAGGCTTTTTACCGGTCGCAAACGGGCCGATTCTGCAAATCGGCCCGTTTGGTTTGCGACCGATAAAAAGCTTGATGCATGTGCCCCCTAATGCTTTAGAGAATTCACACACTCTTGTACTATAGTGCAAAGGTGCATATGCTGGCGCATGGCAGCCAAAAATGCGCCAACACTGGGGGAAAGGGAGAGAATAAATACACCATATATTAATGGAAATGGTGCAATTTTTCTCTTTTGCTTTGATGCAGGGCAGCGCAGCAACTGGCCCATACTGTGACTGGGATTAACCCAGAGACACTGCAGAATTATGTCAGCCTGTTTCACTGTCTGAGACAGAAAACATCTTTCTGGTCCACAAATAAACACCATACAGTCATATCATCTGAGTCAATCATTGGCGCTCCTGATTTAGAAAAACATTCTGCTTCAGTGCCCAGAGAGCTCTGTGTGGGATGATTGGAGATAGTCCAGCGGCACTCCCTCTGACTTTGCGACAGGCTGCATCAGAGCTTTTTCCTAGAAGGGAGAACGTTTTTTCAGACCCTGTCTCCTTTCATTCAGGAATAGTACCTCAGTGTCTGCGTGACTGGCAAAGCCCGACTGGGTGGGGACTGGGTGAGGCTCACCCTCACATTAGCTCTACTCGGGGACAGTCTGGCCGATGCCTGTGAGCGCCTGAGTGTCAGTTTTCATGTATAGATCACAGTGTAAACTGCATCAGTTGTAGAGCTAGTAAGAAGGGGAGGAGATGTGATTTAATGGCCAGAGCAGGTGATTTTTGACCTGGGGAACCAGGTCCGAGTCCCAGTGCCCGCTTAACATCCTGTGATTCTGGGCAAATCATTTAATCTCCTGTGCCTAAAAAAATATTTGACCTTGTGTAATGTAATCTTGTGCTCAGGTAAGGCACACCTATGCTCTTGTGCAGAGTTTGTGCTGTGTAAAACTGCAAAAAAAAGATGGCTCAGTGAGTTAAAGTAGTGGTTGTGCAGTGCAGTAACTAGCTAAGTGGACTATGATCAGAAGAAATACAAAAAAGGAACCTACAATAAGGGGACCTGCAGAAATGCTTAAAGCTGCCACTTTCTTTTAAAACCATAGACTGTGCCTATATTGCTCAAACTTCATTTGTCACTCAGTTAAGTGCTGTGTAACATATCACGATAACCGCACAGCATGTAAACATTTTCCACACAGGATCAAAATCAAAGACAACGTACTTCCAATTACACACCCTCAGTGGAATAGAATGCTGCCCATGCTTGCAAGCGCTTCAGTGCCTAACATAGTGGTAGTAGGCACTATATAAATATTGCAATGCAATATAGTGCAATAGAGCATAAGCGACTGCCAGGTTGCAACAAATATCCTCACAAAAATGCCTTGGTGCTCTCATAAGGTGACTGCCCAAAAGAAAATTGTCCTTTTGCTGATGACTCAACCTTTCGTTCTTCCAAGGTTCACAAAAGAAAGTAATTTAAGTGCTTGGTAAGTGTCCCTTTGTTCCAAATATTTCTATTAACAAATAATGTTATCCAGATAGCTGATGCAAAGGCCTAAGTCTGTTTGAAAATGATACAAATTTGAAATGGAATGCAAAATCATTTTGTCACATTATTCTAGGACTAGCTGTTTGTTAGACCTGGCATCCTTGGTGTGATTTCCCCTGTCTTTTTACCTCTACCTCCTGTATTTTTGACTGCTATGCTGGACTTTGTTTTTGCTGGTTTAGGTACTCTGAGCACTTTACTACTGCTGATCAGTGCTAAAGTGCAAGTGCTCCCTGTGTAAATTGTAATTATGATTGGTTATCCATGATTGGCATATTTGATTTACTGGTAAGTCCCTAGTAAAGTGCACTATGTGTGCCCAGGGCCTGTAAATCAAATGCTACCAGTGGGCCAGTAGCACTGATTGTGCCACCCACATGAGTAGCCCTGTAAACTTGTCTCAGGCCTGCCATTGCAGTGTCTGTGAGTGCAGTTCAAAACTGCCATGTCGACCTGGCAAGTGTGCCCACTTGCCAGGCACTAAACTTCCCTTTTACTACATGTAAGGCACCTCTAAGGTTGGCCCAAGGTACCCCCATGTGCAGGGTGCAGTGTATGTGAAAGGTAGGACATGTACTGGTGTGTTGTACATGTCATGATAATGAAATACTGCCAATTTCGTTTTTCACTATTGCAAGGACTAGCTAGAGATTTGGAGTTTGGGCTCACTGAGGTCAGAATGTAAAAACACATCTTTTAATAAAGATGGTTTTTAAATTGTGTGTTTGAAAATGCCACTTTTAGAAAGTGAGAAAGGTAGAGATGCCTACAAGGGATTTATTCAAAAACAGAATGATTTTAGATAATTCAATATAAATGTATGGAGTGACAATTACTAACACTCATTGGAATAACTCAAGATGAATTAAACTAAATCAGTTGGTAAATAAATCACATACACCGGGTGAACCAGAGTAGAAAAATATATTTTACATATAATAAAATGAAAAAATGAAACAAAATAGGGGTACAGAAATATCAACAAAAAACTCAACAAACATTGACAACAGAAAACATAAATCAGATATACAAAGGTATCCTAGTTATCAATGCATAGCTTATCCATCTTCATTGAACAATAAATTGAGTATGTCCTAAACATAAGATTCAAAACTCAACAAAGAATAAATTTAACATTCTCTAAAAAGAAGAATGGATTAGTCGTCAACGTTTCGGTCTTTGTTGCATCCAGTCAATAAGACCATCTTCAGGACAAACGTAAATCTTGTGCAATTTCTTGACCCCTTAATCAAAAAATCTAAGGGAAGACTTAGGATTCCCAAATGAGATATCTTCCAGTACCAAATGAGAACAAAAATATTGAATCGATTGGACCTCTTTTTTTGAAAGAGTAAAGAAAATAAATTTGTTGTTTAACACCGCCGCAGCATCTGTCTCACGATCAAGGTACAAGTTTCAAGTGAATTGAGCTCCATGAAAGAAAGTGGGCATTTTCTTGTTTAACCATCCTGTACCTCAGCCTGCCTGTGGAATCAATATCTGGTTTAGACTGAAAGGGAGCCTGTTGTGTATTCACTTTAGTCAGTCACACAAAGGGAGTTGGGGTGTGCCCTGCATATCCTGATGGCCCATCACCAGGCTGATGAGCCTTCCTGAACTAGAGTAGTGGGAGGAGTTGTCACATACATCTGAATAGGGCTATGCCTGGCCTCTCACAGTGCTGCCTCCAGCCCCCTGGAGCGAAGACCAGGCAGGACCAGAACTTGTGCACTACAAAGACAATCCCTTGAAGAATGCCTACTTAAAAGGTCAAAAGGGGTATAAGTATGAACTTAAAACTCCAGACTTTTAGAACACTTCTGGACTGAGTACTCTGCCAAGAAGAGGAGCTGAAGAGTTGCCAGGAGGGAAGCTGCCCCTTTGCTGTGTGTTGCTTTGCTGGGTTGGCCTGCAGTTGCTGCTTCTGTCTGTGGGCAGTGAAAGAATTTGTCTTTGCTTTTTGAATCCTGCTTTTCAAGGTTTTCCAAGGGCTTGTGTGTGCTGTGTGCTTGCCTCCTGTTGGAAGTCTCAGGGCCATCAAAGACTTCGTGTGTAGAGTCCCTGAACTCCATTGCTGGGAGTTCTGACCTGCCAAGTGGTGCCAACTCCAATTCTGGGCTACTGGAGGTGTTTTCTGTGCTGCAAACCTCAAGAAAAGGATTGCAGATGCCATCACCGATGCAGCTACCTGTATCGACGCTGTGGTCCCTGCTTGCTGTGTGAGTGCAGCATCGACGTCGATGACAACGCAGCCCCAGTGCTTGCAGATGCCAGCCCTGTATCGAGTCCAACGTAATCACCGAGGCCAACACCCAGACCGAGGGCACCGCTCTTGGAGTGCACAAAGCACCACCCCGATGCCTGTCGATGCCAGCACCCCCCTCCCATCATCGCGGAGCCGATAACCAACGTGGGTAACTTCCCGAACTCATCGACACCGCACTGGCGAACAGAACCAACACCTCGTTGCCGACGCCGCCTCACCTCCCCTGAACAGCCAGAACTGAAATGCCTCACTTTCCATGTAAGGACTTAATGCCTCACCTCTCCTGTGGCTGTAAGGAACCGATGCCGCCTCGGCCCATCGACGCCTCACCTCCGTGACGCCGTGCAACGTCTTTTGACTTCATAATTTTCCAAGGTACTGTTTTGGGGGTCCATGTGACTCGGTGATCAGCTTGTGCACCTCGCGTCAGTGACGTACTGTGGATTTGTACCTGTCATGTCGTCGAGATAGTCCCATTTGGAGCTATTGTTTTCTAAGAGCTATATTTCTACTGTAAATCTTTTTAAAGTGATATCTTGAGTTATGTATGTTGAATGTTTGTCGTTTTGGTCTTGTTTGGTTTATATAAAGATATTTTGTTTTTCTAAACTGGTGTGGTGTCCATTTGTAGTGTTTTTACTGTGTTACTGTGTGTGTTATGTGCAAATACTGTACACATTGAGATAAGCCAGACTGCTTGTGCCAAGCAACTAAGGGGGTGAGCAGAGGGTATCTTAGCTGTGTAATCCCCTTACCCTAACTAAAAGGAAGGGTCCCTACTTGGACAGGGTGCAAACCACTGCCACCTAGAGACCCCTATTTCTAACACTAGCTACATGTGTCTTCTTATTAAAGTATTTTAGCTCTTCACAGCCTTTACCCAATTTACACATTGCACTCCTTCAATCAAAGACCTCTCCTCAAGATTACCAACATACGTTCCTATTTGCTGACAATATATAATTGTGGGTGTGGGGAACCTCTATATTGTACTCCCCAAAATATTACCTGAACAGCACATCCAGGGGTGGATGAGACTGAGATGGTGTTAAACCTTAATTTCATGAGACAATGTGTCCCCAAGATAAGGTATCATACAGCATATCAAAATACAGCCAGTTAAGAATAGACAGGCTCAATAATTGAGTTCTAGGCCAGCAATAGAATTAAAAAAATGTTGTGCAAATGTTCCCAATGTGCAATGCAAAAATTATAAGGTGCAAATGCAAAAAGAATCACTGCCAAGAATACTCTCAGCAATATGGGCAATGCAGGATGATGTGCAAAATCTTAAAAAATTCTAAATCTCAGTGAGCAGCAAAATCAGTAAGAAAATAGACAGTATTCATAGTAGCATCGGAAAGTCTTCAGGAAAACTCTGGCTCATCCCCAAAATCTGAGGTTAATATATAGTTTTCTTGCATAGGAAATCATCAGTTTCTGCACAATCATCATGGAGTAAGCAAAAGAATGATATTTTCAGCGAATCAGAGCACAGTTCTATTCTATATAAAATTGCATTGCTTTAGCTGCTAAGCACTATCCCACTAGATGAATATTGATTCTGCCCGCTCTATGCTAATGTCATTCGGAGATGGCAGGACAAACTAGTTACAAGAACAGCAGCAAACTATTGTTAATGAATGCAGTACAGTGAGCTAGCGGAAGGGCCTTGGAAAAGTGCAACATTACTCTGTCCATCCACATTGTGCAAGTTGCTAATAATGCACAATAATATAAAATGCATAAAAACTCTAACAAACTTGACCTCATTTGTGGACTTTTTTACAACGTTAATGTATCTGTTCGAGGGTCCACCAAATCTCAAAAATACAAATACAAAGAAATGCACATATATTAGTAGTTTTGTGGGCAAATCAAGGAAAAGACATACAAAGTCATCATAAAAAGAAGGAGAAGACTGCTCAAGATCAATTTCTCCAAGAAACACCCATAACAGCAGTTCTCGGTGCCTCAAAATCTGTACAAGAGCCTTCGAAGCAATCTATGCATTGAAGAAATCACAGCGGCTCTTGCTATCCTCCAATCCCCCTCTGCACCAAGCATTTTCTGCACTTCATTTTTGGGTTCTACTGAGGTTTTAGGGAAAGTAACATTCTGGTATTATATTACACAAAAGCATTTATGATCTCCATGAAAAATCTGATTATAAGTATGTATCTACAAGGATGTCTACAGGGAAGACCTAGCCACAAAGCAGCAGGGCGCTGTACAGATCAGGGATGGATTTAAGGCATAGGAGCAGGAGGGTGTTATTGGATACTGTGAAAAAACAGAGATGAAGAGGCAACAGAGACACCAATATCAGGGGGTGGATTTTAACTGGGTGATAAGGTTGGACATTGACTAGGGATGGGAGTCTAGCTAGGATTGTGCGAAGACGGCAGAACAGAAGAACATGATACAATGCTAGTGTAGGAGCATGGCAAAGGAGATGACTTGGGAGCAACAGGCTTAACATTGGAAGTCATGCTGTCTGGTCTTCTCTTTCCTGCACCTACTAGTTTCTAGTTGGTAGATGCTGCTGCAGCGCTCTGGATTGCTTGATTTCAGCGTCAAGATATGGTGGATTGCAGTTGTTCACTGCCATGTAGGTAATGCATCAGGTTTTGAGGATGATACAGGTAGGCAGAGGCAGCCACTTGAGCACAACTGAGTCAAATTTCTGAAGGCTTTTGATGAGTCATGCAGAAGAATGGAAGCTCTGTTCTGCGGCATAGGATGGGTCTCTGAAATGCCTGTTGGTGGCCTCCAACGAGGTGACATAGGACTTCGCCTTGATGAGCATTCTGAAGTAATTTTCTAGGAGGCATGGCTTTACTTTGCATAGCAGAAACAAAGGACACCAAACAGTCTTGGTCTGTTTTATTTAATCATTATTTATTGATCTTGGTATTTATGGTATGTAAGGTCAGGACACTAAATGCAAGCAAAATCCACCAAAACATAGTCAGAAACTTGAAATCTCAGGAGGCAAATAACAGGACAGTATCATCACCAAGAGTATACATTGAGATGATATCTGAGAAGAACTGGTATTCTAAGCAATTAAATGACCTACAGAAACATAGGGGGTAAACATTCGGATGTATCTAAGACCATAAGGGGCATATTTACAAGCCTCTATCGCCACCACAACATCACTTTCAGTGACGTTGTGATGGCGATAGGGGCCTAGCCTTATTTACAAGGCAGCGTTAAGCCACTTAACGTGGCTTAACGCTGCCTTGTAATTAAGGCACCCTTTCATGCTGTATTTGGCATGAAAGGGGAGGGCAATGGGTGTTGCGGTGGGTGTTCCACCGCAACTCTCATTGATTTTGACGCTGCCTCATATTTACAAGGGCAGCGTAAATAGGAGGCAGCGCCTAAATTAAGACCAGGGAAAACCAGGTCTTAAACAGGCGAAACAAGGACAAATGCTTTATTTCTCCTCGTTTTTGCTGTTTCCATGTGTGCTGCCTTGTGCAGCACACATAGAAACAGCAAATTGTCTATGATTGTTTATGTGCAGGAAGGTCCCTGCATTCCTAAAGTGATGAAGCGTGTCGTTAGCGTTCTTGGCTTAACGACACGCTTTGCCACTTTATTGTAAATATGCCCCTAAGTCTTTGCAAAAGTAGGGTAAGCTTAAGGCAAATGGGGCGGGAGAGAGAGAGAGAGGGTGGTGGATCTGGTCCCTTAGTAAGTTGGGTAGGCAGTTAGAATCTGGGGAGTCAGATAAAGGAGGTGGAACGTAAAACTGGCGGACAAGACTAAGAAAAATAACTGAACAAAGGGGCCAGATGAAGGAGGAAAAAGTTCTGATATTAAGAAGGGGAGTACGGATGGTCTCAGGGGGCTCATGAGATATTGAGTTTAAGTCATACACAGCTAAGTGGGTGATGTGCAGGGGAAAATGGGAAGGAGGGTCCATTGTGTGTTTCTGATAACTTAGAAATTAGTCTTTCCCATTTGCAGGCCATCGGATGGTGACGAAGGCCCTTAGCCTTCTCCCTACACAACCCTATGGTTTCAGTTCTAGCCTAGCGATCCAAAGCTCATCACCATGTATTGTATTGTATTGTATTTTAATTGCATTTATATAGCGCTTACTACCCTGATGAGGCGTTGAATCGCTTTTTCGGCGACTAGCACGCTACTCCAGAACCCATAACGGATTATGGTGAATTAGTAAAGTGAAATATGAAAGTAATTTGAGTGGTGGATATGTCAGTAAGTTATTTGGATTGAGAAGGAT
Organism: Calotriton arnoldi; assembly: GCA_963921515.1. Lineage (NCBI taxonomy): Eukaryota > Metazoa > Chordata > Amphibia > Caudata > Salamandridae > Calotriton > Calotriton arnoldi. The sequence continues at coordinate 1,542,977 of CAWUFW010000312.1, read as the reverse complement.
AGTGTCTCACTAGAAGGAGCCAACAGGTTTTTCCACTGGTGACTGTGCGTTTCGCAAGTATTAGGTCTAAATCCAGGAAACGTCTGGCTGTTTTGTGTTGTTTAGACAGTTTGTAGACCCTACGACCCCAGCCTCCCATGTGTCCACTCTCTGCTTGTCTGTGATTTTCTATGTCACTACGGCTCAATATGAACTCAGGCGAGGGCAAAAACATTCTTGGTTTTGTGTATATTGTGTGTGTGGAAGCTGTATGGTTATTGTTTGTGGATGTCCAGCAGCCTGCTACTTTCAACTGGTCTTGGTTTGAACACATCCATACTCATCTTGCTGAGTCAGTACTAGACTTGCTATTTCTTGCTTGCATTGGCAGTGAGAACAGACTCTCTGTTGGTTGTGTTCAGTTTAAGAAATGACTTGGGCATTCAGGTATGGATGAGCGTTAAAAAAAAGAAGAAAGTAAGCAATCAGCTCAAAACAGTACCTGTATTAACCTATTTGGTCCAAGGAAGGCTCTTTTACACATGGTCTGAAATTGATGAAGCCTGAAAACCAAAGCATTTCCAGATGAACAACATTCCTCCGCCCCTGACTGGGAAAGAAACAGAAAAGCAAGAAGGAGATGAAAAGGTACTGCCACACAACTGTATATGTAAGTAAAAAACATCAATGTATCCGCAATGTGATTTGGCCAAGCGTATCTTTCTGTTCCTGTACACTTGTGCCCCTGCTGCAGAAAATGTGGAATTATATGCACCTTGTCTAGTTGTGTCTTAGGTGCTGTTTGTGGTGTTGCATTGTGCTACGCTTGATGCTAGCCCTGTTTGTACAGTTTGCCTTTTTTGGAATTGGTACCATGATGTTAGCCTATCTTATATATGGGGCATTTTTAGTGATGGAACAATTAACACTACTCCCTAGTGTTTCCATGGTGCTAAATTCTAAGGACCTGATTCATAAAAATATCTACATTTATTCTCATAGTCCTACATCTGGAGAGAATTTACTTTTTTTTTTAATTCTCCAAACTTTCTATGACTACTCTTAGGAAGTTTTGACTTTCACAGCGTTCCTGTTGCACCCACGTATGTATGTATTTTGTTTCAGGCTTATTTGAGTATATTTTAGCATGTGTAGGTACTTAGGGCCAGATGTACGACCCTTCCAATTTGCAAGTCGCAAATTGTGTTGTTTTGCGACTCGCAATTTGCGACTCGCAAATTGGAATTTACAACAGTGTCTCAGACACTGTTTACGATTCCTAATGGGGTCGCAAGTTGCCTGCCTTATTAATATTCATGAGACAGGTGCAATTTGCGACCGCATTGAGAATGGCTAGCACTCCAAGGGATGGTGGCCTGCTGGGGTCAACGGACCACCATGTCTGTGACTGCTTTTTCAATGCAGCAGTTTTGTTTTTTACATGCAGCCCGTTTTCCTGAAAGGAAAACGGAATGCATTTAAAAAAGAAAAATGAAACGTTACTGTTTCATTTTTTAAGAATAAGCAGTGGTCCGTGTGACCACTGCCTGCTCTTAAAAAACATTTTGAATGCCAGTCACAAAGGGGAAGGGGTCCCCTGTGGATCCCTTCCAGTTTGCGAGTGGCTTAGCACCCATTTGAAATGGGTGGCAAACTGTGAGTGCTTTGTGGTCGCAAAACAATCGCACAATGAAGTATGACTCGCTATTAGGAAGGGACGCCCTTGGCACGCCCCTTCCTAATAGCGAGACGTAAAGCCTATTTTGCGAGTCGGTAATAGGTTACCAACTCGCTAAATAGGGTTTGTACATAGGGCAGACCGATTTTGCAGTCGCATAGGGGCTGATTTCCCGTTTGCGACCGCAAAAAACGGTAGTTGCAGTTTAAAACCTTTTCCTTTTTTTACCCACTGAAAAAGTATTTTCCTATGGAGAACCCCTTTTATCCTATTCTCCCTCAAATGTTAGGAATAGTACCCTATAGTACCCAAATCATGGGAATAGTACCCTACATGCTCGGAGCTTTCACCCTCGCTCCCTCATTAGGAATATACCATTTGGTGAATTCTTTAGAGCAAGGAGACTTGTAGCACACAAAAGGAGCATGAGAAAACTGAGCAAGAATTGAGTGATAGATTCAGGCAGAGATGCACCACACAAGAAATTCTAATAGAGGCACAGCAGAGAGCTAGAAAATCAAGAGGGAAGAGTCTCATCAAGAGGGAAGAGTCTCTTTTTAATAAGACTAGGAAAGTACTGAAGTGGACGCAACACAGATTTATCACAACATTCAACAAACAACACACATTACTGAGGTCAGCACTGAACAGACACTGGCGGTTATTGAAAAGTTACCCCATTATAGGGGAGAAGGTGAAGCGACGACCCTTAATTAGCTACAGAAGAGCAGCATCTATGAGGGACCATCTAGATCAGAGTGATGTGAAGCAAAAAGCTAAAAGAGGTACGTGGTCGAAACCCAAGGTGGGTTTGGGAGGTGTACATGGTTTAAAGCATGTAGACAGGTACAGAACAGAACTACTTATGACAAAGCATGGAGAATAGATGTATCAATCAAGGAAAGAATCACATGCAAAACTAGTTTTGTGGTGTATATGTTGGAATGCCCTTGCCCCAAGATATACATAGCGAGCATGACCTTACCAATACACAAAAGGATACTACAATACATAGGGGCAAAAAGAACATGGACACCACTTACGCAGTGGCCAAACATTTTGATAAGAAGCATAGGAAGTATGAAAGTAAGCTACGCTATGCAGGTTTAGTGTATGCGCCGAAGTGCTGGAGGAGTGGCCACAGGGAGTAGGAGCTGAGGAGACTGGAGGCCGGTCTGATCATAGAAATGGATAGCAAAGAGCCTATAGTGCTGAATGCTAATGAGGAATTGTACAGTTTTCTATAAATATAGGGGCTCATTAACAAGCCCCTTGCACTGCCTTGTGCCTCTGTTGCGTCACTTTTTTTGACGCAACAGCGGCGCTTCATTTGCTCCATATTTAAAAGGATGAAGATGCATCACTTTTCGTTGGGTTACCTCATTTTTTCCTGCGTCGGAATCGGCTGTGTCGCGTTAATTTTTAACTTATGAAAGGTAGGCGTTCCATTGGAACTGGCCCCTGTAAAACGAACGCAGTGGTATTTATGATTTTTTTAGTTTTTGGCGCATTCGGCCTCTGCACTGACAATGTGTCACAATCTCTACACCTGCTAAACCCAGGCATAGGAATGACGCATTGGCTGTGGCCAAGGGATCACACCAGCTGTAGTGACTTGACTGCAATCTTCAATCAAGTCGCATGGTCAGTGGGCCACAGAAGGTAGGTATGTGCACACATTGTCACATTGTGTGACATTATGTGCTGATGTCACACATACAAGTGGGCGCCATTCCCACTTGTATGCGTCACATCCAGGACCAATATGTTAGAGCGCAAGGTGACTTTGTCACCTTTTCATGCTATACTACATTGGTCATGTATTGTGCAGCATTACTGTAGTTGAACAGGTTTTCCCACCAACTACAGCAATTCGCCACTTTTGCGCCGGATGACTTGCGGCATCCTTCACATGGATACGTCAGAATTCCTGACGGATACTTGAAACCGTGAGCATAGGTTCTCCGTATTGTTAATACGGCACATCCATGATGGTGGATGGGTTTCTCCCACAGGTGCAAGTAAAACTGATGCATCGCTGCTTTAGCACAGCGATGAGTCAGTTCTTGTAAAGGAGGCCCATAGTTTGCTGTGTAGTAATCCACTGCCTGTTTGAAAACCTGACACAAGACGTTAGTTTACACTTTACCATTCATATATTGTTTTGATTTTTTTAGCTTCTAGATTTGGGCACTTAGAGTGGCACCGGCAGGCGACTGCATCACCCACTAGGGTGTTACGGTGATTTAATAAGTTCAGGACAGAAATCCTACCTCCAGTAGGTGAAAATGGCAAGAAATGTTTCCTTTATTAAAAAAGATGCTCCTTTAGTATTGTTGGCAATTATGTGTAAAGTAGACAGGGTTTATATCCCACTTGGGAGATTAAATAGAGATGCGGTGTCTGTGATAAGACTGAGTGACCATGTAGCTTACGAATGGACTACTCTTTTTAATACAATTCAGCAGATGAATGAAGTTGGTTATGAGTTTTTTGGAGTTAATTATTCTTAACGCCATGTTTTGAGTTGAATTATTGGAATACAGACATCTGTGATTGAAACTGGCGCAATGTAATTCACAATAACATTGAATTAATACCCTTTTTTCTTATGTATAATACTGGTATAACCTTAAACTAGCCTCTGCAAATATAGTAGCTGATAGCTTTTCTTTAATTTTGTATGTCCTACAATTATGTTGAGTAAAACAGAAGTAACAGTGTACTTAAATGTAAGGTAATGACAATGTAATTTATTGTGAGCAAGGCTCAGACGAGCCGAAACGCTTGGATTGTATCTTTTGCCAATAAACCTTCCTGAGTAACTACCGCATTGCCAATCTCTTCATTATTGGGGAAGAGGCTAAAGCAATGTGTGTGTGTGTGTATATATATATATATATATATATATATATATATATATATATATCCAACAAACATCACAACTTCACCAAAGAAAAGGGAGCACGCACTCGAGGATCCAAATAATGCTTGATTTAATGCGGTGTGGTCACTCCGGACCCGGCATGAAAACACAGACGCGTTTCGGCTGCGCACAGCCTTTCTCAATCAGTGAATCACCTTGTTACAAACAACTTTTAAAAAGACCCCTCCAGTCATAGAAATAGTACTAACCCCGATTATTCAAACATTTGAAAGCAGGACTGAAAAAACATGCTCATTTCAAACATGCGCGCAGTGCCTGTAGGAAACTGTGAAAACATTTATGTAAATAGCAGGTCTAAATGACCCTTTCAACATAATGTGTCCACTGTTCGTGCTGCACGGAATCAAAATATTTCAACCTGCAACATTCAATGACCAATTGGTTATAGATAAAATAAACGGAGAAATGTTACTGCACCATAATAATGTTCGGGTCTTTGCACATTATTAAAAAAGCGTTAAGGAGTTCAATTCAAAGGATCACCTCTTTCACAAAAGATGATGTAATCACGTGCAGCATTTCACGTTGGCTCCAAATGTGGGCTGCTCGACAACCATCTGTTGATTTTATACACAATGTAAACGGTTCGCTATCTGAGTCACTGTTCACAAAGAAATGTTCGAGGCTCCGGCATTTCACCGTGATAATCACATATATTAAACAAACATTGTGATGCAGCGCATGGTCAGCCAAAAAGAGGCGCATGTAAAATCCTTACATATGCCGGGCATGGAGATTATCACATCCGTGAATTAAAGCCACAAATCCTCACTGCAGTGCAGCAAATGCTGCGCGGTGCCCAACACCAGGTCATCCTCGGCATTCTGAGTGAGGCGGACGGTTCATGGCGGAAGACAAAAACTTCACGCTAAAAATTTCTCGGATTTCCTCGCACTCGGTCGCGACCTCCACACAGTTCCCCACCTCATATTGCTCATCCCGGTCTGTCCCTGGGGGCTCACCCGATATGGTATCCCGTTGAACTCCTTCCTTCACGGTCAAAGAGGCAAGCCCAGTTTATGCTGGTGTTGCGTGCAAAGGTGTCGCCGCAGTCACCTATAGTATCCAACAAACATCCCAACTTCATCAAAGAAAAGGGAGCACGCACTTGAGGATCCAAATAATGGCTGATTTAATGCGGTGTGGTCACTCCGGACCCGGCATGAAAACACTGAGACGCGTTTCAGCTGTGCACAGCCTTTCTCAATCAGTGAATCACCTTGTTACAAACAACTTTTAAAAAGACCCCTCTAGTCATAGAAATAGAACTAGTACTAACCCCGATTATTCAAACATTTGAAAGCAGGACTGAAAAAACATGCTCATTTCAAACGTGCGCGCAGTGCCTGTAGGAAACTGTGAAAACATCTATGTAAATATATATATAATTTCACTGAAAAACAAGCATTGGCATAGCCAATAGGTCTCGCCTTTGGGACCTTATAAGTGTTTAGCCATTCAACAATTGTGCTGCATAACTGACACCTGGTTAAACACATATACGGTCCCAAAGGCGAGACCTATTAGCCAATAGGTCTCGCCTTTGGGGCCTTATAAGTGTTTAGGCAGAGCTATTGGTTTTGCCAATGTTTTTAAGAGCATTGTGGCTGCTGTGCAGCATGTTGAAAAGTTATAATAAAAAAGACTTATAAGCATTTTTGTTACTTTATATATAACTAAGACGACATTATGTACAACTGAATGACCCAATTAAAAGAATAAACATAAGAAAGGTCTTGTCGTTTATTTTGTCGTTGCAATGTTGGCAACTTCTTCCTGCCTATTCTAATGTTGAGGTGGTGCTTAGTGATGCTGAGGTGGTGTTGAGTGATGTTGAGGTGGTGCTTAGTGATGCTGTGGTGGTGCTGAGTGGTGTTGAGGTGGTGCTTAGTGATGCTGAGGTGGTGCTGTGGTGGTGCTGAGTGATGCTGTGGTGGTGCTGAGTGATGCTGTGGTGGTGCTGAGTGATGCTGGGGTGGTGCTGTGGTGGTGCTGAGTGGTGGTGTGGTGGTGCTGTGGTGATGCTGAGTGATGCTGTGGTGGTGCTGAGTGGTGCTGTGGTGGTGCTGTGATGCTGTGGTGGTGCTGTGATGCTGTGGTGGTGCTGAGTGATGCTGTGGTGGTGCTGAGTGGTGTTGTGGTGGTGCTTAGTGATGCTGTTGTGGTGCTTAGTGGTGCTGAGTGGTTGTGTGGTGGTGCTGAGTGGGGCTGTGGTGATGCTGAGTGGGGCTGTGGTGGTGCTGAGTGGTGCTGTGGTGGTGCTGAGTGATGCTGTGGTGGTGCTGTGCTGGTGCTGAGTGATGCTGTGGTGGTGCTGTGATGGTGCTGAGTGGTGGTGTGGTGGTGCTGAGTGATGCTGTGGTGATCCTGAGTGATGCTGTGGTAGTGCTGAGTGATGCTGTGGTGGTGCTGAGTGATGCTGTGGTGGTGCTGAGTGATGCTGTGGTGGTGCTTAGTGATGCTGTGGTGGTGCTTAGTGATGCTGTGGTGGTGCTTAGTGATGCTGTGGTGGTGCTTAGTGATGCTGTGGTGTTGCTGAGTGATGCTGTGGTGGTGCTGAGTGGTGCTGTGGTGGTGCTGAGTGATGCTGTGGTAATGCTGAGTGATGCTGTGGTGGTGCTGTGGTGGTGCTGTGGTGGTGCTGAGTGATGCTGTGGTGGTGCTGAGTGATGCTGTGGTGGTGCTGAGTGATGCTGTGGTTGTGCTGAGTGATGCTGTGGTTGTGCTGAGTGATGCTGTGGTGGTGCAGAGTGATGCTGTAGTGGTGCAGAGTGATGCTGTGGTGGTGCAGAGTGATGCTGTGGTGGTGCAGAGTGATGCTGTGGTGCTGCTGAGTAATGCTGTGGTAGTGCTGAGTGGTGTTGTGGTGGTGCTTAGTGATGCTGTTGTGGTGCTTAGTGATGCTGTGGTGGTGCCGAGTGATGCTGTGGTGGTGGTGCTGTGGTTGTGCTGTGGTGGTGCTGAGTGGTGGTGTGGTGGTGCTGAGTGGTGCTGTGGTGGTGCTGAGAGATGCTGTGGTGGTGCTGAGTGGTGGTGCTGAGTGATGCTGTGGTGGTGCTGAGTGGTGTTGTGTTGGTGCTGAGTGATGGTGTGCTGGCTCTGATTGATGCTGTGGTTGCGCTGAGTGATGCTGTGGTGTTGCCGAGTGAGAGATAGAGTGATATAATGCCCAATTAGAGAGGGTGGTGAGAGAGAAAGAGAGAGAGAGAAAGGGTGTACATAGAATAAAGAGTGGAGCGGGATAGAGAGAGTGAAAGAAGGGGAGAGAGAGTGAATGAAGGAGTTTGAAAGAGAAACAGATAAAGGGGTGAGAGAGAATGAAAGGCTAAAAAAGATAGAGAGGGAGAGTTAATTAAGTAGAGAGAGAATTAGAGAGGGAGAGAGAGAGAAGGAGAGAGATAATAAGAGTGGGGGTGTGGAGTTTAAATAGAGTGAAGAAGTGACGCGGAAAAAGTAACCTTAAATATAGCTTTGTGCTTTGCGCGAATAAATATTTTTAAAAAACAGTGAGAGACAAAAATACTGGTAATTAGGCTGTGACTCCCAATATAAAACAAATAGCGATATAAGGTGAAATCAACCCACTGAAGCAATATTTCTAACTAGACAAAAAAAAGCTTGCATTTCAATGCTAATTGCTGTTGTTTTTCATGTGACTGTAGTCCAGGGCCCTCAGTTGGTAATGTGAGCTGCTGCTGCGATTGAAACATCAGAGTCCAGAGAGTTAATGAGCCATGACGAGGAAATGAGGAAGAGATAGGAAACAACAGATGGCAGCTGCGCGTGCACGCCATCGTGAACTCAAGCTGGTTGCCAGCCGAAAGCCAGTGTTTGCACTTCCAAAACCCGCTTACTAAAACTCTCGGCCAGACCAGCGCAAGCGTTGGTGCAGGCCGAGACCTAAAAACCCACCCTTGATTTCTGTCCATTTCCGTGGCTTCGGCGAGAGTGATTGCCTGGCTAGGCGCTTCAACCCCTACGTGTTGACAGAAGCACCCCTCCCCCACTCGCACCTTTCCATTGTGTGTTAACGCAGCTCTGTGCCTTGCAGTCGGGGCGGCCCCCGCAAGTCCGCGCTGACGAGCCAGATTCAATGCATTTGTAGTGGGCGGCATCGGCGGAGCGCGTCCCTGACAAGGACAATGACGGTTGGGAACTAGCGCCGTGAGCCCCGGCACCCGGGAGCACCCGAGACAACCGTGCGGAGAAGGGGCCAGGCCTTGGTCCCAATGTACACCGTCATGCACGCTTTAACTTGTCACACGGTCAGGTGTGCATACGTATATTGCCATTGTACTTAAACTGCATTCATACAGTTCTGATCTGGAACATGTCACCTAAGATGATGTCGTACAACGCACAGCTGCCCGCCCATGGACTTCTGAGCAGCGTTTGTATGTTTGTTTACACGTGAGTACATATATGTAGACTAAACACCCATCCAGGCAAAATTCTGGGATGAAAGCGTAAACAAGATGTGACTTTGTTTCTCTCTTGCGCACAATCGTTGAAACAGACAAAATGCGACGGAAAAGAACCTCTCATTGAAACTGCATGTGCACAGAAATAAAAACATTCAATTAACATAAAACAAAGAAACCAGCGCACACGGACGCCTAATGTAAGCAAAGGATGTAAGTGACTTTAGTCATCTAAAAAAAAACAAGCAATGGCCGCGCGGCCGTGAAACTGACACGGCCGCGCGGCCGTGAAAGTGAAAGTAAGCGGGTTTTGGAAGTGCAGACAGTGGCTTTTGCTGGCGACCAGCTTGCGTTCACGCGAGCGTCCAGATGGCAAGGGAAGCCATATGGCGCCTGATCGCGCGTGCACGCTCGCGTGAACGCAGGCTAGTCCGCAGCAAAAGCCACTGTTTGCACTGCCAAAACCCGCTTACTAAAAGTCTCGCCAGAGCAGCGCATGCGCGCTGGCTCAGGCGAGACCTAAAAAAGGTTAAAGGGATGTTATAATTAGGCTCAGATTACACTCACTCATACAAAACCATAGAAATTCAGCAGTTATAGTTTCTTGAGCCAACAATAACTTACACCCCCGAGATGCACTGCTTATGACCTAACAAATTACACCACTTATAAAATCACTGATGTACAAGTGGGTGAGTAAGTGGCTGTATGAGTGAGTGAGTGGATGTTTGGTTAAGTGAGTTGGTGGGTGAGTGACTGTATTGGAGAGCGAGTGTCTGTGTGAATGGCTGTATGGGTGAGTGAACAGATGTGTGAGTGCTTGTATGCATGTGTGAATAGGTACGTAAGTGGTTGTGTGGGTGTGTGTTTGAGTGCTTGTATGGGTGAGTGAGTGGCTGTGTTGAGAGGTTGTATAGGTAAGTGAGTGGGAATGTGAGTGACTGTGTAGGTAATTAAGTGGGTTTGTGAGTGGCTGTATGGGTGAGTGTGTGGCTATGTGACTGCCTGATACGGGTGAGTGACTGTATGAGTGGGTGCATGGGTGAGTGAATTGTTGTGTGAGTGGCTGTACAAATGGGTGTGTGAGTGACTCTATGAAAGAGTGAGTGGATGTTTGAGTACTGGTATGGGTCTGTGAATGGGTATGTGAGTGGTTTTGTGGGTGTTTGAGTGGGCATGCGAGAGGTTGTATGGAGGTGTGAGTGGGTGTGTGAGTGGTTCTGTGGATGATATCATCAGTGATGTCATGAGTGATGTCATTTGAGATGTCATGAGTGAGGTCATGAGTGATGTCACTGACCATGTCATGAGTGATGTAATATGTGAGGTCATAAGCAGTGCATTGTGGGGATGTAAGTTATAGTTAGCTCAGGTAACTTTAACTGTCAGGAATTGAGCCAAGCGGCGCCTACAGTGCCGAATTCCAGAACTACATAGCCCAGAATGCCGGGATCTGGGAGAGGATACAAGTAGGAATGACGCACGTAGGACGACGTGCGTAATTCGGAGTTCCTGCTTTCTCTCGGCTGAGGGGAAGACTGTGGCGGGTCTTAGCCACTCTCCGGTTCATGGATAGATTGGGAGAAAACTTCCAAAAGTTAAGGAGTCCGGCGGCTGCTGTATAGAGAGGTAAACGGTGTACAGTGCGGTGAGGATTCCCGCATACACGCCGTCTTCAGTGTTAGACTGTGCTCAAATGTTTGGGCGATATTTGACACTCCCTTGCTTTCACGAGCGGAATGCGGTGGTGGGTTAACCACGCATTGCCGTTTCAAAGTGCACTCTTTCTGGCAAATACCAGAGCGGAGAACGGTGGTAGAATCCACGTTTTGCCGTGTCTAGGAGTTTTCTGTTGTTTTATTAATCGCCTCAATACCAGAGCGGAAGCGGTGGTGAAGGAACCACGCTTTGCCGTGTCTGGGAGTTTCTGTTGTTTGCAGCTTCACCTAAATACCAGAGCGGAAGGCGGTGGAGAAGTAACCACGCTTTGCCGTGTCTGGGTTACCTACAAGTCTGGAAGTGATCTCCCCGCCAGAGCGGAAAGAGGTGGTGGGGTTAAACCACTTCTGGCCATAAGCATAAGAGTATTTTAGTTTTCCAATCTAACTTAGTGGGTTTATTCCTAACAGTCAGTTGGGCATGAACATTTCAAAAACAAAAAGGAAAGTACATGGGAACAGCGTTGACTATTTTTTCTTGTTAGTCTCACGGAGTGGACTCCAGAACATGAGAATTGAGCTTCTCGTCTTTTCTTACTTTCGGATCATTATAAGTCTTACAAACTTGGCGTGAAAAGTCCTAGGTATGTATGGGTATGACTGAAGAATAAATGCATGGTTGGCCACAACATACCTAGGTTTTCTAACAGTGTACATTCTGTGTTATAGATACAGATCACCCTGGTGGATGCCCTGGTTGGTTCGGTTCCAGGAAATCATGATTGTTTGTTCAAGGTACTGACAGGGACATAGTGAGACCTTATAAGAGTAGCCATTCACATGCATTGTTTACACTCTTGTTGTTTTTTCTTACAGGTTCTTTCCCCGCTGTTCCTTCCCTATCCTTTCCCTCGCCTGATCACTCGAATACTCTGTGGCATAAATAGCGTGTTGGTGAGATCAGGAGGTGGACCCTCTCTTGCTGCAACTGGATTCCGCGGAGCGTAACCTGACAGAATTACGCACCCAAGTATATATCGCTCCGCCCGATCCAGGTGTATCAAGTTATGGCGTCCCTGGAAGATGTACTTCAGGCCTTGGTCCTGGTCCAACAGGAATTGGCATCCTCTAAGGCGGAAACCGCTGCTTTAAGAGAGAAGGTAGAAAAGATGTCTAGGAATCCCTTTGATGCTTCCTCTGCAGCTTCACAGATACAAGTTACAGTGCCACCTCCCATACCGTTGGCTAGCCCAGAGAGATACGCGGGGGACCCGCAAAAGGTTCAAGTGTTCCTGACACAGATCATGCTGCACTTCTCATGTAAACCTGCCTCTTTGCCCAATAATCACTCTAGGGTGGCGTTTGCTATTTCGTACCTGGTGGGTGACGCTGCGAACTGGGCCGTCCCTTTAGTTAGGAATAATGACGTGGTATTGTCTGATTGGTCGGCTTTTAGGGCAGAATTTGAAAGAGTTTTTGATTGCAGGGCTACTACATTTAGCGCTGACAGGGAACTACTAGACTTGAAACAAGGGAAGACTGATTTGGTAACCTACTTGACTACGTTTAATAGGTTAGTGGCGGAAACCGCCTGGCCAGAAGAAAAAAGGATGTCGCTGTTTTATCAAGGGTTGCGAGATGAAATGAAAGACGGGCTGGCGCAGATTGATCCCCAACCCACTACATGCATAGACATGATAAATCTAACCCTGCGATTGGACGGTAGGATGTCTGAGAGAGGAGGAGAGAGAAAAAGGTGGGAGAGAGGATATTATAGGTTTGATAGACCTCCTCGCAGACCAGCGGGTAATGCTGAGGCCGAGGCTGAACCTATGGAGATCGGAGCCGTCAGAGCACCTCTTACGAGGGAAGAAAGGGAGAGCCGCAGAGTGCAGGGATTGTGCATGTACTGCGGTAAAAAGGGTCACTATGTTAGGAATTGTCCTTCTAAACCTAAAACTCCCAGTTTCTGGTCGAGGAATAAAAGGGTGGCGGTGTCAACCACTAGTTCTGAGACAGGAAAAACGGGGTGCTCCGGTACAGACGGGGAAGACAAACAGGGTTGGAAACTCCCCTCATTATCAACCAGAGTTCTGCAGGAGTCTGAGTCGCACATTGTGCTCCCCATGGGTCTTGAGAGTAATCAGCAGTTCCATCAGGTTCTGGTTATGTTGGATTCGGGGGCGACAGGTAACTTCATAGACAGCGGGTTGGTAACAAGTCTTAATTTATCAAGAATACCTAGGGAGACACCAGAAAAAGTCTTGGCCGTGGATGGCAAACCCCTGAAGTCAGGGCTTATTGTTGAACGAACAGAGGTGGTTGTGTTGTCTATAGCGGTTGCGAAAGGAAGACATGTAGAAGAGCTGACGTTAAATATCATAGAGGCCCCTCAGTATGAGGTGATTTTAGGGATGCCGTGGTTGTGTCATCATAATCCCACCATAGACTGGGGAACTAAATCGGTTCAATTCTTATCAGAGGAATGCCATAGTCACTTGGTTCCGTACCCTCCTTCACAGGCTGTTGCTTTGACGTATCCCTTTGTCGTGGCTACCGCGGCTGAGAAGGAAACAGTATTACCGTTAGAGTACAGTCAGTACATGGATGTATTTAGTGAATCCAAGGCAGAACAGTTGCCACCTCACCGAGAGTATGACTGCCGCATAGACTTGGTGGAAGGGGCTAATATCCCGGCATGTAGAGTGTATGCGTTGTCTTTGCCCGAAACTAAACATCTGCGGGAATATCTGGACCACTACCTGGAGATAGGGTTTATCAGGCCATCTCGTTCACCAGCGGCCTCTCCACTATTTTTTATAGCCAAAGCCAACGGTGATCTGAGGGCCTGTGTAGACTATCGAATGTTGAATAAAAACACCATACGTAACCGATACCCTTTACCCCTCATATCAGTGTTACTGGATCAGGTGAGGGAGGCTAAGATCTATACTAGGTTGGACTTGAGAGGGGCTTACCACTTGGTGCGTATCTGTGAGGGGGACGAGTGGAAGACTGCCTTTAAGACTCGTTACAGGTTGTATGAGTACTTGGTTATGCCGTTCGGCCTTTGCAACGCCCCGGCGGCATTCCAGTACTTCCTTAATGATGTCTTAAAGGAGTATGTGGATCACTTTGTAGTGGTCTATATTGACGACATCTTGATTTACTCAGACAACAGTAAAAGCCATAAGAACCAGGTTGTAATGGTGCTAGATAAGTTGCGTGAGCACAGCCTGTTTTGCAAGTTGAGCAAGTGTGAGTTTGGTGTGAGGGAAGTAGAGTTTCTAGGGGTAATGCTTTGCCCGGAAGGTTTGCACATGGCAGAGCGTAAGGTGCAGGCAGTGCACGAATGGCCGACTCCAAAGAACATGAGAGATGTGCAATGCTTCCTTGGGTTTGCGAATTATTATCGAAGGTTTATCCTCCATTTCTCCCAGATAGCAGTTCCCATCACACGGTTACTCAGAAAAGGAGTGCCTTTTGTTTGGTCAAGGGAGGCAGAGGAAGCGTTTACCTACCTGAAGAGAGCTTTTACAACTGCTCCTGTGCTTTCCCATCCTAAACTAGAACATCCTTTCGTGGTAGAGGCGGATGCCTCGGATGAGGCCATCGGTGCCATCCTTTCACAAAGAAACCAGAGTACAGGACAACTTCATCCCGTAGCCTACTTGTCTAAGAAATTAAATTCGGCAGAAAAGAACTATACTATCGCCGAGAAGGAACTCTTGGCTATTAAAAAGGCGTTTCAGGAGTGGAGGCAATATCTGTGGGGGGCTTGTTATCCCATTAACGTCTATACAGACCACCGCAATCTACAGTATATGAAGTCGGCACGGCACCTCTCACAAAGACAGATGAGGTGGATGCTGTTTTTTGCCGAATACGATTTTGTGGTTACCTTTAGGCCTGGTGTAGAGAACCGTAAGGCAGACGCGCTGTCTAGACAGGAATCGTTAGAAATCCCTAGTGACGAGAACATCGAGGCAATCATCAAGCCCTCAAAGGTGATCTGCGCTATTAGAGTGGAAAACTTTTTGGATGAGGTAAGAAGTCACAAACACAGCTCAGTGTGGGAGGCATGGGCGGAACAAGATGACGAACGAACAGTGAAGCAGAGTCTACCATTTTACAGAAACAAACTGTATCTGCCCACGCCGGTGTTGCAGAAGAAAGTCTTTACTTGGTGCCATGTAGCTCCATTGGCTGGACATCCGGGTATCCGTAAAACCCTACAGTTGATACAACGGCACTTTTGGTGGGAGACTATAGGCAAAGATGTTTAGGCTTGGGTGGCTCATTGTGAGAATTGTGCAAGAGCTAAAGGCGAAAACACCAGGAAGAAAGGAAAGCTTCTACCCATGCCTACTCCTCAGCGACCCTGGCAAAACATTAGCCTAGATTTTGTAACTGGTTTGCCTCTAGACCAGGGAAGTTCAGCCATCATGGTGGTGGTGGACAGCCTCACAAAAATGGGACATTTCATCCCTTGTAAGAACCTTCCTACAGCAGGACAGACAGCGCAGCTACTAGCCAGTAACATCATCCGTATTCATGGGGTGCCGGAAGTGATAGTGTCAGACAGAGATCCGCAATTTATAGCCAGATTCTGGAAAATGTGGTGCCGAGCCTTGCATATCGATGTAACGCTCTCTACAAGCTTCCACCCACAGACTGATGGGCAGACGGAACGGTTAAACCAGACCTTGAAGAAATACTTGAGGTGTTATGCAAAAGAGGCCCAGGACTCGTGGGTGGCATTACTGTGGATGGCGGAATTGGCGTATAACAATGCTTGGCATTGCTCAATAGGAGTATCCCCCTTTCGAGCGAACTTTGGCTATGACGCCAAAACCCTGCCTATCAACCTGCCGGAGGACCTAATGAACCAGCCCACAGTTCAGGAACAGGTGAAAAAGCTTCACATGGTCCATCGTTGTGTAAGAAAGCATTTGTTGCGAGCCAAGCAGGTGTACAAGCGGTGGGAGGACCATCACAGAATAAACGGGCCCCAATATCAGGTGGGTGACAGGGTTTGGTTGTCCACCAAGAACATCCGATTTAAACTCCGTAGTGTGTTCCACCCTAGGTATATTGGCCCGTACCAGATAATCAAACGAATTAATCCAGTGGCCTATAAACTGAAGTTGCCTGCTTCTCTTCGGATTCACCCTGTGTTCCACTGCAATCTTTTGAAACCTGCTCTGACCACTCGGCGGCATAGTACTCCGCCAGTGGTGTGTGATGGTGGGCTTGAATATGAAGTCAAGTGCATTCGGGACTCAAAACTGCGGAGGGGAGTTCTGTGGTATCTGGTCTCTTGGAAGGGATATTCGGTGGAAGACGATTCCTGGGAGCCCTGGCAGAATGTGCACGCGCCGGTGGCGGTCCGCTCCTTCCATAGGAAGTTCCCGGCCAAACCTGGACCTAGGAGGCGCTTGGCGGGTGGGTCTACTGTCAGGAATTGAGCCAAGCGGCGCCTACAGTGCTGAATTCCAGAACTACATATCCCAGAATACCGGGATCTGGGAGAGGATTCAAGTAGGAATGACGCACGTAGGACGACATGCGTAATTCGGAGTTCCTGCTTTCTCTCGGCTGAGGGGACGACTGTGGCGGGTCTTAGCCACTCTCCAGTTCATGGATAGATTGGGAGAAAACTTCCAAAAGTTAAGGAGTCCGGCGGCTGCTGTATAGAGAGGTAAACGGTGTACAGTGCGGTGAGGATTCCCGCATACACGCCGTCTTCAGTGTTAGACTGTGCTCAAATGTTTGGGCGATATTTGACACTCCCTTGCTTTCACGAGCGGAATGCGGTGGTGGGTTAACCACGCATTGCCGTTTCAAGAGTGCACTCTTTCTGGCAAATACCAGAGCGGAGAACGGTGGTAGAATCCACGTTTTGCCGTGTCTAGGAGTTTTCTGTTGTTTTATTAATCGCCTCAATACCAGAGCGGAAAGCGGTGGTGAAGGAACCACGCTTTGCCGTGTCTGGGAGTTTCTGTTGTTTGCAGCTTCATCTAAATACCAGAGCGGAAGGCGGTGGAGAAGTAACCACGCTTTGCCGTGTCTGGGTTACCTACAAGTCTGGAAGTGATCTCCCCGCCAGAGCGGAAAGAGGTGGTGGGGTTAAACCACTTCTGGCCTTAAGCATAAGAGTATTTTAGTTTTCCAATCTAACTTAGTGGGTTTATTCCTAACAGTCGGTTGGGCATGAACATTTCAAAAACAAAAAGGAAAGTACATGGGAACAGCGTTGACTATTTTTTCTTGTTAGTCTCACGGAGTGGACTCCAGAACATGAGAATTGAGCTTCTCGTCTTTTCTTACTTTCGGATCATTATAAGTCTTACAAACTTGGCGTGAAAAGTCCTAGGTATGTATAGGTATGACTGAAGAATAAATGCATGGTTGGCCACAACATACCTAGGTTTTCTAACAGTGTACATTCTGTGTTATAGATACTGTGATCACCCTGGTGGATGCCCTGGTTGGTTCGGTTCCAGGAAATCATGATTGTTTGTTCAAGGTACTGACAGGGACATAGTGAGACCATATAAGAGTAGCCATTCACATGCATTGTTTACACTCTTGTTGTTTTTTCTTACAGGTTCTTTCCCCGCTGTTCCTTCCCTATCCTTTCCCTCGCCTGATCACTCGAATACTCTGTGGCATAAATAGCGTGTTGGTGAGATCAGGAGGTGGACCCTCTCTTGCTGCAACTGGATTCCGCGGAGCGTAACCTGACATTAACTGCTGAATTTCTAGTTTTTGCACAAGTGAAATCTGAGCCTAACTATTAAGTCTCTGCAACCTTTGGTTATTTCAGTATATTTCTATGGTTTTTAAATTCTATTTCCTAACTATAACATCCCTGTAACCTTTGGTTTTTTAAGAGAATTTCTATAGTTTTTTTACTAGTAGTCGCATTTGCATAGTGGTGAAGAAAGGGGGCAGGGCCTCCGACCAGCTCTCAGGAATCCCACTGTGTTAGACCTACAGGAGGGGTTCTTGGCCACCAAGGACCCTCAGCATCCAAGGGGACTTCATCCCCCAACCAGCAGTGCACCAGGAGGCGTGTCTGCAGAGTAGTGGAGAATGGGGGCATGGCCTCCTTTGACCTCTCAGCAATCCCGCTGTGTGGGACTCACTAGAGGTAAAAGGAGGGCTTGTTGGCCCCCAAGGACCATGAGGAGCCAAGGGGACTTCATCCCCCAATCAGTAGTGCACCAGGAGGCAAAATTGCAGAGTGGTGGAGAATGGGGGCCTGGCCTCCAACGACCTCTCAGCAGTCCCACTGTTTGGGACTTACTGGAGGTAACAGGAGGGTTGCTGGCCCCCAAGGACCCTCAGCATCCCTGCCGGCTCCCCACCTCCTGCGGGAGCCAACATTGCTTTCACACACAGGGAGCTGCTGGAAAGGCAGCTCCCTGTCTGTGAAAGCAATTCTGTTCCACTTTCAGCAAGTGAGAGCATTTTCAATGCTCTTGCTTGCTGTAAGCGGAGAGTTTGCTGTTGCACATGCTCCCGCCAAGCCACAGTAAAAAGCTATGTCGGGGGGGCAGAGCAGGAGCCGGCCCTGAGGGGGTGGCAGTTCCCAGGGCCATCTATGGCTACAGGAGGAGGGCCGCGTGGCCCCACTCCATTCCAGGACTTGGTCCCGGGGAGGTGGTGGTGGTCCCCAAGGATGCAGGGGGGCTGCGTGGCCCCCTGCATCAATGGTATATTTAGCCCAGGGAGGTGGCACTTCCTGGGGCTCCAGGGGGGCTGTGAGCCCCTGAATTAAGATTATATTTAGCCCCAATGAGGAGGCAGTCCCCAGGGTGCTGGCGTGCCCAACCGCATACATATCTTTTAATAACCTGGGAAGGTGGTGGTCCCGGGGCTGCATGGGCCACGAGGGCCCCTTTACATTAATTGCAGATTTGCCCTGGGGAGGTGGCAGTCCCCAGGGTACGGTGGTTGCCAAGCAGGCAACTCCTGCATAAATAAAAAAAATGTGCCCTGGGAAGGAGGCGGTCCCAGGGGCTTTATAAGCTCTAGGAGTGGGGCCCATGCACACCCCTCCTACATATATTGTGCATACCCACGAGAACTGGCTCACCCGGGGGGTTAAGATTACAGAAGCGTGAGAGCCCACACTTCTTTTTTTTTTTTATGTCAGCAGGAGCCGCGGTTCCAGCGTGACTAGCGCCAAAATGTTTTGAAATAAATGCATTTTTGGCCCTGTGGGGTCCCTGTGGACCCCCTCAAGAGGCCTAGGAAGTTAGGATATTTCTATCCTGCCCCCTTTCCGTTTTTTATGCTTTTTCTGGGACTCGGCTGAAGATGGCTGCTAACACTTCCTTGTTTAAAGTATTGGCAGCCAATCAGATATCAACACGAGATCGGGAAGGGTCATGGATCCTCCGTGTCCCTATATTTACAATTGGACATTTCTTTTAATAACTCTACAACTACTGAACAGATTTACAACAAATCACAAAGAGGCACTTCCCTGAACCAACAGCTACCTTTCTGCCAAATTTGGCGCAATTCAGTTTATAGCAGTTCGGGCTGTAGCCGTGTCTAATGTTTCTATGGAAATTAACATGGGGAAAATACGTTTTGGGAACCCCCCCTTTTTCTCGGCCCCTGCTTGACAGATCACCCCGAAGACAGCAGCTGAAGTGAGTGGCAAACTAGTTTTGAAAATTTCACGAGGCTTCATCAAACGACGCCAAAGTTATTGGCAAATGACAATATTAAGTCCTAACTATAACTACCTACTGGTATTTATATATATATATATTTCCTGCTACCTGTCAGTAGTCCCCTGCATTATAGAGAGAAGACAAAAACCTCTAACAAACTCCCTTTAATATTTCAGTAGGTATAACTATAATTATTATCAAATTTGTAGTAGAGCCAAAGACATATATACAAATAGATAGTCGTTCATTTTTTTAATTCTCAAAATTCCATTAGTCATTGAACACATTTTTTTTGTTGCCCTTTTTAGTTACAAAAAGTATCAAAACAACATTGTAAAACAGTTAGTGACAAACATTATTTGGGAAGAAAGACAGTTTTCACCTACCCAACATCCACTCAGACAATATGCACTCCACACTCTTTCATACCACAGCTATGTTAAAACACAAAGGATGTAGGGGCATCATTGCCTCCATACATTGAAGAGCACCTATTAATGTAGTTTCATATATATATATATATATCCTGAGTGTGCCTCCACCGCAAGGGGAACTTTGTTTGTATATATATATATATATATATATATATATATATATATATATATATATATATATATATATATATATATATATATTCTAGCTAGTGTTATATTTTGTATAGGTTTATACTGGAAACATTTTATAGAGTATATATGAGGAAAGTTAGACACAACTTTCTTTCTGTTCTTTATAGTTAACACATGGTGGGCCATATGTACAAACACATTTTCCCATAGACACAGAATGGGTAAAACCCTTTGATACATCTGGCCAGGTGTGCTTTAACTAGCACACAGTGCCCCAACGCGCGTTTCGGTGATACACCATGGATGTGGTAACACCTTCCTCAGGGCAAACAGAGGCTTAAAACCGGAGTCAGGTAGGAAGGGACTCCTGTAATGGCTCTATAGTGTTTAAGTACGAGTCACAGGACGGGAGGTCTCGATCCACATTGGGCGAGAATAGAAAGAAGGGTGGGCAATCCAATTTTATCCTAAGGTGGATGCGCTTTTCTGCTGCTATAGATGGCTTCCCGGATGAAAGGAGAGGTATTTGATGTCCAAATAGGATAAACAGGGCAGTTAAGCCGGTAATCGAGTAGTTAGATCGAGGCATCAGATTACTTTTCTGTCACGAAGGAAGATCTCCTGGGGAGACGGTCGAACACGTTTTCTCCCGATGTCCCCTACATTATGCCCAAAGGCTATGAATGTATTTACTGATGTATTTTTATTTATAAAGTTTTATAGAGCGCGAACATGACCCATGTGAGATATGGGAATGGCTGAGGCTCCTCGCCCCTTTCTGCACGGTTGCCTCCTCGTTTTGTGTTAGGCCAATGGATAGGGTAAATCTTAGACTATATTTAGGGTGTAATGTGCCCTACAAACCTTTTGTAAATAGGTGGTCAGCAAGTTTTCAAGTTATCCCTGTCCTGGAACACACAATTCTTGTTTTGGTAAGGAGATATTGGTGGAATTTTACATCTAAGTTCATTTGCAGGTGTAAATTCATGTTTGCAAATATGTAGCTCTAAACTCTCACGGACCTCTTCACACCGAACACAGAACTGAGTTCACCATAAACCCAATTCTGCCTTGCCTAGACTACTGTAACGTCACCCACCCTGATCTACCCTATAAAGTAACTGTAGGAAAGTGCCCTTTCTGCATGGTTGCCCTTAAATTGTTTGCTAGATACCTGATTCAATTTGACTGAGTGTGCCCTGGGCCCTGCCAATCAAGTTCACAGTGCCTATGTTCTTGCCCTAACATGTGCCATTGTTTCCACAATTGGCACAATTCTAGCCACCTGTAATCCTTTGTAGGGGGTACCTATGGCACCAAGGTAGCATGGGCTGCAGCATGTATTATGCCACCCTCAGAGACCTCGCACCACAAACATGCACCACTGCCATTGCAGCCTGCTTGTTTTGGTACAGCTAAAAGTGAACAGTCGACAAGGCACACATCCCTGTGTGCCATAGATGCCCAGCACTGCATAAGGCCTAGGAAAGTCACCCTTAAGGTAGAGCTATGTCTCATGTGAGGACCTATGTGCAAGAGCAGACAGGCCCCTATAATATCTAAGGCCATTTTTAGATATTATAAGGGCTCAGTAAAGCCACCCTGAGTAAATGGTCTGGAAACTGGTCATTACGAGTTTCGTAGCACCATAATGGCTTTACTGAATCCTGGGATGTTTGGTACCAAACATCTCAAAATAATAAACCTGCACTGACTCCAGTGTCAGGTTTATTATTTCCTGCACTCATGGGTCTCTTCTAGAGGGGACCCCTGAACCAAACCAGCCTCTGGTGGGTGTCTGACTGGTGAACACTAGCCTTCCACCACGATACAAGTTTCTGGACCCCTGGGGTGGGAGCCTTCGCTCCCTTGGCTCAGAAACAAAGCCTTTCCTGGGGGGAGGTGTTCACACCTTCCCCAGGTCAGAAAGTGCCATCAGTCACAGGGGAGCTTCAATGGCTTTGCCACCTTTGCAACGTGACCTCCAGCCTCTCCTGATATCAGGAGCTGGCCCCCTTCCTGTCTCACCCCCTTTTCATCAGGAAGACAGGCGGGAAAAAGTAGAACAGCCCAGAAGGTGTGCCCACCTTTGCCAACCCCACCCCTCAGGTGGGGGAGGCGAGGTGAAGCCCACTCTTCAGTGCCTTCCATCTTGCAGGCACCCTCCAATCAGGGATAGGACAGTGCCCACCCCCCTACGTGGGGTGAGCACCCTAAGGGTGTATTCACCCTAAGGCAGTAGCCCATTGGCTACTACCTCAAGACCCCTAAAATGCCCACTAAATGCAGTATTTAGGGGGCAGTCCTGAACCCAGAATTCAGATTCGACTTGGAAAGAAGAAGAAGGACTGAAGAGCTGTGCTGCAGAGAAGAGGACAATGACAACTTCTTTGGCCCCAGCCCTACTGGCCTGTCTACTGCTTCAGAACACCTGCAAGCTGAAACCGGCGAGTACTGCAGCCAGCAGCCTCCAAGAACCCTGGGGACCATTCCTGCCTTCCCAAAAGACACTGATCTCCCGTGGACACCGGATTTGTCCAACAGATTCAGGGTTCAGGGTTCCAGATCCAGCTGGAACCCTGAGTCCTCACCTGTCACCACTCTGCACCCGATGCCCGCGACCCGAGTCCGAGTGGTCCAACACCCCAGCGAGGTCCTCCTTGCAATCCTGACCTGGGATCCAATGTTGGACGACCTCCTCCAACCTTCACCTTAACGCATTCAGCCTCATCCTGAAGGGTCCCCACAACCACTACCGGAACAGGTGAGAAGAACCTGACACGAAAAGACACTCCTGCACCCACAGCTCCTGAGTCATGAGGTGCCTGACTGACATTGTCCTGGTGTCCAGCAACTCTCCAACTTCATCCTCCAGTCGTTGGTTCCCTTCTTCCAGTTGTGGCTTCAGCCTGCAGTCCTTTTCCTCAACCGGCAATCTCCATAGGAAAGCATTTGGCTCCTGACTCAGCCTAAGCATCCTGCACCCGGCTGCCCTGTGCCGCTGGTGGTGTGGACGTGGTACTGACCTGGAACCCCCTTTGCCCTTACCTTAACCCCAGGAGCTTGCCTCCCAAAAACCGCGTGGCCTGCCCATGAGCAGCCACTAACCATGGCACCCTTGCACTCTGCACCCGGCTGCCCTAGTGCTGCTGGTGGTGCATCACGAGTGATGAACTGCACCTTGGGGAACCTTGGTTCTAGCCCCAAAACTCAGTTACCAAAGCCGTTTACTTACCTGCAAACCTAACACTTCGTTTTTCTCGACAGGATTGTATGGTGGGTTTTTCTCTGAAACAAAAGTTGTGTTGAACCTGTTTTGTACTGCAACAATGTAACTTAGTGTTTTCAAAAGAGTTAACCTGCTTGCTAATGTACTACAATGCCCAAACTGTGTGATTAGTTTGTTTTGTGCAAAAGTAGAAAAGTAACTGAAAAGTAACTAAAGAGTAATCTTAAGTAATTACAAGTATTCTGAAGAGCTTACAACCAATTTTCTTGACTGCAAAGTTATTTGTATGCTCCTATAAAACAAGTATACCCTGTACCTTGAAAAGTATAATTGTATTTAAAGTATCACTTATCCGGTACTGAGTAAATCTTGGTTCTAGTATTAAAATAGCAAAGTAACAACTTTTTATACCAATAATTGGTCTGGATTCAGTCTTTGAGTGTCTTTGCCTGAGTATGTAAAACAAATGCTTAAGACTACCATCTGGTAAGCCTGACAGCTCAACCACACTTCCACAAAAGAGAGTAAGGTATTATCTACTTTAGCCTCTGCTATTCCTCTGGGTATCCACTGGACTCTGTGCACACTATACCTTACTTTGGTAGTGTATATACAGAGCCAGCTTCCTACAGTAACATATTCATAATCAAACAAACAGAATGGATCTTACCCTCAAAAAGCCAGACCACATAAAACTTGGTCTTAAGATGCACCATTGGCTCCTGGTAAAAGTCAGAATTAAACAAAAAATCTTTGGGGCCTTCCACAAAGCATACCTGCATTTCCAGTTACTTCATCCTTAAAGTTGAAACCAATTGCATGAAGTGCAGGAATCTCCGGTAGCCGGCACTTTTCAGACTCACCTTTAAAGGAGATTAAAGAGCAAAGGTCACAAACAAAATGGAACAGGGTTGCTCGCTGTGCTCAAAAATGGATGCTAACTTCCTTCCCACTATTAAATTGTGCTTCTTATCTTGCAGCACTCTGAAGATACTGAAAGGCAACAGGCAGTGTTGTATGAAACTCTTTGATAAATAAAACCCGCATTGGCTACCAACATTTTGGCTTTTCCAATGCTTATTTTGTAATTGTTTTGTTAAACTTTATTGTGGGGATAACTGCCTGGCCCTCAACAATATGAAACAATTGCTAAAAGCAAAAATATTTGTTTGTATCAAAAAGCACACATGGGCACTATTTTGTGTGTGGTTCTGCTCCTTGTAAAAGAGCAGAATGCATCACTCACAAAGAAGTTAGCCAATGACTGAAGTGGGCAGACCCAATGACCCATGTTGTATGCTGTAGTGGGTGCAACACAGATGGATGAAGTGGGCTGGGTGAAAGCCCCCTTGGTAATTGGATTGTACATATCATTTTAGTAAAATCAAAAGATCTTGGCTAACGCCAAACCTAAAAATGAATAAACTAGTCAATTATCATATTTTGTGAATATTAAACATGAATTTACACTCATTATTTTTTCCATTTCTGCACCTAAGTTAAACTTGGGTAAACAAATCAGTTTAAGACTTGGGCCCGATAAGAGGCCAAGAGTAGCGTACAATAGCCTGACTAGCAGGCCCTTTTTTTTCTCTGCCATCACTTTCGATTTTTCTGAGAACAACGTCAACCACTCATGAAAAGAAAACATGACTCTTCTACAGCTTCCTTTGTCTTATACCAGCGTGAATTGACAAATGATGAGCGACTCGACTGTAATCCTTTCTCTTGATTGCACAGGTTCCACGGCTATACTATTTTTTAAACTCTTTTGTTTTGCTCGGGAAACCTTGGTCAGCCGGCATAAAATGTCATTCACTCCTCCTTTTCAAGGAACTGCCCCGACGTCCTGGGCAGAACCTATTTTTTCTGGTGAGGACTGAATCACGGTTGGGTGTGGCACGCTGTGCTTTTATCAGATTCAACCTGAATCAGAGATAAGCGAGCCATTTATTTCAACTCCCCTCCAAGTCGTCCAGCTCATCTCCTGGCAACGTGTACAATGAGATTAAAACACTATCAGGGGAGTGTCACACCTTTTTAAGACAGCTCTTATACTCCTTACAATCCACAATGACTGTTTGGAGCCTACATTTATTTCAAAGTCACAACCTCACTTTCTCAACTGGACCAATGGGGCGGAAGTGAAGAGGTTAAGCGGAGGTGGCTGCAGCACGTGACAGTTGAAAACATTCAAGCATGCTGCTAATTCAAGCTGGTGCGACAGGTTGGGCTGGACTCGCAAGGCGTGTGCTTTGGGTCTGGTTTCACAACTTGCCTGTAGTGAATCTTGAGGAAAACAAAACCTCCTTGAACGTGTGTTTGTCGAACCTTCGATATGCCCCACTGCTCGCACTGAGTTTGCTCGAACGATGTCAACGTAAAACAAGCATTGTCAAAGCCAATATGTCGGGCGTTTGGCAGCCGGCCTTTTGGTTCTGTCAATGCTTGTTTGTTTTGTCAAAGTGTTTGCAAAACGTGATTGCTACGGAAGCTCCTAGTTCCTCATCAGTCTAAAAACAAAACACTGGCTAAAAATAAAATTATGTCTGGTCTCAAAAAGCACGCATTCCCATAGTAGTGGCTGGCACTTTAGGGAACTACTTTGTGTGTGGATATCCACCTGGAGAGAGAGCAGAATGCCATCACTGACCATGAAGTCAGCCAATGGCTACTGCTGCAACGGGACCTGGATCTACACTTCATTCCTTCAGCTTTTCCAGACTCATTGGAAGTCATTTAGTGGGCAGGCCTTCCTCTGACACTTGCAGTGAAAGACCTGTGTTGTCCCTACTCTACCTACAGCCAGCCTTTAAGTCTCAGACTAAGGTCATCTCTACTTGGATATGGACAGGGAGCTACAACATTTTTAAGGTTCGTGGTACCCTGACCGCTTCCCCTCTTCACACTGCATGACATGAATGCCCAATACAGTGAGCTAAGCCACATGGCTAATGCACGCGTGGGGAGGCATCAGTGGGCAGATCCCCATGCCCGGATTCTACTGGTAGTGCTGCTGGACCACACACCACGAAGTATCCCTAATGGCATAACAATAGTCCCTGCAGCCCCTGCGGTGTGGGGGGGGCGAGCTCCAGGGGCCCCCCTCCTGCACTGTGCACAGGCAGCATCTGAGAGCTCCTGGCTGGGTCCGCAGCCTGGGGGACCCCCTCCATGTACTTTGTAGGGGGGCCACCTCAAGTTTGGTTACGCCACTGAGTATGCCTAATGGGAAGTGCTAAGTATTTGCTTACGCATGCATCCACCAAGATGCTGATCCCACCTACTGACTGCCTTTAGAAGCTGTCACTCAAAATAGGGAACAAGTACCACCTTAACTGCACGGAATCAACTTCTATGAGGAAAGGAGGGACAGAATCAACAAACATCCCCTATCACCCTCTCCAGAGATGTGGTCCTGCAAGAAGCACATCACCAATAGTAAATGAGCACGGGTTATTCAGGCCTTCCATTTCTTTTCAGGCAGACTTCTTTATGGAATTCATTATTTGACTCATGGGAAATTCTAACCACACCATTTCTGCAACTGACATTCACTGCCTATGTGAATCACTTACTATAAATCTTCCAAGCATGTCCCATCCTGCAAGGATGATGACTAGGAGTACACATAACATTTGTGGCACTGGACTTCACAGTTACTACTGTGAAGTCATAGGCGCAGCACAAGCATATGCTGCTGCTACATGCCCTCCTGTGTTGTACATCATTGCTTATGTTATGTATCCTGCTCTACCGTAGCATTCTTATACTGCTAGTCTGCAACCTCAAGGCCTCTCAGAGATCCAATGCCACACTTTCTCCCTAGCTTCCTATATCTATGAATCGTGTCAGGTTTTGCAATCATAAACCAAAGGATGCTGGGAATTTTGAACATGTAACTACACTCAGCTGATAAGTGTGTTGCCAATTTCTGGAGATGTTCACTCTATTATGTAAAGTTTCCTACTTTGATCCACAATCCTGTCCACTGTCACATTACAGAAAGGTAACACTGGGCTGTGGCTGTAGATTGTGACCTACAAGGAGTTATGTCAGATCGATCGAGTTAAGTCAGATCGATTTTTTGTCTGTTACTACCGT
This sequence comes from Calotriton arnoldi, assembly GCA_963921515.1. Lineage (NCBI taxonomy): Eukaryota > Metazoa > Chordata > Amphibia > Caudata > Salamandridae > Calotriton > Calotriton arnoldi. The sequence continues at coordinate 1,515,702 of CAWUFW010000312.1, read as the reverse complement.
CCACCCTAATCAGTAGTGGCTGCTACTGAACGGGGGTGGTGGGTGCCATCGGCCGCCGCCTCTCCTCCGATGTCTTCTCCATGCCGCACCAGGAAGCAAACAGCCTCCCGGAACCCACTGGCCAATCACAATGCTGCAATGCAGTGTTGTGATTGGTCTAAGCACTGGGGTTCAGTGCTCAGGCAGGGATAGGGGCTGTGCATGTTCCCTACCAGGCTGTTTAATGCAGCCTGGTGGGGAACATGCAAAGTGCGCAGGACTGTTTGGCCGGCCCAAGAGGGCCAGCCAAACTGTCCTGCGCACTTTAGAGTGTGCCTAACACTCCTCCCCCTGGCCCCTGTTCTGGCCAGCCCAAACCCACCCGCTCCACCCCGCCCGCACCTAAGCAGAAAGGAAAACTAATATGATAATAACGTTAGTTAATATCATTTTAGTTTTCCTTTTTAAATGGCTCCCAGAGCAGTGGGGCTACGCTCCTACGCCTTAGCAGAGGAGCCGCCGCTGATAATGGCATTCATTTTTTGGGCCTCCGAAGAATTGAAGACTGAGCATTTTGGCCAGAACACAGTGCTTTTGAGTGGTTTTGGAAAGTTCATATTATGCACTTTGAACATTGAATTATCAGTTGGTTTTATTGATAAATTATGTACTATTTAAAAAAAAAAAAATGTGGGGGGTTTATTTAGGTGTGTATGTACATGATTCAGACCCACTGTATTCAGGCTGTTCTACGATAGAAAAAGCACTTTGGTGACAAGTGTGGAAGGTCACTTAAAGAAAAGATGCAAGAACTCACTGAGGCTATGTGTGCACTCCTCAGATTTAAAAGAATAACTGATTTCGGAGTAGAGTGAAATTTTATTTAAACTCGAAGTATTTTATTGATTTGATAGAAGGTGATACAGAGCATTAAACAAAATACTGACATTTTTAATAACAGTTATGTGCCCCTGTGTATGGTAGGAACTAAAAATGGAATGGTTTATCTTGAACGGTGTTACTAACACCTAAGTCTCTTTTTACTGACCCGGGTGTGTGAAAGGAGAGACTGGCCGAATGTTGGACTTTATGTGCATATGTACCTCTGCTGTTGCTCCTTCAACCTACTAAACTATTTTAGTAGTAATGAAAATCTCTGGGAAGTTGAAAAGTCTTCTTTTTACTAAACTATATTAAGATTATTTTGAGAATCCCAAAGAGAAATATGTTTGAAAATGGGAGCCAAAAAAAGCCTTGGCTTGTGAGACACGATCCTGTATACCCAGGGGTGTAACCAGCTGAAATCCCAAACAATACATAAAAAAATACAGTCAACTCCGATCCAAATTTTCTCCCCGTCTAAATATTCCCCCTTTCAACCAACCCATAATGGGGGGAGCTCTGTATCTCTTCAGAAATCCAGGCTCTGGAACATGCTCGAAAAGAGAGTAAGGGTTGTCAATAGCCATTAAGAATTCTGAAACTCAAAAAAGACCTGGCTATTTCCAATTCATGACCCAACAATCACACACAGTAAGTTACTGGCTTGCGTACCTTGGCCCATATTTATCACGTTTTCACACAACGCAACGCAGCAAGCCACCTTGCTCGACTGCGTGAAAGGGTAAGGACAGGAATGCACTGTATTTACCATTATACCGCACATTCCTGTCCTTTCTTAGCGCTGGTGCACTTTTGGCTGCCTAGCACGAAGACAGGCACCCTTGTGACATGTTGCAAGGGAGCCTGCTATGTAGGCAGTATTGTTTTTGTGCAGGAAGGAACAACTTCCTGCACAAAAACAATCCTGAGAGGCATTTCCTGTTTCTACATGTGCTGCACGATACAGCACATGTCAAAAGAGGAAAAACTGGAGAAATAAAGGTATTTCTTCTCAATATGGCTCACCTAGGGAGAATTAGCATTTAGACATATTCCCAGGTCTACCACTAATGGTAAATCTTGAATGCGCCAAAATCCATGAGTGGATGCGTGGGAACCCCCACGCTCATCCCATGGAACACATCCCTGCTGCAGAGTAACGCAAGGCAGCAGTGCACTGCTTTGGTTTACTCTAGAGTTATAATGCCATGCAGACCATGCAAGGTGGTCTTGCGTGGCTTGATAAATCTCACTTTGGTTTTGCGTCGCCCTTATGCCCCCTTGTGTGGCGCCATGGGGGCGATGCAAAACCTTGATAAATTAGGCCCCTAGCGTGCAAACCTACCATCCACACTCCATCTGCAAACAACTCTCTGCGTAACACAGCGCTATATGTTGCTACACCAGGTCTGGAGCTCATTTCTGGGCTTTGTGCACAACATGAAAACACACCACTCATAGTTGACACCTCAATCAACACCTTCCAGCCATCCACAAACAAACGGAGTTGCTACTTGCTCAACCAACCATTGTGTAAGTGATATGAAGTTTTGCCACGTGGGAGGAAAGCACTATGGAAATGCTGCCTCTAAGGATTTTCACAACAAAGAGTAAAGCACTGGTTTTCTCTCTCGCCCATCTTGAAACTCCAACAACAGAAGGGACATTAAAACATTTTCTGCTCGAAATGTGCGAGCCTCTTTGTTGAAATCTTAGTTTCGAATTAATGTATGGGTGCATCTTTTGTGTTATGCTGAAAATGCTGTCCCTTTTACGCACATTTTCCATGTGTCCCTCAGATTTTGCATAGGTGGAATTGGTTCACTCGCTGTCCTCTTAGGCAAAGGGTAACTGGAATATCGCGGTCTGTGGGAACCCAAGGCACGCGGATGTGGTGTAGGATTGGGCAAATATGTTTAACTAATCTGTTCTTGGGAATGATGTTCTGAGGGGGGTTCATGTTCTTGGGGGTGGTGCCATTTAGAGCACAAAGGAAATTGTTTTTTAGGGAATATATAGATATTTGCATATTTCAGCTCTCCAAAGCCTTTTGAAGATGTAAAACCCTCAATATTACTGCATGCCCTTTATCCTCTTACAATCAGCCATTTGCTATTGGTATTGGAGAGCAGTAATATTTGCAAACATTATTATTCCCTCATTGTGGTTCCATCTCTAAGTCAGATTGAAGTCTGGTAATAATACCCTGAGGTAGCATTATTACTGCATTTAGGCATTACTGCTGAATTGTGCTCAAGGGAGCTGTAATCCTGCTCCCGTTGGGTTATAACTTCCAAATGCAAGTGTTGTCCTGACACGCACATTTAAGAGTCTCTTTTATGAAAGAGCCAGTGAAGGCTTTTTGGGCCAGATGTATCAAAGGGTTTTACCCATTCTGTGTCTATGGGAAAAGGTGTTCCTACATATGGCCCAAAGTTTGTTCTGTGCTAGACCCCATATCTTGCTCAATACATGGCAAAACCTCTTCTCCTTCCATGGCGTGCACACCACTCTCAAGAATGTTTGCTGTTGGGATGCGATTTTTGTAGCGCACCTAAATATACTATTTTTTTTATTATGAATGCAGTTAAGTGCGATTTGTATAATTTGTAACATATTGGCTTTATAGGGCATTTTAAGCCTTTGTGTATAACAGTGGTGAAATTACTCACAACTGTTCAGCTCTTCGCACTTTTGTGTCTGTACGTGGTGCTGTTTTTAGACGGAGCGCGGAGGCATAAAGGCTGTCCTGTGCTAGTACAGGATAAACCAGCGATTCATATACATCAGAAAGTGCACAGAGCATCAACAAAGCGGCCATAACCCCGGGCAAGACACTTGACAGCATCCGCCACCCACCCATGACTCCTGCACGTGCCAGATCCTTTCTTAGCAACGCTCCTTCCTGTCTCCGCCCTGCCCAACCCCGGTCTCCCTTTAACCAGTGCATTTCCTTGATGTGACACACGCGAACCTGTTCTCTTGGACAAAACAGCATTCACAAGTGGGCTGGCCATCGGATTCTAAGCAAAAACATGAAAGCGCGTTTAATTACTTTTCTTTTGAACTGCTAACTGATGTTTCCGGATGTGGTCACTTTGACAGATGAAACGTGTGGCAGTTGTGCTAACCTTGTAAAAAGAGGTTTATTTTGACGTCCACCGACGGCCTTTCCTCGCAGGCATTTTGCAGTAGACATGGCACTTTTTGCGTAAGTAAAACCTCGGAATACAAAAATATTGAGGTACAATAAAATGGAGAACAAAAATTGAAGGAAATTTTTTTCAGGAAATGTACAGGTAAATATCATATTAGGTTAAACTAAACCTTTAGACAAGGGTTATATTTAGGGTTAGTGAAAGATTTAGTAACAGACAAGAACAGAAGTACAAGGATACGAATTTAGCAAAAGGTTACATACATGGTTAGGGCTTATTCTAGGAATAATGTTAGGCCACAATCACCAGTGGGACACAGGTCCTATTTCGGGAGCACCAGTCCATTTGTGCACAAAATGGGATTATCTGTTGTTTGCAAATCATCAGTACTTGCGGCCACGTCTAGCAGTGATGCAGTCTTTAAAAAAAGGCAGGAGTAAATAGTGCGTTTACTCTGTTTTCTCACCTTGGAATGGCGAGAAATATACACTAATAGCATGTTACTCCCAATTCCAAGGTGCTACACAAGTAATTCAGGGGCGAATTTCACACTTAATGTTGTAAAACCTGAGAAGTTGCACATTCGCAGGTGAACAATTTACACTAGGGCCCTCATTTACAAGAGGCTTGTGCCACCGGAACACCACTTTTTTTGATGCTCCGGTGGTGCAGGCCTCTCAGTCATATCTATGAGGCGACGGAAAGCCAGTCTGCGAGGCTTTGCATGGTCTCGTAGATTTGGAGTAGGCATCACAAAGTGCTGCGTTGCCTTACTCCGCGTCAAGGAAGTGTTTCAATGGGAGTTGCGGTGGGTGTTCCAAAACAACACCCCTGGATTTTGACTTTAGCCCAGATTTACAAAATCACATAAACCTGGGGCAGCGCCAAAACCTTACGCCTCCCCAGACCTGGCGTAACGAGGAGAATTGTTTTAATTTCTCCCAGTTTTTTCCTCTTTCCATGTGTGCTGCATTTTTTGCAGCACACATAGAAAGAGGAAAATGCCTCCATTGATTGTTAGATCTCGCCTACGCAGCGCGCATGCGCTGCTTAGGAGGAGACCTTTAGAAATCGATTCGGTTTTTGTGCCAAAAACGTGCACGCATTGCATTGCTTTCAATGGCAATGCGTGCACGTTTGGCGATTCCCTTGCGGGAGCGAGCTTTGGCAACATCTGTTTGCAATTAACTTCCAAACAGATGGTGCCCAAGGCTCGCTCCCGCAAGGGAATCGCTGTGTGTGCTCTCGGCCGCACTTCCCCCACCCCTCCCACTTGTTAACCCGTTTGTTTGCTGTTTTTTTTTACATCGTGCGCAAGTTTGTACTTGTTGTATGTGGTCACTAGATGGCGCTGTGGTCATTCCCACATTCAAAAGAGTGAGAAGTCCCGTCAGATTACATGCACTGCACCCACTCTCGTGCCATTCAGCGACAGGCTCAGATTGATCCAGATGCTGTGGGATTTTGTTTTATTTTGTCGTTTTGCTATTTTATGCCCACAATAAATGGGATACAGTGTAGAGTGACAGTGTTTGCGCAGGCGCAGTGCTGCTGGAGACAAACTCGCCCCTTGTTTTCAGGCACGCTCGCTTGCTTGCAGCCTGATGGCTGCTTCAGGCCATGTGTCGGCAGGCCTCCCGGTGGACTGAACGGGTCTTTCCCGGGCCAGCGGCAGATTGAACGATGAGGGGGCGGCTCGGGCTCTGCTGAGACCCTGACAGAGGAGCCGCAGCTGTTTATTGCGGCCGTGTTCTCCGTTGGGTATTGTCTGCACAGCCCCCTCCTCCTGGGGAGAGAGAGGTGTGTCATGCGGGCAAGCACCGGATTGTGGACTTGTGCAGACACAACCCCTGCAGGTTTTAACGTTGGTCAACAGAGCGCCTCTGGAATGCGCTGACAGTCAAGCCGCTGCACGCCTCTGCTTTGCGTGCATCTACGGGGTGTTTATGCCCTGCCTTGCGTTAGACACGTTTTACTGGCTCTTCATACACGGTTTATTTACAGCACTGCCCTTACTAGACATTCATCACGTAAACTCCCATATGAAAGTTTTCTGTGCGCATGTGTGTCCATATATTTATGTATCGCCCCTTCTGTCTATAGAGCAAGCCTTCAGGGTCCACACTAACATACATGCTAACGTTTGCGAGAAGGAAAGAGGGAGATTTTGAAAAAACAAACCAGGAGAATGTATTTTCCCCACTGACTTGCATTGAAGTGGATCAATTCTAGGTGAGAGAAAGCTCAAATAAAGCCCCTTCGTTTCTGAAAATCTGGATTCTCCCACCTGAATCGGGCGTGGTGGCCAGGGGCGGTGCGTCCATTGGGGCGTTGGGGCGTAGCCCCCGCTCGCAACTCTCGGCGTCTTTGAACCTAAGTAAACTGAATCAGTTTACTTAAGTTCAAAGACGCCGAGGGAGAACTGACAATCATGTCAGTCAGCATGACGTCGGACCGCCCACCCCCTTCAGAGTCTGAAGGGGGTGGGCGGTCCTGCGTCATGTTGACTGACATGATTGTCAGAGGGACCAGGGGCAGCAGGCAGCACTGCAGCACAAGTGCGCATGAGTGGGGAAGGGCACCGAATTTTCGCGCCGTGCCCAGTCATGCGCACTTGTGTTTGCACTGGCTTAGCGCATGCCCATTAGGAGAGCGAGGTTGAGCAAAGGCTCAAACCTCGGTCTCCTAATGGGCAGGCGGGCGAGAGGTAACCGTGCCCTAAGCCAATCCTGGCGCTGCCAGCAGCGCCAGGATTGGCTGAGAGGGGCTATGCGCAAACGGAGTCGGACCCGAGGCGGCGCGGACAGCGGACCTGCTCAGCTCAGGTAGGAGGATTTTCTTTTTTTAGTTAAAAAATGATCCCCCGGGCCCCCGGCACCCCTCCCACCCCCCGCGAGCGAGCCGCGACTTTGGAACGAGGCTGACGAACAGGTCCTCTGAAAAGTCACAAGGAGGTACTAAATTGGGTAATTAGAGAATGTGTAAAGCATTCCTCCGGGATGACAAGGCGAGCAGACCGAGCAGCTGTGCAGAAAGCGATGGCAGGGGATGGGGATGCATATGTCTGCCCCAAAAGCGTGGAGGAGGAAGAGGAGACGAGGAAGGCAGCTCTCCCATGTGTCATTTGGGAGGGCGTGGGAGGCCCGGGGTCCCTTAAGCTGGTGCCTGGTGATGGAGAATGAAGTGTTGTGACGGCAGAGCCGGGGAGCTGTGCTCTTTAAATGTCAACGCCGAAGTGCCAGCGAAGCACACGAGTTGAAAGATGGTGTTTATTAAACGACAATGTAATTTTCCTGCGCGCGTTCTCTTATCGCAGCTTCCCAAACGCAGGCCTTCGATAAAGCGGACACCGCGAAGGTGGCATTTAGGAGCGAGCTGTCTAATCTGCAGTCCGGCGCACATAGCATGCAGCAGACGACGAGAGAAGGCCTGGAGTGAGAGCGATAGAGACGGCTCCGCCCTGTGTGGGACTGAGGGCTCAGAGTGAATTCGAGTCAGGCGTGGCGTAGCAAAGTCACGGGCACTAATGGAGGTATGGGAATGGACCCGCCTCACCTGCTTTGGCAGTACAAAAACGGCTATAATTGGGGTGTAGAGGGCTGTGGGACCCGGACATATCGTACCCCTCTGCACCGCCACCTTTGGTACAATGGAAAGGAACCCCTGACAGCCCTCAGGGGCCCCTTCACATTGCCCCAAGAGGCCCGAGAGCTATGCATACCTGAGTCCGTCACACCGGGCGATGTTTTAGGGCGCACGCGCCACGTTTTGCAGATGTGTTTTCGTTAGATGTGTTTTCGTTTTGCAGATGTGTTTTCGTCTTGCAGATGTGTTTTCGTTTTGCAGATTCCACTGACTGGAAGGAAGGGGCGCTAGAAACATGGACACCCCCAACAGAAGGTGCTCTGGGGGTGAATAAAGGACTTTTTCACAGTGTGTGAAAGTGAGAGCTCTGGCGGGAGCCGGGTGAGACGGCCTCAGCCAGTGTGGGACAAACGGAGCTCTGAGGGTAAGGATTGTGGGTGACAGCACACCCCGCAGTGAGAGCAGCCCGAAGCCCTCGAACTACAGGGGACTGCTTTGTGCAATGTGCGACAGGGAGCTTCAAGTGAAGTGAGGCAGCCCTTCCAGTGTGAGGAAGAGAGAGCTGTGGCCTCAGAGGGACAGAGCCACCAAGGACACCAAATTCTAAATCAGGCACTTAGACCGAATTGGAATCAAATGCATTTTGTGGGAAATCTTGCATATTTTCTGGTGATATTTTGGGTTTGAACTACATACACGGACTCGGCTAGTAAATGTACCCTATCTTGGGACTCTGCTTTCGATATTGAACAGGTAACATAATGTTCAGTTCCACATTGTTCATTTTTTATCAAAAGCAAAGCTAAAGTCTTGCGAATAGCTTAAAACTGAGCAATATTGCTTTATTACGTGACTGCATGTCTATCTGTCTAACATTTGCAGATTTCCACACAGACCGTGTGTTAGCTGTGCTCGCGTCGCGTGTGAAACTCTATCCGAGGTTCGTCGATGGAGTTTAAAAATAAATGCTGAATTTCAGTACGTCACGAGACGGTTTGGGTTGGAAATGCTTTGTAGAGGCTGCGTGTGTACAGGTCTGTGCAGGAAACAGCCAGCAGGAAAGGGATTGCTGCGCATTTCTTTAAACCGTGCGAGCGGACACTGAATGCAATTATGATCTTGCCCTTGGTCTATTATTATCAACTTGATAAACTGCAAGACATGTTCAGCTCCGAGTGACGGAAGATCGGTGGTACATCAATGGCAGGAAAGCATCCAACAGCGAAATCATCCCCTTGTGTTATCAACTATTGTTCTACAATGATTCGTTTGTTTTCAGGCCAGGTAAGGAAAAGTCTTTTGAAGATCCCACCGTTATGGATCGTGGTAATCAGGCGTTTTCAATACTTCTTGCTCTCTGTTCGTTCGTTCTGCGGTAACAGATAGTTTCGCAAGTTGGAGTTCTTTTAAAATTTGTAATTCTATTCTTTGTAAACTTTAAAGTCATTATACTGCAGTTCAATAAATACGAAACGCGGTAAACAGATTTCTACCAGATGCGATAATTGGTGAGTTTGCACACCACACAGCTGTGTTTGATCCGCTTTAAATTCGAAAGCAGCAGGATAGGCGTTGATTCATTGAGGTAAAACTAAAATACTTCTCCACTATCAACATAGCTCAAAATGCAGCCCTTCTCTTCACGTGTGTGGAACATATTTGAGAGTGCAGAAAAAAGCAGCAGAAACTCATTGAAAAAGTGCAACATCCTTAAATAGAGGTTTGCAAGGTGTCTCGGCGAGTTAAGACTTTGCTGCTGTCTTATGGTGTATCCTGCTAGTCAGAAGTTCACATTTTACAGGGAAGATTCAGTCTTTCATCCTTCTGAGATAAAGAAATCGAGCAGTATTACATTCACTGCCAGCCCTCAACATTTTGAGCAGGTGCAGTACCGATGCCGGGATTGCACAGCAACCCGCTGCTACTCGCATTCAAAAATGTTTCAAAGAATCTGCTACCTGTGCACCTGAATACAGCATAGTTACTTACCCTGTGACTGATTTGCTCCTAATAACAATGACCTATTGTGACTGGCAAAACTTTGTATTTATGTGCCCCGCTGGATCTGCTCTCGGAATGGATGGTTGCATTTACTGCCTTCTGTGAGAGTGGAGAGCTTGCTTTGCCACAGCCATCATATACCAATTAAGTGAGGAAACAAAACTTGCACTGCTGTTGCCTGAAGTTTGCATGTGAACATATGGGTCATCTTTAAACAATAAACAATGAGAAATAATGAAAAATAACAACAACAAAAAATCATTGCATGTGCATGCATGGATGGCCATGTTTGAATTGCTTTTGACAAAGGATAAGCAAAATAATTCCACAATGACCACCTGTGCATGCCTGTACACCGGCAGCCCTCTTGGAATCATTTTCACCATAAGTTCAACAAAACAAACAAAAATAAGAAGACTGCTCATGTGTGTTTATCCAAATGCACAGATGACCAGGAATGTTTTTCCAGTACTTTATCATGCTTTACTCTTCCAAGTTAGCTGACAAGCGTCCAATGTATCAGCCGTCTTGAAATGGTAAAAAAACAGTAGTCTTGAAAAAAACACCTAATGAAAGCTGCCCGCGCATGCATGCGTAAGAAGTCATCTTTGGATGCTTTTGAAATACTTAACTGTTAACCAGTGGCCGCTGGCATTGGCAAAGATAAGGCCAAACCTCCTGGCTTTGAAAATGCTTGTTTCCCATTTACACCAGGCACACTCTTAGCAAAATTAGAAACTCTGCTTTAGGTGCAAAGTTCCACGATGACGGTGAGTTACATAAAATCAGTAAAACGCAATGTGGCATTTGAGACAATCTTGCTCAACAGAATATGGCTTGTTGAACATAGATGAGATGTACTTGCAAATTGTTTGATTGCATATTGCATTTCAGGTTTTCAATTTGACCAATCCTTTGACTTCTTACCAACGAAATATGAGTGTCTCCCTGGTCGAGGACCACACTGCTTTTTCTCTTATCTGTCTTGTATCAAGACCCTGCTGGACTATGGGGTGAAAGAAAGCTTGAATAAGCAGCTACCTATGTTATATGACATCTCTTTATTAATGTAATAACTGCACTTTCACAATTGCTTTATTAACCTTCCTGCTTTCTCAAATTTGCTTGAAAATGCACCATTTGTCCACTCTTTTTCGAAATTTTCTCGGGGAGAACCCCCCCAACCCCCCTTAGGTTGTTAGGGCTCGCTCGCTGCGCTCGCTCGCTGCGGTGCAGTATGCCAATAATTTTACGCCCCACCACTTTCAAATGTCACAAGCCACCACTGGTGGTGGCATATATGTACTAGGCACAAATAGCTATAGGATAGAAAGGGAGCCCTATCCTTTCCAGCGAATTTTGGAAGGGGAGCCGGAGGTTTCCTTACTTTTAAAAATATATTTTAAAAAATTTAAAAATTGGGGGGAAAACCGTGCACTTATTCAAAACAATGTATATCAAATACATTGGTTACAGATCAAGAGTGTACAGGCAGCTCTTAATGAAAACTAATTAAATATTCTACTCCAAGTGCGCAAAGAAACAGGTGCAGGCCGGTAAGACATTGTTCTATGGCTTTTGAGTTTTCACAGTGTAAATCTAGTATATACTTCACCATAGCCAAGGCTTCTTTCAGTGTGCCGTTCTATAAAGTACCATAGCCAGAGCTGTTTCACAATTCCCTCGTATGTAAAGCAGAATAGTAAGGCCAGTATTAGACCAAGATATTACACACCATAGCCAGACCAACATTTTGTATTTCTGCAGTATGTAAAGTGCCATTGCCTGGTCACTTTTCAGAGTTCCAATATGTAAAATACAGATTCTGACCAGTTTCCAGTATGTAATCTATCACTAGCAGGCAATTTCCTACAGTGCTGCAGTATATGAAGCCCTGTAGCTAGGCCAGTTTCATTAGTGCCTGTTTGTAAAGCACCCTAGGTGAGCCATTTTTGCTTTTCCAGAACCTGACGTACAAAAGCCAATCCCTTATTGCTCCAGTATGTAAAGCACCAATGTTTCCTACTTTGTTCACTAATAGCATTGTCATCGGGGCAGGGATGTTTGTCAGTTCATATTTTAAAACTTTCACTTTTAATAACTATATTACTAAAGCATGACCTGATAGCTCACTGTCATTTACAGACACCCATTTTCTATTGAAATGGCCACAAACGTTCCCACTGACATGCAGTTTTAGTGATAAAACTATATAGCCTACAAACAATAATATGTGGAAACTGCCTTTCAGCAAATACTTATCATTTGGACATCACCAAGGATTCTGATTTGTTTTGATGCTATTAAAATCTTTTTTTATCTCACTTTAGAATTATGAAAAAGTGCTTTCCTAACTACTGAAATAAATCTTGAAATATTTGTACAGTTCATTTACTAGCTATTTAAATGTTGTGTACCTAGCACAACTGTCAGATAGTTCACTTTGTAAAATCCTCTAACTTTCCAGCGCTGCATAGGAGGAGACCTTTAGAAATAGATTAACTTTTTTGGCCAAAAACGTGCACGCTTTGCATTGCTTTCAATGGCAACGCGTGCACGTTTGGCGATTCCCTTGCGGGAGCGAGCTTTGAAACCATCTGTTTGTAATTAACAGATGGTATCAAAGCTCGCTCCCGCAAGGGAAACAGGCGCAGGCCCCCTCCTCTCTCCCCTCCCCCTGCTGCCTCCTCCTCTCCTCGTCAAACATGTTAACACTGCGCCCGCGTTTACTTGCAGAACATAGGCGCACACATTTAACAATCACGCCCGTGGCTCAGAGACCCTCATCCCCGTCCCGTCCACAACACATGAGCACACATCACATTTCATCAGTACCCCCAGTCATTCTCACAACTACCACGTTCACACCCTGTCCGATTAATTTAAGCTTCCAGTTTTGCGGAGAATGCTATATTAAGAAAAACATAAATGTACGAGGGTGTGCTTTGGGTAAGGAAAGACTAGAGATTGTCATTCGTGACTCGTTCTCCGGATTCTGTTATAGTAATACGTGTTTGTTGTGTAGCGCTTCATAAAGCACTCCTGCCGCTTCTGAGCGCTGTAATTGACAGACGTTGCTGTCACGCAGAATTCTTACATCTCGTGCCCTGCTGACCACTGAGGATGTTAGCGGAGTGCGGTAGGTCACTGACACGTCTTTCTTTTTTAGGGCGCTTTATCAATAACCTTGGGCGAACTCCACTATTGCCGTCATCCGGGGTCCTCCTCGCGGTGCTCATGCTATTAGTAATTATTATAGGCAATAATGAGCTCCCTGAGGGAGGCGTCAAGCCACTACCGGCCGTGTGACACAAAACTGGCCACGCAGCTCCCAGCCCAGTACGAGCAGCCGCGGAGGGCATCCCGGGTCACGGCAGACAACGATGATGAGATAATGCGTGCTATTAATACCTCCAGCGGTGACAGGCGGGAGGGGCCGCGCACGCTGCAGCTGCACACGTGCGGTGCCGCCGGGCACGACACATCCACCCTGTGTCTCCGTGCGCCAATGCCAACCTTCCGCACTATACGCATTCTCCCACGGTGCCCGCGTTCAGTCCGCACTTCCCGATGCACCGTTACAAAAAGGACCCTCCCTGGCTCCAGCGCACCATTATGTATGTACTAAGCAATGCACATGGCAATAGCGAAAAATATATTCTGAGATTGATAAAATAAATCTGCATTAGGTAATTGAGTGGCAGGAGTGACAACCTCCCTAATGCAAACGAACAAAATGCACTTTCTCCTTCGCCACAGCTTGTTATAGACGGGCATAGAAGATCTCTTTAAGAACACTTACCCACAACTTTGGAAGTGTTTTTGTTAGTGGACTTGATGTCATATATCTTGTGTTAATCTATGTGTTGCCTCTCATTCTCTGTGTTCAAGGTCCTCTTGGAGCCTCAAACTCAACAAGCATTGGCATAGCCAATAGGTCTCGCTTTTAGGACCTTATAAGTGTTTAGCCATGCAACACTTGATGTTGTTGCACCAAGCATATTGTGCTGGATAACTAAACACTCATAAGGTCCCAAAGGCGAGACCTATTGGCTATGCCAATGCTTGTTTTTTTGAAGGAAGGTGTCCCTTCCTGCACAAAAACAATCATTCCTACAACGCCAACCCCCTTGCACCATTCTAAAAGGGTGCCTGCGTTGACGCAAGGCAGACAAAATGGCGCCAGCGCAGTGGGAAAGGACAGGAATGAGTCATATATCATAATTACAATGTATTCCTGCCCTTTCCTTTTGACACAGGGCATCACAGCAAAGTGAGTTACCGCACTACCATGCGTCAAAAACTTGTAACTGATCCACCAGTTTTTTGCAGTCCAGTCGTTAAGGGTAGTAGGGAGAGATGTACCTTCGCCATACATTAAAGAAAAACCAAAAAAACAGAATATGGCTCTGACATTGAGCATCCTTCTTAAAACTCAAAGGTACGTCATCTCCTTAAAGCAATAACACGTATTCCTATAGAATAGCATTCCCATCCCAACAGTGATATTGCTACAATTCCTTATCTTTTCTTCACTTCCCCCATGGGCATTGGGAGACACAGTCCTCGAAAGACCGATGCACCGGGAGGCATTGACATGTTGGTGATATGAGGAGATGCGGAGGGAGAGTGACGTTTCCTCACATGGATACTGTGAACAACAGACATTGGGGGCACTGACACTGAAAAAAAATGGGGGCCGCCAGGAGACATTGGGGAGGCATAGGGAGATATGTACATTGGGAGACACAGATACCAAGAGATTTGTATGTGAGGCAGACACATCCATGGCGTGTCACAGAGAAATGTATAGTAGGAGACATTGATTTGGGAAGACACTGGTGGGTCAACGGGAGATACTGAGACAAGGAGACATGATGCACAGAAACATGGGAAAATAATGGGAAGAAAAAGACAAGAGGACCCACAGAAGGAAGTTGAGAGACACTGAGATTTGCAGAGCAAAAATGATTCAGAGATCAATGAGAGACAGCGAATAAGGAGATACATAGATACATGGGGCAAGGAAGACACTGACACAGGGAGACATGAATACCACCAAACAGGCTTCAGTTTGCAGGCAACCCCACATCCAAGCAGAACTCACTCTACAATAAGCCCACACCAGAGAAAGTATACAACAATGGTAGACATTCAGCATAGAATTCAACATTACGTAATATCTCCAATCTCCCCCATGTATATGATTTCTTTCTCCCAATCCTCCATATTTAAGTTCTTGTTCTTCACCCTTCCAAACTGATTTTGGTCCGTCAAATCTCCTGATGTCCACACTCTTCCATCAGCACCTGCAATCTCTTCCATTTCATCTTCAGTTGTAAATAACATATTTGTTTACCCAACTTTGAGTCTAGTATTACCAGATTGTCACATATCACTGGCAACATGCGTTTCCAGAACCATGCGTTCGCTTACCAACTAAGGCATTCTGGTAGTTGTAGTTAAGGCTCACTAAAAATGAGCCATTTAAAAGTTTCACTCATCTCATTGTTCTACCATTCTTCATACACTGTGTCTTCTCTTAGTCCTATAGTCACATACAGCCTTCTCTGGGCCGCTCCAATCCAATCACTCATCTGCCCCTCCAAAGTCATGCACAAAAGCAGTGTTGCTGAAGTACAAAACTATAAGTCCATGCCATCCATCAACCATGACTTGTATCCTTTCAGGATGCCATCCCTATTATCATCCATAATCATCCACTATAATATGTGTATGCCTTTAAATCCATTATATCTACTTGCCATATGTAGTGCTCCATGAGCCCTTTCCATTTTTCACACAATGTGTGGTTTCATATGTCCCACCACTACATCAAACCATGTCCTCCCCTTTCCCAATACTCATGTCTGGTTTCTCCCATGGTCTTCTCCCCGTGTACTTTCTCAGCTTTATATCTTTCACGCCCTGCACTACACTTGATCTCCCCAGAGCCCATTGTAATAAGAAGGGTGTAAAGCTGTGATGTGTTTCCTCAGCAAAATCTGACTTTCTCTAATCATTGAGAGCTTTGCAGTCTACAAAGAGTGTAAAAGGTATAGACACATTGCAAGAAAATAAACTGCAGAAGGAGATAAAACAGAAAAATACCTCAGAAAAAACCTCAATTTAATGAGTGAGTCATCACTCAACACATTTTGCCCCTCATTTCTTCCAGAGAAACATTTTCTGCAAGAATTTTTACACATAGGAAAACTTTGTGAACTTCATGAAACTTCATGATTTTGGTGAAGTGAACAGTTTGTAAAGTTTTAAAACCTTTGTAGGTGAAATTTAGGATGTGCCTAGCTGTAGTGCTAACACCCCATCAACACTACTGTGCTTTCTCCTTCTCCGTACCAGTTCTGACATATTTGATCTGCCCTCAGACCTATCAACGTATTTCTCCAGCTGCAGCCACATCCGATGCAAGGTAAGCCTGATTCTGGTTGAAATGGGCATGCCCGTACATTGTCAATTTCATGTGAACTCAAAGCGCTTTGTAGAATTGCATTAGTAACAATGTCTTCTGAGATGCAGCCTATGGGTGTCACACGTCAAATGACATTTCTCAAAATGTTGCTTTATTTAAATTCTGATGACGTGGGTCAGCCGAGAACAAGAAAACCTATAGAATAACAAAAACTGTGTTTTGTAAATAGCATCCTACTGACTTTGATGGTGATGGCTGAACAATGAGTTGAAACTCACAAATGTTTGAGGCTTATGTATGAAGGTCTTTAGCGTTCACAAACCATCCTCAGCAAAGTGTTTCAGAATCACTCAATGTGCTTGGAAATGAGTACTGATTCGGTTTTTGGAAGGGGTGTGTTTTAGGCAGCCCTTTCAAATACTGAATGGGTAAGCTATATATCAATGTTTTCCGAGTGAAATTCAGTCTCAAAACATTGAAAAGTGATTGACACCTCAAGCAAGACAAAAAACCCATTCACAAAATGACAGTGGTCCCCTTGAGAACCCTTTGTATTTCTGAATGCTAAAAAAAATGGTGGAGAATAGATAGTGGTTCACGTGTGTGAGGATTGTGATGTATTTTATGGTTTGGTTGTGAGACCGCATCGTGTAATACTCTCACAAAACCATCTTGGGTCCAGTCAGGCTCATTTGTAAAACCTCTTGCTCGACCCTTGGTAGCTGTGGTTTCGAGCAGTAAGGCTTCAACAAAGGATCTAGTGTAAAGCATTTAGAAGCACCAAACTACAGAATAAGAAAGTCACACAACATCAAAGAAATCCAGTAATAATTTATAAAAATAGTTTATATTTTTTATGAATTTTTAGACACCAAGATGACCAAAATCCTCCAGAGGGTTCCAGAGATATGGATTTTTAAGTAAAACGTAAAGCTAAGCTTTTTAGTCCAAAGTGCAACCAAGTATTGGTAACTGTAAAGTTTGGAAACTTATGAAAAGTTTTCAAGAGTTGTGTTTGATTACTCCTGCCTGGACTGGGTGACTAATTCTGACAGAGAGAAGGTCAGAAGGGCCAATAAGGAGTAGTTGAAAAGCTACCTGGTCACCAAAGCAGTCTAAAGTCCAATTCCACACTTTACCCAAGGACCGCCATAGACTTCAATGGAGTGGTCCTGATGCTGAGGATACAGGATGCTGAGAATGCTGAAAGATGCTCTCTGGGTGCTGTGCGTTCGACGCGGGTCTTCCGGGGGTTACTCCTCGGTCCACTGGTGAGATGGTGCGACTTTAGCCACAGGGATCGGTGTCCCTTGAAGTCCTCTTTAAGCCAGCAGAAGTCCAGTTACGACTGAGCTGCTGGTCTCCGGTCACAACTGTTCCAGTGGTATCCTTTGGTGAAGACTAGTGTCCATATTGGGTAACCAATCTGCCCTCAGGCGACACTCCCTGGTCCGGTGGACTTTGGGGCAACATTTGAGCACCAAGGAGTTGTCTACTTCGCTGCATGTTGGGGGTTAGCGGCGATTCGTTCAAAGTGGCAACTAGCCAGCCAGAACTGGCTATTTCAGCTTTTATAGCTGGAACAGGGAGTCATCGGACCGACTCTTGGAGTTTTCCTTTTCTGTCAGGGGCTCAGGAGCATCTCTTCCATGATCCAGGCACCGCAGGCACATTACTCTTTTTGTTAACTCAAGGAGCTACAGGTGTGTCCAGCAGTTGGTGCAGACTCTCTTGCTAGGTCCTGGGGTCAGCAGGGAAGTCCATCTTCAGTCCTCTCTCCAGTCCATATGTGATCTGAGGTACAGGGTTCCAGGGGTACCATATGTATGCTCATAAAATGTTCTGGGTGTTGAAGTGGTCACTAGCCAATGGGCTACCAGGTTCCCTCGTGCCTTATGAGGACTACCGGCTAAGTGTGGCATATAAGCAATCCCAGAGTGCACTATTCTGCCCACTCTCAAGCTGTCCGAACCCCTCTCTTAATGAGGGGAACTTGTTTATCCCACCCTAAGGATGTGGTTACCTGTGGGCTACACGCCCACAGAAAAACAGGTTTGGCAACTGGTTTCCCCTCTCTGTTCTCTCCACCAGCGTGTCTACCTGAACAAAAGGGCAGCCCCTCTCGAGTGTAGTTGTCATGTCATCAAAGGTGGACTTTCCTTATAAAGCTTGCCTTTTGAGCCAGCAGCACCCTGTGTGGCTTCCTGCGAGGGGAATGTAACACCTCCCTCTGCAGCAGGCCTCTATTGTTCCTGTACTTGGGAGTCATTTACACTCCAACCCAGGAGGGCAAAAGGCTGTCTGGTGGCCAGCAACTGTGGTTGGCCACCAGAAAAACTGGGCAACAGGTTGGGAACTTTCAAAAAGTTGACTTTCATTAAAAGTGGCATAAAGTTCAACGTAGGCATAAAGTTGGGTTTAATGCCATGTTTAATTTGATACCTTGAAGTACCAATTCTAGTTGTCGAAATCAGAAGTTAGCAGGGCTGAAGTGTCAGCCTGTAACTCTGTACTGGCCAGTGGCGCTACTAGCCATCCCAAAATTTAAACAACAGTTTGGGATTTTTACTGTTAGAACATACGAAAACACCTGTCCTACTTAATAACATACAGCTCCATGCCTTAAAGCTCGATAGGCCTTCCTTAGGGGAGACATATAAATTGCTAAGGGAAATGTGGGCTTCACCATCGGTTTAAATGGCAAAGTCGAACTGGTAGTTTAAAACTGCTTTTGCAGGCTGCAGTGGCTGGCTGGGAGCTATTTTGTAGTTTGGCACACTCAGGGTGGCCCAATGAGGGCCGTAGCCCTGAGTGGACACAAACTAACAGGCCATAGGTACCTTGGTAGCATATACTAGGGACCTTAAATGTAAGTTAACTTATTCCAATTAGGGGTAGCCAATTCAACATGCATTTTGTGAAGGATTAGAATGCTGGCACTGAGGTCTGGTTAGCAGGCCTCAGTGCACTCTCAGAGATCATGCACAAGAGGCATTTTCTTACAACATGGCCATAGCCAGCTCTAAAAAAACAACAGAAAAAAAGTAAATATTCCCTCAAGGAAAATGAGTTGCATTAAAAAAAAAAGTTTGCTTTATTTAAAAGTTATCGTAGACATGGAGGGTTGCTGACACCAGTAATTTGTAGTTTGAAACCTACCTCATTAATATCCATAAGGTAGGGTGGATTGCGCCCCACTCTGATTCTTTGTTTTGTGAACTGGCCTATTTGTATATAGGCCACTTCTCAAAAAATATAGCGATTGTAAAAAAGTGGTGTACAAATTGCAACCAGTTTTTGCATCATTTATAGTGCATGTGGCCCTTTATTCGGTGTTGGACAGTAATAACTGGTTCAAAAATGCCTGAGTACTCTGTGTTGGGTGTGTTTTTACACCCAGATAATTATTACTTTTAGGATTACTGATGTGCAATAACTTGCACAAATGCAATTTTATGCCTGACGTGTGTGTTCTTACCCTGACCAAACAGTAAAGAGCATGCTGTTTCCAGATGACTCTTTGCATTGACAGGAAGCGCCGTCACGATGGTTTGTGACACTGTAGGAAATGTTTGACGGACAGTATTTTGTTTTCCAAACAAATGCCCAAAATGGAAGTTTGTTTTTGAAAAACAAAATCCCCACATGCTGGGAGTTTACTCTTAGGGTGTGGAGGGGTCATTAATGTTTTCTTCTTTTCCGTTACCACTGGTTTTTCTTTCTCTAAAAATAGGAAGGACGATGTAGAGTCCTTCCTCCGACGTACCCTTCTCCATTGGGCCAGCGGAGGAAGAATTCCATTGATGGAGCCAATACTGTCAACAGAATACTTATGGATAAAGAGTTTGGCAAACAGGGTACTCCATCTGCTTTGCGGCGGAGTACCCTGTCTTCCAAACTCTAAACCAGGTCTTGAGTTAATTATTTTTGATGGGCACATCGATTCATATAGGACAAGATGTACTATTTTTCTTTACACTTGCAAATGCTCTTATTTGGGGTTTGCAACCACAAAATAGATTTTTTGTATACATCAAGCACATAATAGGAGTCAATAAAGCTTTTTGTGACTCCTAAAATGGGTTTGTTACACTAATTCACTATTTCGAATGGGCATGTTGGAGGTGTCTATTCCAAATACTGAATTGGTATGAGATGTATCCAAGTTTTACAACTGAAATGAGTCGCAACATTTTTTAAAACTACTGACACCTTAGTTGGAATGGCAAGTCATTTTCTTGGGACTTCCTGCGCTTTGAGAATGTAAAAAAAAGTTTGTTGGGGAGCAGGCAGTTATACCAGGAAATCACTGTTAAACAAATGTTTCAGAGAAAGAAAACCTTTGTTTTTAACTGAGCCACATTTTTTTAAGGAGAGCAGGCTACATTAAAACAATTACTTTACTTAAAGGTGATCACAGGGATGTGCTTTGCTGACCCTAGCAGGCCACCATTCCAGTGATGGTCACCAATCGGAGTGAATCACAATTTGCAACCTTTCTCATTACTGTTCATGAGGTAGTTTGATTATGAGCCACTCCAGACAGGAAGTATATGCACTGACCTTTTTGTATGTAGGTCTGTTCGTAACATTGTTTACAGGTGACAAAAATATGGTTTGCAAATTGGGACTAGTTTTTTTGCAACCAATATTTCGTACATCAGGTTCATGATCAGTGAAATTTGGAAAGTCTGATTAAAGTGAAATGAAATTTAGAAGCTACACATCTTTCAAGAAGGTTTCTGAAATCAATTGAATGTGAGGTAAGATAAGTTGTATTCTGGCTAAAACGTTTCACTCTACATTAACTCAGCAGTTGTTGTCTCTTGGCTACTCATAGATTTGCACATTGTTGATACTTCACTTTAGCTGGATCCCTTGCAGTAAAGCCTGTCAACAGCAGCAACCAAAAAAAGTAAAAATCTTATTGCACCAATGATAGGAGGACTCCTACTCAGTTGTCATATTTAGGGATGTCACCTTTCCAAGAGAAAATACCAGCAATTTCTTAATGTTTTGAGATTCTGGAAGGGACAGTGCTTGGTAATAAAGTACGATTTTGAGTAAAAGGCTTTATTTTCTTTTTTAGGTCGAGCCTGGGCAGCGCATTCACTGCTCTGCGAGGCATGCTGTATTCAGGTAGGGACTTGAAGCTCCGCCCATGTCCCGCCCATCTTTTCTATTGGCTCCTGTTACTGTCCTTTCAAAATCGTTGCTTTTCATTCCTGACTAGGCTTGCTAGTTCCACCTTGGTACCGCCTTGTCTGCATTTGTAACCTCCCATGAGGACTCGACCTTTTACTTGTCTTGTTACACGGTCTGCTTTATGTAGTCGGTGAGCACTATTTTCTTTAATGATCTTCCCCTATTCCACCCACTACGTCGCAGCACGCCGCCCACTTTTATTTTTAATTACTAATGGGTCCGCTTTAAGTATAGCGGCCCATTTCTTTATTTAAGTATTTTAGCAGTGCGGTCTGCTTTAAGTATAGCGCCTGCGCTTATTTATTTAATTTTTTTGTTTGTTCACTAGCACCCATGCGGCGATTTCACATTAATGGAGGCCGCGCCCTTTTATTTAGACAAGCTGCATCTAAAGAAAGGCGCGCAGCCACTATTAAAGTGAAACTGCAGTATGGGGCGCTTTTACAAAAAAAGCATTTTTTTGTCAACTTGACAAACACATACTTTTTTTTTGTCAAAGCCCCCATGCCGCGGTTTCACTTTAATGTCGGCCATGCCCCTTTCTTTAGATGCGGCTTGTCTAAAGAAAGGGGCGTGACCTCCATTAACGTGAAAGCGCAGCATGGGGATCTTTGACAAAAAAAATATTTGCAAAAGGTCTCGCATTTGCGAGAGTTTAAGCAATTGGCATTGTAAATGCCAATAGCTCAAACTCTCGTAAATGCTAGACCTATTGCACAGCAAATGCTTGTTGTAATATGCAATTTTGCCTGTGCGTGCCTAAAAAATCATTTAGGAACAGTTCAGATAGCTCTACACTACTTTTGAAATTGATTTAATCTTGTATTTGAAGTTCTAAATTTATTTTGCTGAGAGAAAAAACTACCAGCTTTTGTTGATTTCTCCAATTTGTATACTGGCTTTTTTACACTGTTGCTGGTATCCAGAAAGTTGGCAGATGCCTATGGAAATGAGCTGCTCAGCCTGTTCGGAGAAGAAAGCAGTACCAGGAAGAAGTCCAAGGCAGCCCAGGGTACCTTCAACCTCAACAGAGAAGGAAAATGAGATGATGCAAGACTCCAAGGAGCTCCTATTGTCACAACTGTCAAAACAGGTGAGATGTTGGAATGGACAGCGAGGATGTAATTTTTGGTCAAATACACCAACTGAATGTAACTTCAGAAGACATTAACCTTGCAGATTTGTTGTCAAACCTTTTTGTGCATTGATAATAACAAGTCAGGCTTGGGCTCTGCACACACATCAGCTGGGAAAACTGCACACCTATTATGCCATTGCTTTTAATTCTGAAGAAAAAGCTGCAGGTAATATTTAACAGTCCATTAAATCCCTGAGTAACTAGAAGTATCGTGAGATGTATGGAGAAGTCCAAAAAGTGGGTTTAATGACTGGTGACATCATTATCAACTCAGTTGCATCATCTGTTGTGATGACTATGGACATCGTAAGCTGCATGCTATAGAGGATCGGCAGTCACACAGGAAGTGGCTTGAGTTACTTTTGATGAAATTCATTACAATCAGGATGCAGGGCATCCAGTTTAGTGTGAAGAAACCATTATCTTGATTCCTGATAACATGTACTATGTATTTTTTCTGCTTTTATCCCAAGAACCCACCAGTTTGCTGAGTGGATTTGCCATCTTCATCAACAACCTTACCATGCCATTTACACAGACTATGGGCCCATCCCTCTACAACATTACATCTTCCCACCTGGAGGTGATAGACTGCATCTTGTGACAGACAAAAATGGAAATTTCAGAGAAAATAACTTCAACACAGCAAAGAGTTACTGGTGAGTCTTCTGAAGATGACTAAAAGGGATAGAATGAGGGGACAAGGGGTCTGTCCAATGTGTTGAAGAATGTGAAGATGATCAGGGAAAATAACTTTCAGTCTGTAGTTATCTTCAGCTACAGTAAGATGGATGTGCGACCTACACACTTCAAGCATCAAAGGTAGATTTCAACAATGATGAGCAAAAGAAAATGTTTGAAGAGTTAATCATCAACGAAATTGACTGCCTGAATGATGAAGAAAAGAAGCTTCCTCAGGTTGAACATATGCTTCCTCACCTATAATGAGGAGTAGGCATTTGTGGTTGTTTGCTTCTTATTTTAAGCGAGAAAATAGAAAGTATTTTTTTATGAAGGTTCGATTAAGGCCTTATTTGCAAGTGAGACTTTTGCAATGGGAATCAGTTAGTGGTTGTCTGCCTGGGGCTGTGTCCTCCCTGGACCCCACCCGAGACTCTTCCTACTGTTTTGGGTCTCCCATGTACGAGCACCCACCTCAGCTGTCCTTGAGCTCTAAATACTGAAACTGATGGTGGTCACACGTATGCTTTTGGCTGCATTGGAGTATTGTCTTATAAACATTTCAACTCCGGGACTTGATCTTTGACCACTGGTCTAGGAGCCCTCATTTGTATACACCTGACCTCATTTAAGTTCTGCGCGACCTCATGATTGGGAATCCACCTCTTTCTGCTTCAACTCACCCGATATAGCTTGCCTAATTTGTTTACGCCTGACCTCATTTGTTGGAGCACATGGTTTATCAGGGCTTTTTGCCTAATTGTGGGTCTCTTGGGGCTTGCCTAGCTCTCCATTTTGGGTGTCCTTCTCTCCCCATCCCCACTAAAAGGCCCCATCCTAAATTGGCCGACATGCTTACTGAAGAGTTATCGATATAGGGCTGTAGTCACAATACTACATAGAAAGCGATGAAGGGCTTTGTTGCATATCTCAACTTTAAAGTCACGCCATAGGAGCTGCCATTTTATAATGGTATTGGGCCTACCCTAATCGAATTGAAGGGATCTACTGGCACTAATTAAGATAGCTTTTCCACGGCCACCTATTACCCTGACCTTTTTCTGGAGTCTCAGAGTCTGAATGATTAGAAGATTTTCCGCTTTAAAATTGTTTTAAGAGTCTGATTTACCTGCTACTCCTCTACAAAATACCTCTCCTTGCTCTTGTTTGTACTCCCTGTGCATTAGACATTAATCTGCAGACTGGTTTGCGCACATTTGGAGAATGTAAGCAGGTACCAGTGACTACCATGGAGCCAAATAACTTAAGTACTAGCGCTAGCTTGTTGTCCCTGGTGGGCCACAATGCACTCAAGATGAAATACCCCCCTAACGTAAATAAAAATGCAGCCAAGAACTATAAACATAAACTTCTCAAATGACACCCAGAAACTCTCATATCTGATGACAATTTCTGTGTTAAAAAAGGAATCGTGGTTAATGATTTAATCTTTTTCACCAGTAGAAGAGCTCAGTGGAGGAGAGCTATATCCTGTATCCTCCAAATCAACACAGTTAGGTAAACACCACATGGTTTATGAATCTCCATAATACCCTCACCGGCCTTCAAGGCTGAAGCAACCATCTCACTCTACAACAGCAGGAATGTGCTCATCCAATCATCTGACTGGAATCTAGATCTATTTGACAAAGTCTTCATGAAGATCAAAAACACGGTATTGAACAATGTTCCTGCTGACTCTAAAGATCAACATATCTCACCCAGCTCCACGTTTAAAACTCGGATATCATTCAGTCCCACCTCTACCCTATCACTCATACCCCCTCGCAACCTTGCACTCTTTTCCTATACTGGAACCGTCGATGTGGGATCCAGATCATCTATTACAAATAACGATTCCATCTCCTTCGCTATATCCACATATCTGACCTGACATTTCCTTCAGACCATGTTAAGTTGGGAACTAATACCCAAAGTTCAATAACTGTCAACAACACTAACCTGAAGATTTTCAAGGATACTAATAGCCCTCTTCCATTCATGGGCTCCGCTTGTGCTACCCCATCTGTGACACAACGGGTGACCCACTCGACACGCTGTTCCCCAAACCTGCTTGCAGCAACTTCCCAACACTACCTGAGGCCCACCGCTAGTGTACCTAGTAGATTTCCTCCTACCCCATTACCAATTAGTACCCCTAGTATACCTTCTACTAGCCCCTATCCCCCATCTCCCTCTACTACGGGCATCACCTTATCCGACCACTCCGGTTTGCGGACCAACCCCCCAACCCTGCTGGACCACACAAGTCTCAGTTTTTTAGGCCACATTATACCCCCATTTGCATTGGGGACCCTCCTTCCCTTGACAACAAACATTCACATCTTAGTAAAGACTTACAGGTAGTGACAACCTATCTCCAGAACCTTATACACATCACCTAGAAGCTCGAGAGATTCTATTAATCCCAACCTGACTCCTGGGATTAATAGAACGCCACACACTAATCCACATAACCCAACTACAAGGGAATGATCGAACTACTCCAGGCAAGGGACTTCGATCACGTAGCACTCACAGTTCCTGCTTTGGAGATCTAGACCCCATCTCAATCCCTCTTCTAGCCCCAGAGCGTTACAGCCCTTTTTTCTGAAGCAGACATTCACTTTCTCCTGTTATCTTATACCACTACACATAATGACTCTCTGTCCTCATTGGTCACTATCCAAACTATTCCCTCCAACCCACTCAGAGTACCCAGTCACAACCACAGACACATGAACAAGCTCAATCTATTGCAGGTCCCCATAGCACACCAAGAGACATTAGTAACCAAGTCTATACTACTTAACTGCTGGCCAGCGGTAAAACACCCAGTAGACATCGCCGATCTCACGAGATCTTGACCTCTTAATATTAACAGAAACGGCTCAATGACACCTCCTCAACCATTGTAGACATTCTAGTTCCACCCATTTATGACATCATCAGAATGGATAGATCTGGCAAAGCTGGGGATGGCTTAGCGTGCATCTGCCACATTTTACTCACTGTGAAACTTGCCAAAGAATGCTCAATTGCCTTCATGTGAATACCTAGGCATCAAAATATGGAACATTGACAAGATTTTATGTAAACTTCCCATGATTTGCTACCTCCCAGGAAATACTTTACCTTTCATTGAACACATAATGGAGACCATATCATCTAATACAGACCAACATACCAACCAAATTTTACTTGGGGATTTCAATATTCACTGGAACAATTTAGCTGACCCCATACTAAAACACTTTCAAGTCCTTTCAATCAGACCTCAACCTCCCATTCTATGTAACGGCCCAACTCACAATAGAGGCTCCACCCTCGACCTCATCACATCCAAGAATAATGTCATTACTGCAACTCACCTCCCAATGTCTACTAGGCCAAATACAGACTAGTTCCATTTCAGTGCAGCACTTGGTGAGATCCTCTCTTATCAGTCTTACCTTAAAAAATAATGCTACCTGGAATGCATTCAAACTTCCAGATGAAGACGATATATTCAAACATTAATATCAATAATACCCTCCAACCATTATATTGACCTTCTGCCTGCCAAGCTCATCAAAGAACTTCGATGCTCCTTACTCCTGCTTTAGACTAAGATTGTTAATGCATCCATCTCTCAGGGCATGATTCCTGATTGCCTAAATAGAGATCAAGTTACCCCTATCTTTAAAAATCTAATGGGGACCGATTGGACCTCAACAACTACCATCCAATTACCAACATCCTAACTCTGGCAAAATTGCTTAAGAAATTGTACACTTGCAACTCTGCAACCACATTGAACAGTTTCATCTCCTTGACCATTTCTAATCTGGTTTCAGAATAGGTATGGAAACAGCTCTTGCTCACATTGTTGATGACGCCCTGAGAATGTTTGACCAGAGCGAACCATTCCTGCTTATACTTCTTGATCTCTCCTCTGCGTTTGATATTTTCAAACATGACATCATGGGTCACCTGCTGGAGAGAAGGATTGGGCTGTCTGGTCCTGTTTTAAACTGGTTTGCCTGGTTCCTACAAAATAGAGCTCAAAGGATCCAACTCAATCAAACCCTCTTTGGGATTGCTCCGGTCTTGATTGGAATGCCTCAAGGATCCACGCTCTCTCCTACACTATTCAACTTGCTCATGGAACCTCTTTCCGAAATTCTGAAGCACTCAAACATTCATTACCACATGTACGCTGATGATACTCAATTATACTTGAAAATTTCCTTACCTGTAGATATCAAAACTCTCAACTGTACCCTATTGAAAACTCAACATTGGTTAACCCATAATCACCTTATGTTCAATACACTTAAAACTGAAATCCTCTTGATTGCCCTCAATAATCACTCTGTCCCCATAGAACAGTGGTCTTCAAACTTTTAAACCTGCACCCCCCCAGTAAAGAAATAAAATTAATGGGGCCCCCCTCAGGTTTTTTCACAATTATTCTATCAAGTTGGCAATGTTTAAATATGTCTCGAATTATGTAAACACGAGACATATTTAAACATTGCAGTTAAATTTTGTTACCGTTTTAAAAATGCAACCAAATACATGATTGCCAAGCATACTATTCTAGTCAGACAGTCCTTACTAATGTGTACAAGTATCCACAGAGTGATTATAGAAATGGGGGTGGGGGTTGCCAGGGTATATATATGACAAAAGATGTTAGTAATGGCCAATTACAGAGCGGCTTACTGACACTCATTTTTCCCCACTTAAAACAAAGCACTGCTGTCAGCATAATGCTTCTTTTGGTCAGAGCCTGGCGCCCCTCTGGGATCACTTGAGGCCTCCCAAGGGGGACCCAACCCCCAGTTTTAAGACCCCTTCCATAAAAGAATGGCTCAACCAACTCAAAGCTCTCAACTGCACCCCCCAAATTATTGACTCTACTAGATCACTAGGTATAAAGGTGGACAAATATCTAAACATGTAAGATCACATCAGTGCTGTCACCAAGGGAGCAAATTTCCAACTGAACACATTAAGGAAAATTAAGATCTTCTTGCCCCGATGACTTTAAGTTAGCAGTATAATCCCTAGTCATTTTTTGATTAGATTACGGGCGTGCTACTCTCGCAGGAATACCCAAAGCAAGGCTGGCGCCTCTTACAGCCACTCTGAACTCAGCTGCTAGGCTCATTACAGGGTCCAGATGATTCAACCACATTACACCGGACCTAAAACACCTAAACTGGCTCCCATTTGAAGCAACGACACAGCTGAGGATAGTCTGTATGATACACAAGGCCCATCACCAAAATATACCCATCTACCTGGCCAATAAACTTACTTGAATTCTCTGGAGGTAGCCATACCCTAAGAAGTATTAGCTCTCTACTGTTGAAACCACAGAAGTTCAACAAAATGAAAACTTACAACCATTCCTTCTCTGGTCGTGCCCCAAGAATATGGAATACACTTCCTCCTGTAATCAGGTCAAACCCTTTGGTTTACTTCCTTCAAAAGAGAAGTAAAATCTCTTATGTTTAACAGTTTGCTTCAATTGTAGACTTGCAGCTAATCACCTTGTCTATTCCCACTTCCGGATCCTTATCCGCCAGCTTTATTGCAGCAAGAGTATATATATATATTGCAGCCTGTTTATTCTGTGTTATATTTCTCCCTGTATGTATTCTGTATTGTATTTCTCCCTGTATGTATATCTTATATGCTATTTGTACAGCGCTCTGATTCCCTGTAGAGTCATGTTCGCAATATATAAAACTCCTAAATAAATAAACAAAAAGGGCTGTTTACCAGTGCCTGCAAATCTGATGGCAAAGATTTTTGCTGGATTGCATCTGGTGAGTACTTCATGACGTCTAGTCAAGACGATAGACAAGTCATGGAAGAAAGAGAGATTGTTATCCACACGATGGATGAAAAAATGGGGAAAGCAGCATCATCAGGATTCTACTTATCTGTTAAATAGTACTTTTCACCTAATTAACAACTTGCTCCTCAACTTGTTGTACGTAAAGGAAATTAACCCTGAATAGATGCTGAAGTAGTCTTTATGCCAGTTTCAATATTACAGAGCCGTTCACACCATAGTGGAGAAGATTAAGAAACTTTACTTGGCATGAAAATATCATCCATGTCCATAGAACACAGGCCAGGTGACAAGACAATCACAGTGAGTGACATACAATCCGACAGAAGAGAATAGTGCTAGACCAATCTTCTTCAATTACCTTTCTGTCTACACCACTTTTAATCTGTTGTTCATAACACAAAAACCTTCCTTTCTGAAGTCAATATTATTTGATAAGATAGCCTTAGTCATATTCTTGTCAATTAGCTAACAATAAAGAATAAGAATTGGCAAAGCCAATAGTTTATGTTGTTATGTTCTGTTATCATATTTCTAAAGCGCTTGGTTCCTCCGAAACGGAGTGTCCATGCACTAGGATGTCAGACTGGTATGGCTACATAGATTAGAGTTCCTTAAAACAGCCAGGTTTACATTTGTTCTGGAAGATCAGTTTAGAATTTTCCTGTCTTAAGTCAGAGGGGAGGGAATTCCACAGTTTGGGGGCCAGCAGGCTGAAAGAGCAGCCTCCTAACTGGGCTCTTTTCACCCTAGGCCTCAGAGGATCTGAGGCACCAATTTGGGCGATGGGGCTTGATCAAAGTATGAAGAGAACGTGGGCCTTTGCCATTTAGAATTCTGTGGCAGAAGCAGAGGGCTTTAAATGTCACTCTATTTTTAATTGGGAGCCAAAGCAATTTTTTGAGCGCTGGTCCCAAGCATCTGGGGATATTCAGGAGCAGCCTAGCTGCTGTGTTTTGTACTCTTTGAAGCATCTTTAGTCAACCTTGGGTGAGATACAGATAGAGAAAATTACAGTCATGTAATCTGTAGGTCAGGAGTGCTTGAATTACAATTTTCCTGGGCTTTACTGGTAGGAGGTCAAAGATCTTGTGTAGCGTTTTCAATATGCCGAAGCACTCCCCTGCTAGCTTGGATATCTGGATGTCAAACTTCAGGTTGTTGTCGAACCATATTCCCAAGTTCTTAATCTTTGGATTGGGGATTGATACTGAGCCTAAGACCTCAGGCCACCATGCTGTGGACCAGATGGATGGCTGTTTCTCCACAATTAATACTTCAGTTTTCTCTGCATTCAAACTGAGGCAGCTCTGGTCCATCCATTCCATCAGACTCACCAGAAGGAGCGAAAACCAACCGCGGGGATCTCACTGTTCTGAGACAGGGTGGTGATAAGTTGGGTGTCATCGGGATATGGCACTATCTTTACACCATGACGCTCAACCACATTAGCTAAGGGCTGCACATACAAGTTGAAAAGAGTTGGGCTCAGCATGGAACCCTGTGGGACCCCCTGCTGGAGCGTAACCACCTCCGAAGAACACGTCTGTTGAACCACATGATAGGTGCGGTTCTGAAGGAAGCTGCCCAGCCATTTTATGGAAAGGCCTGTGACCCCGTATGGCCACAGCCGTTTAACTAAGAGGTCGTAGGACACGGTGTCAAAAGCTGCACTCAGGTCTAGCATATTCAATGCTGCAGATTAACCTTCATCCGCTATGAATCTCAGAAATTCAGGTGCGAGCAGAAGTGCAGATTCTGCCCTAATCTGGGGGCTGTGATATAGTTCAGCAGCTGTTGATTTACATGTTTCTCTGCCACCTTCGAAAAGAATGGGAACAGAGAGATTGGCCTAAAAGCTTCTGGTTTGCCTGCATCTAGATTATTATTTTTTTTAGCAGGGGCATCATTGTTGTGTGCTTCTATTTCTGGGGCAGTTGGCCTGAGTTAAACGACTGATTAATCAGACCACATAAGCTGGTAAGGGTGGCCTCTAGTCCTCGCTCCAGCATTGCTGGAGGGGCTGGACCGAGTGGAGAGCCCAATTTTACCTTAAGGAATAGCACGCGCAGTTTTGATATTGTCAATATGTTAATTCTGGATAGGCCACTTGCAGGATTGGATGGTTCTAGCCAAATCGTAGGATTAGAGATCTCTCCAGCTTTTTAGGGCAAGGATTCATAGGTCTTAGAGATTTTATTGTAGAACAATCGGGCAATTTGATTGCATTTCTCCACAGAAGGTACTATGTCAGGAGCAACTCGCTCGAAAGAGGACAAAGATTTCACTATATGGAACAATTCTTGAGATGAGTTTTGGGCTTGCTCAATTTGATGGGCATAGAATTGACTGCGTACAGTCGTGACCTGCTTATAGTAGCATTTCCTTGCCTTATCATAATTAGACTTTGCTGTGATATTATATTCTTTGCACCATAGTCGCTTACAGTTTTTTTTGCAGATGGAGCTCGCATTGAACCACTTAGCAGAGGGTGAGACGTGGGTAGTTTTGTTAGTGGTTGGTGGGGCTAAGCAGTCTAGTGCACTCCTAATCCAGTGCTCTACTTGTGTGTTGGCTGTATCTAGATTGCTGCTCAGAGAAGGACGGTTCATTCCCAGAGTTGCTGTAAAGTACACTGGAGTGACATTAGCCCAGTTTTGCCTTGGTCGGTGCTGACTGCTTACTGATGTAGGAGAGCGGCGGGGTAGAGTGACCAGGAAGGGCAATAGAAAATGATATGACCAGGCCACTGGTATTGGCAAATCCGCACTCACCTGGGGGCAGTTGAAAAATAGCGGGTCCAGGGTGTGAACATGTTTATTAGTGGGAGCTTGAACCAATTGGTTGAACTGAAAGGCTCTAAGGTCCTCCTTGAGGGAGGTTGCCTAGGGGCATGTGATGCCCTCAAAATGTAAGTTGAGGTTCCCTAGAATTAAAAAAGTTGGAATATCGAAGTGCGTAATTAGGTATGATATCAGTCAGAGCGGTTAAGAATTGTGTGGCAGGGCCTCGAGAGAGGTAGATAAGCAACCCTGCAAGAGTGCATTTGTTGGACAATGTCACAGTTAAAGCTGCTGCTTCGCAACCCGTGATTGTACTTCAGAAAAGGAACAGGAGCCCATAGTCTTGTGGGATAGCGTCAAGGATGTCAGGGGCTGAAAGTGTGGTTAGCCAAGTTTCAGATAGGAAGAGGACTTCGGGTTGAAGGTCCGTCAAGATGTCATAAATCTCCACCTTGTGCTTAGGTAATGACCGGCAATTGATATAGTAACAGCGTGCTACACTCGGGGTGGCATCATCTCTCTTTGCCCTGGGGGGCTCTGGGAAGTTTGAATCTAGCTGAAACCCACAATCCCTACAGCTTACCGTATTCATGGATACGTCTATCAGGTGAATACATGCCTCAGGAGTACTTGGTGCAAATTGCAGGAGCTCTTTTGCCGTGCACTGCTTGGGGGCTGATCTTACAGACGCAGGGGTCCTGGCCCTTGGCGCCGCCTGGGCATGGATGGGCGCAGACAGGCTTGCCTTAGGCACGCCAGTGGCACATCAGAGCAGCTGCCATGGTTAAATAGCCTGCCCAGAAGGGGCGTTGCTAGAATGGTCGTATTGAGCACGAGAAAGCTGGGGGCAAAATTAACCAGAATCTAGCAGCTCTGCTCTTACCTGGCAGGTTCCCCTCCCAGTAGGAGTTACAGAAAATGAATGCACAAATTAAAATAACAAAGCACAAAGCAAACGTGTGAATAAAACCATATACACAATTTAAAAACGGCAGGGCCTTACTGTTTTTAAAGAGAGCGGTCACGAGCTCTTGAAAAGCTGCAATTGGCACTTTCTCCATGCAGGAAGCAGTGCTTCAGAACTGTTACCATTGATACCCTGAGTCAGATACAAGTCTTTGCTAGTAGGCTGCAGCACCTTCCACTTTCACTAGAGGTCCCTTAAAACAGACTCCGATGCCTGCTGTATTAGGCTGTGGTGCCTTACGTCATTACTAGAGGATGGTCTTGTTAGCAGCAGGCTGCAGTACCTTAAGCTGTTGCAAGAGGTGACTTGTATCAGGCACAAAAGTTTGATCTAGCAGGCTGCAGTCCCTCAAGCTGTTAGCAGAAGTCACCTTGTGTCAGACACAAATGCTTACATAAGCAGACTTCAGTAGCTTAAGCTGTTACTAGAAATTTCTTAAGGTAGACACCAGACTTTGCTGTACCAGGTTGCAATCTATTAAGCCATTTTAAGAGGGCAACATAGACCTCCACCAATGACCCTTCAATCTCAGTATGCCCAGAGAATTATTAACAAATCTTATGCCCAAGAATGTCTCATTTATTTGGAGGTTTAAAGAAGCAGAGGCAAAATATCTTGATTGCCTTTATTTTGAGCAGGCAGATCAATGAGAGGGGGTGAATTCCACATACAAATTTGCATATTTACGTTCGCATTTGCAAATCTGTTGATTGTTGGTTGATACTCTGGCCTAAATAAATATCTCAATGATGGGTTGTGCTGATGAAAGTCATTACTGAGGGTATGAGGGAATCATCTCTATATTTTAGAGAAACTCACTAATATTGATACGTAATAGCAGTCATTTGAATATGAAAAATAAGCAAGTTGGGACAAGGAACAGCTCATTATAATTTTTTTAATGTGTAAGATAGTACCCACTGGTGTAGGTAACATGGGGGGAGATACTGATTGGTGAGTCTGGTGGCCATGAAGGAGGGAGGAGGAGTTTGATCGGGAAAACAACAGCACAGTGATGTCAAAAGGCTTTAGAATTGGAGCGAAAAAAAAAAAAAGAAGAATGGCCATTAAATAGGACACCGGGTGCTAAAATAGAAAAGAAAGACACTCAATCTCAGGCAATGGACATAAGAAAAGCCCTCACTAAATATATGTTAAAGTATTGGCAACAATATGTCTGTGTCAGACAATTAAAGATGTGTGTAGCAAAACCTAAAAAATGAGGCTGAGAAACATAATCCCAAGGGCCTAAAATTACTCTGATGATCAAGGTGTCCCTCCAATATCGCATAGTTCAAAAGTGTCATACACTAACCAAGTTGCTAAAGAAGGTGATACTAGACATGGAATGAATCAAATACCTCCCGATTTGCAAACTCCACTTCCCAAGCAAGATATTGAGAGTTGAATTGATGAGCCAGTTTAAATATTGTGTGGAGATGAGTAGAATTCTATGTGACCAAGTATTAAGGTTGAGATTATTTGGAGGTATTGTGAGGGTCCTAATTGAGGTCCTGGGTTAGACACTTGTTACCAGACAGTACCCTGTGTAAGTAGTATTGTTTACCAATGGTGTTCTGAGGCCACCACTACAATTTTGTTCTGATTTCATAATCAAGATACTCCTTTCACAAAGCTGATCTGGTAACATTTACTGTACAATGTGTTAAAAATTCTGGTTCAGCATGAGTGAGAAAATAACACTCAATGAACTCAATGTCAAGGCAGTGCTATACCTAGGCTATCCTGTTTTAGGTTTAAACCTATAATAAC
Organism: Calotriton arnoldi; assembly: GCA_963921515.1. Taxonomy (NCBI): domain Eukaryota; kingdom Metazoa; phylum Chordata; class Amphibia; order Caudata; family Salamandridae; genus Calotriton; species Calotriton arnoldi. Next base: position 1,481,269 of record CAWUFW010000312.1, on the reverse strand, counting down.
TGATAAAACCCCACGGAAAGGAAAATAGCCCTCACCAGTGTAAACATATAAACACTGAAAAAACACCTTCACAACCACAAACTAAATATCATTCAAAGAAAGGAAAAGGTGAGTGAAAGAGTCATTTTTATTTCTTCCCGAGTGGCCAATACAATGTAACTTTGTTTTACAAGGCAGCAGCAAGAAAGACTAGGCTAACATTATTCTGCTTGAGTTTTGTTGTTTAAGGATGTCACTAAAATATTGTTTCTTCTTCCTTTTGCTTTTTTCAACTTTGTGGTCTTTGGTCTAAAGATGCAGGGTTTAAAATCATGTTTTAGGTCTTATTTAAGTATTTTACAAATTGTAGAGAATCAGGAAATATGAAAATCATATTTGATATTTTATCTATGTTTGATTCTTTCACTGATAGGTAAAATGGGTGGTTTCATAAGAATCTTTCCCAATATGTACCATCACATTTGCCCACCGACAGAGAATGGGTAAAACCCTTTGGTACATCAACCCCCTTTTCTAGAGAGTCTGTATTGATAGTAGGTGAATTGCCAAACACGGCAGGCTTTAAACATTCAATGCAAGGTGTAATGATATGAAAATAGTGCTGTCTCCAAGTATCTGGGATAGTGGTGAAAATATGACACCAAGCATTTGGAAAACATGTAAAAGTGTAACTTGGAGTGTTGCTGCAAAGAGTTCTTACCAAGTTCAACAAAGACTGGAGTGATATTGTTTGTATTTGCAGTAATTCAGCTACATATATGAAAAAGTTGATTGATGACCTGTCAAAATTGATACCTGGGCTCAAGTACTTCCCTGTAAGAAATCCTTGCCACTTACTAGATGGTATGCTGAAAGCATCTTTACAATCTTCAGAGTTAATGAAGAATACTATTGACTTTGGAGTCCATTCTGGTGCACTGTTTCGTTAGGCGCGGGAACTAAAATACAAATATTTCTCATTTTGTGCTTTGTGTGACATCAAAGAAAGAGTCATCCCAACTGTGTCATTTAGCCGGTGGTTCTCAGCCCTAGAGGCCGTGATTGCTATATTATCCATGTGGCGACCGTGTACAGAATCTTTGCTTAGTGATGTTGCCAAAGGCAAGAAATGTGAGGATCTTCGGTCGCATATTGATAGTGATGTGAAAAAAGTACACTCATTGTTAGATTTTTACAGGAAAACAAGACTGCTGTAGTGGACATGATAAAAAAACTAGAGTCTGAAAATACCCTTGTCTATCAAGTGTTCAGTGTAATTGGTGTAGATATGAAACAACCCCTTGAGAGTAGGCTGTGCGACACTTTTAGTGACTTTGGCACTGTAACATGTTCCAGGTTAGAATTCTTGCCACTTGGTAAGCAAAGAAATGTGGAGGAGCAATTCAGGAAATGTCATTTTACAGTGCATGAGAAATGGCTTGCAATAATGCATAGAAATGTCCCTTCACCAGCAATGTTATCTGAAGTCAATATTTGAAGTCAATGAAGCCTCACTGAGGTACTCAGCACAAGTTCTAGATCCCTTCCGTAAAGGGGAATTTTCTGCAGACTTTAAAAAGTACTGCTTCATTTTTGACTACTTCAATAACTGAAGCCCATTGTTCTGGGCACATATGATGTGCCCAGAACAATGCATATGTTGCAGAACCTGTCCCAGAGAATCACAATCTTCAGGTGCACCAGTTTTGGCAGACAAAGCTATGTCAGTGGCCAGAGTTAGCAAATTGTGCACTGGCTGTTTTGGCGTTGCCCATCTCAAGTGCCAATGTTGAGAGGGCCTTTTCACATATAAACGTTTACATGGGAAGGAAAGAGTGAGCGTGCATGACCAAAGACTCACTAAAGAAGTATTGTATGGTGTACTACAATAAGTTTGATTTGTAAAAGTGTATTTGGACCTGATATACCTTGTACGCACATTGTCTATACACGTACACTATCAGTGTAGAAAGCAAGCAATAATAAAAGCAAAACGTTCCATAAACACCGGGAAAACACAGTTTTTGTTGTTTTTAATGGCGCGTAAATGTGTAACCACTGATAACCACTGTTTGTCTAAGATATTGAAATCACTGGAAAGCACTGAAAAAACCCCACCAGAATTACCAAAAATAGAAACTGAAAACAGGAAAGCCTAGCTATACCTTAAAAGAAGAAATTGACTTTTATTTACAGGGCTGCAACAAGGACAGTTGTGAAATGATAAACATCAAAACCAGAACAATTATAGATACCTGGACCATTTGGCAATCAAACCCATTCCACAAATGTCAATAACAGTTGTAATGAATCTCAGCAAAGACTAACGGCTCAAGTGTAAACCCAATTAGAATCCTCTTACTTTGTTAATTTTGAATATTTTATTTGTGCATTGCAACATAATATATCTTCTACCCTGAAGAAGCAAAAAGAATGGGTCATGAAACACATAATGCCATGAATTTTCTCTAGCAAAGATGTACATGAATCTCTTACAATAGAGGATTGCAATTAAATTCAGTAATGAATATCTTCACTTATTTTTCACAGTGCCTACAACTCTTGTCAATAATATTCTTGTTGCATAACATAGTGGGTCAGGATGCTGCAGTAAGGAGTGTGTTTTCCACTTGACTCAAACCAAATATTCTCCTGTGATATCAAAAGTCAGAAGGTGCTAGCACCACCAAAGCTGAGATATAACCTTAAGCACTTTTATAGCATTTATGTGCCAGGCCTTGGATTGCATAGCTGCCAAGTTTCTAAGGTTCCCGTGTGATGTGGTAGTCCAGTTCAGCTTTTTTTCTTTGAATTCTGGGGCTGAAAGTCTTGTTTTAGAATGAAACAAACACTACATGCCCCAGAATTCAAAGAAAAAACCTAGGGCCTTATTTATGAGGGCCTTATGCCGCCGGTGAGTCACTTTTGGTGATGCTGTGGCAGCGTACAAAATGCGCCACACTGCGCCATATTTACAAAGCGACGCAGCTTGGCAGATGCGTCACTTTGTAAATCCCTGCACTACATTATACCTGCGACATGTATAATGTATGCAGGGTGGACATTCCTGTGCAGAAAAGGCTTGTAGAAGTGTTGTAGTGAAATCTATAAGATTTCACTGCAACACTTCTACGGCCTCACTGCGTCAAATCCTTACACCTGCTTGAAACAGGAGTAAGGGGTGATGCAGTCCTTTTCACATGAGGCTTGCCCCTTGTGAAATGACACATTGCTGGAGTTGCATCTGTTTCCAGACACACTCCAGCAATGCACCAATTTTGCGTCAACAGATACGTCCAATCCTGACGTATCTGTCAATCCTTGCGACATGGAGCACCATACAGAAAATATGGCGCATCCATGGTGTCTCAAGGAGGGCGCTATGAAAAGTGTTGCTTCGCTGTTTTTACCCAGCGAAGCAAGACCTTTAAAAAATAAGGCCCCTAGACTGCAGCAGCACATCACACATAGACCTGGGAAACTTGACATGGCTGAGATTGTGTATACCCCTTGGGAATGCACTTGGATTAAGTCAGGTGTCTTTGGGACGCTTCAGTTTTGCAACAGAGTTCAGCAGTAAAGCTCTAGTGTATGGGACAGGGTTGTGAGACAAAAAGAATACAATGTAGCAATCTTGCTTTGGATGGACACTGTATCAATGGTTTGTAGCAATGGTCTTTATCCCTGGTTTCAACATTAGAAAAATTAATGCCTGAAATCCCAGGTGCTGAGTTTGCATTTAAATATAGTAAAAGGCCCTAACACCAAAAGCTGACATCTTAAACGAAAATGCTCCAGCCCAGGTAAAATCAAATATAGACATTCATGGGGCCACATGTTTTCGTGTTTAATGGTGTTCATTCAGGAGCACTTCAGGTTCTTTAGAGGTCAGGTATAAACCCAATTGGTCCCATAGTTCACTCAAGGGGGACATATGTAATAGTGGACATATGTAATAGTGGGTCAGTGTCTAGTATGCATCACCTGGATATAGAATATTTTAAGGGCCTCTATGTCAAAATTCGCCAGTCTTGGTCCAGATTTTTTCATGGAAGGGTGGCTCCACTGGAAGCTGTTACACCCATTGGACGTAAATGATTCCCCAATACCTATTAGGAATTGCACTTTGGGTAAAGGGACCAACTACAACATGAAAAATGACATCTCTGGAACTGTAAGACTCAGAGCTTTGGCTATGATGTTTCCAGTCAATGAGACCAGATTCCAAGCTACAGGCACTAAAGGGTCTTAACACCAGGGTTTTCTGGCCTGGGAATGTATGGACTTCCTAAAGTCACAGGAAAGGTTGGCAGCATAACACGCTCAGGAATAATTTGGCAGGATAGTATTTTTGCAGCTCCAAGACCGAGGAAACAATTTTCTGTGGGTTTTGTTTTGATATTCTTCCGTAACAGGATCTTGTGGGTGCTGGCCAGTCTTGGTTCGTTGACTCATGCTCCACACTGATCTTCAGTCTGCAGGCCTTGTGCAGATCTCACAGCTGTCAGAGCAGCTCCACTCCTAGAAGGACAGTTATACTCCGCTTTTTCCACTGATTACAGCACAAACGTCTCCTTGAATTCAGGCTTGGCCAATCTGAGTAGGAAGATAGCAACCCAAGAGTGCTTCTGTTTCTGGCAATGAAGTCCAAATGATATATTTGCTTTGTTCAAAAGTCCACATATTTTTCCAGTTACCATAAAGCACATCTTCCTTATTGGCCGTCAGTTTTCATGCGTCTGTTGTAGGTAGCCTAAGATCAGATCAAGCTGATTAACAAAGGTGCTTAAGAGTAGTGTTTTTACATCTGTGAAGTCTCTGCACATAAAAAGATAGGACAGTCCTATCTTTTTATGTGCAGAGACTCCGCAGTCATAAAGATACTACTCATAAAATATCTTTGTGAATAGCAAACAATCCCAAACTTACACAAAAGTGTATGTTTACCTTTGTGAATCAGGTCCAAAGAGTTTTTTGATCTGTGCCAGACCTGGCTCCAAAAGGTCACAGTTATGTGTCTAGATGACAGTAGAAGGGAGGGACTCTTGAAGTGGAAACCTCCACTGGACAAATGAGCTTTATAAGAACCTCCCTCCATTGATGACTGGTTTTAGGGAGGGTGTCAAGCACGCACAGATGTGCAAGATGCCATGTCCACCTTGGGCAAACAACAGCCTGCAATGATATCACCACATTATGAATCCAGGCATAAACTGTCTAAATGAATACCACCATTTGCCAGGTTACTCTGAAACAAGCACAAAAACTGACTACATACACATATCACTTGCACGTCCCACACAAGTGGATAGGCAAGGGACCTAGATGTTCCTAAAAACCAGGCTGCGATTCACAGACTTTGAATGTGGCTCCTCTAAGCAAATGACTTGGTGGAGGTAGACCTGGAAGAAAAAGGTTATGTTATAACTTAGCTCCCACAATTTGGCCAGACTACTGTAGGCATTAAGCATGTCATAAAATGAATCTTCAACAAGATTTTATGTTCAAAGTTATTAACCTTTTGCTGGTCAGTTCAGCAATAATTTCAATTTGCGTGTATTTTCATTCCTGTGATACACATTTGAAACATCACCAATGGCTTTCTATATTTTCAGCTTTAATGTTACCATTGCATCAATAATATTTCCTCCGATAAATGTCTATTTGTAAAAGGCCTTCAAAACTTTGAAATGTCTACCCAATTAAAGTCTTGGGTGATTACTAGATGCAAAGGTTATTCCCACTTCCCTGTCTACAACATTATTTCCATTTGTGAGAACCAAGGCTTACAATTTTATTATTGCAGGCAGGCTCTGTTACCTATTGGTTCATGATCTTCGTCTGAAAAGATGTCTAGAATATGCGTGCTTCTAGTAGCTGCATAGTCTGGGATGCTTCAATCACAGTCTCATAAATGTAACTTCTCTATCAGTATTTCATAGCTTGAGCTGGAGTCTTATGATGACCTTCCTACAAATATCCTCTATCTTTTCATTTAGCATCACCTTACTGCCTTTAGATCCCACATGGGCAAGGGTAATCACTTCATGCTTGCAGTCTGATCAGGGAAGCGTGAAGGTCATTGTGAGAAATTAGGTTGTTGATTGAATGGGGGTGACCCCTGTTCAAACAACAGCCACAATCCCTGCGAGGGTGAAACATAAAAGTCATAAAATTAACCTGTGCTTTACCCTCAGGTAACATGGCTAAAAAGCAGTCAGGCTTATCTTAGAGGCATTGTGTAAAGTATTTATGCAGCACACAAACTCTAATTAAGTGAAAACACAGCACAATGAAATATCCCACACCAATTTAGAAATATAGAGTACATTTTTATAAATTATTTGACACCAAAAGAACAAAAATCCAATCAGTAGAACCGGAGTTATGAATTTTAAAATGTTAAGGTACAAAATAGTGGCTAAAAGATTAAAGTGCCAACCACAGCCATCTAGTCACGTGAGACCAGGTCAAAATAGAAAAATTTGGCTGACCATGATGGAGCACGAGTCGGCTACCAGAAGGGAATTGGGCCAGGTCAGTGCTTATCTTCGGACTTAGAGGAAATTTTGAAGAAAAGTGTTCTGAGAAGGTGAAGTACAGCTGGGCAAGGCTGCAGGCTGTATCCTAGGAGGAGGCATTATCGTTGGGGAGCTGCTGAACAAAGTTGTAGTGAAGATTTCTATGTTCGATCTTAGTCTCTTTTTTGGAAGTCGAAAATCTCCAGCGAGACAAGGCAGAAGGCAATGCCGACAAGAGTTCCAGGAGGTTGGATACCCCTCTGGCGAAGTACTGCTGAACAGGATTTGCTGCTGCGGAGAAGAAGTCAGGCTGACTAACAATGCACCTTGGGTGGACAGATGAGCAGGTTGGTCCCCGTCTTTCCTCAGGTGCCAAAGCAGTTTTAAGTCAAACATTTTTTAAGTCCCATGTTTTAGATTTTGGCTACCTAGGCACCTTTAGCACCATCACCAAGGGTCAACAACTGAGGGGCACCACTTGGGAGGTTAGGACTCACTCAGGTTGGTTCCAGATGAGGTTCTAGATGGTTGGAGCCTTTTCTGTCCCTCAGGCTCTGATCAGGATACCTGCCAACTAGCCCTTGGAGTCACTCTGGTAATCCTTGATTCAAATGATTGAACAGGGCTCAGTCAGCAGGGCCGTCCTCTGAGGGTTTCAAGGCAGGCTCCAGGCAGCGAAGCAGTCCTTCAAGGTGCAGCAAAGCAGTCTTGTGGAGTGCACAGCAGGCAGTCCTCTGAGGCTTTCCGCAGGTCCAGAAATTGAATTGAAGAGTGGGTCCAACCCCTGTCTTGTGTGACTGTCTGGGAGGAATAATCAAAGTCCAACTGCCAACTACACCCAGTCATGTAACCTAGGACAGACTGCAGGCACCAAATAGGGCAGGAAAATGCCAACTTTGTAAAAGTGGCATTTTCAAAATTAGAACTTAAAATCCAACTTTACCATTGAAGAGGTTTATAATTACAATTTCTCAGGCACCAAACACAAACTGTTTACCTGTTTCCAATCAAAGGTTAGCACTTATTAAATGTAATAAGGCTGCCCAATGTTATCCTATGGGAGAGGTAGGCGTCACAGGAGTAAAGAACACATATAGGAGCTTTTCAGTACCAGGACATGCAAAACTTGAAAGTACATCTCCAACCTTTTAATTATAATTAGGGCTCCCGGTTTTCCGTTTAAACGGATTTTTACATATAAATACAGACGGAAAACAAGTTTTCCTTTATCTGTATTTATATATAAAAACGGGAAAATACTAGTACATTTTGTCATTGACATAATAGAATCACACCCCCAACCATCTGGTGTCTCCCCCTCCTTAGAGGGTTAAGAGGTGTCAGCCCGGCTGAGACAGCTTCCCGGGCACACACACAGCCGCACCCTGAGTACTTCACAGGTCTTTAAAAGACCATTTGCATGTTAATGAGGCTTTGTTGTTCTTTCACCCCTTAGCCCCTGCCTCTTCACTCTGCCGATTGCACCAGCACCTGTCTTTTCCTTGCAGACTGGGTTTTACAAGGGCAGCTTGCGATGCGCGCACATACAGGTGGTAGGTTAACAAGCATTGGCATAGCCAATAGGTCTCGCCTTTGGGACCTTTTAAGTATTTAGCCACGAGGCACATCATCCTGGGTGATGCAACATCTACTGTTCTCATTCAGCCTTAAACAATGCCCTGTACGTGAAACACCATTTGGAACTCGTAAGCAATGCATTGACGCAACGCATTTTTCAAGTGCTTCAACGCCTTATAATGCACTATATAAATACAATAAAATACGACGTTTCAAGCGGCACAGGCCATTCATTATGTGTACATTAAGGGAGCAGAGACAAAACAAGGACAAGATGTGGTCTAGTGCCCAGGTTGAACTCCAAGAACAAATACTTTGCATAAATAATACAATATTCAGCATAGAAATAGGTAGATATCATTCGGAACGTGGTGTTAAGCAACGTTAATATTTTCACAGGCATACAAATAAAGTTGTTAAAAGTAGTATCGCTACAGAAGTCCCATCTGTATTTTCTAATATTCCATTCAGTTACATGAATATGGGACGTGCTCTGAAGCAACTATTACGTGCCGCTATATTAACAACAAAATCTGTTTAAAACGCAGTAAACAATAATGCACCTATGTTTCACTGATTATGAGAGAGGGGTCCAACGTCAGTGAAAAGTACCAATATAGCTTGTTTATTTATGCATGTTAGTCACAGTCTTATCTAAGGGTATTATGCCATCATTTGGAAATCCTCTGCAAAGCAGAAAAGTGACACTAGTTTCAGGTGGGCTTGAAGTTCGCACTACCATCCGCTGCAGGACATATGTTAGACTGTTTTGTATAGCGCACTATTCACCCGTTTGGGTATGCAGGCGCTTGCTGGACATACACAGGCAAGAACAGTAGTGTGTGAAATTGATATTCGACGATGGATGGATGGGCCGTTTACGCGCACGAACCTTCAGTGTGTATGAATGCATGTATGGATGGATGTGCTGTTTACAAGCGCAAACCTTCAGTTTGTAAGAAGGTAGGTGTTGTTTACACGTGCAAACCTGGCCGAAAGGTAGCATAAAGGCAGAAGAGCACTGCACAGGTGCAAAGACACCCTCCAATATGGGATTAGAAGACGTAGCTGGTTTATGGACTCTTATTCCAACACAATGCTGTGTTTTTGTTTTTTTAAGAAGTGAGTCAATGTTGACAGCAGCAAATAATAACCCTTAAAGCTGCTCCGCTTCGCTGCTAATGATCACATGGATTGTCAAAAGGTGGGCTCGGCGTTGCTGGCAGTAAAAAAGCATTGGCATAGCCAATAGGTCTCGCCTTTGGGCCCTTATAAGTGTTTACCCATGCAGCAGTTGATGTTGTTGCACCAAGGATATTGTGCTGCATAACTAAATACTTATAAGGTCCCAAAGGCGAGACCTATTGGCTATGCCAATGCTTGTGGTTGTGTTTCTTTTGCAGTTCTATGTAGCGCTAACTAAACCTAAAAGTATTGGAGAAAATTACAAGAAAACCAGTTACATTACTCAACAACACATTGCCTATTGGAAGCCGTGGGGAGATTAACTAATTTGTCCAGAAACACAGGATGGTGAGCCAACGCCGTGACTCTAACATGGTTCCCTAGCTTTCCGCTCGACAGCTCTGGTCATTTCGCCACATCCTTGTGCTTTAGGGAGATTGCCTACTGCCATGTTGTGTGCCTATGCTCCCATCTACAGTACGTCATGGATTATCTAAAAGCAAAAGCCCCATGCTACGACCTATTTATGTCTGTGAAACCTTTAGTTAAAGTGTTTTACGTTCGCTGTCTGAAATCTCACTCAGGTGACCACCACAAGCAGCACCCTCGCTACCCTGTGCGGCATCCTCTCTCAATGACTGTACTGTATAGAAGCGCGTTTTACTAATGACAAGGCACTAAAGAGCTTTGTGGACAGGTAGCATGCTACTCACTGGGGTCTCATTAGAGACTGTCGTGCACATAGAGACACAGTTGAGATGCTGGCACACGGTTTGTAAGCCATCTGCCATGCAATCCATTCCATAAAGTTGTCACAAACTGTTGCGCGTTGTCTCACGCACTGTTTCCTGAAGAGCTCTGCAATCTGCCACGCCGGGGTGATGAAGTTGCTTTGCGTGCACCTGAACTGGTGATGGAGAGCTTACAATGTGCCCACCAACTAACAAGGCGAGGGAAGCCATATGACGTAATGGCCAAAGCTGCGGACGTTAGAACTGGTGGAACAACGTTCGATTCCCGGCGCCAGCACAACATCCTGTGATTCTGGGCAAATCACTTAATGTTCCCTTGTCTAAACTAGGGGGCCCAGACAGAGCATCCCGAGTCCCCCCAGTACATAGGGGGGCAGAAACTTGACTGGCACATTGATGCCCAGAGGTGGGAGCGAGCGGCGTGTGCACGGCCCTAGGGAGACTGAAGCAGACTGCAGATCAGGAGTGTGCGATTTTCTGCCTGGTGTCTGACCTGTTCGGTCACTCGGGTCTGGCCTGCAGGGGGCTAAGTTGGTGGCTGCTCCGAATAGGGTAAACCAATAAAAATAAAACAGAGCACGGTGTACCTGAAGCGAGCACCACGCTCCGAATAAGTTAAAATATAAAAAAATAAACAGAGTACTGTGTCCCTGAAGCGAGCACCGCTCTCCGAATAAGTTAAAAAAATAATTAAACACAGTGCGGTGTCCCTGAAGTGGGCACCGTGCACATCTTCAAACCTTAAAAAAATAAAATGTAAACTGAGCGCGGTGTTTTAAATAAAAGCTGGGAGAAGTGAAGAGACGCAGCGCGGAGTCCAGTCCGGGTGGGCGGGGCCTAAGGGAGACAGGGCGGTCACCAACCCCACTTCCAAAGAAGCCACATTTGGGAAATTATTCATGGCCAGGGCGATTGGCTGAAATATCCCCACCTGACTCCACGTTTTCTTCACTCCGCCACCTTCACCCTCCCAAAACGCACACAATCCCTTTCACTCTCCTCTTACACCAGCCCCCTCCTGCTTTGGTGGTATAAAAATAGTGAAAGAATCTCCACCTCTGTTGCCTGTTTTCTGCTGTAAAAAGAAAATGTGTTTGCTATGCGTGACTGCGCTGTTACCCAGAGGCACACGTGGTGCACTGTTATTCCAAAGGCTAGGGGGCAACGCCGGGGAGTGCTCCTTCATGACATGAGCAACACAGTGATAGGTGTGGCTTCAAGAGCAACAAGCAGCCTTTGTACACGCAGCACAGCGTGGCACTGACCCGTGCCGGATCAGAGAGGAGCGGGGGCGAGCGAGCGTGGCAGCGTGCTGAGCTGACCACACGCTCGTGCATCGTGCCTGAAACGTGCGGGTAACCGCATGGAAAAGGCCATTGTGCACGAGCGTGTGGTCAGCTTTCAAATGCCCACTACATAAAGTCTTCGCCAGAAGCAGCGCTTGCGCGCTACTCTAGGCTCGACCTAAAAAGGGCTGGTGCGGTATATTAAACCAGCCAGTTTACAGTCCACGCCCATGCTGCGAACTGCTTCAGTTACAGCCAGAGCAACAGCAGTAAGCAAATCTTCATCTAGCCTCCGGTTGCAAACCCGTGATGCGGTACAGGCAGATGAAAATAGGAACCGACCTCAGTTCGATCATTTTTGTGATGTATAGCGTCGATCTTGTCCCCAGTCGAGGTGCCGCAGGACTCGAAGCAGAGAGGCGTAGAGAAAAGGCCCTCGTTTTTAATACACGTCCTTTATTGTTTTAACTCATAAATCTGCTTGATGACTTAACTGCCTACGTTGACTTACGTGAAAGACTGTTTCGCCTTATAGATCTGAGAAGAAAAAAACCCACCGGGGACCCAGTTTAAACTTCTGGAAACTTAAGACAAATGTCAAACTTAAAGTAAAACCCCCTTCCGAAATCGTGTCAATTTGAGCAGTTGGTTGCCCACTGGCACTCATTTTTGAAGATCAGCACTTATTTCTCCTCAACAGACTTTGAACCAGAGCAAAAGAAAAAAAAAGTGGGAAGAGAAAGATAAAAACACTGTAACAAAGGGAGACAGCAGGGATGAAAGAACTTGCAAGAGAAAGATAAAGGTGCAGGGAGTGTTTGGCCATGGATTAAAGAGGCACAGGGTGAAATCTAGACTATGCAGCCTTGGTATTCAGCTCCCAACCCTTGATAGCACTAGACGCAAGCTTCTGAGAAAAACCTTGGGCCTGACAATCATTCTTTTACAAATTAAGCACTGATGGTCCCAGCAACGCAAGAAGTACATGCCAAAGAAAATGCTCATAATCAAACCACTCCTTGTAAAGCTTAGAACGGTTTTTGTGAAAGTTTGCACTTGATGAAGACACTGAACGTGGACAGCACTTACCCAACAAAGCTGCTGTTTAAGAGCTGGTAAATGCTACATTGAAAGCATATGCATTTTGATATATATTAGGCATTAGGATGCTCAGTAGTGGAAGGGAACCTCATGTGTGAGCAATCTCACATTAAGGAAGGTAGAAACCTGATAAGACGTACTTTGTAGCGGACTGTGGTAATGATGAGTAGTACGCTTGAGATGGCTTTATGGTTAGGAAAATACATGTGAAGATTGGAGTGCTGTCATGGTCAGTGTCAATTCAAGGCATCAGAGAGTGCAAACTAAGATGGAAGCTCATGTCTGAGATATGAAATGTTTGCTTCACCACTGGGAATCAAAATTGATGGAAGAAGACGGACACTCACACCTAAGACAGGGATTGTTACATAGGGAATGGTATGATACAAGAATACTGTAACAAAACAATCATATGTCTGGAATATTTTGCCCTCTATGTTGAGTAAAAAAATATCACCCAGTTGAGGTTAATGATAGAAAATCTAAATCCATGCTAAATGTTTCAGTTAGACAATTTGTTTGCTAATAATATCCTGCTTTATAACTAGAAACAATTATCAAGGCTGCCCGGTTAAGTCTGGATTTATGGGATTGGGTGGCTCTGAAAGGGGGCAAGGGTTTATGTTCCAAAAGGAACAGTAGAGTTGCCTCTCTTGCAGTGTGATTCTTGGAGAGTGGGAGAATACCCTTTTCAAATCATACGTAGAACTTGTGATAAGTATATTTGGCATATTGGATTAAAGAGGGTTCATACTTTGGGTGCACGAGAACTAGATTCAGACAATAGGAGAGGAGGAAATGGTTAAGAATCCTGGACTCAAGTCTTATGTCGAAGCGAATCATAAAGGGCCCATAATAGAGCCAACTAATAAACAATGGTGATACTCAAATATTCAATGGTAAGAACATGTTAAACTTATACCATCAAAAAAGCCTTGCACAACCCACACCTACTGCACCAAATCCTGAAGAGCAACCTGGTTATTTTGATCATGGCTATAACAAAAGAAACTGGATTCATGCTGAAAATAATTTCTCTTTTTTTCCACAGGGAAATCACAGAGAATGAAGTCATCAAGATACATCTCTTTAATATGGTCGGCAAGGAGCAGAGTAGAGTGCAGCTCAAGTAATCGGGGTAACCCCTTGCCCTTGGAAGTCAAGAAAACAAATTTTTCAAAAAATGTATTGTGTGACAGCTAAATGTTGGTACTGAATAAGGGGAGGGGATTTGTCCCTTCCCACGTTATGGATTTTTTCTGAACAACCTTTGCTGCAGCAAAAATGTTCTGGAAAATCCTTATCAAATGTTTCTTCAATATGTGTTTTAAGACATCAAGGCTTAGACAATGGGCCTTCATCAAGCCTTCTCTTTTTTCCAATGATTGTTGACGTGGGACATGAAATTCTAACTTTGGACAGCATCATTAAAGGGATCTGAAACATAAACTAAGCTTTTATTCGACAAAACTAGACAACATTAGAATAAATGGCCCTCACACACCTAGGCAAGAATGTGGTGTTCACCATGACATCTGCTGAAAGGTCAGAGGGACTGGATCCTGCAAACAAAAAAGGGTTCAATAGTAACAGCTTTTTGACAGTCAACATTATCAGTTTGTTCCAGAGACGCAACAAAGTAAAACAGGGTACTTATTGAAGATCCTATTTACAGAGTTCCAGACACAGGTTGTATGTGTTAGAAAGACTGTTTTCCTCAGTCACCAACAGTGCTCAAATTCAAGTACTGTATGGGGCTCATAAAGCGCATAAAGCATTTTAGAGCAAACTTTCTGCAACATGTCTGTAACATGAACAGCAGTCTTGAACCTTTATCCAAATGTGTGAATCAATTCTCAAGGCACATTGGAGAAGAAATGTATTTCAAAAATTGGTTTGTGTGATAGAATGCTCCCATCAAAGTGTGTTTTTGCTCTGATTATATTTGTCACCCAAATATTACTTTTACAAGTTATTTGTCTCTGTTTGTTAAAAGAACTTGCATGGAGTTTTCATGTCATACACCCCTGATGATGGGGCTCCCCTTTTTTGCTGAAAGAGGAACCAGAAACAGCTTTTTCGTTAATATTTCCTTTGTATAGTAGATTGTACAAAATAATGTTGGTTATATGTGCTTGAAGCAAAGACTCTTTACAGTAGAAACTTATTTTAAACTGTTGATCATTGTAGTGTCGCTTAAAGGTAACCATAGGACACAATGCAGCTGAATTATAGAGTCACAAGTGGCTTCTTTGTTACTGAATACCAATATATTTACAGCTTTTAGTCATTCATGCAAAGATACACATATTTTATGAAGGAACAACTCAATCCCTCACAAATGTAGTCCAAACCAAAGAATGTCAGTGGTAAAATCTCTGGTAAAATAAAATATTCTACTGCTAGACATCCACCTACCCATTAAAAATTTGAAATTGTATCCTTTTATTTACGAGTTTAGCAGTTCAGTTCTCTTTACTCACTTAGGTGTGTTGCATATTTGTATTCTCTTTTGTTGAGACTGTCGAATATTATGACAAAGACGTAAAGAGAAAAACAAAAACGGAGAAGGAAAAAATCACCATACATGTTATATTTATAATACATTATTTAAAGCATCATATCAATATCAATACCTGTTCATAGCAATTCATAACGTCCTTGTAAATCAGTTTCATATCCAGTGTGTTCATTTACACAATATCACTGAAACCAATCATGTGTACTCCCGAATAGATCTGAACGATTGTTCTCCTTTCCTTTCTCTGACTTTCAAATAGCTGTAACTAGTTCATATGTTTTCAGATCTATGACCCACCATTGTTCCACTCTAGACGGTACCTGGCCTATCCACTGCTTGAAGATTCACAAACCAGCTATCGCTTTTTCAATTAAGCAGACACTCTTCACTCCTACTGGAGTCTATTCTCCAAAGCCAATCATTAAGGTTTGAATTGGATTCATGACATCTCAATCCATAATTATGCTCAATTTGTCGGTCACCGCATTGCAAAATCCATTAACTGCTGACAGAGAACGCATGGCTATCCCCTGCATCTTCCATTTACACCCTAGGCATTTGGAATCCTATTTCTGTTTGAAAAATTTCCTAGGGGTATGTTACAACCTATCAATTACTTTAAAGTGTTGTAGGTTCAAGTGAGGTGATCTAAACACCTCATGACTCGTGTAAATTTAATGTGATAACATCTCCTTGGATACTTCTATACCCATATCACTACCTCACCTCAAGGCTAATAACTCCATACCATCAACAAGTGTAGCCAATAGCAACTGCTACATTGCTCTGATAGCAGCAGTCTTTGACCCTTTGCTCAAAAGGATTTTGTTTGACATTCAATTTCTCAGGCTCAATGTTTACCAGGTAGGTCCTTATTTGCAAATACTCAAAATAACTTTTTCTATGAAGATCTATTCCATCTGTAATTCATCCCAAAAAAATCAAAAGCTACCATGAATATATAAGTCACACATAACTACGTGGATCCCCTTCCCCTTAGAGGTTCAGATACCACAGTAGTGACCTTGGAAGACACTTGGGACTTAGGAGTGATGATTGCCCCAATAAAGGAGTATGCCGAGAAATTTACGACATGTCACACGGTGACTGGCACGATTTCATAGTGCATAGGTGGATGTCACCACCTTGAACTTCACCCTTTTGTAATAATTAGGGTGAGTGAGCCCAAGAAAGCAGCCACTGGCTGTTACACCTAAACAGATATGATAAATAGTGGGTGTGCTACTGGCTTAGTATAATGACACAAGGACTCCCACATTCTTGTCAATAGCCACCCAGTACTAAACTGAAAATCTGGGCAGCCTGGTCGCCTCTAGAAAGAGGTGTTTTTAAAAGTCTAATTGCCCGTCTGCATTTTGTAAAACCCCAAATAAAACTAGAGTGGATTCCAGAAACCGAATATCCCGAAACTGAAAAAGACACACTGTCAAATTCCTTCTCTACATCCACAGGATCATATCAATATCCCTATGCATCACATAAGCTGAATTAAATAGGGTAATTGCCACATTCACTTGTTCGGTTTTGTTGCAGCCAGTTACAAAGACATGTTGCTGTTGTGATACTATGATTGTTATAAATGTCACCTGGGCTTCTGTATTCATGAAGTGGAATGAATGATATGTGCCTCTCTCTACTCTGGAATTCCCTTTTTTTAACTGAACCATGGCAATATATTTATTTTTTCCATGATGGGGGGAGGCAGCTGCAGCACCTCAAGCTATTGCCTTAATTTGATCCTAAAGAACTGAAGCCAAGATGATCACAAAGCTTTCTATACTTCAATAAGTAGAGCCTTTTATCCATTTGCCTTTCTGCTCACAAGAGTTTTTATTGGGATAATAATCATAGTTAGGGTTATTGGTTCATCTAATCTATGAGCTGATTCTAAGGGAAGTAACCCCATTAGGAGATTGTTGGCAGTATGCATGTCTCTCTTCTAATGGCTGATTCCTTATACAATTGCTTATAACATACACAGAATTGATTGAGTTTTGCTTTGGATCCGGAAACAAGATCATCTAGTATGGCCTTAATCCTATTCATTGTTTTGTCTCATGAAATCTATAGGCTAAGATGTGCCTTAAAGATTTGCTATATTCATAATACTGCTTTCTCTGTGCAAAATATTGAGCTGCTACATTTAAACGCAAGTGTATCAGTAACAGTCTTTGCTTTTATTGAGTAGAAATCTCATGTTCTGTGCTAGCCCTGTGGTATAAGGTGTTTGCATGTCATGTCATCATGACCTCTCTAGCTGGACAGTCCTTCTCTTTAGCCGCTTTATTTCTATGAGCTCTGTATCTTATAGTCACCCCCATATGACTGCTTTCAATCTGATCCAAGTTATATTAAAAGCTGTATTGCTGACATTTATTTTTACCAAATCTTTAATTTGTTGATGCATCGTATATACTCCTGATCTTTAATAATCCTCATTCAAATGTCCTACAACGTGCCCTATTTGTCAAAGATGACGATTGACTTGTGATGCATAAGGAATTGTGATCAGATATTTTTTTCTGTTTCAGTTGTAGTGTTAGATATCATTTTTGCAGGTTCTAAAAATAACTCAATACAAGAGTATTTTGGTATGGGACTGTAATGTAAATCCAAAGCTATTTTTATGACATCTCATGTATCCACTAAACGTTAGACCGTCACAAGCCTTGATATCACCTTTTGGACGTTTTACATAACATACAACAGATGGGAAGTGCTTGTATCTGTTTTGGGAGTCATTGTACAGTTGAAATACCCACAAAATATTATTGGTCCAAGCCAAGCTGTAAACTCATTGACGAACCCAACAACTAAGGAGGGATCATCACTATTAAGCATTGCTGATTTTCAGCCATTACCTGAGCAATTGCCCAGTGATCCCTTTCTTATCACTTGTGTTTCATATAATCTCACCTCTATTGCGATGTATCAAGAATTAGAAGTAAATTAAGTAGACCAGTAGATGAGTCCTCCGACCAGTCTAAGGCCCTCATGGACCCGTCCGTTGTGCCTCAAGCCCCGCCTCCTTGTGCTCTTCCTCTCACTGTCTCTCTTTCGTGCTCTCTCACCTCTTCTTCAGGCTTCTCGCTTCTCTTTCTGCTCCTCTCTCCGTTGTGCCATTGCCTCATCCTTCTGCCTTTCTTCTCATCAATATGCATCTCTGCTTACCTTTTATGCTTTCTGCTTTTTTGCTCCTGACCTCACTCTTCTGCCTTATTCTGTTTCCTTTTTTCCATTTGCATTGTTGCCTTTTCCCGCCTTCTGTTTCCCGCCCCTCCTTAGCCCAGCCCCTCATCTTTCTGTTTGCCTTTCTGCTTTTTGCTCCTAACCTGGATCTTCTGCCTTTTGTGCCTCCTTTTTCCATTTGCCTTGCTCCATTTTGTGCTTTTGCCTAATTTTTTCTGCCTTTTTTATTGCCTTTTTGTGCTTCTGCCTAATTTTTTCTGCCTTTTTATTGCCTATTTGTGCCTTTCTGTCTCTGCCTATTGTGTGCTTTTTATGCTCTTCTCCCCCACCTGCCCCCTACCGCACTCTCATGTCTCCCTCCTTCCCCCGCTCCTTGCCTGTTTCTCCCGCATCTCCCCCAAGCTTCTCCCGCCTTCTGCTTCCTGCCCTTCCCTAGACTAGCACCCATGCTCCTCTCCCTCCTAAGACCAACTTAATGGTGGCCGCTGCACTTCTGTGCGGCAGGTGCGCCACTGGCATGCCAAAGGCAAGCCCATCTGCGCCCGTAGGTGCTTGGACTGCGCCCAGCGCCATCGGCCCTGGTACGTCTGACCTCCGGCGAATATAGCATGTTACTACGCATGCTATTACATCGCATTCCATTACAACGCGTCGTTACAATGACCGCGTTGTTAGAACGCGATACCTTTACATCGCAAGTCATTAGATCGACTTGCTGTAGGGGGCGCCCTGGACTTAGGAATAGTATAATTTACTATTCCAACTCCAGCGTGTGCAACAGATGGGAAGGTGTTCGAATAATAAATTATACTATTCCTTAGTTTAGAGCGCCTCCTACAGCAAGTCGATCTATTGACTTGCGATGTAAAGGTATCTCGTACTAACAACGCAGTCGATCTAACGACTGCATTGTAAAAGCACCGCGATGTAAAGGCAGCGTTGTAAACGCTGTTTCCCACCTCCGGCGCTTAACTCCCTGTGACCTGCTAGCTCTCAACCCCTAACACCTGCATGACAACTGCCTCCACACCACACCCCTCTCCACGGTAGGACCTTTCTCCTGCACACACTGACACTTCTCCAGTAGCAACACTCCCACTCTCCCTGCCACACTCAACTCTCCCCTCACCATGTGCATGCTCCTCAACCTCTGATCCCTCCCCAACCATGCCATAGAAATATGGGATCTGTCAGACTTCCACTCTTCCAACGTGCTGTTTCTCACAAAAACATGGCTCTCCCCAACCTCCCTCCAGGATACAAGATCACCCACCAGAACAGACTACACAAGCGCGGAGAAGGCCTATCAATACTCCACAAGGAGACCATCACCTGCACCACCTCCACTCACCTTCATAGAGCACCTCCACTTTCACCTACAAGTCAGCCACACAGAGACCGTCACAGGCACCCTCATCTACCAACCACCTGGACCGCGCACCACCTTCAGCAAACTCCTTGCCGACTACATAATCTCTATGGCCGTCAAATCCAACAAATTTCTTCTGCTTGACGAACTCAACTTTGATGACTCAACTAGCCACAACTCCACTGCCCTTCTCAAGATCCTCGCCAACATTGGACTCAACCAAATTGTCAAAGACCCTCCTCACAATGCAGGACACACCCTCGACCCTATCTTCACTGCTAGCGACAAAGTCACTTTCAGCCACCTCACCCCACTCACCTGGACTGACCACTCAACCATAAACTTTCACATCAATGCATGCCACCCCAGAGCATCCAAATACAACAACAACCTCAGACGCTGATGGAACAAGATAGCGGAGGAAGACTGGATCGTTACCCTCCGATCCAACCAGCCCGACCCCAACGTCAACCTACAGACCGACATAAGAGCCTTCAAAAACTGGATCTCTGACTGCATCGATGCACTAGCTCCCCCCAGGGTAGTCAGACAAGCAATAACACAAGCTCAAGCCCGCTGGTACAACGAGAACCTGAGAAACTCCAAACGTCACTGCAAACAGCTGGAGAGAAGATGGAGAACCAGCCATGACAGCACGAATAGGGACACTTGCAAAGCAGCTCTCAGGAAATACCACGCCCAGATCAAAGAAGCAGGTAAATCAGAGACTGGAATCCGGATCCAACACTGCGAGAGAACTATTTAACATCATCAGAGTATTCTCAAACCCTGCCACCAACACCATCACCCCATAACAGAACCTCTGAGACACCATCTCTGATTTCTTCCTCAACAAAATACTCAAGATCTACAGCAATGTTAAATCCCAGCTTTCCACAGAAGACCACATCAAACAGCTACCACCCACCACCACCACAACACACCTACTCATGGAATGGAACACCCTCACAACGATCAGCAACTTCCTCACCTCCATTGTCAACACATCTATCCACAGTGGCACCTTCCCCGAGAACTGGAACCATGCACAGGTCAAAGCCCTCTGAAGAAACCATCAGCTGACCTGGAAGAACTCAGCAACTACAGACCTATTTCTCTCCTGCCTTTCATGTCCAAGGACATGGAGAAAGCAATCAATATGCAACTCTCCACCCACCTCGAACAGAATCTCCTCCTAGACATCACTCAGTCAGGATTCTGCAGCAGCCACAGCACAGAAAATGCCCTCAAAGCTGCTACTGACGACATCAGGACCATCATGGACAAAGGGGAAACTGCCGCCCTTATCCTCCTCCACCTCTCAGCAACATTCAACACCGTATCTCATGCCACCCTCATCTTAAGACTCTGGAATCCAAGGCCCAGCCCTCAGACTGATCGCTTACTTCCTCTCCAACAGAACCTGACAGGTCAGACTTCCCCAATACTTCTACGAACCCAAGCAGCTCATCTGCGGAGTCCCCAAGGCTGTTCCCACAGCCCGACCCTCTTCAACTTCTACATGACACCCTTCACACGCATCATCAGAGGCCATGAGGTCAACATGGTCCCCTACGCTGATGACATCTAGCTTGTCCTCTCCTTCACTGAGAAAAACACCTCCAGGACTAATTTTGCAACCTGTATGATCAACGTGGCCAACTGGATGAAGGAGAACTGCCTGAAACTCAACAGGGAAAAGGCAGAAATTCTGATATTCGGAAACAGGAGCTCCCAATGGGACTCCTCTTTGTGGCCAGCAGAACTAGGACCCACACCTACAGACCACAGAAGAAACCTCAGGATCATCCTAGTCAACAAACTCTAAATATTCAAGCAGGTGAATGCTTTGTCCTCATTCTGTTTCCTCATACTAAGAATGCTCCACAAGATCTTCAAGTGGCTCTCCAAACACACAAGACAGTCACCCAAGCCCTCATAACCAGCAGACTGGACTATGGCAACACACTCTATGTGGACATCTCCAACCATGTCATTCAAAGGCTCCAAAAGACCCAGAATGCCGCCACCAGACTCATACTTTACATTCCCCACAGCACTCACATCACCCCACACCTCATAGAGCTCCACTGGCGACCTATACAAAAACAATGCCATTTCAAGCTACTCACCCACGCCTACAAAGACCTAAACAACGCCGGACCTGCATACCTCAACAACCATCTTCACTTATACCAGTCTTCCCGACCACTATGCATCTCTCTCTCCCTCGCACGAGTTCCCCGCATCCACAAAAGCTGTTCCAGTGGACGGTCTTTCTCCTACATCAGTGCTAAATCCTGGAACCACCTCCCGCCACATATATGGACATCCCCATCACTTCTTGACTTTCAGAGGAAGCTAAAGACCTGGCTGTTTAACTAGGATTTCTATAAGGCCTACACTCCTGCTTAGCACATGGATACCCTCAGGGGTGATTAACCATACTCTACAAATCGAAATAAGATAGCATAACATAACATAACTGACCATGCTACTAATTTATAAATAAGTTGTTGTGCCTCTTGTAAACCAATTATATCCAAATTTAACCTACATAGTTCCAGGGATAAGAAACACTGTTTAGTGAGACTTTTTAAACCGTTGTAATTCCAACTAAGAATGTGCATGTTACCCATCAGTGACATGTGAGCTGACTTTATCGGTCTAGCAGCGACATTCCTTCCCATATCTTCTGACTTTCTCAGTATATTTTTTGATACTGTATCTTCCCTGTCAGTCATCAGTGATTTTACAACTATTCAGCACTGCACAACTGCTCACACCCAAAATGAACCAATCCAACTCGGAGCCCCGTCTCCCCCCAGGTGGGATGCCATATTAGGCATTCCTAAGAAGATGTGTTGTCCTTGCTATAGGGGCCTTATATTATTTTATCTCTGTTTTTCATGGAATGGTGAGTGTGGTGTTGATAAGGAAAATTTGAAGACGGACACTATATGTGTGGGCACCAACAAAACTCTGCTTCTGCAGGTACAGTTCTAATGTCCACATATGGTGATCAAAATTCCGTCAGCAGTAATGCGTACAGGTGTTTTTTTACTTAAGGTTTTAAACCCAAGTGGCTGCTCCCATGGCTTATGGAGGAGTATTGCTGGAAAAGAAATCCCACACCCTGGCAGAACACTCTAGATATAGCACATTTTCTTCCTGCAATTTGGTGGGGTTAGATGTTCCACCACCTTGGCAGACAAAACGTCTGCCACGAAAATTGTAACTCAGCACAGGAGTGCCTGACCTAGAGATCAGTAAAAAGAGCAAGACCCAAAGAAGTGGAATTTGAATTTAATTTATTGTAAGGTTAGTATGGTGGATACAATTCTACGGGTGGATTGAATTTAGCATTGCCTCAAAAATCTTCATTACCACCCAAATCGAAATCAGGATAGTAGCCACAGAAAATGAGGACAGCTATCTAGAAATTTCACAAAAACCATTACTAATTAAAACCAAAAGAAATAAAGAATGTCAGCATTAAAATAACCCTTAAAAGAGCAATTTCCAAATCTATATTAAATAATCAACTCTCGTCACTTTACACTACATGTTCGATCCAGGTCGGCCATGTCATGCTTGCAATAAAAGCAGTTCAGTATGAAAACTTGGCGTTGCCCTCTACATAAACCTTTACATTTCAATCTCTTTTTTTCAACTCAAAGTTGTTTTAACTTGTGCCAACAGCCATTTCCTCGAATACTTTCTAAAAATATCAGAGATCACAGGGCGGGAAGATGTAACTTAATTTCTTTACTTAAGATTTATGAATAAAAATATGTTTTCATTTAGTCTTGCTGGCAGGCACAAATGTTGAACTTTCCGATAGGCAGTGACAAGCGTGAAATCAATGAAATTATGGGCCCAAACGAGCACGACCCGGGGCGCAACACAGTCAAAATCACAGAGAAATTGTTTGAATAAACTTTACTAAGTAGTTGCACACATTTACATCAATCAAGTGAACTGATGACAAAGTGCATGCACAGTGCACGGAAAGATTAACAAAACATAAAGGCAAAGCTACTCGACATAATGCTCTCAAACACACCCGTCCAAATACAGCAACTCAACAATACAACACACCCACGCACATTGCTCCATTAGCACAGCGCCATGACTGTGCAAAACATTTTAATCCCTTTCATAGACACAGATATCCAATTGTGTGCATCCCAGCCAGGGGCGCAACTAGACCTGAACTTCTGTGGGGGCGATAACACTCCCAGCAATGGGACAGGACAAGAATTTCCAGAAATGGGGTCGGAGCTAAACTCTTAGCCATTAAATGAGGAAAAAGAAGTGACAAATTGTGCAGTTTAAACATATTGGACAACCCGGATAGTATAACAAAATGTTTTCTGTAGATTTGACACTGTTCCTAGGCTTCAACTCATTGTAAGTCCAAGAAAATGCCAATGACCCATTGTTGGCTGAAGGTACAGTTTTAGTTTGCCCAATGAGATGTAAAATATTCATGGGTAAGGCTGCCCTTATGTACAGGTATCAAAATAGTAGGCTTAGTAGCAGTGCTTAATTTGAGTTGGTAGTTGCAGGTGGAGCCCACTGGCACTAATTTTCAGGGTCGCACACATATATTTCCTTATCAGACTTTGTTACAGATAAGAGAGAGTAAAACCAAAAAGTGAAACAGGAGGAAGAGAAAGACGGCAAAATTGTTACCAAGGAAGAAAGCAAGAGTGAGAAAAATCACAGGGAGTGCCCGGTGGTGGGTGAAAGTGGCACACAGTAGGATCACGTTTAAGCAGTCTTGGTATTCCACTCTCCCAATATTTGAAATTGCTGGGTACAGGATCCTGAGCAAGACTTTGGGCCCCGGCATATACTATTTTACAAATTAAGGACTGCTTAGT
The DNA here is from genome assembly GCA_963921515.1 of Calotriton arnoldi. Classification (NCBI taxonomy): domain Eukaryota; kingdom Metazoa; phylum Chordata; class Amphibia; order Caudata; family Salamandridae; genus Calotriton; species Calotriton arnoldi. Next base: position 1,456,878 of record CAWUFW010000312.1, on the reverse strand, counting down.
GGGTTACCACATGTTTCGTTGGGGTGTGTGACTTTGAAGTCACAGATTCAATTCCCTAAATTACCTTCCTTCTTTCTGAATTAACTGTCTGCAATGAGTTGATAATATTTCTGCCTGTAAATGCACTGCCACAACCTGTGCTGCACTAAATAAAAATCTAATAATTATTGTTACCATGCCACATTGAGCAATTCCAATATATGTAGCATATTGAGCCACATCCGTGCAGGAATGCACCAGGCTTATACTGACGAGCTGGGAAAAAAAGTTGCCAAGTAGGGAGTATTATGGGCAGAGGTGCCAGTCTCGATGGTAGAGGTCTAGCTGAAATACAGATACAAATGTATTTGATTAGGAAGATTTGTCCAATTCCAATTTGAACAGATGAAAAGAATTAAAGGCAAAAGAGAGGTCAAGTATAGGCGTTCTGGTTCTCCTTTTGAATCCATTGCAGTGCTTAAATCATCCCATGTGGAAGTCAGTGCTGCCTTTGTGCCACAGCCATACCAGAATCTGTTTTGGTCATCTGAAAGAAGGTTACTTCTTAGATGAATGTAGATATTTGTCTTGAAGCTGATCATTCAATCTTTTGACTGGTCTGCGCAGTGCGACTCATTCAAAGAATAGGACCAGTGGGAGGGGAATTGCTGCCATTTCAAATATTTGGTTATTTTCCCCTTAGGTTGTGCTCCTACAACACCATCAACATCAACACCACAATGACCTGTACCAATAGAGGCTGGAAAAAAGCAGATTACGCCAGGCCCCAGGGATGCTCCCAACCAGGGACCCTAAACAAATCCTTGCCATCAGGGCCTGTGAACACCATCATCGTCAGGGGATTGCTTCTATGTTTTTTCATGGTCCCAAGCATCTCACAGGAATTTGTGACCCAGAGGCTCTCACAGGAACACATTGGCCATCAAGGGAGTGGTCAAGATTCCACCAGAGCTCATGAGCACCACTTACCAACGAGAATCTTCAGTAAGCAACAGCCCAGAGGCATATTCTGTCACACGTCTGCACATGGGGACTGCGAGGCCAGCAAAGTGATTGTTTGAGGACATGCCCTTTACTGTGAGCCAAGCTATTTACTTGTGCTTGCCAGGTCTTTCATTGTTACTGTGTTATGTGGGTGTGTAGGACTGTACCACTGGTACTGACATAAGCCGCGCAGGACTAATGAATGGTAAGGCAACATACTTGACTGTTTTTTGGTTTTTTACTCAGAAATTCTATAAATCCAGGGCAAAATCCCATTATAGTGTCATGACAGAGCATATAAAAATTCATATATACAATTCAACAACACCTTGAGGATTTTCAAATTTCAAGCACAATCTTTAAAATTCAGATTGAAATCTTCCCCTCTAAGGCATATATTTTGTCTAATACTCTCATTCAATTTATGCAAAATGCTTTTGGAATTTTTCCAAAACAAACCTAAGTTGACGTCAGTTATTCAGGAAAACTTCAATCACTGCCATGCACTGATCCTTTGCAACCCTGTTAAAATAAGCAATTTTCCTTTGGACATATACTCAAAGAACCCTGTTTCTTTCAGAGCACATTTATTAAACTCACAACATTTTCCAACTAAACCACTAAAGTAAATCTTTCCTACACGTACTGAAAACGTTTTTCCTTGACCAACATGATTCTGGTTCTGTAACGTTACCCTTTAACTGAGGCAGTTCTACTACTTAATATGCCCTCCTTGGATCCCAGAATCCTTGTAATTTGTTGACCACTTCCTAGCTATTGTATCTGCGATGCTGCTGGAGTAAGCAGTAATAGCTCAGGTCCAGAACTTCCTTGGAGTCCACAATCGCCTCAAACCTCACATCAATTCAAGGATGGGAAAGAGATTCCACTACACTATGACTGAAGAGATATAGCTAGCGAAGGTATAACTTTAGAAGCAGAATGTAGAAGGTACTGGGGTTCTGGAGAGAGGCGGTTGGAATGGACAGTTGGCCTTGACAATGGCTAGTGGGTGTGTAATAAATGGTACTCCACATTTTACTTGTGTGTGCTCGTCCTTTTCATGCAGCCCTACCAAAAAAGATTTTTTGTCACCTTGAAGATGATTTTTCTTCCAACTGAAGCTAATGCACTCAATGTTGAGTGTAATAAGCCTTTGTCTGTTTCAGATTCCTTACTGGCTCCCAGGCCCTGTGTTTCTCACATATAACAGAAATCCACACATGCGATTCGTTTCTTGGCTGCCTCTACTAGACTGTAGCCACTTTGTTCAAAAAAAGATATTTATGATTGATGAGTTATTACATGTCTCTGAATTGTTTCTGCACGAATGAGGTCCTGCGAGTCGGGCGACTGATTATGATGCTTTTCAACATTGTTCGGTCGAACTCGCATTGACTTCAATGGGAGTCTGGGTTCTGAACGAGAACACAGGCTCCCATTGAAAAAAGGGGTGGTTGGGGAAAACCTTGCACCCTGTGGTGGGCACCCCATGGTGCCTGCAACATTGTGCATGGTTGGGAAGAGGGGGTCCCTTGGGTACCCTCACTGGCCCCATTCATATGCCTCAGGGTGAAGGGGGGCCCGCAACGGGCCCCCAAAGACAGATTCTGACAGCCGTATCCTGTCGGGCAAACCGAATCGGAACAGCTGTCCGAATCTGTCATCGTAAATGTTCGTCCGGAGACCGTGTCCATAGAGCTGTACAAATCGGCTCTGAAAGACTCGGGCTGTCTGAATGGCTTTCGGAAATAATTCGGACTGCTCGAACGGTTTCCGGGCATCATAATCGGTCGTTGGGAAATGTGTACGATTCGTTCGGAAACAAGGGTTCCGAATCGGATTCTGCAAAACTGAAACTCATTCGAAGCCTTTCCGAACAACATCGTAATCGGCCCCTCAGAGGTTGGTGGAAGGGATACTCTGTAACAAATATGTGAGATGTTGCATCTGTCGTAGCAACTGCATTACAGCCTATAGCACTTGTAATACAGAAGAAGGGATATCCTCCATGTTTTGACTGAGTAGCTCATCCATCAAACTCTAAATAATTCCCCACAGTTTTTTAACGTAGAGGTGTAAGCCATCAATCGAGCTGAGCTGGCTCCTTTTTGCATAGCAGGTTATAGACAGAGGAATGAAAGGGACAGCCAACCTCCTTCCCCTTGCTTGTGTGGTGCCCCCCCTCCATAATGATTGCAAATGAACGACCACAGCCTTTGCTGAGAGGACAACATACCTCACTTTCTTAGGCAGGTCATATTAGCATGAAAGTGGTCAATCGGAGACCACTTCTACTTTTCATTTACTTATTTAGTTATTGCCTTTCCTGATGCTGTGAACTATGAAATGTTCGTGATGGTACAAGTTGTCAAAGACCCTGTTGCAGTTGCCCTCACCATAGGAACAAATTGCATTTTTGGCATCCCCAATCACATGACATATTTCTCAATTGCTAAGAGGCTAGTAAATGCCTATATATAGTAACAAAGATGTCACAATGGCCGAAATGCATCTTTTTATAAAAACAAAAAAAAGTATGGCCTTGAATAACATGCTGAACAAGATGCAGAAGTGATTGGAAAAATGCATATCTTGTTTAAATTATGAAATACAAGCTTTAATGCATTGAACCACATAATGCTAATTGATGTTAAGTAAATTAACTCAGAACTGGCATACTTCCACTGCCATGTTTTCTACTTTATCACTAAGGCATATGTATATACTAAGGCAATCATTTAGCTCTTAGAAGGATTAGAAGGCTGGTGATCAGGCGGCTGGGCTGGTGGACTTACCACCTCTGCCGACCCAGCCTCTGCCAGCCAGCTCTAGATTGACTTCCGCATCTTTTCAACAGGGACATTTTTCCAAAACATGGTATGAACACATTTGGCAAAAAAAAATTGCCAACCAACCTGCAATGGTGAAATGATAGAACAATTAGTTTTAAATTTAAAATAAAGAAAAGTCCAGGATGGGTGGGGGAAGTAGCAGATCAACTGGGCAGGTGGTTAGATTGAAAGCATGTGCGTTGAGGTGTGGATTTGATGGGAAAAGCAGCAGAGGACAGAGAGAGCAAGAATACTCAGGCACTCCCACGAAGTGCTGAAAGAAAAAGCAAACAATGCCCCCCCTAAATGTAAGCAGAGGAAGGATACAGGTTATCTAACCAAATGGTAACAAAGCTATGCTTTAGGGGAGGGACAAACACAAGAAGAGGAAAGAAAGCCATTCATTAGGAAGCAAGCAAATGATATCAACAAGTAAACCAACCAATGGTAAGTAATGAGCTTCTTCATTTATTGCCATTGTCCATAACAAGGCTTCAAAAACAAAGAGCTTAAAAATGTCTCTAGATGGACCTAAAAGTCTCCCTTCAAATCAGCAGTGGGAAGATACAACCCATTCAATTAGTACACTGTGTGACCAAAATGTTTGTGCATGGGATAAACATACGAATAGGGGGAAAAGCCATCAAATCAAGAGCAACGGGCTGAAACAAATTTCAGCAAAGCGCCTACTGATAGGAGGATATTTCCTACTCTTCAAACTGAGGCTGGTTTGCCTTGAGTGAAGGAGAAAGACACAGTTTGACTAAGGTGCTCTCCTTTTCTGCTGACTTCAGAAAATTGGCAAAGTTTAAAAAAATATGTGGTGAAAAATTATGCAAAAATATGTTTCTGCAAAACCTGCAGGATTTGCTTTTTTGCAAGAATTGTTTCTGCCCATGAAGCCCCCAGGAAAAACCTTTCTTTGCTGAGATTCGTGAAGTTGTGCCAATTGCCAACTTTTTATTACTTTGCAGAACGAAGTACACCCATGGGAATGGGTGCCCTGTTTTTCTGTAGTTATGTTATCCTGTATTTCTATAGATCTGTGAGCATGGCTGTCTGTAGGTGTAATTTGTGAGTGCGCTCTAGGAAACCCAATCAGCAGGGTTATTGCAATTAAGCCTCCTTGACAGGGAAACCAGTTGTTTTTTAGAAGAACCCTCACCCACCAATCTAGTTGGTGGCATGCTTCATCATCGGGTTTCCACCCAGGTAGCCGAGTGCCTCCTAGATGTGCTTCAATGCCTGATTACAGCAGAGCTGTGTTTTTTGTTTGTATTTTGTGAATAGTGGATACCGTGAGAGTGGAAGGTTAAAACTACCTCCAGAATACCCAATCCTTTATTATATGGTCCCTGGGGTAGCGTTAAAAATATAGTTAATTGGACGTGAGTGAGACAATGGTCTCGCACGTCTCCTCAAAATATGTGAAAAGTGAGTTTATGTGAGGTGGTCTTCATGTTTCAGCCAAAAGTGTAAAATTGAATGGCTTTCTTCAGGACCCGTGGCTCAGAGTGAACCCTGAGCTCACGTAAACCATGCACACATGCTAAGGTGTGCATAGGATTGTAAGGTGCGTGACTTACGGTTTTCACCGTCAGAATTTCTGTACTTCGATCACGAGTACTTCTCATGACATAGATCCCAGTGGGAGGCGGCACCTATTGTCACACTTGCATCAAGGTCGACGGCCTGCGTGCAAACCTGTTAGTTCCTCTCTCTGGATCTTGGCTTTAGTTATGTTATCCTGTATTTCTATAAATCTGTGAGCATGGCTGTCTGTAGGTGTAATTTAGTGTGTGTGTCTGTACATTTATGCATGTTTGCGTCTGTTGGCATTTGTGTGTTTGTGTATGTGTGTGGGGGTTATTGGTGCTTGTTGTTTTATTGTTTTGTCTGCATGTGTGTGAGAGCTAAATAGGAATCTGTGAATGTAGGCTTTCTGTTAATTTGCAGGTATAATGCACAAAAGCCAAACTATTAACTTTGCCAATGCTTATTTTTACAGTGTCGAAAAGTTACCGGGACATCCTTTCTCACAGGTCTAGGCTCACAGATCCATTCAGTTTCCTCTCTATCAAAGGTGCATGAGAGGAAGATTTATTTTATTAAGTGACACCCTGAGGCGACAAGTGGTGACATGGGATCCACCCATCACTGACATTAGGTGCGCTGATAACACTAGAGAATTCATGCATGCACACTTACATATCCTGAGGAGGTGAATGGAAGGCGATATACTGTGCACATTGTTTGGCGTCTTCTCTCATGCCAAAGAAAACTTGCTCTGGAACAGGTACAATGAGAAGCATAAATATCCCTGTTGATTTTCTGTCACTTGCAATCAGGTCTGGACACATTTTCTGAATTCTACAGACTCTCACACGGTGAATGAACTGCAAAGGTTCATGGGCGAGGTGAATGATCAAATTGCAGTTTTCGAAATATTTAATCCGTTTGGTGACTGGAAATTCAATGGCCACTAACATGGGTTGAACAGACACGCTTTATGGCATGGGTAAAGTGGAAAATTGTCCAGGGCCCCCACTTTCCAAAGGGTCCCCTTACAAAATAAGAGGAGAGGATGGACAAAGCAGGAGGAGAGAATTAAGGAGAAAATTATCAGATTTTATTCAATAGGATTAATATTATGCACTATTCCATTAAACGGCCACCAAGATATCTTTACCATATCTTTCCTACAATGGGAGAAACAGCTGGTTAAACATCCAACGCCACAAAATATTATTGATGCAAATCCTAAGTATGCCCAGATCCAAAGGCAAAAATAATTTATCAATGCTAGTTCAAGCCTTCTACTGGCGATTTGACGCTGTTCTGCTTCAGCTGTCAGCTGTTTTTGTATGTCCCCATTTCTGGAAGTTTTACTAAAATGCAATACTGTTTGGTCTCATGAGGGAGTGAATTAGCTGGAAATGGTTCATATATAGTAATAAATTCAAAGATGTTTCAAACAAGGGGGCCCAAAATATGTTTTGCCTGGGCCCCAAAAATGTTAAAAATGACACTGGCCAGAGCTTCAAAATCCAACTGAGGCAGACATTGGTCGCTCAATTGTTTTGTACTGACAAACATCGGTGCTCTGAACAATACCTGGGTAAAGGATACTGCAGGCAGTGTCATAAAACAAAGTCATGAGCCCTTCTGCAAAATTCGATGAGGGGCCCTGGGCCCTGAATCTCTAGTAAATCACAGATATTTATTGGTTTTCAGTTGATTTGCCCCCCCATGCCCCCATGACCGAGTGCCCTTAGCATTGAAGGTGCTGTAGGAGCCTCCTTATGCACCTGGCAGCAGTCTTCATTTCTAAAACACTCCCCAAGATCACCTGACATCAGCTAGATTAGCAGAGATGACAAGATTAAGCAAGTGTGAGAACTAGGCATGGGCAATTTTTTTTATCAGAGCAAAATCTCACATAAATCCCAATTATTTGGGTTTGGTACTACGGTACATTTTAATTTTCTTTTCCTTTTACATAATTTTTGCCCAAGGGAGACTGTTCCAGCTTAGAAGTTTTCACAGTGACGGTGAAACTTGAAGTGTGTCGTGACAAGTGTGCCGGGCTAGTAATGTTCAGCACTTGAAGTAGAAACTGTGTGGAAAATACATTAAACAGGTATGTCGCTTGATGTTTTGTGCACAAGGTAATACCTAGGGTCTCATTACGATGTCAGTCGGAAAGCCTCCGACCGACACCGTCTCGGACTTAGGACCGACCGACAGGTGGTCTGCGGTTCTGACAGCCGGATTACGATGCGACCAAACACTGTTCAGTCGGATTCCCATTGTTCCCTATGGGAGCTTGTGTTACGGCTGTGAACTGGCCGTAACATAAGCTGCTATGGGGAAATGGGGGTGTTTGTAAAACCCTGCACCCCGTCGCAAGCACCCCATGGTGCCTGCGACACAGTGCTGGGATTTACAGGGGGTACCTTAGGTACCCCCTCGGCCAGCAACAGTAGGCTGTGGTGGCAAGGTGGCCCTGCCTGGGGCCCCCAAAGTCACCATCCTACAGCCTTTCTGTGTTGGAAAGGCCGGCACGGAAAGGCTGTCGGAATCCGACATCGTAATCCTGATGGCGGAAATACCGTCCTTAGGGGCTTACAGTGTGGTTCTGACCGACAGGAATACTCCGAAAGCCAGTCGGAACCGAGTCGAATGACCAGCCGGTGTACGTTCCGACAGCGAACATCCTAATCGGGCGGTCATACCGTAAACCGACCAAGTCGGTCAGAAGGGCTCTGATGCGGTCGGGAAGCTTCTGACTGTCGGTCGGAAGCTTTCTGACTGACATCGTAATGAGCCCCCTAGTGTATACTGTTCAAGCAGACGACCAAACGCTTATTTCACATAAAATCCACTATTTTCAAGAAAGGTATGGGTAGTGCACATTGAAAAAATGGTGCAATCATTAGTGCAGAAGGTGCAGTAGCGCAAATCCTCATGAGTGTGGAAGGCCCACTCTACCCTGAATATGGCAGTCTTTTGCTACCCAGCCCCGTGAGCATGGAGCCATTTTCCTTGATGCATTAATCCCCATGTCATCCCTGCTACAGCCTCGTTATAGTATTGTGCAAAATCACAGTACAGTACATGACGGCGAAGGAGAGTCCATGGTTATTATGCAAACTTTGACTGGTCCAGAAGAAACTCAAACACGTTTTACATAACTGTTCCTACTTGCTTAGTAGTGCATGATTTATTCACGGTTGGAAAAGTTCATATAATATGACCTCAGATGTAAATGGTTAATTCTACTCTGCAGGTGATTTTGCTCTGTCACTGTGATGGACTGGTGTCGTTTTAGGAAACTCTTGGAAATGTAAAAGGTGCTAGAAGTTCTGATCACTACAATAAAAAATGTTTCAATTGTAGGGGCCAGGAGGTGAAATCATCCAAAAAGGAAGTGGAGCAGGTAGGTTATTTATTTAATAAATGTTGTTGGTTTTCTGTGAGATAAAATGTTCAAATCTGCTATGAAAACTTTAGAAATCTGTAGAACCGACAGTGAAACAGTTTCATTTTCTATCATTTTCAACTAAAAAAATAATTAAACAAACTACACTCTCTATATTTTTACTTTTTTGCCTTGATCAAGTGTTTAGAAAAAGTGTTAATCGAAATATGAAGTGTGCCTACACCCATCAAACAGGTCACTATACAGGCTCACTTTGAGAATTCGGATGTCAATGTCTCTGCCTTCCACATACTTTTCGTACAAGCCTACTGTCCTGCACCTGCCCACAGCTCGCCTTAAACCCTATTTGCATGTTTGTGCCCTTAAGACTGATCTCTTCTTTGCTGATTCTAATTGGCTAGTGCAGGCCAAGCGTCACTTTCGTTCATTTCAGTGGAGCATGAACCAAACACAGATTTCTGTTATTGCGGCTCCCTCCCGCTCCTCCCTCATATTGCTTCCCCTCCAGTTGTTGCTGCTCCCACCCTCCACCCCCACATCTCCCTCTTTGCTTTCCATCCTCACGCTTTTTTTTTACATATTTCACTGCAGCATGGCTGCTGTGCAACATGGTTTTAAAAAAAAAACGCTATGAGGCAGTCAACACCGGCTGCATCACAGCGCTTTTTTTGCATCGTGCTGCTGTGCAATATTTCTCAAAAAACATTGACAAAGCCAATTGATCTTGCATAGGCGAGACCTATTGGCTTTACCAATGCTTGTTAATGTTAGCGGCTAGGTGATAGCCTTTACTGGTTACCTGGATGACTTGGCACAGCCAGCCTTAAGGAGTTAAGGCAAACACTAATTATGTGGTATGCTACCACGATATCAGTGCTACACAAATATTGTAGCCAGAATATTAACTGCTAAATTGTGAGAAATTTGGAGAAAGTATGTATAGATAGTATGCATATATAAGTAAGTGTAGGTTTACTTCACAGCTATGTACCATGCTGATATATATACATCTTCAAGGTGAATAGATGTGGCGTTAAGGGTAGTTGATATTCTAGCTATCATAGTTTGTACTGTGATATTTGTGTGCATGATATTCTGACTACAACCAGCTGACTAAACTGGTGTCTATGGCTCATCACATTCTACAACTCAATTGAGATGTAATTACTGTGAATTAGCAAACCAGCCCACATCAGAAGTGATGCTAGCCTTTTACATCGCATATTGTTAGCCAACTCAATGAAACTCATTTTATAAACCTCAGAAGGGAGAAAGGTTGTTTGGACGCACCAGGATTTACACTTATGACTTTAGGATCAAACACAAATCCCTGCAGTAGATTACTACTTTGACCCACCAGACCTTTTGATAATAGCTATGTAACTGACCAAATCTGAAGCTGAATGCCCCTCAGCTAGGAAGAGTACATGACCCTGTATTGTTATTTGCTGATGATGTAGTTCCTCTTGCCAGCACCGAGCTGTGAATGCACCATCTCATAAGAGGCCTTGAAGAATCTTGCCAGGTTAAGACATTACTAATCTATTAAACTAAAATAAAATTTATGGTCATGAATCAGAAAGTCCCCTTAAAAGAATTTTCAGGGCTAGTAGCAGACCCTGGAACAAGATCCCATTTTTCAAGTACTTGGATGAGGTTTGATAGTACTTATTAGTGATTTATGCGGAAGTCCAGATAGCTAGCCCTCAGGCCCGTGCGGATTATTTTATGACAGTCCAGCTACCTACGATCTGTGAGGAGGACTGTATGCTCCTGAGTGAACCGATTACAACCGCAGAATTAAGTGAAATCATAAAAAAATGGCAAATGCGAAGGCAAGTGGTAATGATGGGATCCCTATTGAAGTTTATAAATTGTTTTTAGACAAACTTTCCCCGTTTTTGGCATCATTGTATAATCAAATTATGACCGGAGTGGCGGTCTCAGATAGATTTAAGGAGTCAGTTGTGATCTCTATTCTAAAGAAGGATAAGGACCCGAAAGACCCAAGTTCTTACCGCCCAATAAGCCTACTAAATGTAGACTATAAGCTTTTTATGAAAATCTGGGCAAATAGGATCTCGGGCTGTGCGCAAAACCTGATACATGCAGACCAAACAGGGTTTCTGCTTGGAAGATCGATGGCTGCAAATACTTTTTATCTGATCCAGGCCATCGACTACTTTTCTCCTAGAAGGGATGGTGCGGCCATTTTAATGATGGACTCAGAAAAGGTATTCGATCTGGTGGACTGGCAGGCCCTCTTCTTTATTTTGGGGAAGTTTGGCTTTCCATGCCACCTGATCGAGATGCTAGAAAGAATTTATAGGGGAGCTACCGCAAAAATAATTCTAAACTCTGAGGAGGCGGGAGAAGTGGAGATAAGGCGGGGTACTAGACAGGGTTGCCCCCTTTCCCCCCTTTTATTTTCACTCTTTATCGAGCCACTAGCAATAAAAATCCGTTCTAATGTATTAATCCAAGCTCCCCTAGTAGGAATGGTAAAAATCAAGCTGTTTGCCGACGATTTGATCCTATACTTGAACCCAGTGAAGTCAAATATTCAGAGAGCGCTTGAAGAAATCCAGGCGTTTACAGAGTTGGGGGTTATAGGTTAAATCAGTCCAAAACGGAGCTTCTTATATTTAATGCACCGGGAATAGAGCTTCCGGAAGGGATTACATTTCTGCCTCTCAAACCTATTAGATATCTGGGCCTGTACGTCACAGTGGACTTCCTTCAACTTTTTCATCTGAATTACGGTAGAACACTTGATAAAATAAAAGGTCTGCTAGAAAGATGGTCGCTTTTACCTTTGTCGATAATAGGTCGAGTCTCTTTGATAAAGATGTCGATACTTCCCTTGCTGATATTTTGTTTTTAAATCTTCCTCTAAAGGTACCAATCTCGTATTTTAATGAAGTAGACAAGGTGATTCGGGAATTTGTTTGGGCCAAGAAAAAACCTCAGATTAAGATATCCATTTTACAATTGGATGTAGAGCAGGGGGGACTTGCATTACCTCATTTAGCTACTTAATACCGAGCAGCGCTACTTAGCTTAACAACTCAGCTATTGGCCCCTATTTCGAATTTTGATAATTTTTTACTTGGTCTTATGCTAATAGAGAGTGCAATTAAGCTACCAGCACTCCTGCGCACTGCAAAGCTACCAAAAAAAACAAGATATAAGGTTGTGAACACACTCTTAAGCCGTATGCAGCGGTTCAATAAATACTACAACATTCCAACATGCCATGCATATTCCTCTCTCTATGACTGTGAATTATGGGGCCTTAAGCTCTCGCAAAAGGGGATCCAGCCATACAATATGCTAGGTTTTCGTAAGTTAGGTGACTTTTACAACGGCAGCAATTTGATAACGTGGGATGCCTTCGTAAAACAATTCAAACCTCAGAGCCGCGATCTTTGGTTAAGCTTCAGGCAGATTACATGCTTTCTCTTGACTAACTATAGAGAAATCAATGAGAGAGCTAGATTAATTTTAAAAGCAGCCTTTGAGGTAAATTTAACTGGTATTGGCAGTTGGTACAGGATATTGCGACAGGATACGAATAAGAGCCTTGTGGAAACAATGCTCCCAAAAATTGCTCAGGAAACCAACTGCTGGTTCAATATCCAGGAATGTGAGCTTGGCCATAGGGCTTTGAGGGCGGCCAATTTCAAAAGAATGTCCTTTCTCTCTAGATGGGTGGCTTATTACACTCCCTCCAGACTACATAAATGGTTTCCTACAACCCCGAATGACTGTTTCAGATGTAATTTGCCGGAGGCGGGTGATTGGACACATACATTTTTCACTTGTCCAAGATTACAATACTTTTGGGAGGAGGTACTTAGGTTTATTAGTAAATGTCTGCCAATAGACATCCTACCATGCGCATCGCTGGCCTTATTTGGCTTTTCCTATGTAGTTGGCCAGCTCTCAATACATAGGCAATTTTTTGTTTTCCTATCCATAGCGGTAGCCAGATCTTTAATACTGCAGAATTGGAGTCTCAGAAAATCCCTACACTGGGTCAGCGGCTACTTAAGCTGGATCGGACCTATAAATTTGAAGAGGCTTATGCGAAGAGGATAGGGAGCTGCAGAGATTTGGGTTGACCGGGGAGGGCTATGTCGCGACCACGCAAGCAAATGCTACTATGTAACTTTAGCGATCTTTTGTTTAAACTTAGCATCAATGGTTATTAACCCCCGCATGTCTTCGAAACAGCCAAAAGGTGGGAAGATCCCAGGAGAAAGCTTAGGGGGTAGAATCAAACTAAATATGAAGTACCGCTTTTCAAAGATGCTGTCTGGAATCCCATAGGTCATCGAAGTTAGGGGTTACCTGTAATCATTGAGCTGCTATTTAGAATGCTGGTACTGTACACCATGTAAAATGGGATATGAATTTGCGCTTTTTATTACTGTACGTTTTAAATATGAGACTGGATATTTTACAGGTTTAATCCTTTTTCTTGATTATCTTGCTTATCATATTTATCTTGTACAAATGGATTATGAATTCGTCCTATTTACTGTCTATTTTGATATGAGATTGGAGATTTTGTAAATTTGTCTGCTTCATGTACCTTGGTTATCATGTCTGCTATTTTTACGCTCAATAAAAAAAATTAAAAAAAGTTTAAATGGGAATCTACATATATGAACGCCTTCATTACATCACTAAACATTAAGTCCCTATTCAGGTGTTAGCAGTGATCTTTGTGTAAGTAGAAACATTTGCAGAGTTATATGAAAACATTTTATGCAACTATTATTTATTATGAAAAACATGTCTATGGGAAGGTCAAAAAAATAAACATTTTAGGTTATGTCAGCATTCTTTAGCATTGTCAACTTTTGGTCAAGCAATGCTATTTCAGCTTTTCAGGCCTAGTGAGTAAATATGGATGCCTACTATAATTTGTGCATTCAAATGCATTTATTTTCATTAAGCCTACATTTTAAATCTGCACATTATTGCATTATAAGAAGCAGTATTTTTTTCTTGTTTTTATTAAAACACTCCCTCACACGAATAGGTAGCATTGCAAAATCTCCAGTGGCAGTGGGTGGCAGATTTACCTGCCTAATGAATATTAATTAAGAAGGTTACTGTTTGCAACCCCCCATGACTGGCTTCAAGAACAGAGATGGTGGCCTGCAAGGAACAGCAGTCAGTCCCTGTTTTTGCATTCCAAGAAAAAGAGCCAGTACTCCTTGTTTAAAAAAACAAAACATAATTCACAAAAGGACCTCTTCAACTTTGTGAATCAATTACCACCTCCTTTCAGTTGTGAGAAGCTAATCAAAGGCTGGAGATTGCAATTACAGTCGCAAGCCATTAACATATGCCACCCTGAATAGCAATTAGAAGGTGACGCTCCTTTCACTCTCCTTCCCAATTGCGATTTTATTTGATTAGCAAAGCCCACTATTTTAATTAATTGGAAAGGGTTTTATGACTCGCAAAATGAGTTTAATACATACATTGTGATCACAAAATGGCTGTGTACTGCAGGCTCTAAACTTACTGAAGCCTGAAATGTTTTGGTGATTCAAAGTTCGAAAAAGCCTTGAACCCATTTTGGATCAGAGGTTCAAAATTCGAGGTCAGGTCATTATATGCTGAGTATGCATTTCATTTTCTCTATTATACTAGAGGTGTTAAACCTGCAGCTTCAGGGCTGAGCGCCAGTTAGGGAAACATGCTGAATGACTGATAATGCTGACTGCAAGTTATTTAGTTGAGCTTGTGGTGTCCGTTTTGGTGGGAGTGAAGTGAGAATTTTTTTGAGTCACACTGGGTACAGGCACAGCTATCAGAACAGTGTTGGTTTGTATTTTCTGTTTGCAGAAAGAGGCGGCAACATTTTTCTTTTGCATCCAGTGTTCTTTTATGCAAATGTTCAAATGTACTATTCGGCCAAGAATTTTAAAACGGGGGCTTATACCGGTTGTTAGATGCCCAGAGTAATAGACCAGAGCTTGAAACAAGGGCCCATTACAAGTGATAGAGCCTTTAACAACTGGTATGGCTCAAAGCATATGGGCTATAAGGTTGTTAGAACATTCCACCCACAAAGGATAGTTTGTTCTAAGTTCAAAGTGGAGAAGCAGAAAGACAAACATTGGATTGTTGGAGCAGAAGGCCAATAAAGCCATGATTGCCCCTGAGCCACTCTATAGTCTTCAATGGAGCTTTCAACATTCCATGTTCTAACTAAGCAATATTAACCAAGGAAAAGGACACTCCTAGGTAGCTATAGACTAGAGTGGAATCAAAGGGTCCAGAGGCAAAGCTGAGAATCCTACGCCACAAAGTCAATACCTACCTGGGAGTCCTTATCAAGTTTGGATAATATTACTTTTGTAAATCATATCCTCAACGATTGGGGTGAAATTCACAACATTGTTAATTAGTTGGTGTGTTTTTATGGGACTATTTATGTGGAAGACTAGAAGAAACACAACTCTTGGATTTTGTTTTGGTGATAAAGCTCCACCATTTTTGTCCCATTGAAATGTATCATAGAGAATGCTTGATTTTGAAGAATACAAAAATTTGCATATAGAAAGGGTGATATCAGATCTTAGTCACAATATAAATCATTTGTTGGTGTGACATACTAATTTCAAGATTGGTGGTGTGTTATCAGGTGATTTAACTGTGTGAAAAATACTGAACCATTGCTACTATTTGAGTAGCTATGTATGAGAGAAAATAGTTTTCTCACATAATTGTCCCATTGATATGATGGTAAGTATTTCAGAGGCTAAAATTAGGACACAGTTTCAATATAAATTTGAAAATATGACCCTGAGCCATGAGGAAATTTCTGATATGCTCAGTTGTGGCCTGGAATGTTGTGAAGTCAGCCAATCTGGCACCGCTTGTTGGGCCAGCTTGACAGGGCCAGTGTGTGAGCTGTTTTTGTTTTGGTCCTGTGGGCTGTGATGAAGCCAAGAAATTGCCCACACAGTTGATATTTCAAGCTGGCCCACCTCGTAGTGCCAGATGTCCTGACATTGCAGTCCTACAGTGGATATGTTGAGTAAAACATGTACTTCCCACAGGATCAGCGGGCTATAAGTTGATTCCTCAGTGTTCTACTGCATCTTACCTACATAGTTCAAATAAATAACTATAGAGCTAACAATCTGTATTCATGAAAAAGTGAGACACACCTCTATAAAATGTTCCTGGAAAAGGAGCTGTAGAATTAATTTTATTCAAGTAGCGGAGCCTGCGTACTTTAACAAAATAATGGTCTTTCTCATAGAAATTAAAGTTAGTACTCTGAAATGCTTAAATGATAACACATTTTTGATAAATTCTCAAATATCTTGCTCATCCATGTCAGAACTAAGTCTGGCAGGCTAAGTGTAATACGAATTTTCAATAGAAGCAGCAGTTTGTAAATTGCTGCTTCACTTATTACTGCGTCTTCACCACGCATATCGTATGAACAACTAGAGCGCCAACATTCTATATTCATGACATAATGGACAATATGTTGCTGAATAGGAAATGTTCAATGTAGAGTCTTTCCTCTGGAGCAGGCTAAATTAAATCAGCCTTGAGTTGTCAGTGCAGATATGAAACCAGCTAGTTTAAGATATGTTAGGGCAGGAATAGATTTTTAGTTATTTATGGCATAATATATTTAAAGAGCTAAAAAAAGGTAATGCAAAAGAAGTCTAAGTCAAGAATCACCTTTCCAAAAATCTATCCTCCCACTATCCATCCTCTTTCTTGCTTAGTGCCTTCTTAATTTAAAAATACTATCATATATATATATATATATATATATATATATATATATATATAAACTCATATATATGTAATATGTATATACATAACATATATGTGATATGTATATATATATATATCCAGCTCCTCAAAGAAATTAGACAAGCACTCACAGGAGAGTTAAATCCTTTAAGATTTATTCGTACTTCTTTACAAACGCGTTTCGGCACTTAGCCTTCATCAGTTTCGACAACAGTCACGCACTGGCCTCTTTTATTTCCATTGTCATCACAAAACCATAGCGGACCGCCGAGAACATCAGATCATATTTCATTAATATGGAACGTATTTAAAAGTGGACCATGTAGAATGCAGACCAGAGATTTGGCAATAGGAAGATAACAGGGTTATTCGGGATAAGGTGCCCATCCAGGGCGAAATTCTAGGAGAGTGGTTATTCCAGAATGACCTAGAATTGATAAAGTGTGGAATTTGTTTTCTTCCCAGTCGTGACATTTGTCAAATAATTTTGATGGTCTTTGACATATGGAATATCGAGTATTTATTCCTACAATGAAATGTCCCAATTTTAAATACGTTCCATATTAATGAAATATGATCTGAGCAAGGAGCAATAGGAATGTTAATCATCTGAAATAGGCAACGAATTACAGGCTTTGAACTGTTGAATGTATTGTATATTTCACCACTCCAAAATGGCGCTGATGTTCTCGGCGGTCCGCTATGGTTTTGTGATGACAAAGGAAATAAAAGAAGCCAGTGCGCGACTGTTGTCGAAACTGACGAAGGCTAAGTGCCGAAACGCGTTTGTAAGGAAGTACGAATACATTCTAAAGGATTTAACTCTCCCATGAGTGCTTGTCTAATTTCTTTGAGGAGTTGCATATACCGCGAGTCTGCCCTCGTGAGACGGAGCACCCGCTAGTGAGTGCGGCAACACCTGGAAGAGGACGGAGCATGGATATATATATATACATGACGATTCCTCGTTCGCAACAGTCTTCTCCCAGACAAAACGAGAGTGGACCCAGGTATTGTTCAAATATTATTTATTCACGCACAAACAATTCCGCCATGATGCGTTTCGGCAGTTACCTGCCTTGATCACATGACAGCGTTGACCTGTTTGATCGCATTATTTAAAGTGACAGTGCATACCAGCCAATTAATGGATATGGAAAAAATACATACATGTTTAAAAGGATTTCCCCCTGTAGACATATAAAATTATTTGCTCAAATGCAGAATGTGAATTGTAAATTACTGTTATAACGCACTTGACATGTACATCATACACATTCCCTAATATGTAAATTCAAGCATTTATGCCCGGTTAATATTATTCTCATTAACCTTAAAAATATCTTGCTCTAATGCATAATTGTCAGTAATATTCAAAATTTCCAGTCCATACTCCATTGGCTAATAGCAACCCTCTAAAGTGCAAATTCTACTAAGTGGTCCCAATATTCGAAAAAGTGCTAAAATAAATAAAGTGCTTAGTGCTTGAAAGAATTATAAAAGTATATCCAATAACGCCAGCAGCATCCATTAATAACCTAATGTCTATTTTTTATATATATTTTATATATGATGCTCCGGTAATATAAATAAAGTGCAAAAATAGCATGTGCAGATGTGCATTTGCGTATGGGGCAAGATAGTGTGATATTCATGATTCCAATCTTAGAGCAGTTGATTCCCACAATTGTAAACATAGACATATAAATATGCAAATAAATAAATAAATACATATAAATATCCATATAAATACAACTCAATTGCCTAAAAACTAGATAAAATTCATTACACATCTATCTAACATTTGATAACAGTTAATCCAAAATTTTGAAATGATCCATATGAACATCAGATCTGACATTGACCAATTGTGCCCGTCATCCGAAAAGTGTATATTGGGTTAAGACAAAATTCACATATAAAATTATATATAAAAGTTATCTAAAATCCTCCATACACTAAAATATAAATAGATTGATAAAGGTAGAGCCCAGAATATAAAATTGGATTCCCTGCATAATTAGAATTTGTTCTTTAAGAGAGGTTTTACATGTATGTGTACAGATCCTCACTTGTGTTGAGGCCCCCAGGATATTTCGTGTCCAACTCTAATATATAACAAGTCTCCAGGCGCCTCAATTTTGCCTCCCTGTCACCTCCTCTTTTTTGTGGCGGCACCGCATCAATCACAAAATATCTTAGATGTTTAAGACTACTCTCATGGTACTCCTTGAAGTGTCTGGCCACAGGGTAGCTAGGGTCATTGTTGGTGATTGCCCTTATATGTTGCAAAATCCTTTTGTGTACAGGCAGTTTGGTGCTACCTATATATGCTAGGTTACAACTGCATTCAAGGACATAGATAGCATGATCTGTCCTGCATGTTAAATGTTGATTGATAACTTGTAACCTATCATTGAAGGCTGTGAGATATGAAGTTTTATTAGTACCAAACTGACATGCTTTGCAGCTTGAGCACTTATAAAATCCCTTCCTGGCTGTAAGCCATGTCCCTGTGTCTTGGTCCTCGGGATTATTTCTGACTAGTGCATTGCCCATAGATGCAGTTTTTCTGTATGTAATGGCAGGCTTTTTTGGGAGAAATTCACCTATTAGTGGATCGTCCAATATAATGGGCCAGCTGCGTCTTATAATTCCTCTGAGCTGTTTCTCCTGCCTGGATTATGACATAATGAGCCTAATAGGTTCACCAGATACATTCTTGGGCTTTGCTTTATATTCAAGTAGGTCTTCCCTAGCTTTCTGTCTTGATTTCACCATGGCTGCTTCTATAGTTTGAGTTCTGTACCCTCTCTCCAAAAATCGTTCTGTGCTCTCCATTTGTTTAACTCTACAATTTATTTCATTGCTACATATCCTCCTTATTCGCAGCATTTCACCGTAGGGAATGCTTTGTATCAGATGGGGAGGATGCGCACTGGACGCGTGTAATACAGTATTACCAGCAGTTTCCTTGCGATACAGGGATGTTGAGATAATATTGTTGGCTACAGTGATTTGTACATCTAAGAACGTTATGCTCACCTCACTAATGCAGGAAGTAAACTTTAAATTGACATCATTAATGTTGAGCAATGCAATGAACTCATTGGCACTCTGTACTGTACCGTGCCACACAATAAACAGATCATCTATAAATCTGAGCCATGAAACTACTTTTTCCTTATAGATGTATTCAAACTGCCTCTTGAGAACCAGCTCCTCCCATCAGCCCATGAACAAGCATGCATAGCTGGGGGAGAAGCTGGCCCCCATTGCCACTCCCCTTATCTGTTGGTACATTTGATTCTTAAAAAGGAAAAGATTATTTTCCAGACAAAAAGTCAACATATCAATTAACATCCTGTTATGTTGTTCAAATCTCAATGGCCCACTAGCCAAATAGTGCTCCACAGCCCTTATTCCATCATGGTTCCTTATGCACGTATACAGTGAGGATACATCCAAGGCTATCAACTTGTATCCACTTTGCCATTGAATGTCTTTGATTTTACGCAGGAAATCACTTGTATCTTGTACATAGGACTCTAGATTGTGGACATGCACCTGTAGGAAAAAGTCAATATATCTCAACATGTTCTCCAGTGGCCCGTCACATGCCGCTATAATAGGTCTTCCAGGTGGTTTGTGTATGTCTTTATGTACCTTGGGAATAAAATATATCTTAGGGATGGTGGGATGTTCTTTCTTCAGGTATTTGTATTCCTCGTTGTTCAACATACCTAGACTTTTCCATGCCAGCAGCTTTGTAAAGAAAATGTCTTCTGTGCTTTTAAATTTTTGAAAAGAGCTTTTTCTGTAGCACTCAGTGTTATTAAGCTGGTCCAATGCCTCATTCATATAATCCTGCAAGGGCCACAAGACAATATTCCCTCCTTTGTCAGAGTTCCTGACTACCACCTCCTTTTCCTTTTTAGCTTTTCAATTAATTGGCCATATTTTCTTTCATGATTAGACATTTTTCTTTTAGCTTTATTGATGTTAATATTCAATTTTTTCACTTGTGCCACTATTTGTTCATTAAACACATCCAAAGAATCCCTTGGCATGATCGGAGTGAATTTGGATCTTTCTTTGAAGTGGGTAACCGGTTTAGCACATGTCTTATTCCCCGGTAATCCCCAGCCCGGAGAATCATTACAGTGTTCTACCTGTGTTCCTTCTTCGCTTGAGACTCTATACATATATATTCACTGAAAAAAACAAAGGTTACAGGGATGTTTAGTAAGGCTCAAATTTCACTCATACAAAGCCAGTGAAATTCAGCAGTTATTGTTACCTGAGCTAACGATACCCTATGCCCCCGAAGTGTACTGCTTATGCCCTCACATATTACATCACTCATGACTTGGTCAGTGACATCACTGATGACATCTTAAATGACATCACTGATGATATCACTGCTGGCATCATCCACAGGACTATTCACACATCCACTCCCACAACCACTCATACACCTACTCACTCACCCATACAACCTCTCACAAACCCACTCACTCATCCATAGAGCCACACACATACCAATTCACTCATCCATACAGCCACTCAATTACCATTACACCTACTCACACAGCCACTCACTCACCCATACAGTCACTCACACAGCCATTCACTCACCCATACAGCTACTCACACACTAACTTTTTCACCCCTACAGACACTCACACTTACCCATCCAGCATCTCAATAGAGCCACTCACTCACCCATACCACCACTCATGCACCCACTCACACACCCACACAACCACTTATATACCCATTCACGCATCCATACAAGCACTCACACGTCTGCTCACTCACCCACATAGCCACTCACACAGCCATTCCCTCACCAATACAGCCACTCACACAGCCACTCACTCACCCATACAGCTAGTCATACAGCCACTTATTCACTCATACTGCTACACACACACTTATTCACCCATACAGCTACTCACACACCCACTCATACAGCCACTCACACACCCACTCACACTCACACACGGACACAGACCACTCAGATCACATTTGTTTGAAATTGTATCACTAGTACAGAAAAAATAGTAATTTAACTTGTGCAGTAGGTTAGTATATATCTAAAAAAAATGTTTACAAAATACTTACACTCACTAGATGATGTCATGAGTGATGTCATGAGTGATGTCATGAGTGATGTCACTGACCATGTCATGGGTGATGTAATATGTGAGGTCATAAGCAGTGCATTGCCGGGGCGCAAGTTATAGTTAGCTCAGGTAACTATAAATGCTGAGTTTCACTGGTTGTGTATGAGTGACACCTGAGCCTAACTATAACGTCCCTGTAACCTTTGTTTCTTTCAGTGAATGTCTAAGGTTTTTTAATTCTATTTCCTTACAATAACGTCCCTGTAACCTTTAGTTTTTTTCAGTGAATTGCAAACGTTTTTCAAATTCCACCTCTAAAGTATTATGTCCCTCTAATGTTTAGTTTTTTTAAAACTAATTTTTAGGGTTTATTCTTAATACTAAGTGTATTACAATTTATTTAAATTTTTTATTTAGTTTTTTTGTACCTCATTTTTTTATTTTTATTTATTTTTTTAGTTTTATATAGCATGGACTTGTACTGAGGGTATCAGAGCCCTTTACAGAATTTGCATATTAACAATTACAGAGAATGCCTAAGAGAAAAATACAGGGTAAAAATATACACTATAAGGTGCAGGAAGGTTGTTGCAGGGTGCAGAGGTAGGAGGAGTAAATGTACAGTTGTTTCTAGAGTTTGAGATGTGCAGGCTCCTGAAGGGGAGGTGTATCCAAGGACGTTGATTTAGGAGGGAAGGTTCAGGAATTTGTTGAGTAAAAGTCCTTTAAGGTTTTTTTTAAAGTGTAGGAATGATTGAGTGTTGCGTAGGTCTTACAGCAGTGCATTACAAATTCTGGGCGCATTCCCTGAGAACGAACGGGTTCCAGGAGGCCCCCTCAGCAAAAATGGTAGATGGTTGGTCGGGGAGGGGGGGCTCCTCTGTGTACTTTGCAGGGGGGGCCCCCTCAAGTTTTGTTACGCCACTGTTTCAATGTATAGGAGGCACTTTTTGTTGAAGCATTGATGTGGTCTTTCATGTTCAGGTTTTTGTCAAGTGCAAAACCTAGTGACTTAACAGAGTTAGAGGTGAATAGTTTGCACTTTATGCAGTTAGGCTGTCAAGCCAGTTAATGACAGGATAGGACATTTCTTTAGGTTGGATGATGAGGAGTTCAGTTTTATTGTGGTTGAGCTTTAAGTGGTTGTTGGTCAGCAAGGAGTGTACCATGGAGAGAGTGTTGTTAAGATGCTGGATGTCTTTAGGTGACGAGTTTTTAATGTAAAGTTGGGTGTTGTCTGCATAGAGGTGATCTGCTATTCTGGCTTGTTTCAGGATCACTGCAAGGGGTTCCATACATAGGTTGAACGAGGCAGGGGACAGGATTGATCCTTGGGGAACTCCTTGTGAGACTGGTGATGCTGGTGAGTGGAACTTTTTAGTTTGATTAGGTGAGATCACTGGTTCAGGTAAGAGGCAAACCACTGATGGGCAGTACCATTTATGCCAGCACGCTGTGAGAGGGTGTTTAGGAGAGTTCTGTGGTTGACTGTATCAGTGGCTGCAGATAGGTCCAAAAGGATTAGGAGGCATGCCTGATCATCGTCTAGAGATCTGTGAAGGTCATCTATGATGCTAAGGATTGTAGTTTCTGTACTGCAGCCTTTCCTGAACCCCGATTGGAAGATATTGTGTAGGTTGAATTTTTCAGTTTGGTTGTTAAGTTGAGAGAGCACACATTTTTCAATAGTTTTGGCAAGGAGGGGGGTTGGTTATAGGTCTGTAATTATTGAGGTACTTCTGGTTGGTGTTTGGCTTTTTGATGAGAGGGGTGACTTGTCCGAGTTTAAGGAAGGTTGGCATAGAGCCGGTGGATAAGGAGGAATTAATGATTTAGTCCATGTTGAGGAAATGATGTGTCTTTGTTTTTTTACCAGAGAAGACGGAAGCGGGTCAGAGAGATGCAATGTTGTCTCTCGCAAGCAAGTATTTTGATGACTTCTTCTTCAGAGATACTTTCAAATTTGGTCCAGGAAGCACTGTTTTTAAGTTGCATGTGGTTGAGGCTGGTGTTCTGGCTCATAGCGAAGTTGAGGGTGGGGGGCATCATTGGTTTGCTGTGTGCCGGTGAGGGGATCATCTTTGCTAGAAGGTTGCTCTTTGGTGCTGGGGACAGAGGTGGGGGGAGTCTAGTGAAAGTTCGATGCTTGTTATTTTTTTGGAGAATTCTTCACAATGCTTAATAGAGTCGTCAATTGGATGTTGCGGTAAAGAGAAGGTTTGTTGTTTGATGATAGTGAAAAGGTCTTTAGGTCTTTTTCTGGAGTGGTCAAGTTGAGCTCAGAAGCAAGATGATTTCTTTCTGTAGATATGTTTTTTGTATTTGAAGTGTTCAGCTCAGGGGAGGGAGAGATGGGTCAGCGAGAGTAGTCGTCTCCAGGTTCTTTCTGCCAGCCTAAGTTGTCATCTCTCTTTGTTAAGGTCTTTATTGAACCATGATCTGGAGGGGATACGCCTTGATCTTTTTAGCTTGGGAGGGCAACAATGTTAGGAAGTTTTGCCATTTTGTGTAATAATGGGAGATGAGGTCATCGGCGGAGGTGAGGTCCGGAGGAGGTAGAATTTGAGAACTGATTAAGGATTCTAACTTTGATTGAGGGATTTGGCATGTTTTCCTCACTCAGGGCTTAGGATGATTAGGTAGGGGTGAAGCTTAGGTTGGTTGACATTGAGATTTATCGCCCAATCTCTCTTATCAACTCTGACGCTAAAATCTTTGCCAAGATACTGGCTAATCGATTAGCGCCTTTCATGCCAGATCTAGTATCCGATCAACAGCATGGGTTTATAATAGGCAGAGACACTATGGCTCATATTAATACAGCCATAATGGCGTTCGACATCGCTAATAGGATATCTTGCGATATGGGGATGGTCCTATTAGATGCCGAAAAAGCATTTGATTGAGTGGTATGGGACGCACTATGGGCAACACAAAATGCTAATGGACTACAAGGCCGATTTACTAAATGGGTCCGTGCACTATACACCAATACACAAGCTAAGCTCATATACACCAACTTACATTCTGCCCCCTTTCAGATACATCGTGGCAGCCGGCACGGGTGCCCGCTCTCCCCGATGCTGTTTGCATTATATATCGAGCCGTCCATTAAAGCACTAAATCGGAGTATTCACATCACTCCATTTAGTAACGGGACATGCGAATTAAAAGTTATCGCCTATGCTGATGACATTGCGTTTTTTTCTTCCGATCCGGTAACAGCACTGATTTCAATCCAGGAAGAGGCGGAAAAGTTTGTCCGTCTCTCAGGGTATTAATTGAATCCTCACAAAACCCAAATTCTCCATAATTTAGGCCCTACTACAGCTATAACAGCCGGCTGTACTACCACAACTTATTTGGGGGTACGGATTTCTCCTTTTGTCGAACAGGTATGGAAACTTAATTATGAGTCACTGCTACACTCGGTCACTCAAAGTTTAAAGAATTGGAATAAACTTCCGATAACCATAATTGGCAGATGCAACATCATTAAAATGACTATTTTACCTAAGTTTCTATACTTGTTCAGAGCTATCCCTCTTCGCGTTCCCAACTTCTTCTTACAAAAACTGGAAGGTGTAATTAATAGCTTTATATGGGGATATAAGCAAGCATGCCATGCTATACGCTTTGTTAAATTCCCTTTTAGGCAGGGTGGTCAGCAACTTCCAGATTTTAAACTTTATTTTTGGGCGGCATTCACTGGGCGCTCTCAAAGCTTACTAACTGACAAGAAATCATATTTTGGCTTCTCTCTCGCACTAGGTACGGACAGCAATATGTTTCTTTATAGGATCAATGATCCTAATTTCTATAAGAGAGTCCAATTCAAGACCATTAGGAACATGGAACATATATGGCATGAAATTATTGACCACTGCTCACTCTCCCCTGAAGATCTAGCGCAACACGCTTATTTCCAACTGTGGAACAATCCAACTCTCCTGAATCTATTCCATGACTCGGCGGTGTGCAAATCATGGAATTGAAAGGCTGGGCCAGCTTTACGATTCTGACGGCTTTCGCACCCTCCTATCTTTACAATCTGACTATGATCTTCTGCAATAATCCTTTTTAAATACTTACAAATTAGGGACTACTTTTTAAAACAACAAGTGTTGCAATTACCACAATCTAACGAATATTAACATGCTTGCTAAATCTTACGTTGAAATCACGAATTAGTACAGTATACTTCCAACTTTGTCAATTTAGGAGTGATGATACTCAACGTTTAGCTCTTAAATGGAGTCAGGCTTTAGGCACAACTACGACTGCTACAGAAATCGTTTCTGCTTTAGATATTTTATATAACTCTATTCATTCTACTAGTCTAAAGCTGCAACAATTTTGAACCATTTGTATGCTGTATTACACTCCTGAAAGGATTGGGAAATGGGCACAAAGGGCACTGGGGAACGGGGGGGAATGGGGAGATAGTGATGTTGTCCAAGGTGCGGACTGATAGCTGCTAACATTCTCCACATGTTCTGTACTTGTCCCATGTTAGGTATGTTTTGGGGGAAAATTATACAATTTATTGGTCAACGTTTGGTTAATGATTTTCTCCTTACTAACAAGGAGATCATGTTAGGTCTTAAAGAGGGTGCTGATCGAGGCAGGAGATCTTTTCTCTCTATTGCTTTAGTTGCCGCTCGTCTTTGTATTGCCAGAGCATGGATCTCGTCTAACCCCCCTGTCTTTTCTGAATGGCTTGCCTTTATGAAAGACACATATGAGAGGGAACGTGCATTGGCCAAAGTCAGAGGCATACGGTCATTACAAAAACTAGACCGTATATGGGATTGTTTTGTCTGATTTTCCCTATACATATACTTTTTCTTTTTCCTTTTTTCTCCTTTTCTTCTCGAATGGAGATTGTAATCTACATGCATGTAATTAATGTTATTTATTTCTGTGTACCCTCTGTGGAGGTATAAAAAAAGAGAAGGTAAAAAAAAAAAATAGACATTGAGATTTAATAGAATTAGGTGGTGGTCGGACCAATCAGTGGGAAGGATGGACTGGAGGGAAATGGTATACGGGTTGGAAATGATTGCGTTGAGGGTAGAGCCTTTGGTGTGAGTTTGTTTTTTTCAGTATTCAGTGAGATCATTTGTTTCAAGGAGGTTGGGTAAGGCTTGTACTGTTGTATCTGCGGCATCATTCAAGTGCAAGTTAAGGTTTCCTAGAATAATGTCTGTGAAGTCCTTGAGGGAGTTTTGCGCTATTAAGTCACTTAAGTACTCAAAGAATTGTAATTTTTCACCTAGTGGGTGATAGATGAGGTGGTATTTGATAGGGATGGGGTCTTTGGAAGGGAGGTCAACTCCCAGATATTTGAAGGGAGGGAATTTGGTTGGGTAGAAGGGTTTTAGGCATAAATATGTTTTATCTATGATCGCTAATCCACCACCGGTAGGATCACAGAGAATCATTGAGATGCCCGGTGGGGTGAGGAGATCGATGATGGGGGCTGAGTGTTTATTAAGACAGGTTTCGGTGAGAACACAAATGTCAATATTATGTAGAAGGATGGTCCACTATTTCAGAGGCATGCTTGACTGCTGACCGGCAGTATAATAGCATGCAGTTTAAGGTAGGTGATGTTCTTGCCTCAGGTTGATTAGGCTGGATAGTAGTTAGTTGGGAAGGTGACCTGGGGGTGGGGGGGGGGCGGGGCGATTAGTGGAAGGGAGCCTTCGAGTGCCAAGGATGATCATAATCTTTTGGTAGCAGGGTTGGGCGGGAGTAATGTCGTAAGAGTTACATTCTTACTGTAGACATTCATTTTTTTATAAATATACTTTATATACATTTAAAAACATAAAAATCCCATATGTACTTAATGTAAAGTACATGAAGTCTTTTAAATGTAATTAAACAAATTGTATTTTTTTTTTTTTTTTTGGGTACCGCAGTACCTTCATGGGTCCGTAAACATAGACTACTACTCTATGGTTTTTAATCCCAATTAGGTGATCGGAACAAATTCACGAGTCTGAGTCCACGGATTTGTAGAAAATATTATATATTACTCCAAAGATGTACACCCCTCT
The DNA here is from genome assembly GCA_963921515.1 of Calotriton arnoldi. Taxonomy (NCBI): domain Eukaryota; kingdom Metazoa; phylum Chordata; class Amphibia; order Caudata; family Salamandridae; genus Calotriton; species Calotriton arnoldi. The sequence goes on along the minus strand of CAWUFW010000312.1, from coordinate 1,429,121 downwards.
ATTGTCAATAATGAAATCAGTGTGAACATATATACAAGTATATAACAGTTTTTTTGGGTAATAGGACTCTTGCCCGGTGCTTGGTATCTTAGTTACTGGCCCCTACCAGTACAGTATTTTTTATCATATCAACAGCAAATACTGAGAATTCAACACGCTTTATAATTCTGTTATTCCTTCCTTTAGAAGCTTCATTCAGTACAGCAAACAGCCAACACGTGTTTCGCGCCTCATTGCACTTCTTCAGGGTTGTTACAAACATAAAGTCATGAATCATTTAACATCCATGAAAAACAGATAAACATGAGGTTTCAATCAAAATTCATGTACATACACAGTATATGTCTACTGTTCTACAAATTACATTCCTATTTTACAACACACTTGGTGGCAACTCATTTAAATAAGTCCTCCTAGGTTGCACTACAAATTAAACAAAATTACTAAAACATCCATGAAAACATCAACCAGATTAATTTCACCGAAGTACACAAAAGTTAGTGTTTGGTCAAGCAAATTATGTTTAGAAAAACTACATAGTATTTATCATTATTCGCTTGTTTGGCCCAATATAAGCATTCAGCATGTCCATGCATATTTCCTCATTATGAACCTTATTTCATACGTGTTATTGTCTTAAATGATCACAGTTGAGACGGATATATACTATCGTTGTTTACCTTTTATATTTATATCTTATGGTCTTCCTTGTCTTTTTTATAAACTTCAATTGGCCTCTTCCTGGTTCATTGAATATCAGTCTCTATGTTAGAAGAGGACAAAAAGAATAACTCCCTTACTATTTCTAATTGTTTATCTACCCCCAACAACACTTATGAACTATTCTTCTTTAATTTGATACTATTAATAATCTCACCTTGTGAATTCTATTGCGAGATACTTCATATCTCTTGTTACAGTTTCCGGGTGTTCATACTTATGGTTGGCCAATGTAGAGTCCCCCTGATAAGGGTCTGAAAGAAGGGAACAATGTGAAAGTCGACTTCTTATTGTGTGTATTTACAAGAATATGCCACTTCAGTAATTATCTCTTTTTGTAATCCATGCTAGCTCGAGCGATTACCTCGAGTGCATCTCAATCCACATTCCACCAAAGATTCCGTGGCCAGATGCCTTCCCAGCCCAAGCAATCAACTGAGTTTTCCTGCGCACATTTGTAACTAAAAGTAAATTCTCGCTATTAACTTGGTCGAGCATAGTGAGAAACAAGAAGCATCTCCCGGCATTTATTAAAAGTGGCCCCATGTTCAATGGATCTCCCACGTGTCGCCCTGCGTTTCTTTCTGTTACCTCGAAACTGTTGCTAAATTAGAGACAACAGTATTAAAAGGCATTCACGTGAAATTCAACCCGACAGTCACCCTGCAGCCCCGCATGATAATAGGTTACCACATCACTTTAAAAGAAACCTTACTCCAAAGTTGTACTGGCGAACGCCCTGCATTACTTTCTGTTACACTAAAACTGTTGCTAAATTAAAGACAACAGTTTTGAAAGAAATTGACTAGAAACTCAGCCCAACAAACGCCCTGCGGCCCCGCACAGTACACTCACCGTAATTAATCTTGATACTCCAGTAGTTCCCGTCCGGTTCAAAGTAGCGATCGCTAAGACCGCCCTTACTGCTGCTTTTTTATCCTGCTTCTACTTAATTGGTCGCACCTGGAGGCGCGCCAAAACCTATTAACTATAGTATAGATAACCCACCTTATATCTATTTTTCAAAAAAGTAACCCATTTTCTGTGTTTCACAAAACTGCGAATTTACAGAATGGATTCGCAAATTCACTAGAAAACACACCCAAACCTTGTCTTTTGATTGGATATATTAGGACCCCACCCATGCACATGGAAAACCACACCCAAAACCAGTTACTTCTCCAGTGAAGTCTCTAGAAGGAGGATTGAGAACCAGTGGTGCTTTGCTTTTGCAGAATGGCTAAAGCTACACCGTCCGTCTAAGATGAGCATCCACAACCTGTTGAGGATGAGGAGGAAGACATACCACCCCCCTGTTCACTTTTTATTCGAAAAAATAAAAAGAAGAATATTTTTTTTAAACACTGTTGAAAAACCTTTCTAGAAAGAAATTCCAGCTCTTGTTAGACCTCTAGTCAAACAAAGAGCTAACTCTGTGTTTTTAATGTGTCAATGACTGGTTCAGTGTGAGAGTGTTAGTGTGTTCATCAGTGTATGCCAGGGTGTGTTATTGAATGCATTAGTGTTTGGCTTGGTGTGTCAGTGTCTGCTTTGCTGTATGCCTGGGTGTGTCAGTGTCTGCATCAGTGTAGGTGTCAGTGTGTCAGTATATGCATCAGTGTGTGCCTAAGTGTGTTATTGAATGCATTAGTGTTTGGCTGGGTGTGTCAGTGTCTGCAGTGCTGTATGCCTGGGTGTGTCAGTCTATGCATCGGTGTCTACCTGTGTGTATTATTAGATGCATTCGTGTTTGGCTGGCTGTGTTAATGCTGGTATTAGCGTGTGGATTGAATATTTAACTGACTGTATCAGTATGTTTATGGGTGTTTGAGACGCTGTATCAGTGTTTGGCTGAATGTCAAGATTACTGTATAAAAATGTGACTGGGAGTGTCATTACCTGTATGAGTATGTGCCTGGATGTGTCAGTTTCTGTAATAGAGTGTGGCTGGGTTTATCAGTAGTTGTATCACTGTATGTCTGGGTATCTCAGTGGCTGTATCAGTATGTCCCTAGGTGTGTCAGAGGTTGTAACAGTGTGAGCCTGCATCTGTCAGTGGGCGTATCGGTGAGTGCCTGGGTGCGCCAGTGGCTGCATTGGTCTGTGCATGAATGTGCCAGTCTCTGTTTAGTTTTTTCAGTGTATGACGGGGTATGAGAGTAGATGTATTGGTGTACGTGTATGGGTGTGTAAGTGGATGTATCAGTGTATAAGTGGGTGTATGAGTAGCTATATCGGTGGGTGGCTTGCTGTGTGAGGGACAGTATGAGGTGTGAGTAGGTATGTGAATGGCTGTATGGGGGTATAAGTCTATCTAAGTAGCAGTTTACATATATAAATGGGTATGTGACTGACTTTATGGGATTTTGAGTGGCTGTATGAGTGTATGTGTGGGTGTGTCAGTACCTGTGTAAATGACTCTACAGGTGTGCGAGCTCATGCATGAGTGCCTGTTGTTGTTGTGTTTGTGACCTATAACTAAAATTAATAATATACATTTTTATACCTTTACAGATACATTTTATTAACCCATCACACAACAACTTATACCAAACAATTAACAAATAAACATAACATAACCTATTTAACTATTTTCAAATACACTTTTGTGCACAAGTACTTCAGGAAGCATAAAACAAAGTGATGTTTTGAAGCATCTTACAATACTGTCAAGTGAAAAAAAGGTTACAGATACATTATCTCTACTGCAATACTTGCAACAAACAGTTATCCAGGGGCATTACAAAAAATTATTTACATGGGACAACTTCTACGTGGAAGCACTTCAAAACAATTTCAGAAAGGGGCCACAACTAATTAATGCAGGACAAAGTAGGTGCAGCAGGACAGTCCACCTGCACAGTACCCTTGGGAGAACCACCACCAGCTGCAGTCATTATAATAGCACCTGCCTTCAAAAAGTTAAGTGAGATGCTTACTCACTGTGCAAAATGCCACATACTTCTCATCATACAAATGTCTTCTGAGGTGCATTTTCCCTTTTTTACTGTTCTCAGGTTCTATGCTCATACACCAAAATTGATGTACTGTTGAAAGAATCATCTATGAACAGAAAAGAAAAATCAATTATAATAATTGTACAAAAAAGACCTCCATACTATGTGTATTTCAGTAATTACAGGATGGAGAAATTTAGGAACATCAACTTGATTTCTAACTCTGAGCCATGCAAAATATCCATACAATGACTTACATGACTTTTTGTACAGAAACAAACTGTTACAATAAAGGCATCAAATTCAAGACACAAGGAGAACTTTGCTCTTTTGATCCTGCACATGTTTGCAGGTACTTGAAGCACAATTTGAAACCATGCTGTCCTTCATCTGCAACCCAAAAATCCATTTCTTGGAGAAATTACTAATTTGTTATTTCTTGCAAAAAGAGTACCAAGCAAGAGGTGCTCCTCATATTCATATGCTGTTGTGGGTAAAAGATGCACCTAAATTTGGAACAGACACAGATGAGTCTGTACTGTCTTTCTTCGAACAGCATATTACATGTACCATTCCAAAAGACACTGAGGAAAAAAAGCATAAAGCAGCAAGTACTGCGTTTCCATTCACATACATGTCCAAACTACTGTCAGCAGAAAAATGTCATTCTTTTCTTAGCTTCCCATTGAACCTTCATGTTTTTCACAGTCTGAAACCAGTTCCTTCTTCCCAGTTCTCTTTGGAAAAAAATAAAACGTATAAAACTGTTTGAAAAAGCTTTTTACAAAACAGCAGTACTTTTTACAAAGATTTCAAAAGCACCCCACAAAATCCTCCCAGGACTCGTGACACACTTTCTGACTGCCCCTGTATATCAACGTGCACTCCTGTGGGGTGAATTCATACTTACTGACAAGGGCCTCCTTCATGATGGGATACCTGAACCTCTTCCCCTTCTCTAGAGCCACAAGGGTGTCCCTTTCATCACCAGAAATATGACTCTAAAGGCCAGCTCCCCAATCCTCCTTAGATCCTCTGTACCTCTAAAGCTACTTCATATGCCTAAAACAACCTGTCTATATCACCCCCCCCCCTTACAGTCAGGCACCAAGTCTCTGGGTATATTAACTCCTTGTTCTGCACCGGACACAATAGTTTTGCTCCCACCATTTTTGCTAGACTCTAGTAGCTATTTGGCCTTCAAGTCCACCTCCTTGACAGTCATTTCCTGAGTCAACAAGACCCCTTTCTCCTCCAAGTCTCTCTCACCCTCAGCTTTTCTCTTTCCACCCACGTGGGCCAGCTGCAGCCTCAAGTCCCTCTCACCCTGTCTGACCTTGAACTCCTCAGGGGACTTGGCTTGGGAGGACACACTACTTCCTGCATAGAATCCGGTAGGGAACTCTCTCTCTGTGGAGGATCCCCTCGCACCTCTGGAACGTTTGCCAAATCATTTCTCTTCTCCTTTCATCATTCTCAGAGCCAGTACCCTTAGGGGCCCTGATTCTAAGGCCAATACCTATTAGGGTTTTCCCTTCTCAGAGAGCTGAAGTAGTCATCTCAAAACTCTTCCTGTGGCTCAGATTGTATTTTGTGGATGTTCTCCCAGACTGTAAGTGCAAACTAGTACTCAAGCTTGAATGTACAGGTGAGTAAATGGATGTGTGAATGGTCTTATGGGTGTGTGAGTGAGTGTGGCAGTCACTACCTGGCCATATGTGTGATGGCACATAAGTGCTTTTGTAGGAGCGTAACTGGGTCTGCAAGTGCCTGCCTGACTGTATGAGCATATGCAAATTAGATACTATTAAATTACATACTATAAACAAGCACCCACATCTAATTCCTTTATACTGGCATAATAAAATTAATATTCAGCATACCAACTTCTTTTTCTCCTTGCCTGCTCACTGTAATTTTAGATAATTTTCTCACCTATGCACCCTTCTAGTTTCCCTTCTGGTATAGTGTATAGAAGCTACACATTTTCTTTCAGCTTACAAGTTTTTCTAAATATACTTTTATATTCTACAACCTAATTAACATACCTGTAAAAGCTCTTTGCTGTTCTCTCTGTTGTATTTTTATGTCTGGAAACATCGATTTTCATTTGAAATTTCTAGTCAGAACTCCTGTAAACCACCTCCTCTCTCAATAGAAAGGCAAGTAAAATTTCCACCCCTCACCATGTGCTCTTACTATGCTGCTCTAGTTAACAAATCACAGGCTTCCTTTCATCTTTCTTTTTTGTTATACCACTTCTAAATGGTCAGTATTTCTTTAACCCTTTCCATGATTCCTGCGAAGAAGCCCAAATTGGTTGTTTTTTTCCACGAATCTGCGATGCTCAGCGTGGCCCCTCATGTGACTTCGTGGTGGATTCACGACTCTATGTGGGAGTCTGTTAAACCATTTAACATTATACTACAATAAGTTTGTAAATACATTTAACTTTATAAGATAGTACTGCTTTAGAAAATAACTCCTCCATAATAAGGAATGAGTTTAAACGACTCTACTTTTACGTTTGAAAGTGCAGTCTCTTCAGATCCCTTCCCCCCACACTGCTTTAGCTCACTTTCCATGGCAACCACCTTTGGAGCACTCTTTTTCACCAGTAGGTCAAAAGTTGACAACACTCTCTGCGAGCAGCATACAAACGTCAAATTCAACTGTAGCAGGAGTAGTTGACTATTTAGAAATATAAGCATATCCGAAATAGCATAACCTTTTTTACTTTTTCCAGAGCCAATCACAAATCTAGTAACTTTTTTCTCAAAATCACTGCCTAATGTTAGCTACCTGCATATTTACAACCATCCAATCAATTTGTTTTTTATTAGGTGCTGTCTCCATTTTAACTGCCTTTCATTTTGAAAACTTTACCATTCAGCTCCAGCCTTCTCCTGTGTGCTACTCCTCATTGCCTTCAAAATGGTTAGAGGGTGGATTGTGGGTCACAGCTTTGTGTTTTGGGCTAGAGAGTGTGCTAGAAAGAGTAGCATTGACAGGGACTTGGGTTTGCCTAAAGAGGATAATACTTGGGTTGGCAGGAGAGGGTGGAGATGGCATCAATTGCAGCCTATGGTTGAAAGCATTGTGGATTGCCAACATCCAGACCTCATGATTGTGCCCTGTGGTGGCAATGACCAAGGTACACTTACTAGGGTAGGACTTGAAATTCTTATGAAGGATACCTTTGTTCAATTAATGGCACTTTGCCATCAAACCTCCTTGGTGTTCTCTAACATTTGCCAAAGTCAGAATTGGAAGTGGTCAAGCAAATTCTGTCCACAGATAGACAAAGCCAGGAAACATGTAAATAAAACTGTTTCTGCATTCCTCAAATACCACAACATGGGATCCATCTATAAAAACTATTTACGCTATGACGTGGAGGGTATATATAGAAATGATGGCGTTCACTTGACAGAGAAAGGCAACAGGGTGTTCCTCAAGAACTTCAAAGACTGTATCCTGTATTATGTATAGTTATCACCTACACATCTTAAACACACAGGCTCGTTTCAGAGCCAACCCTTTCACTAAAGACAGTTTCTTTTAATTTTCAATTCCAATTTCTTACATCTGATGCGGATCCGTGGTGGATCCACAAACGAAAAGCGCTCATCCAATACACTCCAGTAACACTACAAAATGTCTTATTGGATCTGTTAATGGTTCATCACTCTAGCACTAGGTGTGCAAGTGAATATGTGTGTGTGTGTGTGTGTGTGTGTGTAGGTGTGTAAGGGTTTGTCTGAGTCTGTGAGTGGGTGTGTGAGAATCTGAGTGGGTCTGTGAGTGGATGTCTGACTGTCTCTGTCAGTCTGTGAGAGGGTGTCTGTGCGCGTGAGTGGGTGCCAGACTGTCTGTGTGTGTCACTGGGTGTGAGAGTGTTTGTAGGGGCATCAGAGTGAGTGTGAGAGTGTCTGTCTGGTTGTGTGAGTGGGTATGAGAGTGTCTGTATGGGTGTCAGAGTGGTTGTGGGAGTTTCTGTCTGGGTGTCACAGTGGGTGTAAGAGCGTCTGTCTTTGTGTGTGACTAGGTGTGAGAGTGTCTGGATATCACAGTAGGTGTGAGAGTGTCTGTGTGTTTGAGTGGGTGTATCAGTGTCTGTGTGTTTGAGTGGGTGTGAGTGTCTGTATCGGTGACAGAATAGGTGTGAGAGTGCCTGTGTGTGAGTGGGTGTGAGAGTGTCTGTGTGTGAGTGGGTGTGAGACTGTCTGTATGGGCATCATAGTGGGTGTGAGAGTGTCTGTCTGTGTGTCCCTGGGTGTGAGAGTGTTTGTATGGGTGTCGGAGTGGATGTGGGAGTGTCCATCTGGGTGTCACAGTGGGTGTGAAGGTGTCTGTGTGTGTTACTGTGTGTGAGAGTGTTTGTAGGGGCGTCAGAGTAGATATGGGAGTGTCTGTCTGGGTGTCACAGTTGTTGTAAGAGCATCTGTCTTGGTGAGTGATTGCATCGGAGAGTGTCTGTTTGGGTATCACAGTGGGTGTGAGAGTGTCTGAATGGAAGGCAGAGTGGGTGTGTGAGTATATATATATTATTTTTTGATTTGCGGATCTGTCACGGATTTAAACGAGGCCGCGCTAAGCCCCGAGACGGCTCCACAGATCTTACACGTGGCAAAAAAACCAATTTTCTGGCATTTTGCTGCCCAGTGTACATGCTTTTCCCGCATCTGTAACACACACACATGGGGTTAGGAAAGCTCTAACCTGACCCCATCATTTAGTTTAGATGCTACTTTCCAGCCCTAAGACCGTTTCTCGATATATAAAATGGTGGCCGCAACTTTTCTGTCAAGTTGCAGACATCCAAAGCAGCACCTTGCTTTGGCGTGTGGAGCTGCAGATTCATCGCAGGTGGATCTGCGGAGGGTCCATGTTCCTAGATATACAAATTTAGTTTTCTTTTAATATCTCGAAAACTACCAAATGGATTTACACCAAATAACAAGAAGCATGCTTTCTGGACCAAAAGCTACCTTTCTGCCAAATCTGGTGTTATTCCTTTTAGCGGTTCGAGTTGTAGTTGTGTTCAAAATACCTATGGGAAGTTGCAAGGAGAAAACTTGTTTAGGGACCCCCTTTTTCTCAGTCCCTGCTTGACGAATCACCCCGCAACTTTCAACACAGCAGCTGACGTGAGTGGTGTACTGATTTTGAACATTTCATAAAGATTTGTCAAACGGTGCCAAAGTTATTGGCAAAACCAAAAATGCTTTTCCTATAGAATCTAGATCCTAACTATAACTACCTACTGGTGACTGGCAGTAGGTTATATATATATCTATATTTCGTCACTGAAAAAAACAAAGGTTAAAGTACCTTTATGGTTCAGTCTGATAAATAAATCTGGTTTTGTTTAAAAATACTCTGAGAAATTCACTGAAAAAAACAAAGTAACGTAATAGTTAGGTGAAAATGTCAGTGATAACATTAACACTTGAACTAAAAAAACCAGAAATTCACCGGTTATAGTTAGCTGAGCTAACTATAACTTGCACCCTCCTGCCATGCACTGCTTATGACCTTACATATTACATTACTCATGGCATGTTCTATGACAATATTTATGACATCACTGATGATATCTCAAATGATATCCTATGCCCTGGGGCCAAGATCTAAGGGGAGGGGGCGTGCACCTCCCCTCCCTCAGTCTTATTAGGCCCCAGGTATCCCATTCCTCAGGGCTTAACTATTTTAAAGGGAAGGGGTGCCATGTACCTCCGCTCCCTTAGCCTCATTAGGCCCTGAAAACCCCATCCCCAAGGCCTTTTTTTTTTAAAGGGGAGTGAGCCACACGGCCCCTCTCTCCGAGCCTTTGTGTGGCCCCTGGAACCCCATTCCCTGGGACCTGCCTTTAATATGAGTGGGTGCCATTGTGCCCACCCAAGGCAACTACCATACACTTGTTGGTGCCGCGGGGGAGCCCCCTGGGACCCCAGCCATCTCACTGCATGCTGCGGTACCTGGCATTGCGCCCACCCACAGGGAGCATCAATTTATTCTGCTCCCTCAGGGCGGGAGCAATCTTTTGATAGGTTTCCCTGCCTGCATCAGTGTGGGCAGGGAAACAGATCAAAAGCCTGTTCCCAGCCAGGTGGGATCATTCTCAAAAGGTGCGGTGCAGACAGGTAAACCGATGAGTCCTGGGGGGCTACCCAGGACAAAGCAAGTGAGACGGCCCCAGGAGATGAGATCCCCAGAGCCATAATGGCCACATGGCACCCGTCCTTTTTTGTAATGATTTTTTTAATGTTGGTGGCTCTTTCAAGGCTCGGGGAGGGGGGCCTTCCTTCCCTCTCCCCTTTTTGGCATATTTCGGCACTGGGGGCTGGTTATAATGTCTTGGGGAGGCGGGCTCCAAAGCAGCCTCTAATTTATTCAATTGTGGCCATTTGGAATCTCCAGGGCTGGAAGCAGCCTTGGGAGGGGCGCTGTGCACCCACTCCCTTCAAAAAATACTTCGGACCCCAGGGGATGGGGTCACCGGGGCCGATAACAGCCTGGAAAGGGGGCTTAATTTATGTAATGCGGCCCCAGGGGTGGGCTGCCCGGGGCTTATAATAGGTAAAGGAGTGGTGCAGCGCCGCTCCCCTTAAATAATGAATACAGCACCAAGGGGTGGGTTCCCCGGAGTCAATAATGGAAGAATGCGGCCCTGGGTGCCATATTTTTTCTGATCCCACAGGAGTCCCACAGGAGTCTGACTCCTGCAGCAGCGAACGGCCCTAGGGAATAAAAGTTCCCTGGGCCAATCAGAACGCTCATTTTTTAAATGACGCTCCACCAAGAGTCTCTCAAGAACCAAGTGTCCAGATACACAAATATTTTCAACCTTAATTTCTAAAAAACTACTGAACGAATTTACAGCAAATCAGAAAAAGCACAATCTGTAGACCAATATCTAGCTTCCTGCTAAAGTTAATGTAATTCCATTCAGCAGTTTTTGCTGTAGCCCTTCTTAAAAAAGTCTATGTAAAATGCATGGGGATTTTGTGTTTTGGGACCCCCTTTTTGCTCAGCCCCCGCTTGACGCATCACCCCGAAACTTTCCATGTATAACTAGTCAAAAGTAGCACCTTTTTGAAAAGTTTTGTGGAGATTCATCAAAAGAATCGCCAAACGGGCCCAACGTTATTAGCAACACAAAACACTTTTCCTATGAAACAGCTGACCTAACTACAGCTAAAAAGTGGCGACTGCCACTGGGTATAGATATATATATATATATGTATATCTATCTATCTATCTATCTATCTATATATATATATATCAAAAATCAAGAGTCGCCTCCAATGAAAACACCACACCCGGCGAGTTTGAACCATTTAATCCAGGGATTGCAGGAGTTACCAGCCTCGCATCCACAGCGACAATAAAACCGGCCAGACGCATTTCGGGCAAAAAAACGCCCTTGTTCACTGGCACTTACTCGAGGATATGGCTGCTCACACAGACCAGCTGCGCATAAATAAATGTTCCGCCCTTGTGGGCGTATGCGCGTTGTGCATTGTGGTAAGCGTAGTCCGTATTGTCAATTAAACCCATGTGGGCGCTGCCATACCCCCTACAATGTTCAATGTCTTACCCCAGTGGGTTTGCTGCAAGAAAACAGGGCTGGATTCCTGCCAATACTCCGTCCCTGAATTTGGCTCGTCGTCCCGCATTCGCCTCTCAATATTAGACGCTGCAGGCCTGCCATGGATTCGCAGTGGGGCATTTTCGCGGCTGAGACAAGCCGCACATATCAAAAACCAAGAGTCGCCTCCAAAGAAAACACCACACCCGGCGAGTTTGAACCATTTAATCCAGGGACTGCAGGAGTTACCAGCATTGCATCCACAGCAACAATGAAACCGGCCAGACGCGTTTCGGGCAAAAAACCGCCCTTGTTCACTGGCACTTACTCGAAAATATGGCTGCTCACACAGACCAGCTGTGCATAAATAAATGTTCCGCCCTTGTGGGCGTATGAATGTTGTGCATTGTGGTAAGCATAGTCTGTATTGTCAATTAAACCCATGTGGGCGCTGCCATACCCCCTACAATGTTCAATGTCTTACCCCAGTGGGTTTGCTGCAAGAAAACAGGGCTGGATTCCTGCCAATACTCCGTCCCTGAATTCGGCTCGTCGTCCCGCATTCGCCTCTCAATATTAGACGCAGCAGGCCTGCCATGGATTTGCAGTGGGGCATTTTCGCGGCTGAGACAAGCCGCACATATCAATAACCAAGAGTCGCCTCCAATGAAAACACCACACCCGGCGAGTTTGAACCATTTAATCCAGGGACTGCAGGAGTTACCAGCCTCGCATCCACAGCAACAATGAAACCGGCCAGACGTGTTTCGGGCAAAAAACCGCCCTTGTTCAGTGGCACTTACTCGAGGATATAGCTGCTCACACAGACCAACTGCGCATAAATAAATGTTCCGCCCTTGTGGGCGTATGCACGTTGTGCATTGTGGTAAGCGTAGTCCGTATTGTCAATTAAACCCATGTGGGCGCTGCCATACCCACTACAATGTTCAATGTCTTACCCCAGTGGGTTTGCTGCAAGAAAACAGGGCTGGATTCCTGCCAATACTCTGTCCCTGAATTCGGCTCGTCGTCCTGCATTCGCCTCTCAATATTAGACGCTGCAGGCCTGCCATGGATTCGCAGTGTGGCATTTTCACGGCTGAGACAAGCCGCACATATCAAAAACTAAGAGTCGCCTCCAATGAAAACACCACACCCGGCGAGTTTGAACCATTTAATCCAGGGACTGCAGGAGTTACCAGCCTCGCATCCACAGCATCAATGTAACCATCCAGATGCGTTTCGGGCAAAAAAACGCCCTTGTTCACTGGCACTTACTTGAGGATATGGCTGCTCACACAGACCAGCTGCGCATAAATAAATGTTCCGCCCTTGTGGGCGTATGCACGTTGTGCACTGTGGTAAGCGTAGTCCGTATTGTCAATTAAACCCATGTGGGCGCTGCCATACCCCCTACAATGTTCAATGTCTTACCCCAGTGGGTTTGCTGCAAGAAAACAGGGCTGGATTCCTGCCAATACTCCGTCCCTGAATTCGGCTCGTCGTCCCGCATTCGCCTCTCAATATTACACGCTGCAGGCCGGCCATGGATTCGCAGTGGGGCATTTTCGCGGCTGAGACAAGCCGCACATATCAAAAACCAAGAGTCGCCTCCAATGAAAACACCACACCCGGCGAGTTTGAACCATTTAATCCAGGGACTGCAAGAGTTACCAGCCTCGCATCCACAGCAACAATGAAACCGGCCAGACGCGTTTCGGGCAAAAAAACACCCTTGTTCACTGGCACTTACTCGAGGATATGGCTGCTCACACAGACCAGCTGCGCATAAATAAATGTTCCGCCCTTGTGGGCGTATGCGCGTTGTTCATTGTGGTAAGCGTAATCCGTATTGTCAATTTTACTCGAGGATATGGCTGCTCACACAGACCAGCTGATGTGCAGCTGGTCTGTGTGTGCAGCCATATCCTCGAGTAAGTGCCAGTGAACAAGGGCGGTTTTTTGCCCGAAACGCGTCTGGCCGGGTTCATTGTTGCTGTGGATGCGAGGCTGGTAATTCCTGCAGTCCCTGGATTAAATGGTTCAAACTCGCCGGGTGTGGTGTTTTCATTGGAGGCGACTCTTGGTTTTTGATATGTGTGGCTTGTCTCAGCCGCGAAAATGCCCCACTGCGAATCCATGGCAGGCCTGCAGCGTCTAATATTGAGAGGCGAAAGCAGGACGACAAGCCGAATTCAGGGACGGAGTATTGGCAGGAATCCAGCCCTGTTTTCTTGCAGCAAACCCACTGGGGTAAGACATTGAACATTGTAGGGGGTATGGCAGCACCCACATGGTTTAAATTGACAATACGGACTACGCTTACCACAATGCACAACGTACATACGCCCACAAGGGCGGAACATTTATTTATGCGCAGCTGGTCTGTGTGAGCAGCCATATCCTTGAGTAAGTGCCAGTGAACAAGGGCGGTTTTTTGCCCGAAACGCGTCTGGCCGGTTTCATTGTTGCTGTGGATGCGAGGCTGGTAACTCCTGCAGTCCCTGGATTAAATGGTTCAAACTCGCCGGGTGTGGTGTTTTCATTGGAGGCGACTCTTTGTTTTTGATATGTGCGGCTTGTCTCAGCCGCGAAAAGGCCCCACTGCGAATCCATGGCAGGCCTGCAGCATCTAATATTGAGAGGCGAATGCGGGACGACGAGCCGAATTCAGGGACGGAGTATTGGCAGGAATACAGCCCTGCTTTCTTGCAGCAAACCCACTGGGGTAAGACATTGAACATTGTAGGGGGTATGGCAGCGCCCACATGGGTTTAATTGACAATACGGACTACGCTTACCACAATGCACAACGCGCACACGCCCACAAGGGTGGAACATTTATTTATG